>OY992533.1:64354981-66754981 GCA_963921185.1 Dasysyrphus tricinctus
CATTCGCATTAAAAGAGAGATGTGGTATCTATAACGACTTGAATCCCGCAGATAACCGCAATTGAATACATTTCACTAATATGCTGCGGTTCCGATTTTTAAATTGCAACGACCGAAAATCACAAGCCCAGTCCTAGCCTAAGGCTAAGAACGCACTTTTGATTTTCTGTAGCAGCGACAAAAAAAAATGTTATCGCAGCTTAGTAAGATTTTTCGCTGTCATGTGCATTCATTCACATATAAAGTTATGAGTTTAACTTCTTACGACTCAATGCGTGCGACAGAAAATCGTAAGCGGTTACTAGCCTTAGTCTAAGGACGCCTTGGCGATTTTGTCGCGATTATTATTTAGTGTGCGATTACAAAATTGCAAGCAAATAGCACTAAGCTCAATTCTCTCATTCATTTGCTGTCATCAGCTCAGGTTTTTGAGATATTCCTTTAAGAATATCAATTAACCCAAGCTCTGATGGTGGAAAATGGTTAACAGATTTGAGCTCAGAACTAAAAATTGTCTTCACGACAAATTTACTACCAGCTCGTGTTATTATTATTATTATTATTATTATTATTATTAAGTCATCTTCAAGGTATCTCACATCATCTGCTTATTCACAATCCCCATAGATTAAAGAAACAATATTAAGAATTAATTTATTATTTTTCTTTTCTTAAATAAAATATTTGATTTATATTGTTATTTTTAAAGTTCTGAAAATAGTTCTAAGAAAACATATATTTAATAAAAGAAATTCCTATAAAACTCTTATTCCTTAGAAATAAGTTTAAAAAATGGCGCCCAGTGCGAGACTTAACTTAGAAGCCTTTTTGAAAACGATTTTTTTCTCATATGGTTAAACATTACACAAGTTGCCTCTTTGACATGCGGTTGTTGAGAAAATTTTAAATATTTTTTTAGGATAATTACATTATGTACATTTTAATTAAAATGTTCTCAACACTATATATCTACACTTAACCTAAGTGAAGGAGGATCATTCAGGATAAGGAAAGCCGTGAGGCTTATGGAAGTTTATGGAACATAGGAAAACAAGGAAAGGATGTGAAAATAAAAAATCGATAGTGCTTACAAGAAACAAAAACAAAAATAAATAAATTAAGAAACAAAAAAAGAACAGACCCAATTCCTGCCTTTGTACGATTTTGAAGCCTAATTCAAAGCCTATAACAACAAATTTATTTTTAACCTATTCGAATAGATGGGAAGGAGTTTCCAAAAAAATAATACAAAATAAAAAGGAAGTAAGGAATAAAATTATTTAACAAACTATAATAAAATATAAAGATTATAAGAAAACTTAACAAATTTACAATAATTGGATTATTTTTTTTTTTTTTTTTGTTTATTTCTTTTTTTTCTATAAACAATTTACCAATAGGAAACTGTCCTGCATCATTTGTAGAAAATATCTCTCTTTCTTCATCTTCAACCCATGATGAAACCGAAATGAAATCAGCTACAAAACTTGGTATATGACATTTTAAAATTGCACTATTGCCACGTAGGACAGCTTCATCCATAACATTAACGGTATACGATTGGGGAACAACTGTTTTGTGAATAAAAAAAGGATGATCGAGGATGTGTGGTTAGTAAAATTGTTTTTACTGTACAAAGCATAGGTGATGAATATTTGATGAATATTTAGATTTTTATACAACAATAGCCATATATTTCAGAACAAAAGACAAATTTCTAGTATAAATGGCGCCCAACGTGGATTTTGGAATATTAATTTAAAATCTTTTGTCAACTTTTAATATCTTTAAAAACTGTTTTAAAGAACTCAACACTAACTAAATGAAAAACAACTTTAACGTGAAAAAGTGGCTAGAGGAGAATGGGGACATGAGGTTAAAGATATTTATAGAAAAACACAGAAACCCCAACGCAAAATCATTAACTTATTTGAAAATTGGATGTATTCATAAACGTGAAGAAACAAAGTCAAGAACATTATTCACTGAAAGCATTTGAAACCAAAATTGTCTAAATACATTTCTTCTATAGAAAAACTAGGGAAAATGGCGCCCAACGCAGAGTTAAGCTTGTTTAAGAACTGTGTATTAAGCTTCTTAAGGAAAATATTTTTAGAACGTTATTTATCTATATTTTTCAACAAACCTTGGCTCAAAAACATTAATGGGAATTCAAAGTAAAAACTTAAAATCGATAAGAAGAAAACACTGAAGTGAAACCCGTACGAAGCAATTGTCTTCGTTGGAAAAACGACCAGAAATTGCCTGAACAGAATGCAAGACGCAGCTGGAATAGATGTCAAAAATGCTGCAGTAGATGTCAAAAATGCTGCAGTAAAAGTTAAAAATTGTTCAACTCTTGCAGCTCCGGCTGCAGCATTTTTTACATCTATTCTAGCTCCGTCGTGCATTCTGTTCAGGCAGTAAGTTGACAATTCTTTGCCAAATAATTTGCACAGGGAAATAACAAATGTCTCTCACCGATGGTTCCAAAATAATATAAATTAGCTTTAAAAAAAAGTGATGAGAAAGTTCGTTAGAACCAGGGCCTAGTGACCAGAATTGAGGGAATCTTAAATTTTCTGCCGAATTCAAACAGTTAAATGAATGGCACGTTGCCATGAGAAGAGACACTCTTGGAAAATTTGTACTTACTCGTAACATGCAGTAGCCCTGAAAAAAAATATTTTAAATAAAAAGGATTTGAACCCAGAACTCTAACAGGATAGTCCTTTGCTGCACACATTACTGTAAGGACTACTGAAAAAACAGTTAAGGCCATAAGAAACTTGGCATCTCCTGAGGATCTCCGGAACTGTTATCAGTTCACTAATATTTTTCAAATAGATTTGTGCATACGAGTTTCAACTATCAATTAATATCAATCAAAATATTGTTCAGATCACTCCATTCATTCAAAACCATTATGTTCTTCTAATTTGTGTATTCACAATTTTGACAACAATCCTCCGAATCAACTATTTCAATCTCAAAAATAAAACTCAAATTTCGAAAACTTAATCAGAACAAGGATCATATTGGTGAGGAAAATAGGATACAAACACAACAAAATATAAACTAAATCTTGATTGAGAATGAAAATATCTACCCGAAGAACCATTTTTAATATAAGCTCCACCATCAGTATCAACCCAATCGGTAATGTCAACATGATCAGCAACAAAAGATGGAGTTTGACATTTGAAAATTGCTGAATTGCCCTTAATCACATATTCATCGTAGACTTGAGACTGGAAATATTGATTCACAACTGGAAAGGAATACAAAATTGGAATAATGATTAAAATGAAAATAAAAATCAAAGGAAAAAATAAAATGAACTGGAAAAGAGGACTTAAGGATATGGCCTACATACACTTTATTCTTAAATTGAAATTTTCTCCATAATTGGTTTTGTAAATATTTTACCAATCTCATTTCCATTTCGATACATTTCAACACCCTCTTCATCAATCCAAGCTTCAACATCAATAAAATCAGCAACAAATGATGGAACTAAACATTTAAGAGTTGCTGAATTACCACGCAAGACAAATTCATCAATAACTCGAGTCTGATAGAATTGATGAACAACTTAAGTTAAATGAAAATACAAAGAACAGAAAAATTCATAAAAGAAAATTAAATTGAATAGGATATTCCATTGGTGTGGATTCGATGGAAAAGGACAAAAATATTTTTAGAAGAGAAACACCAACAACAACTTAAAAAAAAAAATATCAAAGACTCAAACCAGTCTCTTTTTCATTATCAGGATAGTAAGTTGTTCCCTCGGAATCCATCCATAAGTCAACATAAACAAAATCAGCAACATACGATGGTATTTCACATTTCATAACTACAGAATTCCCTCGAATTACATATTCGTTATCAGCTTCGGATTCATACGATTGGATAACAACTGAGATAGAAAGAAAAATAAAAAACAAATCCATTAAAAAAAGAAACTGAATAGCGGGGGGATATAGGAATTTTCTGGAATGGAAAAAGGGTTTTGCTAAAAAACTAAAGTAAACACCTAAGAACCACAATATGTGTTTAACATTATTCTACCATAAGCTTGTGATGAATTTTCACGCCATAATTCGATACCCTCTTCATCAACCCAGGCTTCGATTTGAACAAAATCAGCAACAAATGAAGGAATTTTACATTTCACAACGGCAGCATTGCCTTTGATAACATATTCATTTTCAGCTTCGGTTATGTAAAATTGAGAAACAACTAGAAAGTAAAAAAAAGCAAAATGAGCAAAAAATACTAGAAAAAGGTTAAATCAAAAAGGATTGCTGGGATATTGGACAAAGGATTTTCTAACCTATAGACAATTGTAATCAAGCTAATATTCAAACCATAGTTATCTGAAAATGTTAAAACGTCGCCATTTTCATCGATCCAAGATTCAACACGTACAAAATCAGCAACAAATGATGGAATTGAACATTTTAAAACAGCTGAATTGCCTTTAATGACATACTCATTCATGATTTCAGCTTCATAGAATTGATTTACAACTGAAAACAGGAAAAATAAATTTCAAATAAAACAAAAAAAAAGTTTACAAATAACAGAGAAATAGAAAATAATCAAAATTCACCCATTTCTTTTATTTGATCCGGGTCGAAGGACCAAATAAATAATGATTTATTTTAAAAGTCCTATCAGTGGTTGATATTTTTTTGCAAATATCTTCAAATAAATATCGCACAGATACCTTTTTAGTATACATTTTAAATTCCATATACATAACCAAAACCCAAGAAGAAAAAACACGTTTTTTTAAGGCTAACCAGATCAAGGGAGATTAAAGCAAACTTGATGTGGAACTTCAAAAATTCAAAAATGCACAAGGCCAAACATCTTTAGTGAACTTGAAATCATCAAAAAGTGATGCGAAAACACCAATCATAGACTAGCAGCTATCCATGTCTGAGGGAAAGAAACCGAGGTATGATTACGAGTACCGAAAAGAGACAGAAAATGCTCATACGAAAAACACTAAAGAGCAAAACAAGAGCTTTGGGGGTCTATCAAACCAGGAGATGGGAGTAAACGAAGATTTTACGTTAGAAGAAGAGAAGAAGGTTGAAGGAAATCAAAGAGTCCCGAAAACGTTTTTAAAAAAGTAGCTGGTCTTAAGACCGGAATGCAGGCTCTCGAAACAGTAAAGATAACCTAGTCTCCTAGTACAGGAGAAAGCGAATTCAGCAACTGATAAATTAGCATCACATTTAGAAAAAGCAGTAGAAAAAGAAAAGAGCCCATTCCCAGACAATGGAAACCCTATTCCTACATCCGGTATAGATGAAGTAGTTAGTTATTAGAGGGCTTAAGGAGAATAAAGCTCTGATGCATTATCAGCTGATTTCATCAAATCATTAGTTGAAGGAAGCATTTTCCATGACTTAACTATCGATTACCAATGCTTTTTCTACAAAATAAAAGGCAGTCTCCTGCAAGAAATAGCTAGGCATATCCCTCCTAAACGACACATAATTTTAACAAACTGTAAGTTGTTTTGCATTTTTTGAACGACAAGTACCAGTGTGGCTTTCAGCCCAACTGGCATCATGGGCCAAATCTCAACACAGAAGGAAATTCTGGAAAAGACCAACGAACTTCAAGTCAAGACTCACCATATTTCCAACGACTTCAAATAGCATAATGATAATATTAATCGTCAGGAGCTCTAAATGACTATGGCTAAACTTGGGATTTCAGTAAAAATAATCCAGCATTGTCACCTGCCATTAGAAAATACGTGGTCTTATGTCTGCCTAGGGGTTCTGGCAAGGAAATTCGATATCACGTGATTCATTCACCTAATTCTGTCTGGAGCAAATGGTGACATAGCCCCAGGAAAGTTTTCGAATTCAAATCTCCAGGCTCAAGGCGATAAAGTAAATCGAACTTCCAGTTAAAAATCAAGCTTTATCTGGTGCCAGAAGGCTTGATCTGGACCCATGTTTTTAAACTATCGCATCGATAAAATTCATAGAGAAACAATGAAACTGCCGATCTATTTTGTAACGTTTCTTTATAAATTTTATGGATGCGATAATTAAAGAACATGACCCCTGGATGGAAAAAAGCAGCATCCGCCAAGCTATAGATATTGAATAGCTACTAGGCCTCAGACTAAGAAGCTTGACAGGCCATGAGCCAGTTAAGTAAGCATGTAATCCGGGTCGAAGGACCAAAAAGTAATTTAAGCAGATACTTTGTTTCTTACAAATTATTTTCAAACAAATAAATGATTTTCTGAAAAAGTTCTTATTAATTTTGAAAGTAAATCGAAAGCAAATAAAAATGAAAACAGGTATAGGATAGGAATATTTGGAATTTTTAATATTTAGGGCTTGTTTCACAATGTCTCAGTAAAGTTCGGATTAAATACCCGACACATAAATATTGGCACAGGGTAATAAGTCCACAGAAGAAAAATTCACAATTACTTATAGTCTTATGTTACGACCCCCCTGAATGGGTTTTAAATTCACAAACTATTTTTTATTTTTATTTGTGAACTTATGACCCTGCCTCAGAGTTCATGTGTCAAATAACAAATCAGAACTTTAATAAGAGTATGTGAAACAGGCCCTTAATCTACAAAATATTTAATCTTTTTTTCTAGATTTTTGAAGTTAAGGAAGACAAGTCAAACCATAATTATCAGAATGTCTCAATTCGTTGCCTTCCTCGTCAATCCAAGATTCAACGCGAACAAAATCAGCAACAAACGAGGGAATGGAACATTTCAAAATAGCTGAATTGCCTTTGATGACATATTCCATCAAAATATCAGCTCCGTAATATTGATTAACAACTAGAATACAAAATAAAAGAAAATAAGCAAAGCAATTAGGAGTCACTTAAAATTCGATAGGGAGGAAAAATAAGTTTTCAGGTTGTAATCCAGAATCTAAAGTCAGCTTATTTTTTGTAAGCCAAAGCTTTGAAATAACAAAGTGGTTACTTTAGGGAAGAATTAGGATACATAATCGAAATGATCCTTCTGAAAAAGTTAAGTACAACTTTACTTATTGCTTGGCCACCCGCACTTTGACTAGAACACTTTATAAAACATAACAAAAATGTTACAACTCATCAGAAAAGTAACTCTAAATTTTTTAAAGTTTCCCAGGTCATGTAAATAGAAATACTTAAAATTTGTTATAGTTTTGAAGCTTAGCCCTAGTTTCCTATACATTTCGACAAAACTTAAACATTTAAAAATAGTAATTATCCGAATATATTTTTTTTAGATAGAAACCACCACAGGATAGGATTAAAGGAATACAAAATCCTCCTTCACGATTTTTTTTAATGGAGACTTAAGTTTTTATATACCAAAACTATCATCTGGTAAGAATTCAGATCCATCACTTCCAATCCAAGCTTCAACTTTAACAAAATCAGCAACAAAACTTGGAATTGTACATTTAAGAACTGCAGTATTTCCTTTAATAACATATTCTGATACAACTTCAGCTTCATAATATTGATTTACCACTGAAATGAGAAATAAACAAGGATTCAACGAATTTTATTTCTTCACTCTTTCCTCAGTTAATTTTGTCCATTATTATTCATCACTCATTCATATCAGCAACTTAAGAGAATTCAACTTAAGATTTTTAAAATAAACTAAATAATTGAAAATATTTGCGATAAGGATATAAAAGGATGAAAGGAGATTCGTTGTGTTTTCTTAATATGTAACCAAAACCTTTTGTGGCAAAAAATTATATACCCGTTCCCTGTTGTTGATCCTCCATTGTGGCATACAATGAGCCTGTTTCATCTTGCCATGATATAACTTGCACAAAATCAGCCACAAACGATGGAATTGAACATTTTAAAACTGCTGAATTACCCCTAATTACGTATTCATTGTTTACTTCAGACTCGTAATACTGCTGAACAACTATAAATTACAAAAATGAATAGTTATTATATTGGCTTACAAAAGATTGTTTCGTTGAGTCAAAAATTCACACGCTCTCACGTGTTTATTGGTTGTTCACTTAAGACACCTGGAATATTGTCCACCGAATATGAATTGTTAGAATATGCATATTCTTCACAAGGGAGGTCAAACAAATTTTGAACAAAACCAAACGATTCATTATAAGCAGTAGCAGAAAAAAACACACAATTGCTGAATAACCAGCAATAACAATTTTTAGCTGTCATTTTTGAATGCACTATATACATATTAATTTCATTTACAAATTCCAAGAGCTTACAAAGTAAAAGAAAGATTAAAGGACAAAATAAAGTTAAACAACAAGAAGAGCAACACACTATTTGAAAAAAGCTGAAATAATGATTTCTTACATATTTATTCTTACATTTGGATTAATTTCACTGTTCAAATTGCTTGCATAGTAAGAAATCAGAGCTGCTCCAAGTGCTTACAAGAAATTTGTACAAAATGGCTCCAATTCCTTAGAAAAAAGGCAAAATCATTTGAAAAGAACTGAATCAACAATTTCCAACCTATCTATTAATGAATGTTAAAGTAGTCTGAATATAAGGAAATCGGACCTGATTCTAGTGCTTACACTGTGAACAAAATGAGTCCAAAGTTTCAAAAAGGAATAACAGGATTTTAAAGCTCTATTTTATTCCCTTTCCATTAAATTTAAAGTCAAAGTAAATGGGAAATTTTTAATCTTTCATAGAAAATTCTTAAATATTCCATCCCTTAATTCAATAGGGATGGTGACAAAAATAAGACCTAGCAAGACTTTATTGACTATTCACTGTCCAATTTAAATTCAGCTAACTTTAATTGAATTTAAATCACCAGAATTTACAACATAAACAAGAGCTTACAAAAAATGATCAAAGTAAAAGTCCACGATTGCAAAAAGAAAAAAGAGCTGAATTAACCAGTGCTACTTTTTCACAATTAATTTTATTCTTTCACTATTGTTGAATGACTTCAAGTAATAAGAACAAACATATAGGTACAAGTTTAACTACTAAAAAAGCATTGTAATAAATATAAGGATAAACATCGTGCTAACCAACTTTTAATAGCAAAAAGTCATATCTATTACAAGGGCTTACACAAAACTATCAAAGAAAAACATGAACTGCTGAACTACCCACTATTACTTCTTCACAGTACAGTTGAAAGAAACTATTTTAAAAAATCGGAAAAACATTAGATTACGTATTCCTCGTTTATAAACTATTTTCATGTTCTAAATGACTACAAATTATCAGAAGAAACAACTATAACAAGAGCTTACAAAGTAAAAAGTCGCATCATTGACACAAGAAGAAGCGCTGAATTATTCACTAATACTTTCTCACACTTAATTTCACTCTCATTATTGTGGATTGACTAAAAAATGCCAGAAGAATCATCTTAAGGATTAATTACAAGAGTTATTATGTAAAAATCTAAAACGAACAAAAACACCGTTTTAAAGCAGCAGAATTACAGTTATTTTCATATCTTTTGCTCAAATCATATTTCTTTTAGCGCTAACTAACTTTTAATTATGAGAAGTCATAATTATTACAAGAGCTTACAAAAAACTATTGAAGAAAAATCCCACTATTGACGAAACAAGAAGTGCTGAATTACAGACTATTACTTTTTCACAGCTCACATTACTCTCTTATTATTATTGAATGCCAGAAAAAAACATCTCAAACAGGGCTTACAAGATTAATTAGTAAAGTGGGTGTAATATTAACAAAATTAAAAAAGAAAAACACGATTTCAAAACTGCTGCTGAATTACACTTAGTTACACATTTCTCACCCAATTCACATTCATTATACTGCGACACAACTTTTTAATACAAGAAGTAATAACTATTACAGGCGCTTACAAAAAACTATAAAATTAAAAGCCTATCATTGACATAAGAAGAAGTGCTGAATTACCCAAAAACACTTTTTGAATTTTATTTTATTCTCTGATTATTGTTGAATAATCCAAATCTACCAGAAAAAACATTTTAAACATGTCTTACAAGACTAATCAGTAAAGTAAAAGTGTATTGTAAAAAAAATAAAAAGAAAAACACGATTTTAAAAGTGCTGAATTACACTTAATTACATATTTCAAACTCATTTCACATTCATTATACTGCTAAACAACTATTAATTACAAGAAGTCATAACTATTACAAGGGCTTACAAAAAATGAAGAAGGCAACAGTTCATAATTGACAAAAAAGCAGCAAAAAACTGTCAAATATAAACACCAGCACCGATGCCGACACCTGTTTGTTTTGTTGTTGGATTTTTTGTCTGAGAAAATTTATCCAACCGTGTGATGATGATGATAGACCACCGATATGATTAGTTTTCACTTTTTTCTTCTTTTCCCATAAATTAATTGAGTTAACAAAGCTTACTAACCTGTGAAGCTTTTAAATCAAATTACTTATGAATAAAGTTTTGAGAGCATTTATGTAAATTTCAATTAAAAAAAACTCAACAACAAACAAGATAAACTTTAAAAACATCAACAACAACAGCATCACCACCAGCAGCAGCATCAGAAAAACGGTATAAGAAGTATCTAAACAAAACTCTAATTGGGGGAGGAAGGGATATAAAGAACCTCTGCATGACAAAGTAGATGGCAAAAAAAGAAGAAGACGTATTGTCGGTATATGATGATGTGAGAGCATGAATGGCTTTTGTCACAACACAGAGGCACCAATTGTTGTTAGTTCGGAGATGGAGACAGTGGCAATGAACTGCAACGAGGATTGACAGAGGAACGAACGATGCGGCGACGCACCCGGAGGAGCCATCCATCATTATCATCATCATCATCATCAACTAGAGTTTAAGAATAATGAATGGGAGTGTGAAAAGTGAGTTGGCTAGCTCAAAAAGTTGTGGAAGCTGCTTCACACACCAAAGGGGAGAGATAATTTGACTAAAATATGTGCAGAGGCGTTTCTGCTTTCAGATTGAATGCACTTTATTTCTAACTCAATTACACGAGAAGCATCAGTTGATGTTCAAAAGGGAGGTTTTTGGTTTTGGTTAGGTTTGTTATGAAAAATGGTAGTCCCTTTCTCGCCTTTTGCATCAATGGAGAATAGAATCCTAAAAGATTTATAAAGGGGGATCCTTGCTGGGAATATTTAGAAAATTTTCACATTTTCCGCCAAATTCGCTTCCAAATGAATAAGAGTAGGAACCTACATTAGAAATAATTTTCCCTTTTCTGAACAATATTTAACTAGAAAAGGAATCAATAATTATTATATAGCCTTGTTGATTCTTAATATTCAAAGAGACCTTTTTTGAATAATTTAGTAAAAGGCGAGATATTCTTAAAGGAATTTAATTAAAAATAAGGTTCTATTTCTGTTTTCTATATTTATAATTTTTCGTTCCGTTTTGTACACTTTTTATCTGAAAATCTAAAAAACAATACAAAATTGAAAATAATATAGCTTCTTCTCTGAAATCGTAAAAGATTTTAAATGAAATAAATAAAATACAAAAATTATAGAAAGATAAAAAGGACACTTTGAGGATTAAGTGGTTATTTTTATTCAATAAAAATACTCCTTCACTGTTCACTGGAAAATAATTTTAACTTAAAACAAAAAAAAAAACAAACCATATTCAGATCCTGGCATAAAATTTTCATTTTGATCTGTATGCCATGATACGACAGTTACAAAATCTGCCACAAATGATGGAATTTCACATTTTAAAACAGCTGAATTACCCCGAATGACATAGGCTTTATTAACATCCGTATCGTAGAATTGAGCGACCACTAAAAAATTTTAAAATAAAATTCCATTCACTATTACAGTCTAAATAAATACTCTTAAACTGGCTTTATATATATTTTTCAAAATAAGAGCAACAAACCTTTAAAACCATTTATTAAAGCTAATTGCACTTTGAGAGGTGCATTTCAAAGACACCTAAATAAAATAAATAAATTGGGTGGCGCAACAGCTCGTGGAGAAGCAGGGCCTAGTGACTTACAACTCTCAAGCATTCCAGTGTGCATGTTGTTGGCAGGAATGGAGGGGACCTACAATTCGAATTCAAACGGCTAGATGAGAAGCACTTATTCATGACAAGTATTCTTTTGGAGGATTTCTCAGGCAGTACCTCGAGAAAACATTTCTGTTTTTAGCAGCTGGCAATCGAACTCAGGACCTTCGGCATGACATGACAGTCCAACGAACTAACCATTCCGCCACCGTGTACTATACTCTATCCGAAGGTTGGTGTGTTGTCAATGAATTTAACTTAGAGAATCAACGATCTCAACAACAGTCTGGAAGACAGAGACCTTACATGAGCTACTCTAGCATACTTAGAGATGAGGTCAGTAAGGATATTTTCAGTACTTGCCAGGGTGCTGACAGCGCTCATATTACCGTAGTGGAACACTGGCATCGGATTATCCGGCCTGCTGTCCTAAGGTTTAACAAGGACTTGGTTCTTTGAGTTTGGGTTTCATCTGGTTAACTTCCATGTCACGTACCAAAATGTTTGTTATGAGAGAGACACAATGAGCTTCAGATAATGATAACCCTCGAATGGCAACAAGACCCAGAACGTAAGAACTCTTTACACCCCAGGTGCAATTAAAACATTTGAGTGCTATTTCACGCGGAATAAGGCAGACATTATGGCAATTCAGGGGATGCGCTGGCTAGGATCCAGATATGATGAAAAGAAAAGATTGTGACATTTATAACAGCTGTGATAATAGACTGATGTACACGTCAGGATCCCGATTCGTCGTGGGAAATCAGTTGCGAAGCAAAACTATCGGCTTTAAACCGACAAGTGATCTCCTGGCTGTGATCCGCATCAAAACCACTTTCCAAAACAAAAAGCCTAATATAGGCAAACGCCCCTCACAATGGAATTGAAAGTTCTGTAAATGATGAGATTCAAGAACTCCTGGCTAGAACTAGCGGAACCTATTGGGAGTACTATATTAAAAAAAAATTCGGGACCTTAACGCCCAAATTTGAAAGGAAGGCACCTTTAGCGAATAAGTTGGTAGAAACAGCCTCCACGAAAAGACAAACAACGGTCTAGACTTTTCAGAAGCTCGTAAGAATTCTCAAAGCAATCCTGCGCTCCTAAACTAAATCGACCAAGCTTTAATCGGCGGAAGACACGCCTCTAACATCTTAGATGTCCGTACTTTTCATCATATCAACTCTGACCATTTCCTTGTTGCCACAAGGTTTAGAACTTGAATTTCAAATTATAAGAAACTTCGAACCACCCTAACGAATGACGTTGGTCGTCTTAGCATACCTGGAGTCGCCAGAGCCTACAGTGTGCATCCGGAGCGAAAAGCTCTCCGCTGTGAATTCACCAACAACTAATGCTCCCAGTATCACAAAATCATTAAAAAGGCAGCCGAGACCAAAACCACAATAGGTTACTAACCACTCCCGAAAAAGAACACGTGGTATGATGATGAATGCATCCAGCTGAAATAGGTGACAGAATATGCATACTCAAAAATAGAGCAGCGAGAGAGAAATATCGAGCAAGGAAAAGACAGGAGAAGAAGACCCTGCGTAGAAATAAGAGGATATATGCAGCCTCCCAGCTCAAGGAGACTAAAGAGTATGCCATCGAAGCAACACCCGGAAGTTTTATAAAAAATCCAAGCAGCTAACTGCTGGCCTTAGAACCGGAACGCAGGTTTTTCGAAACAGCCGAAGGTAACCGAGTCAGCGAAGCACAGGGAATAGTAGATATTTTCAAGCAGCATTTCGAGAAGCTACTTAAAGTATAGGGAGAAACAGGACTAGAAGAGAATCCATCTCCAGTCAATGAAGACCCAGGTCCACCACCTATAGTTTGGAAGAAGTATACTTAACTATGAAGAAGCTTAAGAACAACAAAGCCGCAGGATGTGATGGTTTACCAGCGGAGCTCTCCGAACACTCATGCGATGTGGTGAAATTGTGCATGCAACCAAGTTTGGTTAGAAGCAGGTATGCCCGATGACTAGTCTATCAGCTCCATATGTCCCATCCATAAAAAAGGTGATCCTATGTCCTGCAAGGCATTTTTTTTTTACCGGAACGCAGGCTCTTCGAAACAGCGAAGGTAACCTAGCCAGTTCAGGCAGCATTTCCAGCAACTGCTGAATGGGCATAAGGTAGAACGAGAAAAAGTACAAGAAGAGAACTGAATTCCAGTCAATGAAAGCACAATACCACCATCAAAAATAGAAGGCAGACAGAACTATAAAGAAGCTCAAGAAAAACAAGGCTTCCGGATCCACAAGATCTAATGGTTTACCAGCGGAGCTCTTCAAGCACGGAGGGGATGTATTGAAAGGGGTGCCATACATCAACTCACCATTCAGAATAAAAGAGGTAGACTTAAGGAACAAGGAAGTTTAAGAACAACAAGGCTGCCAGATTCAGCGGATGTGAAGGTTAACCAGTAGAGCTCGGATGGGATGTGCATGCATCAACTCATTAACTAAGTTTGAGTGGAAGAGAGCATGCCCGATGACTGGTCTATCAGCTTCATGTCCCATCTACAAAAATGGTGATCCTATGACCTGCAAGGCATCCCTCATAAACCTCACATAAAAGATCCTATCCAACGTACTGTGTGAGTGTCTTAAGCCGTTACGTAACACTATAATCGTCAAGTGTCGGTGTAACTTTTTCCCAAGCTGATCGACCATAGACCAAATATTCACTCATAGGGAAATCCTGGAAAAGACTAACGAACTTCAATTCGACATCTCATCACATCTATTCATCGACTTCAAATCCACATCCATCGTAAAGAGTGTAAAGAGAGGTGATGGCTGAACTTAGTATCCCGAGACAACTGAGCCAGTTGTGTCGCGTGTGCAACCAGAGAAACGTCAAAAATACATGAGATGCACTATCATGTGATTTCTTTAATCTCGTTCTGGAGCAAATAGTGCGCATGGTAGGTGTTAACACTGACACTGTGTTCAACTAATCAAAACTTTTAAGCTATGCCGATGATATCCACATCATCAGCCGCACCCAAAAGGCCATAGAAGAACAGGCGAAACTTGTTGGAACTACATATTATTGGAGATCCATGGAAGAATTACCCAAGAAAACCGGTGCTACTTTAGTTTGGCGCAACAAATGGGCTGAAAACGACTAAGTTCACACTAAGTTGTACGTCTTAGAAGGGTACAACAACATCTAACTGATGAGCCCAATTGTTGTACCTGGGCGAAACGCATATGGACTTAAGGTCACAAAAACTTTAAAAATTGAATTTAAATTCAAGAAGTCCACAAAAACAAAAACAAAAATAATTAATTTTCAATTATTTACGTTTTTATTCTTATTCTTAAGTTCACTGTCTACAAAAACCTTATACTGCAAGTCCTGCTTTTTAACTCCGAGTGATGGGTGATAAGCAGAAGGGTTAGAGTTGACACTGGGCTCCTTGGAAGAAAAATTCTTCGACAGATATTTGGTATGCGCGGAGGGCGAATGGAAGACAAGATACAACCGGCAACTTTTTATGAGCTGTATCAAGATGTGTCAAAATAAAACACGTCGACTTCATGGCTCGGCCACATCAAGCGAATGGACAATAATGCTCCAGCCAAGAGAGTCTTTGAATCCCAGTCCCCAAGTTCGGGAAAATGAAGAAGAACGAACCTCTGGTTTAAAGACCAACAGTTTTTTAGGGATTTTATTTTGGCTTTTTATTTTTTTTTTTTTCAGGTCAACAAATTCATTTCCCTGCATATCATGCTTCTACCGAATACGGCAAATATGTATCCCTAGTCCCAACCATCAATGTGAGAACCTATCTCCTCCTCTTCAGATCTTGATGAACTACAGTCATACATAGGTTCCTGAAAGTGAAGTCCTAGAAGATGATTGCTTTTATAGATAACGTTGCTATTATCGTATCTTAAAAGAATCTTTGAAATAAATTAATAAATTTAATGGCATGACAGTTCCTGGAAAAAAAGAGTCTTGTGCCTTATAACTCTTAACTTTTCCTGTGTTCGTGTTGTCGGCAGCACATTTATGTCTGAAAAAAAAATGTAAAAAAAATATTCTCAGAAAGCTTCTGAGCGGCGTAGATCGATGATGTGAATAGTGTTTTAACAATCGGCAAAACTATGTTTCTTCTTCTTTTCTAGGAAAGACAAAATTCTTATAATTCCGCATTTACCTAAATATAACTCTCATTCTATAAAAGCTATACCGCAGAGTTTCTTTCTCAAACGGAGCATAACATTAAGGAAACATTTTTAGATAATAAATTAAAATATCTAAAAACATTTACGAGGAATAGCTAAAAAGACACAGTGACACTATTCTTATGCAAAAAAGTCTTTGGAATACTAATGAGGACTCACATTTTTTGTTTTGTTTTAAGAAAAATCGTGATTTACTTACTAAGGGGTTGGTTTGAAAATACACTTTTGTATTGATGCGTCAAAATAGTTGGACCAATGACGGATACATGCAAATTGTTCCTTAATTTACTTTTTGCACAGAAACTCACAAACTGTCAGATTAACAAGAGTGTGAATAGAATTTTGTCAAAACTATTTTTATTTTCAGGAAAATGTAAGGGATAAAGACAGCTTTTCTCTGAGGCTAGGTTAAGCCTTGAGATTTCTTTGGAAATTGCTTTTAATCTATACAATTTTGACTATCGATATAGTTTCATTCATCTTATAACTCTTTTTTAGAAAAATATATTTAGCCAAGGAAAATGAGAATAAATAAAAACTAAAGAACAAAGTGATCTCTATCAATTGGCTTGGAGTGTAAAAAAATAGAAAATTCTTCCCATCACGTTGACCAAAAAAAAAAAAGCCTTAAACGAACAAATAAAATTCAAAGGATATTAAAGGAATTGAGGATGATGGGGCTATAAAAAAGGATTAAGGATTGGCATTCGCTTTGCTATGTACAAAAAGCATTTAATGTACAGAATATGTACTATATTAATGGTCCTATACAACCAACACAAACCATATTCAGTTCCAGGAAAGAAATTCTCTTCCTGATCTGTGTGCCAGGATACAACACTGACAAAGTCAGCAACAAACGATGGAATATCGCATTTCAGGATAGCTGAATTGCCTCGAATCACAAATGCTTTGTGAATGTCCTCCTCGTAATATTGTGAGACAACTGCAACAATATCGATAAGATAATTTTTTTTTTTGGGGAAATAAAAACGAAGGATATAAAATTGTGACAGAAAAAAAGGAGAAAACATTTGGAATGCAAAAAAAAATATATTTTACATTTAAAGGTTTAGATTTCATTTGAAAAAGAAAATAAATGACTTGGAAGGATTTTTAGGAATATAAAGGCACATGCACATCTCTCTCTCTCTCTCTCTCTCTCTAAAATAAACTTCAAAACCAAAGCATGACGTCACGTCGTCGGTCGTATCATTGTCGACCTAGAAGATACATAGATTTTTTAAAGATTTCGAACCGTATTCAGAGCCAGGAAAATAATTTTCATCGCTGTCCGTATGCCAGGATACAACTTCGACAAAATCAGCAACAAAAGATGGGATCAGACATTTAATTACGGCTGCATTACCACGAATGACATGCTCCTTGTTGACATCGGCTTCATAATATTGCGCAACAACTAGTATTTTATTGGACAAGAGGGAATATAAAATTAAAATAAATTAACAGCAAAAAAAAGGGTGTATTAAATGGAAATGAAGAATTTTTTTGTATGTCGTAAAGCGATTAGGAATTTTTTTCAGCACACAAACTAAACAAAGAATCGACGGTGATGTGTAAAAGTAAAAGGCTTCCAGAAGTTGCTGTTGGTTTGTTGAAGTATATAGTTTTCGATCCAATTAAGAAGACGACGACGACGACGATAATTTGACAGACTTTTGAACTTTTAACATAATTTATGTGTATTTACGTTATACACAAAATATCCCCGAAATCGTGGATAATCTTTTGGTTATTAAAAACTCAACTGACAGCTGGTGATTGACACTAAAAACTTAGCTACACCACACTAAAATAGATTTTTATGTTTGTAGATATTATGATTTTTTGAATTTTTCTCGTTTCAACACATTTTCTTTATGTTATCTTTATGTGGGAACAACAATCATTTAGAGGGTAACTCGATTTAAAAAATTTTAGATTTTAGAGAAAGCAGCATTGCGTTTTTAACCAAAATATTGGCCTATGCGATGTTCAAAGGGTAGACACGGTGCATTCAAGAGGACACAAGCGTTATAGGACTAAAGGCCATAAAAAGCTATTTTGAATCAATAATTCAACAAGTCCAATCCTTAATGCTAAGTCTTCTACTTGGCTGATTTATTTCAGTAGTAAATAGAATTTGTATTATAAAACCTTCTTATATAGCGTCCACAAGCTTTTTTTTAAAGCGAACCTCTGTCTATCAACTCCTACTCTCACCTCCCCGCGGTGAACATCGGGTGCCTAGTACCTTTAACTGAAGATGGGGTTATAATCCCTGTGGACGGTTTTAGGGGGCAGCAAACGAGAGAGGGGGGGAGGAGTGTTCTCACTAAGGCACTTCTCCTTCATCCAGGCAGCAGCGGAAGAATTCTCAAGATCAACGGTGGCGTCTACAGTTCCAGTTAGGCTGAACTACTTAGTGAACACCTTATACTGGCTCCTACTATATATTCGGAGCTCAGGCCTGTAAGGAAGGAGCGGTCTGGTCTTTCAGTTTGGGGGTCGTGCTGTCGGAGTGACTTCCCGGCCACGTAAAGCTATTTTAGTTGCGAAGCAACAACAAGCCTAGGATACGGACGGATTTACTGTTGACGAACCTAACGAAATAAGGACAACGAACTTCGGATCTGCACGTGGAATGTTCTGTCTCTCAATAGACCACGTGCAGCCGAACATTAAACGGAGGCCCTAGACTGCTACAAAGCAGATATCACCACCATCCAAGAAGTGCGATGGGATGGGCCGGGCAAGAGAAAACTGAAAGACTGCGATATCTATTACGGTGACTGTTACCGACCACAAGGGCAGCGTCTCTTTGAATGTGGATTCGTCGTTAGAGGCAGACTTAGGCAAGAAGTCTTGAATTTCAACTATGTGAACGAGCGCCTCACGACAATTCGCATCAAGGTGAAACGTTGTGGTAGCTAGTGTACGCCAGTTTCCGTATCTCGATATACACAAAGGGACATTTAGAATTCCTGGTCAATAAGCCGCCAACTAGATTGACCGCATTGCGAATGACGCAAAGCACTCCTCCAGTATCAAGGATGTCCGAAAGTTCCCAGGAGCCATAACGTTAACTGAAACCACAACCTCGTTGTAGCCAAGGTAATGCTACGGATATCCAGACCAAAGCCAAAACAGAGAAATACTGTGAGGGTGTCCGACGTCAGATGGCTTTTAAATAGTCCTTTGCAGCCAACTTCAAGTATCGAGAACCTGTGGTAGAATTACCAGGAAGCCATCAGAGATGCAGCCTCTGACGTGCTGGCTGCTGGACCTCGCATGACCACCACAGCGAAAGCCCTAGTTCGATGAAGAATGCCGGCAAGTACATGGATCCAAACAACAGACATACAAAGTGTAGCTGCTTAGAAGGACCAGAGCTTCTCACAAGCTCTACGAGCAGAAAAGGAGAGAGGAACATAACGAGGACGATGTAGGCCAACTATTCCGTCCACCCAATCTCAACGAAGTGAAGACAGCTATATCTAAACTTGAGTCCAATAAAGCGATTGACGATGAATTGGTTAGGAGTATGCACCAGCTCATCTGCAAAATATGGTTGGAGGAAAGCATGCCCGATGAATGGAACCTTAGCATTGTTTGCCCGAACCTCAAGAAAGGCGTACTTTGTGAACGCCTGAAGCCATTCGTCAACAACCTGATAGGTCCACATCAGAGCCAGAGAAGTCCACCATTGACCAAATATTCGCACAAGGATAGATCTTGGAAAAAGCCCAAGAGTTGCAAATCGATACCTCCACCTTTTCATCGATTTCAAGGCCACCTATGACAGCATCTATAGAGACGTGCTCTATAGAGCAATAATGTCTTGGCATCCCTCCCAAGCTCGTCCGTTTATGCAGTATGACGATGAAGAATGCACGCTGCCCCATCAAGGTTAGAAAAGACCTCACCGATACTTTTGATGTCAAAAAAGGTTTTAGGCAAGGTGATGCGCTGTCACGTGTATGGCAGCACCTATACAGACGAATTCTATAGAGCAATATTTTGGCATCCCTCCTTAGTTCGGCCGTTTGGGTAGGATGACGATGGAGAATGCACGCTGTTCCATCAAGGTCGGCAAAGACCTCACCGATACCTTACATACCCATACGACAAATTACTCTTGCCAATCGCTGTTTCTTTGGGCTAAGAAGGCAATTGAGAAGCAAAGCCCTCTCGAGCAATTAAAGTATCCCTGTATAAGACGCTTATCATCCCGGTCCTGGTGTATAGACACTATTAACAGTGGATGAGAACGCTTTAGGTTGTTTTGAGAGGAAAACTCTCCAGGTGATTTTTGGTCTCGTCTGAATAGATGGGGAATAGAGAAGAAGATACAACCACGAACTGTATGGGCTGTACAGCGACACCGACATATAGCCACAAACGTGAGAAGCCATTGACTGAGATGGCTGTTTCACCTAGAGCGAATGGACTTTAATTATTCATCCCGGAAAGTCTTGGAATCCAACCCCATGGGGCGGTGCTGTAGAGGACCTCAACTGACTTGGCGTACGAAACTGGAGACAGCTAGCTAGAAACCGAGTCAGCTGGAAGAAGCTTGTTGGTTGAGACTTTGGTCCACCCCGGATTGTAGCCCAACCTTAAATAAGTAAATAAGTTAGTAGTTCTGAAAATAAGGTAACCCTGAGTTAACTCTGAAACAGATTTTCAGTTGAGGATTGACTTTGACAGTTGTCAAAAATGGATATCATATCCTTAACGCCTTTCACTATAGAAATTGAGATGGCGGTACAACATGCTTTGCCATCACTTTAGTCCCTGATTCAACTCACCAAATTAGGATTTGAATTGATTGAAAAACAAGTTTCTGAAGTAAACTCAGGTTTAACTAGAATTACACATAAAACTGACCCTTAGAAAAAGCCTTTTTGTTCGAAAACAAATTGTCGTCTAGTTATAGTTACATTTTCGTCATTGCCAAATTTAAGGAGAATGCAAATAAAGGGTGGGCTAGCTAGCTATTATGTCTCCAGCACTCATCAAGGTGGTTGACAAACACATACCTACCACCTCGATGAGTGATAATTTAAGCAACAACAAGAAATGAAAACTCATTAAAATTGTTTCAAGTCACGAGAATTACATTGGACTTTTACTCAATGTGTTATTTCTTGTTGCTTGTGTATTTCTATATATCATACTTTTAAGGTACTTAACCGACTTCTAGAATTAACGAGATGTCATTTTCTTTGAAATGTAACTAATTCAGCTATATAAGCGTTTGCTTAACATGTCGTATAAGGTGGGTCGTGGGCTTGAGTTCTATTTCTAATGTTTGCTATTTTATTACGTCTCCTTTAGCTATTCTAGTTTGTATTTTATTTAAAACAGAATTAAAGTCAAGGCGTGGTGGGATCAAGAAACACGAATATAGACAATGACTTCCGGAAGATGTTCAGCAAATAAAAAAAGATTTAACATAGTTTAATGTTAATTTTTAATTAGAACTCGCACGACACGACTTAGCGTGGGTAATTTATGAATATTATGATGATGATGACGTGCTAGTATCACAGGAGAAATGATAATAGTAAGCTATTTTGTATGTAAAATTTGTAATTAAAAATGAAAAAAAAAAAGAGAATCTTGAAGAAAAGAAGATAAAAATAGTGAAATTAGACGAAGATAATTACCTACTTGTGTAGATAGATGAGCTTGAGCGCAATGTTTGCATAAAAAATGTATTGCATAATTGGCTAAGTAATTGCTTGATCTGGGAAAGAATTGTTTAAATAAAAAAACAGACTTTTTCTCAGAGGTTGCGAAGAATGTCAGTTGAAAAGTTGAATAAAATTTGCTTTGACTTTCTTTGTCTATAGAGACCCTAGACGCCTTTGACTTAATTTTACTTTGACGTGTTGATAATTTAACAATTAAATTAAATATTTTCTAAATTGAGTTCGTAGGGCCAAAGAAACTATAGCAAGAATTTAGACCGAGTTGTAAGTGTAAGTGATGCATGATAATCACAGTTTAAATATTGTGTATTCATTAATTCCACCGCATCGTTGCCAAGTATTTTCAAAACCCACTTCTGTTTATAGCAACTCGTATTCTCACCTATCCAGACAGGGGGAGAAGAGTTACCAAGCCTTTTCTTCTTCTTTTTTTTATAACATACGCGCACTAAAGGGGTTGTGACTACCCTTAAAATGATTGAACACAGTGCGAGCGTTAAGAAAATAGGAAAGGATTTGAGAGGAGATACCGATGCACATTAGTTTTGAAGTTCTGAATATCAAAATGGAAGAGGAAAATAGAGCCGAGTAAAGCATTCCACATTCATGTCGTTCGGCTGAAAAAAGAATCTCTGTACTTTACAGTACGTCCGAAATTGGGCTCAAGAGTGAACTGATGCGCATTCCTGGAAGTGTAGTAGAGTATTACGGTGGAATTGTTTAAGGGAGGAATTCAGCTGGCTATTTCACAAGAACACTGTTTATAAAAATAGCGATAGAATAAAGAGAGACATGAAACATTACGATGGTGTTTAAGAGATGCGAATGTTTTTGTTATATTACAGTCACCTATCATTTTAAGACCTCTTTTTTGGATTCTATCTAAAAGGCTTGAATGAGTTATTGGAGCACCTGCCCAAATATGAGAATTATATTCAAGCTTTGGACGATTGAAGGCTTTGTAGATTAAAGCCAGATCAGAAGGAGAGAATAATTTCTTGCATCTTCGAAGAAAACCTAAACACTTCGCAGCGTTGTTGGCGACATTGAATATGTGCTCATTCCACAGGAGGTGATCTGAGATGCACATACCCAGAACTGAAAGCTGTTCAGTTTCTTCGATGCAAGTACCACTCATGGATAGCGGCATTGGGGGTGGGTTCTGCTTTAGAGACAGCAAACAGCATTGTGTTTTTGAAGCATTAAATTCTACACGGTTTTTTATTCCCCACTGAACAATGCTGTCAAGATCATACGCTGCCGTTCAAGTTCCACATCTGGAGGACAAAGATGTGAATCAAGAAACGAATATGAAAAGCTGAGGGTGCTGTCGTCAGCAAAACAATTTAATGGATTAGAAGTTTCAGACAAGAGATCATTAATGAAAATGAGAAAGAGAGTCGGAGACAAAACGGAGCCCTGGGGCAGACCAGCATTTATTTTGTGAATATCACACCATCCAATACAACTTGTATTGAACGGTCCGAAAGATAATTTCTAATCCAACGAAGGAAAGATTCATCAATACCAAATGCACGCATTTTCGATAAGAGAGCTTGGTGCTAAACTCTATCAAACGCTTTTGAAATATCAAGTGCAACAATCTTACTTTCTCCAAAACGATGTAAAGATTTCTTCCACTGCTTGGTGAGATATACCATCAGATCACCAGTGGACCTATTGCTACGAAAGCCGTACTGCCTGTCATTACGAATCTTCCGTTCTTCAAGATATTTCTTAAGCTGATAATTAATCAGCCTTTCCATGACCTTGGAAAGAAGGGACGTAAGTGCAATTGGTCGACAGTTGGAGCGAGATGAAGATTCACCTTTTTTAGGGACTGGCTGGACAAATGCTGTTTTCCATCCACTCGGAAAGACCAGTAGAGTAAGATAGATGGAAAAGCTTACGCAGTGGCTTTGCCAGCGTTGAAGAACACCCCTTCAGAGCAATTGGAGGGATACTATCCAGGCCATCGGATTTGTGTACATCAAGATCTTTTTGAACTCTAGCTACTGTACGAGTGCGAAAGAAGAATAGTCCTATAAAATCATTTCCACTCACAAGTAGAGGCGGAGTCATGACACTCTCTGGCAGTGTCGAGTTAACAGCAAACTGTGCTACAAGCAAATTGGCTTTTTCTAGTGAGCTGACAGTAGGAGTAGGAGTATCGTTGAAGACGCGCGCTGGAAACGAAGACAAGGTAGAATTACGTACGTTTTTTACAAATGACCACAAATTTTTAATACCTTTGGGACATTGTAGTATTTTTTGCCTTAATTTCTGAGCATCCAAAAATTTGGTTCTTCGAATATGAACGTTAGATACAGGTCTTTCGAGCTTGTTTGAACTAATCCCAGTTTTCCTCAGTGGGATTGGCTTTATATCTTTGGAAACTTACTTCTCTTTATCCAGGTAACAGCAGATCACTGATGGCGTCTACAGTTCCAATCAGGCTGAAGTGCGTCATCTATTAGTTCCGGTATGTAATCATTGAACAACTTTGACATTTCTCAACCGAATGACATTAGGAAGACATATTTTTGGAAAGTCAATTTGGTACAATTTTTACAGTGGGAAATCGTCGATATGACATTCTTCAATGTCTAAGACATTCTAATGAACTGATTGAAGCGATAAAAGAAAGCGCGTGCGAGAACTCGCGTGTGTCGTATCGTCACGGCACTCAGCATTTTGGAGTGAGTGGATGATTTCCGTACAAAAAGAAATTGAGTGAATATTACCGACAGACCGTCCACGAAGGGCGGTCCCTGATCTTATAGGGGCTACTTTGACATATTTTCAGCTCAGACCTTTAAAAATGGTTGACTCGACGTCCACGACCACGTTCAGCTATTTAGTTGCAAATAAACAAAAAACCTCGGATATGGACGTATTTACAGTTGACGAACTTAGCAAATGAATTAAGCGCAATGAACTTCGGATTCATAAGTGGAACGTTGAATCCATTTATTTGTTACAGGAGCTGACTGATTAGGAGAAGTTACCATCGCTGGCCGTCCAAGAAATTCCCTAGAGTGGGCTGTGCAAAAAAATAACAAACTGTGATATACTACGATAACTGCTCCCACGAACGAAACCAGCGCCTATTTGGGTGTAGATTTGTTGTTGGAGGCAAACCTATAGGCAGGAAGTCTGGATTGTCAGCTATGTGAACTAGCACCACATGACAGTGCGGATCAAGACTTCTTTCCCCAACTAAAATGTGAGCATGCGCAACACAAGAGAGTAAGATCAAGATACCAAAGACATACTTTTACTAGATCCCGGACCATAAATATGAGCAGTGGCCTAACTATGACATTACAATTGTCCTCTCCAACTTGAAAAATTTAAGTCGGAAATACCGCTTGAACGACACAACCTTGAACTCAGATTGAGAGACCTTGCTGTTGGCAAAATATTGTGGTAGCTCGCGCACAGTTCTCACATCGCAACATTCACAAGGAACATGGAAATCTCCTGATTATTAATGAACCTTCAACAGTTTGACATCATAATCGACACCAGGTTCTTCTCCAGTATCAAGGACCAGGATATCCGAACTTTCCGAAAGGCTTAGTTGACTTGACTCCACTGACTACCTGATACTTGCTACGGATATCCCGACAAAAGACAAAATAAGTGAGGAATTTTGACTTTTGACGGCTATAGACAAGAGATCACCAGGACCTTTTCCGATCACCTCTCATGAAGTCCTGAGCCTCTCCCAATTTAACCGAACATTAGGAACGTTAACGAAACTTTTGCTTGTTAAAATAAATTTACATGGCGATAACCATCGATCTCTATAACTAAACAACAACGAAGTCGAAAGTTTGTCTGTCGTTCCGAATTGTTCGCAATTGTTTGAGAGAGCCTTAATTCAACCAGCAAACAGCAAACTCTATTAAGGAAAAAAGTGTAAGCATTACCAACAAACCATCAGAGATGTTGCCTCTGTTAAGCTTAACATAACCACCATAACGAAACCCCTGGGACTGGGCCCGTATCGCAGAAGAGTAAATTGATCACTCAATTAAACGGCAGTCGTTTTGACGATTCTATATTTGATAAATACATTGATAAATCAACTATAAGCTTAACCGATTATACCCCTAGATTTACGGTGAATGCTGGCAAGCAGATGTCGGCTTACAAGAGGCATACAAAGTGGCACTGCAACTGCATGAAAGGACCAGAAGAGAAGAAAAGAATGGGACACTGACTTCTCAGAAGCACAAAGAACTAGAATGAGAAGTGAGTGATTGAACATGTTCAAAGGTTAGACAAGAGGACACAAGTGTCCACAGGTTTTTTATTAAATCAACTTCTATCTATCAACTTCTACTCTAACCTCCCCGTGATGAACATCGGGTGCCTAGTGTCTCAACCGAAGATGGGGCTTAAATCCCTGTGGACGGTTTTTGGGGGTAGCGAACGAGAGAGGGGCGAAGAGTGTTCTCGCTAAGGCACTTCACCTTTCATCGAAGCAGCAGCGGAAGAATTCCCCAGATAGATTCAACGGTGGCGTCTAAAGTCCCAGAGGTTTTCTCTATAGAGCTGACAGCAAGACTATCGTTGAAGACACGCAGACGATTTGGAAAAAACAGGAACTTCAAATCCACATGCACCACCTTTTCATCAGTTTTTAAGGCTGCCGTCAGATAGTGCCTGAAGAGATCAACTAAAAAGACCAAAATCTAGTTAGAAAATGGCAATGGAGGATGCATGCTGCTCCAAGAAAAAAATCTCACTGATATTTTAAATACCTATCAAAAATGGTTTTACACAAGGCTATATGCTATAATGCAGAATTTTCAACACTTTCCCTCGAATAATAGTGCATAACTCGAGCATCAGAACTCATGGCACAATCCTTCAAAAGCATGGTAGAGGAAAACCGTGATTGAGTTGCCACATGCAAGTTGAAGAAGAACTTAACCAACTTGGTGATGTAAAAAGCTGGAGACAGCCAGACGGCTAGGTTAGGTTGAAGTGGATGCCAGTCGTGAAGACTGACAAACTTAGACCAAGATTTGTTCCATTGTGATACCACATGAATCTAGGAAACCCTTTTCCTCACTCGGTGAACCATTTGGAGCTTCTTATGAAGCGAAATAGAATGCCTATGGCAAAGGTTGTTAGTTCACTGGGATCACTGAAGTAAAAATCACCAAGGTGAAGTTTTCGTCTATGAGATAGAGCAGGGCACTTGCATAGAAGGTGAAGGATTGATTCTATCTCTTCCTCATCCAAACAGCTTCTGCAAAAATTATTGGAGAACATGCCAAGACGCGTTGCGTGCTTTCCTATAAGACAGTGTCCGGTTATAACACCAATCATGGAGCTAATGTGCAATCTACTTGGAGATATCAAACACTTAGGTCGCTTTAAATCCATTACTGGCCAGATTTGTTTTGTTGCCAAACAAGTGGTGATATCGTTCCACCTAAGGTTTGTTCTCTCTAATGCATATTGCTTCAGCAAAAGCTTACAAGTAGCGATGGGTATACCAATATCTGCCTTGGTAGGTAAGAGAGGTGGAGTTGTTCCACTTTTAACGAGTTCATCGGCCTTACAATTACCTGGGATATCCTTATGCCCCGGCACCCAACACAGGTGAATGTTAAACTGCTGCGCCATCTCCAGCAGAGATGAACGGCAATTAAGGGCTGCTATAGAGTTAGTCGAAAACGATTCCAGGGATTTGATAGCTGCTTGACTATCCCAGAAGATGCGGATATCTGTAGTTGATATCACGTTTTCTTTAAGCCTGGAATGGAGATAGCTGGATGAAGATTGTTTGTTCAGGCCCTGGTTCACACCGGCCGGACTGTAGTGACATCTTAAGTAAGGAACTAAGTAGTCAAAAATTTAACAATTTCACAAGATGTTATTGACGTTTGCTACCATCTTTCATTTGCATTCATCAAATTTGGTTTGGTAATCATGCAGGCAAATATCAGGGTCTTTAAGACTAAAGTATAGTACTCTTTTTGGTAGGAAATTTATTTTAACATGTTTTTTGAAGAAGGGCCATCCATAAGTATGTTCAATCTTTGTAGGTTTATGCATACGAATTACGAATCTAGCCTTTTATTCTATTTTTCAACATTTTATGGGTTTACTTTTCTTGCAGTTAAAACTTATAAACAGTTAATTTTTTCCTTTGCTGCTTCTATTTATTCATTAATTCAGCAATTAGACACTAAACTCATAACTGTATGTATCTCTATGTATGTACATAAATATTATACACATGTCCAGCTCCAGCTATAAAACAAAACTGTTACTGTTTTTTCTTCATTTTTTTAAATAAAACATTGAAGTGAGTTACGACTATTATACGAGATACCAAATAAAGAACAAGAACCAATAAAAAAAAATTATAAATATTAATCCAACAAAGATGAGAAGAAAAAAATAACCGCAATATTCACCGACAACGACGACAGAGATGACAAAGAGTCGCGTGGGAAACATCATCATAAACCATGTACGAGTATCTAAACGATGACGATGATGGTGATGGCCTACTGTTCCAAAGTAGATAACAAACAAAGTGTCATCACTACTCTTTTGATGGCAATGATGGTGTCGTAGTCGTTTAATTCTTCTTAATTGGATCGAAATGAATGCATTGTATTCTATACATTTATCCCGTTGCACTGCAAAAAATCAATTTAATAATTCACCACAAAACTCAGACCAGACAGAGAAGGGAAAACAGCAACAACAACAACAACAATGAAAACAAACACCAAACCATTCATTTCATGGAACAGAAACAACTCATACTCAAATCCAAAAAAAAAAAAACAAACGAAACCCCAACGATGTGAGATGAAAACTTCTGGAATAAAATGAAATGTAACCCCGGATCTATTGTCCGAAATATTTTACTTTTTCATCTCTCTTTCTCTCTCTATCTCTCTCTAGAACAATGACAACTTACCAGCTCTAACATGGACGTCGCGTGAAATTATCGATCCAAATTGATTTCTTGCCAAACACGCATAAACCTGGGCATGAACTTCCTGGCGATAATCTTCAGCACGGAATGGTGGGAACACCAATTTGCCATCAGATGACACTTGCCGCAAACCAGGAACATCACCAACTGCTGTACCATCACTACGAATCCAAATTATTTCAGGCAATGGGTTTCCGCTAGCTTTGCATTCAACTTCGGCACCAGTTGAGTTGGAGAAATCGATTCGGTTGGTTGGTTCTTTGAGGAAAGCGGGTCCTTTTTGATCGGCATCTGGGGGATTGCCAGCGTTACCTGAAAACACAAAACAAAAACGAATGAGTAATCTTATAGTAAAATGATGATGGTTCATGTGGGTTTTGGGTATACACAATGAATAAGGAATCATAAATCAGAAAAGTTAGTAGTATTTAAAATTAATTCGAAAAGTATATGTTTAGGTCAACAAACTGATAAAAGAGACAAAACTTTTGTAGGAGGAGGGTTCTTTGTGCTTAGTAAAGCTGAATGAATCAATTTTAAACAACAAAACAAAAAAGTCATCGGAGAAGATGGGCGTGAGAATTCAATTTAACTATACCAGTCACCTAGGTTCTTTTTTTGTTTTTTTTTGGTTTAAGGGATTTGAACATTTTGTGACTTTAAATGCCACTTGAATTTAAGAAAATAATAATTTACTTTATGCTAATTTATTGCTTTTTTTAAATGAGTTTTACGTATGATATTTCAAGCTTATACTAGAATGGTAAGCCTTTGTGGGAATTTTTTAGACAACATTTAAACGTCAGTTGAAAATTTTAGTTATTTTTTTCTTAAGCTGTGAGTCAAAATAAATCCAATATTTATGGCTCGAGCTCTAATTTCACCCACGACAACATTTTAAGGAGTGAGTTAAGTCAAACTGATTTGTTTTATTTTGTATGGAAAATAATAAGGAGAATTTACTCTTTTTTCTGAAAAGAATCGGAAAGTTTAAATATGATTTGGACCCCACGTTGGGCGCCAGTGGAATTTTCTCTCTTTGTTGAAATCATATACCTTGTAAATTCAGATTTTTACACAAGAAGAAATATTTCAACTCTTTTCGAACAGTGAATTTGTGAAGAAATCGGGAAATTTAAGTGTTGTTTGGGGCCCACGTTGGGCGCCAGTGAAATATATCTTTATTGAAATTATACACCTTGTAAAATCAGATTATTAAATAAGAATTTGAGGAAATATTTTGGGTCATATCGAACAATGAATCGGCAATAGTGAATTTGTAAGTGAATCGAGAAATTTAAATGTGGTTTTGGGGCCCCGCGTTGGGCGCCAGTGAAATATTCTCTCTTTGTTGTACACCTTGTAGAATCCAAACTTCAAACAAGAATTTGAGGAAATACTTTTAAACTTGAATATGATTTTTCCAACTAAAATTAGGGAAGATATCACCGTATTTTATACAAATTGACAGTCAAAAAAGTTCTTATTACTTGATTTCCAATTTCACTCACGACTTCCATTTGCATTAAAAAAATTGCTGTGTAGGATATATCCAATTGGAACAGATTCTTTTTCTTTAGAATGGATTTTGTTTCAGGAAAGAATTGGGAAGCTAAAATATGGTTTGGGCCTCACGTTGGGCGCCAGTGAAATAATCTCTCTTTGTTGAAAACGTACAACTTGTAAGATAAGATTTTCAAACAAGAATTAAAGGACATATTTCAGCTCTTTTCAAAAAATGAATTGGCAACAATGAGTTTGGTAATCAATAGAGAAATTTAAATGTTGTTTGGAACCTACGTTGGGCGCCAGTAAAATATTAACTCTTTGTTTAAATCGTGGCTCTTGTAAAATCAGATTTTCAAACAGGATTCTTTTTATCCTATGGAATTCTTCAAATGATTCAGGGTAAGAATCAGTATTAAGCAGTTTGGGACTCTCACCGCATTAAAACCACCAGTAAATCAGAATCAATCTATGAGAGATCGACAAACTACATATGATCTTTCTTTCTTAATTTATAATTCACATTGGGGAAAGTTTAAAGTTATAACACTTTCCCATAGTTTTTAGACCATCAGCTCATGAAGCTTGAAGGTTCTTGTTAATCTCCGAACGTTGTCTCGTATATTTATATCTCGGAGTTGGTGTGACTTTGTAGTCACTGATTGTGAGATACCGCGTGTTTCTTAACCACTTTTGTAACCATTTAACCAGGAATTTAAAAGAATTTTTTGAATTTTTTTATTGCGATCAATTCAACAAAGAAAAGAGCCACACCGCATTTTATATAGTTTTGCAGTCAAAATAATTCCAGTATTTATTAATTTAGTTCTAATTTTACTCACGGCTTCAACGTGCTCAAAAAAAGATAATCTTGAGTAGGTTATTTCAATTTGAGGCTGATTCTTTTCCTTTGCCACAGAAAAAAAACGCAGTCAACCTTTTTTCAACAGATAAGATATTTCAAATATGATTTAGGCCCCACGTTGGGCACCATTGAAAAAATATTCCTTTGTTCAAGTCTTCCTTAAAAAATAAGGGTAATTAATCTTTTACGGCTGGGAATTGGGAATTTAAAATATAGTTTGGACCCCACGTTGGGCGCCGGATAAATATTCTCTATTTTTTAATTTGAAGAAATATGTTGGGTCTTATTGAATCAGATTTTTTCAACTAATATTATAGCAGATATCAAAACACTTTATTCAATTTGGCAGTCAAAATAATTTCCAATTTATTGTAGTTCCAATTTCACTCACGACTCCAATAAGCGTTAAAGAAAAGATAACGTTGTGTAGGTAATGCTCTTTCCTTTGCTATGGAAAATTTTGTATCCTAGGTCCCACGTTTGGCACCATTGAAATATTATCCTTTTGCATGCATCGCACTCTTGGTTAAGAAATAATGGAAGTTTATTCCTTTTACGGCATGGAATTGCGAGTTTACAATATGGTTTTGACCCCACGTTGGGCGCCAGAAAAATATTCATGTTGATTATAGAACTCGCAATATACTGGGACTCGAATACTGTGCTCTCTTTTCTCTCTACTCATTTGTCGTGAAAGGGAAATCTAATATTGGGAATTCTATAATCGGCATGATAATCTCCTTGTTTAAATCTTATACTATGTTTCCACCAAAGGTTTATCTCAGTTCAGATTTAATAAATCTATTTGGTGTTTCGCACAAAAGTATTTAAAAAAGATTAACTTTGAAAGCACTTTTAAAAATGCATATGGTGTTTCATTTTTTCTTATGAAGAAGAAGTGAGATAGAATGTTTCATTTGTGAAGAACTGAATTCAGCCAAGAATAAATCCTTCAGCGCCATACAAGAATAGGTTAGTTTGATTTGTAAAAGTGTTTGTCCTAGGAAGTTTTAACAAGATTAATTTCTAATCTTCAAGATTTACGAAATATATTTGTATCGTAAATCTTCGAGATTTAAAGAAGATTTGAGGTAAATCTTATTATTAAATCTCAGATTAGCGTTAGGTGGAAATGTAGCATTACGTTAGGTGAAATCTGATTTTTGAAATAGAATTTGAGGAAATATTTTGGATCTTGTTGAATCCGATTTTTCAACAATGAATCGAATGCTTCATGTTGGGCACCAGTGAAAAAAGATGCATCTATTAAAGTTATTTTTTTTAGTTAACATAAACGTGATGGAGTAATGTTATGTCATATATAAAACTCTCTTTATGTACAGATTACCAAATCCGGCGGCTGGAGTCCGACTCACTAATGCCATATCGAGGATTTCTGATTCTGTGAATCTACGGAGCAGCCTTGCTGCATTCCATCATTTTTCTTTCACAACAGTACCAAAAGTTGTACGAGAGCTATTGGGTCATATGCAAAAAGATGAGTTCAAGTTGTTTTCTCACTTTTTTGAGAACTTTCTTAGCTTCGTATGCAAAACAAAAATTACTGACCGAGTTAGATCTCATGTGGTGAGTTCAATCTCACAGTGATGAGTTCGATCTCATTTTGAAATCTCTTTTGAGATAGAACTCGGTGTGCTATGCAAAAAGGTGAGAAAACAGTTGATTCCATGAGATCGATCTCACAAATTATTGAGCATGGGTTTTCTCTTACTCAGCTCATATACAACCGTCAAGATACCAGAATTTCAGCTTAATTTTGTTACAAATTAATATAAATAATTAAATTGGAAATTGGCTTGTTATGCATCTACCTACTCTTGCCAAAAAAAAGGAACAAGATATTTTTCAATTTTGTTTAGTGATTTTTGAAGAGCTGTATTTTTGTGGTTGGTGGCCGTATTGCAATGAAAGACAAATCATTTTGCGGTTTCATGTTTCCTGTACAGAGGATTGTTGGCAAATATTTTTTTTTTAAAGTATGTAGGTACCGTTATTGCTAACCGTATGAAATGATACGAGACAAAAATTGTCTATTCCTTGGATTTTTTTATATTTGATCACTAATATTTCAGCAAATAATGACAACATACAAAACTCAAACTCGAATGAGTACCTGCTACGTACCTATTCTAAGAAAACCTTTTGAAATGGTATAGGATTATGTTTTTACCTTTTATCGTTAGAAAACAAGAGTAAGAATAAATTAAAAACCCGTTCAATAAATTAACATCAAAACTTAAAGGAAAATGTAAGGTATATTAATATGAAAATCTGCAACACCAGGTAATAATTCAATACATATTTGCAAAGAGGTAAACAAATAATAAGAGACAATCACAAAAGTTGTTGTTTTTTTGCAATTTTCGAAACGGCGAAAGAAAATCCATAAAATCCTCTAAGATTCCTTTAGAATAGATATTCCAGTTTTTAGAACCACCCTTCAATTTTGTATTTTGTCACTAGTATTTGCTTAAATATTAGTGACCAAAGACTAAGCCCGCCTGGAAAAATGGCAAGTTTTTGCCAAGTTTAATCGAGGCACTGGAAAGGCTTCGGTAGGGAAAATCTATAGACAAGGCGAGGCCCCCGCTAGTAAAAACTTGTTGGATAGGTCTTGTTATCCCATCACAAATACCCCATATATGACAAAAACAAAAAAACAAATATTTTATACCCATCATACAATGGTGAGACAAATTAAAGTATATACTTTTTCATTTTCAACATTGCACAACTGTATTGCAAAATAGCTCAGTAGTCAAGGTATGGGACTGACAATCAAAAGATCGCAGGATCGAATCCCAGTAAGGATAATTTTTTTTTGCCTCTCGTGGAAAAAGGGTACTTCACTGGCGAGGCCCTAGAGAATTTCTAGAGTTTCTCTTGCTGGGCACTTGCTAGTATCTCCATATGTAAAACTTTCTAGCCCCTCGCCAAAAACTAGATTGTTTTTCCAGTCGGGAGGTATCTCCTTCAGTTTAAGGCAGATATCTCAGGCAAGACAAAATTGTACACCAACACAAAATAAAGTAAAGTGAAGCTGAAAAAACATGTTAACTGACTTATACATTCAATTGACTCAAAAATTTAAATTCAAAAGAAATTCACACCTTTAAGATAATTAAAAATAGACAATATTTGTCTTGCACAAAAGAAATTATTTGCAAATAAAACTAAAAACTAGAAAAATTAAGCAGTAGGATGTTTTTGGTTTCATCTCAAAATACACTTAACAATTTGTATTTAAATGTTGTTTTCTTAATTTTTTTGATTATCGCAATTTCATACTGACCACTCTTTCAATTATTTTTTTTCCGTTTGTGTATACACCAAATCGGTTTTGTAAACATACATTTAGCATCTCATTTCATTGCTTTAACCCCTAGTACTCGCAAAAGCTTACGAACATAATCCGACTGAATTTTAAACACCAATTTTTCGTTTCCCCGTTCAGAGAAATGTTTTTTCTTCTTCTACGCGCTGCACAGAAATAATAATATTTAATACGAAGAGCTTTGAGATCGATCTCATATTAATCGAGTTAGAGCTGTTCAGAAAGAACTAATTTTTTTGCATATAAAATCGAGTCCGAGTTCGGCTCTGCTCGATCGGTCTCACATGTGAGTTCAAGCTCGTTAACTCGGACTCAGAGATCTTGCTCATCTTTTAGCATACGACCCATTGTCTTTTAGTTTGGCACAAGAGTGCATAATAAGAAAATTAGCCAAAAAACCGTTCACATTTCAGCTGGCACTCCGAAAATCATTTCGAAAGATGATCAGTTGCTTCAACTTCACGTTGGGCGCCACTTAAATAATTCAGTGTCCGCGAGACCATTCGAGATTCAGAATGAGTCAGTTTGGTGCATTAGCTCAAATGTAACTCCAAATCTTAGATGATCTCTCACTGAAAAAATGGGCATAAGAGTCGGGAAGGCAAAGTTTTAGGGATGCAAAATTTCATGGCACTTCGTCAAGTTGAAGCCAACGGTGACTCCATGGCATGCTAAGTCATATGTTCTCGGTTGAAGAAAGGTTTCCAGCGGTAGCCTGGAAAACGAGCACGAAAAACACGTTACATCAAAGTCTGTCATGAATTGTTCGTCAAAAAATCGTGACGAAGTAAAATATTCCATTGCTAATTATAATTTTGTTTGATTCAAAAAAGGTCAAAACTGAACTAATATATTCGACGCCATTTTTATTTAAGGTCATACATTTTTGCGCATCTTTACCTTGTATACGCCTAGTCGTGAAAGGAATATTATTGTCTAGGAGGAGAACAACATTCAGCTGGAAAGCTGCTATTATACCTGCGCTTACTTTCAATCCATCAAAAACCATTCTTTTAAAAAATTTGGTAGGCCCAGCATCAAGCGAAGCTTACAAGAAAACCAATTAAGTTAACAACTTACTAATATGTTGCTAACTATAAACTTTTAAAGATACAAAATGATCTCATTAAAAGAATATAAAACTACTGAAAAAGTTACCACAATTTCAGAGGTTCTCAATCGTAGCACTTTAATAGACGACGACAAACTTTATAGCCTACGCCCATAGCAGTTGGCATGTGGTCTGTTTTTATTTTTAATGTAACCCAGCACGAAGTCAATTTATCTTAAATTAAAAAAATTTTACAGACAGAAAATGTCAAATTGTAGTGCATATTGGCATGCAAGGGATCGGTACGCACTAACATATAATCGGTCAGCGGTCACCCTTTTAAGAACAAAATAAAATGATTAATGTATTAATTAATTCCGAAAAGCATGCGCATACACACGATTTGATCAGAAAGACCGTTTGTATTCGACCTATAGGTACCGGCAACGCGACAACAACATCCGACGACGACAACATAAATAAAATAAAATTTAACACGAAATTGAATCATTAATGAAAATTGAAAAGTAAATTGTTGTTTTGCGCGCCACGCTGCTGTGCCGCTCACCAAGTCACCACCGCCGCACCACCGCCGTGCCATGCCGCATTGCCAAAGTAGCGTTGGCGTTCCAATGGTTGATGGAACTTGGGCACTCAATGTTTATCCCGAAGTCACCACAGACATTTACGGTTGGTTGGTTTGATTTTGTCGTTAACTTATATATATAAACAGCTATCAATTTTATACCCAAAGTGTCATCGACTGGAAATGCATTTATCGACCATGGCGGTTGTAGTAAGTAACTTCCGTTTTGATTGTTGGAATTTAGTTTATATTATTTTTATTTTTTATTTTTGGATCTACGCATGAGTGATGCAATCTATACAAAGGGATTTAACATTTGAATGAGTAAATTTCGATGTGATGAATTTTGCGTAGCTTGTGTTTGACTATTTTGGTAACCAATTGGGTTCATTATTATGCACTGATTTTCAGGTGAAATATTGAAGGCATTGAAAACCAAGGACTAAAAGCAAAATGACCGAAACCAATTCGGTAGGCTTAGCGGCTACAATATGGTTTCGAAAACGTCATCTGCGTCAAAAGTGCATTTAAAGAGTGTTCAGATCTTCCAATAGGGATTTCCGAACTTTGACAGTTGATAGCAGCCATATTGTTGAAGCTACATACATCTGTCAAATTGAGTGTCATTTATTCAGCCCATATTGCCAAATCACCATGGACGGCTATAACGTTGAACAACAGATGCAAATGATAAAATTGTTTTACAAAAATGGGTGCATCCGTTCGGGCAACGTTCTGCGCGCTTCACCTAGTTTGCTATCGCCACACAATCGTCGTATTGAGATTCCAGAGAACGTGTTCGTAAACGTTAAATGCGTTCGCAAGAGAACTGACTGACGTTGATCGATCAAAAAGGTTTTGTGCAAACAGGACGAATGCATAATTGACGACAGCAACATTTGTGTCAAAAAATAATGTTCAAATTGATATTGATGTGATGTTTTCGAAAACAGCCTAAAATAGGTTAGTTCGTTGAGCTTAAGTCACCCTGGGGTCACCCCAAAGCGTTTTTTTGTACACTAAAACCAGAAAAATCTGTGTTTTTTTAGACCTAGGATCGCCTTGAAGTAGATTTTAGATTTTTGCTGGGACGTGTTAACGAATAAACTGTCAAAATAACATGAATTGTGAAGCATTTGTTTTGCGTGGTGCAAGTAATTGTTTATTTTTGAAGTAAGAAATAATACAAATTTGATTTAATAGAAATTTAAAACTGTGATTTGTTTTAATTTGTTTTAAAGCAAATTCAAAGTTTTAATTTGCAGATCACAGAAATCTTGTTTCTCGTCAATGTCAACAACACAATTGAAAGCCTTCTTAAGTGTGTTTTTTTTGAGAACCGAAAAATCCAGGTTTGATGATAGCTCTCCGGGTTGTTAAGAAAACCTTGGTCAACACTGGGTTCAACAAGTGAAGCTAATATTAGCAATTTACAAATGGTTTTAACATAATGTTAAGTGACAGATGAGATATTTATACCGAAGTGCTTTTTGACAACTGAAAATATGATAATTATTTTTTTGTTTAAATTTATTTATCCTCGCCCTGTGATTCTCTGAAAAATTGAATTAATGGCATTTTGATTGGCTTCTTTTCAGAACAAGAACTGTCATTCTGCCTCAACCGAAAAGGCCATAAGATTCTACAATTTCAGTTTCTTCACTACTCTACAACGTTTTTTAGTTTTCGATTGGACTTTCTGACTGTTCCACTCGGCTTTTTGATTCCCATCGAATATGAAAACATCGAAATTATAAATTTACACACTAAACCAAATGGCGCCATTTCACAAAATGGCTTCTTAAAGCATTTATTACTTTTGACAAGTACCTAATCTAATTGCGTGTGTTTCACGTGGTCTCCTTCTTGAAATCGCGAACAGAAAAAGTCTCCGAAAAAAATACTTGAAAAAGCCAACATCGATGGTTTTTGGAAAAGCTATAGTAAAAGTGAAAATGTAGTACAAAAGGAGTACTCCTAATGTCAAATCGAAAACGTAATCTGATCGACTGTGTTCAGACAAGCTTCACGTGATGCGACTCATTTTGACGTCTCTCATTTTGATCTCACTCTCATCTCTTGGAAATAAAGAAATGTCCAAGTGAGGCAGAAGCTTTTAAATTTTTGAAAGGTTCACTTCACCATCCTTCCATCCATCCATAGGAGTAAAATAAGAAAGAGAGACGTCAAAATCAGTTGACTCAAGCTGGTCTGAACACCGTCTGGAACTGTTCTTCGCTTAAGAATGTCAAACGAATCAAATCCCAATACATGTTTTTACTCTGAAATTTTTAAATGTGTGAGTTTTCCATTTTTTAATTTGTATACCTATTTTGTTATCTTTTTATTTAAAATTTTACCAAATTTTTCCAAATCATTGAAAATTGCATTTCAAAAATGACACTTCTGTCTTTGATTCTTTTTCTAAGCCAGATTCGATTTTCTCCTCTTTTTAGATGAAGAACTATCATCTAGTGCCAAGAAAACCGCTATCAGAGGCATTCCAAATGCTTTCAAAGAGGCTTCTAGAAGACCAAACGAAAACGTTATTGCTGCCTGAACACAATAAAGTGCTGCAATTGCAACTGGAACTAGAGCTGCAGCTGGAATAGCTATCAAAAAGTGGCACTCGTGCTATTTTGTACGTGCCCACAATGCAGCTGTACAGTTTTTTGTTATTTGTTGGGTCAGATTTGAATCTTTGCGATTTTATAAAATAACAAGTCGCATATAAATTGAAAAATGACAGTTTGAAACTCGCATTCGACTCCTATCTGAGCTGTTAAAAAAAGATCTGTATTTCTTTTTAAGCTCAGAGCACTCAGAACACCCAACTTATGTTTCTCTTTTAAATCAGAACTAGCTTGGAGTAAGCTACATGAGCTCAGTATGAAAAGACCGAGTAAATGGAGAAAATAGCTGAGTACACTCAACTTAACTCTTTTTTTCACTAATTTCAAGTGGGCGCTTTCAACACAACAATTTTAGTTCATAATATTGAATTTTGCGAGCATTTGATTGGGCAACTGTCAGATGAAAATTAAGAGTCATTACTTAATTTTGGTGAGTTGAACGCATTCGCAATGGTATGACAGTTCAGAGCTTAGATGTGTTTAAAATTATATCGGAGAGCTCTGATCATACTCTGCTGAGAGCTAAGTCCGATAGCTCGAGCTTTACTCCATGCTCTGATTAGAGATAAAAAAAACGCCGTATGTTAACCCGTGATATGGGCTCTGTTTGGCTCGATTGCACTCGCAATGTTGAAAAGTTGGCCAACTCGTCTAGCTGCGACTACAGTTCCGTCCTTATCAGCTGCGATGTATTGTGTTCGTATCTCTGAATTTGGGTGTATTCAACACTTTGAGATCTATTCGGGCAGAAGTTCCGTCTCCAATGTCTTGAGCCTTCAGCCAGTTAGTTGTCAACCAGTTCCAAATATTTTGACATTTTCTTTTTCTCTGAGAGCATTAAATCCATACACCTGAACATAACTGACCAGTGCCTACGTTCTGTAACTCTCACATCGATAGAATTGGTTTCGTTTCTTGACTGATTTTATCGATGCCAAAATTACAGAACGTTGGCACAAATTTAATCTGAAAAATCTCATGAACAGACTTAATTTATAATAAAAGTCCTCTTTCAGACTTTCACAAGAAGGAACAAGTTGCTGGAGATTTTGTTGACGTTTTTCTTTTAATTTCTTTAAGAATCTCGGGTACCTTTCAGCCGAGAAAGAAAATCTCTATAGTCTGTCCAGCAAAGATTGTCAGTACAGGGCTTATGGGCGAGCTTTTTTGAAAACAGTGGTGCCTATGTATACCTTCACAACACTCAAATAATAAATCTGTCACTGAAAAAGATACTAAACCACTGATTAACATACATGAATTGATGTTGTAATTCTTTGAAACATTTCGTACGTTCCAACATGACCGTAGTCTTTCAATGCCAAAAGCATTCTGATCGTATACTCGCTTTCGCTTCTACCTTTGCTGTGTGAAATAAAACAAAAACTTCACATTCCAACAGAGTTGCCCTTGCCAAGTCGCAACAATACAACAGAGCTTTTTCAGTGGTTTTTATGAAAGAATTTTCAGTTTTGAAGCTTTTGAGAACAAAATTTATAAAGGTGAGAGCCAAAAGTGTTGTCGTTTTGATTGTCCCCTTATTTTTGTTTGTATATCTGAGTAAACCTATAAAATGCAGTTAAAATTTGTACGATTTTAGTCTTTAAGAAGAAAAAAGTTATTTGCGCTAAGTTTTGAAACATTCACAAAGCGTTACGTGATCAAATTCATTTGAAAAGGTGTTGTGTGGTAAAAAAAGATAAATGGATCTTTTTTTAAATATGTTTGAAATGGTATCCATGGTAACCATATGCACATTATTCTTCGATTTGTGGCAATTTATAATTCAAAGTACGGAAACCCTGTGAGAGCTTTAACTTGAGACAGATGTATGCAAGCCAATGCAACCAGACTGAGAGGCAAACGTCCTATCTTCCCTGTACTGACAATTTTTGTTGGATAGAGTAGAGGCAATTTCTGAAATTGTATCGGTTGAACGCACCTTAACGTAGGTGTGAGAGGAAATGTCAACAAAATCTTTTCAAATACTCGACCCGAAAGATTTTGTTCACCCCTCTTTCCTCATGCCCTACTCACCCAGGAACTGAAAGTTGCCAGCAACTCACTTTTTCTCGTGTGAAAAGAGACTTAGAAAATGGCACTGCAGACTGCACTGATGATACTTAGATTCACAAAAGAACCTTAGTAAGTAGATACATTATTTGAAATTTATACTTAAGGTAATTTGGCATCACTAAAAAATATCAAAACAAAAATTAAAGAAAAAATTCCCTAAAAATGTTTGCAAAGCAATAGTAATTGACATATCCCCTTTGGTTTCCCATCAAAGTGTATAGAACTTCCTCAATTGAATGTCTTGCTTATGCTTTGAAATCACGCCTAGCAACACGATTGCCAAAAGACATTTCCCCTATTTTGCTCCAAAAAATAATATTTTCGGCAGCAAAAAAAAAAAACAATCCTCATCATCTGAGTCCAGACAACGAAGAAGAATCCCCATTGCATGCATGATCCCCGGGTTATTTTTAGTTTGCGAGACAGAATCTCAATTTCATGAGTTAAAAACTTATTTCAAGTCTCAGTACAGTAGGTAGGTACATCGTACATTTACCCATTTAAAGAGTTTCCAAGTTTCCATTATATGCCGCCACTGCCACCAACAACCAACACCGACCGACACCATAATATCACACCCCAAGTTGAAGAAAATCCAATGGATTCGTGCAATGACATTGTGTCACTTCAAAGTGTCAGAGAGTAAGCATGCATGGCAATGGCAATGGTATTAGTTGTTAGGGCAAAAGGGGCGCTGGTTTTTTGTTCCTACATTTATACGTACATCTACATACATACCTACTGTTTGGGGTCATAAATAAAAAAATGAATAAAAAAAATACATTTCATTTTGTATCCAAAAACAAAACAAAAATTAATAAGAATAAACCCTTGTTGTATCTTTTAGATGCACATTCGTGTTGTACCTACTGCATAGTACAACTTCAATTCATATAGACAAACATAAAAACCCTCAAATCGATTTGTTGTGACTGCCACTGCATGCCGTACCAAATGCACAGTGGGACAAATTTGTCTGCAAACTTGAAAAATAGAGCTGTATCTTGTTTAATTATTTAAAAAAAAAAACAACTACGAGAAGTCAACAGCAGGCGTTTTCTTTTTAACCACCTGAGCAGAGCATGAAGCAAAGCTCGAGCGATCGGAGCTAACTCTGAGAAAAATATAATCAGAGCTCCTTGAAATAATTTTGAAACACATCCTAGCACACTGAATTTTCATACGATTCTATATAAATCGGTGTGTTCAACGTAGGTACCAAAATAATGTACTGACTTTAATTTTAAAAAATCTGAACTAAAATTTGAAGTGTTGAACGCGCCAACTTGAAAGAGTGAAAAAATGGCGCAAACAGAGTGAAGTTGGCTGCGGTTTTTATACTGAGCTCATGGAGCTATACTCGGAGCTAGCATACTAGTTGAAAAAAAGAATCACATTTTGAGTTATCTGAGTGCTCTGAGCTAGTTAAAAAAAAGCATTAAATAGTTGTACAAACCGTTGATGGAACCCAGAAGATTTTACTCCAGGGATGACAAAGAGTTTTTAAATTAGTTTTTAGAAATTAGCGCACAAGTTAATAGTCTTAACTCTGGACTGATTGGAACATATACATTCTCACAGATGAGTTTCTATTATGGAAATCTCTATTTCCATAGTATCACATTTCAATTTCCTTAGATACTCAATATCTGTCAAATTTTGACAATCTGATTCTGTTTCGAGCTAAAATGGGACTAATTTATTTGCAAGATTAGTTAACTCTGACTTATCAGAAATGTTTCAGTTGATTATTTTTTTGTTGAAATTAATCCAACAAATCCATATGGACTACCCCACTGTGTAACGCAGAGAATATACGAAAGTTCTATTCCTGTCTGTAAATTCTTTTGTTTTTGGTTTGTCCCTCACCATTTTACCATTAGTACTGGAAAATAATAAATTTATGAGAACTTATGTATATCGAGGCGATATTTCAACGTAGAATGTTGTATTACTTTGTTGTTGTAGGTACATTTATATAGTTTTTGAAAAATTTAACAACTTCCACTTTTAGATAAAAAAAAAGACCATAAAAGTTTTTGTCAACTTAAAATGGATTTTTCTGACACTAAACTTTTTTTTTGAGAATATTTTGTGTAATAAATCGGACTGAAATGTAAACGGAAATTGTATTTGAACATCATAATTATTTTTGTATGTGGCTAAATATTTTTTAATTTTGTTGATATGAAGGTATTTCTAAAAAAGGTGATGATAATTCGTAAGGCCACCTGCGCTATCGAAAAAAAGATCTATCGACTAACATTACAAAGCGCTGTGACTAAGTTTCCCCACGTCAGAGCTCCTAATGGATGGTTGAATATAAAATATAATGAACAATGTGAATCAATTGTCATTCAATTGGACTCCGAAATATATTTTGCGAACGAAAAAAAAGAATTAACATAGATTCACGCCGGATAAGCGATAAATAGGTACTAGTTTGGTAGGTAGCCGTTGCTTCGATTAAAGGAAACCCATTTTACCTTGCGTAATTGTGTGATTGTGTCTCTATTCTATAGGTAAAAACTTACGAAAAAAGTCCTTATTGTGCGCGGGTAGAGTTAGTTGCAAAGTAATGAATTCGTTTCAGAGACAGTAAACTTATCGATTAAATGGATACAGTGCTTGACTTAGCTTTTCAATAGGAAATTATTGTAAGAAAGAGTGTCAATGAAAAAGACTGCTGTTTTTGACAGCAATCACAGAAACAAAATCAGGTGATTTTCAACCCCCCTCTAACTTCAGTACTAATAAGTCAGAAACTTCAAACTCTAAGTATTTGCTGAGCTGATCAAAACACAGGTGGCTCAACAAATTTCAACACTTTATCGTTAGTAATTCCCAAGATATAAGACTTGAAAAATCGCAAAAACCGTAACTGACGACTGACTGACTCACTCACTGACAGATCATCAAAATTATGCAGCACTTCCCGATATCGTAGAAACTTAAGGCTTCGCACAACGGTAGACCTTGTGGTGCATACAAATCAAAAATTAAAAATCTGCAATTTTCTATTTAGGGGGCGTGGCGTCCACCCACTTTCCTAAAAATTCTTATAAATTATAGGAAGCACTTTCGATTCTTGTAGAACGATGAAAATTGATAAATCGGTAGGACTTGAAGTATACTTAAAAAATCGAAAATTAGGAATTTTTCTTTTAGGGGGCGTGGTACCCACCCTTTTCTGCAAAAATCTTATAAGCTATATGGAGCACTTCGGATTAATGTAGAAAGATGAAAATTGGTAGAACGGTATGACTTGAAGAGAATACAAAGAGAAAAATAAAAAATCGAGATTTTCCATTCAGGGGGCTTGCCATGCACCCACTTTCTCAGAATTGCTTTTATTTATTGGTAGAAGCAAGGGAAACGCTACAAAACATTTTTTATTAAGAAAAATCTACAGTGTTTCATTGAAAAGAGATGTGAAAATTTTTGGGAGCTAACCTACAAAAACAGTCCAATGGGAGCCAAAAAAAATTGAATTTATGTTTTACAACACCTTTTTTTTAAAATGGCGGACAACGCAACATTTCCTACCAGCCAGACTGCAACCACCCAAACTAAGGATTTAGAGAGAACATATATTCAAAAAAAAATAATCAGCCATACTAAAACGACTTTTCGAACACGTTGCTAGCTCTTAGATTTTATTAGTTTTGTATTTGTTGCAAACATTGACAAAAACGGACAATGTTTTTATGTTTTTCACCAATATTTGTCAAAATTTCTGTTCCACACCTCAAAAGTTTGTTCGATTTGAGCAGAAAAGAGTACTCCCTGATAAATTCTACCCAATAAATTTCTTTGAGTAGAAATTATTTGGTCTGTCAAATGCCAGATTGACGTAGGTTGCCACCAAACCATTCGACACTTTTTCGATAATTTGCTTCTTTCTGATTGAATTTCATCAAAATTTGATAGAATGAGAGTTTTAACCAAAAATCTCTCAATTTTAAAGAACACCAACGAAAAACCTCCTTGGCAATCGATATAATTCAGCGTTTTGGAGCCTATTAAAAAAAAATACACCCAAAAGTGAAATATCAAGGCCCTGGCAAGGCTTTGGTAGGGGAAATCTAGACAAGGAAAACTTGACAAATTCTCGTGAGGCCCTCGTCAGTAAAAACTTGTGGAGGAATAGGGCCCTGAAAAGACTTTTGTAGTGAAAATCTAGGCAAGAAAAACTTGTCAAATAGTCGTGAGGCCTTCACTAATAAAAACCTATCGGATGAGTCTTGTTATCCCCAGCTGGAAAAACGGCAAGTTTTTGTCAAATTTAATCAAGACCCTGGAAAGGCTTTGGTAAGGAAAATCTAGACAAGAAAAACTTGTGAAAATACTCGTGAGACCCTCGATATAAAAAACGTGTGGTATAAGGCTATGGAAAGGCTTTGGTAGGAGAAATCTAAACAGGGAAAACTTGTCAAATACTCGTGAGGCCCTCGCTAGTAAAAACTTGTCGGATAAGTCTTGTTACTCCCATCTGAAAAAATGGCAAGTTTTGTAGAGTTTAATCAAGGTTCTGGAAAGGCTTTGATAGGGAAAATCTAGACAAGAAAAACTTGTGAAATACTCGTGAGGCCCTCGCTAGTAAAACTTGTGGTATAAGGCTATGGAAAGGCTTTGGTAGATTAACTGGTGAGGCCGTAGAGAAAATCGATAGTTACCCTTGCGAGAGCCATGTTAGGGTCAATGTTAAGCTTTCTAGTGTCCCGTTAAAAACTAAATTGTTTTTTTTCCAGATGGGGTCACTTTTTGTTCCTAAGCTCCTCGATTATTATTTTTCCCCATTTATGGTACATACCACTTGATAAAAAAAAACTCTCAATTCTTCAAGAAATTAAAAGATTTCATTGGAATACATTTTGCCGGGGTTCTATCAATAAGAGAAATAGTAAAAAAAGAACTGAGTGGCTCTAACTTGAAATTCCAAATGCGGCCCTGCCTTCTTCTATCACAACAAATAAAAAACGTATGAAAGCACTACCCATAAATTGTGCATTTATGGATTTTTTTTATTTTTCTGTTTAGCTTTTTACATTAAAGTTCAGTTTTATTATTCATTGGATGCAAACACGTATGGAAATGTACTTACGCCAGACTGTTTTTCATCTTTTTTTTTATTTTGGCCATTTTTTTTCTCAGGAAGAAATTTTATTATTTGTTAACAAAAGCTTTCAAGCGTTAAATTGAATGATACACAATTTGTGAAAATATTAGTGATTGAATCATTACTTCCGATTTATAAAAGGATTTTAAACAAAACATTTGTTTACACTTCTTGCAAATAAGACTGTTTGATTTGAATGTAGAAATGCACAGTTCCATTGAAGTTCCTATAAAAGAAAACTCAACAAAACTTCACTGTATTCCAATAAAAAAGAGGAGAGACAAAATGTGTATTTTTGAATTGTTGGTTATATCGTATAAACTACTCGTAAGTATCATTATACCTACTAAGAATGTAACTTCAGCGCTTTCGAAAAGAGGTAAGAACTTCTTATACTTAAAGGTCTATGACTTAATAATTTGTCGTAGATTTGTTGTGACAAATTCAATTTGATCGTTTACCTAATATTTTTTTATATTTTCTCGGGGGCTTTGCTTTCTCGACACTTATAGGAAAAAAATTACCAAAAAAAAACATCGAAAAACATTGCATGATAATTTCAATCTGTCACAACGAATTAACGATTAATTAACAGCAAATATTTAGTAGTAAATATATTGTTTTTTGAATTACTACCACTTTTCGAAAAAACAGAAAACATAGAAAACATAGAAAAACATAGAAAAACATAGAAAACATAGAAAGACAAATTGGACATTGTCACAACTAGTTAAGACTAATCAATAGCTCAATAGCCCTATTTTTAAGCGCATATTTATCTTCGCCTACAAAAACGTAGCATGTTAAATACAGCAAAATTTATCAACCTATTCATAATTCGATTCCTGGAAGTAGCTTTGCTTTATTGATATAAAGTTAGCAACGCACTCAAAAAACATAGAAAACATTGAACGACAAGAATTACAAAACTGTCACCACTTATTAATGACTAGTTGTGTTGCTAACTTGACACTCATCCAATAGAAGATTAGGAAAGAAATTGTGTTGTTACCTACTTTCAATGGGGAGAGAAAAGATATTTATTACTTCATTAAAACCCACGGATGGCTTCAAATTGAAGCTGGAGTTAGAAAAGAAGTCTGTTAAAGAATGGGACTCGAAGCCTCATCACGAAAACTAGCAGTCAAACACTACTTCCACTTTAACAGTGCTTGCCAACCTCAACATGTACACAAAATATTACCACATACGAGCCATGTCTATATTTAAATAAATCAATTCCTTTAAGTTTAAAGGTTAAACTTTTTTTTAACTTAAAACTCAAAAAAATTTAGTTATTTCAATAACAAGAGCCATAGTCTAAGAAGGCCACCCCACCTCCTAAGGGTCTGTCTGTGTCCATGGCCAAGTTCAGCTCTGGCAACACGTCAGACTCTAATACAAAACTATCAAAGACCTTGAATTAATTCCATACTGCAAAGAATACAATTTCCTTTTAAATTTCAAAACTACTTACATACTAAAAACTTAATTTAAAACTATTTCAGTTTTCCACATTAAACAACACCCCATCAATGTCTGTAATAAACTCGTCCAGACATCACAGCTAAACAAAAAATAAAAAAAATAAGGAAGAAAATACTACAGCCGGCCGGCACTATGCCAAGATTACCCTGTGCCGCAAGGCTATAAGCCCTATAGCGAGCCTAGCCCATATAAGCAAACATTTCCACAATAATAAGTCCCCAACATAGTAGGTACCTATATATAGATTGTTCTGCGCCCTGTGCTAATAATAATGGTGGTCATTGTCCACAGCGTTTCTGCTTCTTTTGCGCTCTAGAAATATGATTTTTTTTATTAAAGAAAAAAAAAACACAAATAAATAAAATTCTCTTCCTCGTAGTATCCGTACCGTATAGTATGTGGTGGAGCTTTGGAGGGGGGGGGGGGGGGGGGGGGAAACAATAAAAAGAAAAGACGTCTGGACATGAGTAATGGATGTCCAAGCGTAGATACACAGATGTAGAATTTTATCTCTCAATGGAGTCTGGGGATAGGTTTTTAACTTCAAGCAAAGAAAAATAACAAGAAAACTGGAGAAGAAAAAAATTACTCATAAAAGTGGAAACAAATTAAAAGTAGATTATGTCATAATCTATCCTTCTCCAAGCTCTTTACTATATATTCTCTCCTCCAAGGCTATTGAGCACTTCAAATATGTATTGACTCAACTGGATTCCAATCAATTTATTATTTTTATTTTGAAATTTTGCGAATTTTCTATGTGAAAAGTTCGCTAACCTTAGACGATATTTTTTTGGAGTAGGCTTATTGACAGGGCGGCAAGAATAAAACCGGAAATCAAATTAGCTTTTCATTTATTAATGGAAAATCTCACTCCTTCAGGTTTTTGTGTATGTTTTGTAACTTAGAAAAAAAATCACACCTTAAGACTTCACATGCAATGGTTCCTTAGCTGCTTATTGAGGAAATTAGTGTGTTCATTGCGTCACGTCACTGTCAACACAGTGGGGCATTTAACTAAAAAAAAATCATTATTTCATTTTGGTCTTGGTTTTAGGCTAAACAAAATTGAGGTTGATGAAGATGTTGAACAAAATGGGTTTTACTTTGACGTCACAAACCGATGATGTCTGTGTGTCTGTGCCACTGTGCGTCTGTACGTCATACAGTGGATCAAGTTATATTGAGAGGTGGGCTTACGTCTCTATAAAATTTCTAGCCGTCAACCAATTGGGACGACATTTTTGGACATGGTAAAAAATTCCCGCCCTCTGACACGCCTACTTTTCAAAATAGGTCGTCTAATCGTCAAAGCTGATATAAATTAGGGTGTGTGTGTTCTTTACAAAGGTTAAAGGTTATTGGATTTATTATAATTCTTCCAAAAAAATATTTTTTCCACGCCCACTTTTGGGGCATTTTTTGACAAAAATGTAGTGTTTCGACTATAGTTTCTATAAAGATAAAAAAGACTTGTACTTATAACCGGTTTGGACCAAAATAATGTTGAAAATAGTTTGCCACGCCCTCTTTTTAAGGCAAAAGTAGTACCTACTAATATCTACTAGGAAATTAACTACTCTGTTTCGAAATTAATAGTCTAGTCAAGGCCGTTAAGGAATCCATAAATTTGATTTTTGATGGCACTTACAAAATTTCCCTAAAAAAAATGATTTTAAAAATGGTTCTAACGCGAAGATCTACCTCCACAAATAACATAAGTCATAAAGTTAAAAGTTCAAGTGAGCTCAACTCCATGATTGCGTTTCGCCCAGGTACGATAGTTGGGCTCATCAGTTAGATGACTATCGTACCCTTCTAAGACGCAATTTTGTATCGATGTTTACCGACTAATATAAAAATCACAGCATTATGATACTATGAATTTTATTGTTCTAAGGGAGTTGAGCTCACTTGAACTTTAAACTTTGAATTATATATTCGGTCACTCCACTTAAACAGAAAAATCTCTTTTCAAATTTTCTTCATATTCAATTATTATAAAAATCCTGAGCGCGGGCATTTGAAATTCTAACAGTCATATTTATTAGATTTTCTTAGAACACGCTTGGGCAGTTGTCCAGCTAGTCAATGCCTAAATAGTTTAGGCAACTTGTTATTTATAAACGCATTCCAACAATTGCCTAAATGTGGCCTCATTTATTCACTGACATGCCTGTATTTATTCATTTTTGAATGAATTAATGAATTTTAGTACGCTTTGGGGCACGTTCAACTAGCTTTTCATTCATTTCAAAACTAGAAAATTAGAAAACCAGAAATATTTGCCCACATTATTCATTAAACGTGTCTACTTTCAAATAAGATTTGGACAACCAATTTCAGTGGATAAGTTAGTCAATCGGTGCTAAATATTTATAAATAACATTTTGGAGTTAGACAGGTGTCTAAAGTTAGACATCGCTTGGAATGGGTTTATAAATAGCACTGTAAGTGTCTGAATTTAACCAAATTCCCTTAGAATAATAAAATTCATAGTATCTTAATGCTGTGATTTTTATATTAGTCGGTAAACATCGATACAAAATTGCGTCTTAGAAGGGTACGATAGTCATCTAACTGATGAGCCCAACTATCGTACCTGGGCGAAACGCAATCATGGAGTTGAGCTCACTTGAACTTTTAACTTTGAATTATATATTCGGTCACTCCACTTAAACAGAAGAATTTCTTTTCAAATTTTCTTCATATTCAACTATCATAAGTCATAAACTCGACGTTTTTAAAGGTTTGCAGGTGTTAGCTGCTAATTTTGTATTCAATACACAATGGGTTAGTGTAAAATATGTACAACATCCAGGGAATATTAACTTTTTTGATGAACTTTTAACTTTACTTCAAAAAAAAAAAGCTCCAATTTTAATGGCCCTGAACTTTGCAGACACTCTGAATAGCCCACAGACTCAGCTCCAGTGTTTTTGAGAGTGACACGATCAACGTCGATCTTATATTTTGTATATACCTTGAGGGAGATCGTATCAAACTCATACGCTATCATGTTTATGGTCTGCGACAAAGGGGCACGGTAATCGCGCTTCTATAAAAACCCTTTACCTCCTCGAGCTTTGCGACCTTCCAGTCATGAGTCAGTAATAAGGGGTTGCTTAGCTTGACTATCTGGAGAATTTCCTCCATGCAAGACGGCATGGAGCAAAACCTTCGAGCTTTGCTCCTGGCCAGACCTTTCCTAACCTACTGACAGTAAGCTTATATTGATCGCTCGATTTCTGATTATCACAGACGGTGAGTTTGACATACCCTTGATGCCAACCAACATCGCCGGTGAGAGGTGCATTATGTTTACGGTGACCATCCGTCCCTGGTTTCCCGGGGTTGTCCCCTATTTCTATAGCCTGTCCTGGTTTATTTTTTAAGAAACCCGGGACGTACAAGTGTCCCGTATTCAGATATTTGTCGATTATTTGTCCCATATTTGCACATTCTCTATTCAACGTTGCGTAAATCCTTATTCATAAAATATTTTCTGACTCATTTTAGTTACAATGCTCTTGTGTCAAATAGAGTACGAAAAAGATAAATCTATTACCTTTAGATGTCAAACAAAAATATCCTTATGTAGTCACTATTCTACCTGTAAGAGCGTTAAGCTTGAAATTACTCTACTTAACGTTACATAAATTATATGAATAACATTTTGGGGGTCGTGAGGTAACTCCGAGTTAACTGGCCTAGTTTGATAAGTTAGCTCAGGGACCAAACTCTCCCGCTGCTTCTGAAATAACTCATGGTTGACTTATTTTGCGGTCTAGCAAACTCTGATTTAACTCAGAGTTAACTCTGCACCGAAAAACTGGCCCTTATTTTAATAGTGAAATTAAAAAAGTGAAGTTTATTTTGTTTGTAAGTTTTTAGTTATTTTTATGTTATGGTTCCTTCCTTTTTCGTTTGTTTTTCTGTTATTATGTTTTTCTTTAATTTTTATTTTACCCTGAGGCCATACGAGCAAGTACTTGAGAGCAAGTTGGCTACATAACATATACTGCCTGTCAAATTCGTAATTTGCATTCCACTTGCCTCCCACTTGCTTTCGACCTGCATTCCACGTGCTTGTCTCCCAGCTTGCTTCTCAACTTGCTTCACTACTGGCTTCAAAACTTGCATGCCAGTTGATAGGCAAGTTGCTTGGGTTTGTTTGTGTTAGTAAACAAATGCGTATGTATTGCAACTTGCTTGCAAGTACTTGCTCATGTGGCTTCGGGGTTAGATATTTAATACAAATTATTATAAAATCGAATAATTTTTTTACAATTTAAAATTTTTATATTTTGTCCCGGGTTTTGCTCCCAGAAATATGGTCCCAGTAATTATGTTCAAGAAGTCTGTCGAGGGAGCTTCAGTCTAACCACCTGCCATTGATCAGGAGAAATCGATATCGATATCGATAACCGCACAACCACCATCTTGTTTTTTAGAACGTCGCTATAGGATCTGGATACCCCGGAATGGAGAGTGCTGGCGTTATGCACTTTGGGACAATTGGGCACCAAAATGGTTTCCTTCAGAGACCTATTTCGCTTCGACGTGGAGTCGTTGCTGGTCTGCGCATTGGCTAAAATACCCTGTGCCCATTTTACCCTGGCGTCTAGATCCTACTTCCCTTTGACCTCCAGTTTATTGCCAAAGGTCTTGAGGATCCTAGCAGCAGGCCACCTGACTCTATAGCCGCCCTTCGACGGACTGTTTCGTCTGTTCTCACGAGACGACTGCTGAAATTAGGTAGGTACTACTACCGCCTTGCTTCTCTCGCTGGAATCTATATCAGATGGGGGACCATGACTTGCCACAAGCACCCCACAGACACCGACCCCAGGAGTAATGGTAAACAGCTTTGGTGCCGTGCTGCCACCCAGTTTCGAAGGAGAACCGATCTCACTCTCTATCCTTGTTTTTTGTTTGTTTTGCTTAGGCATACATTTGCCACCCACGAGTAGCGAAAAAAGAGTGGTCACTCTACACAGAGATTCGCATGTGTAGAGAAGGAAAGCTGACCGGAAAAGTGCCAAAAGTCAGATACTCAATTAACGAATGAGCTAGTTATTTTAATTGGGCCTCCAGCTAAATTGGATGGCGCAACAGCTCGTGGAGAACCATTGCCTAGTGACTTAAGACTCTCAACCTACCTACAGTTTTTTGTCGCGTCCGAACGGCTAAATGAGAAGCACTTTTCCATGACAAGTATACTCTTAGAGGATTTGTCAGTTCCTCGCAAGAGGCAGTACCTTGGATATAACATTTCTGTTTTTAGATGGCCCGGCTGGGAATCGAGTCCACACTTTCGGCATGACAGTTCTACGCACGAACCATCATACCACGAGGTACACCTTAGATCAGCCCAATAGGACAATTGGAGTGGGTGAGGAAGGGGATATGATAAGATAAGACTGGCAGACAGCTACTCGCCGTACTGTGAATAATGTGTTTGGGAAAACACGTCGAACAGCGATACGCCACACCGCCGCCGCCGCCGCCGCCGCACAGTGCGTCGACCAGTGGACAAAAATCAAAAATCAAAAAATGCAATTTTGTTCTATTATGCTTTGATTCGGGTCAAGTACATGTTGAATAACTGTCATTTAATGTTTTTTTGTTGTTTGCTTTTTTAGATGATAGATAAGCGAAATTGTTTAAACCATATAAGGTAATAATAGTCAGAGTCTTGTTGTGAAACGCGATTTTGTGTGAAGTGATTTAGCTGGTGAAAGAAAAGTAATTGAAGAAAAATTTTTTTGGCAGTGATTATTAATAATGGATTCATTTAGAGCTGCTATGACTAATTTTATTTGGTTTTTGAAATAATTTGTAAGTTAAGTGAATTATTGAAAAAATTCATATTTTTAAGGCATTTTTTTCTATTTGGTTAAGCTTTTAAGAAAAGTTTAGCAAAGTGTAGCAGAATTTTTAGTGTCATTACATTGTCTTATAATTTTACTTTGCGAAAATGCAAAGTTTTCATGCTACTTTTTGCTAACCTTCAAAATATTCAACTTTTTGTAGAACAAGGTCAAACCTTTAAGAATCAACAAGTTGGTGAAAAATGAATTTCTTTTGATAAAAAATCATGAATTGAAGATATTTTATTTTTTTTTTTTAATGAATTGAAGAAAAATAAATGTCCTTTTAAAATTAAAAATGATTTAAAGTACAAAATTAAGTTTGTTGAATCAAACCTTGAACAACGATGGAAACAATGTTCAAGGAATCATGCTCTTTTCAAGAAGCGCCATGAGGCTTGGCTTAGTAGATTTACACTACCTGATAGCATTTCAACCTATCTGCAAAATGTATCGCCTTTTGATGAACCAGGAACTAGTTAGGGAAGACCCCAAACACCATTTTCAGAAGCGTCAAAAAACACGAAAAAACGAAGATATTTTGACAGTCCTGCTTCTCAGATTTGATCCTTTGATTTAAAATTTAAGAAAAAAAAGATCTAAAATTATCGAAGGAAGATCAAGAAGAAATTGCACAGTATACATATACAAAATACTGAATGGGTTGACAAATCTTTGGCTGCGCTTACTTTTTTTATCATTAAAGATTTTGAAAATAGAACTCTGATTTTTAATTTTTTAAAGAAGAATTGTTCATTTTTATACACAAATTTATATTTTTTGGTCTTGTTTATATGTGTTGTCAGAGTTTATCTAAAAAATATTATTTTAAAGTCATGTTTTTGTGAAGTATTGTTCACGATTTAAAAAAGGCGTGGCAGGGGGCGAATAACGTTAACAATATTTTGTGTTTTTCAACTCACTAACTAATTCAAATTTCCAAAATATTATTCAAATCTTACAAGCGGTTTATTAGAAATAAACAATATAAAAAAGTGGGCGTGGCAGTGGGCGGATAGGGTCCACACCATTTTTTGTTTTTGAACACACCTAGAAAGTCAAATTCTCTAAATTTTATTGAAATCGTGCAGACAATTCTTAAGATATAAACCATATTCAAAAGTGGGCGTGGCAGGGGGCGTGAAAATTTCGTTAGATTTTATAAAATATCTTTTTTATTACATTTCTAATAATTTTTTTTTGCAAAGTCAACTTAGTTTTGGAAATTTGATTTTTGTCCACCATCTCCATACAATCGACGCACTGTGCGCCGTATCGACATGAGGGAGAACTTGTTGAACAGGTTTTTCGCCGTACCACCGATGGGGATAACGTTGGACAGCTATTCGCCGTGCTGAGAGTCCAGAATCTTTGACCTTACTAAGCTTCTTACTCTCGACAAGTTCGACGCTCAGGTAGAAGCTGTGCTGGTGAGAGTACAAAAATGTTCAAAGTTTTTTTGTCAGCACTTTCGTCATAGCTTTTTTAAAATGAGTAAAAATGAGGCATCGAGATTTTGTCATGGAAAATCGATTGCTATTACATTTTTGACATTGATACATTTTACGGTACTGGTGACAGTCAAAAGATTTTCAAAGTTTTTTTTTCGGCACTTCTTACTTTTTCATCAAAACTAAATAAAAACTGGCGTTTCGAGATTTTGTCATGAAAAATCGTTGCCGTTTTTTTTCAATCGAACAATTTTTACGGAGGTGCTGGTGACCGTCCAAAATATGATATTCAAATTTTCTGCAAAATTCAGGGTGATCCATTTTAACATTCGTTCACACAAATTTTTCCAACCATCATAATTTCTTTTTGTCTACAAAAAAAAAACGCAAGACTTATTTTTCTTTAAAGTCACTGGAGCTTTTTTATCAACTTTGGAGTCCAAACCGATTTCTATTACGAACTCCAACCGCATTTATAAAATCTAAATGGCTAATATTCGATAAAACGATGGTATTCCGCTCCTGAACCACAGTGCATCTGTGCGTCAACTGTACATTAAGCTGGTGAACCAATTAACATCAAATTTGGTCTAAAGCATTGTATGTGATTCAAGTTTGAGCTTTAGCTCATCTTTAACGGGTAGTTGCCATAAAATATTATTTTTTCTCAAAAACGTCTTCTCGCAGATTTCGATTAAACTTCGTTGCCAAATGTCAAAAGCGATTGTAACAAAATGGAATAAGGAAATAAGCTTTTGCCGTTTTTCTCGAAAAATCTCCTTTTTTTTGGGTTATTTTCGTATTAAAAATCAATACTACCTATGTCTATCCAGGTTTAAGCGTTTAATCAGAAAAGTAAGTTCGTATATTTTTGTGAAGTAAATTATAAAACTTTTTTTTGTTTCAATGCAATATTTTATAGTAAACTAATCCACTGTTGAGTTGGCACGCCTACAATATAAATAGGTAGGTAGGTAACTCGTATAGTATTACACATCGATACCTATGGAACATAAAATAGGACTTTTCGGGTTTTGATTTTTGATTGACTCTTCACACGAATTTATACCTACTTTTACCTACCTATCTTTCAAACTTCATGCGTGTCAACATGAAAAGCTTACTTTCATACGTCCACCTGTTTGATGAATGACAAAGTACTACAACGTCAAAATGTTTTTTGGTTTACCATACAGATACACGTCAATGGAGGTGTTTCCGCCTGTAATGCGTGACATCTCTGGGAACTTCCAATTCACATTTTTTTTTTAAGTTCATTAGCTTTAAATCAATAGAGGTGTGTATTTGATGCAACTTTTGAATATTTCATGAGTAATCTAGCTACTCGTAGATAAAAACAAAAACTTTCAAAACAAAACTTGGATTCATTTAAAAAACAAACTTCCACCCACTTTGCAGCTAAAAACCTACAGTGTAAAGTAAACAAATAATAAAAATACACGCAATTGGTCCGGTAAACCTAGATTTTCTGCAAATATCGACATAAATCGTGGGCACTACCAATTTAAAATGCAGTTAACAAGCATTTGTTTTTTTTTTAGTTGGCAAGATACTTTATTTATGCACGCTTTTAATTTGTATGTGTGTGTGGTGGTTGTGATTGGAGTTGAGTTGAAAAAACTATCTATAAGTAAAGAAACAACAAAAATAACGTCATTATACCGGTGAAGTTAGTGTCACCTGCCTTTTTTGGAAATTGACGATTACTCTGAACTGAAGGTTTATCTTTTTTTGCTTTTTTTCTTTTGAAAATACACACTCTAGATCGATTGAGCTGATCCTAACAAAAACCAATGACTCTTATCATATAATAAATCCTAGGTGAGACATGAGAAATTATTGGGAAAATGACTTTTAGGAATGTGCTTATTATATTTATTTAGTTTTTTTTTACTGCAGTGGGATATTATCAAAGGGGTGCTTTTTGTATGCAGATATAATCTAAGTAGATATAAAAACAGTGCATCCAAAAAACCTATTTTGAATGAATTACTATGGAATGTTATCAATAACACAAGCTTACAAGGTTTTTGATACGGGCAGATAAGACTCGTTTTAAAGGTAATAATAATAATCATACGTCTTCCGACATCAGCTCCGGTTTTTGAGGTATTCCCGTTATAAAATAAAAAAAAAACGTGGTATTTAGTTATTTGTGAGGTTATATTTAAATTGTGTAAATTTTTTAAAGAAAACTTATAACAATTCCTGAAATTACTAATCTTCTTTTTCAAAATTCAGTTCAAATGTTTCCAATATCTGTTTTAGTCTTTGAGAAATCCTTAGTTAGTTATTATTATTTGTCTTCATCTGCCCCTATCCGCCTGGAAAAATGGCAAGTTTTTGTCAAGTTTAATCGAGGCACTGGGAAAAAAAAGAAAACTTGTCAAATACTTGCGAGGCCCTCACTAGTAAAAACTTGTTGGATAGGTCTTGTTATCCCATCATAAATACCCCATATATGACAAAAACAAAAAAAGAAATATTTTATACCCATCATACAATAGTAAGAAAAATTAAAGTACATACAGTTTTTCATTTTCAACATTGCACAACTGTATTGCGAAATAGCTCAGTAGTTAAGGTATAGGACTGGCAGTCAGAAGATTGCAGGATCGAATACCAGTCAGACACCTTTTTTTTTTTGCTGTCTCGAGGAAAAAGGTTACTTCACTGGTGAGGCCCTAGAGAATTTCTAGAGTTACCCTTGCTGGGTCCTTGCTAGTATCTATGTAGAACTTTCTAGCCCTTTTCTAAAAACTAGATTGTTTTTCCACCCGGGCAGTAGACAATTTTTTTTTTTTTCTTGTCTCTCGAGGAAAAAGGGTACTTCACTGGCGAGGCCCTAGAGAATTTCTAGAGTTTCTCTTGCTGGGCACTTGCTAGTATCTATGTAAAACTTGCTAGCCCCTCGCCAAAAACTAGATTGTTTTTTCAGCCGGGACCGGTGTAATGCTAAACGCTTATATTTTAACAAGGGATTTCTTACCACTATTATTGACACGTTTCAAAACTAGTTTTAATATAAAACTAGTTCTATGGGGGTTTTGAGTTTCAAGTTTTGAACATATTGGTATTATTCAAACAAAAATTAACATCTAAAACTCGAAATCAGAGTTTTAGAGTCAATTTTTGTTTGAATAATACCACTTCCAGTTGAGCTTTCAGTCGCGACGGTCGTTTTTCTTTATCTTCTCTTCTTGCCAAATCCTAATTCATAATGAATAATATCTGTATTATCTGTAATAAAGCAGAACCCATCGAATTTATTTCGTGTGGCATATGTAATTCTTCAATGCACTTAAGTTGTGTGAAAATTAAAAAATCAGAATTGAACATCTTAAAATCAAACAATAACTTCTTTATTAAGTGTGAAATTTGTTGCACTAATGGTGGTTTATTCAATTATATTCAAAACATTGAAAACTTCATTGGTGGCATAACCCTTAACTTAAATTGCCTGAGAAATGAATTTCCGAATTTATTCTCTATTAACAATAACATATCAAATAACAATGTCCCAAGTAAAAAGGGAGTGGTGACGCGGAGTGGATTGAAAGCAAAGGTCAGTGAACCTTCGGTTAACCTGCCTAAAAAGTTGTCTGCAGTGAAATCGACAAAAAATAATAAAACCGAAAAGAGTTCCCCATCAGTGGTGCGTAACAACAGATCTATTTCCCCCTGCTTACCTCCCTTCTCTCCTCTCAACCATTCATCTAGTGGTTCTCTCACTTCATCAATCTCGAAGCATACCAATGCTAATGTTCCCAAGACAGTGTCTAACCCTTCCGCACTTTCACCTGCTCTGTTGAATCGTCTTGGTATGTCTACAAGCTTAGACAAAACCAAGAGCATATGCAAAAACAAAAACACTAAACAGTACTTGTGCACTGAAGCTGCTACCTCTCATATTGTTATCTTAAATGATAGCATTATCGACGATAGTTCTGCTGCATTGGTTTGCATGGACTCTGCCGTCTGTGGAGAAAATGATGAAAAAACAAAGACAACAAAAACTTTGAACTCCAACGATGACGTCGTTGTTGATGATATTGGTGCTACCGTAAAGAGTGTTGTCGATGATGATGTTCCTGCTATGAAGGAAGTTGTTGTTGCCGCTGATGGTGATGCTACTGTGAAAAAGGTGGTCATTGTTGTTTCGGATGATGCTGATGATGCTGCTGCTGCTGTGGGTGATGTTGCTGTAGGTAATGACGTTTCTTATAATATTTCTCCTGTTGTTGCTGTTAATGATGATGGGTTAAATATTGTTGATGGTGTTGGTGTTGCTGCGCTCGATGACGGTGATAGTGTGGCTGCCGAGATGAATGCTATTTTTATTAATAGTGTTGCCAATGTGGCTGCTGCTAATACGTTAAATAAGAATGCTGGTGTTAGTGAATTTTCCACTGCTAAATCAATACCTCTATCTGATTCTGAACTCTCATGCCTTGATGATGTGAGACTTCCAAATGCTATAAATTATAACCTTCAAAATAACATTAATAATTCTAAATCTACGAATAAAAATAATATAGTTAAAAAATCTAAATTATATGGTACTGATGCTTTTTCATCCCTGAATGATGCTGCTGTTTCTCGTTATAATTGGTTTCACCTGTCTAAATTCAGGGTTGATACGGAACCAAATCTACTTATCGATCATATCGCTTCTAAAACTGAAATTCCTAGAGATGAAATAAAGTGTTTTAAGTTAGTGAAAACCAACACAAACCTATCTGATCTGAAATACGTAAATTTTAAAATTAGTGTTCCATCTCACATGCTTTCTATTGCCATGGATCAAAAGCTTTGGCCTAGATCTGTTCAAATAAAAAAATTCATTTTGCGGACAAAAAACGAAGTGTCATCGGAGAAAATCGTAACAACGTAAATCTGGTTTCTCTAGTCCCTCCTTTTTCCCATTATGAAATACCTTCTAAAATAAATAACTTTTATATGTATTACCAAAACGTTGGTGGCTTACGAACAAAAATTAACAACCTTCGTCTCAATACAATATCATGCCAATATGAAATCCTAACTTTTACTGAAACTTGGCTTACTAATAAATATCATAATTCTGAACTGTTTGATAGTAATAACTATTCGGTCTTCCGCAAAGACAGATGTCTTGAAAAAACCAATCAAACAAGAGGTGGTGGTGTAATGATTGCTGTCAGTTCATCATTCTCATGTTACGAAGTTAATCTTCCTTCGTCATCTTCAACTTTACCATCGAGATTCGACGTTGACCAAATCGCTGTGAGAGTTATAATAAACAAAGACTGTGACTTAACTGTATTCTTAAGTTATATACCACCAGGTAGTCCTCTTGAATTATTTAAAATACATGTAAATAATTGTTGTGATATTATTAAATTATTAAATAGTAATCAACATGTAATTATATTGGGCGATTTCAACCTCGGTAATATAAACTGGGTATGGGATCCTGATGAATCTTGTTTATTTGCATCTAATGTTTGTAATGAATGTGAATATGAGTTATCAGATTCTTTTTCGGCACTTAATCTCACTCAAATTAATAATCTTAAAAATAGTTTAAATCGTATCCTTGATCTCATATTTATCGATAATGAAATTATTGCTGATGTCAAAGATTGTAACTATCCTATTTTTCAAAATAGTATTCACCACCTAGCTTTAAGTGTTAAACTTAGTTTCTATGATTATTTTAAGCCTGTAATGGGAAGATCAGTCAAATATGATTTCAAAAAATCAAATTTCGAAGGAATAATTAATCATCTTAGTTCGGTTTCGTGGAACAATATCGTTTTTAATTACCAGCTCGCGGATGCATATAATTTATTGCTAGGGACAATTAAAGAAGCAATTACCTTATTTGTTCCTAAAGTTGTTGTATATAAAAATTCTAAGCCACCTTGGTGGAACAAATGTTTATCTAATTTAAATAATAAAAAGAATAAGTCGTATAAATTATATCGCAATTCCGTCAATGATGTTGCCCTTCGGAGTAACTATTTACGACTTCAGAAAGAATTTGATTTTTTACATAAATTCTTGTATAAGGATTACCTGTTTCGAACTGAATCTTGCTTAAAACAAAATAGTAAACACTTTTGGTCTTACATAAATAGCAATAAATGCTCTAATGGGATCCCTAATTGCATGCAGTATTTAGGGACAACTTCTACTAATATAAATACTATATGCAACCTATTTGCAAATTTTTTCCAGTCGGTGTACTCCCCTCAATGTGTTCCTCACAATTACTCACCAATTGTAAGTGATAATTCGATCAATATAGGCAGCTTAAATTTTAGCCGCAAAGATGTTGAGTCAGCCTTAAGTGATCTCAATGATGATAATCAACCGGGACCTGATGGCATTCCACCAATTGTTTTGAAAAACTGTGCTGTTGCTCTTTCTGGGCCATTAACTCTACTGTTTAATGTTTCTCTTGATAAGGGTCTTTTTCTTGACGATTGGAAAATTTCCTACATTATTCCTATCCATAAATCTGGATCCAAACAAGATGTTTCTAATTATCGTCCTATTAGTAAATTGTCTACAATTCCCAAGATTTTTGAGAAAATAGTTTATGAAAAACTTACCTTTATTCTTAAAGAAACGATTTCACCATCTCAACATGGATTTGTATCTGGTAGATCCACTACGACAAACCTTGCAATTTTTTGTAACCAAATTACTAGAAATCTCGAAAATGGTTTTCAAACGGATGCTATATTTACGGACTTTTCGAAGGCCTTCGATAGGGTCAACCATTTTATATTAATAAAAAAGATGGAATCCATCGGCTTCCATTCAAGTATTCTAAAATGGTTTGAATCATATCTCAACGGAAGAACACAGCTTGTCCGCATTGATGACTTATTTTCTGAAGTAATTCAGGTAACCTCTGGCGTCCCTCAAGGTAGTCACTTGGGACCCCTTCTGTTCCTGTTGTTGATCAATGACATACCAAATTTTATCAAAAATTCTCTCTGCCTAATGTTTGCGGATGATATCAAAATTTATCGTTGTATCAAGTCGTTGGATGACTGCCTGTTACTTCAAAGTGACCTTGAGTGCTTATCTGAATGGTGCATTGCTAACCAGCTCTTTTTGAATGTCTCCAAATGCCAATCTTTATCTTTCTCTCGCTGTCTTAGACCAATTGATTTTGAATATGAAATCGATAAAACAAAACTTACTAAGCTTAGAGAAAAAAAAGACCTTGGTGTAATATTCGATTCCAAACTAAGTTTCACCTCCCACATTGATTTTGTGGTTGCCAAAGCAAATAGTATGCTTGGATTTGTGGTTCGAAACTCAAAAGAGTTCAAAGATCCATTTACCCTTCGATCACTGTTCTATTCTTATGTAAGGTCTTCTCTTGAATACTGCTCAATTATTTGGAATCCATTTTATAAAACTCACAGTTTAAGGATTGAAAAGATTCAGAGAAAATTTTCGCGAATTGTATTTCATCGTCTAAGCTGGAATATTGAAACCCCTTCTTATGAAACCATATGTAAACTGCTTGGACTTCAGCCGCTTGATGTTCGCCGTCGGTATTTTTCTATTGTATTTATACGTGATATTATTACTTCTCATATAAATTGCCCATTACTATTGTCCTTAGTTGATCTATATGCTCCGTTTAGGCAAACGCGATCCTGTATTCTATTTCATGAATCTTATCATCGGGTAAACTATGGTTTTAATGAGCCTCTAACTCGATGCATTAGAGAAACAAATATCATTTGTAATCATGTTGACTTCTTTTCCTACCATAGTCGAGAATCTTTTAAAAAATATTTATTATATTTATTACTTAACTTCTACACTGGTGATTTTAGGTTATAGTATTAGTTAAATGCATTTATTTATGTTTTTATTCTTTATTATATTTATAAACCTTGTTCTGTAGTCTGTAAGATTATATTTTATTTGTTAATAATATTATATCAATCTGCTTGATGAATAAATAAATAAATAAATAAATAAATAAATATAACAGTGCATATGTGCACACGCCCCTACCAATGAAGCTGAGGAGTCTAACAAGGAGGAGTTTTACGACCTCCTGGACGGAGCCTACGGAGCCTGTCCGGAGTACGATGTCAAAGTCGTGCTCGGAGACTTCAATGCTAGAGTCGGAAAGGAAAACATCTTTGGCGGATTAGTTGGAAAGCACAGCCTCCACGAAACGACAACAGACAACGGCTTCCGACTAATCGACTTTGCTGCAGCTCGTAATACGGTGATAAGTAGCACTAGGTTCCCCAGGCGAAGGATACACACAGCAACCTGGCGATCTCCAGATGGTCGAACGGCCAACCAAATCGACCACGTGCTAATTGGTGCAAGGTACGCATCGAACATCTTGGACGTGCGAACTTTCCGAGGTGCAAACGTGGACTCTGACCACTTTCTTGTTGTGACAAAGTTCAGAGCCCGACTGTCCAACGAAAAGAAAACGAAGACCGCCCAAAGAAAGAAGTTCAACATCGCATGCCTTAGCACATCTGAGAAAGCCAGAGACTACAGTGAGCAATTGACCGGGAAACTCTCTGCCGTACACCCAGCCACAAGCGTCAACAACCAGTGGAACCAATACCGCGACATTATTAAAGAGACAGCCGAGACCACCATAGGCTATCAACCACCCAGAAAAAAGAACCCGTGGTATGATGATGAATGCGCGCTATTGAAGCAGGAGACGGAAACTGCACGAATGCAAATGCTGCAACGGAAAACAAGAGCAGCAAGAGAGGAGTACCGTGAAAAGAGAAAAAAACCTGCGTAGAAAGAAAAGAGCATCCGCAGCCTCTCAGCTCAAGTATCTCGAAGAGTCCAGCACCGCCACCAACACCCGCCGGTTCTACAAAACAGCCAAGCAACTGGCATCTGGTTATAGGACTGGTACGCAAGCTCTTCGAAACAGCGAAGGGAACCTAGTCACCGAAGCACAGGGAATTGTAGACGTGTTTAAGCAGCATTTCCAGCAGCTGCTTAATGGGCATTATGTAGAGGAGTCGACAGGGGAACAAAGAAGCATTAGACCAGTCAATGAAGATCCAGTCCCAGCACCCAGTACTGAAGAGGTTAAGAAAGCCATCCACAAGCTTAAGAACAACAAATCCGCCGGCTCGGATGGCCTACCAGCGGAACTCTTCAAGTATGGAGGAGATGTTCTGGTAGGGTGCATGCACCAGCTCATCAACCAAGTTTGGGAGGAGGAAAGTATGCCCGACGACTGGTCAAATAGCTCCATATGCCCAATCTACAAAAAAGGCGATCCTATGTCCTGCAAGAACTACAGAGGCATATCCCTGCTTAATGTTGCCTACAAGATCCTATCCAACGTACTATGTGAGCGTCTAAAACCTTTCTGCAACACTATGATCGGCACTTACCAGTGTGGCTTCAGGCCAGGCAGATCAACGATAGACCAAATCTTCACATTGAGGCAAATCCTGGAAAAGACCAACGAATTTCAAGTCGAGACCCACCACCTATTCATCGACTTTAAAGCCGCATATGATAGCATAAGTCGCCAAGAGCTTCTATTGGCGATGTCGGAACTCGGGATCCCGAAAAAACTGATCCAGCTATGCCGCATGACGTTACAAAATACGCGGTGCAACGTGCAAATGGGTAACAGCTCATCCGAGTTATTCCAGACGTGTACAGGGTTCAGACAAGGAGATGCGCTATCATGTGATTTCTTTAACCTAGTCCTGGAGCAGATAGTGCGCAAGAGTGGTGTTAACATGGAAGGCACTATCTTTAACAGGTCTTCTCAACTGCTTGGTTATGCGGACGACATCGACATCATCGGCCGTTCCAAGAGAGCTGTACTTGAAGCATTCACAGCTATTGATGAACAGGCGAAACGCGTTGGTCTTGAAGTGAATGAGGACAAAACAAAGTATATGCTATCAACAAACAAAGCCTCATCTGTCCATCGCCTAGGACAAAACGTCACTGTTGGTAGCAGTAATTTCGAGGTAGTCAAGGAGTTCACCTACCTCGGAACAAACATCAATCCCACGAACGACACCTTAGTGGAAATCCGACGAAGAATTACCCTAGCGAACCGCTGCTACTTCGGTTTGGCCAAACAAATGGGTTCAAAACTCCTTTCTCGAAAGACAAAGTGCACGCTATACAAAACTCTAATTTTACCAGTTCTACTCTACGGTGCCGAGTGCTGGACGATAATTAAAAAAGGGGAATTGATCCTGGGCACTTTCGAGAGAAAAATTCTACGGCGGATATTTGGTCCTATATGCGAAGAGGGCGATTGGAGGAGAAGATTCAATCGTGAACTGTACGAGCTGTACCAAGATGTGGATGTAGTCCAAAGAGCCAAAACACGTCGACTACATTGGCTCGGCCACATCGAGCGAATGGACAACAACGCTCCAGCCAAGAAAATCTTCGAATCCCAGCCCGCAGGTTCGAGACGACCAGGAAGACCGAACCTCCGCTATAGGGACCAGGCGGTCACAGACGCAAGAGCGCTTGGTCTCGACGACTGGAGGGAGCGTGCGAGGGACCGCAACCGATGGAAGACCGCAATATCTCAGGCAGAGACCCTTCATGGATCGGGAGCCGGATAAGTAAGTAAGTAAGTAAGTAAGATATCAGAGATGGAGTTTAAAAAGAAAAAAATATTTTCAAAATAGGATGTTTCCAAAAAAATTCCCATCGACTTCTTACATTGCTTAGATATTTTTTTTTTACTTGAAATTTTTCATATAAGAACAACTTTTTTATTTTGTTTATTTCATTTTAAGTCAAAACTGTGAAAAAATTCGGCGTGAATTTTGTTTTTTTATTCATTTTGATGATGATTACCCATTAGGCACCCAATGTTTTGGAACAACATAATTTGTTCTTCCAATTATTGACTTTAAAAATTTAGTGAAGAAAAACGGTTCAGTGAATTGATTTGAAAATTTACAAGAATATTGATGCTATAAAAGTCTACAAATTTGCATACCAATGCAGGTCATGCAATCAAAATTTGCAAAGAAACTAAAGATTTACCGAAAAACTACAAATATCCGTTTTTTAGTTTCTTTTTTCCAAACTGTCCGTGAAGGGTAAAAAAAAAATAATTTCTACACAAAATCTTAAAAAAAAATCTTGTAATAACGTTAGGTACTCAATTTTTTTTTTTTTGACATCATTATTTCTTATTTGCTGAGATATTGGAAATCAAATCCAAAAGTATCTATTTTCATCAAAAGCCAGAAGTATACGGCTTTTTGTTCAACTCAATTCGACCACTCATAACACAAAGAAGGTTACAGCTCTTCCAAAAACACTAACAAAAATTGAAAAAATCTTGTTCCTTAAATTTTTTTGACTAGTGTATAAGAGCAAGTCTCTATGTGCAACCTAGTCGTGCATTTTATTTTGAAATCCATAAAGTTTTAAATACTAAAATGTTTGCATAGTGCTTCCAGCAAACGTTGTTAGAAATGAGGACTTGAGAGTGGCCCTGAAATAAAAATTATTCAAGATAATTACAGTTTCCAAATTATTTGTATTATGTGTAACTCAAAATCTTATTCTTGAAGTGTGGATCTATTCAAATGGTTGCGAGTGTTCCTGTATACATTTGCAATTCTTTTTTTCGTTTTGTTTCATTTAAGCTAAAAACAAAACCTGTTGAGCAGGTGATCTGACAATCTACAAACTATACGAACTGTGTGCAGTCTGAGTCCGAGCCTAAGGTAAGTGACGGATCTTTTGTGTTAATTCAAGAGATTTCCACTTTTGCTTTGTGTTGTTATGCTATTGTTTTTATTTTTATTTGCAAAACCAGTTTAGTATTGATAGATATTTTAGCATTGAGTGATAAACTAAACGTCAGATATAAATTCCTATAATATTAAAAATCATTGACTTCATGTAGAGATAGAACTATATGAAATTCTTTTTGATAAAATTAGGGTTATGCTTTTACATTAATTCTTAACTTCTTTTTTGCACCTATTTCATTTGCATACATTAATTCACTAAAAAATCATTAGGTTAACCATGACGAAAAAATAAAAAATATGTATTTCTCTTTAAGAATAACAAAATATTCGACAGGAATTGAAAGTTTTGAATAATAGCTAGAAGATAAATAAATGTTTTTATATTTTTCTGCGCTTCTATTTGCCATGTTCTTCAGACTATTTTTCGCGAGTTAGGGAGTTAATAAATAGGTATTAATTTATTTGTATTAATGGCGCTACCTAAGAAATAAAATCACACACCAAAAAGGAAGGTGGGACTGATTCGAGAGGTCTAATTTTCAACGACTGCCATATAGATTCGAATGAATTTGAGCAATGGCCTGAGTTATATTGACTTTGAGGGCATCGTTCTATTGGAATAGATCTGTGATTTTAAAAATCCTACAAGAATAAGTGTTACGGTGTCAAATCGCAGAATGTCTCCTTTGTGACATCAGCTGTGTATCATGTTGTGCTGTCCAGTTAGAATCACATGTGGCTCACATCCACATCATCTAATTTGGGCTAAAAGAAATTGTTTATCATTGACGGTGTTTACATTAGACCAACACCTCCGATTTTTGTTGACGTCTCAGTACTTAATTTCACACCCACTTTATGGTGAGTAAAGGCCGGCAAATTCAGACCAGATTTGTAAATTTTCTAAAAATGTATGGATTGTTTCGACGTTTTCTTTTGTGACTGACTGTACTTTTTCTTTGGCAAAAAAATACTTCAAAATACAATTTTGTTCATTTGGAAACTACTAACTTATCCGCCTCCCAATCTATGAATGACGGACTGCAGCCTGAGACACGGCAGTCTTCAATCCTTTACGATCCCGACCCGAGCACGCTGCTTCCAGTCACTTAGACCAAGCTTTCTGGCATCTGCGATGTCTTGGTCTTATTACTGTGAGAATCGGTCTTCTTCGATCTCTCTTGGCTGGAACATTATTTTCCATTCTCTCGATGATTCCAAGTCAATAAAGTTGAAGTGTTTTGATTTTCTGGACTACATCCAAATCTTGAAACAGCTCATAGAACTTGATTGTACCTTTTCCTCCACTGGCCCTCCCCCCACCAAAGGACCAATTATCCATTGAAGAAATTTTCTTTCAAAAGAGTCTAGTGTCAGCTCTCCGTTTCTTCTTATCGCCCAACATTCGACTCTATAATGCAGGACTGGCAGTATAAGGGTTTTGTAGAGCGAGCCCTTCGTCTTTCGTGTTAGGAGTTTTGAACCCATTTGTTGGGCCAAACCAAGGGAGCACCGGTTTTTATGGGTAATTCTTCATTGGATCTCCGCTAAGATTTCGTTCGTGGGATTGATTTTTACTTCGACATAGATGAATTCCTTACACACTTCGAAGTTGTTGCTATCAAAAGTGATGTTTTGTCATTACCGGTTGACATTGTTTGTTGATCGTTTACTTGAAAACCAACAAGTTTCACCTGTTCTTCAATTGCCATGGAAGCCTCTATAACGGCATGTTGGGAGCGACCGTTAATGTTGATCAATAAATAAATAAACTGGGTGGTGCCACAGCTTGTGGAAAACCAGGGCCTATTGACTTACAATTCTCAACCATTCCTGATGTAGGCGTGCGTGTTGTTGGCAGGAATAGAGGGGACCTACAATTTTTTTGCGAGTCCGAACGACTAAATAAGAAACACTTTTTCTTGGAGAATTTGTCATTTTTTCGCAAGAGCCAGCACTTCGAATAAAACATTTCTGTTTTTAGGTGGCACGGCTGGGAATCGAACCCACACCTTCGGCATGACAGTCCTTCGCACTAACCATCATGCCACGGGGTACTAATGTTGATATCATCGGCATACATATACTAGAGCAGAGAATATTAAATAAAGAAGCCAATACTTCGTACGTTTCACCCCCCAAAACCCATTTGTTTATATTGTTGTATTTGTAATTTCATTTCGTGTCGAAGAAATATATGTGAATTGCAACAACAACAAGACCTGTGCTGAATGATGTGCTGAATGACTAGTCGATTCTATGTGTGCGTTTTGCACTGCTTTTCACTTATACTTTGCAAATCTAATACATCAGCTGTTCGCTTCCAGCTTGTAGGCAAATCAAATTGACATCTGAGGATTGACTTCTTTATTTCATATTCTCTGTACTAGAGGTTGGGCAGGTCTGTTGTAAGGAGTACCTTCAGTGTTAACACCTGCTTTGTGCACTATTATCTATAGAACGAGATTGGAGAAATCACATGATAGCGCATCTGCTTGCCGAAACCTTGTGTATGTTCGGAATAGTTCGGAGGAACTTTTCCCTATCACTCCAATGTCACGCGACGCATCTCAATCAGTCTTCCTGCGATCCCAAGTTGACGATGAATTCTCTAATATGAGGCCTTAAAGTCAATAAATTGATGGTGAGTCTCGACTTGAAATTCATTGGTCTTTTTCAGGATTTGCCTGAGAGTGAAGATTTAGTCTATGGTCGATCAGCCTGACCGGAAGTTACACTGACACTTGCCAATTATAGTGTTGCAGAAGGGCTGAGGACACTCAGGGATATGCCTAGTTAGTTCTTGCAGGACATGGGATCTCCATTTTTATACATGAGACATATGGAGCTGATATACAAGTCATCGGGCATGCTTCCTTCCACCCAAACTTGGTTGATAAATTGATGCAAGCTTCCTTTCAACACATCCCAGCTTAAAGAGCTCTACTAGTAAAAAATCAGATCCGGCGTATCTGCTGGCCTTATTGTTCTTAAGCTTCTTTATAGCTAAGTCTACCTCTTTTACACTGGGTGGTGAGTTGATACATGCATCCTTTAAACACATCCGCTCAGATCTGGCGGCTTTGTTGTTCTTGTTCTTGAGATTTTTATAGCTAAATCTACCTCTTCTGTACTGGGTGGTGGTATTGGGTCTTCGTTGTTCTTACTTCTCGCTCTATACCTGATGCCCATCCCAGCAGCTGCTGTAAATGCTGCTTGAATACATCTACCATTCCCTTTGCTTCGGTGACTAGGTTACCTTCGCTGTTTCGAAGAACCTGCGTTCCGGTTTTGAAACTAGCAGCCAGTTGCTTGGCTTTTTTATAAAACTTCCGGATTGTTTCGATCGCGAGACTTTTTGATCACCTTGAGCTGAGAGGCTGCGTATGCCCTCTTTTTTCTACGCAGGGTCTTTTTCTCCTCTGTTTTCCTTGCTCAATACTCCTCTCTCAATACTCTTTTTTTATGCTGAAGCATTCAGCCTTATTATGAGTTTCACGTGATCAACATTCCACCCGGACAAATTGAAATTTCACTTTTCGCCTATTGTGAGTTTCACCCGAAAAATAAAAATTTCCCTTTTTTGTGAGTACTAATTTGGGCAAAATGTATCGTAATTAAGATCTGAAAGTATCACTTATTTTTTGAAGGTGAACAAAAGATAAACAGGTGGAGCTGGTGCCCTTTGCGCCAGTTTTTTGTTTATTTTAAGCCAAGAGAAGATTGGGTGAAACTCATAATAGCTTTAAAAATTCCGGGGGAACAAACATTTTTCGGGTGAAATATTTTCCGGGCGAAACTCATAATAAGGCTGATTGTCAGGTGTACGATTCATCTTCTGTACGCATTCATTATCATACCACAGGTTTTTTTCGGGGGTAATTGGAGGCCTGGTGCTGTCGGCTACCTATTTGATGATACGGTGATACTGACTGAGGCAGGTTGTTAGCGTCGTCTGTGGCAAGTGAATGCACAGCGGAGAGCTTCTCGCTTAGATGCTCTGTGCTGGCTTTGGTGACTCTAGATTTGCTAAGGTGACCAACGTCCAACTTCTCCTTAAGAGCGATTCGTAGTTTCTTTCCATTTTTCAGAAAGCTGAACAAGCGCATTGTGGGGAAAATAGCACGTATGACGCTTTAAGACAGCAATTCTAGCTTCAGCTCCAGCTCGAGAACTCTATTATCTTCAGGCAGTGAGTCTGTTGTGTTCACATAACTTTGGGTGTGGACAAAAGAATTTATATCGTCGGCTTTCTGTCAAAACCTCGTAAGTCTTAAAATGCCATTTTAATGTATTTGAGATCAAAACAAATCACTGAATTCAAATATCAATTTCTCTTTACTATTTTATGGTTCCTTCTAGTGCTATCAACCAGTTTTAAAACCTTTTACGATCTAAGAATTTCATTTTATTACCTTTTAAAATAGTTTTTTGTGTTTTCTAAGCAATTTTTCAAAACAGATTTACATACGAGGTTTTGACAGAAAGCCGACGATATTCATGTCAAAAAATTTCGGAGGAGTCAGTCCAATGTGAACACCGTCATTGATCGATAGAGGTTTCCGTTCTTCGTTGATTGAACTGATTGCTTCAGGATCTCCTGCACACTCTCATGGGCCACGACGATAAAATAGTCGAATGGGAAAGATTATTAGTCATATGGGATCGTTGCCACAAGATTTTGGTAATAAATCAGTATCATCTGCACGTATTGCTTAATCGTGTAACATGGTGATTTAGTACCATGAATAAATAAAAAGTCGATTTGACAGACGACCACCACCAAAACATCATGGCCGCCACCAACTGTCAATATCGAACTGTCCCTATATTGGCAAACCCTTTATTTTGGAAACTGATAAATGATTTGCATAGGAATTAGGTACCTACGTAGGTACTTATATTCAAAAGTCATAACGTTTGTTCGATGTGAGCACTGGGGCGCACTGGGTCGCCCTGAACTCGCTCTAATGTGTTTTATGTGACACTTTTTTCACCCCAGTTTATTTGCACTGTGTTTGTGTTCGATGTGTGTTCGGGGCGAGCACTGACCTCGCTCTTACGCACCCCAGGTTTTTTCTCAGGGAAAGAAATCAGAGCTGCAAAATTGAAATCAGCTGTTTGTAAAAGTTGAATGTCAAAGGGAAAGGATTAACTTTGCGAATTTTTATGACGATATAAATAATAAATGTGAAATATTTTGTATACTATTTTGTTACTTTTTATTAATTTATATATTAATAAATACAATGCTAAAGAAAATACATGTATATCTAGTGCTTGCATAAAGATTTTGAAGCTGCACAAAATAGTATCCAAGCACCTCAACATTTTTATCATACAAGAGTAACACTGAGGTGTTCGATGTAAAATCAAAACCCGGGCAGCCCCCAGTTTTTTGACATTTGAATGACATTCCCCAGTGCGCCCTGGGGCAGGGAACAGCGAACAAACCTATAGCCATCGAAATTGTATTTTCAATGGAAATGCATAAATACCTACCCAAGGAAGATATAGATAGATATTGTATCTTTTTCAATTTCACTTCATTCAGAATTCAACGAAATCTGCAAAAATAAGATCCATTGTCTTCGTGTTTCTTGCTTTCATCGGGATCGGATGTGAATACCTTTTTTTTTTGTTCCAAACCATAATATATTGAGGTCGAAGTACCTACCTATACTTACACATTAAACACAACGCAGAATACCTACATCTTCTACTTCTACTTAAAACATATCCACAGATACTCAATCTGAAATGTATACGTATCGTAAAAAAAAAAAAAAAAAATTAAAAAGATGCGGCAGATGTTTGGCAGCTGCAATTTTTTGTGTCCAGCTATAAGGAAATTTTAATTTATATCTACAAAATGTTCTTCGTGATTTTCGTGGACATGGGATTTTAGATGGCGTGTCTGATGATGGAGCAAGTGTATACCTACCTATGTTTGTTGTTTTTTTTTTTGGTATTGGCATCTTTCATTTGATGTATTTTTTTTTTTCTTATATTTTTAATTTGTATGTGAAAATCTTATAAAACGGAAGGAGAAATATTTCCTTTTTTATTTCATTTTATATCAAAAATTTTAAAATTTGTTTATTATTCCAAGATGTTTCCCTTCTTCACAATCTGTTGTTGATATTCTTCTTTTTTTTAAACTTTATACAAAAGCCTCAGATTTTCCACGAATTTGTAAATTCATAGGCAAGTAAACAAAAAAAAAATCAAATCAAGATGTAATTTTGAAGAGAATGCGTGTATGTGGCAGAATAAAAGCATATGGCGAAAATGTAAATGATTACTGCCGGAAATTATTTTACACAAAGTTTTAGTGGAAAAGGGTGATGCGCGGCACTGTGCGGAACTAAACGAAACAAACGATGGCATCAGCAATATAGCAGAATATTCCGGTTCAGAGTAGGTAGGTATTTAAATTCCACACAACCAGAATTGTATAATTAGAATTAAATTACACAACATCGCTCTTTAGAGCATTGTGAGTAGGTACTAATTTGATGGCAAATTATTATCCATCTTAAGGCTATAGGTATAAGAGGAATTATCAGGGTGTAGGGTAGGTACCTTACCTACAAACATATACCTACCAACATCTTTTGTTAAATTGAAAACAATTAAGTTTTTCGAGGGAAAACGCCAAAATTTGATTCCTTAAATTGAAAATAGTTGGTTACTAGGTTTTGGGTTCTTATGACGCATTTACACGAGTGATCATGAAGATTCCTTACGCGAGTTGCCATTATTTCTGCCTTGCTGGCTGTTTGATCTATGTTTTTTTCTAATTATGTACCTATCTAAATAAATATAATCATCTCGCAATTTTTATTTCGCAAATTTTCTTTTGGTCTTTGAATTAAATAATCCGCAAAACGATCGTTTCGCAGTTTTTTCACGATTTATCATAGCTTCTGTCACCGGTGCCCTACTTTGCAACTTTTCGAATACAAATTATTTTGGCAATTTTCAAGTGCAATGGTGTTTCACCAAAAACGCAAAGTTCCTACGACAAACTGCACCTTGCAAATATTTCGCACTTTTTTTGAAAAATCAAAACTATTAGTAAGTATTTATCCAGTTAAAAAGATAAAGTAATCGTGTTACAAACTGAAAAGTCAAATTCCTAAGCGCATATCATGCGCAAAATATGCTAAGCAAACATTTCTCTAATGCAGACATAAAAATTTTTACTAATTTTACTATTACTAAGCAGACAGACCCCAAATGCAAGTTGTTCTCATTTCTTGTGCAAATGCAAAAGCATTCGTGCAAAGTCTAAAATTATGTTGCGCAATTAATTTGCATTTGCGTATTTGATGTTGTTATGTCTGCTTTGCATGTTTTACCTGCTCAGTTATAATGTCAAACAAACGTGAGAGTTTCAAGCAACGAAAAGACTTACGTGTGTTAGAAAATGCAATTGAAACTTAAGCGCATCCAATAATTCTTTTTAAACAAAAGAATTTGCTGCTCCAGCTTTTGTTCAATTTTTGAAAAAACAAATTTCAAATATTTTTGTGTTCGATAAACGGAAGCTTTCCAGGACTCAAGAGTTATGTATATCCAAGTTCAAATAAACTCTTTGCACACTTTTAGCTTCAAATATTATTGACATAATAAATTTTTCACAACAAAAATAGCTAAACTTGCATTACTGTCAACTTTTGCGCAATTTTATATGCAAAATGCAAAACTTATTTGATTACGTGAAACAAAATGGAGAAATTTTCACTTAACTGATGAAATTTGCAAAGAAAGAACACTTTCAAGCTTGCAAATGTATTTGGTGAACAAAATATTTGCAAGGATAATTTTTTCTAAATTTAATTAGTATAAATATGAATTAAAATATAAATATAAATATAAATATAAATATAAATATAAATATAAATATAAATATAAATATAAATATAAATATAAATATAAATATAAATATAAATATAAATATAAATATAAATATAAATATAAATATAAATATAAATATAAATATAAATATAAATATAAATATAAATATAAATATAAATATAAATATAAATATAAATATAAATATAAATATAAATATAAATATAAATATAAATATAAATATAAATATAAATATAAATATAAATATAAATATAAATATAAATATAAATATAAATATAAATATAAATATAAATATAAATATAAATATAAATATAAATATAAATATAAATATAAATATAAATATAAATATAAATATAAATATAAATATAAATATAAATATAAATATAAATATAAATATAAATATAAATATAAATATAAATATAAATATAAATATAAATATAAATATAAATATAAATATAAATATAAATATAAATATAAATATAAATATAAATATAAATATAAATATAAATATAAATATAAATATAAATATAAATATAAATATAAATATTAATATAAATATAAATATAAATATAAATATAAATATAAATATAAATATAAATATAAATATAAATATAAATATAAATATAAATATAAATATAAATATAAATATAAACGTGCAGGGGGACCGAATGGATGCCGGGATAAGCAGACAACCCAGCTTTGCTGGTCAGGGCACAAACTTGTCCTTGGGATGGTTAAAAGCCCCCTTAAGACGGATGAACTGCAGGTGGCGGTCAACGGCATGATAGTCTGGTGGCGGAGGAGCTCTTTTTCGTAAAAGGCCAACGGCAGCAGCAGGTAGCATCTGTAACCCATATTGGGCGGCTACAAAAGGCGTCTGTTTTCCCATAGTGGGCGGCCTCGAGCAGTTATGTGTTTGACCATACAAAAGGCGGGTGTGCCTGTCAAATCTGAGCTTATGTATGTTATTAATCGTATCTCGGAAAACACCATGGTGGAAGGATATATGCTATTACATGAAATATGACAACAATTGGAAATGAGTCCCCAAGAGGTAACCATTTTATGGAGAATCCTTCTGCAGCTTCGGCTGCTGTAAACCGCACATCGGATTTGGGGGTGCGGCATCTTTCGTGTACCAGCGTCAATCAAGACGCCATAACAATAAATGAATCGTTAACAAATAGAAGAAGTCTTTTAAGAAGAGCAAATGATACTTTTGGCTACCGCATACGTACGAAAATCGGAGCATGGAACGTTCGATCCTTGTACGGCGAAGGTAGATACGAGCAGGTTGAGCGTGAAATGCTTCACCTTAAGATCAGTATCCTGGGCATCAGTGAAACTAGGTGGAGAGGAAGAGCCGAATACAGAGCTGACTCTGGGCAAACGAGAATGCTGTATTCCGGGGAGGATGAAAGAGAGGGTGGCCAAAGGCTGCATGGTGTCGGAATTATGTTGAACGAAGAAGCAAGGCGTAGTCTTATATCCTGGGCGCCCATTTCTGCAAGAATAATGACAGCAAGGCTCCGTTCAAAAATTCGCAACGTCACAATAATTCAGTGCTACGCCCCCACAAATGAAGCGACCGAGGAAGACAAAACCGCTTTCTACACTCATCTTAACTCAGTTTACAGTGGTGTTCCAAGAGCCGACATCATAATTGTCATGGGAGATCTCAATGCCCAAGTCGGATCAGACAACTACGGTCTGGAACGCGTCATGGGGAAAAATGGCTTGGGGTCACGAAATGAAAATGGCGATTTGCTGGTCGATTTTTGTAACGCTTATCGTCTTGTACTGGGTGGAACTGTGTTTAAACATAAGACTTGCAACAAAATCACCTGGGTACATCCGGATGGTCAAACTGAAAACCAAATTGACCACATCATGATTCAGCAGCGATGGAGGAAGTCAATGTGCGATGTTCGGAGCATAAGAAATGCCGACATTGGAAGCGACCATCATTTGGTTCTCATGAGTCTCAAGCTACGAACGGCAGCTGTACAACGTCAATCACAGGGTGCAGCAAGGAATTCGAAGTTCAATACAAATGCTTTAAGTGATCCCAACATATGTCGTAACTATGTCACCAACCTTAACGACAGAGCTTCGTCATTAAACGGAATACAACATTCAACAATTGATGAGATGTGGGGTGATATGAAAAGTGTTTTTATGGATGCTGGATCCGAAACTGTACCCAAGCAGTCGAGAGTTAGAGACTCTTGGATATCCCAAGACACCTGGGATAAAATCGAGCTTCGCAAATCGTTGAAGATGCAAATAAATGCCGAAGCAGATGCTCAACGAAAGGCTGAATTGCGAAGAGAGTATCGCTTAGCACATAAGATGGTCTATCGCTGTGTGAGACGAGACAAGAGGGTGAGGTTAGACGGTCTCGCAGAAAATGCGGAAAACGCTGCAAGAAGAGGAGACATGAGGGAATTGTACCAAATATCCAAGGAAGTTGTCGGGAAGAAAACCAACACCAATCATCCTGTAATGGATGTGGATGGTACACTTTTGGTATCAATCGAGGATCAGCTGCGCAGGTGGAAGGAGCACTTTTGTGCCTTGCTTAATGAGGATTCTGTCGAGCAGAGTGCTGAAGTGCCCCAGCTTAACGAGATGCGTAGATCATATAGGGGTATTGACATCGAGCCCCCTACAGTACTGGAAATTCAATCTTCGATAAATCTTCTCAAAAACAACAAAGCAGCTGGACTTGATGGTATACCAGCCGAGTTCCTGAAAGCTGACCCTGTCAGAACGGCTAGTATTCTACACCCGTTGATACAAGCTGTGTGGGAAAATGAAATCTATCCCAGCGACTGGAAGGATGGTGTAATTGTTAAGTTGCCAAAGAAAGGTGATCTTAAGAATTGCAACAATTGGCGAGGTATTACAGTTTTGTCCGTTTTTCCAAAATTAATGGCAACCATCATTCTGGAGCGGATAAAGGTTAGAATCGAGTCTACACTCAAGAGGCATCAAGCTGGTTTCCGCAGTGGGCGGTCTTGTGTCGACCATATCAACACTCTGCGTATCGTTCTTGAGCAGTCTGCGGAGTTTCAATCACCGCTTTACCTCATGTTTGTGGATTTTGAGAAGGCCTTTGACCGAGTCAACCGTGAATGTATATGGAGATCACTTCTTGGTAGAGGAATTCCCCCAAAAATTGTTGCCATTATAAGAGAGTCCTATAACAACGCAAGATGCTTTGTTTTACACAATGGGCAGCTATCCGACTCTTTCGAAGTGCGGCAGGGTGTGAGACAGGGAGATGTTCTATCGCCAATTCTCTTTCTACTGGCGATTGACGATGTCTTGACGGCCAGCGTTGGAACATCAGAGAGGCAGGGCATTCAATGGAGACCGTTTGAAAGGCTTAGCCACTTAGACTATGCCGATGATATATGTCTCTTGGCAAATAACATCAGCGGGCTGAACGGGATGTGTCAAGCTCTGAAGGTAAAAGGAGAGGCGAGTGGTCTGAAAATAAATAGCAAAAAGACAAAAATAATGCTCACAGGCCGCTCCACACATCAGCGTATTTTAATACAGGAGACGCCAGTTGAAGAGGTTGAACAATTTAACTACCTTGGAAGTATTGTTTCAGCAAATGGTGGTACTGATCTGGACGTTCAAAGTAGAATAAATAAAGCTCGCGCAGCCTTCGGTTCTCTCTCCCAAATTTGGAAATCATGTCAAATCTCCTTGCGCACAAAGTTGAGATTCTTCGAATCCAATGTCAAATCCGTGCTGTTATATGCTTGCGAAACCTGGAAAGTCACGACTACCATCTCAAAGAAATTGCAGGCTTTTGTGAACCGTTGTCTACGCCATATTCTAAAAATTCGCTGGCCACAAATTATATCAAACGAGGAATTGTGGCGCAGGACAAGCCAGGAGCGGCTGGACGTTGACATAAGACGGCGTAAATGGCAATGGATTGGTCACACACTGAGGAAACCAAACGATGAAATTGCAAAGCAGTCATTTGAATGGAATCCTCAGGGTGCACGGCGGGTTGGAAGACCAAGAACAACATGGAAATCAACAGTTCTAGCAGAAGCAGACTCCCAGAGAAAGACGTGGCCACAGTTAAAATATCTATCTGCAGACCCAACCGGGGTTACAGGACTTGATGATGATGATAAATATAAATATAAATATAAATATAAATATAAATATAAATATAAATATAAATATAATGTATGCACACAAAAATTGCTGTTCATTTGAAAATCAAAAGATTTAAAAAAAAATAACGTGCCTACCTAAGTAAATGAAAAATACAACGTTTATTTGTATATAATAATGGTTCCTCCAATTCGTGGTCCAATTATGACATCGTTGTTTACACCACACACATCAAACTGAACTGTTTGATACAGTCTCGTATAAGCCGTATTCATAGGAATTCACTAAAACACCTATTGACGACGGGTTAATAGTAACATAGTATACAGGGTGTCCTGTAAATAATGGATAACCTTGCAACTGGTTATAGCAGGCCTTATGACCTTTTTTATTTATAACTTTAGGGTAAAAAGTGTGTTAACATAAATTGAAGAGAATTGAATTTGCTACAAATTTGTACCAAAGTTTTTTTTTCTAAGACCAACAAAATTTAAGTTACCACGAAAAACTTTTTTGAACTCGTTTTTCAATATGGTGGCCAAATGGTGGGACTTTCAACACCTTAATTCGAGTTTTATACTTGCACTGAACCTCCTTACACATCAAAAGAGAAAATTTTTGTCCAACCCAAATTTGGAGGTTATTGTAACATTTTAATAGACATTTTGCGAAAATGTTAAAAGCTGCTTTATTAGACAATTGACAAATTTCCTTGGTTATTTTGTTTATACACAAGCATGTGTTATACCATTTTGGAAAGTGCATTAAAAAGACCACTTTTTTAAGTAATTGGCCATTCATGTTTTCATACAATTTTAATTTATTAGAGGTTGTCAAACTTTTTTGAAAATAAATGTTTGTACTGAAAAAAATATTTACAAAATTTATAATAAAAAAAATGCAATATTTTCTATTAAATTTTACCCACTCATCTATAACAACAGTTATTCTAGGATATTACAAAAATAAAAAAATAGTAAAAATTGTTCATCCATGGTCATAGCGTTCACGTATTTGATGAAAGTAGTACTTGTTAATAACTCTTGGAAAAAACATCATAACATAGTAACCACTGGGAAAATATTTTTTTTATATTTTTTTCTGGAAAGGTCATAAGGCCTGCTACAACCAGGTGCAAGGTTATCCATTATTTACAGGACACCCTGTATATAAGCCCTTCTTAAGAATCTATTCGACGTTAAATCTTTATTTATAAAACATTTTGGAACCTACACTAGTCAACAAAATTAAAGGAACAACATTTTTTCCAATTTTTTTTAGTGTTTTTTGCAGAGCAGAATGTTTTTTGCAGTGAATGGTCCGTATTGAGTTGAAACAAAAAGCATTCTACTGCTTTATATTTTTTGTTTCGAGATTTATTTGCAACAAAATTTTCTTCAGTTAAATTTTTGTTTTGCTGTCGTACAATTTTAACTGACTTTGAAAAAAGATACTTTTAGCTTTGATTACCAATATCTCAGCAAATAATGACGTCATAAAAAATTTAAAGACAGTTTTGAAAATTTGAGAAGTCGTTTTACAAGTTTTTTTGTTTAAGATTTTGTTGAAATTATTTTCTTTTTACCCTTCACCGTTAGTTTAAAAAAAAGAGCTAAGAAACGATTTTTTTTGGTCTTTTCGTAAATATTTTTTTTCTTTTTCAAATATTAATTGTATGGCTTGCGTTAGTATGCAGGTTTGTATAGACTTTTAAAGAATCACGTAAATTTTCAAATTGATTCATCGAACCGTTTTTTATCACCAAATTTTCAAAGTCTTACAAGTTGGTTAAAGGAAAAATTGTGTTTTTCCTGGTAATCAAAACTTAAAGTGTCTCCTTTTTTTCAAAGTCAGATAAACCATGCAAAAAAAATTGTACGATAACAAAAAAACATTGAATTGAAGATGAATAAACAAAGTATCTGACTATTACATTTGATTGCCTCAAAAAAAAAATAAGGCCCTTCAAAGACAATAAAAAAATATTTTTTTTTGTCTCGTGTCATTTCTTGCAATAACGCAATAACGGTACTTCAAGAAAAAATGCTTGCAAACAAATCTCGAAACAAAAACTTAGGGCTGTAGAATTAGGGTTACCAGACGCCCCCCTTTAGGGAGGACAGTTCCCCTTTTTCATACTAAAGTGCTGTTTGTCCCCTCTACACAAACCTCTGTGCCCCTTAATAAGTTAAAACTCAAAAAGAGAAAACATTCAATTGTAAACTGTAAAAATATAAATAAAAAAGATTTTCTTTGAATACTTAATTGGAAGTGAAAAATCCTTTCAAAGCTTAACGCATCTACTCAATGAACTACATCTCACTTCAGACGCAAAAGTTTTCCCTCATCTATCAGTAAAAAGTCAAATTAAATTTTCTTACTTCACTTTTTTTTACTCTGGTGTTATGTTTTTTTTTTAAAACATACCTTGTCCCTATTTTTTGAACACTTGTTCCCCCTAAGACGGTTGAACTGCAGGCAGCGGTCAACGGCATGATAGTCTGGTGGCGGAGGAGCTTTTTTTCGTAAAAGGCCAACGGCAGCAGCAGGTAGCGTCTGTAACCCATATTGGGCGGCTACAAAAGGCGTCTGTTTTCCCATAGTGGGCGGCCTCAAGCAGTTATGTGCTTGACCATACAAAAGGCGGGTGTGCCTGTCAAATCTGAGCTTATGTGTGTTATTAGTCATATCTCGGAAAACACCATGGTGGAAGGATATATGCAAATACATGAACTATGACAACAAATGGAAATGAGTCCTCAAGAGGTAATCTTTTTATGGAAAATCCTTCTGCAGATTCGGTTGCAGTAAACCGCACATCGGATTTGGGGGTGCGGCATCTTTCATGTACGAGCGTCAATCAAGACACCATAATAATAAATGAATCGTTGGCAAATAGAATAAATCTTTCAAGAAGCGCATATGTTACATTTGGCTACCGCATACGTACGAAAATCGGAGCATGGAACGTTCGATCCTTGTACAGCGATGGTAGATACGAGCAGGTTGAGCGTGAAATGCTTCGCCTAAAGATCAGTATCCTGGGCATAAGCGAAACTAAGTGGAGAGGAAGAGCTGAATACAGATCAGACACTGGACAGACGAGAATGCTGTATTCCGGGGAAGATGAAAGAGAGGGTGGCCAAAGACTGCATGGTGTCGGAACTATGTTGAACGAAGAAGCGAGGCGTAGTTTGATCTCCTGGGTGCCCATTTCTGCGAGATTAATGACAGCAAGGTTTCGTTCAAAAATTCGTAACGTCACAATAATTCAGTGCTACGCCCCCACAAATGAAGCGACAAGGGAAGACAAAACCGCGTTCTACACTCATCTTAACTCGGTTTACAGTAGTGTTCCGAGAGCCGACATCATCATAGTCGTTATGGGAGACCTTAACGCCCAAGTCGGTTCAGACAATTACGGACTGGAACGCGTGATGGGGAGAAATGGCTTGGGGTCACGGAATGAAAATGGTGACTTGCTTGTCGATTTTTGTAACGCGAATCGTCTTGTGATAGGTGGGACTGTATTTAAGCATAAGACGTGCAACAAAATTACCAGAAATGCCGATTTGGGAAGCGACCACCATTTGGTTCTGATGAGTCTCAAATTACGAACCGCTGCCGTACAAAAACCAGCGCAGGATGCAGCAAGGAGCTCAAAATTCATTACTAATGCTTTGAATGACCCCAACATATGTCGAAACTATGTCACCACCCTTAACGACAGAGCCTCGTCATTAAATGGAATCCAGCATTCAACAATTGATGAGATGTGGGGTGAAATTAAAAGTGTTTTTATGGAGGCTGGATCCGAAACTGTACCCAAGCGAACGAGACGTAGAGATTCTTGGATATCCCAAGACACCTGGGATAAGATCGAACTTCGCAAATCGTTGAAAACCCAAATAAATGCCGAAGCAGATATTCAATGAAAGGCTGACTTGCGAAGAGAGTACCGCATTGCACATAAGATGGTCTATCGTTGTGTGAGACGTGACAAGAGGGTGAGGTTAGATGGGCTCGCAGATAATGCGGAAAGCGCTGCCAGAAGAGGAGGTATCCGGGAATTGTACCAAATAGCCAAAGATGTGATCGGGAAAAAAAGCAACACGAATCATCCTGTAATGGATGTGGATGGCACACTTTTGGTATCAATTGAGGATCAGCTTCATAGATGGAAGGACCATTTTTGTGCCCTGCTAAATGAGGATTCAGTTGAGCAGAGTGCTGAAGTGCCCCAACTAAACGAGATGCGCAGGTCCTATAGGGGTATTGACATCGAACCCCCGTCAGAATCGGAAATCCTTACATCAATAAATCTCCTCAAAAACAGCAAGGCAGCTGGACTGGACGGAATACCAGCTGAATTCCTGAAAGCCGATCCCGTAACAGCGGCTAGTATTTTACATCCGTTGATACAAAGCATTTGGGAAAACGAATGCTATCCCAGGGATTGGAAGGATGGTGTGATTGTTAAGTTGCCAAAGAAAGGTGACTTAAAGAACTGCAACAATTGGCGTGGTATCACCGTTTTGTCCGTTTTCCCAAAACTAATGGCAACCATCATTCTCGAGCGAATAAAGGATAGAATCGAGTCTACACTCAAGAGGCATCAAGCTGGCTTCCGCAGTGGTCGATCGTGTGTCGACCATATCAACACCCTGCGTATCGTCCTCGAGCAGTCGATGGAATTTCAATCACCGCTTTACCTCATGTTCGTGGATTTTGAGAAGGCCTTTGATCGAGTTAACCGAGAATGTGTATGGAGATCGTTGCTTGGTAGAGGAATTCCACCAAAAATTGTTGCCATTATTAAAGAGTCCTACAACAACGCAAGGTGTTTTGTTTTGCACAATGGGCAGCTATCCGACTCCTTCGTAGTGCAACAGGGTGTGAGACAAGGGGATGTTTTATCGCCAATTCTCTTCCTGCTGGCGATGGACGACGTCTTGACGGTTGGTACAGCTGAGCGACAGGGCATTCAATGGAGACCGTTCGAAAGGCTCAGTCATTTAGACTATGCCGATGACATATGTATGTCTACTGGCAAATAACATCAGTGGGCTGAACGGGATGTGCCAAACGCTGCAAGTGAAGGGAGAGTCGAGCGGTCTAAGAATAAACAGCAAAAAGACAAAAATAATGCTCACAGGCCGCTCCACACAGCAGCATATTATTCTACAGGAGACGCCAGTTGAAGTAGTAGAACAGTTCAACTACCTTGGCAGTATTGTTTCTGCAAACGGTGGTACGGATCTGGACGTTAAAAGTAGAATGAATAAAGCTCGTGCTGCCTTTGGTACCCTGTCCCCAATTTGGAAATCCAGTCAAATCTCCTTACGCACTAAGTTGAGATTCTTCGAATCCAATGTCAAATCCGTGCTGTCATATGCTTGTGAAACCTGGAGAGTCACGTCTGCTATTTCGAAGAAAATACAGGCTTTTGTGAATCGCTGTCCACATCCTAAAGATTCGCTGGCCACAAATAATATCAAATGAGGAATTGTGGCGCAGGACAAGTCAAGAGCGGCTGGACGTCGACATAAGAAAGCGTAAATGGCGTTGGATTGGTCACACACTGAGGAAACCAAACGATGAAATTGCACAGCAGTCCTTTGAATGGAATCCTCAGGGTGCACGGCGGGTTGGAAGACCAAGAACAACATGGAAATCAACTGTCTTAGCGGAAGCAGAATCCCAGAGAAAGACGTGGCCACAGCTAAAGTACCTTGCAGCAGACCGTGAAGGATGGAGACGTTTTGTTGACGCCCTATGCCCCAGCCGGGGTTACAGGACACGATTATGATGATGATGTTCCCCCTAGAAAACTCCCGATGTCCCCCTTTTCATCATTTTGAATCTGGTAACCCTATGTAGAAAGCTTTTTGTTTCAACTCAATACGACCACTTCACACAGAGAAACAGCTCTTCCAAAAACACTAAAAAAAAATCTTGTTCCTTAACTTTTTTTGACTAGTGTGTTTTTGTAACAATGCCGTTGTATAAAATAAGGAACCAAAAAGAGAAATCTATTACGTTTAATATTCAACTTCTGAACGCGTTTAGCCTAAATTGCTTATATTCGACGTTACATAACTGTTAGGAATAACATTTCCGCGTTTCAGTCTCTAAAATATGTTTATGAATAAGGCATATTGGTACGTTTAGTTCATCTATATGCCACGCTTTTAGAAAATATGGCTACTTTTAGTAAAAGTGTTGTAGAACTGTTTTGCATTTGGATTTTCATCTACACCGTTATAAAGTTTAACCCAGAAATTACTCAAGAACAATTTAGAACATGCCTACACCAATTGCGTGTGCTGGGAACATCAGCGTATGAATAACCAATTTTCACACAAAAATTTTTTTCATCGATGGTACATATTTTTCAATCTTTGAATACGTTAAACAAAATTTTCACATAGGGGAAGATAAAATCTATAAAAAAAAACCGTCGAAAGACCATTGTATCCACCAAAAGTCAGTCTATATGCAGTGTGCAATTTGGTCTAATGATATCATAGGTGCATAATTCTGCGACTATGTTCCCACCAATGCATCTTTGTAAACTTTCGGACAAAAGCTTTCGGTTGATATTGTAAGGACTTTCACATTTGAATTATAAACAAATCTCGAATTAGGAAGCGCCAACTTTTGAAAATACATTATACAGACCACAACCTACAAAAAGCTTTGGTGAGCTTTAAAACTTTGGCACTAAATGTCAAAATAAAAGCTCGACAAAGCGAAAATTATGGGAAATTTCCCCTACGGAAAGGTCTAGAACAAATACTTTTTCGGGAACCTGTGTAATAAATATAAAAGCGCATGTCTGGCCGACAGAGGTAACTGTTTTTAACCTATTCCCATTAAATTTCAAAGACTCAAAATAACACAAATTAAAAAAAATCCACTTTAAATGATTTTCTAAGATTGCAACACTTTATCTCCCAGGCTATAAAGGTAATGTATCTATGCATTTTTAAGAATATCGCTGTAGATTTACGTACGTTCCCAGAACATGCATAAAAATGCATCCAAAGCCAAGGACTTATTTTAATCCAAATCATCGTCATATGTCAGTTTCATATACACTCAAGAACCTTTCATCACGTGTCAATCTGTCTACCTTACAACCAAACTGACAGGAAAATTTCATAAAATCCATCGTACTTAGGCTAAACTTGGCAACAATGCATTTTCCTGGCAGCTTACTCATTAAATGAGTTTTTCTTTTTTTCCCATCTTGCTCCTGGTGTATAAAGCTGGAAAAAGAAAAACGTGACTATGTGTACGCAAGTCAGCATTCAGTAAGCATCTCAGCTCTGAAGGGAGGGCGAGGCCGAGGGAGGCAAGAGGTTTATAAAATTTTCACAAATTTATGTGATGCGCACACAACACATACACACACACACCTACGCCTCTGGGTATTAACAATTTTCATTCCCTTGACTCTCCCTCGAAACCGGCATCGGTATGGATTTGGTTTTTTGGGAAAAACTGTGAAAACACGTTTGGCAAAAAAGAAAGGAAAACATGCATGACGATGACGAGCGACGTACATTTTCCTTTCCCTGCACGAGGCAAAAGCAATTCAAATTTCAATGAGAACGAGAAGAAAATAAAAATTCAGTCAATAAATTTTTCCTCCAAACCAAAGAAGGGTGATTCAGGTTTTTGTTTTCTAATTTTTTTTTGTATCTTTTGTACTTATTTGGCATTGAATTACAAAAAAAAAACATGTACAGGGGTTTTTTTGTTGTTAATGATTTTCAGAATTTTCCTTGAACATATCGTGTGGGTGAATGATCTTTCACTATAACCTCGGTCTTTTCTTCTGAAGTAATTAAGCCAACCACAGTTTTGCATCCCTTTGGTTTTTAGAACAGATAAGAAGGGTTGGTATAACAACATCTCACAGAGTGAATGGATTCCATTTTATATCGCCTTCATATCTGTGTGTGAATGCGTGTGTGTATGTGAGTGAGGGGGAGTTTTGTTTTCTATATTATTGATATTTGGAGCTATCCAGCCATTTAAACTTTATAAAACCTCAAAGCGTTTAGCATATTCTCGGGGAGAATTTATTTTTCCCTTCATATCTTTACGGTGACAAACTTTTCATTCATCCTTATATTCAACATCTCTCCCCGCATATGGACACGGTTTCCAATTTATCAAGCTGTATAAGAGGGTGGTAGTGGTTTCAAAGGAGGTTTTTCATCGACAATGTTCTGTTGGAGGATGTTCAATGTAGATAACTACACTTTGAGAAAATTTAAGATCTTAAAACCTTAATTGCACAGCACTAGCATTGTATATCCAATCTATAGTATTCTCATGAAACACGATTTTGTAGGTAGACATTTGGTCGATAGGTTCGCTGTGATCGCCTTACCGAGATCCCTTAACAAAAATTAGTATTACATTTGGACGCATAGATGGCCACGAGCTTTTTTTCTTCATGAGAATACTATAGAATTTATATACAATGGCACTAGTAAAAAAGAGTAAGAGGATTGGAAAGATTTTTCCCAAATCACGCCCATAAAATATAAAATTCAATCGCTTTATTTAATGCCCGTTTCGGGCTCAGTTGCAGACGGGTCAAGTTGATCATTTAGCTTATCTTCTTTCTCAAAGTTTTCCCCGCCAGTGTAAAGGATTTGTTAAGAAAAAAAATATGTAAAACAGATTATCCAGAAATTTCTTACTAAAGCTTCCTTCCACCAACGATGGTAAAGGGCCTTAGATTGAAGTCAAACGTCCTAGCTGCCACCAAGGGCTTCGGTACCTGCCGATCTATCAAAGCATTTTAGTTCTGCAATTTTTAATACCATAAGCCTTTCAGGATTTTGTCAATTTGGGATTTTGACATTTGGGCATTCGAAAATATTGTATTCGGGATTACTATTATTTGCAATTTGGGATTTTAGCATTCAGGATTATGTACACTTTCCGTTTTGAGTTCCACCAGAAGCGCTTACTGCTCATGTAGCATTTTAGCATTGACTCTGCCGTTTTAAGTGTAACCAAGGGCGTGGTATCAGAGCGTTCTTCGCCTGTTGCCTCGCCGTACCTCTAAGGTTGTAATACTTGCTAATCATGGCCCAAATTTGATGTCACAACACAATATGGGTAGGTACTTAATTTTAAACAAAAACCCGAATCATTAGATGCCACATTACCAAGTACCAGATGCTGGGACTAAAATCCAAAAATGTGAATCATCAACTTTAACCAGAGTACCCGATACCAGATAGCAATACTAAATTTCAAAAGCCTCATTTTCTTCTGGAGTTTGTGTTTTCTTTAAAGGCCACCCTGGTGAGACTAGCGACCATAACCTCGACTGAAAAGCAAAAATCATATGAAAGTAGGTATGTTCTTCAGTGTCCAATTTTGACCATTTTACTAGCAATAACTTTCATGGTGAAATTGCAAGACTAACGGAGCACAAATCAGTTGTATAAAGATACTTGTTGCTTATATTATCAGAGTCCCCAAACCAAAATCCCGAAAAACCAAGTTACTGAAAACCCTAAATCTAGAAAACCAAAATCCAGAGAACCCAATATTCCAAAAACGAAAAATCCTGAATCCGAAATATCCGGAAAAAATAAATAAAATGGGGAGCGCTACGATATCCCGCAAACCAAAATCTTTAATAACGAAATCTCGCATTTTTTAAAAGTCTCGAATAACGAAATCTCGCAAATTGAAAATCTTGTTTTTCATAAACTTGCAATTACAAAATCTCGCTTTTAACAAACTCGAACCCAAAAATCTCGCAAATTTCAACCAAAATCTCGCAATTCAAAATCTCGCAAATCAAAAACTCTTAAATTCAAATTTCAGATTAACGAATCGCACACGGCTTTTAGTAAAATTTGTTTTTTTGGTAATATACATAACCAAGAGCACTTCGCATAATTTTTCTTTCCTTATAACTAAAATTGAATTGCATTACAATAAATACATTTTTTTTTTTTTCATCAAAATCCCGCAAATTTTAATCCCGCGCGAGATTTTAATTTGCGAGATTTTGACTAAAAAAATGTATTTGTTGCAATTTAATTCAATTTTGCGAGATTTTAGTTTGCGGGATTTCGTTATTGCGAGATAATGAAAAGTGGGATTTTGTAATTGCGGGATTATGAAAAGCGATGGAACTTTTTTTACTTGATAAAATTAGTACTACTGACTTACAGCAAGTAAGCTGTATTAAAAATTCTAAAAATCGAGTTCTCGATTTAGTATTTTCCTCGGACGCTATTAGTACTCTTGTTCTAAAATCTAGTTCTGGGATTACTAATATAGATAATTACCATCCTCCCCTGGATATTTTCCTTGACTTGACTAATCATCTCACAGTAAATAGTAATTCTTATGATTGCTCATATATATTTGACTTTAAAAAGGCTGACTATCAATTGCTCTCTGAAAAACTAGTTAATTCTGATATTGGTAAAATATCAACATGTACTAATATGGATGAGGCAGTTTCTAGTTTTTATTCAATCTTTTATAGTTGCATGAATGCTTCTATACCCTTAAAATTATCGAAAGACTCGAACGTTTGCCATGCATGGTACACGAAAGAGCTCAGATCACTTCGTAACAAGAGAAATAGGGCGTGGAAAACTTACCTAAAAACTAATTTACAAATTGATCATAGTTCTTATATTGCACTTTTTGAAGAATTCAAAACTCTTTCAAGGGATCTTTATACTAATTACGTAAATGAAATGGGAAGCTTTTTAAAAGAGGATCCTAAGTCATTTTGGAAATTTGTCAACTCAAAGAAGAATTCGGACGGCTATCCGGCGAATTTCGTATACGAAAATTGTTCATTACAAAATAATACAGATATTTGCAACGCATTTGCGAATAATTTTTATGATTCCTTCGTTGATACGCCTGTCGTTGTTGACGAAAGTTATTTTAAAAATTTACATATCTACTCCCAAACGAGTTGTAATAATATGCCTGTGCACCTGAGCACTATTTTAGAATATCTCTCATCTTTAAATGATGATTATTCGTCTGGTCCAGATGGAATTCCCCCAATAGTATTAAAAAGGTGTAGACATATATTAGTTCAGCCCCTTCAATCTTTATTTGAGCTTTCTATAAAATCAGGGAAGTTTCCTTGCTTATGGAAAAAATCATTTTTAACTCCAGTTTTCAAGAAGGGTGATAGGAACGATATAAGGAATTATAGGCCAATATCAAAACTGTCTTGTATACCGAAACTTTTTGAAAAAGTTATTTGTGAAAGCTTGGCATTTCATAGTAAAAATTTAATATGCGAAAAACAGCATGGATTTATGCAAAGAAGATCAACGGTAACAAATCTTCTTACTTTCTTACACAAATGCTCCAATGCTTTAGAGAACGGTAATGAAGTTGACTGCATTTACACTGACTTTTCTAAAGCATTTGATCAACTTAGTCATAATATCATTTTATTCAAACTTAAAGCTTTCGGCTTTCCACCTTTTTTTATATATTGGATAAAATCGTACCTTGAAAATAGATCATACCAGGTGAAATTTCGACTCTCTCTTTCAAACCCATTTAACGCTCAATCGGGTGTACCTCAGGGAAGTCATCTGGGCCCTTTTCTATTCATTCTAGCAATAAATGATGTTGTGTCATGCATTCGCTCTAGTGAAATTCTTATATTTGCTGATGATATGAAAATTTTCAAGACCATAAGTGGTGACCATGACCACAGTCTCTTGCAGGCTGATATTGACAGCTTTACTTTATGGTGTGATAAAAACGGTCTTTCCCTAAACCCTGTTAAATGCCAAACAATTACTTTCTCAAGAAAACGAGTTGCAAGTGCTTTTAATTATTCTATTTCCCAGCACAAACTGTGCCGTGTCTTTAGCTTCAAGGATTTGGGTGTTCAGTTTAGCTCTAATTTAGAATTCACAGAACACATAAATTATATTGTTAAAAAAGCGAGCTCTATGCTTGGATTTATAAAACGTTGGGCAAAAGAATTTAACGATCCATATGTTACTCTTTCTCTATACAACTGTTATGTACGACCTCATCTTGAGTATGCCTCTCAAGTTTGGTCTCCCTTCTATGAAATTCATAAAAGTCGTATTGAATCAATACAACATAAATTCATTCGCTTCGCTCTGAAGGGTCTCCCTTGGGCTGATCCTTACAACCTCCCACCATATGAACATCGGATCCAGCTACTGCAGGTCCAAACTTTATATCAAAGGCGGGTTAATAATGACTTAATATTTCTTCATCAACTTGTGAGTGGCCAAATTGATGCTCCTGACTTGTTAGCCTATATTGGCATAAATTATCGCGGAGGATCTCACCAGCTGCGAAGATTTGAACTTTTACACGTCGATTTTCATCGAACTAACTACGGAATACATGAACCTCTAAGCCGTATGTGTAAGCTTTTTAATTTAAACTCTTCCTCGGTTGATTTTAACGTAGGTAAAATGGGATTAAAAACATTGTTTAGAACCAGTGCTCCACGATCTTGACTGTCTTATCTAATGTTTAAGATACTTTAAATGTTTTTTGTATTATTGTTAAATTTTGTATATTAGGTATTGTTTTTATTTTTGTAATTTAGTTTAGTTTTATATACTTTTTGTTTGTAAGCATGTGTTGGTTTGCATTATTTTACTATTTTACTAACCACTAACACAAGCACTTATGATGAGCCTTTGTTTGTAGGTTGCAGCTTGATCTAAGCTCACTACAACATAAAATCTGAAGTGTAAAAAAAAAAGCGATATTTTGTAACTACGAGATTTCGTTATGCGAGGTTTCGAATGCGAGATTTTGATTTGCAAGATTTCGTAGCCAACAAAATAAAATGAAGGTAAAATTCGCACAATTTTTTCATATTTGTATAATAATTTTTCAGGATTTTGATTTCGAGTGAAGTATTTAAAGATGTAGGTGACAAATTGCTTTTAGACAAAGAGCGAAAACCATGTTTAAATTATCGTCGGGAAAATAATTTTCGTTGAAGAACGTTGTTGGTTGTTAAGTTGTTTGTTGTAAAACGCTTTAGGTTCCCATTGGAAATAAATTAATAAAACAAACACTTTTATTTTATATACACGAAATTATTTTATAACGAAATCTTTACTCCCACAAATTTGTTCATGTTTAAAATATTAAAAAGTACCAATAAATAGGAGGTCCCTAACTTTGACATAAACAAAAAATCATTCCCAAAAAAAGGGCAGCACTGAAATTTTACCGAAGGTACGTCTACTAATTTTTTTTTTTGGCACCCGCACAGCAGGCATTTCCGCAACTTTTTCATATATTAAACACTACCAAAAAAGTGGAGGGGTTACACTTTGACAAAAAAAACTATATTCCCGAAAAGTGGCAACACTGAAATATTACTCAAAAGTGCATCTACTCAACTTCAATTTTAAAAGACATCAAACCTTATCTTTCCAAAACGCGTTTGGCATCTGGGGGCAATTTTTTCAAGTTTATAATTTAAAAAAAATGCCATAAAAGTCGTTTAACACCTTTTGACATCAAAAAACTGGCAATACCGACAGTTTCCCCGAAGACCAAAATCTTTTAAGATATCAAACGTTATTTTCCCAATACGTATTTGGAATCTGGAGTCGTTTCCGCAACTTCATATTCAAAATATTTTCCAGAGTCAGTCAGTGAATGACGAAACAGAAACAAAAAAAAAATACAAAATAAATCGTAGCATGAAAAGGTGTTCCTGAAATTGATCCCGGTGTTTCATAAATACAAATATATGTACTTTTTATATCAAACATATTTTCACAGTTCGTTTTTTATGTATGTTTTTGCCAATTAAAAATGCCTGAAAAAATAATAAAATGTAGATGAAATGTTATAAAATCAAAATGAAACACTTTTCTAATTTGTTGAAAGCAAATTAATACAATTTTGCTGTTAAAAAATTCCGATAAAAAGTCAATGGGATTTGAAAATTTAATTTAACAAATTTTTTAATCATCACAAAACAGATCAAATTTTACGAGCAAATATTATGGCCAGTTCGAAAAAAGAACACATTTTATGTTAATAGGCAACAAGGTACAAAGTATATCTACTCATTTCTGTTTTTAATTTCAGACTATTGCATAAAAAAACATGCTGGAATTCAGATAGAAGAAGATTGAATTAAGATGCGTGAAACACTGACAAGTAAAGCTTTTATTTTGGGACTTAAGGCTTTTGGGATTATGGTTTTTTTGGAATGTTGGTTTTCTGAATTATGGATTTCGAGATTCTCCCTGACATCACCAGTTCAAAATCCAAGCCTCTAAAAAAAATCAAAAAACGCTCTTTATATTATATCGAAGAAAGCTTAAGCTATTGTAGTTAAATTATTGACAAGGAAACGGATCGCTCGTAGAGATTTTCATAAAAAAAAAAAAAAAAACAGTTAAATAAAAACATGGGAGTAAATATAACGGAACTGTAGCGTAGGACAAGTCAAGAGCGGCTGGACGTCGTCGACATAAGAAATGGTAAATGTCAATGGATTGGTCACACACTGAGGAAACCAAACGATGAAATTGTGAGTGGAAGACCAAGAACAACATGGAAATCAACTGTCTTAGCGAAAGCAGAATCCCAGAGAAAGACGTGGCCACATTTAAAATACCTTGCAGCAGACCGTGAAGGATGGCGACGTTTTGTTGACTCCCTATGCCCCAGCTGGGGTTACAGGACACGATGATGATGACATATAACGATAACACTGAACATACATTTTGTTTAATAGCTTTTCAAAGCTGTTAGCTAATTATATATTTTAGTAATAATGCCTTTAAACCTAGTATGCAAATCGACCTTAAATTTGGCTCTCACATACATTTTCAAATACAAATACAGCTTAAACTATTGCTGTTCTCGAGTAATTCCCGTTTTCGATTTTCATTTTCACAAATAAAATCATCATCATCATCATCGTGTCCTGTAACCCCGGCTGGGGCATAGGGCGTCAACAAAACGTCTCCATCCTTCACGGTCTGCTGCAAGGTACTTTAGCTGTGGCCACGTCTTTCTCTGGGATTCTGCTTCCGCTAAGACAGTTGATTTCCATGTTGTTCTTGGTCTTCCAACCCGCCGTGCACCCTGAGGATTCCATTCAAAGGACTGCTTTGCAATTTCATTGTTTGGTTTCCTCAGTGTGTGACCAATCCAACGCCATTTACGCTTTCTTATGTCGACGTCCAGCCGCTCTTGATTTGTCCTGCGCCACAATTCCTCATTTGATATTATTTGTGGCCACCGAATCTTTAGGATATGGCGGAGACAGCGATTCACAAAAGCCTGCAATTTCTTCGAAATGATAGACGTGACTTTCCAGGTTTCACAAGCATATAACAGCACGGATTTGACATTGGATTCGAAGAATCTCAACTTAGTGCGTAAGGAGATTTGACTTGATTTCCAGATTGGGGACAGAGTACCGAAGGCAGCACGAGCTTTATTTATTCTACTTTTAACGTCCAGATCCGTACCACCGTTTGCAGAGACAATACTGCCAAGGTAGTTGAACTGTTCCACTACTTCAACTGGCGTCTCCTGTAGAATAATACGCTGCTGTGTGGAGCGGCCTGTGAGCATTATTTTTGTCTTTTTGCTGTTTATTCTTAGACCACTCGACTCTCCCTTCACTTGCAGTGTTTGGCACATCCCGTTCAGCCCACTGATGTTATTTGCCAGTAGACATATGTCATCGGCATAGTCTAAATGACTGAGCCTTTCGAACGGTCTCCATTGAATGCCCTGTCGCTCTGCTGTACCTACACTGGCCGTCAATACGTCGTCCATCGCCAGCAGGAAGAGAATTGGCGATAGAACATCCCCTTGTCTCACACCCTGTTGCACTACAAAGGAGTCGGATAGCTGCCCGTTGTGCAAAACAAAACACCTTGCGTTGTTGTAGGACTCTTTAATAATGGCAACTATTTTTGGTGGAATTCCTCTACCAAGCAACGATCTCCATATACATTCTCGGTTAACTCGATCAAAGGCTTTCTCAAAATCCACGAACATGAGGTAAAGCGGTGATTGAAATTCCATCGACTGCTCGAGGACGATACGCAGGGTGTTGATATGGTCGACACACGATCGACCACTGCGGAAGCCAGCTTGATGCCTCTTGAGTGTAGACTCGATTCTCTCCTTTATTCGCTCGAGAATGATGGTTGCCATTAGTTTTGGGAAAACGGACAAAACGGTGATACCACGCCAATTGTTGCAATTCTTTAAGTCACCTTTCTTTGGCAGCTTAACAATCACACCATCCTTCCAATCCCTGGGATAGCTTTCGTTTTCCCAAATGTTTTTTATCAACGGATGTAAAATACTAGCCGCTGTTACGGGATCGGCTTTCAGGAATTCAGCTGGTATTCCGTCCAGTCCAGCTGCCTTGTTGTTTTTGAGGAGATTTATTGATGTCTGGATTTCCGATTCTGACGGGGGTTCGATGTCAATACCCCTATAGGACCTGCGCATCTCGTTTAGTTGGGGCACTTCAGCACTCTGCTCAACTGAATCCTCATTTAGCAGGGCACAAAAATGGTCCTTCCATCTACGAAGCTGATCCTCAATTGATACCAAAAGTGTGCCATCCACATCCATTACAGGATGATTGGTGTTGCTTTTTTTCCCGATAACATCTTTGGCTATTTGGTACAATTCCCGGATATCTCCTCTTCTGGCAGCGATTTCCGCATTATCTGCGAGTCCATCTACCTTCACCCTCTTGTCACGTCTCACACAGCGATAGACCATCTTATGTGCAATGCGGTACTCTCTTCGCAAGTCAGCCTTTCGTTGAACATCTGCTTCAGCATTTATTTGGATTTTCAACGATTTGCGAAGTTCGATCTTATCCCAGGTGTCTTGGGATATCCAAGAGTCTCTACGTCTCGTTCGCTTGGGTACAGTTTCGGATCCAGCCTCCATAAAAACACTTTTAATTTCACCCCACATCTCATCAATTGTTGAATTCTGGATTCCGTTTAATGACGAGGCTCTGTCGTTAAGGGTGGTGACATAGTTTCGACATATGTTGGGGTCATTTAAAGCATTCGTAATGAATTTTGAGCTCCTTGCTGCATCCTGCGCTGGTTTTTGTACGGCAGCGGTTCGTAGTTTGAGACTCATCAGAACCAAATGGTGGTCGCTTCCCACATCGGCATTTCTTATACTCCGGACATCACACATAGACTTCCTCCATCGCTGCTGAATCATGATATGATCAATTTGGTTTTCGGTTTGACCATCCGGATGCACCCAGGTAATTTTGTTGCACGTCTTATGCTTAAATACAGTCCCACCTATCACAAGACGATTCGCGTTACAAAAGTCGACAAGCAAGTCACCATTTTCATTCCGTGACCCCAAGCCATTTCTTCCCATCACGCGTTCCAGTCCGTAATTGTCTGAACCGACTTGGGCATTGAGGTCTCCCATAACGACTATGATGTCGGCTCTCGGAACACTACTGTAAACCGAGTTAAGATGAGTGTAGAACGCGGTTTTGTCTTCCTCAGTCGCTTCATTTGTGGGGGCGTAGCACTGAATAATTGTGACGTTACGAATTTTTGAACGAAACCTTGCTGTCATTAATCTCGCAGAAATGGGCGCCCAGGAGATCAAACTACGCCTCGCTTCTTCGTTCAACATAATTCCGACACCATGCAGTCTTTGGCCACCCTCTCTTTCATCTTCCCCGGAATACAGCATTCTCGTCTGTCCAGTGTCTGATCTGTATTCAGCTCTTCCTCTCCACTTAGTTTCGCTTATGCCCAGGATACTGATGTTTAGACGAAGCATTTCACGCTCAACCTGCTCGTATCTACCATCGCTGTACAAGGATCGAACGTTCCATGCTCCGATTTTCGTACGTATGCGGTAGCCAAAAGTAACATTTGCGCTTCTTGAAAGACTTCTTCTATTTGTCAACGATTCACTTATTATTATGGCGTCTTGATTGACGCTCGTACATGAAAGATGCCGCACCCCCAAATCCGATGTGCGGTTTACTGCAACCGAAGCTACAGAAGGATTTTCTATAAAAAGATTACCTCTTGGGGACTCATTTCCATTTGTTGTCATAATTCATGTATTTGCTTATATCCTTCCACCATGGTGTTTTCCGAGATATGATTAATAACATACATAAGCTCAGATTTGACAGGCACACCCGCCTTTTGTATGGTCAAACACATAACTGCTCGAGGCCGCCCACTATGGGAAAACAGACGCCTTTTGTAGCCGCCCAATATGGGTTACAGACGCTACCTGCTGCTGCCGTTGGCCTTTTACCAAAAAAAGCTCCTCCGCCACCAGACTATCATGCCGTTGACCGCTACCTGCAGTTCATCCGTCTTAAGGGGGCTTTTAACCATCCCAAGGACAAGTTTGTGCCCTGACCAGCAACGCTGGGTTGTCTGCTTATCCCGGCATCCATTCGGTCCCCCTGCGCGTTAGCGTTTATCAAATAAAATAGTCTCTCACAATTATTTGGCCCGAGAATTAATGTTCCAAAATATTATTTCATGCACTTTAATTTGACAGAAAGTGATGTTAAGTAAGAACAAAATATGACTCCTGCTCTAATATGAATTTTTTCATTTGCATTTCGTTTCTCTCAGTGTAGTTGCTGATGATATGTACATATGTATGATTATGTACATATATGTGGAAAAAAAAAAAAGAGTTATAACGATTGCATTCAGTTTTGCTTTTCAGTCGAGCACTTTAGGTGTCAACCACAATAGAGTGTAGATTGACACTGCATTTAAATGGATACATTCCCGCAGTTTGCTTTTAGATATTCCAGATTTTCAGGAGATTTTGAATCTTTTGTATATGAAGAACAATTTTTTTTTTTTTTTTTATTCTGAATTTTTTGAATGTCATTACGAATAGATTTTGCTGTGAATAGATAGTGAAAAGCTTTGACATACATAGATTTTCTTGTAGAGATATATGTAAGGAAATTGAGGACATGTCGAAAAAATACATACATAAATGTGTAGGCATGTACATTAGGGTGGTCGTTATAATGTTTTTTTTTTATTTTGTATATTTGGATGGGGCTAAATCAGCTCTAAATGAAGAAAAACAAATTCCCTTATTTTTTCAGATTTTTATTTTCATCCCCTATAGTCGCTATAGGGGTAAATTATATTTCCCCTTTTTTTTAGAAATTCGCTTAAAATCTGTCAAAAATATTCAGAGCTTGTAAGTGGGTACTAGAAAGGAAAAAAATACTATAAGAGGGGGGTAATATCTCCCCCCACTTGGACAGGAGGGGCAATTTAATGAAATAATTGCATAAAATAGAGAAAAATGAAAACCAGAACTCAATTTGTATAGTTAATTTTCAAATAAAGTTCTTTGAATAAACAAATTCAGCAAAAACTGTTTTCAAACCTAAAATTTTGAAAACAAATAATTTGTTCTTCAAAATGTTGAGTTTGAAACAAATTTTTGCCAAAACTGTTCATCAAAAAAACTTAATTTGAAAACATACCGTAAGAATGAACTTCTGGTTTTCCAAAAAGTTTAATTTACCCCTACAGCAACTTTAGGGGATGAAAATAATAATCTGAAAAAAAAGTGAGTTTTTTTTCTTCATTAAGAGCCGATTTAGGCCCATCCGCGATGAAATTTTTGTAACGACCACCCTAATGTACATAGGTGCATAAAATATAAAGACATTTACTTTTAAAACTATGGAATAAAATTGATATGCCGTACATTTTTTTTTTATAAATTTCGAAACAGTGTGACCATTAGGATGGCCCTTATTTTTTTTTTTAATTTTGAATTTCTTACATGGCCCCAAGTGATCAATTATGATTAAAATTTTATTGAAATCGACTAACGTTACAACCGCGCCAACGAGTAAAACGTTGTTGCGTATACTTCATTTCTTTGAGAATTGCATATTATCGCCCCATTCGCATTTTTTGATGCCAAATATCTCTTGATTAGAGTATTTTTCCATACAAAATACATGGAGTTTTCTCAAAGAGCCAGACTTATGACAACATGTCGCACATTGAAAACAAATGGCTCTATTGACACCTGGTAAGTTGCTTTCCACACCACCTGCATTTCAGCACCTGAACCCTGTCAGGGGGATGAAATTTGTTCCAATGTGACGTTCAATGTATTCCCCATAAGAGAAAAGCAAAAAAGAGTGATATTCATGTTACTTTTTCTAATAACTTTTATATGAATTATGTTTGTATTGAAAATGAAATTTTTCAAACACATGTCAAAATTTTTTTAATTAAATTTACCAATAGGTATAATTAAAAAAAAAATACTTTTTTCAAGTAGTTTTTCGGACAAAGCTAGTTGAAAAAATCAATCTATTGTGAAAGCCCCCCAAATTGTTTTTGCTTGTAACTGATTAACCGTATTATCATAAACCAGTCTCAAAGGTGACCCCCACCACACCACCTCTTTGAGCAGCTAGTCAGAATCTAGACCAATTTAGTAGACACGCCTGCATTTGCAATTGCAATGCGCTCTATTTTCACCAATTTGAAGTTGGGGTTTTATGTTTTTTGAAGTGAGTTAGAGACCATGGTGTATACTTAATTTCTACGTTTGATTTATTTGATTTCATCGACTTATTTCTATGTTCTTGGGCAAACGTTGATTCATCAAAAAGTCGAGAAGTTTATGTATCAAAGGGCACGGTAGTGCCCAGCCAAGTTCGCGGCACTACACCCTTTTTACAGGAACAAACTCAGGTGATTTTCAACCCCCCTCTAACTTCAGTACCAATAAAGTCAGAAACTTCAAATTCGGAGTATTTGCTGAGCTGATCAAACACAGGTGGTTCACCAAATTTCAACTATTTAGCATTAGTAGTTCCCAAGATATAGGACTTCAAAAATCGCAAAAACCGTAACTGACTGACTCACTGATTCACTGACAGATCATCAAAATTATGGAGCACTTCCCGACATCGTAGAAACTTGAAATTTCGCACAACGGTAGGCCTTGTGGTACATACAAAGGGAAAAATCGAAAATATGTAAATTTCCATTCAGGGGGCGTGGCATCCACCCTTTTTCATAAATATTCTATAAATTATATGGAGCCTTTGCGATTGTTGTAAAACAATGAAAATTGGTAAGTCGGTAGAGTTTGAGGTACTTAGAAAGAAAAAAATTGAAAAATTGGAATTTTCCATACAGGGGGCGTGGCATCCACCCACATTCTTAAAAATTCTTTTAAATTATATGGAGCACTTCCGATTGCTGTAGAAAAGTGAAAATTGCTAGGTCGGTATGGCTTAAGGTACTTAGAAAGAACAAAATTGAAAAATTGAAATTTTGCATTCAGGGGGCGTGGTATCCACCCACATTTTAAAAAATTCTTATAAATTATATGAAGCACTTCCGATTGTTGTAGAACGATGAAAATTGGTAAGTCGGTATGCCTTGTAGTACTTAGAAGGAAAAAAATCGAAAAAATGGAAGTTTCAGTTCAGGGGGCGTGGCATCCACCCACATTTTAAAAAATTCTTATAAATTATATGAAGCACTTCCGATTGTTGTAGAACGATGAAAATTGGTAAGTCGGTATGCCTTGTAGTACTTAGAAGGAAAAAAATCGAAAAATTGGAAGTTTCAGTTCAGGGGGCGTGGCATCGACCCAAATTCTTAAAAATTCTTATAAACTACATGAAGCACTTCCGATTGTTGTATAACGATGAAAATTGGCAGGTCGGTAGGGCTTAAAGTACTTAGAAAGCAAAAATTGGATAATTGGAATTTTGCATTCAGGGGGCGTGGCATACACCCACATTCTTAAAAATTCTTATAAATTATATAGAGCGCTTCCGATGGTTGTAGAACGATAAAAATTGGTAGGTCGGTAGGACTTGAAGTTCTTAGAAAGGAAAAAAATCGAAAATTTGGAATTGTCCATTCTGGGGGGGTGCCATCCACCCACTATATCAGAATTGCTATTATTTGTATGGAGCACTTTCGGTTGTCGTAGAATTATGAAACTTTGTAGAGCGGTAGGGCTTGACTTTTACCTGGCAAAATAAATCTTTGCAAAAAGGAGTGAAATCACAACAAAAACATAAATGTTAAAAAAGGAGCCAAGCTCTTATGTGTACAAGAAATCTGTGCGTAAAAAGTCAGCCAAAAAAAGTAATGAGATCTTAAATATATGCCAAGTTTTAAGTTCATGAAGTTTAATATCAAATATCTTAAGTAGAGTAATATCGAAGTCATGACAGAAATTTGGTAATTAATGATTACTGATTAAAATTTGGTGGATTTACTTGGCAAGTTTTCTCTTAAATTCTTACTTAATCACAAATTTAAAATGTATGAAAACTTGACCAGTGAACCCAACAAATTTTAATCAGTAATCATTAATTACCAAATTTATGTCATGATTTGGAACGGTTTCGACATTACTCTACTGAAGATATTTGATATTAAAATTCATGAACTTAAAACTTGGCATATACCTATTTAAGATCTCATTACTTTTTTTGGCTGACTTTTTACGCACAGATTTCTTGTACACATAAGACCTTGGCTCCTTTTTTAACATTTATGTTTTTGTTGTGATTTGTTTTACAGTTAAGTGTTTTTGTTATATTGTCGGGTGCTGTCGGGTTTTAAATTTATTTTTAAAGTAAACTATAATGTTTCAGTGTTTTGCACTATGCAAAACATTTTTCATATTTCCTCCTTTTTGAGAAAAAAATATTTAAAATTGCCGTTTTTTTCCAAAGGTATATTATTTTTGAACAAGCTCTTTTTTTATTATTGGAAGTTATTCGAAAGTTTTTTGTATGCAGATTTTGATAAATTGCTAAATGAAATTGTATGACAGGTACCTACCTTTTATTTTTGGTTCTAAACGAAAAATTAAAAAAATGTGCGGTTGGAATAACCGAAAACTACAATGAACCAAGTTTTAAAAAATCGATCCAACCGTTAAACCTGTAGCTGAACATTGACAGACAGACAGAATTGTGAGACCCACTTTTTTCGTCTTCCATATCCTCGTAATGACAAGTCTGATGAAAATCTCGAGTTCAATTTGTTTTCGAGTGCATAACTTGGCATTATGGTTCCTATACATCGCAAGTTAAAATGAATTAAATAAAGTTTAACAAAGTTGCCAATATCCAGCAAATAATTCCTCGAGGGAGTTACGATTCGAACGGTGCTGCAATTATTATTATTTTTGTATTACACACAACAAGTATTTTATTACTTGAAAAGGGGGGGTATCTCTTACCGTTTAGGAAAGAGCGGCCTTTTTATATAAAAATGCTTAACAAAAATTAAAATAAAAAAACAAAGGAAAAACTTGCAACAATGTTTTACGTTATTATTTTCGAGCACCCACCGTACGAACCGTAAACTTCCTTGAGGAATTATTTGTTGAAATTGGCAAACTTTGTTACACTGTATTTAAGACATTTTTTGTTTCACATAAAATCTTAATATACAAAAATGAACGAAATCAGGAATTCTACAAAAATCATTTAATCATTTTTCATTCAAATGAACAATAAGCTAGATGAACGCTTAAAACCATTTTAACAAAATTCGCCAGATTTTCGAAGGTAACTTTTCACTGGAAATAGATGTCAAAAATATTTGTAGGCAGGAGTTTTGAAAGATATTTTAACCTTAAAAATCTAATACAAATTTTTACTCTTAGCCAAATATAGGAGCCGAGAAAGTAGCATTTATATTTTTCACTAACTTTTTTAAAATGGCGGACAACACAACATTCTCACTAGCCAGATTGCCCTCACGCAAATATAAGGAGTTAGAGAGCACATTATCAAAAAGCACATTATCAACATAGCGTTATCACGAGCTGATATCACCCTCTTTATTGATAGCTAAGAAGCAATAAAAGCAATTTCCGCCATCGAGATACATTCGAAACTTGTAACTTGCTGTCGCGAAGTGCTTAGGGATCTTGGCATGCAGCATAACATTAGACTCTGCTTGGATTCCTAGTCACAGTGATGTACAGGGGAACGAGGGAGCTGAGAGCTGGCGAGATGCGAGAACGGGTTCGTTGCTTGATTCAAGTCAAACCGAACAACATATCAAAGTACCAACCTGTATCATCAACCAGGATATTGGTAACAAAATATCAGAAAAAAACAATGAGAGATCTCTGTTTTCTGCTTGAATCTTCTTGAAACATGTGGCAGAACTAGAGAGTTATGGCCTTTGCCACTGCCCAGCACTCTGTCATTTAAGAATGAAATACCAAGGAAATCACTCTTATGACGACTAAGAGGAAATCTCTAGAGATTCGGCTTATAGACTTTCGCACTTCATCAACGCCTCTAAATATGGCTTGACTGCTAATAGCCTATTGAATAGACCGGAAAATGAGGGGTATAAAGGAACAATTACGTGCAAGGATTTTTATTATTGAATATGTTTGTTTGGCCCAGCTTTCGAGTTATACCAAAAATACTGAAAAATGGCCAATGTGATCATTTTCTCAGAAACGCATGGGTGAATTTAGTAGCATTTTCGGTTTTAAGCATGCTTATGGGCCTAACAAACATATTCAATAATAAAAACCCTTGCACGTAATTGTTCCTTTTTAAAAGGTCTATTCAATAGGCTATAACAGAAAACATAGGTTTTTACATTAAGTGGAATACAATTTTCTAGGGTATCACAACGGATCTACATAGATCTAAGTGTGACGGTAACAAGATCAACTGTCAGCCCTTCTACCAAACCTACCATTTACAAGACCATGAATTCTTTCTGTGAGTCATCCGTACTCCTATTTTTTTTTTTTTTTTTTGAATTTGTTCTTTTCTTCATCACGTACTTTTTCCAATTTCTGTATGAAAATTTATTTGTAAAAATGCGTACCAGTAGGTTTATTTTCTTTTCTGGCAGATTTACAAGATCTTCACGACACGATCAAACGTGACTACAGATTCTGTTTTTTATTGTAGTTAACTTTTTTGTTTATAAAATTTCATATCCATATACCTTCTTTATATGCCAAGCACACATCATCAAAGCGCCAAAACAAAACATGTTATGGATCAAAAATGTTAATTCAAAAGGTGAGGCAAATCGATCGTTTTATGATGATAAAAATAACCCATAACAAATATTAATAATTTTTTATAATAATTTCTTACTTTTGGCCTAGAAAAATTAATATCAAAAATTTTAGATCAACGATCCGTTTACAATATAAAAAAATTCTGACCCCAGAAATTCTATACATATATCTAAACAAACCGTCTCTGTAAAGAGAATAATAAAGAACAAAAAAAAAAAAATAAAACAAAAATTTAATATACAAATCTAGATCATGCCAATCCAAGCAGACGCATGACATAAACACACATTCAGTTGAAAAAAAATAATAAACAATTCTACTACTGCCACCAACTGCGAATAAAATTAAATATGTACCCGTACCTACATTATACGTCTTATATACTCGCGTGTATCTGTATAGTGAGGTCTATCTATCTATAGATACTTTTTCATATAAACTAAGTCTATTGGCATTACGATGAAACTAATTTTCATTATTAAGATACATGTTTGCCATTATGTTGTGATAGTTTTTCAACGCAGTAGCGATGCCTATCTCATTAAATGGGACACTCTTTTGCTTCTTGATATATCAAACTATCTCAAAACAACTATTTATTTATCTTAAAATTGTCGTTCGTTTAATCAATTTTATGAGAGCCGGCAATTTGTTAATATTAACACTAGATTCAACTTCATAATATAGTCTCGTTACATAAACAGGGTCGGACTATTGTAATAATGACTCAAAGTAAATAACTCGCTATGGGCCTCTTCGTACCATTGAGTTCCTTAGACAAATTTGTATCCTTAAATATTCAAGAAATATTGGTACAATATTTTTAGCCTATGACACTCTTGAGGAAATATAGAAAATTATAAAACTTATTTTACTCAAATTAGTCAACCATTTTCTTAAAAACATTATAGGACAAATAATGCCCATAAATTTTAAATTCTCACGATTTCATAAACTTATTTATAAGTTAAAAGGACTTTTTTGTCTTACTCTTGATAGGTTTTCAAGTGATTTTGAGGGAAAATGCATGCATCACTGCATGCAGAAATGAGCTTTGAGTATCGGAAAGTGATTTTTATTACACAATATTGACCTTACAATACTTTCTTTAATGATTTTGAGGAAAAATGCATGCGTCGCTGCATGCATAACGATTTCATAAAATTATTTATAGGTTGAAAGGACTTTTTTGTCCTACTCCTGATATATTTTTGAGTGGTTGAAAAATGCATGCATAGCTGCATGCAGTAATGAGCTCTGAGTGTTCTAAAGTAATTTAAACTATACAATATAATTTTGGAGATTATTTTTAAGGTTTTTACATAAAGCAAATGGCAAAGCACAAAATGAATATCAGTAATAAACTTAGAAAAGAGGATGCAGATAGTGATCCTCAAGCAATACTCAAAGTTTAAAAAGACTTTTTGTCTTACTCTTGATAGGTTTTCAAGTGATTTTGAGGGATAATGCATGCATCACTGCATGCAGAAATGAGCCTTGAGTATCTAAAAGTAATTTTTATCATACAATATTGACCTTACAATACTTTCTATACTGATTTTGAGGAAAAATGCATGCGTCGCTGCATGCAGAATGATTTCAGAAAATTATTTATTGGTTATATTGACTTTTTTGTCTTACTCCTGGTATGTTTTTAATTGATTTTGTGGGAAAACGCCTGCGTCGCTGCATGCAGTAAGGAACTTTGATAATCGGAAAATAATGTTTATTATACAATATTGATTTTACAATACTTTTTTTTACTGATTTTGAGGAAAAATGCATGCGTCGCTGCATGCAGAACGATTTCATAAAATTATTAATAGGTTGAAACGACTTTTTTGTCTTACTTCTGATATGTTTTTAAGTGATTTTGAGGAAAAATGCATGCATCGCTGCATGCAGTAATGAGCTTTGAGTATTGGAAAGTAATTTAAACTAAACAATATAATTTTGGAAATTATTTTGAAGGTTTTTACATAAAGCAAAACACAAAGCACAACACGAAGATCAGTATAAAACTTAGAAAAGAGGAAGGGAGTTACTCTTAATAGAAAATAATAGAAAATTTATTAAAAAATAATATGAAATGCAGATAGTGATCTTCAAGCAATACTCAAAGACTTTTTATTAAGACAGTCCAGCACTGAAGACATGAGTTTTTCAATTTAAATTAGTTCACCACACCACATGTTCGAATAACACTCTTTATAGAACGAGTATCGTTTGCATTAAACAAAAATGTAAAGAAAAAAACAAAAACTACACTTGAACAAGCACGACTCAATGAACGTACTCGGCAGAGATATACAATTTTATGAATAAATTTGCTCACGTTTTTTATTGTTATTTTTTTATCTCATATAAAAGATACAGATGCGACTGCGACTGCCGATCATCATTAAGAATGAGGTGCAAGAGAATCTATCTATCAATTCATCAAGTTTTCGTCATTCCTGCAACCAAGATATGAATGATGATCGTTTACATTTTATATAGTTTGGTATTGGTATACCTATACCTAATTTTATATTTAACCTCACCTCAAGCCTTATGCGAAAGTGTCAGGGAACCAGAGAAGACACTCTAGATCTTCTTTTTTGATATTTTATATGCAAATTGTGGGTGAAATCTGAGAACTCGCTTTAGCAACAAATCTTTTGTCACACATTCTAAATACGTAAACGTTATTACTCACTCAAAAGACACTATAGTTGAACGAAATGATGTTATCGTTACTTCGGAGACTTGGGTAAAGATGCTGCGGGAGAGTGACTCGTTGGAGAGGATTCTATATAATGCAATAAAAATGTTTAAAATGTACCTAAACAGCAGCAGCGGAAGTGATAATTGTATGTGGATGGGTTTGGCTCGTCTTAATAACCTACAGTTTACAATGTTGACTAAAAATAGAAAACCAAATAAGAAAAATCAAGTGAAAATGGTAATTTTTTAAAAACAAATTTCAGGCATTGCAATAGGATAGTAAAATGTCAAATTAATAAAACATCTAAACATCAGCATCAACAGGTCACCAACAGTCTAGAAGACAGAGATCTTGAGCTACTCTGGCATACTTACAGATGAGGTCAGTAAGGTTTTTCAGTACTTTCCAGGGTGATAAAAAAGAGAATGTGGTGGATGGACCCTTTATGAGTTAACGGCAACGTTTATATTCCCGAAGTTGGCTTCTGGCATGGTATTATCTTAACAAGCGTCGTCCGGTTAACCTTCCTACCACGTAAGAACAAATCGGTTACAAGACTGACGCGAGGAATCTCGGATAATAATTATCCGCAAATATAACAAGACCCTGTAAGTCAACGGGTAACGACTTGAGAGTATATGTACTTGGAACATGAGAACCCTATACTTTAGCTTTCAAATGAAAAGAAACTGCGACCCTCCCTAAAGAAGACACTTTACGTCGGTCACCTTAGCATACCTTGAGTCACCAGTGCATACAGTGAGCATCTGAGCAAGAAGCACTTCGCCATTGGTCCCAGTATCGCGATATCATAAAAGAGGCAGCTGAAACTATTTTAGGCTATCAACCCCTCCCCCCCCCTGAAAAATAACCCGTGGTATGATGATGAATGCGTAAAGCTGAAAAGGGTGACAGAAGACGCACATGCGAATATGCTGCAGCGTAAAACAAAAGCAGCGAGAGAGCAGTATCAAGCAAGAAGATGAGAAGAAAAGAAGGCCCCCTGTGAAGAAAGAAGAGGGAGGGCGTACGCAGTAGCCTCCCAGTTCAAGGAAATTGAAAAGTCTCACGATCAAAACAACACTCGGAAGTTTTATAAAAAAAACTGGCTTGAAAACTGGAACGCAGGCTCTTCGAAACAGCAAAGGTAACCTAGTCACCGAAGCATAAGCGATACTTTATGCATTCGAGCAGCATTTCTAGCAGCTACTACACGGGCATCAGGTAGACCAAGAAATATGACAAGAAGAGAACCCAACTCCAGTCAATGAAGACCCAGTACCCAGTATAGAAGAGGTAGACTAGGTTAGGATAGGTTACGTGGGGTGATGATGCTGGCTAGCCGTATCATCTGACTCGGGTCTCAATGGGTCCATTGTGCTCCCCAGGATGAAATATAAGAATGGGAGGTTTTAGAGGGAGGATTTAGTGGAAGTGTTATGTTTGAGATGCCTCACTGAACTATCCTGATTTCTGCATGAAGTTAAAGATGTTTTTTAGTGGCAAAGATGAGATATCGGCCAATTCATCGAGAAAATATTCTCCGAGGGCATTTTTCCTAGTTCTGGGTAAGCTGGGGCATTCACAAAGAAAATGAGATGAGCCCTCTTTCCCCTCTTCGTCCTGACAACCTCTGCATAAGTCAGATGTGCTGATGCCCATTCTGCTCATGTGGGTTCCCATTGAGTTGTGACCCGTAAGGATTCCGACCAAGAGAGACAGATGAGGTCTGCTAAGCTTCAGTAAATACTCTATTTTTTCTTTGAAGTATCTGGCCAAAGACTTCTTGAAACCCAACAGCCGACAGGTATCAATCGTTGACCATCTGTTGTTGGCGGCTTTGAGGAAACTTGTGTGAATTCTGTACTTTTCCTGCTCCAGTGGCATAAATACCCAGGGTACAATTAGGATCGGTTCAAGTGATGAACCGTTTTTGGCCACTTAATCAGCCACTTCATTTCTATAAATGTCACGATGTCATGGAACCCATCACAGGGTGAGTGAATTTGTTTCGCCAAGTAGTCTTACACTACGGCAACTATCAACCAGTTTTGTACTTCGTGACAATTGATGAAATGGCTGTGATTGCCGCCTGGCTATCTATGAAGGTGTCAATGTTTTTCGTCGTCAGTTCACACGTGGAAATATATATTGCGGCCTTGCAAACTGGAAGCACTTCCGCTTGGAAAACACTGCAAAAGTTTGGGAGCTTCAATGATATACTGATGGATGGATTGTCTGAGGAGACGTCTGACCCAACTCCAGCATCCGTCAATACACGATTTGCGTTAAGGACCTGGTTTTCCTTCCATAGTTCCATTTTCAGGATATCTGTTAGAGCGACTGGGTTAAAATTATGTACATACGTTGAAATAAAGTCTGTTTGAATTTCTGTCAGTGAAGTTCATTATAGTCCTGTGACCGCAGTGGCCTTTTTCCAATTTTTACACTCGTTAATTCGTAAAGCACTTTTAACCATCAACTCCTTCGTGAAGTGAGAGGAAAGTTTCTAGGGCTGCGGTTGGCGTGGTTCTCATGGCACTATAGACACTACTAGTTTCGTTTTAAGTGGGCTGACACTAAGTCCGCAACAACTGGCCAAGTTACTGTTTGTAGGAGAGCAGACAGAGTGGGAACACATTTTTCTGACGCCATTATAACTAATCAGCGAATGCCACGACTTTGACAGGGGTAGACTAAGCTATAAAGAAGCTCAAGAACAACCAGTAGAGCTTTTCAAGCATTGAGGAGATGAGTTGAAAGGGTGCATGCATTTATATGTCCCATCTACAAAACCGGTGATCCTATTCCTATGTTCTGCTAGAACTATCGAGGCATATCCCTGATAAACATCGAAGACAAGATACTATCCAATGTACTGTGTGAGCGTCTTAAGCTGTTCTGCAACACCAAGCACATCGACCATAGACCAAACATTAACTCTCAGGAAAATCCTGGAAAAGACAGACTGATGAATTTCAAGTCGAGACTCACCACCTTTTTATCGACTTAAAAGCTGCATGTGATAGCTTTAATTATCAGGAGCTCTATATGGCGATGGCTGAACTTGGGATTCTGGGAAAATTGATCCAGTTGTGCCGCGTGACATTGGAAAATACGAGATGCAATGTTCAACTAGAGAAAAGCCCTTCCAAACTATTCCAAGCATGGTTTTGGCAAGAAAATCATATAATTTCTTCAATCTCATTCTGAAACAAATAAATGTTTTCAACAAGAATCCAAGAATTGTTGGTCTCCAAGTAAACGAGGACAAAACCAAACACATGCTATCAACAAACAACAACAGATCTGCCAACCGGCTGGGACAAAACGTCACTGTTGATAGCAACAACTTCGAGGTAGTTAGGGAGTTCATCTGCCTCGGATTAAACAATTATCCCACCAACGACATCTTAGTTGAGATCCGATGAAATTACCCTAACAAACCGGTGGTACTTATAGGTTTGGCGCAACAGATGGGTTTAAAGCTTTTTACACGAAAGGCACGCTCTATAAAACCCTTATTCTGCCCAGTCCTGCATAATGGGCGATTTGAAAAAAGGGAGAGCTGATACTGGGATCCTTCGAAAGAAAAATTCTTCGATGGATATTTGGTCCTGTGAGCGAAGAGGGCAAAAATAGGAGAAGATGCAACCACGAACTCTATGAGCTTGATACAGTTGGGGATGTAGTCCAGAAGATCAAAACATGTCGACTAAATTGGCTTGGGCATATCGAGTGAATAGACAATAATTCTCCAGCCAAGAGAGTCTCAAGCCCCCAGGCTGTAGAGAACGAAGAAGATCGAATCTCCTCTGGTTTAAAGACCAATCGCGGAAATCAGAAAGCTTGGTCTAAAGTCTAGATAATTGGAAGCAGAGTGCACGACATCGTAAGGATGGAAGGCTGCCATATCTCAGGCTGAAACCCTTCATGGATTGGGAGCCGGATAAGAAGGTTATCAAGAAATAGCGTGGAAAATAATTTTTGTCACCAAAATTCAACAAAGGAACCACTGGGTGACGTTTAGCCGTTCAATGGGACAACACGGGGTCCGGGTCTGGTCGGCCCCAGAGCAGCCTTTCTTCTGAGAATATAGCAGCTGTGACTGAGGATATCGTAGAAGATCCCGGAGTGTCGACCAGATGGCGTGCGATTGCTATTTCTCAATTGGATGAATTTGAACAGGTGAACATGTGGTTCCAACAAGTTGGAGCAAGGGCAGCGCATACCGCACGAGCCACAACCGAAATTCTGAGAGTTGCATAATCTCTTTTTATTCAGACTTCTTTTGTGGTTTTTTTTTAAGTTGCAAGTATATGTCAACAAACCTCAGACCATAGAAGCCCTTAAAGAGAATATTCGTCTAGAATGCGAGGACCTTTCACTGGAAGCTCTGGCACGAGTAATGCAAATGCCATAAAACGGGCCCCAATGGTCATTAATTCTGGCGGTGACTAATAGTGCAGTATCACTTTCTTGATTTAGGGGCAGTTTTTCAGTTCAGAGTTAGCTGTGAGTTAAATCAGATCTAATCCTCAAAATAAATTAACCCCGAGTTAACTCAGGAACAGTTTTTCAGTAGAGGACTAACCCTATCTTTCAGTTGTTAAAAATCTAGGGTGACACTATGGATATCACACTTCTACGCCTTTCACGCATCGGAATGGAGATGGCGCCACAGCGAAATTGCACTGACAATAACTGTCCTTATCGAAATTGAGATGGCGCCATAACTGAAAAGGCCCTCTATTTGGTCCCAGAGTAAACTCACCAAATTAGACGAGTTAACTTAGGTTTCCAATTGACTGAAAAACACGTTAATGGAGTTAACTCAGGTTTAACCCCGACATTAGTATGATCTCTCACTGAAAAACTGGCCCTTAATGGAAACAAAAATTTAAGCATCAAATAGGTACACAAAACATAATCCAAAAGCAGAACCAAAGATAAAATTATATTCAAAAAAGATCGGGTGACAACTTTTGACGCCACCTTCTTTATATGCCATCAACTGTTTTTGTTTTCTTAACTCAAGTCTTTAAACCCTAGAAAGATAACCTTTGCTAAAAGTTAACCCAAGAAAGATTACCTTTGCTGAAAATACGTTGAAGATAACCTACGTCGATTCGACGTGTATGTGTTGAGTTTTTTTTAATTTTAATTCCGAGGGACCGATAGCCTAAAAGGGCCATTCATCTGCGAATTACATTAAATTTAAAATTTTTACTACGTCGTCGATCGATTCGACGTAGGTTATCTACATATATCTAGGGTTAAACTTTTAAGCTTTACGGTTAAACGCATTCTATATATTCTATACATGTTTATCTATATGTAAATGCCAATGACACAACTTTGTGCTCTGCGCCAAACACACACACAACATATTAATATAATCGTTGTGGTTCCTTATATGGGTTTTTGAGTTTGATGTGATGTGGTGTGGTATGGTGTGTGATCCACATCAAATGACACACCATAAGTTAAAGTTGTGATTTAAGAACTAATCATCTTTATCTTGACATAATAATTTGTCTTATTTATGCCAGCTTCTTATATCTATAAAGACTTCATAACTATTATACGGACTTTGTCTCTGTGCATTGTGCGGTATCATAATGTAGGCATAAGAGAAAGGAATTGTGCAATTTTCATCTCAGCGAGGCATGAGATGCAATATTATGTCGCACTCATTTCGTTTCATAAATATAGTAATCTAAGGAGGTGGGAAAACCATTAAATGCGCCTCTAATTTGAAATTGCTTTAAGAAGATACATAATATGGTAGATACGAATATTTGGTTTTAGTTTTTTGTATGTAACAGTTCGGGCTAAGATTAGAAAAGGAAAAAAAAATTTAACGAGCATAAAATTCAGCCAAAAATGGAATTAATATTTTACCTAAAAACCTCTCTAACATGACAAATTTTGACAAGTTCTAATTTTTAAAATAAACAAAATATAGCCTGACATTTTACCTACATTTTAAAACCCTACAAGTTAAAGATCCGATTATTAAAACTCAACTTATAAGCCTCTAAAGCTGATCATATCAATGTTTTTTTTTCAGAATTTTTATTTCTGTTTATAAATTAAAATCAATTTAATTCATATGCAATTTGTTTTCACATTCTTGAAGACTTTGAAACATGAACATCAATAAAAATCAAAAACAATTTGAAAAATGTCAAAAAAAAAGGATTTGGTTGAAATGGCTACACGAAATTTAGCCTGAGTGAAAAATTACTCCAAAAGGGAAATGAATAATTAGGTACACTATAATTAGACTGTTTATCTTGTTGAAAAATTACCCCATTTTCAAAATGGAAATATCACCCCGAAATGAATGAAAAAAATCCTCCAACAAAAATTAAAGAAAAAAATTAATGATCAAATTCAGAAATGAAAAATGGGACAAACATTTTATTTGAAAAGCAACAACAGCAGAAATTGATTTATTTTTACGGTTTTGTGTGATTTTTCATATTCTAGGAGGTCTTCATTGTTTCAGTTTGGGATGATATTTCATTATGAAAGAACTCGAATACAAAATGGCTCCAAATTAAAAATGAAAACTTCCCTTTAAAGTGAGTTTTTTTCATAACAAAAAATAGCCTCCATCTTAGAATATAAAATTGTTCCAGAAATAAAGAAGAACGTTAAAAAAAAATCTAAAATTTTTCAAAGGCCCATTCTGTGACAATTCTATACACAAAAAAAAACCACTAGCGGCCCTAAGTTCTTCATCAATACTATTCCTAGAAAATAAGTAAAATTATAACAGTTCTTTGAAATTGTAAACAATAAAGTCAAAAATCTTATCTTAAATCTTAATTTGAAATTATTTATAAAAAGCTATCACCTATAAAACTCTTTGTAGTCTCACAAAACAAAAGAAGCGTTAGGTAGGTATATGGCTAGATATCACAGAAATTGATCTTGAAATACGATGAAAACTTTTTCCAACAATATTATAGCTAGACTTCTTAGGTTGGATACAAATTAACTTGATTTACATTAACACAGGTACACAGAGGGTCGTTATGATAAACTTTTTCATGAGACTCATGACTCATGAGTCACCATCAAGTTCCATGTAATGAATTAAATATAAAAAAAAAAGAAATTCGAACAAAAAATCATGACAACCATATCATCACCATATTTTGCCTCATTTTACAATGGTCTTTAAGGCGGTGTTGTTTTCATATTATGAGAACGTGAACATTGACCATGATTGAGGGGTGTGGGGAGGAGAATATATTTTGTCCTCGCATATGTAAATATATTTATTTATTTTTTTGTTTGATTAAAATTCATGAAGCGTATAAGCATTTGGAGTGAATATTTATGACAAAATGTCATTACCGTGGTTTTAAGTAAAAAATGACAAAAGAAAACAAGAGAAATACCTACATAATACCTTCTTCGTTGTGCATCAGGCCTAAGGAATCATTAAGTTGTAAGCTAAAAGTGATTCCTAGACAGTGATTTGAGTGATGGTGGTTTATTGATGTAAAATAATAATGATTTTTTTGCAGCAGAAGCATTTGCATGTCGCATGGCTGAGTAGATATCATAAGTTGAGTTCAATAGAATATTTCCTTATATACATATGTACTTACTTACCTACTTGTGAAAAAAAGATAATCAGGGATAGTTAAAGGACAATTATTGATTCGTTAAAATATATTGAACTAAAAAATTTTAAAAAAAGATGATAGAGGAGTAATTGGCCGCGGTCCGCTGGCTATCGGATAAGTATTAACCAAGATAACTGAGTAGCCGATACGTTTTTCAACGACCAGAAACGGTTAGGTTAGCCGAAAACAGCAGATAAAGAAACTGAATAATTTTTTTACTATCAAAGGGCACGGTAGTGCCCAGCCAAGTTCGCGGCACTACACCCTTTTTACAGGAACAAACTCAGGCGGTTTTCAACCCCCCTCTAACTTCAGTACCAATAAAGTCAGAAACTTCATATTCGGAGTATTTGCTGAACTGATCAAACACAGGTGGCTCACCAAATTTCAACTCTTAGTAGTTCCCAAGATATAGGACTTCAAAAATCGCAAAACCGTAACTGACTGACTCACTGACTCACTGACTGACTGACTGACTGACTCACTGACAGATCATCAAAATTATGGAGCACTTCCCGACATTGTAGAAACTTGAAATTTCGCACAACGGTAGGCCTTGTGGTGCATGCAAAGGAAAAAATCGAAAATCTTCAATTGTCTATTCAGGGGGCGTGGCATCCACCCACATTCTTAAATATTCTATAGATTATATGGAGCCTTTCCGATTGTTGTAGAACAATGAAAATTGGTAAGTTGGTAGGGTTTGAGGTACTTTGAAAGAAAAAAATTGAAAAATTGGAATTTTCCATACAGGGGGCGTGGCATCCACCCACATTCTCACTAATTCTTATAGATAATATGGAGCACTTCCGATTGTTGTAGAACGATGAAAATTGGTAGGTCGGTAGGGCTTAAGGTACTTAGAAAGGAAAAAATTGAAAAATTGGAATTTTCCATTCAGGGGGCGTGGCATCCACCCACATTCTTAAAAATTCTTATAAATTATATGAAGCATTGGTAGGTCGGTAGAACTTGAAGTACTTAGAAAGGAAAACAAAATCGAAAATTTGGAATTTTCCATTCATTCAGGGGGGGGGGGGGGGGGGTTGCCATCCACCCACTTTATCAGAATTGCTATTATTTGTATGGAGCACTTTCGGTTGTCGTAGAATTATGAAACTATGTAGAGCGGTAGGGCTTGACTTTTACCTGGCAAAATAAATCTTTGCAAAAAGGAGTGAAATCACAACAAAAACATAAATGTTAAAAAAGGAGCCAAGTTCTTATGTGTACAAGAAACCTGTGCGTAAAAAGTCAGCCAAAAAAAGTAATGAGATCTAAAATATATGCCAAGTTTTAAGTTCATGATGTTTAATATCAAATATCTTAAGTAGAGTAATATCGAAACAATTCCAAATCATGACAGAAATTTGGTAATTAATGATTACTGATTAAAATTTGGTGGATTTACTTAGCAAGTTTTCTGTTAAATACTTACTTAATCACAAATTTAAAATGTATGAAATCTTGACCAGTGAACCCACCAAATTTTAATCAGTAATCATTAATTACCAAATTTCTGTCATGATTTGGAATTGTTTCGATATTACTCTACTTAAGATATTTGATATTAAACATCATGAACTTAAAACTTGGCATATATTTTAGATCTCATTGCTTTTTTTGGCTGACTTTTTACGCACAGGTTTCTTGTACACATAAGAACTTGGCTCCTTTTTTAACATTTATGTTTTTGTTGTGATTATTTTAAAGAATTTTGGAAAGTAACAATTAAAGAATTTTAGATAGTTAAATTCTTCCCTTCTACTGACCACATGACTATTGTTTTTTTTTTCATCAGACACTGCTGTTTAAAGTCGGCGTTATTACATTTTGGCAAAGGGACGCTTAAATTGTTGCCTATTTTTTTTCTATTAAGTGAGGACTTCACAACTTATATCAGAACTTGGTACAAAATTTCAAAATTTGAAAACAAAGCACTGTCCAAGTCAGGTACCTTCTCAAATTTATGATTAAGATGTCTTAAAATATGTGCTGAGTGCATATGAAAACGATTCTATTACAGATTTGTACCAAATTTATTTTCTGGAATTTTGATAAAGAATTCAAATTTAACATCACGAAAGCATATTATAATGAGGAAGTGATTTAAAACCAGAAATCAAAGGCTAATATTTTAAAAATTAATTTAGTATATAAAGTTTTTTGTAGGTAGGTACCTATACACTTTTAAAAAACAACTTTTTGGTGTGTTAATTTTGATATTTATTAATATACCTAAGTACAATTGAAATTCTAGTTTCAAAAAAATCATCAACCGATTTTTGAAATATTGAATTTTCAAACAAAAAAGATTTTTATTTAATTTGTATTTTAAAGGAGCTTTTACATCAAATAATTCGATTAAAACCAGTCGACCTGTTTTGAGAAAATCGAAAATAAAAAAAAAACTTAATTTACCATGTATAAACCATTAAAAATCGTTTTTGGTAAGGTTTTCTTGTTACTAAAAATTATAAGATGTCTGCAATAATACACTGATTTTGTTTTATAAAAATCATTACAGCTGCGTTTATGAGATAAATAGGCTTTTCCTCGACAGTTGAAATAAAAGCAGGTACCGTTATTTATTTAGCTAAGTAAACTTAGCCCATTTAGGAAATAACCAGAAAACCTAAGTTCAAAGTTTGAAGAAAATAGCTTCGGTTGTTCAGGCTTCCGGGGTACAGAGTCGAGTTGGTAGTAGGAAGACATTTTTTTTTTTACGCTGAAAAGTAATCGTGATCGGATGAGGTCAGATCCAACTATGTACTGTTAAATATTAACTCAGCAAAATCATGTATATTTCCGCTAAAGTGCATCATATGAAAGAATTTAAAAAAAAAAAATTAAGAACAGGGGTGAGTATATCTGTTTTCATATTGAAAAATAAAATTTTATTGTTTGTAAGACTAATGGAAAACCATACAAATGCAGTGCAAGCGACGAAGTATGCAACAATTTAAATAAGTCTTCGTGAAAGTGTGTCCGCAGCTCAGCGCAAAACAATAACAATCAAAAGTGGTTGTAAGTAATTTGTATTTGTCTGACAAAACAGAAAAGTGAATACAAATAAATTTATTGTTTGCCTGTTAAAATTTGATGAGCTGCCTATATATTTTCACCGAAATACACCTTCTGAACATTTTTGAATAAACAACAATAGTTTGGATTAGGAACCAACAAGTTTTTATAGGCTGGAATTATAGATATTTCACAAGTACCACCTCGATGAAAGCAAAGAGTTTTTCGATGAGCTAAGCAGCAGACTAATGAGCAGCAAGACTAATAATGCTATTTAAATGAGTTCCAGAAATCACAAAACTAAGTCTTAAAAATTATGTTAAGTCTTCCCTCTAGAATAAGTCAAGCCCTCAAAGGTGAATATTGAATTGATATATAAAAGGATTCAAAAACTAACAATTAATTTAAACAGCAGCTGTAACAGCTGTGAGAATCTTCTCATAAACCAGCTATATGCTTTCATTTATTAATTAATTCATTGGTTTATTCATTATTTATTTGTTTATTGTTCATTTTATTTTATCTACATTTTGTCTATGTACTTATTTATCTTTTTATTTATTTATTTGTTAATTTATTTAATTATTTATTTATTTTTTTATTTCATTATTTATTATATTAAATCTTTTTATTCGTTTGTTTGTTAATTTATTTTAATTATTACTTGTGTTAATTATAAACTTATTTATTAATTTATTTATGTCTGTCATTGTTTATTTGTTTCTGATTTTATTTTTATTTTGTTTAAAACCTTACCTATTCATTTTTATGTAAAATTGTTATTTTCATCATTATTTTTTATGTTTTTTTTTTTTAATTATAATCTAAATTATTAGTGCAGACATATATTTTTTTTTGTAAATGAAGTTTTTTCTTTTATTTTATTTTGATTAAATTCGTTTCATAAGGTGGCAATGGTGCAGTGGATGTAGTGCTTGACTGCTAACTTAGAGGTGTGGATTTGAGCCCCATTCTACGCAGCATTCTTTTCTATATTCCCCCAGCTTAACTGGGTGCCACCACCCGTGAGATTTAATGAGATAATAAACACCTTGATCTCAATCCACTGTGCCAAATCTTTCCTATCTTCCTACTCTTTCTAACTAGTGCCGTGCAATTCAGGTTGCATTTAAAAGACCTTAGGTCTTACAGGCATATATGTAGTTAAAATTATTATTATTATTTATTATTATATTTATTAATTTTTTATTACAAAAAAAAATTATAGAAGAAAATAATAAATATCAAATCTCTGAATTATAAAATGAGCAGTCAAAGGATTTCCAGACACATTATAACGAAATAAACTAAAATATGTCTCAAAAAGTATTTAATTGTCTTGTTTATAACTAAAATTTCAAATTTTAATGTTTAAAACAATTTTTGAAATGATCCCCTTACTAAAAGAAAGCAGAGATGCTCCTAAACTAATGATTCAAATAGACTGGCTCATTTGCAAACCAGCCTGTGTTCTCTATGAATATCCTCATATTTGCCATTGGGACCTGCGCTAGATCGTCCAGTTCTCCAACAAACCTGTTTCCCAAGTAACGGAGGCGATTTCTTTGGAGGTTTGGATAGTCGCAGAGCAGGTGTTTAATGGTTTTTATTTCTTCTACATCCTGACAGCTCCTACAGAAGTCGGGTGCGAATACACCCAGTCTGGTGGCCATAGTGCCAATGGCGCAATGACCCGTTAGTACACCTATCAAGAGTCTAATATTCTTTTTACTCAGCGATAGAATATACTGAGTTTCCTTTTCATTAATTCTAGGTCATAAAACTTCTAGAGATAATGCAGTCGTTCCTGGTCATCCAAGATTTATTGATTTGCTCTTTCGTTATTAGGTCTTTTTTCGTTTTAATCACGCCGATCGGGATGTCTAGTCCCATTTCTAATTAGCTAAATGTTTCTTTCTGATAATAACCCCTTCCTTGCCAGTTCATATGCTATATCATTCCCTTCTATATTGCTATTTCCAGGAACCCAGCAGAGTTTGACTCGGTTAGTGTTGCAAATTTTATTCAGTATGCCTCGGCATTTTGTCACTGTTTGGACAATATAGTCTCACTGGCTAATGCCTTGATAGCGGCTTGGCTGTCTTCGAAAAATTTGATCTCCGGCGATCTCAGTTTTTTCTTGTGCACCATTTCTGCCGCTTTTTCAATAGCATAAATCTCAGCCTGAAAGACGCTACACTCATCTGGGAGTTTATATGATTCTCTAATATTAAGGGCTTCACAGAACACCCCAGCTCCTGTTCCTTCTTCCATTTTTGACCCGTCAGTATAGAAGAGGATACCCTGTTCACTAATAAGTGAGTTGGGTTCCCATCCATGTTCCATGTCTTTCGGGTATTGAAATAGAGAAGTGTTTGTTAAAATCTATTATCGGTGGTGTTTAATCAGTCGTCACATCAAGTCCGACCACTGTGTCATACCTTTGTAAGATAGATCCATGACCGTAGGTGCTGCGCTTCCAAGAGCCCAGTTCTTTGAGTCGAAGTGCGCTTTTGGCTGCTGTACATCTAATGTGCTCGTCTAGGGCTGGAAGATTTAAAATAATTTCCAACCCTGCTTGTGGCGTAGACCTCTGTGCCCCCGTTATTCCTATACAGGCTAGTCTCGGTACCTTATTCAGGTTTTTGAGATAGCTTACTTTTTCAACAGCCTTCCACCACACGATAGAACCATATAGGTAAGTATGGGGCGAACAGGCTCAACTCCGACCTCTTCCAGAGTGGATTTAATGGACTCCGTTTTTACGTTGTTAAACGCTCCTTCAATGTCCAAAAATGGCTAGGGTATGTTCTTTGTGCTCGAGACTTTTCTCAATTTATCAAACGACTTCATGCAACGCAGTCTCCACTGACTTACCTTTAAGGTAAGCGTGTTGGTAGTTGCACAAAATGTTTGGATTGAGAAGGTCCCTAACATGCAGATCAACAATTCTCTCCAGTGTCTTTAGGAGGAACGAAGAGAGACTCATGGTCTGTAACTTTTTGCAGTCGAGTGTGTCGATTTTCCAGCTTTTGGAATAAAGACAACTTTAACCTCTCTCCAGGGACGTATCTAAGTTTAACACAACTTTTGAAGATTACTCTAAGCCATGGGGTGATTTTCTGTAGAGCATGTTGAAGAAATACCGGAATAATCTCGCCTGGTCCAGCTGATTTAAAGGGTTTGAACGAGCTTATTGCCCACACAATCTTCTGCTCTGTGATAACCTGATCCAATTCTGGTGCTTCTTGTAGAACTTATAAATAGTTTGGTTTTTTATAACCTGAGTCCTCAGGGCTCTTACAGTCAGGGAAATGCGTTTCCATGAAGAGTTCAAGTGTTTCTTGGCTCGAGTTCGACCACGATGGGCAAGAACCTTTCGAAGTCTCGCCGCCTCACTTGTGTTCTCAATGGATTCACGGTGTCTAGCCCATGAAGCCTTTTTGGTTAAGTTTTTCTTTTTTTAATTTCAACTAAAGATTTGTAAAAAAAAAAATTCAGCTTTCTAAAATTCTGCTAATTCTGTTTTTAAAAAAATGAAATGGAGAGTTTTCAAAGGCAGAATTTTGAAGCTCCTCTTTGTTGGAGGAGTTCTTATCTGAAAAGCCAGCTCTTTTTCCTTAAGTTTGAAGTTGGTCATCATTTATTCTACATTTCTGCGCACCTCCAACATGTGTTCATTTATTTGTTATTTTAAAATTAGGTCAGCAAGTGGAAGTGTTCTCACAAATGGAAAATTGCTTTCAATACCAAAAATGCATTAAAATAATAACTCGTTCCAAATAAATGTTTAACGCGCTCATTTAAAAAATGTATAAACGCAACAACACTCGGTGCCTATACCCCACGCCCACGTCTCTTTCCTCATTTTCATGATCCAAAAAGCTAACGTATTTCTATGTACGGGCACAAGGCATTAATGACGGAAGCCCTTTTAACGTTTTAACGATGAACAAATATACAAATCTCCTACACACATTGTGATGTATATCTAACATTACACATACCGAATATCATATTTGGAGACAAAGAATATACAAACATACCCTATATTCGTAGCAGAAGCAACAACAACAAACAGAAGGCGAACAAAAACAATACCCTCCGCCAACTATGACTACAATGACGGTGACGACGTATGACTACGAGTACTTATACAAAAACAACAAAAAGATTTTCCATTTTCCATCATTTAATGAGGTGCTATCTGCAATCTAACATTTTGTCGACTTGCAGCTCTATAATAGCTAGCTGCTGCTGGTTTTCTGAGTTAAAATGGAAGTTGAAATAGAGAAATGGCATAAAATTGTGGATCAAGATCTGGGCTCTTGGATTGTTTGCAAAGCGGTTTAATTTGGTGGCCAAAGCAAGGACTTATTAGAACAATTTAAGAGGGATAAATAGAAGGGTTTTTTTTTGTGTTTAAGACCCCAAACTGTTTGTTCTATTTTTCGAACTTATTTTTTTGTTTGTTTTTCTTCTTCTTTTTTATTATTATCAAAAGAAGTTCCGCTTTTCTGATAAAATAATAAAATTATTGCGGGAGCTTTGTGGTTTGAAAAGTTTGTTTTATCCGGGAATTCAGTTTTATATAATAATTTTATCTCACATTGAGATTTGAGAACAATGAATAGAATCTCAATCCAATTACAAAATTAGGTCTATAGGGGTAGTTGAGCTTAGAATGTTATGTGGGTTGGCGATTAGAGGGATTTCGAAAAACGAGAGTATTTCATGATTACGAAATGAAATTAATTGAAATGAGATTTGAAGTAATTAACAAAAGGCTTACGTACAAAGTCATAAAAGAACATCTATTTAATGAAAGCTGATTATACTTTATTGTTGTTATTTGGGAAATAGGTACCTTCATTTTGAGCTAGCTTACCCACCCGAGACCTCTCATACTTACTTATGTTCTGTAAAATAAATAGAAATAGCAAATAGCAAACAAAAAAGTGCAAATATTTTCAAGTTGAAATACTGCATGAAGTGAAGCATGACGTATTTGTTTTTCTAGAAAATAATGAAAAATAAATCTAAATAAAAATCTAATACAATTTTGCCACCCAATTACTTTTCAATTAAAGACCATTATATACGTTAAATGTAAGCATAAGGGGCTTATTGTGAAAATATATTCAAAATATAGACTTTAAGTCAAATAGACTTGGTGGTTGGATGTTGTATAGGAACTGGGGGCCTCGAGCTGTATCTTTTCCTACACATTAAGTGCTTACAATACCTCCAAGTTGGTAGCCACCGGATACTGGTCTTGGCTTTATGCCTTCACTTGCTAAACTTGTAAGTGCGAATGTTGATCAAGGAAAGAATTGCAACATTAAAACCATGGCCCTACAGATTAGAGGTTAGTGCGTTGGGCTAACGACCCGACCACAGGAAAAAAAACAATTGTTATGAGAGAGACGCATGAAGCCTCGGATAACGACCCCCCTCAAATGGCAACCAGACCCGGAACGAAAATGGACAGTGACCTACGAGTATGCACCTGGAATGTAAGGACACTCTATACACCAGGTGCTACTCAAAAACTTGAATCTGTCCTCTCGCGGTACAAGGCAGATATTACCGCGATCCAGGAGATACGATGGATAGGATCAGGTAAAACGAAAAGAAAAGATTGCGACATTTATTACAGCTGTCATCAAAGACTGCACATGCTAGGATGCGGATTCGTCGCGGGAAATCGACTCAGATTGAAAGTCATCGATTTTAAGCCGATTAGCGATCGCCTGGCTGTGATCCGCATCAAAGCTTCCTTCCAAAACATCAGCCTAATATGTGCACACGCCCCTTTCGATGAAGCTGAAGAGTCTAACAAGCCGGAGTTTTACGACCTCCTGGACGGAGCCTACGGAGCCTGTCCGGAGTACGATGTCAAAGTCGTGCTCGGAGACTTCAATGCTAAAGTCGGAAAGGAAAACATCTTTGGCGGATTGGTTGGAAAGCACAGCCTCTACGAAACGACAACAGATAACGGCTTTCGACTAATCGACTTTGCAGCAGCTCGTAATACGATGATAAGAAGCACTAGGTTCCCCAGGCGAAGGATACACACAGCAACCTGGCGATCTCCAGATGGTCGAACTGGCATGTATATAAAGTTAGCAGGACACTTTTGGAAATTCTTGTTAAAAACTATCCTATCATTAGTTGCTAATTAATTGCGAATTAGTTACGCAAAAAAAAAATTAATTGCTTTTTTGGTTTGCGAGAAAATGGGTGTCCTGCCAACTTCATATGAACTTAGCAGGACAACTTTCTCAAAAATGTGTATAAACGATTAAAAAAAAAATAATTTTGAGAACTAATTAATTGCGAATTAGTTACGCAAAAAAAAAAATTATAGCATTTTTGGTTTGCGAAAAAATGGGTGTCCTGCTAACTTCATATGAACTTAGCAGGACAACTTTCTCAAAAATAAAGATAATTGAGCTGAAAAAATTTGATTATTGAGAGCTAATTAATTGCGAATTAGTTACGCAAAAAAAAATTAATTTTTTGTTCGTTTGTGAAAAATAGGCGTATTGCGAACTTCATGTGAAGTCAGCAGGACAACTTTCCCAAAAATGAAGATTAATGATTTGAAGAAAGTTGGTTTTTGAGAACTAATTAATTGCGAATTAGTTACGCAAAAAAAAATTTTATTGCATTCTTGGTTTGCGAGAAAATGGGTGTCCTGCTAACTTCATATGAACTTAGCAGGACATTTTTTTCAAAAATAAAGATAATCGAGCTGAAAAAATTTGATTATTGAGAGCTAATTAATTGCGAATTAGTTACGCAAAAAAAAAATTTATTGCATTTTTGGTTTGCGAAAAAATGGGTGTCCTGCTAACTTCATATGAACTTAGCAGGACAACTTTCTCAAAAATAAAGATAATCGAGCTGAAAAAAAGTTTATTATTGAGAACTAATTAATTGCGAATTAGTTACGCAAAAAAAAATTTTATAGCATTTTTGGTTTGCGAAAAAATGGGTGTCCTGCTAACTTCATATGAACTTAGCAGGACAACTTTCTCAAAAATAAAGATAATCGAGCCAAAAAAAAGTTTATCATTGAGAACTAATTAATTGCGAATTAGTTACGCAAACAAAACTTTTATTGCATTTTTGGTTTGCGAAAAAATGGGTGTCCTGCTAACTTCATATGAACTTAGCAGGACAACTTTCTCAAAAATAAAGATAATCGAGCCAAAAAAAAGTTTATCATTGAGAACTAATTAATTGCGAATTAGTTACGCAAAAAAAATTTTTATTGCATTTTTGGTTTGCGAAAAAATGGGTGTCCTGCTAACTTCATATGAACTTAGCAGGACAACTTTCTCAAAAATAAAGATAATCGAGCCAAAAAAAAGTTTATCATTGAGAACTAATTAATTGCGAATTAGTTACGCAAAAAAAAATTTTATTGCATTTTTGGTTTGCGAAAAAATGGGTGTCCTGCTAACTTCATATGAACTTAGCAGGACACCCATTTTTTCGCAAACCAAAAATTCAATAAAATTTTTGTTTGCGTAACTAATTCGCAATTAATAAGTTCTCAATAATAAACTTTTTTCAGCTCAATTATCTTTATTTTTGAGAAAGTTGTCCTGCTAAGTTCATATGAAGTTAGCAGGACACCCATTTTTTCGCAAACCAAAAATGCAATAAAATTTTTGTTTGCGTAACTAATTCGCAATTAATTAGTTCTCAATAATAAACTTTTTCAGCTCGATTATCTTTATTTTTGAGAAAGTTGTCCTGCTAAGTTCATATGAAGTTAGCAGGACACCCAATTTTTCGCAAACCAAAAATGCAATTAAAATTTTGTTTGCGTAACTAATTCGCAATTAATTAGTTCTCAATGATAAACTTTTTTTTGGCTCGATTATCTTTATTTTTGAGAAAGTTGTCCTGCTAAGTTCATATGAAGTTAGCAGGACACCCATTTTTTCGCAAACCAAAAATGCAATAAAAATTTTGTTTGCGTAACTAATTCGCAATTAATTAGTTCTCAATGATAAACTTTTTTTTGGCTCGATTATCTTTATTTTTGAGAAAGTTGTCCTGCTAAGTTCATATGAAGTTAGCAGGACACCCAATTTTTCGCAAACCAAAAATGCAATTAAAATTTTGTTTGCGTAACTAATTCGCAATTAATTAGTTCTCAATGATAAACTTTTTTTTGGCTCGATTATCTTTATTTTTGAGAAAGTTGTCCTGCTAAGTTCATATGAAGTTAGCAGGACAACCATTTTTTCCTAAACCAAAAAAGCAATTAATTTTTTTTTTGCGTAACTAATTCGCAATTAATTAGCAACTAATGATAGGATAGTTTTTAACATGAATTTCCAAAAGTGTCCTGCTAACTTTATATACATCGAACTGGCAACCAAATCGACCACGTGCTAATTGGCGCAAGGTATGCATCGAACATCTTGGACGTGCGAACTTTCTGAGGCGCAAGCGTGGACTCTGACCACTTTCTTGTTGTGACAAAGTTCAGAGCCCGACTGTCCAACGAAAAGAAAACGAAAACCGCCCAAAGGAAGAAATTCAATATTGCATGCCTTAGCACATCTCAGACAGAGACTACAGTGAGCAATTGACCGGTAAACTCTCTGCCGTACACCCAGCCACAAGCGTCAACAACCAGTGGAACCAGTATCACGACATCATTAAGGAGACAGCCGAGACCACCATAGGCTATCAACCACCCAGAAAAAAAAACCGTGGTATGCAATGAATGCGTGGTATTTAAACAGGAGACGGAAAATGCACGAATGCAAATGCTGCAACGGAAAACAAGAGCAGCAAGAGAGGGGTACCCTGAAAAGAGAAAAAAACCCTGCGCAGAAAGAAAATAGCATCCGCAGCCTCTCATATCAAGTATCTCGAAGAGTGTAGCACCGCCACCAACACCCGCCGGTTCTACAAAACAGCCAAGCAACTGGCATCTGGTTATAGGACTGGCACGCAAGCTCTTCGAAACAGCGAAGGGAACCTAGTCACCGAAGCACAGGGAATTGTAGACGTGTTTAAGCAGCATTTCCAGCAAACGCTTAAAGGGCATTATGAAGAGGAGGCGACAGAGGAACAAAGAAGCATGAGATTAGTCAATGAAGATCCAGTCCTAGCGCCCAGTACTGAAGAGGTTAAGAAAGCCATCCACAAGCTTTAGAACAACAAATCCGCCAAGAGCTTCTATTGGCGATGTCGGAACTCTGGATCCCGAAAAATCCAGCTATGCCGCATAACGTTACAAAATACGCTGGGCAACGTGCGAATGGGTAACAGTTCATCCGAGTTATTCCAAACGTGTACAGGGTTCAGACAAGGAGATGCGCTATCATGTGATTTCTTCAACCTAGTCCTGGAGCAGATAGTGCGTAAGAGTGGTGTTAACATGGAAGGCACTATCTTCAACAGGTCTTCTCAAAACAACTGCTTAGAGTACGTCTAACTGAAGATGGGGTTCCAATCCCTGTGGACGGTTTTTGGCGACAGCAAACGATAGAGGGGGGAGGAGTGTTCCCACTAAGGCACTTCTCCTTTATCCAAGCGACAGCGGAAGAATTCTCAAGATGGAATCAACGGTAGCGTCTACAGTTCCAGTTAGGTTGAACTACTTAGTGAACACCTTATACGGGCTACTACGACATATTCGGAGCTCAGGCCTATAAGGAGCGGTTAATCCGGCTCCCTGCCCTTGGAGTTATATTGTAAGCGTCTGGTCCCCCAGATTGGGGGTCGTGCCGTTGGAGTGACTTCTCGGCCACGTAAAGCTATAAAGTTGCGAAGCAACAACAAGCCTCGGATACAGACGAATTTACTGTTGACGAACTTCGGATCTGCACGTGGAATATTCTGTCTCTCTGTAGACCACGTGCAGCCGAACAATAAACGGAGGCCCTAGACTGCTACAAAGCAGACATCACCGCCATCCAAAAATTGCGGTGGGATAGGCCGGGCAAAAGAAAACTGAAAGACCGCGATATCTACTACGGTGACTGTTACCGACCACAAGGGCAGCGTCTTTTTGAATGTGGATTCTTCGTTAGAGGCAGACTTAGGCAAGATGTCTTGAATTTCAACTATGTGAACGAACACCTCACGACAATTCGCATCAAGGCGAAATTCGCCAACATCAGCCTCATATGTGCGCATGCCCACGCAGAGGAGAAAGATAACGACACCAAGGACGATTTCTACGAGCTCCTGGACAAGACATATGAGCAATGTCCTAGCTATGACATTAAAATTGTTTTGGGTGATTTTAATTCCAAACTAGGAAGAGAAGACGTCTTTGGCGGCATAATCGGAAGATATAGCCTGCACGACACCACTTCTGATAACGGACTCAGGTTTATCGACTTTGCTGCGGGGTGAGACAGTGTGGTAGCAAGTATGCAGTTCCCGCATCTCTATATATACACAAGGAGACATGGCGAATTCCTGGTCAATCAACTATCAACCAGATTGACCACATTGCGATCGACGCAAGGCACTACCTCCAGTATCAAGGATGTCCGAGACTTTCCGACGAGCCAACTCTAACTCGGACCACTACCTCGTTATAGCCAAGGTAATGCTGTGGATATCCAAAAAAAATCCCAAAGCAGGGAAATACTATGCGGAAGTTCAACAGTCGCAAGAAATCACCAGGCTCTTTTCCAATAGAGTCTCTCACGGCGCTGTTAATAATTGTGGAAGAATTTCCATAGGAAGCCATCAGAGTTGCCATTTCTGACGTGCTGGGCTTCGCACGACCATCACAGCGAGACTCATGATTCGACAAGGAATGTCGGCAAGTACATGCAGCCAAGCAACAAGCATAAAAAGCAGCGCTCCAAAGAAGGACCAGAGCTGCTCACGAGCTCTACGAGCAGAAGAGGAAAGAGATACACCGGCTTCACAGAAGGAAAAAGAAAGAGCATGAGAAGCATGCGATCGAGAAAATAGAGAGATGCCATTGCAGGAATGAAGTTCGGAAGTTTTATCAAAAAGTGAAAGGAACCTCACAGGGCCTACAAGGCCCGAACCGAAGCTTGCAAGGATGATCAGAGGAGTATCGTCGTAGAATCGCAGTCGGTGCTGAGGATATGGAAAAATCATTTCTGCAAATTGTATAACGGCGATTCTACAATATAGATTGCACCATTCAACCTGGACGACCGACGTAGGTCAAGAGTTCCGTCCACCCGATCTCAACAAAATGAAGATAGCTTCATCTTAGCTTAAGCCTAATAAAGTTGGTGGAGCTGATGGATTTGCGGGCGAGCTTTTTAAAGCAGCTGGCGATGAATTGGTCAGGAGTATGCACCGGCTCATCTGCAAAATATGTTCAGAAGAAAAATATGCCCGATGAATAGAACCTCAGCTCTTCCTCAAGAACGGCGATCCTCTAGACTGCACCAACAAAGAGACTTCAGCCTCCTTAACATCACGTACAAGATCTTCTCTGCCATACTTCGCGATCGCCTGAAGCCATCCGTCAACAACCTAATCAACAACCATATCAGTGTGGCCTTAGGCCAAAGAAGTCCACCATCGACCATGTATTTACATTACGACAGATTTTGGAATAAACCCAGGAGTATCAAATCGATATCCACCCACCTTTTCATCGATTTCAAGGCGACGAATGACAAAATCTATAGAGACGAGCTATATAGAGCAATGTCTAGTTTTGGCATCCCTCCCAAACTCGTCCGTTTATGCAGAATGACTATGGAGAATGTACGCTGCTCCATCAAGGCCAGCAAAGACCCCACTGATACCTTTGATGTCAAAAAGGTTTTAGGCAATCCGACGCGCAGTCATGCGACTTCTTCAACATTGTTCATCAAAGAATAGTGCAAAGTTCTCATACAAAATCAGAGGCACAATCTTTCAAAGCCCGTCCAATTACACGCTTACGCCGACGATATTGACATAATTGGACAAACAAAGCGTGATGTCAGTGGTGCTTTCGTGAGCTTAAAGGAGGAAGCCAAGAAGATAGGTTTGACGGTGAATGAAAGCAAAACGAAATATATGCTGTCAACAAGAAAGGACACCCAATACCGGCGTCTGGGACAGAACGTCACTTTAGCTATAATTTTGAAGTGGTCAGGTCCGATACTTTGTCTACTTAGGCTCCGCTTTCATCTCAGCGAACTCTTCCAGTGCTGAGATCAAACGAAGAATAACTCTTGCCAATCGCTGTTCCTTTGGGCTAAGAAGGCAATTGAGGAGCAAAGCCCTCTCTCAAGAAACTAAATTGTCCCTGCATAAGATGCTTATCATCCCGGTCCTGCTTTATGGTGCAGAGACATGGACACTGTTAACGGTGGATGAGAACGCTTTAGGCTGTTTTATAGAAGAAAATTCTACGGGTGATTTTTGGTCCCGTGTGCATAGATTGGGAATGGAGAAGAAGGTATAACATGGAACTGACATAGCCACAAAAGTGAAAAATTAACGACTGAGAGGGCTGGGTCACCTAGAGCGAATGGACATCAAAACCCCGGTCTGGAAAGTCTTTGAATCGAACCCTGTGGGACGCCGGCCGCAGTAGACTAACTAACTTGGCGTGCGAAAATTGAGACAGCTAGTTATAAAGCAGGCCTTCTGGAAGAAGCTTGTTGGGAACTTGAGAGCTGATGGTAGAAAATGGATGGATATGGTATTTGAGCTCAGCACTTTTTTAAGTACTTCAGTCATTAACTTTGAAATTCTGACTTCAAATTTATTGTGCAAAATTGCAATCATTTTTTCCTCATCATGCACAGAAGGATGCAGAATTCTTGAATTCTCAAAAGATTGTATTCAATCGATTTAACAAATGTTTCGAATTACCTTGAATTCCAAATTATTCAATAAGTTCAGGTTTTTGAAATGTGTATTCTAGCCTTAAAGTGCAAAACTATATTATGTGTTCACCATAAGGTTAAGGTTATGTAACATAAGTTAAATAATTCTTATCCAAAAGTATTGTTATTATTTTTTTGTATTTCACTTTAAATGACCTTGATAAGTTGGTAAAGTTAATGGATAATAACATGCAAAGCTATACTTTCCTGACTTTGACGTGCTTCTTCAATTAACAACAAACTAACAATTTAATTTTGTCGGTTCCTAGTGGTTCCCATCCAGGTGCTTAAGAACTTCCTTTCGTTTTATTCAAACGAATATATAATTTTATAGCTAATCAATGAGTTAGTCATAAGCCAAATAATAATACAAAATTATAAATTGATCGAACTCGTGCAAGAAAAAATAAAAAAAAAGATTGATTAACAACAAACCATGATTGTGTTTCAGGTTTTTTGTTTTTGATTTTTTTTTTTTTTGTATTTGACATTATTATTCAAATCACGAAGGTTGTTAGCGAGTTCTTTAAAGATTTTCCATAAAATTTCGATAAAATAAAATTCTCTTTTGCAAAAATAAATATATGTTAAACATTTATGTATGTAATATTTGCAGGTATGTATAGGGTGGTTTAGTGGTGAATTTTGTAAATTTCGGAAGTATCTCACATCATATTTTAGTTTTTTTCAATATCTCAATTTTAGCTCACCAATTCGAGTATGTAATTGTTAATTGGCTTCTAATACATACTTGAACATAGAATCATAGATGTAGCTCGGCTAATCCGCTGAATTCAGTGAATTAAATTGCTAAACCACAGATCATAATTTAAGCCCAGACCTGTAAGCTTTCAAGTACAAGTACCATTCAAGTACCCAGTACAAGTACTTATACTTGTACTTGTACTTGAAAAAACAAGTACAATATACTTGGTACTTGATAAACAACAAGTACAAGTACTTTTTTCATGTACCTACTTTGTTCCAAGTATATGTACTTGGTACTGTAATACTGCCAAGTATATTTTCCAGTACTTTTCGAGTACAATTCCATTTCAAGTACTTTTAAAGTACAAGGCTATTCAAGTACTTTTCAAGTTTAAGTCCATTTCAAATAGATTTTTTAGATTTTTGAGATTAGATTCTTTATTCAAAATAACAAATTTTACAATATAGTCATTGAGAAAAACAAAACTGAATAATATAAGGCATGACATGTTTGTCGTCTGCCTGAGTAACACCTTTTCGATAGAATTTACAAAAATTATTTACATAAATTTGCATTGGTTCTTTGTTTAGATTTAATTGATTAAACTTTAGTGAAAATTGAATTTACAGAAAATTATACATTTTATTTGATAGATTTTTGAAAACTAATGACTTTGAGCTTGGATCAAACAGCTTGTGAAAGGCTTTTAGTTTAGCTAAAACAAAAATTAATATTAAAAAAAAGAGACTTTTAGTTTAGTTAAAACAAAAAAAGGAAAGAAATAAACTATAATTTTCCATAAACTATTTAGAAATTATCGGTTACTAAAAGTTTTCGTTAACTATTCTGGTTCTGTAAGCGTTGGCTGCGATATAGTACTCATATAGTTGTATCCAGTTTAGTCCGTTTAGATAATTATTTACTTCCTCAATCTCAAGAACATTTTTCCCGAAATAGATGCGCCTAATCTCTTTAAGTATCGGACACACACCAATGAAATGTAGCACGTCTTCCCTCTCGTTTAAATTACATAATGTGCAGTTCCCTGTTCCTTCGTTTCGATGTGGAGAGAAGTTCAATTTTACCATTTCTCCTCTAATTTTAAAAAGCGTTCCAATCATCAAACAGGAATATTTGCTGTTTAAGTAATTGTTTTCATTCAGGTTATAATTAACTTTAGAATAGTGCTGCCTCTCTATTGAATCACGAGCCCTTTCTATGAAGGCGTACCTTTCATTTTCATCTGTAAGCCTAATGACCTCGTAAAAACATTTTTTCCATTGATCATTACTTTCGCTTAAGTTGCACGTAACACCGCACTCCGCAGCCAATTTTGTCCAATCTTTAATGAAAAGAGTTTTCTTCAGTATTGCGTGTTGCAAAATCCGCTTAGGTAGTCTGGAATCACTCATTTTGACTAGGTACTCTTAATAGATAAACGGCATTTAGTTTTAAAGATGAAATAAACATTGTTGGTAGACCTGATTCTAAGTGATATATGTACTTGGGGGTATTAACAGGCAAGTAAAATATTTTTACGGAGAAAGAAACGTAGCAGGTTTTCAATGATTTCAAACTTCTGGCTACCCCAAACCTGTGCACCATACAAAAGGATAGACTGCGCCGTTGCAGTAAATACGCTGTATTTTGAGCTTATAGCTATTAGATTGTTACTGAAAATCCTATTCCAGTTAGAACAGATTGCTGTTTTAGCCGTATCTGCTTTGGCTTTTAAGTGGTGTTCCATTTTTAAGTTAAATGCTAACTCCATTCCTAGGTAGGTATATTTCTTTACCACTTCTAAAATGTGCTCTCCATATTTCCATTTCTCATTCCTTGCTAATCTTCCAGACCCTTTTTGAAAAATCATAACCTTCGATTAATCGACGTTAACTTTCAAGCCCCACAGTGTGCAGTACTCAAAAAGTTTATTTATCATCATTTGGAGTGCGCAAGGTGATTCAGCAAGAATGACTATGTCATCTGCGTACATGATAACTTTTATTTTCAAGCTTCCAATCTCTACTCCACACGAAACCCAATCTACAAGATCATCCAGGAAAAGAGCAAACAGTAGAGGGCTTAGATTACAGCCTTGTTTAACTCCTCTATTTATTTCCAACTTTTCGGATTGCACTTTGCCATTGAATATGTTTGCCGTAGTTTGTTGATACAACTTTTCTAATGCTCGTACGAACTTTGAAGATACTCCGAGGTTGTACAGTTTATAAATCAAAGCATTTCGATTAACCGTATCAAAGGCTGCTGTAGTACCTCGTGGCGTGATGGTTAGTGCGTAGGACTGTCATGCCGAAGGCGTGGGTTCGATTCCCAGCCGTGCCACCTAAAAACAGAAATGTTTTATCCGAGGTACTGCCTCTTGCGAGGAACTGACAAATCTTCCAAGAGTATTACTTGTCATGAAAAAGTGCTTCTCATTTAGCCGTTCGGACTCGGCAAAAAACTGTAGGTCCCCTCCATTCCTGCCAACAACACGCACACAGGTATGATTGTGAGTTGTAAGTCACTAGGCCCTGGTTCTCCACGAGCTGTTGCGCCACCCAATTTATTTATTTTATTTATCAAAGGCTGCTCTAAAATCAACAAAAAACGTGAACAGCTTCTTATTTTGGTCCAATTTCATTTGGGCTATTGATGTTAATACGAATTTGTTGTCAACTGCAGAGTAACCTTTTCTAAACCCTGCCTGAAATTCGCTGAGCTTATTATTCTCATTTACCCATGTGTTTAAACGTTGGTATAGCAACGAGCTATAAGTTTTCAGTGCTGAGTTTAAAAAAGATATTCCTCGATAGTTCACTGGGTCGCTTGGATCTCCTTTTTTGAAAATTGGCCAAATGAGTGATTCGTAAAAGTTCTCAGGCAGGGTACCAAAGTTAAAAATTATGTTAAATGCCTTTGTTAAATTTTCTTTGAAGGCTTTTGTATTATACTTGAAAAACTCTACCGGTATTCCATTTGAGCCTGACGCTTTTCCATCTTTCATAGACTGAAGAGCTAATTCGACTTCTTCAAATTTGATTTCTGTATCCAAGAGATCATCTATCACATAAGGTTTGGCAAAGCTCCATGTAATTTGTTCTGACATATAAAGAAGGGAAATATAGTGTGATCGTAGTTTGTCTACTGGAATAACTGCAACCTGTTTTGAACTTGAATATCCGTTCAACTTTCTTGTCAAAGACCAAAATTCTGAAGAATCTCTGCTTTTACTTAGTAACAATGCCAGTTTTTCTTCATGCTTTCTCTTTTTTTCCTTACACATTTGTTTGTACTGATTATTTGCTTCAACATATTCTATTCTGATGCTTATTGAATCGTATTTCCGTAGAAGGTTAAGGAGAGCTAGAGATCTTTTTCTTAGTTTTTCACAACTACTGTGATCATACCAATCTGATCTTTTTTGCAGAGGTGGTGTTTTCTGTATGGAGCCATCTACCTCTTGAATAATTGATTCAAGTTCACATATAGGTAGATATTTGGCAACTGCATTACTTTTCTTGATGTTAAGCATATAATTCATTTTTTCTTGAAACTCGTTTTTCTTATATATGTTCCAATGTAAATAAGTGTTTTTAGAAAGTTGCTCGATTGTTTTTTGTTTTTGCATTTCAACCGTTTCAATTATAATTTTGGCAAATAATCCGAATATGTTGCGTCTCCAACCACAAAGTCCTTAAAAATAGTCTCCACCAATAAGTCCATAATCAATTGTAGAGCTGCCCTGCTTTCCAATAAACGTAAATTCACCTTCTTTGTCTCCTTCAGTGCTTCCATTCAGTATGCTAAACCCAAATTCATTACACAATTCTATAATTTTCTTTCCTTCAGCATTAACTTTAACATCTTTCGACGATCTTTAGCGGTTTACACGTACCATTTCTGGTTCGATATCCGCTGTCCTAGCATTTAAATCTCCAATTATAACTAAGTTATGTGATTTAAGGGAACACAAAAAATCGTAAAATATTTCGTAGTCCTGCTGCCAATGGTTACATTTCAAATAGTTTTCAATTACAAATACAAAGAAACACACCCAAAAACTTGGGGTTTTACATTTAAGGGGCGTGGATTCCATCTATTTTATAGAATTTGTTGTTTAATATACAGAACAAGTCCATTTTCTTTACAGCCTTTGACGGGATGGTAGGGCTTGTTGTTAATGCAAAGGGAAAATATTTTATTTCAAGATTTTGCATTCAGGAGGCGTAGCATCAACGCACTTCCTCAAAATTGTTATCAATTTTTGTATGCATCACTTCAACCAACTTGAACTATAAGAGCAAGTATATGCGACCAAGTCGGGCATTTTATTTTTAAATTGAAAAAGTCATTAATCGAAAGCTCAACCAGACCACTCAACGAATTGTACTTGAAAAGTACTTGAATTTGACTTGTACTTGAAAAGTCCTTAAACTGGACTTGTACTTGAAAAATACTTGAAAATGTACTTTGCAGTAATAAAGTACCAAGTACATGTACTTGGAACAAAGTAGGTACTTGAAAATGTACTTGTACTTTATGCTTTTCAAGTACCTACCAAGTACATTGTACTTGTTTATTTCAAGTACAAGTACAAGTACACGGCACTGGGTACTCACAAAGTACTTAATTATACAAATGTACTTAAGTACTTTACAACTCTGTTTAAACCACGTTTATACAACTGGCCCTTAAATCTCTAGTTGATTGAGCATCATCTAAAGAAAATTGGTGGGTTAAAGCTGGACTACCTTGTACCTACCAAAAGTTAAATTTAATCCTCCTTTGAAACTTCTGATTTAAAGTTGAATTTGTTTACAGGATTGACTAATGTAATTCAGAGAGTATTCAGATTTAACTCAGCACAAAGAAACTGGCCATTAATCTTTTATTTTGAACTCAATATAACAGTTAGTTCAAAATAAAAAAAAAAAATACGTTAAACAATATTTGTTTGATCACCCTGTGCATAAAAACAAAACTTACATTTGTACACTTTTCCCTATGATTAAGGTATCATTGTCATTGGAAGGAATCCCCCATTACCTACCTCTCAATCATCTTAAAAGATCCAAAATCAACATTAAAAAACGTCTGTAGCAACAGTAGCCTGTCGAAAAAGTGCATTCCATTGACCAAAAACCAGTCATTCATGTGGAAGAAAAAATATATTTTGTCCTTCATTATCATCATCATCGTCCATCGAATCGTCGAGTCGTCATGCATATATGACCAAGTTGCATCAAACTTCTTATAATAAAGCATTTTGCTTGCCGCACCACGTACCGGTCCTTAATGCGTTTTTCCATTTTCTTTGTTTCGAAAATGAAATACGAAAAGTCAAGACCAATGACCTCCACAGTCCGCAATGAAGCAGGAGTGTTTGTATATTTTTTCATTTAAAGTGAAAATCAATTTTGATTGCCACTTGCACTTGCATTGGAATTTAATTAATAATAATGATGATGGTTCGGTAGTGGTCGGGTCGTCTTGTGCATGCCGGTTGCCGGTCGTCTAAGTTTATTTATTCTTTCTTGATTGATTCAGAATAATTTTTATTTTTTTTGGAAATTAATTTTCTTTTTGATGATTTTTAGATTGATTCGAGTTGTATAAAGTTTGTGTAGTTGTTGTTGATGGTTAAGGGTAACAAAGGTTAATAGAGGAAGACCTTTTATGTGATTGTTTTTTGTAACTATAATATACTCTTCTTATATTGGTATCAGCGGCATCTTTAAATTGAAGGTTCCGTCTTCCTTCTTGCCTCGAATCTGAGAACTTGAATTTTAAAAGATACTCTTGGATGGAGCATTGTATTTTGTTCGTTGGATGTTGCCGATCCAAAGTAGTCAACGTGTTTTGAATTTTTGAAGCATGTACTTCGTATTACACGCGAGGTATTTCGATTCATTTGTTTTTATTTCACAAAACCGAAAGTAGCACTGGGAATTTAGGGAAATTCTTCACCATATTTCCACTAAGATGTAATTCGTCAAATTTATGTTTGCTTTTCAACTAAGTACTTCGAAATTGTTTGCTATTTTTTAACATTCTGTTTTAGTCGGTGGGCATCAGGGGTAGACCGACGGGGGGACTAAGGACAGTTTGACGCAACAATGCTTCAAAAGCGATTAAGTACGTTGGTTCTCCTCAACATAAATTACGACATTGAGGTATAATCTTTCAAATTACTATATTATTCCATTGTATGTACTCGTACCTTAATTTAAACAAGTTGAAGAATAATCGAGGGCCTAAACGCTTGAATTGCCTGAATATCGATACCTTCCCGTAAGAATGTATTAAGCGACATTTCAAAAATTTTAAAGGCATTGACAAAAACCTCTGGTCCAGTTATTTATTTATGTATTTAAAAAAATAAAAAGATTCGGGACGGGAATTTCAACTCAAAATGCTTCGAAAAATCTGTTTACTACAACAAAATACCCAAATAAATAATTGAATAAGAGGTATTTTAAAAATTTAATTTAAAATTTATACATTCTTACGGGAAGGTATCGATATCAAAATTTCATTTCTCATTACTTTCAAGCTAAAATGGTTTTTGTATATTTGTGTAACCCTTTAAGATGATACAGATACTGTTTACCGGAATCGGAATGGCAGAAGTTTGATAGAGCTTCGGTTTTTTGCACAGGTCGAAAATAAAACTCAACCTTTTGAAAAGTCTTTAAGAATTTGCTTACATACCGAGATTCTTAAAAATGATAGCTTGATAACCATTTAACTTAAAAAGAACTTTTTACGGTTTCTCTCAGTGAGAAACTTTTATTTTGATTTTTCTAAGTTTCGGTTAACCACTGACCTGATTAGTCGCTGAGGGAAAAAAAATAAATCTCATTTGGAGATTTTTATTTTGTTTTGTCAATTAAAAAGCTCTGCTTTTGGATATTCAAAGAATATAAAACGGCAAACACGAATTTTGTGGTACAATTTACGCGGTCTACAAAAGCCGAAGGCATATAAATTATATATCGTTGAAAAGGTTTTTTTGCACAGAAGTGCAGAATGCAAAAATTTATTATTTAATTGCACCACAATAACTAATAAACAACAAAAGAAAATTGCACAATAAGTGCGAGCGAGAGCCAGAGCGAGACCGAGTATTTGTTCACAACACTTAATTTTTTGATTTCTTGATATTTTTACTTTAAAATTCACGACACTATTGTTTTATATATACACGATTCGTCTTTGCCATTTTATAATATGATGATATATTTCCAAACATTTTTCTTTTGTTCTATTTATTGTTAGGTATTCTTATCTTTTTTATTCAATATTCACTTTTAGTTTATTTGTATTTGCCAGTGACATAGAAGAAGAAGTACTTCTACTTTGGTCGGTGACGTTTTGATTTTGACACCCACCAACTAACAAATTTTCCAGCGCGACTGGAAAGATTATGGAAATGTCGGATGGCAGCGTTCAGTGCTGCAGAAAATAATGATAAGTACCTCAGTTCTTTTACACGATCAAGACTGCTTTTACACGATGGAACTATTCTTGCGATTTTTCACTCAATGTTGGAGTACGACTTAAAATCGTATCCAAATACCCTGGCTCATTTTGCTATAAAAAATTTTATGCAAACGCCAATTTTTGTTATAAGTGGACTGTCGTTCGTGATCGATAATAGCCCTGGTTTTTTGCAAGCCCGAAGGGAATTGGATGAAAGAAATGATGTCGGTGCTCATCAGCCTAAGTGTTCGGGCTAAGTTAAGCCCAGAGATTTTCCGGCGCTTAACTTAAGCACGGAGAAAAACTGTGTTACAGGCATGAATTTCATATATGCTATCGATAGTTTGAATGGAAACTCTGTTTTTTATGTGATGGCGTCGGTAATCCCCGGTGTGTTTTTTTTCTACCGACTTCATCCACGCTTGCAAAAAAGCTATAAGTTGTCAGCGCGATTATAACTTAAACGTTTTTTGTGTTAACACATTTAAGTTAAGCGCTGATAATTCTCTTCGTTTACCTTAGCCCGAAGTGGTCAATTTTGCTGCGAACTGTCAACGCGTTGACAAGTAAACTTTTAGTGCCTACTACACGCCGGTAACATAGTTTGTATCCGCTTTTAAGTTATGTGCCGAGAAATCTATGCACTTAGCTCAACACACCAGCTCAAATTGTCACCCAATTGCCTGAAAATCATCTTTTTCTGTAGCAGTAAAAATTCATCAAGAATTTGATTTGATGGCACGAAATGTAGGGGGTAAACTATATTTTGACAGAAAAGTATATTTTGATACAAATGTCACCCAATTTCCTTAAAATTACTTTTTTCTGGAGATTTTTTAATCCATTGACGGTGTTTATACCAGCTTCACGTGAGGCGACTCATTTTGACGTCTCCCTTTTTTATCTCATTCCTATTCATTGGAAAGAAAGAGATGGCGAAGTGAGGTGGAAATTTTCAAAAAAATTAAAATCTTCTGCCTCACATCTCTTTCCAAGAGATAAGAGTGAGATAAAAATAATAGACGTCAAAATGAGTCACTTCACGTAATGCTGATATGAACACCGCAGCTATCCGTCAATGGAATTTGACAGTTTATGACTTGAAAGAGTGGATGAATTGTATCTTTACAGTAAAGGTGTATTTCGATCCAAATGTCACCCAATCGCCCTAAAATCACCAGTAAATATTCATCAAAAATTTTAGATTTCTTTGTAGTTTTAAATCCATCGACATCGTAGCCATCCGTCAATTGAATTTGACAGTTGATGGCTTGAAATATAGGAGACAAGCTATTCTTTGACAGAAAAAGTATATTTAGATCAAAATGTCTGCCAATTGCCTTAAAATCACCCTTTTTTGAATCGGTAATAAATTCAGTGAAATGAAAATGATAGAAGGTCGATTGATTGAAACATTTTGGTGATCGTTTCTTGAACGGTTTTCTAGAAGTTCGCCAACTAGACGATAGTGTTATTAGCACTCGAGTTTCGAGGGCTGGACGTACTAGTTCAAAGAATTGTTTGGTCATTCATTGTTCAATACTCTTCAATCAAAGTTTAGTGGAAGTGCTGATCGTAATTGATTCTTTTTGGTCTTTGAGATGACACGCGTCTATGAGGGCTATGGTCAAAATCTTGCATATTAAAATCGCGTAAGTTGTTATACCACAATAACAACGATGACGACTGCACGATGGCTATAGTGACGATTGCTTGGCGTCATCTCGCCGATTGCGTTTATACGTGGTTTTGTCTCTTGCTGTCCCATGGCATACGTCTCGCCATGAATGTTTACACGTGGTTTTCTCATTTTTAGATATGGTGTTCAGTTCATATCTTCGGGGTCTCGACGAATGCATTTATACACTTACACGAGGTTTTATAGTTTTATCTCGATTAAATTTGAAAAATTTGTTAAAGGAATATTTTAAGGATAGTCAACAGTTTTCTTGATCAATTGTGCCTTGGCTGGCCAACGGGTTCTCATCTGGATTTTTTCTTTGGGACCTCTGTGCCACTCAGGCATCTCCATTGACCCACTTAGGGTATATGTATGCTCAGTCGGCAATAAGGTGTCATTGTCAATAGTTTTCTTTTGCCAGTCAGGGACCGTTGTCATCAGCTTGAAAGATGAAACTAAATTGAAACTCTAATTGCTATATTAGTCCGACCTTGGCAAAACAAAAAACGAGACCAAAGTGAGACGATGATAGGACGTGCGTGACTAAAGTGAGACCATTGAGAGAAAGCCACGTTACAGGTAGCCGTGTAAATGGGCACGGTGAGACTACAGCAAGACGAACACAATGACCATGAAACATAGAACCACGTTTAGAATTTTTAACCACGGTTTAAGCTTATTGTAACCTTTTTTAAGGAAAAAAATAAAAAAATAGTTTTGGCGAGACTATAGCGAGACCAAAGCGAGATGATGGAAAAACATTCTATATGCCAAAAACCACTTGTAAATATCACGGCGAGAGCAAAGCTAGACCATAGCGAGAAAACCACGACACAGATAGCCATGTAAACGGGCATGGAGAGACAAAAGTTAGATTAACACAATGCACAAGAAACATGAAACTATGTTTGGAATTTTTAGCATGTTTTTAACTTATTTAAACCTTTTTGAAAAAAAAAAAAATATTTGGAAAAAAAATGAGATTATAGCGAATCCAAAACGAAATGATGGGAAAACATTCTAAATGCCGAAAACCACGTGTAAATATTACGGCGAGAACAAAGCAAGACCATAGCGAGAAAACCATGACAAAGATAGCCATGTAAACGGGCACGGCGAGACAAAATCGAGATTAACCGAATGACCAAGGCACTGAAAGCCACGTTTAGACGACCACGGCAAGCGATCAGTGAGATGACACGTTCGTCGTGGTCGTCGTCGTATTTGTCGCTTGTCTAGTCGTCGTGGTCGTCATCATCGTCGTCGTCGTCGGCGGTGGTGGCGTTATCGTTATTCCTCTTCTTATAGAAGAATTTAAAATCAATTTTTATAGACGTTGATGACGACTTTAATCAACTGAGTTCTGAATTATCTGAAATATTTCAAAGAGCACAGATGTAATATTTACTTTTTGTTAGAGAGAAAATATCATTTTTGATTTATTTTCCATAGAAACAGTTTTAGGCAGTTTTAGGGTGATCTTTTCTCTTTATTTGATATTAAACTTCATGAACTTAAAACTTGGCATAAACATATTTTAGATCTCATTACTTTTTTTGGCTGACCCTTTACGCACAGGTTTTTTGTGAAAATCAAGCACTACCGAACTACTAAGTTCCATAATTCTACGATAGCCGAAATTGCTTCATATAAAAATTGCAATTCTGAGAAAGTGGGTGGAAGTCACACACCCTGAATGGAAAATCTCAATTTCTTATTTTTTTCTTTGAATGCTCTTCAATTCATACCGTTCTACCAATTTTCGTCGTTCTACAACAATCGGAAATTCATTATATAGCTGATAACAATTTTAAAAAAGTGGATAGATGCCACGCCCCTTGAGTTAAAACTTTTAAATTTTTGACTTTTATCTTTGTATGAACGTCCAACCGTACCGCTCTACCAATTTTCATCGTTCTAAAACAATCGGAACTGCTCCATATAGTTTATAAGAATTTTTAAGAAAATGGGTAGATGCCACGCCCCCTTAATAGGAATTTGCAGATTTTCGATTTTTCCTTTGTATGCACCACAAGGTCTACCGTTGTGCAAAACTTCGTGTCAGAAAGTGCTCCATAATTTTGATGATCTGTCAGTGATTCAGTGAGTGAGTGAGTCAGTCAGTCAATTTTTTAAGTCGATTTTTTAAGTCATATATCTCGAGAATCACTAATGCTAAAGAGTTGAATTTGGTGAGCCATTTGTGTCTGATCAGCTCAGCAAATACTGCGATTTTGAAGATTCTGACTTCATTGGTACTGAAGTTAGAGGGGGGTCGAAAATCGCCTGAGTTTATTCCTGTAAAAAGGGTGTAGTGCCGCGAATTTGGCTGGGCACTACCGTGCCCTTTGATATGTTGGTCGTGAACTAATTTAATTCGGATGCCGCAAACATATGGACATAGGCCCTCGCAGAAGGAGGATACTTGCCATTTTTGCTTGGGTTTGGTATGAAATTCTGAAAGCCAAAATACCGAAAATGCAAACAAATTTAGAATTGCAATATCCCGAATGAATGAATGAATTCAAGATTTTTCTATTTGGGTTTCGGGTTTTTGTAATTCAGAATTTTGGGGCATTCGGGTTTCTCATTGTTTGCCATTTTGTTCGGGATTTTAGAATTCAGGTTAATGTAGTCAAGGTTCGTAAAACGATTCAATATGATTCGTTCACTCGTGCAAAATTCAAAAAGGAGTTTTTGGTTCCTTAAAATCGAATCAAATTCCCCAGGCATTGTAAAACATGATTCCATTCCCGAATCGTTTAAATAAGAAAGAAAAATGTATTTTGTTAATTATTTTTTTTTTGGTAAAGATATTCATACAATGGTATTAAGCAGCTTTGAACTTCGTAAATCTGTCACAATTTATATGGAAAATTGAGCAGATTTATGGAGTTTAAAATGTTACTACATTAACGACGATGGATGCAATTGCGCCCCCCCCATCCGAACGAACGAAGCATAACATATGAATTAATTCAAATGTAATAGAGACTTGTTTTTCCTTTCTACGTTTATAAAATTTATTCTTGGCAGCAAAAAGAGGACTACATATTTTCATATTCCTGATTTTCCATTTTACGAATTTTTTTTAATACCTACTGTTTGATGAATTAACCGATGTATCTCACCTCACCCAGATGGAACCTAAGCTTAAGATACGTTTCTGATGGTAATATTGGTGAAGATTTTGTCACTTCCATACTATTAAATAGACGAGGAGTACAAGTCTTCTTCATTGGACTTGTACTGATAAGAGAAAAGCCAGAAAACGACTTAGATACTGCAGTCACTGCAGAAGAGAAGTTGGATACAACTTCTGCACCTTAAGCTGGATTTACAACTTCGTTCTTCATTCGGTGAACGTTTTTCCACAAACAACGAACAACGTTCATCCAAAACTCAAAGCGGCTTTGAATTTCTTCGTTGTTCGTGTTCGGTGTTATCATTTACACCTTCGTTGTTCCGCGTACGGGCAAAAACGAACAACGTAACACGGACGATAACAACGAAGGTGTAAATGCAGCTAAAGAGTAGTTGTCTTTGGCCGTTTTCGAAAACGTCAAGGCAAATTCAATTCGTCCGTCAAAATCAATCGTTCTGTTTGCAAAAAAATCTCTTTGACCAATGCAGTCAACTGTCTTAAAAACACATTTGACGTTTACGAACACGTTCTCTGGCTTTTAAATATTTTTTTTTTGTCAACTCGATTTTTTTATTGCAGAATTGCACCCACAGATGATGTTTTTGAACATATTACTTTAGCTAATTGCATTATCGAACACAATGCTAATGCAGTAAAACTTGTATTTGCGTTTTCGAACACAAGACTTTTGCAGTTTGCGTTTGAGAACATTTTTCAAGTGATGCATTTTTGATCCAGATTAAGTTTTTGAAAACGCCCTTTGACTGGCAAGGCCAATAGCCAAATTATTTTTGTCCCAGCTAAGCAAGAGGATAGGAGCATACGGCATACCAATGTGCCATATAATGCTTTCCGAAATTCGAGGTTGTGCTAGGAAGATCCAGATTGGATTCAAAAACTGCATATCCTTATTTCGCGAAGTTCCAAAGCGTCCACTACTGCTCGAGACACTTTGACAAATATGAAAGAGGTACCTAATTTCTTTTTGCAATTTTCAAACTCATCCACTCACATCGCATTGTATATGACTAGGTTTTTAGCGCGGTATGAAGGTGTACTCCAATTATCTGTAGAGTTCATCAAGATTGTGGAAACCCTGAGAACAATTTCGCAGTGGCATGACCCCAGCACAGCTGGCAAAGCTACTCCAAAAATCCATTCTTCTATAGAATTTGACAGTTGATGGCTTCACAGAGGAAGGGTGAATCACATTTTAACAGAAGAAAAAGTATATTTCGAGTCAAATTACCCTAAAGTCACCTTTTTCAAGAGCAGTACGAAAACTGTGAAAATTTCTGATTTTCAAAGAGGCTTTTTGATCCGTCGACATCGTAGCCATGCTTTTGTAGATTTTGACACTTCACAGTTGGGAGATGAACTACATTTTGACAGAAAAAATGTCATCCAACTGCCCTAACTACCCTTTCCCTTTCTGATTTTTTAAATTTTTAATCCATCGACATTGTAGCCATCCTTCTATAAAATTTGAAGATGATGGCTTGTCAAATGGAGGATAAAATAAATAAAATAAATAAAAAGAGTGGCGCAACAGCTCGTAGAAAACCAGGGCCTAGTGACTTACAACTCTCAACCATTCCTGTGTGCGTATTTGTTGGTAGGAATGGAGGGGACCTACAATTTTATGCCGAGTCCGAACGGCTATATGAGAAGCACTTTTTTCATGACAAGTATACTCTTGGAGGATTTGTCAGTTCCTCGCAAGAGGCAGTACCTCGAATAAAACATTTCTGTTTTTAGGTGGCACGGCTGGGAATCGAACCCACACCTTCGGCATGACAGTCCTACGCACTAACCATCAAGCCACGAGGTACTACTAAATGGAGGATAAACTATGTATATTTTGACGGAAAAGTGTATTTCGATCTAGATGTCAATGTCTGGAGCAGTAAAAATACTGTGAACATTTTTATAGATCGAAAATTGAACTAAATTTTTTCTAGTTCCTGATCGAGAAAGAATAATAAAGTTCGGTATTTTGTGATTCGCCAACGCTGTTCTGAACCCTATTATGTAGGTACCCTTCTCTTTTCCTCAGTTCAACTTATTCTGTAGTTGCAGTATGAGATGGCAATAGCTTATCAAATAGATTTGAGACATCAGCAAGAGTTCCCCAAGGGTGCACTCTAAGTCCTGTGCTATTTTATTACACAAGCCAGCCTTAAACTTGATATGGCCCTCAGTTTTAGGCTCTAGGTATCGTTTATCACGAGACTCTTCTATCTTCTTAAGCCAGGATAGGCTGGCTGCGTAAGCCCTCTCTTCTTTATTTGCCGGTTCTTATTCTTTCCGCTTTTCTGGCCGATACTCATTACTCATCTCTTGGTAGGTACTCTTTTTTTATTCGTATGAGCATCTGCAATTACTTTCTTCCGAAAAATGATTTTATCATCATAACATCGTCATACATCTCTAAGATTGGTATAGTAGCACCTCTTTGACAACACCAAGGTCTGGTTTTGTTGTGTTCACTTCAATTAATTAACAATTAATTGCAATAAAGTACCCAACTCTCTTAATTTGAAAATTTAAAAAACATCAGCAGTTCCTATGTCTCTACTATTTAATCTCAGATTGTTGACTTTTTTTCTGTTATTAAAATTGTTATTCAAGCTTTAGGTCATTTCAGGACATATACGCATACAATTTCAATCTCAATAACACAATAATTATATCGTTGTTGATACAATCGGCCGGCGCGGCGATACAGATTCCATCCCAGTAATAAAGTGTAGCTGCAAAATAGATTCTCTAGCACACTTAATATTAAACACTGCCTTTTGCCTTGCTTTCTATTAAAAGTTTCAGCAGCCCTCTGTATGCCATACCATTCAGTATAGCATGAGCATCTCAAATGTGTGGCATTAATGTTCACTAATTGAATGATGACCTATTCAATCAGGGTATTTGTGCCGACACAACAGCTCAATTCTTCTCAAAATAGCAACCTTTAAACGGCGAAATATCGTTCAAAAAAAAATAAAATTTTATCATTTTCATCAACCGGCCATTTTCAAGCACAATTAATATAAAAATGGCAGTTGCATTTGTGAAGAAAACAAATATAACATGTCCGACACGGACGCTTAACAACAGAAAGTACTTCCAGTCTTGCTTGGGCAATATTATGAAAGATATAAATAAACTTTTTGAGATTAATTTTGAAATCGTTTTCGTACTCGCTTTCGGTTTCCAAATTTAAGCAAAACATGAAAATTGCATTTGCCTTGTTATTATTGTTTTATTTTTTTTTATTTAAAAATTAAACAAAAATACCTTCTTCTAGGTCAACCTCGACAGCGTGTTAATTGATTAACATTATTCTTTCCTTAAATTGGAATGGATTTGAAATTTTTAACATACCAAAACTTTTAGGTCAAACTGTTGGATATCCATGCATATATGACGCAGGTAACTATGTATCTTGGATAGATATACGTCTACACTATAAACTATAACCTATTTTTGTTGCCCTTTAAGCAAAGAAAACATTCCGTGAATACTTGATTGCTTGCACTTAGGGGATTACACTATTTCCCAATCCAACAAAAAAAAACCTCTCACGGGCTAAATTCTTTGTCACATTGCATTTTGTTGTTATTTTTAGAAAAAAAAAACTACTTGGGCTTTTGAAAACTATTTTAGTTTAAATATATTTTTATATGTGGCTTCGCGAGTTTCTAGTTTAGTTTATTTTTTTTTTTTTTTTCAACTCAACTTTGATTTAGGAATTTATAGTGCGCCATCAGGAAGTTTTTTTCTGATAAATAATTTATTGAGTTTGATATTTTGACATTTTAAAGGAAATATAAATTTTTATAAATTGATTGCATTCATTAGTAAATTCAGGAGATGACAGTAATATATTTAAGCAATCCATTAAAATTAAAATGAAAAAGGAGATATAAATAAATCATTTCAATTAATTAGAAAATTACAAAAAATAAATAGATATTTAAAAGTAATATTTTTTTGTCAAATTTAATTTAAAAGTTCAAAAAATATTTTTTTTTAATTTATTTTCTATTTTGATGATATTTTAATTTAATTATTAATTATTAATTGATTGATTTTTAAGGAAAAATTGTTTTTCATGATTTTAAAAATAAAAGTTTTTTTTTACTTAAATGTTTAAGTTTAAACTTAAACACATATCGTCGGCTTAGAGTGAAAAGCAGGTAACTCCTATTTTGCATTTTTTACAAACAATTATTTAAATAAAAGTGTTCGCATTATTTGAATAAAACCAAAATTACATTAATTATTTTTCAGCATTCGGTTTTGCTAAATTCGCTCAAATTGAAAAGATTGGAAAGGTTTTTGTATTTTTAAGCAATTTTTGAAGCGGTCTATAATGACAAAAAAAAATGTGGAGTTAGCCGCTTTACACTCTAAGCCGACGATATGGCAGAAAAAATGTTGTATATATTATGAGTGTTAAAGTTGAACGTAAATAAATAAGTTTGTATCTGCAAACGGGTCATGGTATTGTTTTTCGTAATTTTTTTTGTTCATCTTTTTTTCTTTTCTATAAATAGATGGCAGTTGGATGTACAAAAAAAATAAAGTAAACACTGAGAATCCATTATCAGTGTAGGTTATCAAGGCAGTTCTTAATACATTTAAAATATTATTTATGTAATTAACAAAATGACACTCCGATTCATGAGACGACTGCAAAATAATTATTCGCAAACTAATAAAATGCGAGGAGGGGAGGAGTGTTCCCACTAAGGCACTTCTCCTTTATCCAGGCGGAAGCGGAAGAATTCTCAAGATGGAATCAACGGTGGCGTCTACAGTTCAAGTTAGGTTGAACTACTAAATGAACACCTTATACGGGCTACTACGACATATTCAGAGCTCAGACCTATAAGGAGCGGTTAGTCGGGCTCCCCGCCCTTGGAGTTATATTGTAAGGGTCTGGTCCTACAGGTTGGGGGTCGTGCCGTCGGGGTGACTTCCCGGCCACATAAAGCTATTTAGTTGCGAAGCAACAACAAGCCTCGGATACGAACAGATTAACTGTTGACGAGCCTAGCAAACGGAATAAGAACAACGAACTTCGGATCTGCACGTGGAATGTTCCTTCTCTCTATAGACCACGTGCAGCCGGACATTTAGCGGAGGCCCTAGACTGCTACAAAGCAGACATCACCGCCATCCAAAAAGTGCGATAAGATGGGCCGGTCAAAAGAAAACTGAAAGACTGCGATATCTTCTACGGTGACTATTATCGACCACAAGGGCAGAGGTAGACTTAGGCAAGAAGTCTTGAGTTTCAACTATGTGAACGAACACCACACGACAATTCGCATCAAGGCTAAGTTCGCCAACATCAGCCTCATATGCCCGCATGCCCCCACAGAGGAGAAAGATGACGACACCCAGGACAAGTTCTACGAGCTCCTGGACAAGACATATGAGCAATGCCCTAGCTATGACATTAAAATTGTCTTGGGTGATTTTAATGTAAAACTAGGAAGAGTAGACGTCTTTGATGGCACAAACGGAAGATACAGCCTGCACGACACCACCACCGATAACGGACTCAGGCTAATTGACTTTGCTGCGGGGCGAAACGTTGTGGTAGCTAGTACGCAGTTCCCGCATCTCGATATACATCCTGGTCAATCAACCGCCAACCAGATTGACCACATTGCGATCGACGCAAGGCACTCCTCCAGTATCAAGGATGTCCGAACGTTCCGTGGAGCCAACGTTGACTCGGACCACTACTTCATTGTAGCCAAGGTAATGCTACGGATATCCAAACCAAAACCAAAACAGGGAAATACTGTGAGGAAGTTCGAAGTCGGATGGCTACTGTCACAAGAAACCGCCAGGTCCTTTTCCGATCAAGTCTCTCGCACTCTCCTAAATATTCCTTTGCCGCCAACTACAAATATCGATAACCATTGGAAAAACTGCCAGGAAGCTATCAGCGATGCCCCCTTTGACGTGCTGGGCCTCACACCACCACCAAAGCGAAACCCCTGGTTCGACGAAGAATGCCAAGAAGAACAAGCAGCCAAACAACAGGCATACAAAGCGGCACTGCATAGAAAGACCAAAGCTACTCGCGAGCTCTATACGAGCAGAAGAGGAGAGAGGAACACAAGCTTCTAAGAAGGAAAAAAGAAAGAGCATGAGAAGCGCGCGATCGATGAATTAGAGGGATTCCATTGCAGGAATGAAGTTCGGAAGTTTTACCAAAAAGTAAAAAGAACCTCCTAAGGTTACAAGGCCCGAACGGAAGCCTGCAAGGACGATCAAGGCAACATCGTGGTAGAGTCGCAGTCGGTGCTGAGGATATGACGAACCGAATTCCGCTACCATGCAGATTGCACCATTCAACCTGGACGACGACGTAGGCCAACCATTCCGTCCACCCGATCTCGACGAAGTGAAGGTAGCTTTATCTAAACTTAAGTTCAATAAAGCTGCTGGAGCTGATGGCCTTGGAGTTTCAAATCGATACCCTCCACCTTTTCAAGGCCGCGTATGATAGCATCTATAGAGACGAGCTATATAGAGCAATGTCTAGTTTTGGCATCCCTGGCCAAACTCGTCCGTTTGTGCAGGATGGCAATGGAGAATGCACGCTATTCCATCAAGGTCGGCAAATACCTCGCCGACACCATTGACGTCAAAAAACGTTTTAGGCAAGGCGACGCGCTATCATGCGAAAGAATAGTGCAAAACTCTCACGTCAACACTAGAGGCACAATCTTTCAAAAGTCCGCCCAATTACTCGCTTACGCTGACGACATTCACATAATCGGATGAACAAAGCGTGATGTCAGTGGTGCTTTTGTGAGTATTGAGAAGGAAGCCAAGAAGATGGGTTTAACGGTGAATGAAAGCAAAACGAAATATATACTGTCAACAAGAAAGGACACCCAACATTGATGTCTCGGACAGAACGTCATTATAGACAGCTATAGTTTTGAGGTGGTTAGGGACTTTGTCTAGCTAGGATCCGCTATAATCTCAACGAACGATACCAGTGCTGAGATCAAACGCAGAATTACTCTTGCTAATCGCTGTTTCTCTAGGCTAAGAAGGCAATTGAGAAGCAAAGCCCTCCCTCGAGCAACTTAACTGTCCCTGTATAAGACGCTGATGTATGGTGCAGAGGCATGGACACTACTAACGGTGAATGAGAACGCTTTAGACTGTTTTGAGAGGAAAATGCTCTGGGTGATTGTTGGTCCCGTCTGCATAGATGGGGAATGGAGAAGAAGATACAATAACGAACTGTATGGGCTGTACAGCCACAAAAGTGAAAAGCCAACGACTGAGATGGCTGGGTCACATAGAGCGAATGTACACCAATGCTCCATCCCGGAAAGTCTTTGAATCCAACCCCGTCGGACAGCGCAGTAGAGGTAGACAGCGTAAAAGGTGGCGCACGCAAGTGGAAGAGGACCTCAGCCAACTTGCCGGCTTGAAGAAACTTGTTGGTTGAGGTCCTGGTCCACCCCGGACGGTAGCGCCACCTTTAGTAAGTAAGTAAGTAAGCATCATTCTCAATGAGCAAAATTTGTATCAGTTGGGGTTTTAAATATCGAACTAAAAATTATCATTTATTGTCAATTTGATAACTGATCATTTTTTTTAAGAGAAGTTGCGGAGCCGTTTTTGAAAAAAAATAAGAGTTTTCAAAATCGCTTAGAAAAATAATTTAGTGACAGGTATCGTTATTTTTGTTTCTCTTGGTAACACACAACAATAAAATATTTACTTCGAGAAAAAATGTAAATGACTTGTACTCGAATTGATTTCATTCATGAATTCATGACGTCATCTAATATGTAAATGTTCATATCACTATAATATGTAAGAAATGTATTTTTATTTTCTTATCAACAAATTCCCATTAACCAGTGGCAAGAAATTAGATCCTAAAAAAAATTCAAGCATTTGCCGCTATCATTTTTACTCTCTGAAAATGTCTCAATTAAAAATTCCCATCGTTGTTGGTTGATTGTTCCATTTCTTACAAACATAAATACAAATTAAAAAGATGAAACCTCATCGTCTAACAAATTGAACACTTAAAACATACTCGCATGTGTATATGCATCAACAATGACCTTAACCTATGAACTCAATTTAAACTTGCATAATTTAATACTCAATAAATTTAAATGGAGCAATTCAGATTTGAAATTTCAACTTCGATTTTTGATAGCCTCATCAATTTACAACGACTTGCTGCCGTAAATAGTGTGTCTTTTGATTTGCATTCTTCGAATTTCAATAAACTTCAATGGTGCTTGGGTAAAAATCTAAAAAAAAAAAAAAACGGAAAACTGAAACTGATATCAAAAAGAGTTGCCATCTACTTTATTATAACAGACAAAAAAACTTAAAAAAAAAGAAATATTGCACTACTTTAACTAGAATATGCATATATCATAAGAACGCACACACAAGATTCCATCATTGTAGACAGATGACACTATTATGCTTGAAATATGAATGTAATTCGATTAAAATGGTATTTGGAGAACTCTTACGAACAGTAAATTTAAATTTCCACCAAAAGCTTACGATTAATATAAACAAATAGTATTCATCATTCATGCAACAACGTAAAGACTTCATAAACGTAGTAAAAAAATTAAACTGCGTAAATCTGTTATAAGTATTTTCCATACAAATTGTGACAGATTTACGAAGTTTAAAACTTTACTACGTTTACGACGGCCTCGTGTGAAAGGTTCTATGTGGAATGTATCGCCACTGCTCATTCGCACAAATTAAAACTGTAAAAAAACGTGCGGTGCATTGCCGTCTGAACTAAACCTTAATATTTTTGTTCGGGTACTAGCCAAAACTAACGAATTTCTATAAACTTACACCAAAGTTCTGTCAAAATTCATAAAAATAAAAATAAATTTGAACTAAAAAAAGACATGTTATGAATTTGAAGAAAATTAAACAAAAAAATACGTTGAATTGTAAACAAATAGTCTTTTGCAAGCGTGGGCCATTTTCTACTTAAACATCATTTTTTTTTTTGGTAAATTAATTAAAAAATTGTAATAATAATAATGTTATTCATGTAACGGCGTAAAGCCGTCGTAAACCTAGTAAAGTTTTAAACTTCGTAATTCACAATTTGCATGGAAAATTTGACAGATTTATGCAGCTTACAACTTAACTACGTTTACGACGACTTTACGTTTTTGTATGAATACCCATAGTATATTATTTACTTTTTATAATATTTAAAATTATATTTGGGTGGCAACCCTTGATTTAACTATACACACAGAAAAGCCGCTTTTTACCCTTCAAAGAGGAGAAGAGCACCAAGACCAATATCAAAAATGACTCAATTATGATAGCTTGTCAACTTTATTTCAAGCTCAATTGGCCGACGACGCGATTATTTTTTGTTATTATTTTATTTTGTTCTAAATGAGCAATTTTGTTTTTTTTTTTTGTATGTTTTCTTTTGTTATGTGCATAAACTATTATTATTATTTTGTTGTATTAGGGATTTATTAATTTTTGGTAACATTTAAAACAAAAAAAAAAACTTACCGAGAGCAATAAATGCTGCAATTAATGTTATCCACTTAATTATAGAATATCCCATTTTAATGGAGTTTCTCTGCTTCTGATGTAGGTTTAAATTGATAATTATCTTCACTCGAAGCACTTTTAATTTATTTTAAATAGAAACACTATTTAGCACTCAATTTCTTAATTATTATTTTATTGTTATCAATATTTTTCTATGAACTAGGTATAACACTTCACAATATAATTTATTTTAGACACACTAAACTCGATCGATGGATCTATCGAAAGATCGCTGTTATAGAGCTGACCCGGACGAAGACGGGATTTTTTTGTTTATTAGTTTGTTTTATTTATTTTTTTGTATTATACGGAACGCCGCGAACGCAAGCGATTTTACGCGCGTTGTTGGTGCGAACTGAAAAGAAACAAAAAAGAAAAAAAATAAGTTCATTCATGTTTGTTAGGAATAAATTTATGTGAATTTTAAATAAGAATAGAAACAATTTTTGATTTCTGATAGTGAAGGTAAATAGTCGAAACCAAGCTCAGTTAATTTGTGGTTCTTACAAAAAAAAAAACAAAGATATTTTATGCTTTTAGCAACTTACAAATTTTGATGTGTTTTAATGCAAAGAACAAATTTTTTGAATAAAAGAATTATGGAAAATTTCACGAAAGGCCTTTAATTACATATTTAAAAAGCCATCTAGCATTTAAATGATGGTTTTTGGTTTAATCAAACGCTTTAATAATTTAAGAAGATTTTATTTACCTTTGTTGACTAAAAGCTCGTTTTTGTCTCATTCAATTTTAAAAGTTTTTTTCCAAGCCATTCCAGTCAACAACAGCTGATATTTTGCTGTCAGAATAATTGTCCCTCATCCATAATGCTTTTCACTTTTTCTCATACACTTCGCATGTTCGAGGGAAACAACCTCTTTTTTTGTTGTATCCAGGGATGTGAGGCAAACTCAGTTAAAAAAATTTAAATATCCCTATAATATCCCTTTTCTACATTGGTGACTGATAAAGTTTAGAAGGAGTATTTATTTTTATTAAACCTCTTATTATCTTCGAGTTTTCTTTTTTTGACTTGATTTGGCTCAGCTCGCATGCATGTCAGAATTTAGTGGGAAGGGATTTCATACGACTGTCAAATTTGTGTGATGAAACTGATTTTCATATTTTGTGAAGTGTGGAACACCTTCATCCAAGCAAAGTGCCCTTTCACTCGAGGAAACTGAGTTGCCAGCAACTTTTAGTTCCTAGGTGAGAAGAGCAGGAGGAAAGAGGGATGAACAGAATCCCCCCGGTCGAGGATTTGAGGAGATTTTTTGACATTTCCTTTCACATCTAGGTTTAGGTCACTGATCTATATATAATACACTGGATAGTGTATCGATACAAAAAAATTGCTTCCATTTGAAGAATTGTTATATTATGAAGCTGACCACTTTTTTGTATACCAGTGTAACTGTATAACATGTAATACAAAGATTTTGAATAAAAGAATTATGGACGTCAAATCTCCGTTTGTGTCACCCCCGAGTTCTGTTTGCTAATATTTTTTGTGTTCGTAATTTCATTTCAATCACAAATTGTTAAATGAATCGGAATAACAAGCGTAGAGTGTGACAAGGAGTTAAAATCATTTAAAAAAAATAAAGGCCTATGCAATCGCATCCTCCTCATCATAATTATTCATCAGCTGTTTTGCTCAACTAATTTGCAAACTGCAATGATTTATCTCATTCCACTTGGTCATTATACTCAAAAAAAAATACACCAAATGCACACAGTGTATAACTTAAAGATAAAAAATTATAAAACAAACTTCCACAAAAGTTTTTATTTTCATATCATGGTCTGTTTTCCTTTCTTCAGATTGACATCTGCAAATAGGGATGAGCGATATTAACGATACTAGCAAAATATGGATGTTTGGTCAAAAAATATCGATATTTCAACATCGATTTTAGCATCCAAAACATCGACCTACAAACAAACAAAAAGTTAGTACGAAAATTATTGATTCTGTTAGTAAAATGTAGATGGAGTGACTTTCATAGTTTTTAAGGCATCTGTGTAACATTTGGAATCAATCTGAAAAATTCAGAACCACAACGATGTGCAAAAAGGCACAGATATAAGTTTACACATGAAGTGCCTTTCAATTGTGCTTCCATCAAATTTGTTTTCTGTTCATTTGTGCAAAAGAAATATTTTAACATCGCCTTTTGTACCATACGTTTTTGTACACACCTTTGTTAGCAAAAATATTTGGCAATATCGATAGATAACAGTTTACACATGAAATACTTGCAATATTGCTTCTATCAAATCTGTTGACAGTAATTTTTGCAAAATATAAATTTTAACATCGATTTCCACGCATTGAAATAATAGATTCTCAGAAAGACCTAGCTTACACCAATGCAAGTTTTTGCACACACCTTCGTGTTTTGCAAAATTGATATATTTCAAAAAGCCACAGAAAACAGTTTTCACATTAATTCTTTGAAATATTACTGCAAAATACATATTTAATATCGATTTTCATGAATTTAAATTATCGATGGTCAGAAACACGCAGTTTACACCATGCAAGTTCCTGCTTACACCTTACTGTGAAACAAGATTTTGAAATATCGATTTTCAAAAAGGGCACTCATACTTAAGAGCTTAACTTATGAAATGCCTTGCAATATTGAATTTATTAAATTTGTTGATATTCAGTTGTGCAAAATACATATTTTAACATCGATTTCACCCATTAAAATCATTGATGCCTATAAAGACACCGCTTACACGCGGTTTTAGCCCACGAGCTTCTGTGCATCATATAAGTTCTTGCAATATCGATGTTTAAAGTTGAAAGAACTTGCATATGACTTCTTATATTTAATTTGTGTAAAAACTTAAATCGATTTAAAAAAAACTTAAGAAAAAATTGCTGGCACCAGAAATTTTGAGAGCCAAAATACCTTAAAGCATAGCATGACGCATTTTGTACTTTGGTCAAACAAAATACTTAAATAAAAATACCTGAAAAAACATCGATGTTAAGTAGCATCGATGATTCGGTTCGATATTTATTGACTTTGATGTTGGGTCTTCGATGTTGACATCGATGTTCACATCGATTTTGTTTCAATACCACTCATCCCTATCTGGAAAATACTTTTTTTTTGTGTAATTCAGACGTCAAATTATGAAGCCGACTACCTAATTGATGACAATGGAAGCAAAGAAACTGTTATACATTATAAGGAATACACTAGCTGCGTTTTTTTGTATGTCCATATGGAGTTTGGGGAAAAAACGACATCGGGACATTTCAACATTTGCCTTGGTCTGCCATTTTGTTCTGAACTATCTTACCAACTAACATTTGACATTTCTATACAAATAATCGATAACACGACGACAATGGTAGTCTGGCAATACCGTTTTTATCGGGACAAAAGTTAACTCCAGTTAATTATCTGGACTTAGCTAACTCTATATGGACATAGTTGTTGTTGTATTTAACATGTAAATAGTTTTGCTTTGTTGTCGTTTTTTCACACAATTTTATTTGGATATGCAAAAAAACACAGCTACTATCCTACTCCTGTCCCTGTAGTGAAGTCCCGTAAAAATTTCCATACTGATTTATCTAACCGCCAGAATCGATTTAAGTACATATAGGAGAGTCAGAAAAACTTGGGTAGACATCACCGTTTTCTGGACGGGGTTTTTTAGACGCCATTTTCCAAAATGGCCGACAAATAGTAATAAAATTTGTATGAGAGATAGGAAAAATCTCCATAAAAGCTAAACCACTAAATCAATTTTGATGAAATGATCAGACATGATAAAAAACAAGATGAGAAGCCAACATTATTAATTTCCGCCCACTGCCACGCCCCCTTTTTTGAAAAAGTAATATTATTCGTCAAAATTAATACAAATTCGGATGTTGCTTTAGTTAAACTTATACAAATATTTTCGTATGGAATATAAGCTGTAAAAAGTTCCTACCACGCCTATTTTGTGGGCGTTTATTATTTTGTGACTTGGAGTTCGTTTTAGTAAGATAAAATCTGAACCTCTTCACCCAGTGTAATGAAATTTTCACACAAATGTAGCGAACAGTATAGGATTGTATACAATTTTAGCCAATTGACACGCCTACAAAAGCCCATCTTATCACTCTTCCTCATTAGCTGCCAAAAACCGAAGGAAATTATATCAATTAAGATGCTTTTTGAAGTTTCCTGATTGATATTGGCTAAAGAAAATCTATTATTTTTTAATTTTAGTAAAAAAATTGAAAAAATATAAAAAATACAATTAAATATATTTGTACATCATTTGTATACACATATTCATCTCGTACATTGCTCACCACATTTGCAATATATTGTGCATGTCAAATACTTAAATTTACATTTACACCTTTAATTTACACCTTTAATTAATAGTTCAGGGGGTCAATTCTTGACCTGTGAAACTGGGAAATGAAAACAAAGTTATCATTTCATTTTCACAGAGTTTTATCATTTTATCACTTCACAAACACGCGCAAGGCGATTCCCGAACTCGTTATGAAAAACAGCTGTCAAAGTGAGTACTAAAAAGTACTAACATGAAAAATGCTACCACTTGCTCATAGAAAAAGATGATTGTGAAGTCATAGAAATACCAAGATGGCGAGTTGGGTGTATCAAATGAGCACAATTTGTCTTTGTTTATCATTTTTCTTTTCAAAGGTTTTCACAGAATGAAATGATTGTGATAAATAAATCATCATATAAAAACATTTTGGCATTTGTTTTCCTTTTTTCACTTCGAAAATCGCATTTGGCGTGAAGGCGTTATGATATTTACCATTTCACAGTTTCACAGATCGAGAATTAACCCCCAGAAGGCACAATCTGTCAGCTGCAGGCTTGAATCTGGAAAATAGCTCTGTGATAGGCTTAAGTATTTTAATTACCTTAAAAAACAAAACAGCATCTTCGGATATGTCCATTTCTAATTGTAAAAGATAAGGGTGGTAACTCTGATATATGTTTCTGTTTATGTAAGGAATAACGAAGCTCATCGAATGTCTTACACTTTGCTGATGAATGTAAAACTTGAACAAGGTATTCCTCTACTTTGTCAAGTATTTCATCAGATAAAATATTATCTTCTGCAAATCGAAATAGTATCTAACGGTTCTGGCGATGCTTTAATTGCAGATGATTTTGTTCCCATTTTGCTTGTGGTATCACAACCTGGGGGTCAATTCTCGATCTGTGAAACTATGAAATGAAAACAAAGTTATCATTTCAGTTTTCACAGAGTTTTATCATTTTATCACTACACAAACACGCGGCAGGCGATTCCTGAACTCATTATGAAAAACAGCTGTCAAAGTGAGTACTAAAAAGTACTAAAATGAAAAAAATCTACCACTTGCTCATAGAAAAAGATGATTGTGACGTCAGAGAAAGACCAAGAAGGTGACTTGGGTGTATGAAATGAGCACAATTTGTTTCTGTTTATCATTTTTCTTTTCACAGGTTTTCGCAGAATGAATTGATTGTGATAAAAGAATCATCATATGAAAACATTTGTTTTCATTTTTTCACACTTCGAGAATCGCATTTGGCGTGAAGGGGTTATCATATCTATCACTTCACAGCTTCAAGGATCGAGAACTGACCCACTGTAAGTATGTGGGCCTTAATTAAATTGTTGTAAAGTGCAGCTCCCAGTTGTTCCCCAAGAGTGTGTAGAGGCACATAGCGCATTTTATCACCCACTTTCACTTTGATCCACAATTCTTGCAATCCCTCACTGAATAGTTCAAATATATATCGAAGGATGAGAACAACGACATCAGTGTCATTTGATAACACTATAAGGTATTTTATGCATGACTGGACGGCATTGAACAGTTGGATTATAATTCTGCTAATGCTTCCTCAACAAAGATTTGGAGGTCCGAGCACGTTTGAAGTTCTTTGTTATTGTTATTTACTATTAATGCATCCCTGCTATCATTGTCACCTGTGAGGGTTCCACTTAGAGCTGTAGTGAAGTCAGTCACTTTTGCCTTCTCAATGAAGCTAGAAGCAGCAGCTAGTTGGGCATCTCTTTGTTTTTACCTCAAGACCTGAATCTATCCATCTGTCTAGGAATATGCGTCTCCTGTTTGATATTTATCAGTTCGGTTGGATCTGGAATTTTTTGTCTTTCTCTTTCACATTCGTTAAATGACTGGTCAATGTCAAAGTCAACTCGCTTTATTTTCTTGTTTTAATGCTTTTTTGTTTTAAGGGAATGCTTAAGCCTATCACAGAGCTATTTTCCAGATTCAAGCCTGCAGTTGACAGATTATGGATTCTCCAAAGATGCAAATGGTGTTCTTAGGCCCGGTCAGTGCCTTAACATAATGCCTTCTGAACAATTAATTCCGTGCAATTTTACAACATGTTCTACTTATAGGTGTAAATGTAAATTTAGGTATTTGACATGCACAGAGTACTGCAAATGTGGGCGGAAATTGTATGCAATCATTCCCTATACTGTTTGCTTTCATGTGTGAAAATTTCATTACACCGGGTGAAGTGGTTCAGATTTTATCTTACTAAAACGAACTCCATATAAGTCACAAAATATTAAACGCCCACAAAAAAGGCGTGGTATGAACCTTTTACAGCTTATATTCCATACAAAAATATTTGTATATAAGTTTAACTAAAGCAACATCCGAATTTGTATTAATTTTGACGAATAATATTACTTTTTCAAAAAAGGGGGCGTGGCAGTGGGCGGAAATTAATAATGTTGGCTTCTCATTTTGTTTTTTATCATGTCTGGTCATATCATCAAAATCGGTTTAGTGGTTTAGTTTTTATGGAGATTTTTCCGTTCTCCCATACAAATTTTACTACTATTTGTCGGCCATTTTGGAAAATGGCGTTTAAAAAACCCCGTCCAGAAAACGGTGATGTCTACCCAAGTTTTTCTGACTCTCCTATATGTACTTAATTCGATTCTGGCGGTTAGATAAATCAGTACGGAAATTTCTACGGGACTTCACTACAGGGACTGTATGTATTATAGAGATCAGTGGTTTAGCTTTAGGTGTGATCAATAAATAAACTTTCAAAGGCAATTTCAAAAATTGCCTGGAGATTTGTTTCCTCGTGTGAAAGGTGCAAGAGGTTTTTAATGGGAATAAAAGAAAACGTCAAAGAAATCTCCAGCAACTTGTTTCTTGGTGTGAAAGGGGACAAATCAGTTATACAAATGTCAATCGTGTCGGGTGCGCTGTCAAGTTGTGTGTGATAAAATTTAATATTTTGTTTTCACACATTTTGGCATGTTTTAATACTCAATAGGGGTTTTTCTTTTTTAATTTAGAACATAGCTCTGAATAGAGTCCGAGCATGTCGAGTATGTTCTGAGCATCATTTGAACAAGAGCCTGTTTACACGATTTGTTTTTGTCGTTCATTTCGTCTTTTTTCTTTTTGACGGTTACGTACCTTCGTGATTACACACAACGAAAAATTCCATTCGTGATTTTGACCCCTACATTTCCACACCCCTCACTCACACCCAGTGTCTCAAAAAGAACAATACGAAACGACCGAAAAAGCGAATCGTGTAATCAGGCTCCAAGTGTGTTCTGACTTTTGAGCGCTCTGTACTATTTTTGAAACATACCTGAACATCATGGTATTAGAATAACAAGGCATGCTTGACAGTTCAGGCAACTGATTCGTGACGTCTTATAAGTGAATGATCTCAATTGTTTGTCATTTATGGCAAAGAAAGTAAACACTAAATTGTTTATGTTTTGAAGCTATTTGTTTTTAAAACTCAAAGTATTTTTTGTTTGACACTTCAGACTCTGCTCTGAACTAAAAAAGAAAAATGTCTTATGGGATAGTGTAGAACGGCTATATGAAATGATAGGTTCGTTTCTTTACTTTGAATTTCCGTGTTTTCTGTGTATTTCTGGGCATTTAGGTCAAAGTTCTGTCAAAGGTCATAGAAAAAAAAATTGACAAAAGTTTTGACTAAAAATCACAGAAATTCAAAGTAAACGAATTTTTGAACATGCTGTGTTAAAGCATTGAACCTCAACTTTTTTCGACTAAGCAAGTTTTGAGCCTATCTTTGCCAAAAAAAAGTTATGCGCAATTTATTAAAAAATTTAGAAATTTGTTTATATAATTTTTTCAACCATCTATTTCGATAGGAAATACAATTTTAAAGTAAATTTAAAGTATACAACTGTCAAATTCAGGTTAGTTTCCTTGCTATACCAATCATATTGAAAAGTTGCTGGTGTGACAATTCTCTAAGAAACGCAAGGCTGAATTAATAACAAATAACAACAACAAAGAATAGAATGTGGTTATTTTTAGCTTTTTGGTTTATTTTCATATTAATAACACGTAAAATTTTGTGTACTTCTTATTTTTTTAACTGTCCATTGGAAGATTTTGTAACTGGTGCAGTTTGTCAAATTGAAAATTTTTGAGTTCCCTAGATAGTCTGGTCAGGAAACCGAATTCTGTGCGCCTTTTGGTGGGGCCTTTTTTTGTAATTGGAATATTCATTCCTTACATTATGGAGGATGAAAAATTTAGCTTGAGTCATTTTTGTAGTCCCGTGTGTCTTGGAAGCTATTTTGAAAATTGGCGCCCAATCGGTGGTTCAGTTACGAAACCGAAATCCCTGCGCTTTTAATGAGGGAACCTAATTCTTATGTTAGCAATTTATTTTTGACATACTAAGGATGTAATTTAGCTTGAGAGTCATTGTAGTAATCCTATCGCTTGGACGCCATTTTCAAAAATGGCGCTCAATCTGTGGAAAATGGTAAAATAAACAAAAAATACTCGTCAATAACTTTGATAATTTTCATCATCAAAATAATGATTGATTTTTTAAAAGATAGCTGTTGAGTAGACGCATCTTCAAGTAAAATTTCAGTGTTGCCACTTTTCAGGAATATACTTTTTAGATGTCAACGACAATTTTTAGTACTTTGAACATAAAAAAAGTTGCGGAAACGCCCCAGGAGGCCAAACTTGTAGTGAGAAATAACAATTGATACCTACCTAAGAAAATAGTCATAGAGTAGAAGCACTTTCAGAAAAAATGTCAATGTTGCCACTTTTGGAGAACATATTTTTTTTATTTCAAAAAGTAAGAATTCCCCTTTTTCTGGTTGTTTATAATGTTTTGAACATGAAAAAAGTTGCCTCCAGATGCCAAACGCGTATTGGAAAAATAACGGTTAAGATAAGTGTTGAGTAAAAGCACCTTCGGTTAACATTTTAGTGCTGCCACTTTTCAAGAATATAATTTTTGTTTTATGCCAAAGATTAGGATTTCCACTTTTTTGGTAATTTTTAATATCTTGAACACTGATTGGGTTCTATTTTTGAAAGGGGCGTTCAAGCCACAGGATTACAACAATGACTCCTAAGCAAAATTAAATCCTTAGTATTTATGTCAAAAATAAATTGCGAAAATTAAAATAAAGTCCCCACATTATAAGCGCAGAGACTTCGATTTCCTGACTGGACTATCGATTGGGCGCCATTTTCCATTTTCCAAGAATTAAAGGTTGTGCTGTAATGTGCCTAACTAGTGTTGCCATGTCCCGTATTTAAGAAAAAAATCTTAGTAAGGGTATGGTTCAAAATTTTGCAAATAAAATTTTTTTGAAATTTCTTAAAAAAGAAAGTTGTGCTGTTTTGGGCTCAATAATACTGATAAACAATTTTTTCAAATTTTTTTTTGGCTGTAAAAGTTGCAAATATTCAATTTTTGTATCTCTTCAGCATACACTGAGCACTAAATAGCACAAATAAGTTTTTAAGAAAAATGTAAAACTTAAAAAAAAAATCATGAATTAGTTTTTGAGCAAAAAGTGCAATCGTAGAATTTTTTATTTATCTATTCGGCTTATGGCTGCGAAATATGAGCACAAAAAAATTTTTAAATTTGCGATTTTTACAATATATATTTTTTGTATTTTTGGCCATAAAAGTAGCAATTATGCGACAGTTTTTTTTATATTTTTGGCGCCTAGCAGAATCATCTAAGCACAAAACAGCACAACTTTGTATTTTCTTTGAAAATCGAAAAGGTGCGGTGCACATAGGAAAATTAGACCAAAAAATGGGAAAATAAAAAAAAAAAGTTCCGGCAAAGCTGAATTTTGGTGGGGAGCTTTTTTTCAAAGTACCATACATTTGGGTCGGGATAAAAATGTTAAGGGGGGGGGAGGGGTGTACAAGGGGTAAAATTCCTAATTTCTCAAAAACTATCAGTTTTATTAAAAAAGTACCAAGTGTAGCTTATGTCGTTCTACACAAAAAAAAAGATTAACCTCCTTTTTTTAGAGAAAAGCGTGCAAATGCTTCATGATGAAGCAAATTTAGACAAAAATAAATTTATTAAAATAACATTAATTGATACGCAACATTTTGTGTATGATTTGTGCTTGGCTAAATCTTACCATTTTAAAACCAAGTGTTTGGCGTGCCCGTGGTAAGGGGAAGTCCGCCATTTTGAAAAGGAGAATTATTTGGTTTTTGTTCAAAAACACAATCGAATTTCATTTAACAACGAAATGACGAAAAAATTTAGACTAAAATTGTCTAAAAAAATTAACTTATTTCGACGTCTCTAAGTATTATAGCGTGGCCTTTTGATTTTGTAGTATAAAAGGAACAAAGTTTTCTTTTTCTAATATTTCAAAAACTGTTACATATTAAAAAAAATAATAATAAATTAGCAACAAATTTTGAGAGTATAAATATTAAAAAAACCGTTTAAGAACGCAGGAACACCAGATCAAAAAACAATTCAGTATTTATTTTAATTGCAAGAAGCATTTAAAGCCACTTATGCTTTGAAAAGCGTTATATAAAGCTGGCGTTATTGAATACTATCAGCATTTTCTCTTACAAGGTTGAGTTTGAGTCTTAAGAAGAAGAAAACTAGGACAAATTTCTTGTTTTCTCATTTTCTCATAACAAATGTAAAGAAAAGCCAAAAGTCACAAACCCTCAAAACTTTACCCTTACTCACTTACTTGTTGTCTTTCTTGACATCTCAATTTACAAACAAGAAAAAGAACAATAATGCACTCAAGCTATATCTTCATTTTTCGGTACCTACACATAATCCAATAAATTTCACTCCCCATAACTTCTATTGTTCTTAACCAAAAACTTAAATTCCTTGTACTTCAAAGTTTTCTTTTTCTGTTTGTTTTTTTCTATTTTTGTATCCAAAGAATACTCTTCCATAACTAGTAATTTTAACTCCCTTTTTTTTTAAGAATAGTTTAGGGCGTTTTCAAAAGTTTCAGGTGTCATTGATGTAAATAACTTCCACCACACTTTGAGTAGGTATTTAACTAATTTGAATATTGTTTTCAATGACTATTTGTCACCTTTTTTAATGCGTATAATTTGAGTCTATAATATGTATTATATGATTATATATATACATAGGTATGCATGCATGCGTTGTGTAATGGGGACATGTATTTTTTTCAGTTAAACTATTTCGATTGTATCGATTTTCATTGTAAACGCAATGGCTTCTTTAAGAAAGGATTATCCTAAAAGGCAAGGTAAAGTTACATTTTTCTATTTTAGGTAAATATGTACTGTAGGCATTAAAAAGGAAAATGCGACCTTATGAGTAATTTAAGTATTCAGTTATTCTGACGTTTAGTGCCTTGACTCTTAGAAATCAACGCAATTCCTTTCAAGGTGTTAGCAGACGACATTAATAATATGTCATGGGAAGAATCCATTGTTTTATTTGATAGTTTATATTTTATTGATTCAAAATAGCTTTTTATGGCCTTTAGTCCTATAAATTGGCGTTTCGTTCGGCTTACTCACTTGAACTCATCAGTGACATAGTGAGGGCTTTGTCATACGCAATTTATATTAAGTTCAGTTCAACTTTCATGAATTTTTCAACGAAAATCCACTGTAAACTATATCCAACAAGATTAGAATTCCTAATCATTAAGCTGGAAGTTTTTTTGCCCTGGGCCAGGCATAGTTTCTATATAAGAAGGTTTTCTAATACAAATTCTATATACTACTGAAATAAATCAGCCAAGTAGAAGACTTAGCATTAAGGATTGGACTTGTTGAATTATTGATTCAAAATAGCTTTTTATGGCCTTTAGTCCTATAGAGTAGAGTAAGCCGAACGAAACGCCAATTTATAGGACTAAAGGCCATAAAAAGCTATTTTGAATCAATAATTCAACAAGTCCAATCCTTAATGCTAAGTCTTCTACTTGGCTGATTTATTTCAGTAGTATGTAGAATTTGTATTATAAAACCTTCTTATATAGTTTATATTTTATACTAAACAGGTAAATAAATTAAATATTGAAAGTAGGTATATTATTTACACGAATTTTACTTTCTTTTAATATTTTCTAAATATATTTTCTTTTAATAAGTACGGTCCTAACTCTATTAACCTGAATAGCTGTGACCAAGCTTTTCACGGAAAATCAAAAATCCTCTTGAAGAGATGTTTTTATTTAAGTTCTAAACAAAAAATATATTTGGGGATGTCGTTCACTGTGGCTTATGTGGAACTTTGAATATAAAAAAGATTAATATTTTTATTAAACTGATAATAATTTCCGGAAGAAAGTAGAATATAATGATCTACCTTCTAACACTGAGGCAAAATGCCATACAAATTGGCATCAATTCAGCCGGTATAGCTGGGAACCTGACATTTTGAATACTTTCTTCTTATAATATTATATTTAAGTATTTCTAAGCTCACCTCTTGACATCCCCACTAAAAGGATCACTTTTTAATTTGTTGATTTTTCTATACCTACAAGGTGCTTTTGACCTGTCAATTTTGGAAATTACAATGGTCTACAAAAATTAAATTTTTCTTTTCGCCTTTAAATAATTTTTGAAATTATGATAGATTTGACTTTTCTTAATCTAAATCTGGTTTCAAAAAAAATCTATCACGTATTGTTTTTTTTTAATTAACTGTTAAAAAATATGATTGATCTGTAGAATAGACCCCTCATTTTCCGTAACTTTATTGCACTGCAAGAACCTACAGTTAAACTAGGTTTTGACATTGAAAAAATTCTTAAGAAGTTGGACTTGCATATTATTGTTCCTCAAAGTCTTAAACATAACTGATAAGATTGGCGTATTGGCCCTCCCATGTACTTCCTACCCAACTTTCTCCCCTCTATTTTTTTAAAAATACATAGTTTTATTTCAATACCTTTTAGCCGGAGAGAAAAAATATGTATAAAGAAATATTCATTACAGTCAGTAGTCAGTCAGTCCCTTAAAAGATACAAAGCGGCAAAGTTTCAAAACATCAGTTATTATATTTGACTACCCGAGTTGTTTTTGAAAGCTGTTCTGAGAAAAAATTGAATTTCAAAGAAATTAAAAATGATAAAGGAAGATGAAATACTGTTCTTTGAGATCCCATTAGTAGTTTTGCAAAAAACATATTTGGTTGTAAAGAAATTCGACGTCAAATGTACCCAAAAAACGGGTTTTTGACATGTTTATGTTTAATAATGACAATAATGACGTCAAAAAATCATCAGGGATAGTTTTGGACATTTGAAGAAGGTTTTTACAATATTTTTTTTTCGCGGTTTTGCATACATTATTTTTGTATCTTTCACCATTAGTTTAAAAAAGTACTAAAAACGACTTTTTGTGGTCTTTCGGTAAATTTTTTGTTTCTTTGCAAATTTTGATTGCATGACTTGCACTGGTATGCAGATTTGAAGACTTTTATAGCATAAAAATTCGTATACATTTTCAAATTGATACTTTGCGAGACGCTATAGCGTGAATCATTGGCGGATACAAGGGGGGGGGGGGGGTCATGGGGGTCATGACCGAAACTCGAAGCGAATGTTACTGGCAGTCCGAGATTTTGACATTGGAGACTTTAATTTTCGAGATTTCGTTATATTTGCGAAATTTTGTGTTGCGAAATTTAAATGCAAAATTGTTAAAAATGGGATTTTTAATTTTGAAATTATTGAGAAATTGTGAGAATTCGTTATTCAAGATTTTGATTTTGTTATTTTGTAAGGTTCCATGGCTTTTCAGATGATACCCATTTTTTGGGAGTATCTCACAAACAGGTACCAACAATCGTGGGTGATATTGAAAAGCAAATATCGGTAGCAGATTCATTTTTCGATTGCAATTACCATCGCATTATGCTTCGATTTGCCGGAGGATTTGATTACTTGCACTCGCCCACCTAGCAACTTGACAAAAAACTATTGGGAATTCAACGTTTTTTTGGCGACATACCTCTGTTTTGTGCAGGGGATGTCATTAAAGAAAGTCGTAAGCTATTTACAATAGTCGGAAAAAGTATTTTGACAAAAAAAGGAAAAGATTAGTGCTTTCAGATAATTTCAAAATTTTTTTTGAAAAATAATTATTTCTATATGTTACGAGGTCTCAAAAACTGCAAAAAAAAATGATTTTTGGTAATTTTCTAACGGCAATTTCTTGAAAACCCAAGCTGATTGCCCACAAACGGATGACGGATTTGAATTCTGCATCCAAAAGTAAAAGTATACTAAAAAACAATTCTCACTGCCTGTACTAAAAAGTTAACCGGTAATTGCGAGCCTTTTTAATATTGTCAAAATACTTTTTCCACCATACGTTTTTGAAATACAATTCTTATTTTCAAAACTTTGATTATGAATCTAACTTTTGAATGTTTTTTGGAAGCTTATTTTGATTCGATTATAATATATTTTTCAGATTTTTTCTATCAATAAAAAAAAGATGTAAAGAAAATTGCGAATTTTTTTTTTTTTTAAATACTTTTTCCGATTGTTGTAAGTTCCTTCGTGTTACGATACAAAATAGAAAAATAGATTTTTTAAGGCCTACATATTTGCAATAAAAAATAAATTTTGTAATGCAATACCATGAATTTTGAAGAACGTGACCCCCCTGGGCAAAAGTCTGGATCCGCACTTGGCGTGAATTAAGGACCGCCATTTTCGATTTACAAAAAAAAAAGTTGTGTTGTTAGTACTCAACTTGTGCTGCATTGTGCCGTAATTATAAAAAAAAAATTGCTAATTTTGATAATATTACGGATGGAATTTTTTTTTAATTTTTGTATATTCTATTCGGCATATGGCAGCACAAACTGAGCACAAAACAACACAACTTTAAATTTATACGAAATAACAAGATTAAAAAAAAATCATCTGACAAATTTGCAAATTTGCATTTTTTTTTTCAATATTTACGGCACAATGCAGCATGGGTACAACAGTACAACGTTTTTTTTCTAACATCACGCACATCGTTTACATTCCACTATTTCATGAACTCTAAAATCCGGAATAGAATTGTGAAAGCTGCAAGCTCCTATCGTGGTCTCAACTTTTGGATACTTAATTTTCGAGGTTTTAATTTGCGGGATTTTGTAACTGCGAGTTTGTTACAAACGGGATTTTGAATTTGCGATACTATGAAAAACGAGATTTGGTAACAATAATTTTGTGTTGCTCTGCAATTAAATTGTTTTGGGTACGAAAGAACGCATAACGAAATCTCGCAATTACAAAATCCCACTTTACATAATCTCGCAATAATAAAATCCGCTTTTCAAAATCTCACAATAAGGAAGTCCTGCAAACAAAAATCTCGCAAATCAAGATCTTGAAAAATTGCAATGCAATTGCAACAAATACTTTTTTTTTTTAATCAAAATCTCGAGAAAATATATTATAGTTCCATAAATAAATTTATGATAACTTCACATGGTCAAAATTGAATACTTTTCGAAGCATTGCTAAGCACATTTCGCTTGCCTTAAAATAAAAATTATATCATTTACCAATAATAAGAAATACTTTTTTTTCTTAAAATATACATTTTACTTTTTTTTTAATAAAGAAATAAGTTTTTGCAATAAAATTGAAAAAAAGTTTTTCGTTTTCGGTTTCGGTTTCTATTTAGGATTTTTATTTTTCGTGCGAAGCCCACAGCGATACGTTGCTGTGAGATTTTAATTTGCAAGATTTTAAATTGCGAAATTTTAATTTGCGAGATTTTGGTTGAAATTTAGGAGAGTTTTTAGTGCGAGATGTAGATGCGATATTATTAAAAGCGAGATTTTGTAATTGCTAGAATATGAAAAACATTATTTTTAATTTGCGAGATTTGTTTATGCGAGTTTTAAAAAAAAATGCGAGATTTCTATATTCGAGATCTTGGTTTGCGGGATATCGAACCACTCCCAATTAAATTTTGCGAGATTTTAATTTCCAAATTTTTTAAGTTTGCGCGATTTTGTAATTGGAATCTTTTTAAAACGGGATTTTGTAATTGGTAGGCTTTGATATTTCACAATGCGAGACATTCAATGCAAAATTTTAATTTGCGAGATTTTGTAACCAACCCAGTTAGCAAACGGCCAAGCAGACAAATATTAGAGCCTGTGTTAAGAAGCTTCACTTCAGAAAGTGGATTTTGTTCACCGATTGCTTGAATCACCGTAAATGAGTTTTGGGAGTATAGAAATGCAAATGTCATGGTTAAAATGTTTTATAGAAGTTATTTTATTTTGTGTATATCGAGGGTAGACTGAGTTTATTTCAAAACTTAGACTCTAACCTAATAATTTTGTCAGGTGTTGTTGACATAGTTTATTCAAAGTCTTTTTCAAAGAAGACAATTTCTTAACACCTCGTAGTGATATGATTTAATATAGCCATCATGGCAAATAAATTACATTGAAATTAATTTCATCTGACTATTTTGAACCTTTGACTATCTTTAAAAGTTATCTAACTCTTACACCTATAAACATTGTTTCACTTGGAAGTCTCCTAGTAAAAAAAAAAACTATTCAAACGCTTGATGAAAACAAAAAAAATTCCCAAAAGTCTAAAACAAATTCCACAAAACAGGTCAATGTAATATTCAAATTCCAACATGCGATTCTTTATCCATGTAGGTAAATGTTATACCCTTAAGAGGATTCAACAACCTCAACCAAAAAAAAATTCCATTCATTTAGGTGTATCATGTGATTCTTTTATATCATAAAGAATAAAGTCCTGTCATCGGCTACGTTTTGTCTGAGGCCTTTTGAATGTTTTACATTTGAAAACCCTTAACACACCTACAAAATACCCTTTGTCATCACAAAAAAAAAACACTTAGAACCAATTTTAGATAGAATATAGAAAGCAAAACACAAAACAAGTGTTTTTTGAGTCCACTGGCGTTGACGCTGACGCTAGCTTAAAACTGAAAAAGAATAAACATTTCATCGCATAAAAAAAAAACTGATGAGTAATTTTGATATGCGCAAGATAGCAAGGCAGGAGACTGCAGCAGCACCCTTAAAACACTCCCTTTTGTACTTTAAGGAAAATAATACAATATTTAGTACATATTATGCTAAGTTCTATGCTTTTTTTTCCCAGACAAAGGAAAACGGATTTTTGTTCCCTTTTTATTTCTGTGTCCTTTTAGTCCTGAACAAACTTTGGGGCATATTATAGAAAAAAGGGTAGCTTTTGCTAAAAAAAAAAACCTTTCTAATCTATGCATGCGAACAAAAAATGTAAGAAAAAAAAATAAAACAAGACCCAACTTCAGGCAGGCAGGAAAAATTGGGTCAAGAGTTTTTTTTTATTTCAGAAATAAGCGTATGGGAGAAGAGTGGGTAAGGGGGTAGGATAGGGGGTGTAGAAAAAGTTTGGATAATATAAAAGCCTGCTACACCAGAGGTACACTTTCCAGTTCGCTGACTGATGAAATTATGTACATATATAAGGGGTGGAAACGGTCCTCGTCATCTTCATCGTCCTCATCGCAAGGCATATTCACCCCTCATTATGCATTAAAACAACAGTCGAGAGAAAAAGTCAACAAACCGGTACCCAGTCAGTATATCCACTATATCAATGTAAATATTAATTGGTAGAGCAAAAAAGATAGATAGAAAGGAGAAAATAGAGATCCTTTTGAAACACAAAGGATCTATGTACGTAGATATTTGCCCAGGACAGCCATAAGTATAGAAGCACAATTGGACGAACTGATGTTATCATCTCTCTTTAGATGTAGGCTAGGTTTAAATGTCTTTTTAATTATTAGACTTTACCTGAAATTTTAAGTATATGTAGTCTTCCATAAGTTCTATGTACTATTTTGGCTGGAATCACAAAGCTTTATTCATAGGGAGGTGATTAATTATTATAGGTTTTTATAGGTTAAGCTAATGGTGATGAAGAAAAATTCAAACAAAAAGCATAAAAGGGAACAATTTCATCCTCCCATCGGATATTAAAATAAAAACACAACTCTAATTATGAGCTGGCGGGCGGAAGAAAAAAAACAACAAAAATTGTGTGTACGTCCCTAAAAACATAAATCAAACTGCATATGTGTATGTATGTAGTAGTTTTCATCACCCACTTCCTTCAGCTAAATGTGAACAAAGAGGGAACAAGAGTAAGAGTCCCTTTAATAACATTACCAGGAAAGGAACAACTAAAAAGTGTATACGGCTGAGTCGTACAAAGTTGCTCTCTCAGTCAAAAGTGGAAAAAGTTTCAGGAAAATTCTTTTCCTATTCTTTTTATTTCATCAAAATCGTTGGATCTGCTTTCGAGAAAAATAATTTTTATTATTTCAGGATACTGCTATTTGTGGATCTAAAAATCCTTGTCTCTTGGAGAGTAAAGCAGTCACTACTTGCCACGCTGGTAAGTATACCATGGGCGTATTATCTCCTCTAGGTTCATCGGACCAGTGTATCAGCGACACTGCGGATATCACCCCAATTTGGTCCCAGAGTTAACTCACCTAATAAGGCGAGTTAACTCGGAGTTAACTTAGGATTTCAATTGACTGAAAAGCACGTTTCTGGAGTTAACTCAGGTTTAACCCCGAAACTAGGATGATCTCGCACTGAAAAATTGGCTCTTAGGGCCAGTTTTTCACTTCAGGGTTTACTCTGAGTTAAATCAGAGTTAGCTAATCCTGAAAATAAATAAGACTGAGTTAACTCAGGAACAGTTTTTCAGTTGAGGATTAACTTTATCTTTCAGCTGTCAAAATCCTAGGGCCAACGATGTGCGACACTATGGATATCATCCTTCTACACCTTTTACGTATCGGAATAGAGATGGCACCACAACGGTTTTGCACTGACAATGACTTTCAATATAGAAATCGAGATGGCGTCACAGCTGAAAAGGCCCCCAATTTGGTCCCAGAGTTAACTCACCAAATTAGGTGAGTTAACTCGGAGTTAACTTAGGATTTCAATTGACTGAAAAGCACGTTTCTGGAGTTAACTCAGGTTTAACCCCGAAACTAGGATGATCTCGCACTGAAAAATTGGCTCTTAGGGCCAGTTTTTCGGTTCAGGCTTTACTCTGAGTTAAATCAGCTAATCCTGAAAATAAATTAACCCTGAGTAAGCTCAGGAACAGTTTTTCAGTTGAGGATTAACGTTATATTTCAGCTGTCAGAATTTTGAGGCCAACGATGTGCGACACTATGGATATCACCCTTCTACGCCTTTTACGCACAACGAATTGCACTGGCAATAACTTTCAATATCGAAATCGAGATGGCGGCACAACTAAAAAGACCCTCAATTTGGTGCCTGAGTTAACTCACCAAATTAGACGAGTTAATTTGGAGTTAACTTTCGATTTCAATATTTTTGGAGTTAACTCCGGTTTAACCCCGAAACTAGGATGATCTCACACTGAAGAATTGGCTCTCAGTGGTATGAGAACTTTTGTTTCGTATCATATCAAAGTATCAAACCCATAGAAAGCACATGGTACGATTCGAACACTATAAAGAGGCTATCAGGTTGAGAGAATTGAGCTTCCCACTGAGGAAAACCGGAATAAGTTTAAAGAAGCTAGGAAGACCTTTAATTGTTATATGTATTCGAAAAACCAAATTCTTACATGAACAAAAATTAAGGAAAAAAATACTAAATGTCCCAAAGATAGTAAACATTTTTGATCGTTTGTAAAAACAACCGGAATTCCACTACACCGTCGATTCCAACCCTTGTTTCAAATGATACTCTTGTGGTAAGCTCGCAAGATAAAGTTAATTTCCTTGCAGCATAGTTTGCTACTAATTCGACGCTTCCGTAAAGTTTCATGACTCCTCCTGACTTTAGAACGTTAACGGCTTCATGGGACACATGTTTGACGCTCTCCTACAGTTACCAGAGCCCTCAAAGATCTCGATATTCACAAGTCCGCTGGTTCAGATATTATCTGAACCGGCGAAATCATTGCGTAAACTTCTTCATCTATCCTACTCCACTGGCCTCTTTTCAAGTGGATGGAAAATAGCTTTTATCCAGCCAGTCCCTAAAAGAGGTGAATCTTCAGCACCCTTAAACTATCATACAATTGCACTTAAGTTCCTGCTTTCTAAGGTCATGGAAACGCTGTTTCATTATTATCAGAAAAAATATCGCGAAGAAGGGGAAGCTTCCATTGACGATCTGATGGTATATACATATATCTCACCCAATAGACGAACCAATCTTTACATCGTTTTGGCAAAAGTGAGATTATTGCGCTTGATATTTCTTGAGCATTTGATTTCTTTTATCGAAAATGCATGTTTTTGGTATCGATTAATCTCTTATTCGTTGAATTAAAAATTAACTGTATCGAAGTTGTTTTCAACGGTTTTCAGTCTGATATTCACCAAATAAATGCTGGTGTGTCCCAAGGCTCCGTTTTGTCGCCGACTCTTTTTCTTATATTTATTAACGATCTCTTCTCTAAAGCTTCTAAAAGTAGAACTATAGGCAGAAGCTGTCAAAACCTTATGTCAAAACCGACCGAAAAATAGCCTTACGAAACTTTTGTTTCATAAGTCACCCATAATGCACTTAAGTGGTTGAAAGTAAAAATAAATGTAAATTGTAATTTAGTCCAGTCAACGAAGACTCTAAATCATTTTTGGACATATTCTAAGAAATAAATTAAATAAAAGGGGAGGTGTATTTCCCCCTCCTTTCTAAAATGGGGGAAAATTCCCAAACATTAATCTCTTATTTCATTAAGTCAGGCGCGGATCCAGGATTTCGTTCAGGGGGGGGCAATTTTCGTGAGTTTCCAAAATCTTGATGGGGTCTACAAAAAAAATTGAGTACGCTTAATTCCGCACTACACGCCTGGACACTCAAGCAATGTGAGTTGATGAGTTTGAAATTTTAAGAAAGCAATTAACTCTTTCATAACTGCCACAGTGTCTCGAACAGCGGTTACTTTGAATTTGTGAAATGAAGTTTTGCAGTTTGTAGCTAAAACATGGTGTCTTTACAACGTTTTTGAGTTCCCTCTGGATCTGCGTAACAATACAATATTATTTTCGGAAAACATAATGGCACAGTGGTATGTTCCTATTAAGACACATGACGTTCGAGTGAAATTTCCAGCCTCTTCTTTAGCTGGGGCAACCTAACTTAACTTTGCCAGTAAAAGGCAATTTTCGATAACGTCATCAGCGTCAAAAATGCATTTTGCAGAATGTTCTCAAATGCGAACTTCAAGTCTTATGTTCAAAAAGGCAAATACAAGTTTTACTGCATAACACGGCCGTAGCCAGACCTACGCTAGGGTGAGCTCAGCTCACCCAAGCTCACCCAAAAAATTTCTGAGATATTTTAAGATTTTCAAGCAAAATATTTATTTGCTTTGAAATAAAATTTGAAACGTATGCCAATACCAATCTTCCCGTTCTGTTACGCAAATTTTGAATTCTTCGTCAGCAGGTCGGAGACTCACCGATTCATTGCTCTACTTGTACTCTGTTGTACTTTTGTTGACAGTCACTTTTGATCTGTTATTTTTCAGTCAAAAATTTGTTCCAAAATGCGATGGATACTTGGGAATAGTTTGAAATTATATGGAATGCACAAAACACATAAATTCAATGATAGCCTTATTGGTTTTTCCTTGAGTTTATAGCTGAAACTTAAAAGGACTTTTCAAATCTGTTTACGTCAAAAGTGGCAGCTTTCATTTTGTAAGAACTGACAGATATGAAACTGCTAAGCAAAAATAAAAGTAGGTCTTTTATCTTACGACCTTTTCGAATAGCTATCTGGAAGATCGATTCGATACGTGTATACGATTTTATATTCGATTCTGAAATTAGATCCAAAAGAATTTTTTCTTATTTTTTTTTCAGAGCAAAAATGTCATTCTGGCATCAATCGAAAAGGCCGTTAAATGGAGTTTAAGTAAAGTTTTGATACTATTTAATTTTTAATTTAGTATTCAAGAATCTCTCCGTTTATCCTTAATCAACTTTAAATATTAAAATTCCACATGAAAAATTCCACAAAATAAGGATTTTGACGTTTGTGATTGAAGGAGGGAGCAATATATTGTCAAATAACATTTTGAGAAATGCTTGAATGCTCTTTCGGTACCAGCGATTACTATATGAACTGTCTACCTTTTATCGGTAAATGCATGTTATAGGTAAGGTACCTATTGCTTTAGGAAAAACAAAATTTTTTATTGTCATTATTATAATTTCCATTAAAAAAAATGTGACCTCACCCAAAACAACCTCGAGTTGGCAACAAACATATTGAGAAGCGGGGGAACGTGTTCATAAACGTTAAATGCGTTTGCAAGAAAATTGAAGGACGTTGATATAAAAGATTTTGTGCAAACAAAACCATTGCATTAATTTGACAATATAGCTGTAAACTAAAATTGTAGATCAAAACCGAGATGAACCGTATCGTTTGCTCAGATGCCTTCGTCCATCGATACAAAACCAAACTTTCCGACATTGAAATAAAACACAATGATTATGTAATACAACGAAAAAACCTTTCTTTGTTAAACTTTTCCGTCTGACCTTCTCGGTTCAGCCTTCGATTGTGACTAAAGGTAGAACTAGAATAGTCGGAAGCCAACTTAAGTGGTCGTACGAAAACAAGAAATTCATATGACACGCATTGCGAAATTGAGCTTTTCGTTTAGTTTTCGTAAAATTTTGCCGTCGGACGCGATAGCGCTCACTGACCGCTCTTTCGTAAGTGGACGGACAAAAATCAAAATGGTGGAAGCAAACTAAAAGAAATTTGGCGCTTGGTGCATAGTTTTCAACACTTTTTCTTCTATTTAATGTATGAGAGTAGTAAAATCTTAAATTTTCTTTTAATTAATTTATACCACTTCGAATTTTCGTGGTTTCACGAGTAAATATAAAAGCCTATTGTGCTGTGAATAAGTATAAGAAAATTAACATTGAAGAAATGATTATTTACATTTTTTTTTCACTTTCAACCACTTAAGTGTATTATGGGTAACTTGTGAAATTGACGTTTCGGAAAGCTACTTTTCGGTCAGTTTTGACATAAACTTCCGACAGCTTCCACCTATTTTAGTTCCACCTTTACTTTCGTTATACATGTCATTTACAATATACTAAGCCTTCGTTAAGTTTTAATATAAATTTTTCATATACATAAGCTGAAAACATGGAATGCAGAGTTGCCAGATTCTTGCAGTGCAATACAATAGCAATATTCGCATCGAAAGATGACGATCATTTGAAAATCGAATTGACGTTGACTTGACGTTTTCAAAAATGCCCAAAAACAACTATCTTTAGGTGTAGAAGTTCCATTCAACTTCTCTTCAACAGTGACTGCTGTAGTCGTTACCTGGTTTTTCTCCAATCTTCTTCGTTGGATTCGTACTCCTCGTCAGTTTAATAATATGGAACACGGACAGTTCCTACAACGCATCCACGAAAGTGGCAAAATCCTCACTTACATACATCAAAAACGTATCAGATGTGCAGCACGTCAGATATGCGGGAGTCGCTCTCGAGAGTTTTCTATTAAAAGTACTCCCTCAATGGAAACGCACATTTAAATGTTTATCATAAAAAGAATCACCCATTTAGTATGAAATTTTTTGGTATCTCTCATTAACTCTTATACAGAAATGTATAGTTTTTTTATATTAACTTTAATTAGATATCTTTATCCTGTAGATCGAAGCACTAGACATTTTTGAAACTAATTAAATCGACGTATTTTAAAGATTTAATTTTGTTTTAATCAACAACTTTCAACTTTAAGGTTGAAAATTTAGAAAAGTGCCCCTACCGCCTCTTCCGTAACATTTAACTATAAAAAACCACTAATAAATTTGTAAAGGAGGGTTGGAGGTGGAGCAATAATTTTTTGAAACATTATTGTGAAATTTTTCACATCACTTTGAAAAGTGAAAATCAAATCGATTTGTGATTCAATCTGCTTCTCGTATGAAATAAATTGACTATTCTCATAAAATGTTATACAGTAATGTAGCCTGACATTGATCTTTTAATAAAAGACCTTAACGTAGAAGATGGGGCACCTAAAACCGAAGTTATAAGCTTTCCACTCAGTCGATTTGAAGGCTATTTGTGCATAGCGGAACTTTTGTAAGCTGAACATGGTCAGCCAGTGGACAACGCATAACTAACTACTCATTGCTCAACGCTGCCAAGAAATTTTTTTATAAGAGTATAACGAAATCACATTTCTTTGAGTACATTTTATTAAATTCATATTTTATGCATCTTTCGTTCTTGCCCAGGGGGGGGCAATTGCACCCATTGCCCCCCCCCCTGTATCCGCGCCTGCATTAAGTATTGGCCAATAGCTTTGAAAAATGCTGTGTACTTCATACCTTGAAGAAACAGTGTTTCTCATATGAAAATAAATACTATCAAAAAAAATTAAATAAAGACATTTTAACCAAAACCACCTTCTGTACACCATAAATTGCTCTCGTAATGCCCCTTTACCAAATCGCAATTATGGGCGCAACATATGAATTCTATGTATTTGCTCGGTTTTGTACGACCACTTAAATGGCATTCCTACTATTATAGTTCTACCTTAACCCACTTATTTGTTTGAGAGACGACAGTGTTTCCAGTCTCAAATCCTTATTCTTCGGAAGTGGAGCTGCAACGGCAGCGTAGAATAAGCTCATTAAAATCTGTTCTTGACAGCATCGTCAAATGGGGAATAAATAACCGCGTGCTGTCTCTTGTCGATAAAACAGAATGTACCCCCACTGCCATTATCCATGAATGGCACTTGCATAGAGGAAACAGCGATAATCTATATACATACTCGGTATATGCATCACCACCAACCACCTTCTCTGAAATGACCACATACATATTTGACGTCGCCAGAAATGCTAAGTTTTCCTCAGACTATGTAAGAAATTTTTGTCTCCTTTCTGATGTGGCTATAATCTACTAAGAACTAGCAATTGAATCACTTGAAAATTGACGGAATTTCTTATGTCTCTATTTATTGTATTGAAAATTTTACAAACGAAACATTCCACCGTTGAAACAATTCTACCTTAATACTCGCATGGCTATAAATACCCATCAGCTTACCCTTGAGCCTAACTTCGGGCGTACTGTTAATTATACCCAGAGGTTTTTTAGCTGCACTACACGAATGTGCAATTCCCATAGGCGTAGGAAGGGGGGGGGGGGGGCAGAGGTGGGCTCGGTACCAGGCTGAAGTATTATTTGTTCTATAATCTAAGACGAGATGTCTTTACCTATCGCCTGTGTTTTATGGGGGACAATATAATGTGGATGAATTAAATTTTTTTTTTAAATCCGATATTATTAGTTTTTACTGCTCCGGAAAAAGATGATTTTGAGGCAATCGGTTACACTCTTTCTGTACTTGTACCTACAGTACAATCCATAACCTTGAAACATTCAGGAATGATTTTAAAATTTGGTTTGAAATAGAATAAATTTTAGAGATGTAGGTATGAGATTTCCTTAATACCAAAAAGGCATCAAGTAGGAGACGTCATAAAAAAGATTTTTAATTTCCAGCAAGAGTTGATGGCAAAGGGAATACCCTTGATTTAGCATCCAATATCGAAACATAGGTAGATTTTGTAATCAAATTTTATTTTGTGTGCAGATTCAAATTGTTTTTAATGGTCGACTATTTAAATTCATATTTTGAAGATCCTTTTCAAAATGGGATTAAAGTTTTAGTGGAAACATTTATTTTTCTTTTAAATAAATGTCTCAAAACACTATCTCTTTTTTTTTTAAAGACAAATCAAATTGAATAATTTGAATACTCTAAATTTAAAAAAAGTCCTTAAATACATATTATCCAGCCTTATTTATTAGATTTTTTAGACGGTTGACTAGTAGCACAATTTCTTAAAAATTCCTTTTAGTTGGAAATATATGTACAAAGTGAACAAAGTTTTTAAATAACTTTTTGGAGTTGAATGGCTGTCTTATGTAAGACAAAGCTTATAAATACGACCATACAACTCTTTTTCGACTAAGTTAATGGATAACATAACTGTCAACTTCAAAAGGCGAAATATTCCATTGCTCCATTCAGTAGACGCCTTCGTCAAACCAGATATGAGTATCTGCTGGGGGCATTGTATATCCAATCTATAGTATTCTCATGAAACACGATTTTGTAGGTAGACATTTGGTCGATAGGTTCGCTGTGATCGCCTTACCGAGATCCCTTAACAAAAATTAGTATGACATTTGGACGCATAGATGGCCACGAGCTTTTTTTCTTCATGAGAATACTATAGAATTTATATACAATGCTGGGGGTCGATTCTCTATCTGTGAAACTGTGAAGTGATAAATCTTACTATGCCTTCACGCATCACGCCAAATGCGATTCCCGAAGTGTGAAAAAATGAAAACAAATACCAAAATGTTTTCAGTCAGACGATTTTATCAGTAGATAACTTAAAAGATGCTTAAAAATGGATTCATCAGCACTGATTGCCGAGGTCTTGATTATACTTAGAATTAAAATACTATATGAAATGAACCTTGAAAATTTAAAAAACATATTGGAAGGAATATGCTTCGAATTGCATACAGACTGCTCCAGGCCACATTAGCAATTCCGTTTAGTTCCGCCAGTTGTGAAAGAAGTTTATCGGCAATGCAGCGGTTAAAAACTTGGTTGAGAACTACTATGACAAAAAATTATTCATGTTTAGTTTAGATGCATCTTAAGACATTGCTGTAGAATTGAGTTTGGTAGCACTTCTAGTGAGTGTTAATTTGCTTTACAGCTGTTGCTGTCGTAGTCGGCTTCATTCATTATAGTTCTCTTTTGAACAAGTCCACATACATAATTATTAAGGAATCATTTGAACTGAAAAATGATTTATTCTACGCATTTTTGTCAATTTTTTTTAAGCACTGGCTGGTTGCTCGCACCTTAGAAAAAAATTCCTTTCTACGCCAATGGCAATGCCTTACCGTTTACCTGGCAGGATTTCTTACCATGTGCATCGGTATCTCCTTTAAATCATCTCCAATTTTCCTAACGCTCGCACTATGTTTAAACATTTCAAGGGTGTTTATAGCCCCTTGAGTGCGCGCATATTAAAAAAAAAAAAAAAAAAAAAAACAATTTAAAAAAATTATCTTAAAATATTTTTTTCAAGAAACCAGAACATGATCTTTAACCACATCAGGTTAAATAAAGAAACTATAAAGCCGACTTTGTAAAGAACTATAAATATCCTCTGTGAACAAACACAAAAATTAATATAAAATCCGAAGGAGGCAAAGGCAAAAGACAATAAAAACAATAAGCCGGTATAGAGGTACTTTGCCTTAAAAGAGGATTCAATAACAAAAAAAAAAAACAAAAAAGGGATCTTTCATGCCATATAGTCATGCTCTTGATTTTTAAGTGTAAACCATATGATTTGTATGTCGATTGTGCATGAAATATTTTCTAGAAATAACTTAGGTAGATATACATAGATATATAGATATGTACATGCATAAGATAGATATGTACCTACCTATAGACAATATGTTTGGAAACCTTTTAATTATATATAGTTTGATATTTGAGGTATATTTTGAGTGAATGAAATGAAGTATTGACAGACATGACACAAGCATTTTATGTGAAATTGATGGAATATATTTACGTACATACTAAAGGGGCGTTGAGTGAGAAGGACTTTAATTTTTCCTAGTAATGAAAACAAATTTAAGGGGTGGAATGTGATATTTTTGAGAAAAGGCAATATTTGGGTATGGCAGGCCAAATTAAATTGACTGCAATTAATTTGTGGTCGGTAACTTGTAAGGAAATGTGTGGTGTGCTTGGATATTTTGTGTATAGAAACAAAAACAAGAAATTAAGAAGAAATAGCTGGGGTGGAATCAACAAAATTAAATCCGAAGTCCATAATTTTTAAAATATCAACAAATTAAAATACTTTTCGCTTTATAAAAATATTCTAAATTTGCTTATTTACTTAAATTAAATTAAATTATAATCCTTTATGAGAAGAAATGTGAAAACATGCAATTCCTTCTTTAAATTGCTATAAAACAACTCTTAAAATAGGTTAAGTTGAAGAAAATTAAACACGAATGTAAAATATATTCTTAAAATATTTTAAAAGTTAAGAAAAAATCGGGTTGTTTTGGAATTATGTATTGAGTTTTCAAAAAAAAAATCAATCAAATTTAAATCCAAAAAATACATTTTTGAAAACCTTGAAACATAATACTATTGAAATTTTTTGATAGTCCCACCATTTTAAAGAAAATCGAAAATAAAAAAAATGGTTCTTTGGGAGGTACCATTAATAACCATTTTTTTTTAAATTGGTTTCCCACCCAAACGTACCCTTCACTAAAAGCAATTGATTGATTTTTTTTAAGAAAAGTTGTATCGAATACAAAAAGAAAAATAGCTTCTAATACCTACAAACCTTCAGAAACACCGAATTTATTTCTAAATACCCCCGAAAACAAATTCAAAACAATTTTTGAATTAATTTTTTTATGAAATTTGAAATCGTTGAGGTAGATATAAGGATAAGGATTAAAAAAAGAGAAATTTTGTCAAAAACACCGTCAAAAGTGGGCGTGGCAAACGTAATAATAGGTAACCAAAAATTAATATTTTCGTCAAAAACATCCGCAAACGTGGGCGTGCAAAAAAGTTTTGTTTTATTCTCTTCATCATATTAGCTTAAACTTTTCTAAGCATTTACGTAAATTTTGACATTAAGAGACTCGTGGACTGAATTTTTTCTGATGATGTCATATGATACCGTTTATCATTTCCAAAAATAGCTTGACTGCTTCAAATTTTATAGATTTCAGACCTACTATCCATACGACTTGGAATTTGGTTGAATTTTGGCGATACAAACTATTTACCACTGGATCATTTTTTAATGATTTAAAAACTTTAATTTCAGTTGTACTGCCTACTTTTTACTCTTTTAAACAAAAAATTTAAATAAAACCATTGTAAAATTAAGGAATTGATTCAAGTTAATGTTTGAAATGTCTTAAAATATGTTTCTAAATGTATTTTTTTCATATAAAAGTGATTTCAATACAGACTTGCACAAAATTTTGAAAAGCAAGTCTAAAATGTTGAGCAATGGATTACAACTAATTTTTATGCTATTCTTCTTGGTACTGAGAAACTCAAAGTACCAAAAATTCGAAAAAAATTTAAGATAATTTTAAGTAATCGTTTTCATAACGTTGATATTTTTTTTTCTGTTGCATTTTTTAAATCTAACGTCAGGGTAAGAATTGTGACAACTGGCAATTGGGAAAAACCGTTTAATTACCATTATTTATTAATGAATTAAAATATTTTGAAAATCGAAAGATCTATGAATAATAAGCACTCTTTAATAAGAATTTTTCAACAAAAAAAATATGCTCAAAAATTTGGCCCTAAGGTGTAATTGATTCTTTTGACTCACACCCAGGGTTCCCAGATTGAGGGGAAAAGCACCACTAAGAAATAATAAGAAATTTTCAAAAAAAAAAATATGTTCAAAAATTTGGTCCTAAGGTGTAATTGATTCTTTTGACTCACACGTCACACCACTGAATCAATATCTCCGTGGCGGTCGTGAAGAACCAGGTAAGTCGAGTTACCTGAAAAATGAGTTAGCAATGGTAACAGATAGTTAAATTATAGTTCTACGTCGTGTAAAATTTTGAGACTTGAAAACCTCATGGAAACTTAGACACAGCGATGTGCATTTCCAGGTATCTTGCAATTTTCAAGATAGTTTCGGTAAGTCTACTTATCGTGTTTTTTTCATAATGGGAAGAACTATTAAAAACGGTTAACTCTATATCAGTTTATTCAAAACGAGGTTTTCATTTTCTCTTAGTTGATAGAACAGGGCCTTATTTCACGGAAAAGATATGACACTGTAAATTTTTAATAAAAAATTATTTGCTTAATTTTTTAAAAATTTATAATTTACACTGAGACATGAGTACTTTAAGGAACATTCATTTTGTGGGGTGTATGTAATGTATCTGATATACAAATGTTCCATCAAATGGGTTTCTGGTTTTAAATATGTATAATAATATAAAGCTGTAAGGCCACTATAAATGAACATATTTGGTTAAGAGAACAACTAGTAAAAGCAAAGAGCTAGTATGTTATCTTGAAAATGATCCAGTATATCTACCCTTACTCGTTTTAACCAATGCAATAGATTTTTTATTATTTAAAAATGCGCATTATTAATGTAAATTTCATCTATAAAATTGAAAAAACGATCCATTTGAGATATGAAACATATTTTTGCATTCAAAATTTGCATTTAAAAAGCTACAATTTTGTGCACTAAAAGAATCAAAATGTTCTTATTTTCATTCTGTAACTTCATTCTTGTTTAGCGGAAACTTAAATATTCAAAAACTTTGGGGCTGCGAAATTGAGATGTGCGCAAGAAGTTTAAATTGCTACAAATTCATATGATGAATACAAATTTATTTACGTACTTTTAGTTTTCACTGCGATCTTCAGACTTATTTTAGCTGAAATTTTAATAATAAAAAATTTCTGACTTAGCAAAATTGATTAGCAGTAACAGTGCTTTTGATGATTCTGTCAACCAATTTGTGCGTCGTCAAAAATATTGAAATTATGTTTGTTATTTTATGACATTTTTTCATTAAGATTTTTTTCGTCAATTAGTGGGGCGCCAAATCTAATTGGCCCTGGGCGCCTTATCTTTAGATACGTCACTGTTGATGACGGAAATACCACTTCCCATCAGAGCGTCGAAAAAAGACTTTATGGATTTGTTGCCATTAATTGACACAGCATTTCATCAATTTTATCTAAGTCTAAAAGTTAATAATGAGAATCCACCTGATTCGGATTGGTAGATCCAGATATGGGATGAGTAACTTTTCATCATATTGCAACAATATTTTGAAGTATTTATTTTGTTTCTTTTTTAATGAAATATTTTTATTTAAATAAATGATTTTATTTTTATTTCTCTTATCTGTTTTTGATCCTAAAATAAAAATTCTTAAATTACTTACTGCCTTTTTTTCACCCATGAATATGATTTATTTTTAAAATAGAATCATTATAATAATCAATCAATTTACTATCTTGTAATTATTTTCATTATTTTGTTCCTCCAAATTAAATTTTATAGCACCTTTTCTGCACAAATATTTCAATATTTGTATAATGCGATGTCAAAAATAAAATTCTTTTGCATCAAAATTATGGTACATAACCAGGTAAGTCACATATAAAATCTGTTAACTCTATGTGTAATAAACAAAAATAATTCTAGTTCAATAAATAGTGCAACATATTTAACGAAACTTTACCTATAAGTAGTTCTATCCTAACAAAGTGGAAAAAAAAATATTTCAACTTTTTTCGATAGTCATTCGATTTTGGGTTCGATGCTAAACTTAAAACTCTTCTACTGAAAAATCAACTATTTTGAGTTACCTGGTTCTTCACGACCGCCACGGATCTATTAGGCCAAGAGCCGGGTACTTTTTTCCTGCATTTTATAACTAAACTGATGTCCTTGATGGAGTATGTTCAAGGGTGTTCCCCATATGTAAATCTCAATTGGCGGTACTGGGAGCCACGAGGGTCAATCAGTTCAGTAATAATTTGCATTATCAACCTACAGTTTTTGCTCTGGCGCCTGGAGTATTATATATGGGGCATTCCATGCTAAATCACCGAGTTTTTGACCAGACCCTCTTCGATTTCGCTCATTTTTTTATATGTTGTGGTGTGTATTGAAAACAACTTGCACACCGATTTTCATCCTTATTCCAAACCGGAATTGAGTAATCGATTTTTTAATTTTTTGAGAAAATTTCTTTCAGTTAATGATTGACAAGTAACTAATATCGATATATTATTTCATTAATTTTTTTCGTCTCTATTATGTAGTTTCAGGACAAAAATAATAAAAAATTATTCGAATGAATTGTAACCCAGTTATTAACTTTTGATAATTTAAATCGCCATTTTCAAAAAGTGCGACCCCTTCGATTTTTAAAATAAAAAAATTCAGAAATTCTACTTTTTATTACGCAACTTTAAAGTCCAAAATAAATTTGTGATCACAATATTTTCAATTTGTTTTTTTTTTTTTCTTTTTTTTTTATTTATCTATAATTTCACTTTTTTGATTACGGTTCTGCGTCAATAATACTTTAGGGCATGATTCTTGGATAAATTCTAAGAAAAAAATCGTAGGGAGAGAAAACTCTATCTCCCCCCGTGAGGCAGGGGGGCAATTTCTGAAAAATTTACTTCAAATGCAAAAAAATATTAAGAACATACAACAATGCGCTGTACTTTTTTTGAAAGCTAATACACCATTCTTGCATTTGTTCTTTGAAATCAAGTTGTTTTAAGTAATAGCTTTTGAGAAATTTAATTTTAAAGTCAAAAGGACAAAACGGTCTACAAGAGCAATAACGACGAGACATATGTCGTCGGAAAGGTATTTTTATGTACTACAATAGTTACTATGGGGGCTTACTTCAAATCACTGTGTGAAAAAAGTTATTCGCTAAATAGGATTGTGCTCTGGTACATTCTAGTATGAAAAAAGTATATTTAGTTTGGGGAAAATTTATGAAAACTGGTCTATTATATAACGACAATATATATGTCATTGAAAAGGTATTTCTATTACCTACAATATCTTTAATATAAGTTCAGTTAGAATCTCTGTGTGAAAAAAGTTATTCGTAAAATAATCAAATATTGTGGTTCATTTTAGTGTGAAAAAATGTTTTTTTTTTAGTATGGGCGAAAAGTGTGATGGCAAGTTCAACCAATAACAACGGGACGCATGTCGTTGGAAAGGAAATTTTATGTATTACAATAGTCAATATTGTAGCTTAACTCAAATCTTTGTGTGAAAAAAGTTATTCGCTAATTGTTACCCATGCTCCATACATTTTATCTGTGCTAAAATTCCCTAAAACAGCGAATAACTATTTTCACACAGTAATTTTAAATAAGTTGTTACTGTAACTATTATTGTTCATGAAAATACCTTTTCAACGACATGCATATTATTAGTACTGGTAAGACCAGTTTGTATACATTTTGCCCACACTTAATTGTACCAAAACAAAACCTAGGTTAACGAATAACTTTTTTCAAACAGTGATTTGAAATGAGCCGCCATAGTGACTATTGTAGCTCATAAAAATACCTTTCCAACGACATACGTCTCGTTATTATTGGTTCCTAGACCACCTTCCATACATTTTTGCCGATTGTCCTTTATGAATAAGATTGTGATTTTTTTTTAATTGATATTTTTCAAACTTTTGCATTATTAAGTGCTGTTTTTGTGTTGAATAGTTAATGCCGTTATTAATTTTTAAACAAATATCGAAAGCTAAAAGTAAATTTTTTTTTATTTTTTGAGAAATTAAAAAAAAAGCATTTAAAGTCAATTTTTCAGAAATTGCCCCCCCTGTTTCAGGGGTGGAGATAGAGTTTTCCCCCATTCGATTTTTTTCTTAGAATATATCCAAGAATCATGCCCTAAGATATTATTGACGAATTACCGTATTAAAAAAAGTGAAATTATAGATAAATAAAAAAAAATTAAAATAAATTATAACTCCAAAAATTGAAAAAAAAAAAATAGAAAATATTGTGGTCAGAAATTGATTTTCGACTTAAAAGTTGCGTAATAAAGAGTAAAATTTTTTAAATTTAAAAACAAAAAAATCGAAGGGGTTACTTTTTGAACATGGCGATTTAAATTTTCAAACGTTAATAACTGGGTTATATTTTTTTTTATTTTTTCCTGAAACTACATATAGAGACAAAAAAATTATACCCTATTTTTTAAGATATCGATATTAATTACTTGTCTATTAAAAATTCGATTACTCTTTACCGGTTTGGAACATAAGGATGGAAGTTGGTGTGCATACCACAACATATCAAAAAATGAGCAAAATCGAAGAGGGTCGGGTCAAAAACTCGGTGATTTGGCATGGAATGCCCCATATACGTATAATTCATTAAGTTAAAACCGATTTATGTTTGTATAGTTAAAGACCTAATACAAAACAAATTTCTTTCTTTAAATGATTTTCTTTTGAATTTAACGTTCTTTTAGTAGTCCAAGCAAAACAAGTACGTATGTATGATCATTGATCATGCAATTTAGGTACTGCTGAACTGATTTTTTTTTTGAAAATGTTCAGGGGTATCCACCGAATGTAAATCCAAGTTTGCGGGCAAACAAAAATAGTTATTTTGTTGAAAGCTAATATTCCAATCTTTGTTTTTTTTTTATTAAGTTGTTTTAGTGAGAAGAAATTTTGAGTTACTACACGAGTATAAGAACACTGTTCTTTTAAATATTCAATACTATGCTTATCAATTTTAAGTCAGATACTGAAATAACAGATAAACAAATCTTTCTTATTCAAAATAGCTTTTTATGGCCTGTAGTCCTACAAATTGGCTTACTAAAGGACTAATGGCCATAAAAAGCTATTTTGAATAAATAATTCAACAAGTCCAATCCTTAATGCTAAGTCTTCTACTTGGCTGATTTTTTTCAGTAGTATTTACAATTTGTATTATAAAACCTTCTTATATAGAAACTATGCCTGGCCCCGGGCAAAAAAACTTCCAGCTTAATGATTGGGAATTCTAATCTTGTTGGATAGGTATAGTTTACAGTGAATTTTCGTTGAAAAGTTCATGAAAGTTGAACTGAACTTAATACAAACCTTTCTTAGTTTTTGAGAAATTAAGAAAAAACGAAATGTTCTCAAAACAAAAAAACTAAAAAATGGTTTAATTATGAATCGAACTTTTTTTGCCTGTCATAAACCTAACAAAACAAACAAGAATTGGGAAAAAGTAGGTCTTTTGTGTTTTTTTTTTTTTTTATTTCTCAAAAATTAAGGCAGATTTTTACATTTGTACTTAATTACACAAAATCTTGAAAAAATCACTTTCAAATAACTAACTTTTTTTCAAAAATATTAATTTCTCAAAAACATTTCACCAAAACAGCCCCCCACCCCCATGGCTCCAGAAATTACCACGCTACCAACATATTTTAAATTGTTTACCTACCATGGATTACAAATTTTATTCTGTTGATTCCATGATTTTCGCCCGCAAGAAGATTTGTCCCCCCTCCCCTGGAAGATTTGGCCCTCCCCTCTCCTGGAAAAAATCCTGCGGGCACCTATGTGTTTAAGGTATAGGTATCTATATTGTACCATACATCATTTTTTGAACCTTGTTAGCCCCAAAATACATTAAGCTAAATAGGTATTTACATGAAATGTTATAAAAAGTCACATAAAACAGAGTGGTACAATTAGTCAAGAAAAGAGATGGATCTAGTCTAATAGGTGAAAGTCATTTGTTCAAAAGTCAAAAAGCATAGAGTCTTCATACCAGTATAATATCAAAATGACTCATATTTCTAATACAAATCCTCAATTTAAGAATTTATTTCCTGTCAAATTCGAATATGTATCTATATAGGTAGTATAACAAATCAACTCAGATTACTTTCTTAGAAAGCGTATTTCAAAAAAATAACAAGAAACAATACCTACTACGATCTTATACCTACCTACTTCAAGATCGAAATAATCCAAGTGACATTTTTATTCTCCTTAAAAAGTAAACGAAGTGGAAAACAACCCACATTCGAAAATTAAAAAAAAAATTAACCCCAGTAATTCAATCTATGTAGATATCCGTCAAACAATAACAATACAAATACCCATCATATCTAACTCAAGAGGAAAACTCTGAGCACTCCACTTATAGGACACAGTCATTTTCATTTCATCCCCCATGCAAAGCAGAACAGTGAAAAAATTAATCCCCCTTTACATCCTCTCTGTGACTCTCTCGCTACCTTCACTTCACTATACCTTTCCTACCCTATTTCTGATGCAATATAATTCGCATGCATAAATGCACATCACACCACTTATTGCTCAATAGCTTGAAGATTGTAAATAGATACTTTTTTATATACAAAACTGACACCGGTACCGGTTTTATGTGGTCTTTATTTTTAATACACAAACTACCTAACTACTAAGTATCAACCATATCTACAAGCTACAGCTACGAGTGAGTATTCGGGGAGTACCAGTACATACATATACAGTGTTGTATGCCTGGAATATTATTTTATTTTAGATCTCAAAAATATTTTTAGCTCAATTATTATATACAGTACATGATTTAATTGGAATTCTTGTGTGGTTGTAATTAATTTAAATTATTCTCAAGAGAGCTCAGCCATGTACGAGTATGTATGTATAATAATTCTTTCGTCATTTCTAAGTGCGGAAGGAATATTATAATATTTCTCGTTCCTCTACTCTTGAACATCAACGACCTCTGTCTAGAGCAGCCATACTCAACCTTTTTTTCATAAGGGCCACAAACTCGTTTTAGTTATGTGGCCTCGGGCCGCAACATGAAATATTTTTTGCACTTAGATGTTAAGTAATTTAGATTGAATGGTTTATTATTCATTTAAAAATGATTTTGATTTCTGAAACTTATGCTATGTTTCCACCAAAGGTTTATCCCAGTTCAGATTTAATAAATCTATTTGGTGTTTCCACCGCACAAAAAGATTTAAAAAAGATTTACTTTGACAGTAGATTTAAAAATGCAAATGGTGTTTCATTTTTTCTTATGAAGAGGAAGTGAGATAGAATGTTTCATTTGTGAAGAACTGAATTCAGCCATGAATGAATCCTTCAGCGCCATACAAGAATACGCTAGTTTGATTTGTAAAAGTATTTGTCCTAGAAAGATTTAACGAGATTAATTTCTAATCTTCAAGATTTACGAAATATATTTGTATGGTAAATCTTCGAGATTTAAAGAAGATTTGAGGTAAATCTTATTGAATCTCAGATTAGCGTTAGGTGGAAATGTAGCATTAGGGTAATTTTTTAAAATCTGGCTTGTTCCTGCATGCTTACCTTATTCGTTTATTTCTTTACACATTTTTTGTAGGACAGAAAACGATGATTCCCAAACGTATGTTAATCCAAGATATGTTAATTTTTCAATCCAACGTCGACTTTTTGATTTTTATTCTGTCACGAACATTATCTATTACCTGAAGTAGAAGGAGGAAAATTTATCTTGTGGTCGCTCACAGTCTTATTGTTTTTTTTTTTAGTATGTGTCTTCACTTTTAAGAGCAAAACTGGTCAAACTTCTCAAAATTACTTGCGATTTGAGTTGAATCAGCTGCAAAATCAGTGCTTTTCACACGTTAGCAAAATATTTGCTTTGTCATAACATTTTCGTTTGGTAATCCGGAATACTCTCCTGAGTTCTCCGTTCCAGATTCCAGAATGCCAAACGAACCTTTTTCTTGACTCTGAAGTTTGGTAGTATTTGTGCACTGGGTTGTTGCATTTGGGTGATGAATCGTTCACAGAGCTGTTTTCTGAATATTGATATTCCTTAATAACGTCAACGAATGTCTGCCCCTTGGGTTTTTATTTTGCGTAAACCCCTTACTTAAGCAAAAATTCTACTGCAAGGTATGAAGATGACAATAATGGAGAGGATGAAATGTTTGGCCTATCCATTCTTTTCATAATTGTTTCATTTTAACTCCAAATTTAAGTATAACGAAAATGCACATTGGCTATTCCAAAATTAAAAAAACAAATAACATTTGAGAATTTTGACGCTCCAATTGAGCGCATGTATTCGTGCTTCTGGTTTTTATTCTTTCTTCAAATCCAGAATCGTTGCTCTCTTCTTTTCAGAAGAAGAACTGTCATCTAGTCCAAATGAAGTATTTGAAATGCTTCCGGACGCTACGGGAGGACCAAACGAAAACCCTATCAGTCATTCGCTAAAATGAAAAGACAAAGCGACATTTCGTTTGTCGATGGAGCTATTTCCACTTGATTTCAAATTTGATGTCTTTCACTGACAACACTCTTTGTTTGGAAATGTTTCCTAATTAGGGCTTTATTTCCCATTTGATTTATTATTTCGGGCATTGTTTCATTTTATAAAAAAAGCGACGAAATTAGGAAATATCATCCAAAATGTTCAGTCTTTTTTTGGGTGTTATTTCCAATTGATTTATGTAGTTTGGCACTTTTTCCAAAAGGCTGTAAATTTTGATTTTCGGTATTCAGTTTTTCTATGCAATCGCATATTTATGTCAGTATGCCAGGTGGGCCACTTAAAATACTCGACGGGCCACATGCGGCCCGCGGGCCGCAGGTTGAGTATAGCTGGTCTAGAGTATAAATGCGCATATGGTCATAATGCGATAGATACACAAGGGCACTTTGTCAATTGGGAGCCCTTACACATTACAATTTTTAGGGCCCTTCCTTCCGGATCTTTTTTTTTTTTGTTTCTAATAGTTGCTTTTTTCGAGCGTAGGACTATCAAGCCGGAGGTCGTGGGTCCGTATCCCGAAAGAACAAAGCAATCACTCGGCGACGTTTGACTATTGTTCTTCACGTTTCCCTATACTTAGATTAGTAGTGGCTATAGTGCGCGATATGAGGGCAAACCTTTCATTTCGACCTGACGGGTTGAACTTTAGTACACTAAGGGCCAGTTTCAAATGTTCCGGTTAAAGTTTCGGATAGATATCCGACACATAACCCTATCCAGCAGATAAAAGTTGCTGTTATTTATTTTCTATTTTATCGTCAAAGTCTCGGATAAACTAACCGGTGGATAAATTTACCAGACACTTACAGTGCTATTTATAAACACATTCCAAGCAATGTCTAACTTTAGACACCTGTCCAACTCCAAAATGTTATTTATAAACATTTTGCACCGATTGGCTAACTTAGCCACTGAAATTGGTTGTCCAATTCTTATTTCAAAGTAGACACGTTTAATGAATAAGGTTGGCAAATATTTCTGGTTTTCTAGTTTTGAAATGAATGAAAAGCTTGTTGAACGTGCCCCAAAGCGTACTAAAATTCATTAATTCATTCAAAAATGAATAAATACAGGCATGTCAGTGAATAAATGAGGTCACATTTGGGCAATTGTTGGAATGCGTTTATAAATAACAAGTTGCCTAAACTATTTAGGCATTGACTAGCTGGACAACTGCCCAAGCGTGTTCTAAGAAAATCTAATAAATACGACTGTTACAGTTTGAGAACAAGATAAAACATCAAAAACATACTGAAAATTAAATTTTGTTGCTGTCAAAACAAAACAAAATTGTCGTTTTGATTTAAATTGTCATTGATTTTAAAGATTTGAATTCAGTTCGAGCCGCGACGGATCGATTTAAATCGAAACTCACAATATTTCGACGGATACGCGTGGCAGTTACTCATTCTCAACGTTGGAACCAGGATTTTGGCCTACAAGCAAGAAGAAAAATATATTCCTATTCGAAAATAAAGAAGAAAAGAAGAGATCACAAGAAGTGTCACTATTGGCAAACATCCTTCCAACAATGCATTGCGGTCAGGGCTGTCGAAGTACTGCAGTTGAAGTATTTGTACTGCTTTTTGAAACTCCGTACTGCCGTACTGCTAATACGACCAAAGTACTGCTTTTTGTTGTTTAGATCTTCTCCGTACAAAATTTTCAAATTATTTTCCTATTGTACTTCTCTGCATACTCCCAAAATCATAATCCTTAAAGGTTCTAGTTCTGTTTTTGAGTTAGTGACTTTTTTAAGTATAACTGGTCAAATAGAACAGGAAATCCTTGATGTCTACGCCTACGAAGTAAGTAGATGCAGGTATGTTTCTAGAAAAAACTCTGAAATCTATAATTTTTCAGACTTCATGTTCTGTACCGAAAAAAGGCAGTTAAACGACTCTTAGGTGACAAACGAAATATTCCACACATGTCAAAATGTAGTCCATCCTGTCAAGCAATAAAGTGTCAAATTCTTTTGAAGGATCTCTAGCCCGGGAAAATTACATTTTTACTTCGAAAAACTCCAATAAAGCTGAATTTTGGCAGAGGGCTTTGCTTTGACAAAAAGTACCTATCTTAAGCCGGGGTAAACAAAATTAGAGTGTTAAAGAAAATAAATTCAATTTTTTGCTTATTTCTGAAAAGTATCGGTTTCTTTGAAAAAATTTTAGGTTAAAAATTTAGCTAATGAAATTCTACACAAAGAAAATTAGTAAGCTTGTTTGAATATAATCATTAAATTTAAAGAAAACGAGAAAGAACTTCATAGTGTAGCATGTTAAGTCAAATAATTAATTGAAATTGCAGTTATCATTATAGGCATGTGTACGTTTTGTATTTGAGTACATTGTCTAATTAAAAAACCAAGTATTTGTGGCCCCCGGTACGGGTTAAAGTTAGGCCACCATCTTGAAAAAAGGAAAATTCAAAATCTCAAATTACGAAAACTTGATTTTTTTCAAATCTTGAAAAATAGAATCTCGCAAATTTATAAGCCAGCTTTTCATAATGTCTAAATTACAAAATCTCACTTTTAACAATCTCACACCAAAAAATCTTGCAAATACTTATGTATCAATCAAATTCTCTCACAAACCAAAACTTTGCAAATTCAAATCTCACAGTAACCGCTCTCAGTTTCGTACTGAAAAATAAAAATTTCAGCAAAGCAAATAACGTAACCCGATAACGTTTTCGAAAACGTTTTTTTTAACATTTATAATTTTGTTTGTAAATGTTACGAGATTTTAACTGGCAAGCTAATGAGCTACAATAACTTTTTTTTTTTGTAACGTAATAGCTGAACTTTGTCCCTTTTATGGCACAAAATCGAAAGGCCAATTTTGACCCCTTATAACTTCAATATTAATAAACCTACACAGTAACTTTCTTGTCATTTTTATGTAAAAACATCACCGGGGTTTCGTACCACTCCCAATAAAAATCTTTTGAATACCTGACCAGCACTGCAGCACGCTGGTTAAGTAGGATGTAGGTAATCAGCGCGAATATAGTTTTATAAATTTGTATGCACTATATTTTCATTTAGCAAAACGTTAATGAATGAACAATTTACTAGTCTCGTCCCCACCCCGTGTCGAAATTCGACACCTATCAAAAAATGAAAGCTACATAGCTATATTAAAGCAAACAAAACAATTTTTTATTTTTTTAATTTAATTTTTTGAATGTGCACAGTGAGTGGCAGTATAAAATGGTACTTAGCTTAAATGGACCCGCAGTGATTAATTTTGTGATTCGCACACTCCCCGCGCTTATAGCTTTCCAACCACATTAGATTTATCCAAATCGGCCCAATACTTTTTGAGAAAATGGTACCACAAAATTTATTTAAGCCTATTTATATATAGATAATAATTTTATTGCCGTACTGCGATGTATTGCTTTTTTTCCTGGAAGTATTGCTTTCTCAAAAAAAATGAACAATATTTGCATTTAAACAAAATTAAATCCATGCAATAATTATGTCTGTTCCTTTACTTTGAATTTCTGTGATTTTCTATGCATTTTAGTCCAAAGTTGTGTTAAAGTTCATATAAAAAAAATTTTTAACACAAGTTTGGACTGAAAATCACAGAAACCCAAAGTAAAGGATCAGACCTATTATGTTTGTATATATTTTACTGCCGTACTGCTGTGTACTGCTATTTTTTTCCTCGAAGTACTGCTTTCTAAAAAAGTGAAACGACAGCCCTGATTGCGGTTTAAAATATTTGAATATGGTTAAGATGTATGTATGTATGTACATAAATAGCTATAATAAATTATAATATTCTTCAATAAATACATAATGTATATAAACATCTCATGTGTGCGTTTATTCATTGATTTAAAAAAAAAAACTACGGGTTAGATGGAACTATAAGTGGCCTTATATTTGGTTGAGTGGCTTGTTTTTTTTATGTAGGATATTTACACAAATTCATCTTCAAAAATTTACATAAATCCAAAACAATTCTTTTTACCGCATTCTATGCTCTTCATCGAAGAAATGGTCTGAAACTTTATTTTTTCAAATGATTCATATTCTTATCTTCTGGATAAAAGCTTTAACAGCCACATGAACCGGCGGTTAGGCTATCCGAAACTTTATCTGTCGGATATCACTATCCGAGACATTTGAAATCAAAAGTTGAAGTTTATCTTGCGGATAAGTTCCGGATAGGCTATCCGAGACTTTAACCGGAACATTTGAAACTAGCACTAATAGTTCTTATCCTTACTTTACTTTAAAGAAGTGTTGCCAAAGTGACAACACTGTCAGAAGGACAAGAGAAGGGCTGCCACTTACCAGTTTAAATCCCGAAATGTTGCCTACATATAGGAAACCATGGGTCGGGCGATGACCCGAGAACTCCCGTTGGATTCAGCAGCCTTGAAACCATAAGGCTACATTATTGATTTTCTCCTACCCCTCCCCTTGCGCGAAGGGGGTGGAAAAAAGTCATTTTGGGAAAGAAAATTTGAAAAGCCAAGAAAAGTTAGAAAAAATATTTGTATTAATAAAATTTAAAGATGGTGTCGACGCAGAATTTTACAATCTACTTCATTACATCCAAAGTTGATTGAAAAATGAAAACCTACTTTGGTTTCTTTAAAAAGGAACTTTCAAAGTGCTGGGGAGGGGGAATATGAAAGACAAAATATTTATCTTGGTATAATATAAGCATATGACACATGTTTCAATGGTATTTTTGAATGCCCAATCTTACTACATCAACCATCTTCAAAAAAGTTAACTTAAGTTAAGTTAAGTTAAAGAAACAAGTAAAATACTACCAAATTCCAACAGCATTGACACAAAACTTGGTCTACATATATCCACTCCCAAAATTGGAACGGGAGTTTTCGGGTCATTGTCCGATCTTTGGTTTTCGATTTATAAGCAACATTTCGGGATTAAGACTGGTAAGTGGCAACCCTTTTCTCTTTCTTCTGACAGTGCTGCCACCTTGCCAACACTTTTTAAAAGTAAAATTAGGACATGAACTATTTGTATACTAAAGCTCAACCCGTCGGGTCAAAATGAAAGGTTGGTCTCACTAACAGCCCCACTAGATATTCAAAAGATAGCTATCATCAAAATTACCAAAATATTGCCTATTAACTAAACCGAATCCACCCCAGGGTTCGAATGCAGCCTGTTCCACCTTATTTTTTTTAAGGGGTACGGTCTGTTGCGAGGAAAGAACAAATCCTCTAAGAGAATTTCTTGTCATGATGAAGTATCTACCTTTTATCTTATCCGTTCGGACTTGGCAGAAAATTGTAGGACCCCCTACTTGTCGACTTAAAGCACCTCGCACATAGGCATAAGGTATAAAACGAGAGGCCCTGGTTCTCAGTTCTCACCTGCGTTATTATAACGGCAAAGGACCCTTTTTTAATAGAGATTTTACTACTCAATCGAATTTCCGATCCCCCGCCCTCTCAATCATAGCGCCCTGGAATAATTACATATTTTTGGTATAAAGATAATATGACTAAATCGGGCCCTCGTCAAAACATAGGGCCTATATCAGTGACCTGCATTGCTAAATGGGTAATACGACTCTGGAAAAAGAGACTACAAGATTCATTTCGTGACTTCCGTTTGATATTTCAGATTAAATTCTAAGTCAAGGGATGACAATTAGCAGCAAAAGGGGTTTTGCCTTTTGGATTTTTTTTTGTATAACTTTTTGCAGAAATTTTTCAAGTGCTGCCTTGCCATTTATTCACTTAATGTCTTTGCATAGATGTCATGGCTAATCATTTTAAAATCCAACTGATGGCAAATTTTCATAATCCATTCAATCCAATCGTTTTTTTATTTACGATATGATGAGTCATCAGGTGAGCAATCAAGAAATCTGTGAGCCATCTGTCTGCTGAATCCGAACGGCCATTCGCCATAGTGCTTCGCCATTGCCATTCAGCAGCTAACCCCTCTTAATCAAAAATATTCATGTAATTTTTTCTGTCGTCTCTCTTTGTATATTCGTCTGTTTCACTTTGACTCACATTGCACCGTGGCAATGGGGTTTTGAATCAAATACTCAGTATTTAAAAAAAAAAAAGAATGTACTTGTCAAGATTTTTGTTGGTGTATTTTTTACCCTGCCTCACTTTGTGAACATAGGGAACCCTTAATTAAACAGAACAACGGTTTAACCGTTTGATCGTTTGTATTTTTTTTTTTTAGAGCCAGTGAGGGAGAATATTGCTTACTGAATGGCACACCGCACCAGACAGGATAAATAAAATTTAAAATTGAATGTAGAACATGTGCTCAACCTCTGCTTTGCTTTGGTTGTATGAATATGACACATAACCGTCAATTTTATGGTTTAATGGCAGAGTGTCTATAGAATGTTGGCTTTGAAAATAAAAGAAAGAAATTCTTTTATTCAATGCTACGCATAGTTTATAACGGTTTTAAGTCCGATGATTGCAAATAAAAAAAAACTAAATAATAATCTTTTTTTATCATAATAAGGCTTTTTAATTAAATTTTCCTGATTTACATAAGTGTATGCTTCGGTAAGGTCAAACTATGAACCTTTTGTGTGGGCCTTGGCATCTCACTTGAGGGACTTTAAAAAAAAAATGTTTGGGTACCATAAAAGAGAGTTATAAGGGCTGGCCACGATACCAGAAAAGAAAAAGATTGGGAAAGCAGTTTTTTTGCTTGATTTCGTTAAAGTACCATACAGAAAGCTTAAGTCCAAATTTATGAAATGCCAGCCATAGCAGCGCTGCACGCGGAAGCAGAAATTCGGCATTCGCTCTTCTTAAGGTGCAGTTCAAGAAGGCGTCTTTCATTCTAGGCAAGATTGCCAGGAATGAAGCAGCTGGAAAGGCCCATGAAAGGGACGGCGCTGATAATTTTAAGTACCGGAACATTGTTGAGGAATACAATAATCTTCTAAGTACCCAAGAAAAGGTCGTCAAGCGTAACAGATCTCGAGATGAGACAAACAAGCCTCCGAAAAAGAGTAAGCTAGACGGTTCAAACAAGAATGTAAAATCATCGTCCCCTAGAGCAGCGCAACCACGTACTCTCAGTGAGGTTGTCAGAAACGGCCTCCAAGTATGGGTTTAAGATGAGCTCTCAACAAACGGTAGAGGTCTGCTTGCAGTGTGGAGCTCCCTCGTGGCCAAGCTCTCTGAGATGGTGTTTCTATACACGCTATCGGCTAACGAAGGTCCTTATCCCATGTTCGACTCTGGCGAGATGCTCAGGGGATATAGAGTACCTAATCAAATGCGCAGACGAGTTTTCCAAGGATTTCCTCAGTTCATGTATTGCTAAGATAAGTAAGGACATCCCTAACGGTAACCGAAGTCTCTCATTTGGTTGCCCATCATGGGTGTCAAACCAAGAGGACATGATCTGATCCGCGGTCTTCAGAGGCCTAATTTGCTGCTTCCCATACATGACTGGGCTGTCATCAAGGCCAAGGAACCGCAGAAGAACAGCGGATCTTATCTTCTGATGATTAGCGAAAAAAGCCATGGGGCCCTCGAGAAGGCGGATTTTAAACTGAGGTTCGTCATTAGGTTACGTTAGGTAGAGTGGCTGTCAGTGATCAATACTGACACACTTAGACCAGAGTTGCCCCGTTGTGATACCACATGAATCTTGAAAGGATTCGGCATTAGAAATGTGAAGATAAAAATTCTGCTGAATCAGGGAGCAGACCCTGATGAAGTTCATTGGCGGAGTCGAAGTCCCTAGCAGAATCGAAAATGAATTAAAAACGCGCTGAGAGGCATTCAGATTAATCTGAAGCACTCTTAATGCGTATGCTTCAGATAATCTGAGAGCTTTCCTGAGGGAGGAAAACGTTGACGTCGGCGTTATACAAAGGCCGTAGGTAGTTGGCTTCAGAGTGAGGGGCCTCCAAGACAGCCAATACGATCTTTTTTACAAGCCCACTAGACCACGGTAAGCCTAGAACTTGTATTTTAGTTAAAAAACACTAAAAAGCTTTTTTGTGTCCTAACTATAGCACTTCCCATATGACAGTTGTTAGGTTGGATGACAAAAATACAGACGGTCTACTGTTGGCATCTGCATACTCGGCAGTCACCGCCAGATGAGTTGCGCATGCTTACAAACGAAGCAGCAGCGAAAAGGACAAACCTCCTGATTGGTTGCGATGCAAACGCACGGCATACACTCTGGGGGTAGTTCAGAGATAAATGAACGCGGTGAGTTCCTTTTTAATTTTATCATTAAAAACAACTTGACGATCTGTAACAGAGGTAATACTTCTACTTTCGTTTTTCCGAGCTCGGATGACTACGAAGGGTGGGAGGATGTACTTGATGTTATCGTCATAAACCATAAATTTAATTTACCGGTGGAGAATTGGAGTGTCCCTGATTAATTCCTTTCCGGATCACAGGTGGATTTTCTTCAATGGAAATTTTGAGTCTAAAACCCATCCTCCTAATAAAAATCCGAAAGAATTGACTGGAAGAAGTTCAGTGAAGTTGTTGATTCCAAACTGCGCAATATATAATTTGTCTATCGAACTGTGACCTAACCCAAAGAAAATACAGAAAATACAAAAAAGATTATGACATTTTTTTTTGTAGGAGCAACAGATTTTGAGAAAAACGTGCACAAACCCGCTCATTACCTATTTACCCAAAAATTTCATTACAGTAAAAAGCTCTTATTATAACGCTTCTGCACGTTTTTCTCAAATTATGTTGCTCCTACGAAAAAAAATGTCATAATCTTTTTTATGTAGAATTTTATAAGCAATAATATGAATTCATACATTTTTTGAAACAGTTTATATTTTTGCTGAGATATTTACAAATAAATGTGTGATATGTTCCTTTTGCAGTACAAAATCAAAAGTGTTACTTTGACACGCTATAACTTCAAGATTAATTAACCTACAGAGTTTGATAATAGCTTATTTTCCAGATAATTTTACTGTATAAATGTTATTCTGTAATTATTTTGTTGTAAAATGAAATTCAATCGAGTTGTTGACTAAAAACCAAATCCCTTTCTTTTCAAGATGTCGGCCTTCTCCTTACCCCGGGCACCCCAAAAACTTGGTTTTAAAATGAAGAGATGTATAATAGCCAAACACATATCGTACAAAACATTTTGTCCATCGAATGATATTTTACTAAATTTGATGACAAAATTTGCTTCACCATGAAGTTCTTGCACGATTTTCTCTGAATCTATTTATTGTATGAAAAAAGTATGTTAATCGTTTTTTGTGTAGAATTATATAAGCTACAATTTTTACCTTCACATTTTTTTCAAAAACACTGCTTGTTTTCGAGAAATTAAGAAAAAACTGAATTTTACGCTCTTTTACCCTTCTCCCCCCCCTAAAAGATTTGAGGAACTTTGTAAGAAATGTTTAAGACGTCAAAACAAAAATCTCCACCAAAATTCAGTTTTGTCGGAATTTTGGAATTTTTTCTAAGTGAAAGTCTAATTTTCCTGAGCTATAAATAACGGTACCTAAAACTTTATAAAAATCGTAAACGTAGTAAAGTTGCAAGCTTCGTAAATCTGTCTAATATTCAATACCAATTGTGACAAATTTACGATATTTAAAACTTTACTACGTTTACGACCACAGTACACATATTAAAGGTAATATCATTAGAGTTTTGATTTTTGTTTCTTCTGCGCATATATCAAAATTTGTGTCAAATGTCAGCATTTGTTGTTGTTTTTACGTGTATTTAAGTCATCACCGTTCCAGCCATTTTTATTTTTGACAATTTCAATTTTAATTTGTTGTTGTTTTTACGTGTTTTTTTTTTCCTCACGCTCACAGCCATTTTTTATTTTCGACTGACAACCTGCGCAGTATAATACCTTACATTTGTGTACTGTGGTTTACGACAGCTTTACACCGTTTTATAAATAGTGCATTTTAAAAAATCACCTTTTTCCGGAGCAGTTTAAAAAACTGTGAAAATTTCTAATATTTCTGATTCTTTAAGTATTTTTAAACCAACGACAGAGTTTGACAGTTGATGGTTTGTTGATGGGAGGTGAAGGACATATTGACGGAAAAGTGTATTTTCATCTAAATGTCAATGTAGCACTTAAAAAACTGTAAAAACTTCAGTTTTTTTATGTTTTTTAATCCATTGACATCGTAGCCATCCTTCTTTAGAATTTGACAGTTGATGGCTTGACAGATGGGAGCTGAACTAAGTTTTGACCGAGAAAGTGTATTGCGATCCAAGTTTCAACGAATTGACTTAAAATCAACTTTTTCTGGAGCATTAAAAAAAATAAAAATTTCTGACTTTTTTTTAGGGTTTTTTCATAACTTATAAGAATTCCATTAGTTTCAGTAAAGCTTAACTGAAAGCTCAACTGAAAATGAAGCTGCAATTGAAATGGAGCTTTAAATACTACTAAGAGCCGTTTGTTCAAAGGAAACTTAAATATTTATGTTCAACTTAAGCCCATATGTTCTACTTTTACCTCAGCGTTAACTGTCACATAAGCTCTTATGTTGAACTTATACATACATATGTTTAAGTTTCGTATCAACAAATGAGCCAAAATCTTTCAGAGAAAAGCTAAAAACACAAATATGATTTCAATAGAAAAACTTTCAATGCATTCATGCAACAGCGTAAAGTCGTCGTAATCGTAGAAAAGTTGTAAACTTCGCAAATCTGTCAAATTTTCCATACAATTTCGGACAGAATTACGAAGTTTTAAGGTTTACAACGTTTACGACGACTTTAGGCTGTTGTATGAATACCTGTATTATTTATGTATGTAGTTATTTTTTAATTATTTCATAATCAGAATTACTCAGCACAGGTACTCACCTACCTTACCTACATATATGATGCTTCAGAAGTCAATTTTTGTTACGTTCTACTATTTAGATTTTAGAGTATGCCGCTGCCATATTGTCCCCTAAAGCATGTTTAGTAAGCGTCTATATCCTTTCATAGGTAAGTTTAATTCGCCTTTGTTTGCAGTAATCTTCGGTAGAAACAATTTGAGAAGATCAGATCAGGTTATAGCTTCTATATAGCATCGATGGGATGATAATCGAATTAAAAAGAAGCTTTATCGAAGTGATGCTGTTATAAAAGAATCTTAATTCCTAAGAAGCTCATTACTCATTGCTTTTCCTGCTCCCTTAGATTTTGTTTAGACATTTTAATGCTCTCATTGATGCAAGACATAAAACACACTGCACCGCCAGCCACTTAAACTGATGCTAAAATTATCTTGATGGAATTGAAGTTCAATTGAACACGCTACTTAAAGTCTAAGAACATCTATCATCGAAAGAAGAAAAACTTCAATTTTTCGTAAGCAGGTGCATATCTACTCATATCTACTGAAACTCATTTAAAATACCTCCAAACCTCCCAAGTTTCATCCTTCTTCTTAGAAAGTATCAATAAAACCTCAAAGGGCCAAGTCAAATAACCTCTTTTATTACACGTACCTAGCTGCTATTTGAATTCGAAAATGCCAATTCCAGATGCAATATTCCAGAAAAACGGCAAATCGTTTTTTTTTCCTACCCGCCCATACTAGTAAAATATTAAGAAATATGTAGGTATATGTAGAGGATATGAGAAAACAGGTTCATGTATTTTCTTTTTGTAAAATCTCAACTCAATCAAAAAGAAAGAAAAGAGAAATAACGAAATGCCTACCTACATTTTTATACTTGAAAGAAGAAGGAACCTCTTCATCTTCGTGATTGTGTCTTCTCATGTACATACCTACCACTGAGACTGGCGGAACATCTTCCATCAACCTACCTGCTGTAGCTAACAAAAGTGCTAAGCTTATATAGAAACCCCTCTTCATCATCAATAGAGATAAATTATCTCAACGAACTAAGCCCTGGGCAAAACTAATGAAATAGGCACCCTTAAATCAACAGCAACAACAACTACAACAATAACTCCAGAGAAAACTACAACAACCCAAAGCAACCACTATCCATATCCATCGCCATCCATCTAAGTATATCTGAGGGTGAACATCCTTTGAAATGCTCATAAAAAATACAACAACAAAAAAAAGAAACCCTCGCCATCTTCGTCATGGTGGATGGTGGCACATCAGAGCCGAGCAGGAACACAAAGGGATGGTGGATGGTACTTAAGGTATATATATACTCCGCATGTAGACAGAACTAAATATAGTTGCAAATTACATCCTTGTCAGTAGTAAACCGCACAAGTGCGAGCAGGACCTTCAAAAAGTCACAGCATTTTGAACCAAGAAGAAATAAAAAATCATACAAATCTCATTTTGGATCCTGCGCAAATCATAAAAACGCATTCGGCAATGAAAATTATTTTCATTTATAAACTTTTGAATAAAAATTGGCAAATTTCTATGAAAATTTGCTGAAAACACATCAATAACAAGATTATCTTTCATTTGATATCAAATGTTCCCCATAAATGGCGCCCGACACAAGATTATTTTCGATTTGAAAACGGACCCACCCACAGGAAATGTCGCGATTCTTCCTGCAAAAAAAATTCTTAGTGCAAACACATGTACACACCCTAAGTTAGTTGCCAGGACTACCATGGGAGCCTCGAGTCTCTTTTTCATCCCAATTCTGTGAAAAATCAATAATTGCTTCAAATTTTCCACAAAACAATAGTTTATTACTAATAGTAGCTACAATTTATTCAAACTGCAACCATAAAGTCCACATTTAGCTTAATGGTATTGATTTTTTGCTAGAAATTGGGGGCTTTGCAATTAATTTACACCGAAAACTAACAATGTCTGACGGGGTTTTTTTCAGGGTGGTGACCGATGCGACACGGTTTTCATTTCAAATTTCTTTATCTTACCGTTAGAGTTTTTGCAAATTATCCAAGAATTATTGGTCTTTATCCAATGTTATCCAATTAGTGTAATAATCCAAAAGGGTAATCCAAATTTTGATGAAGATTTATGAATTTATTAATTCACAAGGGTGGTTTTTAAGAACACTCATTCAAGTGTGTACACGAACCGGAACTATAAATTCGCGTAGAACTACGCCTTGAAAGTAATCTGCCCGACGACGCCTCGACGATGACTGAAAGGGAAAATGCTTCACAAAAATATATTTGTTCTTTGCTAATGTTGCTGAGTAGCTGTCAAAAATTTGACACATAATGGTTCTCTTTCGAAGGGGAAGTTGGTGTTCTCTTAAATGTGAGTTGTTTCACTAGTTTGGGTTTTTAAGTTTTTATTTTGATTACGTCTTTCTTTTCTTTTTGGGATTTTGTTTGTCTTTATTTTGTGTTTTTTTTTTTTTGTAAGACCGTTGTGGGCAGGCAGGTGTAGTTATTTTGGCGCGAAATACTTTTGTTTTTGTTTTCTTAAGGTGAATTCTATGTGTGCATTGTGAAATTTGCATTTGTAACATTTAAGGGATTGTATTGGCTTTACAAATAATGTATTGTTGAGAAGTCGTGTGTATGGTAGATTTTTATAATGAAAGTGAAGGTTTAGGGAATGCTATATTATTTCAATATATAAATGTGGTTGTTTCAGTTGATATTTCGTATATTTGTGTTTGGCCTTTTTTTTGAGAAGTAAAATCAGTTTTATTTTGTTTTTTCTTTTTATCCATGAGGTCGCAAAACTTTTGATACAATTTTTTAATTTCGTTCTGCCTTTTCAAATTCTTGTTTTAACTTTTCGACAAAGAGAATACATTTTAAAAAGAACACTCGACCTAAAATTTTGTTTCAATGGTTAAATTTAGCATTTTTAATTTTTCTACACGGCTAACGAGATACCTACCTATTTTCTGAAAACTATCGCAACACTTATTCGCAATCCACAACATCAGGACGCATTCCACAAATCTGCGAATGAAAAATTTGCTCGACTTCAACCTCAAATTTTTTTTAGGCGGCCATTTTACTAGTTTTACAGTGCTGCCAAAAACATTCCGTTTTTTTTTTTGTTCAGCTTCATTAATATTGTCGTTTTGTTTGTAAAATTCAAAAATTATAAAGTTTTTATCATTTTTTTACATTTTTATTATTTAATTAACCATTTAAAGAAAAAGAATTATCATTATCCATCAAAAAAGAAATAAAATGCACGACTGGATCGCACGTACTTGCTCTTATGTTCAAGTTGTGTGGAACTTAAGAACATTAAAAAATATTCAAGTAATTACCGAAAAAGTATAAAAAAGCATTTAAATCGTTCTTTTAATTGTTTAAACAGCCTGATAAATAACTTAGAGCGCCAAAAAAAGTATGCCATTTGATTACTTAAAAAAATATCAATATATGCAAAAAAAAAATTTAAAATCGTTGGAGCCGTTTTCTTAAAAATTAATTTTTTATATATAAAATTTTTGTAACATTTAAAAAAAAAAAAAATTTGGTATGCCAATTTTGAGTATATATTAATATACATTTAAAACTGAAATTTCAAAACAATTCATCAACCCGTTTTTGAAATATTGAATTTTCAAAAAAAAAATTTGAATCTTTTTTTAAAAATCCAAAATTTATTTTTTCAAAAAATTTGGTATTCAGTATTATTTATATTCTAACAAAGCTTTTGTGCAAAAAAATTCATTGAAATCGGATGACCGGTTAATGAGAAAATCAAAAATCAAAAAAACCGTTATATGACAGGTACCGTTAATAAATGTTTTTGGTGATTTTTTTTCTTACTTAAAGGTATATCATATCTACAATAATACACTGATTTTTTTTTATCAAAATCGTTGGAGCCGTTTTTGAGATGAATAAGCTTTTCCTTAACGGTTGTATGGCAAGTACCGTTATTTTTTGAGCTAAAAAAAAAATTTCAATTTCCCCTCTGGAGAGTTACAAAAAAACCTTAAGTTCAAAATTTGAAGAAAATCACTTCATTGGTTTAGGCTGTAGGTTGAGGTACGGACAGACAGACAGACAGACAGACAGACAGACAGACAGACAGACAGACAGACAGAATTGTGCCACCCACTTTTTTCGTGTTCTCTATCATCGTAATGTCATGTTTGATTGTTATCTCGAAATTTTTTTTTTGCACGAATCCAAAACTTGCCCTATAGTACCTATATCGCAAGTAAAAATAATCAAAATTAGCAATAAATTCAGAATTTTAGCTGTTCAAAACTATCCGGATTTTTTTGTTTGGTATTTAAGGTTAATATTTTGTCTATAAAAGACCTTATTACTTGCGATTATAGGTACTATAAGGCAAGTTTTGGATTCGTGCAAAAAAAAAAAATTTGAGATAACAATCAAACATGATATTACGATGATAGAGAACACCAAAAAAGTGGGTGGCAAAATTCTGTCTGTCTGTCTGTTCGTCTACAGCCTAAACGGCTCGATCGATTTTCTTCAAACTGGGTACTTAGTGGTTTTTGGTGATTCTGCCGACACGTTTTTTTCATTTTTTTTTTTTTAGAACCAAAAATAACGGTACTGTCATACATTTTTTTGGCAAATTTACATAATCGTATTTTTCTTAAAAACGGCTCGACAACTTTTCTTAAAAAAAAATTCAATAAATTTATTTTAGTAAAGGCTTTCTTTGGGTGGAAAACCATGTTTCAAAAATGGTTATTAATGGTACCTCCCAAGGAACCATTTTTTTAATTTTTGATTTTCTTCAAAATGGTATGACCGATTTCAATTATTTTTTTTATACAGAAGCTTCCAAAAAATGTTAATAATTTTGTATACCAACATTTTTGAAAAAATATTTTTTGGATTTTTAAAAAATATTTCAAAATTTTTTTTGGAAAATCAAATATTTCGAAAACGGCATCATAGATTTTTTTGAAACTCGATATTTAAGACTTTTTAAGTAGGTACTCTCTAAAATATTTTTAGAAAAAGTTTTACATTTATGAAAAAATAACGGTATCTTCCATACAAAAGTGAAAAAACCACAAAGGAAAATATTTTTTTGCTTGAAAACGACTCCTACGATTTTGATTAAACTTTTTTCATATACTAAAATTAGTACGATCTACCATCAAAAATTATAAAATTTTACACATAGCAACTATTAGTAGTACCTGTCATAGAACGTATTTTTTTATTTTGAGTTTTCTCGTTATCAGCTTAACGGATTTAAATGAATTTTTGTATATACAAATTTCAGATAAGATTAAATAATATTGCATATCAAAATTTTCAAAGAAAAAGTTTTTGGATTTTTAAAAAAAGTTTCAATTTTTTTTTTGAAAATTCGATATCTCAAAAACGGGTTGACAATTTTTTTTTTCAAATTTTGTTTTTATATACACAAAAATATATAGTTTAAATCTGCATACCAAAATTTGTTCTTAAAAATGTTTTAAAAATTTTATATATAAAAAATTAATTTAAAAAAAAAACCGCTCCAACGATTTTAAAATTTTTTTTGAAGAATATTGTTTTCCAATTTTCTTTCACAATTAGCCAGTTTATATATCTGAGATCTCAGAGGACTCAGAGGGCTTAGAAATATAAACAGGATTCCTCTCAAAAATTTCTCACTTTTCCCCTTAAAAACTGAGACTGAAATTTTTTGGATTCGCTTGCTCAGTTATTTTTTGTCGCAGTAAATTACATAGGAAGAAAAGAAAAAGAGAGTTGTTTTGACTTCTATGTGAAGAATTGTGTTTATATTTTATTCTCCTGCTCTGTCAAAAAGCGGAAAAAGATTACTGAGCGCTCAAGAAATATAAACTGGCTAAATTACAAATCCGGAATGTTTTTGGCAGCACTGTATTCATGCTGGACTGGATTCGTGCCAAAAAAATTAAGATAATAATGAATCATTACGATGATAGAGAACATGAACAAAGTGGGTGGCACAGTTCTGAATGTATGTCTGTCTGTACCTGGACCTGTAGCCCAAACCACTGAAATGATTTTTTTTTTTTTTTCAAATTTTTAACTTAAGGTTTTTAACTAATGCTCTATACTAGGGGATATTTGTTCACTTCACAGAAAAAAATCAAGTGAAAATAGATCACCTGACCATTTAAAAACTGGTTTTCTACTTTGAAATTTTGAAAACGGTCATGAAGGTTGAACTACAATCGCAAATGGTCTATAGAAGACAAGAAGAGCATTATCTAGGGAGAGGTGAAAACCAATTTCTAACATGAGTCCTTTATGGACTGCAAGAGTTTGGTTTCTTGAATAAGTTTTACTCAAGCTGTCAACTCCTATATGTACTTCTTTTTTTGCTATCATTCACACCCAAAATCTGTGGGCGGATAAGGCAAAATTCGTCTACGAATTAATTACATTTTTATTTTGGTTGTCAATAAAACATTTGTGCGTATTTTACACACATCTCGAGAAAATAATGTTTTCATTCAGTTTAATTTATAATTTATTTTAAGGAAAAATAAAAGAGTTCAACTTAGGTTAACTTTAATTTTAGCGTAAAAATGATTTTAAAATAGTTTAATGATTTTGTCAAAATTGCTGAACACAAAGTTAGATTAAAAAAATGGCTTCAGTGGCTTTCCGGATAGTTGATATACGGTTTTTTGTGAATACATAAATATTTATTTATTAAGCTTAATACAAGCAAATAAAGTGCCAAAAACCACTATGATATTTAAAAAAAAAGCTTTAAAAATGTATTAAAAAAAATCTGACCAATTACAGAAACTAACTGACTTTTTATGACTATTTAGTCCTCTCATTTGTACTTGTTTTCTTTAAGATAACATATTTGAGGTACCAATGACTCTGAGTGACCTTGAAAAAACTTTTAAAATTCATTAAAACATAAACATCACTAACCGATTACTGAAACAAGTTGACCTTTTATCGCGATCTTTCTGGTTGGGAAAAGAAATCTTGAAAATTTAAATCTCGCGTTACAAAATCTTGCATTTAAAAAATCTCACCTTAAACAATACTGCATTTACAAACTCTAGCAAAATTAAATCTCACAGATTAAAATCTCGCAAAACTTTATTGCATTGAAGCAAATACACTTTTTAAATTAAATTTTGCAAATTAAAATCTTGCATAAGATTCTTACTTTTATTTTTATTATTTATTTGCGAGATTTCGGTTTATTTGCGAGATTTTTTGTTGCAAAATGTAAATACGAAATTGTTAAAAATAGGATTTTTTTTTAAATTTGGAAATTATTGAAAAAAATGCAAGACTTCGTTATTCAAGATTTTGGTATGGGGAATTTTTTAAGGCTCCTGGCTTTTCAGATGGTACACATTTTTTGAGAATATTTCACAGTTGAGGTGCCAAAAATCTGGGGTGACATTGATAAGCGAGTTGCGGTAGCGAATTAATTTTTCTATCGCAATTACAACCGCACTTTGCTTCGATTTGCCGGTGGATTTAATTATTTGCAACCACCCAAGCAACGTAGCAGAAACTTTTGGGAATTCATTGTTTTTTGTTTTGTATATACATATGTACATTAGGGTGGTCGTTAAAAAAAGGTCATCCCAGATGGGCCCAAATCAGCTCTAAATGAAGAAAACAAATTTCCCTAATTTTTTCAGATTTTTATTTTCATCCCCTATAGTCGCTGTAGCTTTGTATATATATTTCTATAGTACTATCATGAAGAGGAACGAACGCAGCGCTTTAAAGTGAGCACTTGTAGAACTAATGATTTTGTATACAAATGTAGGCAAAGTAAATGAGAGAAGATAGAGAACAATCCATACAAAATCCAAACAAAATAAACTTTTTTAGGATTTTCCTTGCACTACTTTTCTATACAAATAAGAAGAATGTGGCAAGGAAGAACACAAATATTTTTCATAGTAATTAATTACAATAGCAACAATACCTTAATTCAAAAAAATTCTAATTATGTTTATTATACCTACTTTCTGTTTAAATATTTTAATTCACTATTTACAGAAAAAAAATACTTTTTTGTTTGTTTTTTTTTTTTTGCTTTAATGTGGGAAAGTTCTCTTATTTTCCCAATAATTTTTTTTCAGCTATGTTTTTTTTTTAAATATACATGCAAAAAGGATAATGATGAATATGAAGGTATGCATGTATAGTTTTGTGTAGTTCTTAGGCTAGTTGAATATATTTGTTGTTTTTTTTTTGTTGTTTCTTTTACATTCGTGTTTGTTATTTTTTTGTTACCTATTGTTTTATTTCAGTCGTAGAGATAAGAAATATACATATACATTGATACGGTGAGGGTTCTTTCCGTTTTTGTTTTTTAAAATTAAATAAAATACACACGGTTGCACGTATTTGCCCTTATGTTCAAGAGGCTGAAGGCTTGAGCAAAATTGTTGGTATATATGTAGGTAGCTATAAGGACATGACATGCGCGGATACAGGGGGGGGGGGGGGGGGCAATGGGTAGGGGTGAATTAAATTTCCCCTTTTTTTTGCATACTAGAAAATTCGCGTATGATCTGCCAAAAAAATTCAGAGCATGTAGATGGGAGCTAGACAAGAAAAAATCCTACTGGAGGGGGGAGATATTACCCCCCGCTTGGACGGGAGGGGCAATTTAATAAAATATTTGCATAAAATAGAAAAAAATTAATTAAAAAACAACGGCAATACTATTTACTATTTTTTTAGCTTTTTGGAAAGCCAGAAATCCATTCTTGCGGCTTGTTTTTAAATTAAGTTTTTTTGGTGAACATTTTTGGCAAAAAATTGTTTCAAACTCAACATTTTGAAGAAAAATTATTATTATTTTTTTTTATTATAGGTTTGAAAACAGATTTTGCTAAAATTGTTTATTCAAAGATCTTTATTTAATAATAAACTATTAAAATGGATTTCTGGCTTTCCAAAAAACTATAAAACATTACTGCAAGTGTTGCCGTTGTTTTTAATTAATTTTTTTATATTTTATGCAATTATTTTATTAAATTGCCCCTCCCTTCCAAGCGGTGGGAGATATTATCCCCTTCCAATAAGATTTTTTTCTTGTCTACTTCTCACCTACAATGCTCTGAATTTTTCGGCAGATTTTACGCGAATTTCCAAAAAAAGGGGAAATTTAATTTACCCCTACGCAGCGACTATAGGGGATGGAAATAAAAATCTGAAAAAATTAGGGAATTTTTTTTTTCTTCATTTAGAGCTGATTTAGACCCATCCAAATTATAAAACTCAAAAAAACCCATTATAACGACCACCCTAATGTACATATATGGTGAGTACCTTACCTGCCTCTGTTTTGTGTAGGGGATGTCATTAAAGAAAGTAATGAGTTACATAAGTTGCTTCGTGTTTCGAGACAAAAGAGACAAGTAGATCTTTAAAGGGTTAAGGTTTTAAGGCCAAAAATTGAGGTTCTTAAACTATATTTTCAATTTTAAAAAATATTTTTTTAGTGCAAAACAGTGAATTTTGAAGACGGTTAGCCCTCCTGGGCAAAATTCTGGATCCGCTTTTGATTAATGCTGCGTTATTTTTAATCGAATAAGAAAATCGTTTCGGGTGTTTTATTTTTGGAGTGTAATGAGTACAAAAACAAAGATGATTTTGGTCAATTTACACCTTAATTTTTAACTTTTTTATGTTGTTTTCGTTTGGTTCTGCGTTGTGTTTCATTCCTATGGATTGTGGAAAATTTAGAGTAGTAGGAGCGAAAAAGAAGTGGAAAAGAAGTATTCCAAACATCCAATCAAAAACGACATTAATATAAAAATTTAAGTTTTAAAAACAATCAAAAATTTTTTAGGTAAACAGGTATTTAGATACTGTTAAAAGGGTCCTTTATGCCATAGTGATTTGAGTTTTATGGAATAAGATGTGTAAAACTTCAAATCTTCACAGGTTGTCCTTCACGTAAATTTTATGCGAAAGTAGGCCAACAAATAAGGAGTATCAACTTGACCATTTATAAGTTGATGACAATAAATTTAAATTATTATTTACAGTATATTAATCTATAGAAGCTGGATCCGATGTTAGTATGGTGGCAGTCCTGGACGGAACCAGAAGCCAGTCGTATTTGGAGGCATTTTTTATTTTTGGTATTAAATCTTTAGATTTTACTTCAAGCAAATAGCTATTTTCCCCCAACGAATTCATCGAAATAACGAAAATATTTTTTTTTATCGGATGGTGGAAAGAATGATTGAAGGCCAAACTTTTCTGATCCCAAAAAACCCCAAGAAGACATACTTCAAAGCAAAGCTAATGAATTTCTATGAATGTTGTTGAATGAAGTCCATGCTTGTTAAGTATATTTTTGATGTTCTCCTAGTTAGCAATTGTAAAAGGAAAGTATTTTGATTTGTATACTTACTCAATAGAACACGGTGCCCTTGTTTTTCTTTAAATTCCAAGTCACTCTCTATCTTCCGAACTTTCTTTTCTATTTCGAATAACCAATCAAGATTAAAGTAGGTTTTATGCTTCTACTAAAATCTACCTAAATCGAAAACATACTTTTTTTTGTGCTGAAAGAAATAATTAAAAACCTGTTTTATATCATGTTGTGTGTTATCTAAAACATTTATTTTGAGTAGGTAGGTATGTATGTATTGTATATAAGTAGAAGATATATTTTTGATTATTATAATTATTTTATTTTTCTAATTGTAATTTTATTTTATCTTAACTATGTACGAATACATACAAAATATTTGATTCAAATAATTCTTTGAAAAAAAAATATTTTTGCAGACGTAACAAAAAAAAACATGAAAAAATAACAAACTTAAATCAATTTAATTCAGATCTTAATTTATGTAGTTTTTTTTTATATTCTTACATTGAAAATAATTATAAGAATTAATTAAAATTATTCATTTTTTTATTTTAACTAATATTATTATAATCATATTTTAATTTTTTGTTTACTAAAAATTATTTTATTTTGTGTAAATACTTCAAAATAATTAAACCTATATTATAAACTTTATCTTTTTTAAATATCACTCAACTTAAGTTTTGTTATTTTAACTTCTTTTATTCTTGTTTGTAGAAAAATCATGTTTTTAATTATTATAATAATAAATTTAAATATAATGGAAGATATTTTTACTTTATTTTTGTATGAAATAATTATGAAATAATTTTAAAGGAATATGATTTTTTTCTTATAATCAACATGAGAAATATTTGTCCAAACAATGTACCAGTAGAAAATTTTGCAGTTTATTTTATTGATCTTAGACTTTTTCTTGGTGTTTTTGTTTTTATTTGGCAATAAAGAGAAATTATAAGAATTTGTGATTTAGTTTTATTTTATTCTATTTTATTTCATTTTAATGTATAAATTTTTACGGACTATCGAAATATAGAGATATTTGTTTGGTGAAGATGATAAAGTATTGGCAAGTGTGTATCTATTTCAACCTATAATTTTATCATTATAATGTATACATACATGAATAGGCATTTAATGATTTATAATTTTCTTCTGAAGAACTTAAAGAAGAAGAAACGAATAATCTTGTAAAACATTCAAAAGGTCTACACGCAGTTTTTTTATATATGTAAGTGAAAATCTCTCCACCTTAAAGTATTTTGAATGCATACTTTTGACTAGGTTGATATTTTTTTAATTTTAACTAGTCTTCAACAGCTAGGTCCTTTTATTAACTGGAAGCATCTTAGCTGATTGAGATTTTGTTTGTGTTTAAAATACTTTTAAAAAAGACTTCAAATTGTTTGAGCAAACTAAAGTTTTGTTTTTCGACTTCATAAACAAGTTATTTATTTTTGAAATTAAAATACATACTCAGAAAATAATATTTTTGCTTTTCAGATTTTATGGTTCATTATTGTATGAAGGTATTGCTCTGACGTAGATGATAAATATATGAAAAACTACTGAGTTTTGAAAACAAGTTATAAAGAGCTTCTTCCACGTATTATGGCACACAATTTTTACTATTCAAGGCGTTAACACATGAGTAAATGTCTTGAAAATCCTTACACATATAGTACACATGTAAGATTCATGTTTTTGAATACGATTAAAGGAAATATTTTAACTGTGCAATTTATTTTGATAGGGTAATGAAAAATTGACAATTTGAAAGCAGTTATTAAACTTATTAAAGGCGCGATACCTACTTTAGGAATTAGTTTTTGATTTTAAAGCTTTAGAGAAACCTTTAAGGAAATAAGGTATAAACACTAAAAGATAACTTTTTAATTTATATTTGTTTGTAAAGTTCCATTGAGAATTTTTGCCAGCGACTCTTTTATTAAGAAAATCTTTTTCGGGTTAAGTTTAAGTTTATTTTAAGCTTTCAGTTAACCATACAAATTATTAATTTAATTAGTTTAAGCTCTTTGATCAAACTAAAATTTGACAGATTTTGAATAAATAACTAATTATGATTGAAATAAATTAAAGGGTTTCTTTTTAAGTTTAAGATTAAAAGCACTTTGATAAAACTTTAGCATTTGCTTGAATAAAAAACAAAAAGATTAAATTATGTATGCTTTTTCGTGTTTTTCTTTAGCCTAGAAACAATGATTGGTGCAGTTATTTTTATGAATAAAAAAAAAAAAAGTCTGCTTGTAGTAGGTAAATATAATACGTACTTATTTTATTTTAAATCTACTAACCTTGTATGGATAAGGGATTTTGTGATTAAACACTTATTTTAATTGAGTTTTATTCTCATAATTAATTAATCATTCAATTATTATTCAGTTCTTCTTTTAAAGCAAAGTTGATTCTTCTTGAGCATTTGTTTCCTTTTTTTTATTATTTCATTTTGTTTCTTATTTAATGGTTTATTATTTATTTATTTATTTAAATAATTGCCCTTTGAGTATTTCTTAGCAGATATTAATACGTATGCATTAAAGATTTCTTTTCGAGTATTTTTGTTTATATAAAAAAAAAAGAAAAAAAACAACGTAAAAGTTTATTTAATTTTTCCTCGACGAATCTTGAATAATTATCTTGTTCTTCTGTCTTGTCACCTTTGTCGATGGTGGAGCGGATAACAATCTCTTTATGTTCTCCTGCGGTATTGCCGCCTGCTCTGGTTGTGACTTCTTTTTACTGTTCTCAGTTGCTGCGGTCGCAGCTGCAACAGCACTACTACTACCAGCATGATACCTTGTGAGCACTTGGAATTTCGCAAACAATTTGTTTTTTGATTCTCTCTCTTTCTCTTTGATCTTATCCAATGGCTTGTATTTAGCTAGAGCATCGGGTAGAGGACATATCTCCATATCACCATGCTTCGGCTTCAGGATATTTTTATTGGCCGCTTTGTAGAAATCCATTTCAAAATCTGAATCACCTGAATATGCTGATGGACTGGAGGGACTAGTGGGATGATGATGATGAGGATGATGGGTGAGAGCTGCAGCTGCTGAGCCGGGATGTATGAAGCGCTCATTGAAACTGGAACTTGCACTAGTTTCCTCAGCCAAATGACGAAGCATCAAAGTGAGTTTTGTTTCATGTTGTCGCTGCAGAAGTACTGCATTGCGTTCCCCTTCTAATCTGGCCTGTCGGACAGCGTTGCTAAGAACACGCTCCTTCCATTCCCAGGCGTCTTTTTCGCGCTCCAAATTCATCAGTTGAATCTCTAGCTTTCGACTGGAGTCCCGAAGATCAATGACTTTTGTAAAATACTTATACAGCAGGGTTCGCATTTCTTCTGGCGATAGTTTATTCAGTCTCGCCATTAGCATTTGCTCACCTTTCTCGCGCTGGAGCCTCTCACTAGTGTCAATTGACTTACGGCCGCAAATGAGTTCATTTTTAAATTCAATCGCAGCATCTATGGCTTCGATTGCTTCATCACATTCCAGAAGCTTACGTTCCTCTTTGTGAGACAGCATCTTTTCTTTTTTCAGCTTTCTATCCAATGTACACCGCTGCTCCAGGAGATGATCTCTTGTCCGTCGTAAGTTTCTGATTTCATGTCTCAGGGACTCCTTTTCCTCACCTTCGCCAAAATGTTCCAAATTATCGGACTTCTCTTTAAGTACATGGTCCAAATGCGAAATTCTCGCCTGGACATCTTTCAGATTCTTACCCTTCTCTTCGACAGCATTCTGTTTGGTATTCTCTTTCTCTTTTATGGCTTTTAGTTCATTTTCAAGCTGCTCTTTGATTTTTTTCTCCTTTTTCATTTTCTTTTGTAAATCCTCGACGAAACGCTTTGAATCTTGAACCGATTGCTGAAGCTTCTTAACTTTCTGTCCACTTTCGCCTGCAATATGTTTTATCGAAGCCAAGTCTTGAAGCCTTTGTTCTATGTGCGAGGTAAGAGCTTTCAAACGATCTATTTCGGATTTATCCTTGCCGCTCACTACTGCCTTGGAGAGTTGTTTCTTGGTTTTTTCATATTCACCTTCGAGTTTTCCTTTCTTCTTATTGAATCGATTCTTTGCCGTGGTTCGCGTATCATTATTCTTCACCAAATCAATTATTATATTTTGCTTGAGAGAAATTGTATGTTCGATCTCTTTTATTTGCCTTTGCTTAGCCTCAATATCGGTCATAATTTTTCGAAGTTTCTTTTGTATGGTTTCTTGGGGAGAATTAATAGCTGCACGTATTGGATGATTGAGATCAGTGGAGCTATCAAGGAAGTCATCTTGAGATTTTGTTATTTGTTCGCGGGATGCAACTCTATTGAGCATAGCGATTTCAGCGCTGCTAAGACTGGCACCCGGTTGGATTGATCGACGGCGACCTATAGAAAAAAAAATTTTAAAAAAATTACCATAGAAAATCAAAAACTTTTCAAATGTTTCCTTACCTCCAACCGAAGAAGACGCTCTACGTTCCTCTTGCTTGAAGCTGTCATTGCTCTCCATAACCGCCTTTGGTTGATTCTTAATGAATTCCTTATACTTATCGTTTACTAGACTATCAGTCTTAATCTTCAACTCATCCATTAGAGATTCCAACTTTTCTGCGAGATCAGGCCGTTGTGATTCAGAATCACTATCATTGTCTGAGTTTTGCTGACACGAAGTCTCTGGTTCACTAACAGTTTCTTCAGGTTCCTCAGCTTCCTGAATGGGACCCAATTGTTTTTGAGAACGAATTACTTCACTAGAACTGAGACATTCTTCACATTCTTGCTTAAGAAAGAGCCATTCTTCAATTTGTTCTTTTTCCAATTCGGATATTGCATTTGTCGACATAAGCCTGCAAAAAAAATTGTTTTTTTTTTTTTGTATTATAATCCCAAAAACTAAAGATATTAGTTTTATGGATTCAGTTCTTAAATCATCACTTTTTTCAAGTCTCTGCATCTACCTCGATCTGAGCCGATGTCATTTACTTACACACTTCAAGGATTCGGATATCTTGCGTCTTAGGATTCTTCAAACACGAAAAAGGTTTACCTCGCCGAGTCATCTTAAAATGCTGTATAAAAGGTTTTAAGAGTCGGTGAGTAAAAAACGCACCCCTAGACATTGTTTATGATTCACCCTCCTTTTCAATTCGTTTATGAACGAGAAATGAAATCAAAAACGGAGATTTAACTGAGTTGCACTAGGCCCTGGTTCTCTTAAAGCTGCTACGCCATCTAATTTATTTACTCATAATTTCTCCATTTGTCATTTTTTTATTAGAAAATGCTCCTTTCGCCTATACGAGAGAAAATGCACCACCTACTTTCATACTCTAGCTTTGACTTTCAATATGAACTCGAGCCATGACACAGGCAGAGTAAACTAATTGATTGATGTGCTGAACTTATCGCGCATGAATCTTCCGTGCTAGCCCGAGATAACTTCTTTTAGAAAATTTAAATAAGAGGCTGTCGAAAGATTTCTCGAACGATAACCAGCAAAATCAAAAGAAGTCCGATCCATAGTGGCCATCAGCAATGGTATGTGTAGGGACATTGCACTCGAGCAAGGTGTGCTGCCTATATTTCACTTGAAAGTAAACTACTTAATACTTTTAATATCTTGAGACGTCGGTTTATGCTTTCTTTCAACCGATTTTGTTAGAAGGCGTAAAATAATGGTAAGCTAGTCGCCAAGTATTCCAAACATAATTTCTTCGAAAAAAATCATTACAGAGAAAGAGGGATTTCCTATAATCTTCTCATTCAAACAAATCTATTGAATTAACCTTTATACATTTATCAATCAGAAAAATATGATTTTCGAGGTTTTTTAGAAACAAGCTCTACAAAATTTGTTATTCTCAAATTTTTTTTATTAAATACCTACAACACTTTGTTATTGAAGTAATACTTACTTAGAAAATAGTCCCTCGGCATTCGAGACCAACTTGAACCACTGTGAAGCAGCAAATTGAAGTCCAAAAGTGTCATTTGGGTTTGTGCCCATGTGGTCTGGCCCAACCTCGGGCGACAGTGGTGTGTTGTTGTCGGAGAAAGTGTTCATTACCACATAGTTCCTTACACACTGAACCTTAAAGGCGAATTGCAAGTTGTAGATTGTCTCGTTGACATCCCTTTCAAGTGGTGAAACACACAAAATCACTAGTGTTTGAGCCCTCCCACCAAACGAATCTTTCAGAAGAGTCGTAAGGGTGGTTTGATTATAAGTCACATTGCCAGTTCCATTGTACATCAGCACTGGATCGGTAAGAGTGTTCACGATCCTCTCAAGCGACTGCAAACCTAGATCCTTAGGAATGCTAGAATGCTGATCCATGCTGTTGAGCATGTACATCCGTTCGGTACCGCAGAGGTCGCTGAAACTCGCCGTCGACAGTCGATGCTGGATGAGACCTTCTTTTGAGACCCATTGTTGTTCCAAGGTAATTGTAAATAGACTGTGGATTAGCGCATCCGCGGTATCACTTCGATTGTTCAAACCAACTTCAACCCACTGGAAGACTTCACTTATGCTCGAGCAGGAGACATTTCCTGCCTCAAGCAGGTCTCTTATTTCGTCCCGAACTATCTCAACCCATCCTATATTAATGGCGAAAGTACGTTCTTGATGAGTGGCCATCTGGGCGAAGATTTCTCGCACACATCTCTGGACTAATCCTTGTTCTGCTTCACCATACACACCATCTAGAGCCCGGCCAAACAAAGTGTAAGTCTTACCAGTTCCTTTCTGACCATATGTGACTACAGAAGCATCAAATCCCTCGAGAAACAACGCCATTAGTGGATAGACTGTCTGATGGTATATCTGAGCCTGAGAGCAATCGACTGGCAACGAATGCGTCACTGGGAAGGAATGTGGACCGACTTGAATAACACCCGTAGCTATGCCACCAATGGCACTGTTCGGTCCAATACCCATAGGTATGGATTGGACGCATGGTGGTGCTTCTGCTTCGGTGAAGCATGGGTATATTCGGACGGCAACTTGTATTGGAATTTCCATGGTCAACGAGCGGATTCCGGTTGTTAAAAGTAAACTTTATGCATTCTTCAATGTACTGGGCCTATTTTTTTATACTTTTGAAAATGTTTATCGACTCACTCTCTTAATTGTTTTAAAAATTTTCATGGAAAAACTTAAGAAAAACTTTTACCGATTTTTGACTGTCAAATCGATATTTTGCGCAAGAAATGAACAGACCATGGTGTGGTGAATATGGGATGTAAATAAAAAAGTTTTGAAGCATGGCGGCTGGATAGAGTGTTAAGGCTCTCCCAAACCAACGCGAAATCATAGCGAATCATTCGCAAAGGCGTTTTTTTGTTGTTGTTTTGTATTATATATCTTTCAAATTTTGTATTATTGTGAATGATTTCGCGTCGTCGGAGAATATTTCGCGTTGGTTTGGGGGAGCCTTTATACGAATTGAAAGGTTAGGCCTTTCAAGCACGGAATAGGCTAGTTCAGCAACTATAATCGATGTGAGGGACATCTATGGGTCAGTTTATTTAGATGTAGTCAGTCGTATTTATTAGAATGATTTTCTTAGAACACGCTTGGGCAGTTGTCCAGCTAGTCAATGCCTAAATAGTTTAGGCAACTTGTTATTTATAAACGCATTCCAACAATTCGCTGGCTCAAAACTATAATGTTCTATGTTAAGGTACCCTCATGCGGAGATATTCGTGTCCAAAGTTTTACACTGCTTATTTAATATCAAATTATCATTTTTTCAAAAAGAAAACAATATAGTATTATTTGTATTTACAAGTTTTATTGAATTAAGGACTTTCTTTCCATTTTTCTTGTTGTATAGCGAAATAATTAACACTTTTTAATTTTAACATACAACACTTTTCTTATTTGGTTGGCATTTTTGTAAATTTTGAGTTCTATGTCGTACATAGAACATTATAGAACTGAGTGGGATACACATGAATATATAGGAAATTAGTCTGTTTTCAACAATTACGGTATGTTAATACGGCTTTTCTCGTTAAAACATATTTAAAATAAGATTTTGTAATAATAAAAAATTAGATTTGAGTTTAATATTTCCATAGCTAAGGGTGGTATAGTGGAAAACTTGAATAAATGTGGTTTTATAACGAAAAATCAAGTAATTCTTTGTGAATTCGAAGTCAAAAGCTTTCGTGAATAGAAAGGCTTAAAGTAGAAGAATTTTGAAAAAACTACCAAATTTTAATAGTCAGTACTTACTATGCTTACATAACTTCAAGTTTTGATATTTTACTAAGAAATATTTAATAGAAATTCTTATTAGGGACACTAGATAATAATACTTCACCTTACCAATATGAAACCAAAAACTCAACAAGTATGTTCTATGTATGTTAAAATATTTGTATTTTCTTCTTAAATAATCAATGTTATAATGTTCTATGTTGTACTCAATTGCAAAAATGTTCTATGTAACTTAAAAGTATGCATACTGATATTGGGCTTCAATGAGATGTATTGTTCTATGTTAACTTAGAACATTTTAATTCTGAGCAATATTAAGAATCCTCAAAAATTTAATATTTCTTAGGGGTGTAAAACAGTCATTAAGTCAAAAATAAAAATGAAACATACATTTCCTTAAAGCCGAAAACGAGACGAAAATTTTGATATATATAAATTCTATAGTATTCTCATGAAGAAAAAAAGCTCGTGGCCATCTATGCGTCCAAATGTAATACTAAGTTTTGTTAAGGGATCTCGGTAAGGCGATCACAGCGAACCTATCGACCAAATGTCTACCTACAAAATCGTGTTTCATGAGAATACTATATATTGGATATACAATGGTTAGGCCTTAAAACTCATTTTTTTTCGATTTGCTTGACATAGAACATTATAGTTTTGAGCCAGCGAATTGCCCAAATGTGACCTCATTTATTCACTGACATGCCTGTATTTATTCATTTTTGAATGAATTAATGAATTTTAGTACGCTTTGGGGCACGTTCAACTAGCTTTTCATACATTTCAAAACTAGAAAATTAGAAAACCAGAAATATTTGCCAACCTTATTCATTAAACGTGTCTACTTTGAAATAAGAATTGGACAACCAATTTCAGTGGCTAAGTTAGCCAATCAGTGCAAAATGTTTATAAATAACATTTTGGAGTTGGACAGGTGTCTAAAGTTAGACATTGCTTGGAATGTGTTTATAAATAGCACTGAGTATGTGTTTCACTTTTCTGCAAAAGTAAAAGTTATTTTGATTTTGATTTTGATTTGATTCTTTATTTAGCTTCAGCTATTTATTACAAATTTAACTTAAAACTAGTTAAAGAAAAAACTAAATGCTTGATTAATTATAATTATTTTTTACATAAGTTATTAGTTTCTTTTTAAATGCTATTACATTATTTTCTGACTTTAATTCTATTGGCAAATTGTTGAACAGCCTTAAACCATTATGGTACAATATATTCTGATATCTATTTGTTCTGAAGAAAGGTAGTCTAATTTCTTAAATTATAAGGCTGTATATCCGATACATAAACTATATCGCTGAATAGATAACTAGGTAACATATTATTTTTAATTTTAAATATAAAAATTAGCACATTCATTATTGTTCTTTGTTTAATTGTTAGCCATTTTAGAGTATCAAGCATAAATTGTATATGAGTTAACCTATCGCACATCAAGATACACCTCATTCCCCTATTCTGCAATTTTCGTAACCTTTCTGACATTTGATTAGATCCTAAAAATAGTATCGTTGAACAATATTCGAAATGGGGTTTAATCATAACATTATATATATTTATTGTACAACTCATAGATACTCTACGTCTTATTCTGTGGAAAAAAACAATTTTCTTAGCTATTTTATTACAAATATAATTAATGTGATTTTCAAAATTTAACTTTTTATCTATAATAACACCTAAGTACTTTATTTCTTCAATTTTTTCAATGGTTTCTTCATTGATAATAATATTTTCAATTGAATCTCCATTTATTATAATAGCTTTAGTTTTATTAGTGTTTAGCTTCAGTTTGTTCATAAATTTCTACTTTTTTTTAGATCATTATTGAGTTGATTGATGCACTTCTCTGCAGAACTTCCCGTGACATAAGCAAGGTATCATCTGCAAACAGCCTAGCCTTTGCGTATCCTAGAACATTCTCTAGCTCATTTATATAAATAATGAATAGCAGTGTTCCCAACACCGCCCCTTGAGGTACGCCCAATGTTACAGGCAAAACTTCCGAAAACTCGTTATTCACTTTGGTTCGCTGGGTTCTGTTCGATAAGTAACTTTTAAACCATTCAAGTTCAACTCCTCGAATACCATATCTCATCAATTTTTGCGCCAGTATATCTCGATCGATTGTCTCGAATGCCCTTTGCAGGTCCAAAAAAACTGCAACTATGACTTTTTTGTCGTGCACTTCAGTTTTCCACTGTGAAACGACTACTAGATTCAGTAGTGCTTCGCAGCTGTGGTGTTGCCTAAATCCTGATTGGTAATCCGCTAAGTAGTTGTTGGCTTCCATATTACTTTGTAGCTGTTTATGTACAACTTTCTCCAGAACTTTACTTTCAGTCATAAGCATATGTTTCATATGTTTACCGGGCGGAATTCAGACGGATTAAGTATTTTCTTTTCCTTTTCTATTGGTACTACTATAGATTCCTTCCAGTGGCTAGGAAAAATACCACTACGAAGAGATCTATTAATTAAGTCCAAAAAGCAAGGGCCAATAATGTCCAAAGCACACAGTATCATTTTAGTTGACAATCCGTTAAAGGCTCTTTAGTTATTCATACTTTTCATGATATTTCTTAACTCACTCATATTAATTTCTTTAAACTTGAAAGAACTTCCCTGGCCTACATTTATTAAATTACTATAGGGCACAAACGGTATTTTACTGTTAATTTCTTCAACACTCTTAACAAAAAATATATTAAGTTTATTAGCTATATCAGTTTTATTTCGAGTCACTTCTCTATCACATAATATTTCTTTAATTTCACTTCTTTCCTCATTAAGTACAAGGGTTTTTATTGTTCTCCACATTGCTTTCTGATCAGTCGACTGATCAATCTTTCTAGCTATGAAATTTTTTTTAGCTAAATTTAGTTCAATCACGTACTTGTTTCTACATTGCCTATACAAAATCCAGTCACTGGTGTTATTTGTCCAAATAGCTCTTTGATACAGTTCGATTTTCATTTGCTTCATGTTGAATAGATATTGGTTAAACCATCAAACCCAAATTATTGTTTATAGCACTAACTGATCTTGATATAAACATTTTTTCCAAACTATTCTTTAATTTAACACTGAACGATTTAGCCGATTCATTCACCACATTGCAATTTAATTTTGGTATTCCATTAACCATAAGTTCTCTACGAAAATCGCTCTCTTTAAATACCAATGATTTAATAACTTTTTTCGTACATATTTTATTAGCTAAGCTATTTTCAATAATTATTTCCACCGATTCATGATCACTGATTTTATATTCTTTTTTACTTTTGCTTTTGTAATAACATAGTCGATTAAAGTAGACGAGTTTTGAGTAATTCTTGTTTGTTCATTCACTATTTGTTTAAACGACATGTCTGATATACTTTCGTAAATTCGCTTTTTGTAACTACTATTTGAAAACCAGTCCACATTAAAATCACCCATTATAATCACCTTCGCATATAAGGAACAAAGATCTTCTATTTTGCTTCTAAAAAAATCACAAAATATTTGTTCGGGCGAGTTTTGTCTATGCGGTGATCTATAAACCGCCACTAAAATCAAACTTAAGCTGTTTAAGCTTACTCTTATTAACCACCAAATCATTTTTCCAATTGCTATTGTACAAATTTCTTCAACTTGCCATTCATGTTTAACAAAAAATAGCACACCCCCGGTATGATTAGAAACACTATCACATCTTATAATTTTATAACTAGGTAGCTTTAGCTCTGAGTCTTCTATATCCGTCGTTAAATGGGTTTCAGTAGCGCAAATAAAATCGAATTCATTTTTCAATGCTATCACTTCTAACTGAGGAAAGTTAAGTTAATTTACGCTGAAGCATACGACAGCAATTATCTCTGCAATCATGATTAATGTCAATATCACTTAAATTTAGTCTTTCTTTAGCCTCTTTGCAATTAATACACTTTTTATCTTCATTTGAACAGTTTTTGAATGTATGTCCTTCATCTCCGCACTTTGCACATACCTGGCAACTCTCTTTACAATGAGTGGATGTATGGTTGAATCCCCAGCATTTAAGACATCTTAAGACACTCAAGCTTTCATAAACCGAGCATCTATCCCACTCAATATTGATTTTTCCTAAGCTCATTACATTTTCAAAACCTTTATCGTCTATTTCAAGTAATGCATTAAAAACCCGTTCATTTTTATGAGATCTATAAACTTTAATGCACTTAATTTTCTCGCACACTACATTGTTTTGATTTTTTATGGCTTCTATGATCTTAGCTCCTTCCATATTCTCACTCAACCCCGTAATTAAAATTTTAGGTAAACGCATCTTCGGCATTTGCACATCGTACTTTTCACTCATTTTCTCCTTCATTTCATAAGCCAATTTTGATCGCGCCTCATTGTTTTCACATCGGATTGCAACCGCACCATCTTGTCTATTGACCATTGCACTCACTCCTACATTAAGCTCTGATTGTTTCTCTTTAATTTCACTCTTTGTTTTTTCACTCTCTTGCTTTGCTTTTGGTTTCAATATAACTGGTGCACTCACTGCCACTGACTTCTTTAATTGCTCGGCATATGTACCTTTGCTTTTTTCACTATTTTTGATTTCCTTCACAATATCTATTCTCATCTCCTTCACTCTTTCCATGACGTTATTATTATTATTTGCCATCTTCATCACATTACTACAAATTTTTTCACTTTGTTCTTTGAACGATTTACTAAAATCATTTATTTTTTATTTCTTCTACACTCTTTTCACACATTATTTGCGCATTTTTCATTTCTGCAATTCTCTTAGTGTATCCCTCTTCTATTGCTTGCAGTAAATTCATTATTTCCCGTTTGTTATTGTCCAACGCACTTTCGAATTCATTTTTATATTCTTTCAAATATTCACTATTTTTTTCATACGCGGTTGACATATCCTTTAACGCAAAATCTACGTTGTGTATATACAAAATGCAGTCTCCGCACACGAACCGAATGTTTTCACATGTTTCCAATGCATTTGCCGTATTGGAATCGAAACCACAACAACCGGCCGCTACGTGGAAGATCTTATTGCACACACCCGCACATCTTATACCTGTTTCTCCGCGAATAGCTTTTCTGCACTTTCTACAATTGTTTTCCATATTTTACATCAACACGCATCCACATTTAAATCAGAAACTTGCAGATTTTTGTTTTTAGAAATTAAAATAATTAACAAATTAATTAATTTAGCTTTTTCTTCAAATCACCTGGAACACTTTAAAAACACGTCTATCTCTTACGAAATCTCTCTCTCAATAAGGGTATTCATGCAACAGCGTAAGCTCATCGTAAACATCGTAAAGTTGTAAACTTCGTAAATCTGCCAAATTCTCCATACAAATTGTGACAGAATTACGAAGTTTAAAAGTTTACAATGTTTACGACGACTTTACGCTGTTGTATGAATACCCTTAATATTGTAATAACTTTCCATATTTGAACTATAACGACTCCGAAAAGCAAACAAACGAACACAAAAAAAAGCTTACGGTCGCAGTGCAAACATACCCTTAGTAGCTATAATTATAGCAACTCTCAAACGAAGGAAGCGCCATCTGCCGGATTATAGCAGATTTACCAGCTGTCAAATAAAAGCTTTTTGAAGGGAAATTATTGGGAAATTTCCCCTATGGAAAGCTCTGGAAGCAGAGACTAGAACGTTCTCCTTGGTTCGAGAGTTTGGAAAACAAGTATAAAAGGCACATGTTTGAACGGCAGCGACACAGTTTGTTTTTAATCGTGAATGAAAAAAGTTGGTTGTAATAAAAGTGAAAAGTAAAGTTTGTGAATTAATTCAGTGGTGAATAATAAATCGTTTTGTAGTAAGAAAAGTAAAGTGTTTTTATTTTGTAAAATAAATAAGTGGAAGTTTTGAATAAAGTAAATAAGTTTTATTAACGAACCTGAGAAAATATTACATTGGTGTTAGAAGTGGAATAAAACTTATTTTATTTGTGCACTCAGTAAATTTATTGTGTGGAAAGTGAAAAAAAAAAAAAAAAAAGACAATGGGTAAATCTTTGAATGATTTAAATTTAGTGGAACTAAAGGCAGAACTGAATAAACGAAATCTTCCTACTGCTGGAACAAAGAATGATCTTATTATTCGTCTGCAAGAAGATTTAAGAAGATGTGGAAAAAACCCGGACACGTTTATATTCGACATTGAAATGGAAGAACAGCAAGAGCAAGTAAGTACGTTGGATATGACAAATCTTATGTCTCAGCTGCTCGCGAGCCAAAAGAATCTTCTCGAACGATTCGAGCAACAAAGCCAAGAGCAAAAGAATCTTCTAGAACAACAAAGCCAAGAACAAAAGAATCTTCTAGAACAACAAAGTCAAGAACAAAAAAATCTTCGAAATCTTCTCGAAGGTAAGTTAGAGGCCTTTGACAACAGAATTATTGCCCTTGATGAGCGTGTCGATAATCAATTTTCGACTATCGATAAACAATTGTCGACTGTCGACAAACAATTATCGACAATAGAAGCAAAGTTCGAAGATAAAATCGAATCCATTACAAAGGAGTTAGATAAAGTAAAGAAAATGAAGGTTCGAGAAAGTTCTGGTGACTGTCCAAAGAAAAAGGAGATGCATCCACCAACCTTCGATGGGCAAACTTCTTGGTCAATCTACAAGAAGCAGTTTGAGGCAGCCGCAGCAACAAATGGCTGGGATGAGGAAGACAAATGCATAGCTCTGACGCTTGCCCTCAGAGGAACTGCTGCTGAGCTGTTACAAAGCATACCATCAGATAAAAATGGCAGTTTCAGCGCTCTCGTTCAGGCCATTGACAAACGTTTTGGAGATGGACACATGCAAGAAGTCTTCCGCGTACAACTCAATTCCAGAGTCCAGAAAAGAGGAGAAACTCTGCAACAACTCCAAGCAGACATCGAACGGTTGGCGCATCTGGCATATCCGGCTGCAGGGGACGAAATCATCAACCAATTCGCAACAGAAGCCTTTGTTCGTGCTGTATCTGATATTAACCTTCAGCGAGCAATTCGAACTGCTGGCAAACGCACGCTTCCTGAAGCACTAGCATTCGCACTCACTATGGAAGCAGCAGAACAGGCTTCTCAAGGAGTCCATCGGGTAAGAGAACTAGAAATTGAGGAGTGTTCTTGCCAGAGAACTGCATTCCAAAGGAACCAGCGAGATGGACCTGCTCGATGCTGGAATTGTAACAAGACCGGACATCTTCAACGCCAGTGCAGATTGCCACCTAGAAGACCTACATGTCAACATTGTGGAAGCAGAAACTTTAACAACAACAATGTCAATACTCCTACTCGCCCCGTTTCTCAACCGGGGAAACGAGTAAGAACCAACTTCGAGGGGCAGAAGCTGGTTTCTGGTATCGATGATGGCCCCAGAACCACCATCCAGGTCTCACAGACGAAACGAAACAACAAAAGTCTGACTTTGGAGGCAACACTAAACGGCAAGAAGCAAGTGGCTACGATCGACACCGGTGCCACTGCCTCCATTGTTCGAAAGGACTTGGTGAAGATGACGTGGCTGCATAACACCAACGCCTACCGTCTGAAAACAGCAACAGGAGAGGCAGCCAGAGTGTACGGGGAGGTTCGTCTAACGATCCGTTTGGCAGAACTAGAGTTTTCACATCTGTTTCTGGTAGCAGATATATGTGATGAGTGCATCGTTGGAATCGACTTCATGAAAGAACATGGAGTAATTCTTGATATCGGGAAGCAAGTTCTTAAGTACCAAAATGTGGAAATTCCTATGGTTTATGGCAACGAAAACTCATCAACACTAAGAACTGTCATTAAGGAAGATATTTGCCTGCCACCTTCTTCAGAAGTGTTCGTTTGGACGAAAATAAAGGGTGATTTGGGAAGCCATCGATATCTAATGGTGGAACCAGACTCTGAGCAGTCTTCCCAAAACATCATCCTTGGGAAGACACTTGTGGAACCAAGGAACAACATGGTGCCTGTACGGATACTCAACATCAAACCGTACGAAGTCAAGCTTAGAAAAGGAGAAGTTGTTGGAAGGTGTGACTCCGTATCAGCAATAACTAAAATCATAGAAGCTGACACACACAAATCTGTGGACCCTGGGAAAGTGAACTCTATGAAGGCAAAAATTCTGAAGTCATCCAAATTAACTGAACGTCAGCTTAGTGTTGCTGGAAGCCTCCTTCACGAGTACGCTGATATACTATCGTCACCCAGTGGGCAGTATGGTCGAACACAACTGGTGCAGCATCGAATCGACACAGGAGACGCGAGACCTATTCGACAACCAGCAAGACGTCTCCCATTAGCCAAACAAGCCGAAGTTGCAGAGATGATATCGACAATGAAGAGAGATGGGCTCATCGAAAACTCTAAAAGTCCTTGGGCATCCCCAGTTGTTCTTGTCAAAAAGAAGGACGGAAGTACTCGATTTTGTGTGGACTATCGGAGGCTGAACGATGTGACAAAGAAAGACAGCTACCCTCTGCCAAGAATCAGCGATACTCTGGATGCGATGGAAGGATCTGAATGGTTCTCAACATTGGACTTGAAGAGTGGCTACTGGCAGGTAGAAATCCATCCGGAAGATCGAGAAAAGACGGCTTTCTCTACAGGAAATGGTCTGTGGCAATTTAAAGTGATGCCTTTCGGACTATGCAACGCTCCGGCAACATTTGAGCGTTTGATGGAGTGCGTATTACAAGGACTTACTTGGAAATCTTGCCTGGTCTATTTGGACGATGTCATCGTTTATGGTAAAACATTTGATGAGCACTGTGGAAATCTTAAGGCCGTGTTTCAGAGACTTCGAGAAGCAAACTTAAAATTAAATCCAGACAAGTGTGCATTTTTTAAGTCTGAAGTTAAATACTTGGGACATATTATCTCTTCCCAAGGAGTGAAGACTGATCCTGAAAAAGTTGACACTGTAAAGAATTGGCCAACACCACAGGATAAACATCAACTCCGAAGCTTTCTAGGTCTAGCCACGTACTATCGACGATTTGTGAAGGATTTTGCTGGAATAGCGAAAAGTTTGCACCAGCTAACAGAGAAAGGCAAACCGTTCAAATGGTCAAGCGAGTGCGAGAAAAGCTTCCGGGAACTTAAGCAGCGCCTATGCAATACACCAGTTTTGGCCTATCCGACACCAGGGAAACCTTTCATCATTGACGCTGACGCGAGTAACGTGGGAATTGGAGCCGTACTCTCACAAGTTCACGAAGGAGAAGAGAAGGTTGTCGCCTACTACAGCAAGGTACTCTCAAAGCCAGAAAGAAACTACTGTGTGACCAGAAGAGAACTTCTAGCTCTAATATCGGCTACAAAACACTTCCATAAGTACATCTATGGACAGAAGTTCCTTCTTCGAACAGACCATGGCGCACTTAATTGGCTTTTGAACTTCAAAAATCCAGAAGGTCAAGTGGCGAGGTGGATCGAGAGATTGCAGACATACGACTACCAGATCCAACATCGAAGAGGAAGGTTGCACTCAAATGCAGATGCCTTATCTCGGAGACCATGCAAACCGGACTGCAAGCACTGCACACGTCAGGAAGAGAAGGAAGTTGCTGCTATCCAGCGATTAAGAGCTGATCCCATTTACGGTTGGAGTAACGAAGAACTGAGGACTGCCCAACAAGAAGACTCGGATATTGAACCCATTCTTGCGTGGAAGGAACACCAAGAGAAACCAGAATGGGGTGACATCTCCGATAGAAGTCCAACTCTTAAAGCGTATTGGGCACAATGGGACTCACTTCATGTACAAGAAGGAGTACTAAGACGAAAGTGGGAATCCACAGACGGCAAATCTTATGTGATGCAGCTAGTCGTACCTCGTTCCAAGGTTAATGACATTCTTCAGGAGATGCATGATGGAGCTTCCGGAGGACATTTGGGTGTCAATAAGACACTGGAAAAGGTAAGGCAGCGATTCTACTGGCTACATGCAAGAGATGACGTCGAAAAATGGTGCCGAAAATGTGATACTTGTGCTGCAAGCAAGGGACCAGGCAGAAAAGTCCAGAGTAGAATGCAGCAGTATAATGTGGGCACGCCTTTTGAGAGGATTGCAATAGACGTTGCAGGCCCTTTTCCAGAAACCGAAAACGGAAACCGATACATTCTGGTAGTAATGGACTACTTCAGCAAGTGGCCTGAGGCATTTGCCATCCCAAACCAGGAAACCAAAACAGTCGCGGATCAGATTGTTTTCAACTGGGTAAGCAGGTTTGGTGTACCTATGGAACTCCATTCAGATCAAGGGAGGAACTTCGAGTCCAAAATTTTTCAGGAAGTTTGTACACTCCTTGGCATTAAAAAGACGAGGACAACACCGCTTCACCCACAATCTGATGGGATGGTTGAACGATTTAACCGGACCCTTAAAGAACACCTTTCCAAAGTTGTAAGCGACAACCAACGAGACTGGGATCGGCATATTCCATTATTCTTGATGGCCTATCGAAGTGCGGTACATAGCTCAACAGGACATACACCATCAGAAATCCTGCTCGGGAGCACAATACGACTACCAAGCGAAATCAAATTTGGATGTTATACAAGTGAGCCACAAGGAATAGACGACTACGTGGACAACCTCAAAGAAAAGCTACTTGACATTCACGAAAGAGCGAGGGCGAATATAAAGCTATCGAGTGATCGGATGAAAACAAGATACGACGCAAAAGCCACAACGACAGGATTCAAAGTGGGAGACCTTGTGTGGTTTTATAATCCCCACCGTCGGAAGGGACTTTCACCGAAGCTTCAACAAAATTGGGAAGGCCCTTATACTGTTGTAACACGAATAAACGATGTCGTCTACCGCATTCAGAGAGGATTAAGGGGCAAACTAAAAGTAGTTCACAGCGACCGTTTACATCATTATAATGGTGATGGAAGTGATGGATTTGCTCGGGACGATCAATCCTAAGAGGGGGGCAGTGTAATAACTTTCCATATTTGAACTATAACGACTCCGAAAAGCAAACAAACGAACACAAAAAAAAGCTTACGGTCGCAGTGCAAACATACCCTTAGTAGCTATAATTATAGCAACTCTCAAACGAAGGAAGCGCCATCTGCCGGATTATAGCAGATTTACCAGCTGTCAAATAAAAGCTTTTTGAAGGGAAATTATTGGGAAATTTCCCCTATGGAAAGCTCTGGAAGCAGAGACTAGAACGTTCTCCTTGGTTCGAGAGTTTGGAAAACAAGTATAAAAGGCACATGTTTGAACGGCAGCGACACAGTTTGTTTTTAATCGTGAATGAATAAAGTTGGTTGTAATAAAAGTGAAAAGTAAAGTTTGTGAATTAATTCAGTGGTGAATAATAAATCGTTTTGTAGTAAGAAAAGTAAAGTGTTTTTATTTTGTAAAATAAATAAGTGGAAGTTTTGAATAAAGTAAATAAGTTTTATTAACGAACCTGAGAAAATATTACAATATGTTATGAATGTTATGAACGCTCTAACTTTTACTTTAGTAAAACTTGAGATAAAAGATAGGATTGAGTAGTTTACCCTGAGGCCACACGAGCCAGTACTGGCTAGCCAGTCGCAATACACTCACATTTTTTTACGAACACATACAAACCTGAGCCACTGGCTCGTCAACTGGCTTGCCTTTTTCGTAGCCAGTTGGGAAGCCAGTAGAGCAGCCAGTAACAGGGTTCGGCAGTACTATTTCGTAGCATATTTGGAAAAATAGGACTAAAACTTAAGTTAATAGCCTTTTCACACCGAACCCAAAACGCGGTTTTCGCGAAAATATCGGTTTTGGAGAAAAACCTAATCGCAAACACAAGTTTTGTCATACATTTTTTGTAGCTTCAGGTTTTCGTAAAACACAAGTTTTATATAAAACCAGTCGAAAACATGTTGGGATTCAGGGATGAACAAAACAAACATACCTTTTAATTAGTTCAGCGCCTATTGAAGTGTCAAAAAAGAAACTGATGGGATGCTTTCAAAAAAAAAATTGAAAACAGCTGACGTAATTCTGTCATCTCAAATATAAAATTCGAATCTCAAAATAAAATATTTTATTTAAAATTGATAAATAATTGTTTGTGGCAAGTCAAATTGTTCATATGGATCCTCTTTATAAAATAACTCACCGATTTTATTTCAAATAAATGGAAAAATAAAAAAAATTGTGCGTGGTTTGTGTAAAAAAAATTGGAATGTCAAACGAAAACGTGTAATGTTCAGTGTGAATGGTTTTCGCGCTTTTGAAAAGTTTTAGCCGAAAACCGGTTTTGGGTTTTGGTGTGAAAAGCCTATAACTCCCATTTTCTTTCACAAAATATTAATAAAATAAAAACTAAAAGTCCATGCACAATCCTTAAGAACTCAAAAGTTTATAAATTTGCTAGCGATCCAACAAATATTTAAAGATGAATAAAGCCGGAACCACACTTATTTCGTCTGGTGTGTTGTAGGTAGAGTATTATTTCCGTTCAAGAAGAAAGTTGAAAAAAACTGCCGAATGAATTGATTAAAGGCTCTCCCAAACCGTCGCGAAACGTTCACCGATGCGGGTTTTTTGTTGTTGTTTTTACCATTGATTATCCACACGAAAAATAAAATAAGAGTTCTTACGATAAATATTTTTTTTGTGATAGAAATAAATTAAGGCTCTTCAAAACCAATGCGAAACATTCTTTATGACAACGAAACTTTGGCTTTTCTTGTTTTTTGCTAATGATGTAGCATGGAGTGATGGCGTCAGTGCGTGTGTTCTTGCATTTTTATCTCCACATAAAAAGAAGTAGCATGTTAAATACAACAACAATCCGGTATAATTCCATATTATGGTCTTATTTTACATGCTTATTTTTTTGTAATCAAAGATAAAAATGTACAAAAAGACAAGGCTAACAACAATATGGAACTATACCAAATTGTTGTTGCATTTAACATGCTACTTTTTTAAGCAAGCGAAGATAAAAATCCATTATACAACCGCTAATGACAGTTTGCAACATGGCAGGATTGATAAGTGAGCACAGCACACAAATGCCACTCCACACCCAACAGACGATAAATTGAAGCGGTTCCATCTTCAGTCTTAAAAAAGTGGAAAATCGTAGTAGTTAAATTGCTTTCCTTAAAATCGGAGTAGATTTACTCCATTTGGAAAAAGATCCGAACGCTGGCCAGTAGAGAAGTCAGTTTGGCATGCCACCTACGTCACGGCATATACACGAATAGGAATTTGACAGCTAGTATATGTAGCCAACTGGCTAGCCAGTACTGGCTCGTGTGGCCTCAGGGTTATTGAAAAAAGACAAACACTTTTTTCAATTTTGTACAAAAGTGAATTGAATGTAGTTAGGCCTTTACTAATGCATCGAAACTTTTCCTACTCGCTAGTCAACTGGCTTGCCTTTTTCGAAGCCAGTTGAGAAGCCAATCGCTAGTCAACTGGCTCGCCTTTTTTGAATCCAGTTGAGAAGCGAGTAGAGTGGCGAGTGATTTGACAATTAATGTATATACCTGTGGTCCGTTCTTTTTCTAACTATAGTTAACTATTGTTGATATGTCAAAAAAAGTTGTTGATGTGTCATTGTTAGACTTTGTTAAGATTGTTACAACTTCATTTAGGAACGATTCGTTGTTAGATATTGTTAATGTGTCAAATGAACGAATGAAAAAAAAATTTATTTGCATTATTATAGCATAAAATCGTATAATTTTCTAATATAAATTCTCCTTTATCGCTTACAATCGGCACAAATGCTATTTCAATTTAGTTTTGTCACTGAACTTTATCAAAACCAAAACAATTTTGTTTGTTTTGTAAACAAATCGGTTCACTTGTGCACTTTGACAGATTAACACTTTCAACTCATGTCCTCGACATGAGTTGGAAATAGTTACAAATCGTAACTATTTGACACTCCAAAATGCATTTAGGAACGATGTTATGACGTCATATTGTTACGAATCGTAACTATTTTAGAATAAAGGAACGATAAAAGTCAACAATTGTTAACAATAGTTAACTATTGTTAGAAAAAGAACGGACCACTGACTCACTAGCGAGTACTCGCTCGTGTGGCCTCCGCGGGTTACCATCATTATCTTTTTTAGTGAGACTGGTTATTGAGAATCTAATTAAACAAGTGTTTGAGAGATAACATTTTTAAACATGGAAAACAAGTGAAAATAATCAAATGAATCAATTGATAGGGCTTTTTAACAAACAGCAATGTTCAAAATGAAATCGGAGATTTCGATTGAAAACTTTTGATATTTTGAACCACTGGAACAAGGTTTCATAGAAATTTCAATGAAATCTCAATAAAAACTCGGGATTTCAACGAAATCTCAATGAAATTCTGCTTCACCAATTTGAAATCTCGAAATTTCTTAAGCTGGCCAACACAATTCAATAGAACGATCGTCGTTCCGACTATTATTCTCTCTACATTTCCCTGTAGATGTGAATAGAGACAGCTATAGTCAAAACGACGATCGTTCAATCGAATCGTGTTACGTGGGCCCTGATTCCACAAGAGTAAATTTTTTCTGTGTACATAGAAAATCGTGTGAGCATAGATTTTTCCGATTCTGCAAGAGTTAACTTCATTCGTACTTGTTTTAGGTGTGAATAGAGTAAGTACACGCTTGTGGGATTGGGTCAGGGCCCCAATAAATGAAAAAAAGGACCTGAATGTCATAAATTTCATATCATTTTTGATTTAATTTGACATATTTTTATCATTATGAAAGTTCAGTGCTCTGGTCTTACATTAAAAAACTAACTTTTGTTTCTGAATGAGATTCTGATAAAGATCAATTCTTACGGCTATAATTAATCTCTCTTTTAATTCAGACTAAAACTTTAATAAAGATTTACGCCCATTCACTCATGTACAAATTAAATCCAGCTTTAAAGTAATTTTTGTTGGTTTTGACAGCAAAAAAGAGGATTTTATGAGATGTGTTCATGTTTTTGAGATCTTTGAAATAACTGGCTAAATAAAATGCGGCTATTTTCAGATGTGACAACTGTCTGTACTTAGCCTTAATACTTCCTTTTTCATGTTGAACACAATTGAATAGACGTAGTTTCGAACGCACTTTTTATAACACTTTGCCTTTGTAAAACGAAAACTTAAAACGTAGCCAACTTCATTAGATCCAAAATCCGAACAAAAAGAAAAAACACATTTTCCATTTCCACAATTAAAACACGGCGGCGGTTCATTGGAGTTTTATTTTCTCGTTTATGTTTTATTTTTCTCAAAGCAATTAAACTTAAAATACCAACCAAGTTAAGTGTGCTTAATTCTAAAAAACCATTAAACCACCATTGAATATATTAAAACAAAATGTCGAAAAGAAGAATTGAAGTTGGTGAAACATACTCGAAACCAAGAAAGTAAGTTTTTTTTTCACGATGACGAGCAGGACAAGGAAAAGTGAAAAAATGGAAATTAAAAAAAATGTGTTTATGACAATTTTTTAACTTTTTAAGCTTAAACAAGAATATAACTATTCAGCAATTGTTAGTTTATAAACATATCTATTAATGAACTATCAGTTTTTAATAAAACAGCAAGGTTTTCAGTAGTTCCATGCGTTTTTTTTTGCATGTCAAACTATGTACTTATAAATAAGGCTTCTTTGGCACACGATGCTAAATTTTTAATTTTTTATTTGCTTGGCAGTTGATACAAATTTCACAATGATAACACGGCCATGTTCCAAGTGTACAATAAGTCTCACTAGTTTCCTTAATTACCTAATAGAAACAACTTGCTTGTTCGTTTTAGAATAATGACACCACCAACAGAGGGAACTGTTGCAGTAACAGCGGGTGGCAGTGGTGCCATTCCGTTGTCCAAACAGATGGCCACGATCAATCCCTATACCAACAAGCCGTATTCGCAACGTTATTCCAATCTCTTCAAAAAGCGTATCACCTTGCCCGTGTTCGAATACCAAGTGGATTTCATGAGGCTCCTCAATGATCATCAATCCATTGTTCTGGTTGGTGAAACTGGTTCGGGAAAAACAACACAGATTCCACAATGGTGCGTAGAATTCGCTTTGTCCAGAGGCGGCAAGGCAGTCGCTTGTACACAACCACGTCGAGTGGCTGCCATGTCGGTGGCGCAACGTGTCTCCGAGGAAATGGATGTTGTGCTTGGTGAGCAAGTTGGTTATAGTATTCGTTTCGAGGATTGCTCCTCGCAAAAAACACTTCTCAAGTACATGACAGATGGTATGTTGTTGCGTGAGGCAATGTCTGATCCAATGTTGGAGTCTTACCAAGTCATTCTGCTCGATGAGGCTCACGAAAGGACACTGGCCACTGACATTCTCATGGGAGTTCTCAAAGAAGTCATTCGACAGCGGAAGGATCTGAAGCTCGTGGTCATGTCTGCCACATTGGATGCTGGTAAGTTTTTTGACACTAACATAAATTTACTTATTTTATTTTGATGAATTGTGAAATCAAAACGTATAACCTAGTCTATAAAACCTTTACAAACACCGCATCACCTTAAACATTGAACTTCAATCATGTTTCTTCGATAGGCTTTATGATTGTGTGGGTAGTACCTATGGTCCATGTAGAATTATACTCTTATTATTTCTCCTTTTCTAATGAAGGTATTTAAAAGATTCAAAAAGAATTTTGAAGTAAAATGTTCATACTTCAGAATGAACATAAACATTTTTTCGAAAAAAGTTACCTCGAGAAAAAATAAAACCCCAAATATACATAAAAATCCATGTGCCAGAGTCTTGGAGACATGTAAAAGTGGTTTTTATTCCAAAAGTAGGCAAGCGAGGACACGAATCCGCGAAGGATTTTCGTCCAATTAGCCTAACCTCTTTTGTACTTAAAACTCTAGAGCGTATTCTAGACACACATATTAGAGACATACTTGTGGAATGTCCTCTAGTAAACTCTCAACATGCATATCTCAAAGGTAAGTCGACCGAGACGGCCCTTCATGAGGTAGTGCGTACAATTGAGAAAACCATCAACTTCAAAGAATATACCCTCGCTACATTCTTAGATGTAGAAGGGGCTTTCAACAATGTGCTAACCGAATCTATTCTTGAGGCACTCGTTGACTTTGGTGTAGAGGACTACATCAGAGAATGGATAATATCCATGCTCAAAGATAGAAAGATTCATGGCACGTTAGGTAATGCAAACTCGACAAAACACGTCAGGAGAGGAACACCCCAGGGCGGTGTTCTGTCACCACTTCTATGGCTTTTAGTCATGAACAAAATCCTCTTTAAACTGGAGAGATGTGGTGTGAAGGCGGTTGCGTATGCGGACGACTTGGTATTATTAGTGTCAGGGAAGTTTACTCCTGTGATAAGCGAAATCACAGAGATGGCTTTGAGAAAAGTTAGCAACTGGGCTACGAGTTGTGGTCTAGGAGTCAACCAGAGCACAACTGAACTGATGCTTTTTACTACCAAAACTAAGATACAACCCTTCACTCCACCCCAACTTAACGGCCAAACACTCTCACTATCAACCAGTGCAAAATATCTAGGTGTCATCCTAGACCCTAAGTTAAACTGGAAATTAAACATCGAAGAACGGGTCAGGAAGGCCTGCATAGCTTTCTACGCCTGTAGCAAAACCTTCGGTAAAAACTGGGGCCTTCAATCAAAGATGATCTTATGGACGTATACTGCAGTGGTACGGCCGATTCTAACATATGGTTCGATTGTCTGGTGGCCCGCACTAAATAAGACATATAACATCGACAAACTAAAAAAGGTTCAAAGAACAGCTAGTGTTGGTACCACAGGGGCTCTTCGATCTTGCCCAACGGATGCCTTAAGCGTTTTTCTGCACCTTCTACCACTTGATCTACACATAAAATATCTAGTATCTTGCAGCGCCCTAAGACTTAAAGAATCAAACTCTTGGGTTGCTAAACCTTATGGTCACAGCAATATCACAAATTTGATTCCCGCTGATATACTTTCGACTCCAACTGACTACCGCGCTCCTACAATGAGCCTCAGTAAAGATTTTAAAGTCTTATTCCCATCCAGAGGGGATGGGATGATGACGCCGTGACGAGAGACTTCGACACAACTATCTATACTGATGGCTCAAAGATGGAGTGCGGTGTTGGCTCAGGAGTCTTCTCTGAGTCTCTCAACATCTCCAAGTCATTTCGGCTACCGAATTTCGCTAGTGTATTTCAAGCTGAAATACTGGCAATCAGGGAGGCTTGCAAGATGCTAAAAGCAGATCCAAACCAAAATCGTAATACAGCCATCCTTACAGACAGTCAGGCGGCTGTTAAAGCCATTGATTCGGCTACATCATCCTCTAAATTGGTCCAACAATGCCGAGATGAGCTCGCAAGTCTAAACATTAACCTCAAGGTCACTCTTATCTGGGTTCCTGGTCACAGTGGCATTGAGGGTAATGAACGGGCAGATGAACTAGCCAGGCAAGGATCAGCCCTTCACATCTCTCTTGCGGAAAGAGTCTACATTCCCCTTGGAGTTGTGAAGGGCAATATATTGTCAATTTTCCTTAGGGAATCTAACCGTAGGTGGAGCAGTTTGACCAACTGCAAAATATCCAGAACGATCTGGCCCGCCTTAAATAAATCCCGAACAATTGATCTCATATGTAGATCCAGGCGGGACATAGCCAGGGTCGTAGCAACCTGCACTGGACACTGGCCAATTGGAGAACATGCGGCGAGGCTGGGTATTCCTTACAATACTCACTGTCGCAGTTGTGGAGACCAGCAAGAAAAGGAAACAGTCCTACATTTTCTCTGTAAATGTCCAGCTCTAGCCAGAATGAGAGCACAATCGTTTGGAATGGCTTTTTTTGACGACTTAAACGAACTTTCCGAAATGAAGATCAAAGACTTGATCTCTTTTCTTAACGCCACGAAATGGTTCTGAGAAAGAAATCTGTTGCGTTCTGCATCATGTTCCCCCCCAGATCCAAAGTCCGCGAGTAATCGGAACCCGGGTTTCTGAGGAGCTTCATGATGCTCAATGGCAATGATGACCACATGATCTGATCGATCGCTTCGTTGCTACTCTACAACCTGCCGAGCTCGGCATAATGTGGCAAGCTCGGGCGAGATGCGATCCGATCGAGTGAGTGTCCTATGACCCCAACTCACAAGATACATTAACCATACTCCACAGCCGTCCTATTTCAAAGCAAGGAACGCTTTTATCTACTTTCATACACAGGTCAAACGAGTTATGGTATCAAAACGGCGCAATCCAGCGCTAATTGGGCAACAGCGAGTGTTACGCTCTTGCCACCATTTTTACCTACCTTTTACCTACCATACATAAAAAATGCATTTTTTCTAATCTTTAGATTATAATATCCCAAAAACGTGAGCAATTCCAAGGCCAGATTGGAACTCAGCGCATCAAAGACCATCAGAAAAGTATATCTTGGTTCATGTTACAGACAAAATTCAAATTTTGTCACACAAAGTAATTTCTTAGCGCTTACGAGTAGATTTTCGAAAAAGTAAAAATACGTCAATTTTCGACTAGCTCTTCGAGTCCAAATGGGTTGTCGCAGAAAAAAACCTTGAATAGAAATTTATTGGAAATTGTGTATACTTTCAATGATACTTTGATGTAATTTTCGAATAGTTGGTAGTTTTCGAGCCATTAGTGAAAAACTCCCAAGAAATACATTTTTGCATCATTTTTGCGTTTTTTTCATGTTTTGTCACGAAATTTTGTTGGCAAAGCTCAGATTCGGATTCAGCACCCCCGAAAACATAACGGAGCGAATAAATCAAAACTACCCCACAATTTGCATGGTAAAAATACAATATGACTGGACTATTATTTTATTTTGATGAATTGTGAAATCAAAACGTATAACCTAGTCTACACAACGTTTACAAACATCGCATCACCTTAAACAATGAACTTCAATCATGTTTCTTCGATAGGCTTTATGATTGTGTGGGTAGTAAAGTCCTTGTAGGAATAGACTTTTATTAGCTCCAAAAGTTCTCCTTTTCTAATTTTAAAATTCAACGTTTTGTTTTTTATTTTATTGTTCGTACAAGAAAACACATATTTTAAATTTCTGCTATTCCTTACCATTCATGAAAATTATATCAAAGTCAGTTAAATGGGGTGAGAAAAAACGTTGTTTTTTACAAAATCGGTCGTCGGTTTATTTTTGTAGAGTTTCTGTCATCCTCACATGCAAAGTACACCACAGTGTGACGTAGCGTGCCAAAGCGAGTGATTTGATGGCTATCTCGAGCAGCCACCGAGGTGATAAAAGCATTTAGACATCTTCTATGTCTATCTATCGCAGGTTAATGCGAATAAACAGAAAAAACAGCTTTCCTATGGAAACTCAGCCAAATGTTTGCAGGCAATGTACATTAGGGTGGTCCTTAAATTTGACATTGTCTTGGATAGCCCTCATTCGATTCAAAACATTGAAAAACAATTTCCCTAATTTTTTCAGATTTTTATTTCACCCCCCTGGTCTCCCTTTTTTCACTTCAAGGTACAAAACATGGAGTTAGGGTGATTCTTATAACACTCGAAACAAAATCTGAACTTATAGATTGGATTCAGACGAAAAAAAAATCGTACTGGAGGGGGGTCTATTTCCCCCCGTTCAGGCGGGAGGGGTAATTTTCTAAAAATTTGACCCAAAATAGAAAAAAATTATTAAAAAACAACTGGACCACTTACAATGGCATGCTATAGCTTTTTTAAAAGCCATGAATCCAGTCTCTAATATTTTTTTTAAATCAAGTCTTTATTGTTAATAGTTTCTGAAAAAAAATAATTTTCAAACTCAAAAATAAAAACAAAAATAATAATTTTTTTCGTTTGAAAATTATTTTTTCAGAAACTACAATAAAAACTTGATTTAAAAAACATATTAGAGACTGGATTCATGGCTTTAAAAAAAGCTATAGCATGCTATTGTAAGTGGTCCCGTTGCTTTTTAATATTTTTTTCTATTTTGGATCAAATTTTTAGAAAATTATTCCTCCCGCCTGAACGGGGGGAAATAGACCCCCCCTCCAGTACGATTTTTGTTTTGTCTGAATCTAATCTATAAGTTTTGATTTTTGTTTCGCGTGTTATAAGAATCACCCTAACTCCATTATTTGTACCTTGAAGTGAAAAAAGGGAGACCAGGGGGATGAAATAAAAATTTGAAAAAATTAGGAAATTTTTTTTTCTCTATTTAGAGTCATTTGATGCCTATCCAAGCTGGAATTTCAAAAAAACCCATTATAAGGACCACCCTAATGTACATAGAAGGTACAAAATCGTGTACACTTTAAACTCCAATTATGGAGCTGATTTGCAAACTGCTACTCAAGCGCTAGTCGAAAATTGACGTATTTTTACTGTTTTCGAAAACCCACTCGTAAGCGCTAAGAAAAAACTTTGTCTGACAAAATTTGAACTTTGTCTGTAACATGAACCAAGCTTTAACTTTTTCGGAAGCGGAAGCACACAACTTAAAACTCAAAAAATAAAAGTCCTTTAATTTAGAATTTATATCATACCGCTTGCCTAATAATATTATATAAGGAGTATAAATGTATATCCTCTAGCCGAAATAAGTTTATTTGAAACACTCTTTGCTATGCATTTGCAGGTACTCATTAGCAAAACATCAATGCAATCACAAACAAAATAATATTGCCCAAAAAACTTAATCGAATCGAAAAAAAACACTAATCAATGCATTTCTTATGGATGAAACACTAGGTATACGATTTGCATTCACACACACACAATCACAACACCGAAGATCCAAAGTATAAAAATAAAACTACCCCTTTTTCCATCGGAATGTGTGGCAGGAAACGACTCAATACTTCTTTAGTTTTGCTATTGAATTTTCATAATGAATTCACTCAATTCATTCTTCACACGTTGGGCAAACAGAAAGAAATCATCAGATTTTACTTGAATTTGTGACGGAATTTGAGTTAAGAAGGCAAAATCAGAGAATGCCTAGCTGTTGCGCATTCTAGAGCAAAAACTCTCGTATAGTATTTTATAAGCTAAGCTCTCTTCGGCAAATATCTGATAGTGTAAAAAAAAAAAAAACTATATAATAGGTCAACGATGTAAATGTATATAATGTATCTACAATTTAAATTTTCGAATTAGTTATAATTCTTTGCTATGAGCGTTTTGTGAACTGGCTTACGGAAGCACTCATTCCGTTAAATATATGGACGCTTCGTCACTGGAACCAAGATTTACTTTTCAGATGGTCTTTGATGCGCGAGTTCCAATCTGGCCTTGGAATTGCTCTAGCACGTTACGTTTTTGAGATGTTATAATCTAAAGCTTTAAAAAAATGCATTTTTTGTTCAAATTTGAAGTTGTATTTTTTTCTCGAGGTATTTTTTTCGAAAAAATGTTTATGTTCATTCTGAAGTAGGAACATTTTAATTCAAAACTCTTTTTTGAATCTTTCAAATACGTCCACTCGTCTTCGAGAAATCGTTGGTTTTCGTCTTACTACCTAATTCGAAAAATCCAGTAAATTTTTGCTCAAAATGGCAAATTATGGGATTTTTCGAATAAGTTAGTAAGACGAAAACCAACGATTTCTCGAAGACGAAAGGAGGTATTTGAAAGATTCAAAAAGAATTTTGAAGTAAAATGTTCATACTTCAGAATGACCATAAACATTTTTTCGAATAAAACTACCTCGAGAAAAAAAAGAATAACCCAAATTTGTATAAAAAATGCATTTTTTAGATTCGAATATCTCAAAAACGTGACGTGATAGAGCAATTTTAAGGCCAGATTCGAACTAAGCGCATCAAAGACCATCAGAAAAATATATCTTGGTTCATGTTACAGACAAAAATTCAAATTTTGTCACATAAAGTAATTTCTTAAGATTTCGAGTGGATTTTCGAAAACAGTAAAAATACGTCAATTTTCGACTAGCGCTTGAATCTAAATGGGCTGTCGCAGAAAAAAACCTTAAATAGGGATTTATTGGAAATAGTGTGTACTTGCAATGGTACTTTGATGTAATTTGCGAATAGTTCGACGAACGAAATTTTAGACTTGTGGAGCGTTTAAAGACCTTCAATTGGCCGCAGAAGTTTAACGGATATTTTGCGGCCAGCAAAAATTGCAATATTTTGGAAACCAGGGGATTTAGTACGTAATTGGATACAATCGAGTTAAGTCGATACAATCGAGCATACATATGTGGTTCTTTATTTTCAGTCAATTGTTTTCAAGTCAAGTGAACCAAATAAGGAACAGCCTAGTAAGGTGCTTGCACCCCAAAAAAGATACAATATTGTCGTTTTGCTAGCTGATAAACTGTAAATTTGTAAATTTTTAGTACTGTTTACTCTGTTTTGAAAAAATTTGCACTTATTTCGATATTGCACCGGAAATGCGATACATAGGTATATGGTTGATGTCTCTTCTCAATGACAAATGATGTCATTTACAAATCGTTAGGCCTATTACGATTGTTTCATGTATAAATAAACTTATCAAGTTATAGATAGCGATAGCGATCTCGTTAAATTTGTAGGAGGCATAATAAAAAAAAATCAGTCCATATTCAATGTTTTTCCCTTGATCTTCATCGGTATGGCCTTAAGAAATGAATATCCTCAAACTTTTCAGACTAATGGAAACTATGCTTTTGATTAGTTTAAAGGTTTCAACATTATTATAAATGTATATTTGTTTTTTTATTTCAATAGGTAAGTTCCAGCAGTACTTCGACAACGCTCCTCTAATGAGCGTACCTGGTCGTACGCATCCCGTGGAGATTTTCTATACTCCAGAACCAGAAAGGGATTATCTGGAAGCTGCTATTCGAACCGTGATACAGATCCATCTTTGTGAAGACATAGAAGGTGACATCTTGATGTTTCTTACGGGTCAAGAGGAGATCGAGGAGGCATGCAAGAGAATCAAGCGAGATGCAGACAATCTTGGACCTGAAGTCGGTGAATTGAAGTGCATTCCATTGTATTCGACGTTGCCACCAAATATGCAGCAGAGAATTTTCGAGCCAGCACCGCCAAAGAAGAGTAACGGAGCTATTGGACGAAAAATTGTCGTATCGACCAACATTGCTGAAACTTCGCTTACCATTGATGGTGTGGTCTTTGTGATCGATCCTGGTTTTGCCAAGCAAAAGGTATATAATCCACGTATTCGATTGGAGAGTTTACTGGTTTCACCAATAAGTAAAGCCTCGGCTCAGCAGAGAGCCGGTCGTGCTGGTCGTACAAGACCGGGTAAATGTTTCAGACTTTACACCGAGAAGGCTTTTAATAATGAAATGCAGGACAACACATATGCTGAAATTTTGAGATCCAATTTAGGTAATAAAATAAAGGAATTCACTTATCATATGGAATTGGTTTAATTTTATATTTTCATTTTTCAGGAACCGTTGTTCTCCAATTAAAGAAACTTGGAATCGATGATTTGGTTCATTTTGACTTTATGGATCCACCAGCACCGGAGACTTTGATGCGTGCCCTGGAATTGCTCAATTATTTAGCTGCTTTAGATGATGATGGAAATTTGACAGAACTGGGAGCGATCATGTCTGAGTTCCCGTTGGATCCACAGTTGGCCAAGATGTTGATAGCGAGTTGTCAGCATAATTGCTCAAATGAGATCTTATCTATAACAGCAATGTTGTCGGGTGAGATAATTTACTTTAAAAATTTATATGCCCTTATTTTGAGGAGCTTTTATCTAGTCTTCTATTTTTAATTTGATTATGATATAAGGGAAATGAGTAGATTGCTTCTTGAATTTTGTTGTTATACCGATTAGTTTGCATTAGATTTTGGAAACATCTTTACAATAAATTAAAGAGAATCCTTGATTCTTTGATGGAAGGTGCGGTAGGCTAGTATGATTATCTGTTTAAAATTTGCACTGGTTTCATTTTGCGAGGTAGTAGTGGAGCCCTCATAGACAAAGTCAAACACGCTATCAGTACTGCTTAATGCAAGCATTTGTAACATTATTTCTGTTGTCTTCGGGTTTTTTCACCTTTATATACTTGGAAATACATATTAACATGTCACAGTCATCATTTAGCGTGGTGTTAGTTGTTAGTAAACAAAATAAAAATAAAGCCTAACACACTACTAAAGACAACATATAATATACAAATTTAAAAAGAAAACAATAAGTCAATTATTACACAATATAAATTTGGTGAGTGGTAACACACAACATTTAAGAACACTCATACAACTTGCGCTTAAGTGTAAGCTTAGAGTAACTCAAGTCAAAAAAATTATGGTTTTTATTCGCCCCATGCTTCATACGAGTCAGTGGCTCATTGATACCATAATTGGTACGATGGAAGTCAACATGAAAAATGTCAGTGTTACGAGACCTGTGGCTTCTAACTATAAATTTGGTCTAAAAGAACCGATGAATCAATAGAACCAGTCAGGAGTTGGTGTAAAAATATAACATCAGTTACTATTCGACGTTTTTCCAGAGTAGTCATATTCAAAAGAAGTAGGCGATTGTAATATGGAGGGAGATGATTTGGAAGTCGTTAATATATTTAATTCGAAGTTCTATCTTTGCAGTCCACGATGCTGAAAGTCCATTCTGTTTCAGTAACAGCTGTCATAAAAAGGTTGTACAGCAATCTGCAAATTCAATTTTTATTTTCCAAAAGCTGACGAAGTAGGAACATTTTATCGACCTTACGAGTCGATAAGATGTTGCCAAAAGGTTCACACTGCACAGCAGACATGAGCGATATCTAGCAGGCATCACCATGTAATGACGAAAGTTCAGAAAATATTTGTTCTCGTGTATGGGATATTTGTTTTTAATTCAAACTACCTGGACCCATGTTCTGTAATTATCGCATCCATAAAATTCGTCGAGAAACGTTGAAAAATTAAACAAATCTCATACGATCTGTTTCGATTTCCATCGTTTCTCGATTAATTTTGGAGGCCTAAGTCCGGTTGGTGTAATGGATGAAAGTGCATTCTACTTCTACTATCTACTAAAGGACAGTTCGTTGTTTTCGCTATTTTACAGCTTTTAAAAAATGTACTTTCATAGGCACGCTTGATTTTGTATTGCATCCTTGAGTGCCACCCTCTGAAGTAACTGGTAACCTTGACGCACACTTTACCGAAACGCGATTCGTTGTGGCGCCAAAGTTTTTCGGAACTTTAGTTTACCACTACCAAGCCCTTCTGAGCATCAAAGGCCGATGTCCTCCATATTTTACTATAGAAGCCACGAGATCCTCTGTAACCCAATACAAGCCTTTGATGCACTTAGTACTTGGTTCGTTCCCATTTGACGGCTAATGGCCAGTTTCACAATCTGGTTTAAACCTTGAACTGAGTTCAATTGTTCTTCTGAACTAAAGCTTAAACCAAATGTGGAGTTTAAATTTCCACTGCGAAACTGGAGGAGTTAAAAATTAAGCATACTCTGAGCACCACTAAAATAGTCTGATGATCGAGATGGCACTCGTGAAATAGCTATAATTTCAGCCTAAGTAGTTGTCGTTTTATCAAACACAATTGTCCGATTTTCAGTTGCCACCACACTAGGTTAAGGTTTGATTTGTTTAGTAACTTGTTAAGTATTATTCCTATATTTTCCTTGCTAGCATTGTTTCAATAAGTATTTGAATCTCTTTTGATCATTATCCTTCCTCCAAATCATGATGACTTAATTAACTTCAAACAAAAAATTACTGACTTCGCTGCGATAGAATATTTGATGTTTTTAGAGCAGCATAAAGTTTCATGTGCGATTTAAAAAAAAACCCACTACATTGGTATTTTGTATTTTAGACATTTTTTCCAAAACATTTGATTCTTAGTGAAAATTCGATGTAGTGGTGTAATTGTAAAATATTTATTAAAAAACAAATTAACATTTGAAAAACCCCATCGCACATGAAACTGAACAAAACCATAGCCCCTAGGTGTCTTAACTTCTCCTTCATAAACACACACAAACCAATCCAAAAAAGACAAATCAACTATATTACTGGGACGTAAATGTGCCCCAAAAAATGTATTTAGTCCCTCAGTGTTTCGTTCGACCAAATGAGGCCAAAAAGGCAGCTGACGAGGCCAAAATGCGTTTCGCCCATATCGATGGAGATCATCTAACATTGTTGAATGTGTATCACGCTTTTAAACAGAGTAAGTTAAAAAAATATAAAACAATATAAATACGTCATCAAAATTATGTTTCCTTTTCAAAAAAAAGGTAATGAAGATCCAAACTGGTGTTATGAGAACTTCATCAATTTCCGTTCATTGAAATCCGCTGACAATGTACGTCAACAGTTGGCTAGAATCATGGACCGTTTCAGTTTAAAACGCACCAGCACAGAGTTCACATCGAAAGATTACTATATAAACATTCGAAAAGCACTTGTGCAAGGATTTTTCATGCAAGTTGCCCACTTAGAAAGGACCGGACAATATCTTACGATTAAAGATAATCAAATTGTACAGTTGCATCCATCGACGTGCTTGGACCATAAACCCGATTGGGTTATCTACAATGAGTTTGTGTTGACTACGAAAAACTACATTCGAACTGTCACCGATGTTAAACGTAAGTTTATTACCACACTTTTTGTCAAGTTAATTCTTATTTAAAACAACTGTATTTTTCAGCCGAATGGTTACTGACACACGCCCCACAATATTACGATATGAATAATTTCCCACAATGTGAGGCGAAAAGACAACTAGAATTACTTCAAAACCGATTAGAGTCTAAACAGTATCAGAAGTTTTAGTTTTTTAACTGGTTTTATTTAACACAGAACATATTGATTTTTCTTTATAAATTTATTAATAATAAAATCAAAAATCAAAAAACCAAGCACTTTTAATTCTCAAAATTCTGATTCTTAAAATTAGTGGTTTTGAACCTTTGAATTTGGTGTATAAAGTGTTTGGAATATTTTTGCTAGTGCACGCTCGTTTTGTTAGTTTTTTTCTGATTCACTATTTAATAAATTGAGAAAATAATTACAATAAAATGATTAAAAAAATAGAATTAAAAAAAGACAATTATTACAGAATTTCTTTATTATTATAAATACAGTAAAATAAGTAAAACCACAAAACCTTGAACATTATAATATAATATTTACCTATAAAAGGATACAAAAGTAAGGAAATGTTTGTATTTGTTGAGAAAATCTGCGAAAAATAAAAACAATCTTCAAAAGAAAAATTTGAAATAATATAATTTTAGTGCCAAAGTTAAAAAAAAAATTAATAAAATTTTGCGTAATGATTTAGTTGGAAAGTTCAATGCCAGAAGAAGTAAGTATGAACTCATTTTTAGTGCCAATGAATTTTCAACGACCCTTTGTTAATGTTATTAATGAGAATTTGATATCAGTTACACCAGTAATAGCTATTATTGAAACTCATCATTGAAAATTGTTTACTTTTTATTTTTTTATGTTGGAGTATTCATGGCAAAAAATTAATATTCATTTATATATACATATCTGTGGTGTTTGGTAGAAACATGATAACTCCATTTTAAAATTTGCGTCTTTGCGTCCACTTTACATCGACTTACAACCTAAACGGGTGAACCGATTTTCTTCAAATTTGAAAAATAATTTTTCAAAGGTTATGTTCATAAGTATTCCAAATTTGAAGAAAATCTGCGGCCTCGTTTACACTCTAGCTTGATTTAAAGTGGGCGTAAAGACGCTAATTTTAAAACGGAGTTATCAGGATTCTACCAAACACCACAGATATATATGTTACCGTTAAAGTGCGAAATACGTTAATGTGCACATTAACTAGTTTATTCGCAAATTAACTGGTTCGACTCGTTAAATTGCGAAATTTACTTCAATGAGCCAGTTTCCGCACTTTAACTAGTTAATCTTCGAATTAACGTATACGGCTCCGTTAAAGTGCGGAATTTAGATATCGTGGCGTTTTCGCCTATGTTTCTTGACTTATTTTCTATTTCCATTGTTAACTCGTAGAAAGAACATCTTGTTTCCTTTGTTAGCTTATACTTAGCAAGATAACGAGGCACTTTTCTTTTTCTTTCTGTAAACTTTTTTTCTTGCTGAAGAGTATAACAACAACAAAAATTACCCAAAGAAAAAGGATTGTGAAATTAAAAAATTCGCGTGATGTTTTTAATTTCACAATCCTAATTTTTTTGTTGTTATACTTTTCGCCAAGGGGATGATTTATTTGGAACAGACGAAAGTGCCTTGTTGTTTATCTAAGTATAACATATATACTAGTGAAGCATTGTACACTTTGTATCGTCTTAAATAATGCAGCTGAAGTCTTACTATGGATCAAATTTTGACCAAACATCAAAGAAACATTCTCAATGACCACAACCAAAGATTTTTATTTTCTAATTCGTGTACTCACCTGCAATAAAATTAAAATTAAAAAATATTTGGTCTTAAAGCCATCCTCTTGCATGCATTAACTTTCAAAACAGAAAAAATTGAATCTGACACAATTTTTCTATTTAACCTCATTTCACCCTATAATATAATAATAATATGGTTATACTTTGAAAAATATTCGGCTCTAAGGCCATTTTTTAATTTCAACCCTAAAGAATTTATATAAAGGGATATCAACCCAAGTCAAAAGCTCCATTTTGTCCCTAAGGTCATCCTCTTAATCCATCCCTTAAGTATAATCTACAAAAATCGTCCCTGTGGTTTCTGACAAACAGGCAAAGTTTTATTGAACATCTTTTGACCAAACCTTCCAGGAACACTTTTTGTCTTTAAGCTATCTTCTAATAGTCTATTCATATTGTATTTTTACCTTGCATATTGTGGGGTAGTTTTGATTTGTTCTTTCCTTTATGTGTTCGGGGGTGCTGCATCCGACTCTGAGGTTTGCCAAACAAAATTCGTGACGCAACATGGAAAAAAAAATGCAAAAAATGATTCAAAAATTCATTTTTTGGGAGTTTTTCACTAATGTCTCGAAAACTGCCAAGTACTCGAAAATTACATCAAAGAACCATTGAAAGTATACAAAATTTCCAATAAACCTTTATTTAAGGTTTTTTCTGCGACAACCCATTTGGACTCAAGCTCAAGCCGAAAATTGACGTATTTTTACTGTTTTCGAAAATCCACCCGAAAGCACTAACAAATTACTTTGTGTGACAAAATTTGAATTTTTGACTGTAACATGATCCAAGATATACTTTTCTGATGGTCTTTGATGTGCTGAGTTCGAATCTGGCCTTAGAATTGCTCTAGCACGTTTCTGAGATATCCGAATCTAAAGATTAAAATAAAATGGATTTTTTATGCAAATTTGGGGATATATTTTTTTCTCGAGGTAAATTTTTTCGAAAAATCTTTATTGTCATTCTGAAGTATGAACATTTTACTTTAAAATTAGTTTTGAATCTTTGAAATACCTCCATTCATACTACTACTAGCGCTTGAGTCCAAATGGGTTGCCGCAGAAAAAAACCTTAGAAAGAGATTTGTTCGAAATTCTATTTTTCAATGATGCTTTGATATTATTTTAGTATAATTTTTTGAGCCATTAGTGAAAAACTCCAAAAAAATGCATTTTTGCATCATTTTTTCCATGTTGCGTCACGAAATTTCGATTCAGCACCCCCGAAAACATAGAGGAGGGAACAAATCAAAACTACCCCACAATTTGCTCGCAGAGCCTTTTTGAGCACAAATTGACTGGACTATAAATAGTTCAAACAAAAATAATTTTTAAAAACTGATCGGTGCACATTTTTGAGGTTTGTAAATAATTTAGCAAAATGCTCTGAAATATCACTCTAAAATGTGGTTTGTCCCTAACAACCATCTTGAATTATGTATATACCCCTATTACAGAACTGGCCTGATTAGGGAATACGAAGCGAATCGTTTTAGGTGGCGAAAATGAGGTTTGATATTACTGCTTTCGCTTTCGCCTCGGTCGTTTTTCATTCGCCCTATTTTCGAAATCGAAAGCGAATGCGAAATTAAATTGCCGATAGGTTTTTTTTTGCGGATTGGTGTATGAAGAGGCGAAAGTGATAGGTTTTTCATTGTTTTAATTAAAATAAACAAAAATGTGAGTTAAATTGTTATTTTTTCTTTTATAAAACAAACCAAAAGAATAAACTACATTTTTTAATACACTTCATGTCGTAGGAGAGCAGGGGCCTATTTCTGCGCTACTACATCAGCTACAATACACTGATCTCTATAAAACACTGGATAGTGTATCGATACAAAAATATTGCTTCCATTTGAAGAATTGTTATATTATGAAGCTGACCACTTTTTTGTATACCAGTATAACTGTATAACATGTAATACAAAGATAATCCATTAAACAGACATCAATTCTCCGTTCGTTTCACCCCCCGATATCTGTTTGCTAACATTTGTTGTGTTCGTAATTTAAATTCATTCTCTAATTAGTAAATGAAACGGAATAACAAACGTAGAGAGCGTGACAAGGAGGTAAAATCATTTAAAAAAAACGCAGCATATCATGGTATAAGAATAACAAGGTATGCTTGACAGCTCAGGCAGTTGACTCGTGACGTCATTGCGAGTGAATGATCTCAATTGTTTGTCATTTATGGCAAAGAAAGTAAACAGAAATTGTTTATATTTTGAAGCAATTTGCTATTAAAACTCAAAGTAAAACAATAGATTATTTATGTTTTGAAGTTATGTTTTGTTAAATTTCAATTAAAACAATAAATAATTTATTTTTTAAAGCTATGTGTTGGTGAACACTCGCTATGACGTCACACAAAACAAAATATGGCGACCCTTCATCTCATATACAACATACCTTGTATTTTTATACCATGGCAGCATATGCAATCGCATCCTCCTCATCATAATTATTCATTAGCTGTTTCGCTCAACTTGTTCGCAAACTGCAATGATTTATCTCATTCCACTATGTAATTATACCTTTGTATATAAGATCTATTGACACCTGGTAAGTTGCTTTCCACACCTACTAGTAGTCAGTGCAGGTAGCTTACTTGTGAGATAGATTTTTTTTCGATTTGACGTTCAATGTATTTCCCATAAGAGAAATGCAAAACATGGTCTTATTAACACTTAATTTTCCTAATAACTTTAATATGAATGGGTATTCATATTATGAGTGAAATAGAATGAAAAAACATATGAGTTTATAAATCAAACGTAAAATATATCAAAACTGATTGTTTAAACACTATAATTTTTGTATGAAAAATGTAAACAAAATACCTCTACAACTAGAAGCAACAACAACATTGCTCGATTGAGAAAAAAAGCTACACAGGGACGTAGTCAGGATTATTTAAAACATGAATTGTTCTCTTTTCTTCATAAAATATACTTATTTGTTGTTAAAACGAGGTTCTACGAATAGTTAATTTTTTTGTGAATAAATTTTCTTGCTAAATTTTATTAAAAAAAAGCTTTTATTATTTATTTTATTAAAAAGGATGTTTTAAAACTATGAATTGAAAAATTTAACTCAGAATTGAAAATATGAAGCTTTTTTGTTGTTGTAAAATCGAGCAATGCCAAAGATAAGAAATACCTATTCAGATGGTTTTATTATTTTTTAAAACTTTTTATAAAAATTATTAAAAAAAAAAGAATCTGGGTAAATAGCCTAAACGCAAAAAAAAAAAAACAAAATTTTAACTTCATATACAAATACAAAATATAATCAAAAAATAAAATCCTCTATATTATATTCAATTAGGGGTGTCACTAGCCCCAAGGTTTCACTAGTTTGTAAATATAAAATACAATTTAAAAACTTATTTCACAAACGGGGCCAAAAGATTTAAGTCCTCTTTCTGTAAGGAGAGTACAAATACACGAACGCAATGCATAAATAGATGCAAATATTACATACCTACATTCATCCTTTTTCACAAAGCTTACCTAGTGAGCTTTTTCTAATAATAATAAAATTATATAAACTTTCTTAATAATTGACCCTAATCTCTTAAACCTCCTTCCCTGACTACGCACATGATATCATTTTGGCTGACGACATGAATCCATTTTGGAAAGCAACAACAACAATACAGGTTTGTTTACATTTTTCATCTGCAAAATAAAGGAAATTATTCATAAGTTTGGATACATATTCTTTTTGATTTACAAAGTAACATTATTTGTTATTGCATTGCAACTATAATATAGATAAGTATTCATATAAAATTAATTAGTAAAATTAAAGTTTTCAACTGCATTTTTTGGTTTTCTCTTATGGGAAATGCATTGAATGTCAAATCGGAAAAAAATCTATCTCACAAGTAGGCTACACACGCTGACTGCTAGGTGCCGTGACTCCATTCGCCAATAGTACTATCATCAGCCAATTTTTTTTATTTTCATAAGCCTTCACCAGGCGGCGCTAATATGGAAATGTATTTGATATTTGAGAGTTGAAATAGAAGAAAAATGTAAAAGCAAAATGAAAAAGTCGTAAGAGAGGGTTATATTACATTGATTCTCGCAACAATAAAGGGAGCAAGGGAGACAAATGAATCAGTTGCTTGTGCCATACACATACTAACGACAAGAATAAATAAAAGGAAATAAAAATAAAACAAATTGCTTTCTATTACTCGATTGTGTTTGTATGTGAGCTTGAGGTATAAGTTAAGCGGGCCATTCACGTTAGGACTCTCACACAGGCTGTCGATCGGGCTGTTGCAACGACTGTCGAAAGTACGCACACACGTTGCGAACCAGTTTTACGAACAGTGTGTCAAAAAGTTCCTTCGATTTGTTTTTTATTTATTCCGTCTCCTAGAAACAAAATAAAAACTATGAAGATTATTCCTAGACTGAGTAGTTCGGTCGCAAGGACTGTCTCAAAAACTGCCATTCACTATACGACCATTCGGTCGTGTCGCAAGGTTCGTTGACATTTTCAACGGACTTCCAACCTGTCGTTAGTCGCACGGTCCGATGTACAGTAAGGACATTCACGATAGAACCTGTCGTTTACGACTGAAATTTGTCGGACAGTCCTTACGACAGTTTTAACATGAATGGCCCGCTTTATATGTTTGTTTATAGATTTATACGTACATACATAATGTAGGTAGGCATGTAGATTATATTTTCGTTTATTATATTAATTTTGTTTTTCAAATCTTGGGTATTTTACTTGAAATTTTTAATCTTTGTAGCAATGTTGCAACTTTTCACCACATCTATGAAGGAATTATTTAAGGACATGTTGCGATATTTTAATTTTTTGTATTTACCTTATGTAGGTAGTAGGAGTTTTATCAGTTTTTCCAAATTTTATTATAACATTATGATAACAGTCTTACGATAACGAGTCATGGAATTTAAACCATCATCGCGTAAAATAAAGAGTATATTAAGTTTTTGTTAGGAAAAAATGATCTATTGCTTTTGAATAAAACTTTTTTTTAACTATTGGGATGCAATTTTTATTTATGTACTTGTTTGTTTAAATTTCATGTAACTCCAGAAATAATTTGTGTTTAATCACTTATGACACTCACTATTGGTTAAAAGAAGACAAGAAAAAAAATCCTACGGGAGAGGGTTTTATTTCCCCCCGCTTGGACAGAAGGGGCAGTCTTATAAAAAAAAAATAGTCAGGTACCTAGGTATTTAGAATGGAAAAAGTATACCTATTAACAAACAACCACTTACAGTATTGTTTTGTAGCTTTTTGGAAAACCAGAAGTCCATTCTCATGGTTTATTTTTAAATAAAGTTCTTTTCGTAAACAGCTTCGACAAAAATAGTTTTCAAACTTAAAATTGTGATGTATGTTTTTCCATTTTAAGTATTTTTTTTTATAAAATTGTCGCCTGTCCAAGCCGGTTAAATAAACTTTTTTTCTTGTTTACTTTTAACCTAAGTACATGCCCTTGGCAGATTTTACGCGAATCACCTAGTATGCTGTATGCACAAAAAATATGCCATTAAATCAACCCCTACCACGACTAAAGGGATGATAATACAAATCTGAAAAAAATTAGGGAATATTTTTTTTTCTTTTAGAATCGGTTTAGGCCAATACAACCTGATCTTTTTCTTACGACCACCCTAATGCACCTACATACCTACATATCTTCCTAGCTATCAACATTTCAAGAGGCTTAGAATTTTTGAAATTGTGTGCATAAAAACTAGATGAAATACATAAAAGAACAATGTTCGAAAGCATGAAATTGATTTAAGAAAAACGAATGTCATTTATGTACATAAATACGAAAATATTAATTTTATACTAACAAAAAACTTGAAATCATTGGAGCTATTTATTAGAAAAATTTAAATACAAATTTGGTTTTCTGGTTTTGAAATTCAATACTTTTGTGAGACAAATATTCTAGAAAGATATAAGTACCTACTATTACCATTTTATTATTTTTTTTTACCCTTCACCGTTAGTTTAAAAAAGTACTAAACAACGACTTTTTATGGTCTTTTCGTAAATCTTTTGTTTCCTTGCAAATATTGATTGCATGGCTTGCGTTGGTATGCATAATTTTAGACTTTTAAATCATCAATATTCCTGTTAATATTCAAATAGATTCATGGAACCGTTTTTCCACACCAAATTTTCAAAGTCTTTCAAACCAGTTAAAGGAACAAATTGTGTTGTTCCTAAAAAATGCGTAGTCGTTATCAAAATGACAAGAAATTCATCAACCCGTTTTTGAAATATTGAATTTTCAAAAAATAAATTTAATATTTTTATAAAAATCCAAAAAAAATTTTTTTTTTTAATTCAAAAAGCTTTTCCTCAAAGGTTGTATGGCAATTACCTTTATTTTTAGAGCCAACAAAAATTTTAATTTCCCCTCTGGAGAGTTACAAGAAAGCCTTAAGTTAAAAATTTGAAGCAAATCGCATCATTTGCTTAGGCTGTAGATCCAGATACAAACAGACAGACAGACATACAGACAGACAGATAGACAGACAGACAGACAGACAGGCAGACAGAATTGTGCCACCATTTTGTCGTGTTCTCTATCATCGTAATGTCATGTTTGATTTTTGTCTCAAAATTTTCGTTTGCACGAATCCAAAACCTCTATAGTATCCATATCGCAAGTTAAAAAGAGGCTGGGTTCGACCCACACTGGTAGTTTCCCATTGGTGCCCTCAAAAGCTAGAGGCCCAATGTAATTTTTTGTATTAATTTTAATTTTTCTGGTGTTCAATATGCAATCAAGTGAATACCAAAGATTGGTTTGCTTTTGAGATATAAGAGACAAGAACATTGTTGAATAATATGTTTTTAGCTTTTTCTTTAAAAAAATAGTCAATAGAACCAAGAGTCCAGAGTCCCTAAAAATATCTATAACCATCTAGTCTTCAGTATTCGATTAAAAACTAATAAAAGCAAAAAAATAGTAAAAAAAATCTAGTGTCTCAAAATTTGGAATAAAGACAGTATAAGCTTGTTTTTTGTCATTTTTTGTTCTGAAATTTTTAGTTTCAAATTAGTTTTCATGGAAATCACTTGATTTAAAATCAAGATGATAGAACAGACTTTTAGCTTTAAAAAATGTGTAATTCTTAATTGTAAGTATTACCATTATTTCTAAATATTTTTTTTTTCATCTTAAGTGTTTTTTTAGAAAACTGCACCTCCCGTCCAAATGGGGTGAGATAGGCCCCCCTCTTTCATAGTAAAAAATGCTTGTAAATAACTGTTCTAACTTTGTCGCCCGAGTTATCGTAATCTCCCCTTATAGGTATTGTTTAATTATCGATAGATGTTTTAAATTTCACTGATTGTTCAGGGCTGTTATTTTGCACTCCTTTTTCATTCCAACTGTGTCAAACAGGAAAAGTGCTGCAAAAGCAATGCTAAGAACATCCAAACGAAAACAGACCTAAACCAACCAACCAGGGTTGCCAGCTCAAGAAGCACTTGTGTAGCCCAATTTCAGAATTCTTGTAGCCCAAATCGCTACCCAAAATCTAGCCCAAAAACGAGCCCAATCTCATCTTAAAAATATAGGATTACTTATACATTCCACTTTTTTTTTTTGTTCTTTGGAATAATTTCCAGGGACAAATCCTTAAAATCTGGACGAACTAAAATATATCGTTGAACTTATGTAACGAATTTTCTTAAAATTTATAGAAATAATATGAAATTGGGCTACTTTTTTCATATTCTTGTCGCAAATTAAGGAAAAAGATAGCCCAATTTATGATAAATAGCCCAATCTGGGGTGCCAGCACGTAACTTGATACAATCGAGTTTTATCGATACTATCGAGCGTTGGTAGCATCTATTTTGGTTCAATCGAGCGTCCTCGATTGTATCGTCAATTTGGCAGCACACAAACTTGAAAATGACGTTTGAAACAAAAGTTTTCACTCGATAGAAAATAGTTGTCGTTGGCGGTGATTGTTTTAATAGAAAGGATGGAAAAACAAAATAATATGGCAATAAATAAAAAACAAACAGAGATTTTAACCAGTTTTATGAGTGGTCACCATGATTTAGCCAGGGGAATACTGAAAACTGCCCAAGGGAGGAAAACCAGCAATTTGCTGAGGGAAAAACTGGTTGACTCCTTGAACACAGAGGGTCCTCCACAAAAACATCTTAAAGATTGGAAAAAGGTAGAAGTACATACATAAATATATTTCATATAATTTTGTTTCTAGACTTGGAGTGACCTGAAATATAAGGTAAAAAATAAGCTAAGAAGTAATAAAATTCACTTAAAAGGCACGGGCGGGGGTCCATACATGCAAAAAACAATCGACGACTTGGAGGAAACAATTATCGAGTGCGCCGGTTTGGAAGCAGCAGTTGATGGAGTCCCTACCGCTAAATCCTTTGGAGCCGGACACAATAAATTTTCTGACAAAAATAGTAACAATGGTGAAGATATAAACAAACAAAAAAACAACTCAGACAGTAACATACAATCTAAAAGCCCAGACGTTTGGGATGATATAGTCTTAGACTATCAAAACGATGATAATATAATTGAAGAAGAATCATAATATGTGCAATATGCAGGTATGTACCTAGTTGTATGAATTCCGATAAATGTTTAAATTCTTATAATAATATTGTTTTAGACAACTCAACTCAAAAAAAAAATGTTCGTCATAAAAAACAAAACAAAGAAAATTTAATGCAACAATATGTGAATGCAACAGATACTATAAATACGAAATTGGACGCAATTCATGAAACACTTTGCAGCACTCTAAAGGTCCAGAAAAGAAGACTTGATGTTGAAGAAAAACAATATAAACTTAATAAAAAGAAGCTCGAGATATATGACAAGAACCAACAACAACGATTGCGGTTACAGGAAACAATGTTGAGCACCAAAATCGAGGAGAATCGTATAAGACTTCAAGAGTTAGAAAGTCGAAAGTTTTAAAAGTTTCTCATATGCAATGTTCAAAACCTAAAATCTAAAAGCCGACACTTACAATATATGCTGTTGGCTCTTGGTCTTTATTGTCAGTTCGCTTGTACCAATGAAGTGTTTTTTTTTTTCATTTAAGTTTATGGAATGAAATGTTCCTTTTTTAGTTTGTTTTTGTATTATGTTTTAAGATAGATGCATAAGTTGTTTAAATTAAATATGCACATAAGTTTAAGCAAGGGACATATTTAACAATGATATATTTTTAAGTTCTATTTATTTTTTTCCTAAAACAAGACTGAACAAAACAAAAAACAAAATAAAACGAGTTAAAACAAATTTTCACAAAGAATTTTTAATATTGTTTCTAATATTTTGAGCGATTCTTGATAAATTATCATTTAAATTGGTATTTGAAACCATATCAGGCTCTGTGTTAAATGTTGCAGTACTTAAACCATCCTGAACAAATGGCAGCCTAAAATAGGTACAGGCGTTATGCAGAGCACAACACACGTTAATAATTCGTGTCACAGTTTCCGGATCAAACCTAAGCTTCCGCTCATTTGACAGGCACCTCCAGCGTCCTTTTAAAATTCCGATGGTTCTTTCTATTTGGCTCCTAGCTACGGCATGTATATTGTTGAATCGTATCTCTGCACTTCCTTCTGAAGCATTCCTGTAGGGTGTTAATAGCCATGGCTGTAATGGGTAACCACTGTCACCTTAAATATAAGGACAAATATAAAAAATTGTGTATGTTATAAAAAAACCAAAACACAGTTGCAAACCTAGAATCCGAATGCTTACTTCGCCTGCATGGAATCGTTGTTGTAAATACTCGAATTCATTGCTGCTATTCCAAACTGCCGAGTCATGTGCAGCACCTCCATGCGAACTGTTTATTGCAACTATCTCATTAAGATGATTGCAAATCTAAAGAACTTAAATGGCAGTTTAAGAATGAAATTATGTTCATAACAAATACCTACCACCATAGCATTCAAGCTATGAAAGCCTTTGCGATTGAAATAAATGTGCTCGTTTTCCTTAGGTCTCAAAATAGGAATGTGAGTACCATCAACGCAGCCCACTATTCCCGGCAACTTAAATTTCCGATAGTAAAACTCCTTACTCTCCTGAAATTTGGAACTATCGAATTTTATCCATTGAGGGCAAAATTTGTTTTCAAGAACAATCAGCGAACGTCGGAAGAACTTTGACACTGTTGTTTGTGCCATTCCTAGCAACACATTTGTTCCGACATTCGTTTGGTAGCTCCCACTGGCTAATAAATTTAAAGTTGCGCAAAGCTGGAGAACTGGTGGAACCGATGTGCTTCTAACGCTGTCTGGGAGATTCAAGCAGCTTAGTATCATCAGAAAACATTCCTTATTTACTCTAAACTGCTGTACAAAACTAAAACACAAATGATTTTGTTTTCGATGCTATCATTTTTTTTTTGTATGGAATACTTACTCATTTTCACACAATTCTAATGGATTGCTATTATCTCTAAGGTATCTTCTTTTGATTTTAGCATCAGGTACTTGCTCATCTTCACTTTCTGAATCAAAAAATATCATTTTTAATGCAATATGATCAAACTTTATTTTGAAAAATACCAATTTGACATTTCACTTTATAGTTCACAATGACATTTTTAAGTGGAAGTCACAATGAAACTCGTCTCAAATTACGTGCTACCGAAAATAATTTGTTTCGAGTTGACCGACGATCGACAATCCTCGATTGTATCAAGTTACGTGCTGGCACCCCTGACAACCCTGCAACCAACCACCCCAAACAAAAATTCGTTTTTTTACCCACCCCAGCACAAAAATATTCCGATCGTATGCTGAGCGGCAGCAGCAGCAGCCGAGCATGAGCAACAGCAGCCGTCAATGACAACCACCTACTTGCTTACCATATTCCAACAACAACCAACAGAAATAACAAAAAACGAAAGTAAACAAAATAACCCAAAAATATACACACTAAATGACAACGAAAATTACACCTAACAGCAGCAACCTTCCCCCACCAAAGCATTTTTACGACTGAAATGAAATCTGATAAAAACAAAACACGAAAGAAAACACAAAAGTAAAATAAACAAATAAAAAGATTTAAAGTAACCATGGTTACAAATACAATCTTACAATATAACTTGCAAGCATATATTTTGTTGTTTGTTTCCAAATACAAATTTTTTCTTTCCCAACGATAGAAAGAAAAACAATCATACTTTCATTTCAGCTCACATCAGAGCCAAATACGCATACGCACCCAACTCTCAGCCTTTATTCATTGACAAAACCAATACCTTTGAAAAAAACAAAATTGCTTGATTTCTTGCCTCCCTCCAACTCTTATAAAAAAGGTATACAGCTCTCTCATTATTTATTTTACACTTTATTCTTCATTTGCCATATTCTTAAGTTTACAATTCAGCTGTACACACTTAGTTAGGCTCAGCACCAGTAATTTCATAAGCCGTCACTTGGTTCGTGCCAGTCGTTCATCACCCATGATAGTACTATAGATTTTATATGCAAAGATTATACTAAAAAAAATATACCAAATGCACACAGTGAATAACTTAAAGATAATAAATAATAAAACAAACTTCCACAAAAGTTTATATTTTCATATCATGGTCTGTTCCCTTTCTTCAGATAGACATCTGGAAATAGGGATGAGCGATTCTAATCGATATTTGCAAAATATCGATAATAAAGATTTCGATGTTTTGCAACATGGATATTAACATCCAAAACATCGGACTAAAAACAAACAAAAAGTTAGTACGAAAATTATTGATAATAAAATCTAGATGGAGTGACTTTCATAGTTTTAAGTCATCTGTAACATTTAGAATTTTTTGAAAAAGGAAATCATCAAAGGATCTCCCAAACCAAATTTAAAAATTCAGAACCACTACGAAACTTTCGATGTGCAAAAAGGCACAGATATAAGTTTACACATGAAGTGCCTATCAATTTTGCTTCCATCAAATTTGTTTTGTGTTTATTTTTGCAAAAGAAATATTTTTACATCGATATTCAAGCATTAATATCATCGATGCTCAGCAAGACGCATTTTAAACCACACAAGTTTTTGTACACAATTTTGTAAGCAAAAATATCTTGCAATATCGTTAGATAACAGTGTACACATGAAATACTTGCAATATTGCTTCTATAAAATCTGTGGACGATATATTTTGCAAAATTCAAATTTTAGCATCGATTTCCACGCATTGAAATAATAGATGATCAGAAAGACCCAATTTACACCAATGCAAGTTTTTGCACACAACTTCGTGTTTTGCAATATCGATATATTCCAAAAATATCGATTTTCACGAATTTAAATTATCGATGGTCAGAAACACACCTTCGTGTGAAACAAGAATTTGAAATATCGGATTTCAAAAAGGGCACACATAACAGCTTCACACCATGAATTGCCTTGCAATATTGATTTTATTAATTTTGTTGATATTCATTGTGCAAAATACATATTTAACATCGATTTTCACGCATTAAAATCATTGATGCCTAGAAAGATACCACTTACACGCGGTTTTAGCATACAAGCTTCTATGCATCATTATTTTGCAATATCGATGTTTAAAGTTGAAATACCTTGCTTATGACTTCATATTTTTTATTTGTATGAAAACTTAAATCGATTTTAAAAAACTTAAGAAAAAATAGCCGGCACCAGAAATTTTGAAAGCAAAAAGCATTTTTTGCTTTGGTCAAAAAAAAAACTCAAACAAAAACACCTGAAAAAACATCGATGTTAAGTAGCATCGATGTTTTCGGTTCGAAATTTATTGACATCGATGTTTGGTTTTCGATGTTGAAATCGATGTTGTTTCAATATCGCACATCCCTATCTGGAAAATACTTTTTTTTTTATAATTCAGACGTCAAATTATGAAGCCGACCACCTAATTGTCATCTTCAAATGGAAGCAAAGAAACTGTTATACATTATAAGGAATACACTATCCAGTGTATTATAGAGATCAGTGCTACAATAGTAGTATAACAGTTGTATTACATAATTTCTGTTTCAAACATACATTGATTTTTCAGGTGTAGAACATCAATGTAGCTTTGGAGAATCGATTGGAAGTATTGGAAAAATGTATGATTCTGTTTCACAGCTTTTGCTACTACATTGTTGTAGTACAACTTGCTGTAAATTCTTGTTACATTCTCACAGTAAAAATATTTGCTGTGATTGCTGTAGCAGGATGGGAAATGGCTGGATATAAAGAAAATATACGAATGTAAGTATTTTGGTTATAATTGATTGGATGTGCAATGAATGCAAGCGTTCAACCAACAATTTAGTATACATTTTTGGAATCTTTCAACGAAATTAGGGCATTCCATATTAAAATTGATGCGTTATAAATATATTTTCGGTCTTCTTTCAATAACGGTATACATCTGTCAAATTTTCCATACAAATTGTGACAGAATTACGAAGTTTAAAATTTACAATAGGTACTAAGTACGACTAGCATGAGTAGCCTTGATTATATGTTGAATTCAAAATTATGGGCGAAAATATATATGTCAAAATCCATTTATTTTTTATTTATTTTAAATTATTTATTTGTGTCTCTTCAAAAATTGAAAATAACTCGCTTCCAAAAAAACAAATAATAGTGTAGCAACGAGAGAGCAAAATGAGAGAGCAAGAAATTTCCCCTCCATGAAAAATCTTGCAAATTTCTGCTACACAAATTTCTGTGTGCAGGAAGTAAAAAACTGTCAAATCCACGTCTGTGTGTATTTTTGTTTGTGTGTGTCTTAAGATTTGCCTGTAGTGTTTGATAGTGTGTGTCACGTTTGAAGTTTCGTACACAAAAGTGATACAAAATTGGTTTTTCGCGTTTGTTAACTTTGTAATAAGTTTTCCCCTCTTTGAAAGAATTTTCCCCTTCATTCAATAATTTGACAGTTTTTGAACATCGTGCTACAAAAGTAACCAAACAAACCTAATGAAACAGAAAAATGTAATTGATGTAGTTGTAGAAGAGTGCTGTAAGATGTAGTTGATGTAGCTGATGTAGTAGCGGAGAAATAGGCCCCAGCTCAAAGCATCAACACACGACCAGTAACAATTTTCAGCGTTCATTGATATTCATCCAACAACCAAGACAAACACAAATGCTTCTTTTGAAAGCCGAAACCGCTAATGTTTTGAACTAATGTTTCTTGTAAATTAAAGCAAATTTAACACATTATAAACACCTTGCACAAAAACACTCACTCAAATCTCAAAGCAAGGAAGATCAAGATGGAAGAAACACTTCTAATTTTCTTGAAATTCGCAAGTTTGTACTTCCACACGCTCGGCACACATGTAAACAACACATTGATTCCATTTTTAATTAAAATATTATTTAAATTTTATTCTTAAGTTAATGACAACGAATATTGTATTTGGACCTCGCGCACAATGATTTTAATTAAAATAACGAATTCTCTGGAAATTTGCTGTCAATTATCTGGAAATCTTGGAAGTATAATTTACGACTCGCTTCGTATTTGATAATTGATCAATTCGAGGCGAGTCGAAAAGGAGATATCGAATTGAAAACGATTCGCTTCGTATTCCCTAATCAGGCCACTGAGACTGAAATTTGTTAGGTTCGCTTGCTCAAAAATTTTACGTCACAGTAAATGGGCACGTTCCGATGTTAATTCTCAGTTATCCGGATAGCTTTGTGTTGTTGTAATCCCATGTTAAACAACAGCTGACGCAACAACAACTCAAGTTATCTCAAAATTTTTGGGATAACTAGATAGCATAGCGAATAAACATCGGAGCGCGAGGAATTACTTAAGAAGAAAAGCAAAAGAGAGTTGTTTTGAATTCTAGGTGAGAGATACTTGGCCAGTTTATATTTCTGAGATCTCAGAAATATAAACACGATTCCTTTCCTTTGGAGGTGGCGAAGTACTTGCGAGTAGATGAAAACCCTAATCTAGTACTACCAACTGCACATGCTCTCATGCGCGAGTAGATACATTTTACATGGGAAAGCAGTTTGATGTGTTCCATTGAAAAAAGCTGGCAAAGTACTTGCAAGTACTTCGCCACCTCCAAAGGAAAACGCCTATTGGAAAAGCTATCCGCAGCACAGTGAAATTTTATATAAATGAACGTGGTTCAATTATTTTAGCTCACTGAGTTTAACTGAGGTTCAACAAGGGTCAAGCTTGAAATTGTTATTACAATATACTTAAACTTTGGAATCATCGTTGCACAATCATACAATCATGTCCTTATTGTAATTTATATCGCTAATAAAGTCATCTATACTCCATGTGTACTGAGTCTGTTATTATACGACGACTTTTGAGTCATGACTTTTTTCAAAATTAAATGAGTGCAATTGAGAAAACAAAATTTGATTTCACTTTCACAATATTAAATTTCGAAAAATCTCAACTAAAAAGTCTTCGTGTAATAGCAGACTAAATCATGACTTTTTTAAGGTAGAACTATAATAGTCGGAAGGGCACTGAAGCTAATGTCAAAAACCAACGAAAAGTAGCTTTCCGTACCGAAAAAAGGGGAACACACCCATAATGTAACTATCATCTTTCTCTTTTTGGCATTCCTATTTCACCAAATGTCAGTTTTACTTAAGTGAGGTGCGCTCGGGAGCGCACCTCACTTCCGTAACCAAAGTTGAACGAAACTTGACGAAACGCTCCACTTCGCAATTATAGTCGCGTCAAATGCTTTCCGTGTATTCGCTTGTTTTCTTCCGACCACTTCAGTGCCCCTCCGAGCATTATAGTTCTAGCTTTACTTTGACCATAGTCTACCAACACACCCCTACCCCTTTTCTTGTCTTTTATAGCTGCAAAATCAAAGTAAAGTTAGTGAATTAATTCAGTGGTGAATAATAAATCGTTTTGTTTGTAGTAAGAAAAGTAAAGTGTTTTATTTTGCGAAATAAATAAGTGGACGTTTTGAATAAAGTAAATAAGTTTTATTAACGAATCTGAGAAAATATTACATTGGTGTTAGAAGTGGAATAAAACTTGTTTTATCTGTGCACTCAGTTATTGTGTGAAAAGTGAAAAAAAAAGAGACAATGGGTAAATCTTTGAATGATTTAAATTTAGTGGAACTTAAGGCAGAACTGAATAAGCGAGATCTTCCTACTGCTGGAACAAAGAATGATCTTATAATTCGTCTGCAAGAAGATTTAAGAAGATGTGGAAAAAACCCGGACACGTTTATATTCGACATTGAAATGGAAGAACAGCAAGAGCAAGTAAGTACATCGGGCATGACCAACATGCTGTCTCAGCTGCTTGCCAAATTTGATAGTCAGGAAATCTTCTCGAACGTTTCGAACAACAAAGTCAAGAGCAGAAGAATCTTCTAGAACAACAAAGCCAAGAACAACGGAATGAACAAAAGAATCTTCTCGAACGATTTGAACAACAAGGCCAAGAACAAAAGAATCTTCTAGAAAAACAAGAGAGGAATCTTCTTCAACAATTCCAAGAACAGACAAATCTGCTCGAAAGTAAGTTGGATGCTTTTGACAACAGAATTATTACTCTTGACGAGCGTGTCGATAAACAATTTTCGACTGTAGATAAACAATAATTATCGACAATAGAAGCAAAGTTCGAAGATAAAATCGAATCCATTACAAAGGAATTAGATAAAGTAAAGAAAATGAAGGTTCGAGAAAGTTCTGGCGACTGTCCAAAGAAAAAAGAGATGCATCCACCAACCTTCGATGGGCAAACTTCTTGGTCAATTTACAAGAAGCAGTTTGAGGCAGCCGCAGCAACAAATGGCTGGGATGAGGAAGACAAATGCATAGCTCTAACGCTTGCCCTCAGAGGACCTGCTGCTGAGCTGTTACAAAGCATACCAGCAGATAAAAATGGCAACTTCAGTGCTCTCGTTCAGGCCATTGACAAACGTTTTGGAGATGGCCATATGCAAGAAGTCTTCCGCGTCCAACTCAATTCCAGAGTCCAGAAAAGAGGAGAAACTCTGCAACAACTCCAAGCAGACATCGAACGGTTGGCACACCTAGCATATCCAGCTGCAGGAGATGAAATCATCAACCAATTCGCAACAGAAGCCTTTGTTCGTGCTGTATCTGACATCAACCTTCAGCGAGCAATTCGAACTGCTGGCAAACGCACGCTTCCTGAAGCACTAGCATTCGCCCTCACTATGGAAGCAGCAGAACAGGCTTCTCAAGGAGTCCATCGGGTAAGAGAAATAGAAATTGAAGAGTGCTCTTGCCAGAGAACAGCATTCCAAAGGAACCAACGCGATGGACCTGCTCGATGCTGGAATTGCAACAAAACCGGACATCTCCAACGCCAGTGCAGATTGCCACCTAGAAGATCTGTATGTCAACATTGTGGAAGCAGAAATTTTAACAACAACAATGTCAAAAACTCCTACTCGCCCCGTTTCTCAACAGGGAAACGAGTAAGAACCAACTTCGAGGGGCAGAAGCTGGTTTCTGGTATCGATGGCCCCAGAACAACAGAAACAACAAAAGTCTGACTGTGGAGGCAACACTAAATGGCAAGAAGCAAGTGGCTACGATCGACACCGGTGCCACTGCCTCCATTGTTCGAAAGGACTTGGTGAAGATGACATGGCTGCATAACACCAACACTTACCGTCTGAAAACAGCAACAGGAGAGGCAGCCAGAGTGTATGGGAGGTTCGTCTTACAATCCGTTTGGCAGAACTGGAGTTTTCACATCTATTTCTGGTAGCAGATATATGTGACGAGTGCATAGTTGGAATCGACTTTATGAAAGAGCATGGAGTAATTCTCGACATCGGGAAGCAAGTTCTCAAGTACCGAAATGTGGAGATTCCTATGGTTTATGGCAATGAAAACTCATCAACTCTCAGGACTGTCATAAAAGAAGATATATGCCTGCCACCTTCCTCAGAAGTGTTCGTTTGGACGAAAATAAAAGGTGATTTGGGTAGCCATCGATACCTAATGGTGGAACCAGACTCTGAACAGTCTTCCCAAAACATCATCCTAGGGAAGACCCTTGTGGCACCAAAGAACAACATGGTACCCGTACGGATACTTAACATCAAACCGTACGAAGTTAAGCTAAGAAAAGGAGAAATAGTTGGAAAGTGTGAATCTGTTTCCGCAATAACTACTATCACAGAAGCTGACACACACAAATCTGTGGACCCCGGGAAAGTGAACTCTATGAAGGCAAAAATTCTGAAGTCATCCAAATTAACTGAACGTCAGCTAAGTGTTGCTGGAAGCCTCCTTCACGAGTACGGTGATATACTCTCTTCACCCAGTGGGCAGTATGGTCGAACACAACTGGTGCAGCATCGAATCGATACAGGAGACGCAAGACCTATTCGACAACCAGCAAGACGTCTCCCATTAGCCAAACAAGCCGAAGTTGAAGAGATGATATCGACCATGAAGAAAGATGGGCTAATCGAAAACTCTAAAAGTCCTTGGGTATCCCCTGTTGTTCTCGTCAAAAAGAAGGACGGAAGTACTCGATTTTGTGTGGACTATCGGAGGCTGAACGATGTGACAAAGAAAGACAGCTACCCTCTGCCAAGAATCAGCGATACTCTGGATGCGATGGAAGGAGCTGAATGGTTCTCAACATTGGACTTGAAGAGTGGCTACTGGCAGGTAGAAATCCATCCAGAAGATCGAGAGAAGACGGCTTTCTCCACAGGAAATGGTCTGTGGCAATTTAATGTGATGCCTTTCGGACTATGCAACGCTCCGGCAACATTTGAGCGTTTGATGGAGTGCGTTTTACAAGGACTTACTTGGAAATCTTGCCTAGTCTATTTGGACGATGTCATCGTATATGGTAAGACATTTGATGAGCATTGTGGAAACCTTAAGGCCGTGTTCCAGAGGCTTCGAGAAGCAAACTTGAAATTGAATCCAGACAAGTGCGAATTTTTCAAGTCTGAGGTAAAATACTTGGGACATATCATCTCTTCCCAAGGAGTGAAGACTGATCCTGAAAAAGTTGACACTGTAAAGAATTGGCCAACACCACAGGATAAACATCAACTCCGAAGCTTTCTTGGTCTAGCCACGTACTATCGACGATTTGTGAAGGATTTTGCTGGAATCGCGAAAAGTTTGCACCAGTTAACAGAGAAAGGCAAACCGTTCAAATGGTCAAGCGAGTGCGAGAAAAGCTTCCGGGAACTTAAGCAGCGCCTATGCAATACACCAGTTTTGGCCTATCCGACACCAGGGAAACCTTTCATCATTGACGCTGACGCTAGTAACGTGGGAATTGGTGCCGTACTCTCACAAGTTCACGAAGGAGAAGAGAAGGTTGTCGCCTACTACAGCAAGGTACTCTCAAAGCCAGAAAGAAACTACTGTGTGACCAGAAGAGAACTTCTAGCTCTAATATCGGCTACAAAACACTTCCATAAGTACATCTATGGACAGAAGTTCCTTCTTCGAACAGACCATGGCGCACTTAATTGGCTTTTGAACTTCAAAAATCCAGAAGGTCAAGTGGCGAGGTGGATCGAGAGATTGCAGACATACGACTACCAGATCCAACATCGAAGAGGAAGGTTGCACTCAAATGCAGATGCCTTATCTCGGAGACCATGCAAACCGGACTGCAAGCACTGCACACGTCAGGAAGAGAAGGAAGTTGCTGCTATCCACCGACTAAGAGCTGATCCCATTTACGGTTGGAGTAACGAAGAACTGAGGACTACCCAACAAGAAGACTTGGATATTGAACCCATTCTTGCGTGGAAGGAACACCAAGAGAAACCAGAATGGGGTGACATCTCCGATAGAAGTCCAACTCTTAAAGCGTATTGGGCACAATGGGACTCACTTCATGTACAAGAAGGAGTACTAAGACGAAAGTGGGAATCAACAGACAGCAAATCTTATGTGATGCAGCTAGTCGTACCTCGTTCCAAGGTTAATGATGTTCTTCAAGAGATGCATGAGGGAGCTTCCGGAGGACATTTGGGGGTGAATAAGACACTGGAAAAGGTAAGGCAGCGATTCTACTGGCTACATGCAAGAGAAGATGTCGAAAAATGGTGCCGAAAATGTGATACTTGTGCTGCAAGCAAGGGACCAGGCAGAAAAGTCCAGAGTAGAATGCAGCAGTATAATGTGGGACGCCTTTTGAGAGGATTGCAATAGACGTTGCAGGCCCTTTTCCAGAAACCGAAAACGGAAACCGATACATTCTGGTAGTAATGGACTACTTCAGCAAGTGGCCTGAGGCATTTGCCATCCCAAACCAGGAAACCAAAACAGTCGCGGATCAGATTGTTTTCAACTGGGTAAGAAGGTTTGTTGTACCTATGGAACTCCTTTCAGATCAAGGGAGGAACTTCGAGTCCAACATTTTTCAGGAAGTTTGTACACTCCTTGGCATTAAAAAGACGAGGACAACACCGCTTCACCCACAATCTGATGGGATGGTTGAACGATTCAACCGGACCCTTAAAGAACACCTTTCCAAAGTTGTAAGCGACAACCAACGAGACTGGGATCGGCATATTCCATTATTCTTGATGGCCTATCGAAGTGCGGTACATAGCTCAACAGGACATACACCATCAGAAATCCTGCTCGGGACCACAATACGACTACCAAGCGAAATCAAATTTGGATGTTATACAAGTGAGCCACAAGGAATTGACGACTACGTGGACAACCTCAAAGAAAAGCTAGTTGACATTCACGAAAGGACGAGGGCAAATATAAAGCTATCGAGTGATCGGATGAAAACAAGATACGAGGCAAAAGCCACAACGACTGGATTCCAAGTGGGAGACCTTGTGTGGTTTTATAATCCCCACCGTCGGAAGGGACTCTCACCGAAGCTTCAACAAAATTGGGAAGGCCCTTATACTGTCGTAGCACGAATAAACGATGTCGTCTACCGCATTCAGAGAGGATTAAGAGGCAAACTAAAAGTAGTTCACAGCGACCGTTTACATCATTATAATGGTGATGGAAGTGATGGATTTGCTCGGGACGATCAATCCTAAGAGGGGGGCAGTGTAATAACTTTCCATATTTGAACTATAACGACTCCGAAATGCAAACAAACGGACACAATAAAGCTTACGGTCGCAGTGCAAACATACCCTTATTAGCTATAATTATAGCAACTCTCAAACGAAGGAAGCGCCACCTGCCGGATTATAGCAGATTTACCAGCTGTCAAATAAAAGCTTTTGGAAGGGAAATTATTGGGAAATTTCCCCTACGGAAAGCTCTGGAAGCAGAGACCAGAACGTTCTCCTTATTTCCAGAGTTTGGAAGACAAGTATAAAAGGCACATGTTTGAACGGCAGCGACACAGTTTGTTTTTAATCGTGAATGAATAAAGTTGGTTGTAATAAAAGTGAAAAGTAAAGTTAGTGAATTAATTCAGTGGTGAATAATAAATCGTTTTGTTTGTAGTAAGAAAAGTAAAGTGTTTTGTTTTGCGAAATAAATAAGTGGACGTTTTGAATAAAGTAAATAAGTTTTATTAACGAATCTGAGAAAATATTACAATATATAGTTATATTTCCCATTTAAGTTGCAAATATGTTAGTTTTTGTTAATAATTTTGGTTTATTTCTACTTTTAACTTTCACAAAATTCACTTTTGTGTCGTGACAGCTGTTCAGGCGTACCATATTGCAAATACAAAAATATAGGCCGCTGCGGATGCGTTTTTATGGAAATTTCTCACTGTACTATATATAAAATTCCAAAAAAACACGCCTAATGTATACCTAAAACATGTATCTCGGATGGAAAGTATCTTTCTCGCATAATGTACACTATAGTGTGTTCAGGCGGATTCAACCCTCAGTTGTCTCTGTCTTTCATTTCCATTTAATTTCACTAGGTTAAGTCATTTTGTTTTTTTTAGTAACTTCATGGTCTTGTTGAGTGGACCATTGCTTCTCAATTTAATAATACTTTTTTTATTTTAAATCGCTTTTTGTTGTCATAAAAACATACATAAGGTCTGTTTCTTTACTTTTGGGATAAAGTTTGGGAAAAGGTTCGGGAAAAAGTTTGGGATTGAGCTTTTTGTTGTTGTTGTTGTAATGTTTAACCAAAAATGAAAAGTAAAGAAACGCATTTGGGATGTTTCTGGTTTGTTGCGGTTAAAATTACCTAAGTACATATTTAACTTCATTGCTTGTAGGCTCACCACATACCAGTGGCGATTTCTGGTCTTGAATTCTGGGTTGGCTACGAATAATCCTTTGATCAAAGCTGAATGTAATAAAAGCAAAATTTTTTAATTTGTTTCCTCTATAATGAGTTTTAATACAACTCATTTATCTATACCTACATAAAATCCAGTCGTCACTCTATTTTCAAAAAAATTTCGAGAACCGGTTCCTAAAAATTTTCCCTTTCTCTTATCTTCGACAACATTTCTTTCTCTATTGACACATTAGTCCAAATTATTACATATATTTAAACACTTTGAAAAATAAGGATGAAATTATTGTAAATATAGTAAAAAACATGCTTTTAAACCTTTCGAGGCATCTCAGCTACTCAAATTTTATGAAAATGTAACCTGTAAACTGTAACGCTCTAAAAAATTGAGGATTAATCTCTCTATATGGCGTTTTTCTTTTTTAACTCAGAGCAGATCAGATCAGATCAGATTCAGAAATTGAAAATTTTATTATCTGAGCCCTCTGATTCAATTATTTTTGTGTTTTGAATCTGATCTGATCTGCTCTGAGCTAAAATAGAAAAACGCCAATAGACACCTTATTTTTAAAAATCAAAGCAGTATTTCTCGACTAATAGCAAATTTAATGCAGTTGGATCGACAATTTTTGATTTTATTTGGTTTCTACGGCTACCTTGGAAATTATCAGAATGTGAATTTTCTTATAATTAATTAATAAATTGAAAATCAATACTCAAGCTTTTGAGCAACGTACAGCAATGTTTCATATATCAATTTTTTTATTAGGATTGGTGAAATAAAATTTTGAAAAATTAAATCCATTTTGTGGACTTGGTTGATATATGTATATAAGCCATAAAGTTTGCCAAAAGGGGGATTAATTTAGTAGTTTTTAATGTGAGACTTTTTAAAAAACACATTTTTGATATTTTACTTCCAATTGAGCTTTATAATTTAGATATTTCTGATTTATTAAGACAAATACTAAATCATAAATAAGGTGTATTTTAGTTCCTTAATATTCAAGCTATGTATTTTTCTGGTAAATGTGCTCGAAAAGCATATATTTATATAGATGCCCTAAGTTTGTTTCCCCCTAAAATTTCTTGTGAAGTTTTTTATAATTTTGTTTGACTGAAAATAATTTAAATTAGGTATTATAATCCATTATTTGACACCTCATTTTGGAATATTAAAAAAAAATACCAATGTTGATAAGTTACATTTATACTGAATTCTTTCAATTATTTTCATATGCAAAAATTAAAGGTATTTTTTTTGTGTACATTTTTTCTTAGCTTTTCCGTGGTTTACAATGATGTATGATACATTAAAATAAAAGTATTTTTAATTGTTAATCGAAAAAATCTGATTCATTAAAATCCGTTGGTAATTAAAAAAGTTATTAACGTTTTAGTGAAGCCGGAACAATGTACAACAAAGCATGTTTTAAATGTATTAAATTCAAATAATATTTATTTCCTGCTCTGGTGTTGGATGTACAACTTTGTGATTACCTACATATATTTAGTCTTGATACTAAATTTAAATACTTGATTCAAATTTTTTTTCTATGTTCAATATTTATATGAAGTTTTTTGATATTAATGCCATTAAGTAGGTGTAAAAAAACATTACTTCAAATTGTTTTTACATTTTTTTCATAGTTCATCATCAAGTCCTGTAACCCCGGTTGGGGCATAGGGCGCCAACAAATCGTTTCCATCCTTCTCGGTCTGCAGATAGATATTTTAACTGTGGCCACGTCTTTCTCTGGGAGTCTTCTTCTGCTAGAACTGTTGATTTCCATGTTGTTCTTGGTCTTCCAACCCGCCGTGCACCCTGAGGATTCCATTCAAAAGACTGCTTTGCAATTTCATCGTTTGGTTTCCTCAGTGTGTGACCAATCCATTGCCATTTACGCTTTCTTATGTCAACGTCCAGCCGCTCCTGGCTTGTCCTGCGCCACAATTCCTCGTTTGATATAATTTGTGGCCAGCGAATTTTTAGAATATGGCGTAGACAACGGTTCACAAAAGCCTGCAATTTCTTTGAGATGGTAGTCGTGACTTTCCAGGTTTCGCAAGCATATAACAGCACGGATTTGACATTGGATTCGAAGAATCTCAACTTTGTGCGCAAGGAGATTTGACATGAGTTCCAAATTTGGGAGAGAGAACCGAAGGCTGCGCGAGCTTTATTTATTCTACTTTGAACGTCCAGATCAGTACCACCATTTGCTGAAACAATACTTCCAAGGTAGTTAAATTGTTCAACCTCTTCAACTGGCGTCTCCTGTATTAAAATACGCTGATGTGTGGAGCGGCCTGTGAGCATTATTTTTGTCTTTTTGCTATTTATTTTAAGACCACTCGCCTCTCCTTTTAACTTCAGAGCTTGACACATCCCGTTCAGCCCGCTGATGTTATTTGCCAAGAGACATATATCATCGGCATAGTCTAAGTGGCTAAGCCTTTCAAACGGTCTCCATTGGATGCCCTGCCTCTCTGATGTTCCAACGCTGGCCGTCAAGACATCGTCAATCGCCAGTAGAAAGAGAATTGGCGATAGAACATCTCCCTGTCTCACACCCTGCCGCACTTCGAAAGAGTCGGATAGCTGCCCATTGTGTAAAACAAAGCATCTTGCGTTGTTATAGGACTCTCTTATAATGGCAACAATTTTTGGGGGAATTCCTCTACCAAGAAGTGATCTCCATATACATTCACGGTTGACTCGGTCAAAGGCCTTCTCAAAATCCACGACCATGAGGTAAAGCGGTGATTGAAACTCCGCAGACTGCTCAAGAACGATACGCAGAGTGTTGATATGGTCGACACAAGACCGCCCACTGCGGAAACCAGCTTGATGCCTCTTGAGTGTAGACTCGATTCTAACCTTTATCCGCTCCAGAATGATGGTTGCCATTAATTTTGGAAAAACGGACAAAACTGTAATACCTCGCCAATTGTTGCAATTCTTAAGATCACCTTTCTTTGGCAACTTAACAATTACACCATCCTTCCAGTCGCTGGGATAGATTTCATTTTCCCACACAGCTTGTATCAACGGGTGTAGAATACTAGCCGTTCTGACAGGGTCAACTTTCAGGAACTCGGCTGGTATACCATCAAGTCCAGCTGCTTTGTTGTTTTTGAGAAGATTTATCGAAGATTGAATTTCCAGTACTGTAGGGGGCTCGATGTCAATACCCCTATATGATCTACGCATCTCGTTAAGCTGGGGCACTTCAGCACTCTGTTCGACAGAATCCTCATTAAGCAAGGCACAAAAGTGCTCCTTCCACCTGCGCAGCTGATCTTCGATTGATACCAAAAGTGTACCATCCACATCCATTACAGGATGATTGGTGTTGGTTTTCTTCCCGACAACTTCCTTGGATATTTGGTACAATTCCCTCATGTCTCCTCTTCTTGCAGCGTTTTCCGCATTTTCTGCGAGACCGTCTAACCTCACCCTCTTGTCTCGTCTCACACAGCGATAGACCATCTTATGTGCTAAGCGATACTCTCTTCGCAATTCAGCCTTTCGTTGAGCATCTGCTTCGGCATTTATTTGCATCTTCAACGATTTGCGAAGCTCGATTTTATCCCAGGTGTCTTGGGATATCCAAGAGTCTCTAACTCTCGACTGCTTGGGTACAGTTTCGGATCCAGCATCCATAAAAATACTTTTTATATCACCCCACATCTCATCAATTGTTGAATGTTGTATTCCATTCAATGACGAAGCTCTGTCGTTAAGGTTGGTGACATAGTTACGACATATGTTGGGATCACTTAAAGCATTTGTATTGAACTTCGAATTCCTTGCTGCACCCTGTGATTGACGTTGTACAGCTGCCGTTCGTAGCTTGAGACTCATGAGAACCAAATGATGGTCGCTTCCAATGTCAGCATTTCTTATGCTCCGAACATCGCACATTGACTTCCTCCATCGCTGCTGAATCATGATGTGGTCAATTTGGTTTTCAGTTTGACCATCCGGATGTACCCAGGTGATTTTGTTGCAAGTCTTATGTTTAAACACAGTTCCACCCAGTACAAGACGATTAGCGTTACAAAAATCGACCAGCAAATCGCCATTTTCATTTCGTGACCCCAAGCCATTTTTCCCCATGACGCGTTCCAGACCGTAGTTGTCTGATCCGACTTGGGCATTGAGATCTCCCATGACAATTATGATGTCGGCTCTTGGAACACCACTGTAAACTGAGTTAAGATGAGTGTAGAAAGCGGTTTTGTCTTCCTCGGTCGCTTCATTTGTGGGGGCGTAGCACTGAATTATTGTGACGTTGCGAATTTTTGAACGGAACCTTGCTGTCATTATTCTTGCAGAAATGGGCGCCCAGGATATAAGACTACGCCTTGCTTCTTCGTTCAACATAATTCCGACACCATGCAGCCTTTGGCCACCCTCTCTTTCATCCTCCCCGGAATACAGCATTCTCGTTTGCCCAGAGTCAGCTCTGTATTCGGCTCTTCCTCTCCACCTAGTTTCACTGATGCCCAGGATACTGATCTTAAGGTGAAGCATTTCACGCTCAACCTGCTCGTATCTACCTTCGCCGTACAAGGATCGAACGTTCCATGCTCCGATTTTCGTACGTATGCGGTAGCCAAAAGTATCATTTGCTCTTCTTAAAAGACTTCTTCTATTTGTTAACGATTCATTTATTGTTATGGCGTCTTGATTGACGCTGGTACACGAAAGATGCCGCACCCCCAAATCCGATGTGCAGTTTACAGCAGCCGAAGCTGCAGAAGGATTCTCCATAAAATGGTTACCTCTTGGGGACTCATTTCCAATTGTTGTCATATTTTCATAGTTACCATGTAAAAAATAATATTTTTTTTTTATAAATCTAACGATTATCTTACTGACAGTATTTTACAACCTTAATTATAAAGATTCATGCAGATTTGTTTGAGTAATCATTATATTAATGAAGCTATGTCGATCAGTTTTTTAATTAAAACGCATTTAATTTGTAAAAAAATCATTAAAAAAAATTTTAGCACCGCTCATGTAGGTTTGATGGTAAGACATTGTATAACATAATCTTAGAAGAGTAAATAAGCAAAAAATAAGCATTTTTTGTTTTTTCAAATTGTGAAATTTTTCATCAACTTTTGAATTTAGAATGCTGCAAATCGAATTGAAGGCAGACTTAATCACCCCTTAGTATGAAATTTTTTACCCCTTTTCAATGATTTTTTCACACAATATAGCCTGTCATTTTGGCTTTATTTAAAGACCTTAACCTTGAAGATCAGATGAGTAGAATGGGAGTTATGATTTTTTCAAGTAAACCATATAAAATTCGAACTAAGACATTTGCTTCAGATAACTAGGTTCTCCACTGGTGGGTACTGGTCGGCAATCAACTCACATTTTTCTACCCAGGCGTTGGCTCTTTCAATAGAGCCAACCTGTGTGGGTATTTTTGTGGGTCTGTTCTTAAAGATAGAGTGACACAGCACATCGGGAATAATATGTAGTTTGTATGAGATTTGTTGGCGCAAATGTGTGTAGCCAACACGGCCATTGAAAGAAAAATAAAGAGATTCCTACTTTGTATGGGATTAATATAGCACGTAGGGGTTGCAGTGAATGGCTCGATTTAAATAGGGTTTGCTGGTTTTATAATGATTTAAACGGATTGGGGTGTTGTTTTTTTTATCAACATAAAAGGATACTTTATTCTCAAGTTTTAATACAAACAAATTGTTTGTAGTACGTGTATTTAAGACGAAATTATAGGGTTGGCGCAGCCAACCTAGCCAACTGAGAGGAATCGCCACTGCCACATACAAAATTATGCAATTTCAATTCTTTTTATATGCACTTATCATTTTCAATTCAAGAACGAGGAGAAACATTTTACTTTATATTTGTCTCCATTGTATCATTTTCATTTAATTTAATTAAATTAAACCATTTTATGTTCGCTACTTAAACAATTTTATTTCAAATTTTTCGATCAGCTGATTTCTTGTTTGACAAGCAAGAAAGTGCAGTAACTAAAATGTTCGGGTAGATTCTTGCTGGAGGGGAAATGAAAAAAGTCAAAAGCTCTGGCATTTTCGTACCAGAAAATAGTAAAGAAACACGTTTTGGGTAGATTTGGGATACTTTGGGATCCCGCGGGCGAGTAAAGAAACAGACCTATAAAATCTAAAAAATTAAAAAACATGTGTAGCCAGACCAATTCCAAGTCGGCAATTCTGTATTATTATTGTATAGGTATTAACATTTGTTATTACCCAGTAATTTGTAATCGAAAAAAAATAAAATGCACGACTGGATCGCACGTACTTGCTCTTATGTTCAAGTTGTGTGGGACTTAAGAACTTTAAAAAATATTCAAGTTATTATAGAAAAAGTATAAAAAGCATTTAAATCGTTCTTTTAATTGTATAAACAGTCTGATAAATTACTTAGAGGTCAAAAAGAAGTATGCCATCTGATTACTTGAAAAAATATGAATATATGCAAAAAAAAATTTAAAATCGTTGGAGCCGTTTTCTTAAAAATTAATTTTTTATATATAAAATTTTTGTAACATTTTTCAAAAAAAAATTTGGTATGCCAATTTTGAGTATATATTAATATACATTTAAAACTTAAATTTCAAAATAATTCATCAACCCGTTTTTGAAATATTGAATTTTCCAAACAAATTTTTGAATCTTTTTTTAAAAATCCAAAATTTATTTTTTCAAAAATGTTGGTATGCAGTATTATTTATATTCTAACAAAGCCTTTGCACAAAAAAAATTATTGAAATCGGATGAGCGGTTAATGAGAAAACCGAAAATCAAAAAAACCGTTATATGGCAGGTACCGTTAATAAATGTTTTTGGTGATTTTTTTTTTCTTACCAAAAAGTACACTATGTCTACAATAATACACTGATTTTTTTTATCAAAATCGTTGGAGCCGTTTTTGAGATAAATAAGCTTTTCCTTAACGGTTGTATGGCAAGTACCGTTATTTTTTGAGCTAAAAAAAATTTCAATTTCCCCTCTGGAGAGTTACAAAAAAACCTTAAATTCAAAATTTGAAGAAAATCGCTTCAGTGGTTTAGGCTGTAGGTTGAGGTACGGACAGACAGACAGACAGACAGACAGACAGAATTGTGCCACCCACTTTTTTCGTGTTCTCTATCATCGTAATGTCATGTTTGATTGTTATCTCGAAATTTTTTTTTTGCACGAATCCAAAACTTGCCCTATAGTACCTATATCGCAAGCAAAAATCTCAATAAAGTTCTACTACTACCAAAGAAGAAGAAGTAAAGGAACTGGCATATCGTGGAAACAGCCCAGCAAACATTTTTGTGAACCTTCAAATAACATTCAGTGAAAATGAAAGATTTATATTCGAGAAACACTCACTTCAGTGAATCAAATGTGAATATACTCAAATATCCCATCACTTTTACCCCATACGCGGGGAAAGGGATTTGTGTTGATTTTTTTCATAATAAAAAAAAATCGAGATTCTTATTTCCTTCACATAATATGAATGAAAGTGAACGCGCACAAGCGATTCCAAAAGAGGTATATCTTATGTGCGTCCATTTTTATTCACGTAAACTGAATAACCCTTTCATTTTGTTTTGAATAGCCATAACGGAACCTATTCGCGCCAAAGCTGAAACAAAAGTTATGCAAAGAGGAAATTAGTCACTTTCATTCAATTTTGTGCATTGTTTTTGTTCGGACGGAACTATAAACATTGTGGCAGTGAAAAAAAATGAAAAAAAAGATAAATTGAATAAATTAACAAATAAAAATATTATAAGTATAGTGATAAAAATAAAGTGACATCTCATTTGTTGTGACAATATTTCAATTGAAGTCAAAATAAAATAATATACTTTACCAAAATTTTTCATAATTTTCATTCGATAAATCTAGGGAAATCAAACTGTTTATGCAGATAATTTTACCATTTTAAAAAAGCATTTTGTATAACCACACTGAAATAATATTTACATTCAGTTCTATGGTATACATTCGGATTATTAAAGAATCATTATAATGAATTAAATATACTTCAATTTATATTCACTAAACTGAATGAGGAAACCCTAATTTATATTCATATTAATAAATCAAATCTGTCTCATTTAAATGATTCAAAAAAGATTCATGAATTGTTCAGTGAAATGAATATATAAGCGTCCTATTTACATTCACTAAAGTGAAGAATTACTCTATTATTAATGAAACATAAAAACGATTCGAATTCGAAGTAATGCTACCCAGTAAATTTGATCCAAACCGGTTTATTAATGAGTTCATAAATGAGGGTTTCTTTCACTTCTGTGAATTATTTATAAATCATTTCTGAATGGAAATGTTTGCTGGGAGTGAAGCATTTTTCAAAATAGTGTGAGTAAACAAACACAAACACAAATGCATTGCCCCAGGGTCGTAGTGCAGTTACACGGCTGAAGGCTGGGGCGCCCAAAGGAAGCCAGATTAAAAAAAAAAAAAACAATTGAGATGCTTCCGTCATTTTGCCGAGCTGTAGAAAAGTGTACAGAGATTTTAAATCATAAAAATAGTGAAAAAGTCTATTGAACTGAATAAAAAAGTGAAATGAAAGTTAATATAGTGATTACTTTGAAAAACTTTATTGATAAGAAATATATAAAAAAACATGTGGTGATGCATTAAATCATATAAAAACGCCTATAATACGGTGCACAAATCTTTTTTTTTACAGGTAATTTTTCTCTCATATTTTTCTTAATTAAGTGATGTTTTTTATGGTAGTGTACTTTTAAACCGAAATAAACACTTCGTGACGAGGATACAAATCCAACAAGATAAATAGGATTCTGCTGTTACCCCTTTAAAAATATTTTATTTAAAGCGTTAAAAAATAACTCTGCACTACGGGCGCTAAACGGATTTGAGCGCCTTGCCACCACCAACAAAAACTAGATCGACCCTGTGCGAGAATTTCTCATTTGACAGATGAGTCTCAACGAAATCACTGGATTAAAGTATATTTTTGTTTTCAACAAATTTGTTATTTTTATTGCAAATTGCGATAAAATCTTATGGGGTTTTCCATTGGCAAATTCAGATTTCGATCTAAAAATTGATTTTTTTCGTTGCCAATGGAATGCGATTTCAAATTGATTTTAATTTGCCAATGTATTTGTGTAATTTCACGTGTATCTTATTACTCGTAACAATTTGCATCCCTTGAGCCACTTTTGGTAGAGTAATATTAACTTCATTAATTAATTAAACAGCTTTCTTTTTCTATTACAAATTATTTTCTTCGTATTTTGAGCACAATTTTTACAACCGAAATAAGAAAATCACATCAAAAACCACATAAGGAAAGTGACAGGTCAAAATTGTTTTGGTATTAGTGCAGGGAGGGGTAAATCTGCCGAAAAATTTAGATCTGCAAAATTGATTTTAAATCAAAAAATAAATCAATTTTTCCGCCCAATGGAAGGTTAAAATTGATTTGGATCTGTCAAAAAGCTGATTTTGACAGATCCAAATCAAAAATAAATTGATTTATTTTACCAATGGAAAACCCCATTAATTTTAAAGTAGATAGTTTATTAACCCAAATAACATCACTTCACGTTACTTTATATGAAAATATCAGACAAAATTAACTTGTAAACAAAAATGTTTGTATACTCCTTAGTATAGGCGTTTTTAGAGGATTTAACGTAGCCACCACATGCTGTTTTATATTTTTTAAATAAATTATTGACAGTATTCACTATTCTAACTTTTATTTCACTTTTTTATTTAGTTTAAATAAACTTTTTCACTTGTTTAACAAATTGAAATTTCAAAACACTTCCTTTCAGCTCGGCAAAATGACAGATGAATCTCAATTTGTTTTTTTTTTGTTCAATTCTTGCTGCTTCACTCACGTACACTGTATATGTGATATACTACACTTCCTTTACTTCTTCTTCTATGACTACTACTACTACTACCACCAAAATCAGCCGTCAAATAAAACGAGTATCGTTTTAAAAAACGACTATCGTAAACCGTCATCGCAATGTAACGAAAACGATGGATTTTGAACGATTATCGTAATTCGTAATACGGGCCCTGTATAAATATTGTATATGATGCAGCTAAAAATACTCATACGACATTTATTTACCGAACGAAACAAAAAACGATTTTGTATGGGAAAATTGTCGTATGTTTTAATGTTGTCGTATGTCTAGCATACATACGACAAATAAAAACCGAAACAGTTAGATACCCTACACATACAGGCGCGGATACAAGGGGGGGCAATGGGTGTGATTTCCCCCCCCCCCCCCCCCCTGGGCAAGAACGTACGAAGCATAAAATACGACTTTAATCAAATTTAATCAAAAAGAAAGGTTATTTTGTTACACGTTTATAAAAATGTTTCTTGGCAGCGCAGCGTTGCAGCAATGAGTGGTTGTTGGTTGGCCGCTGGCTGACTAGGTTAAGTTAAGAAAAGTTCAGCTATGCACAAATAGCGCCTTCAAATCGACTGAGCGGAAAGCTTATAACTTCGGCTTTTGATATCGATCTTAAAAGTTAAGGTCTTTAATTAAAAGATCAATGTCAGGCTACAGTACTATATAACATTTTGTGAGAGGCACTCATCTAAATTTTCAACCCTAAGTTGATTTTAATTTAAAAAAAATTTAATCTTTAAAATAAGTCGATTTACGAGTAATTACCTTAAAATAATTTTAATTTTTCTTCAAATGCCCGGCTCTACAGCATAAAGATAGCTCATAAAAGTTAAAATAATAAACTACATTTATGTATAAAAGTTATTGAGAATTATCAAAAAATTTCATACATAGAGTTCTTTTTGTGATAAATATTAAAATGTACGTTTCCATTGCGGGAGTACTTTTACTAGAAAACTCTCGAGAGCGACTCTCGGATATCTGTCTTCCCCTCTGGTGAGCTTATTTCATGACTGTGTCTGTGTCCACTTTCGAGTTTTACTCTCGAGAACTTCTTTAGAGCTGCTCACCTCCTTTTTACTCTGAAGTGGATACGCACCTTAGGAGTATGCACATGTGTTTCGAGTTTGGCGCTGTACGCAGCGATGCGTACACGCTGTACATGTAGTACCTCGTGGCTTGATGGTTAGTGCGTAATACTGTCATGCCGAAGGTGTGGGTTCGATTCCCAGCCGTGCCACCTAAAAACAGAAATGTTTTATTCGAGTACTGCCTCTTACGAGGAACTGACAAATCCTCCAAAAGTATACTTGTCATGAAAAAGTGCATCTCATTTAGCCGTTCGGACTCGGCAAAAAACTGTAGGTCCCCTCCATTCCTGCCAACAAATACGCACACAGAAATGGTTGTGAGTTGTAAGTCACTAGGCCCTGGTTCTCCATGAGCTGTTGCGCCACCCAATTTATTTATTTATTTACACGCTGTACATGTATTTTAGCCATACGATACGTTTTTTCCGCTCAGCGTCCGCTCGGCGTCCGCTCTGCCTCCGCTCAGCCTCCGCTCGGCCTCCGCTCGGCATCCGCTCGGCGTCCGCTCGGCATCCGCTCCACCTCCGCTCGGCGTCCGTTTGGTATCCGCTCCGCCACCACTCGGCATCCGCTCCGCCTCCGCTCGGAATCCGCTCAGCGTCCGCTCGGCATCCACTCCGCCTCCGCTCGGCATCCACTCCGCCTCCGCTCGGCATCCACTCCGCCTCCGCTTGGACTCCGCTCAGCGTCCACTCGGCATCCGCTCCGCCTCCGCTTGGCATCCGTTCCGCCTCCGCTCAGCGTCCGCACGGCATCCGCTCCGCCTCCGCATGGCATCCGCTCCGCCTCCGCTCCGCCTCCGCTCAGCGTCCGCTCCACCTCCGCTCAGCGTCCGCTCGGCATCCGCTCCGCCTCCGCTCGGCATCCACTCCGCCTCCGCTCGGACTCCACTCGGCGTCCACTCGGCATCCGCTCCGCCTCCGCTTGGCATCCGTTCCGCCTCCGCTCAGCGTCCGCACGGCATCCGCTCCGCCTCCGCATGGCATCCGCACCACCTCCGCTCGGCCTCCGCTCAGCGTCCGCTCGGCATCCGCTCCGCCTCCGCTTGGCATCTGCTCCGCCTCCGCTCGGCATCCGCTCCCCCTCCGCTTGGCATCCGCTCCGCCTCCGCTCGGAATCCGCTCCGCCTCCGCTCAGCGTCCGCTTGGCATCCGCTCGGCATCCACTCCGCCTCCGCTCGGACTCCGCTCAGCGTCCACTCGGCATCCGCTCCGCCTCCGCTCTGCCACCACTCTTGGCATCCGCTCAGCGTCCGCTCAGCGTCCGCTTGGCATCCGCTCCGCCTCCGCTTGGCATCCGTTCCACCTCCGCTCGGCCTCCGCTCAGCGTCCGCTCGGCATCCGCTCCGCCTCCGCTTGGCATCCGCTCCGCCTCCGCTCGGCCTCTGCTCAGCGTCCACTCGGCATCTGCTCCGCCTCCGCTCGGCGTCCGCTCCGCCTCCGCTCAGCGTCCGCTTGGCATCCGCTCCGCCTCCGCTCGGCATCCGCTCCGCCTCCGCTCGGCATCCGCTCCGCCTCCGCTCAGCGTCCGCTCAGCATCCGCTCCGCCTCCGCTCGGCCTCTGCTCAGCGTCAAAAATTCAATGAGCGCTGAAAGTTGTTGCTGGTTCGTGTGTTGCTGTTTTACGTTTATTATAAAAAAAATAAATTATAATTCTTTCTTTAGTTTTATTTTATAAAAGAAAGTAACAATTACATCGCATTTTTATTTATTTTAATGAAATCAATTAACACATTCACTTTCGCCCGTCGATGCACCAATCCGCCAAGAAAAACTTATCGGAAATCTCATTTCACATTCGCTTTCGATTTCGAAAATATGGCGAATGTTAAACGAAAAAGGCGAAAGCTAAAGCAATAATAGCAAACCTCATTTTTGCCATCTAAAACGATCCGCTTCGTATTCCCTAATCAGGCCACTGAAGTTGATTTTAATTTAAAAAAAATTTAATCTTTAAAAAACGTCGATTTACGAGTAATTACCTTAAAATAATTTTAATTTTTCTTCAAATTCCCGGCTCTACAGCATAAAGATAGCTCATAACAGTTAAAATAATAAACTACATTTATGTATAAAAGTTATTGAGAATTATCAAAAAATTTCATACATAGAGTTCTTTTTGTGATAAATATTAAAATGTACGTTTCCATTGCGGGAGTACTTTTACTAGAAAACTCTCGAGAGCGACTCTCGGATATCTGTCTTCCCCTCTGGTGAGCTTATTTCATGACTGTGTCTGTGTCCACTTTCGAGTTTTACTCTCGAGAACTTCCTTAGAGCTGCTCACCTCCTTTTTACTCTGAAGTGGATACGCACCTTAGGAGTATGCACATGTGTTTCGAGTTTGGCGCTGTACGCAGCGATGCGTACACGCTGTACATGTAGTACCTCGTGGCTTGATGGTTAGTGCGTAATACTGTCATGCCGAAGGTGTGGGTTCGATTCCCAGCCGTGCCACCTAAAAACAGAAATGTTTTATTCGAGTACTGCCTCTTACGAGGAACTGACAAATCCTCCAAAAGTATACTTGTCATGAAAAAGTGCATCTCATTTAGCCGTTCGGACTCGGCAAAAAACTGTAGGTCCCCTCCATTCCTGCCAACAAATACGCACACAGAAATGGTTGTGAGTTGTAAGTCACTAGGCCCTGGTTCTCCATGAGCTGTTGCGCCACCCAATTTATTTATTTATTTACACGCTGTACATGTATTTTAGCCATACGATACGTTTTTTCCGCTCAGCGTCCGCTCGGCGTCCGCTCTGCCTCCGCTCAGCCTCCGCTCGGCCTCCGCTCGGCATCCGCTCGGCGTCCGCTCGGCATCCGCTCCACCTCCGCTCGGCGTCCGTTTGGTATCCGCTCCGCCACCACTCGGCATCCGCTCCGCCTCCGCTCGGAATCCGCTCAGCGTCCGCTCGGCATCCACTCCGCCTCCGCTCGGCATCCACTCCGCCTCCGCTCGGCATCCACTCCGCCTCCGCTTGGACTCCGCTCAGCGTCCACTCGGCATCCGCTCCGCCTCCGCTTGGCATCCGTTCCGCCTCCGCTCAGCGTCCGCACGGCATCCGCTCCGCCTCCGCATGGCATCCGCTCCGCCTCCGCTCCGCCTCCGCTCAGCGTCCGCTCCACCTCCGCTCAGCGTCCGCTCGGCATCCGCTCCGCCTCCGCTCGGCATCCACTCCGCCTCCGCTCGGACTCCACTCGGCGTCCACTCGGCATCCGCTCCGCCTCCGCTTGGCATCCGTTCCGCCTCCGCTCAGCGTCCGCACGGCATCCGCTCCGCCTCCGCATGGCATCCGCACCACCTCCGCTCGGCCTCCGCTCAGCGTCCGCTCGGCATCCGCTCCGCCTCCGCTTGGCATCTGCTCCGCCTCCGCTCGGCATCCGCTCCCCCTCCGCTTGGCATCCGCTCCGCCTCCGCTCGGAATCCGCTCCGCCTCCGCTCAGCGTCCGCTTGGCATCCGCTCGGCATCCACTCCGCCTCCGCTCGGACTCCGCTCAGCGTCCACTCGGCATCCGCTCCGCCTCCGCTCTGCCACCACTCTTGGCATCCGCTCAGCGTCCGCTCAGCGTCCGCTTGGCATCCGCTCCGCCTCCGCTTGGCATCCGTTCCACCTCCGCTCGGCCTCCGCTCAGCGTCCGCTCGGCATCCGCTCCGCCTCCGCTTGGCATCCGCTCCGCCTCCGCTCGGCCTCTGCTCAGCGTCCACTCGGCATCTGCTCCGCCTCCGCTCGGCGTCCGCTCCGCCTCCGCTCAGCGTCCGCTTGGCATCCGCTCCGCCTCCGCTCGGCATCCGCTCCGCCTCCGCTCGGCATCCGCTCCGCCTCCGCTCAGCGTCCGCTCAGCATCCGCTCCGCCTCCGCTCGGCCTCTGCTCAGCGTCAAAAATTCAATGAGCGCTGAAAGTTGTTGCTGGTTCGTGTGTTGCTGTTTTACGTTTATTATAAAAAAAATAAATTATAATTCTTTCTTTAGTTTTATTTTATAAAAGAAAGTAACAATTACATCGCATTTTTATTTATTTTAATGAAATCAATTAACACATTCACTTTCGCCCGTCGATGCACCAATCCGCCAAGAAAAACTTATCGGAAATCTCATTTCACATTCGCTTTCGATTTCGAAAATATGGCGAATGTTAAACGAAAAAGGCGAAAGCTAAAGCAATAATAGCAAACCTCATTTTTGCCATCTAAAACGATCCGCTTCGTATTCCCTAATCAGGCCACTGAAGTTGATTTTAATTTAAAAAAAATTTAATCTTTAAAAAACGTCGATTTACGAGTAATTACCTTAAAATAATTTTAATTTTTCTTCAAATTCCCGGCTCTACAGCATAAAGATAGCTCATAAAAGTTAAAATAATAAACTACATTTATGTATAAAAGTTATTGAGAATTATCAAAAAATTTCATACATAGAGTTCTTTTTGTGATAAATATTAAAATGTACGTTTCCATTGCGGGAGTACTTTTACTAGAAAACTCTCGAGAGCGACTCTCGGATATCTGTCTTCCCCTCTGGTGAGCTTATTTCATGACTGTGTCTGTGTCCACTTTCGAGTTTTACTCTCGAGAACTTCCTTAGAGCTGCTCACCTCCTTTTTACTCTGAAGTGGATACGCACCTTAGGAGTATGCACATGTGTTTCGAGTTTGGCGCTGTACGCAGCGATGCGTACACGCTGTACATGTAGTACCTCGTGGCTTGATGGTTAGTGCGTAGGACTGTCATGCCGAAGGTGTGGGTTCGATTCCCAGACGTGCCACCTAAAAACAGAAATGTTTTATTCGAGTACTGCCTCTTGCGAGGAACTGACAAATCCTCCAAGAGTATACTTGTCATGAAAAAGTGCATCTCATTTAGCCGTTCGGACTCGGCAAAAAACTGTAGGTCCCCTCCACTCCTGTCAAAAAATACGCACACAGAAATGGTTGTGAGTTGTAAGTCACTAGGCCCTGGTTCTCCATTAGGTGTTGCGCCACCCAATTTATTTATTTATTTACACGCTGTACATGTATTTTAGCCATACGATACGTTTTTTCCGCTAAGCGTCCGCTCGGCGTCCGCTCTGCCTCCGCTCAGCCTCCGCTCGGCCTCCGCTCGGCATCCGCACGGCATCCGCTCCACCTCCGCTCGGCGTCCGTTTGGCATCCGCTCCGCCACCACTCGGCATCCGCTCCGCCTCCGCTCGGAATCCGCTCCGCCTCCACTCAGCGTCCGCTCGGCATCCGCTCCACCTCCGCTCGGCATCCACTCCGCCTCCGCTCAGCGTCAACTCGGCATCCGCTCCGCCTCCGCTTGGCATCCGCTCCGCCTCCGCTCGGCATCCGCTCCCCCTCCGCTTGGCCTCCGCTCAGCGTCCACTCGGCATCCGCTCCGCCTCCGCTCGGCGTCCACTCCGCTTCCGCTCCGCCTCCGCTTGGCATCCGTTCCGCTTCCGCTCAGCGTCCACTCGGCATCCGCTCCGCCTCCGCATGGCATCCGCTCCGCCTCCGCTCAGCGTCCGCTCCGCCTCCGCTCAGCGTCCGCTTGGCATCCGCTCTGCCTCCGCTTGGCATCCGCTCCACCTCCGCTCGGCCTCCGCTCAGCGTCCGCTCGGCATCCACTCCGCCTCCGCTTGGCATCCGCTCCGCTTCCTCTCAGCCAGCGTCCGCTCGGCATCCGCTCCGCCTCCGATCGGCATCCGCTCCCCCTCCGCTTGGCCTCCGCTCAGCGTCCACTCGGCATCCGCTCCGCCTCCGCTCGGCGTCCACTTGGCATCCGCTCCGCCTCCACTCGGGATCCGCTTCGCCTCCGCTCAGCCTCCGCTCCGCTTCCACTCAGCGTCCGCTCGGCGTCCGCTCCGTCTCCGCTCAGCGTCCGCTTGGCATCCGTTCCGCTTCCGTTCCGCCTCCGCTTCCGTTCCGCCTCCGCATCCGTTCCGCATCCGCTCAGCCTCCGCTCCGCTTCCGCCCAGCGTCCGCTCGGCGTCCGCTCCGCCTCCGCTCGGCATCCACTCCGACTCCACTCAGCGTCCGCTCGGCATCCGCTCCGCCTCCGCTCAGCGTCCGCTCGGCATCCGCTCCGCCTCCACTCGGCTTCCGCTCCGCCTCCGCTCAGCGTCCACTCGGCATCCGCTCCACCTCCACTCGGCATCCGCTCCGCCTCCGCTCGGCGTCCGCTCCGCCTCCGCTCCGCCTCCACTCCGCCTCCGCTCCGCATCCGCTCAGCGTCCGCTCGGCATCCGCTCCGCCTCCGCTCGGCATCTGATCAGCGTGCACTCGGCATCCGCTCCACCTCCGCTCGGCGTCCGCTCCGCCTCCGCTCAGCGTCCGCTTGGCATCCGTTCCACCTCCGCTCGGCATCTGCTCCGCCTCCGCTCAGCGTCCGCTCGGCATCCGCTCCGCCTCCGTTCCGCCTCCGCTCAGCCTCCACTCCGCTTCCGCTCAGCGTCCGCTCGGCATCCGCTGCGCCTCCGCTTGGCATCCGCTCAGCGTCCGCTTGCCAGCCACTCCGCCTCCGCTCGGCCTCCGCTCGGCATCCACTCAGCGTCCGCTCGGCGTCCGTTCGGCATCCGCTCCACCTCCGCTTGGCATCCACTCCACCTCCGCTCCGCCTCTGCTCGGCACCCGCTCCACCTCGGGTCAGCGTCCGCTCGGCATCCGCTCCGCCTCCGCTCGGCATCCGCTAAGCATCCGCTCTGCCTCCACTCCACTCCGCATCCGCTCCGCATCCGCTCCGCATCTGCTCCGCATCCGCTCCGCCTCCGCTCGGCATCCGCTCCGCCTCCGCTCAGCGTCCGCTCGGCATCTGCTCCGCCTCCGCTCCGCCTCCACTCAGCGTCCGCTCGGCATCGGCTCCACTCCGCATCCGCTCCGCATCCGCTCCGCCTCCACTCCGCCTCCGCTCGGCATCCGCTCTGCCTCCGCTCGGCATCTGCTCCGCCTCCGCTCGGCATCCGCTCCGCTCGGCGTCCGTTCTGCATCCGCTCTGAATCCCCTCAGCGTCCGCTCGGCATCCTCTCCGCCTCCGCTCGGCATCCGCTCTGCCTCCGCTCAGCGTCTGCTCGGCATCCGCTCCACCTCCGCTCGGCATCCGCTCCGCCTCCGCTCGGCATCCGTTCCGCCTCCGCTCGGCATCCGCTCGGCATCCGCTCCGCCTCCGCTCGGCAACTGCTCCGCCTCCACTCAGCGTCCGCTCGGCATCCGCTCGGCGTCCGTTCGGCATCCGCTGAGCATCTGCTCCGCCTCCGCTCGGCATCCGCTCCACCTCCGCTCAGCGTCCGCTCTGCCTCCGTTCGGCATCCGCTTCGCCTCCGCTCGGCATCCGCTCCACCTCCGCTCAGCGTCCGCTCTGCCTCCGTTCGGCATCCGCTTCGCCTCCGCTCGGCATTCGCTCCGCCTCCGCTCGGCATCCGCTCTGCCTCCGCTCAGCGTCTGCTCGGCATCCGCTCCACCTCCGCTCGGCATCTGCTCCGCCTCCGCTCATTGTCCGCTCGGCATCCGCTCCACTGCAACTCCGCCTCCGCTCAGTGTCCGCTCTGCCTCCGCCAGCCTCCGCTCGGTATCCGCTCCGCCTCCGCTCTTTCTCCGCTCAGCGTCCGGTCGGCATCTGCTCCACCGCAACTTCGCCTCCACTCAGCCTCCACTCAGCGTTCGCTCGGTATCCGCTCTGCCTCGGTATCCGCTCTTCCTATGCTCAGCGTCCGCTCGGCATCCTCTCCGCCTCCGCTTGGCATCCGCTTCACCTCTGCTCAGCGTCCGCTCGGCATCCGCTCTGCCTCCACTCAGCGTCCGCTCGGCATCCGCTCCGCCTCCGCTCGGCATCCGCTCGGCGTCCGCTCGGCATCCGCTCTGCCTCCGGTTCGCCTCCGCTCAGCGTCCGCTCGGCATCCGCTCCGCCTCCGCTCAGCATCCGCTCCACCTCCACTCATCATCCGCTGGGCATCCACTCCACCTCCGCCCGGCATCCGCTCTGAATCCCCTCAGCGTCCGCTCGGCGTCCATTCCGCCTCCGCTCCGCCTCCTCTTTAGCCTCCACTCCACCTCCGCTCGGCATCCGCTCTGCCTCCGCTCAGCCTCCGCTTGGCATCTGCTCTGCCTCCGCTCCACCTCAACTCCGCCTCCTCTCCGCCTCCGCTCAGCGTCCGCTCGGCATCCGCGCCGCCTCCGAATCTGTATATATGTATATAACCGTTGCACCCATAAGCCAATACATAACCGAAATACATATTCCCCTTGAGCAGGCAAATAAAACATTAAATTGACAGCCAAGAGCATAGAGAACCTATATTATTTGTATGGTAAATCTTCAAGATTTAAAGAATATTTGAGGTAAATCTTATTAAATCTCAGATTAGCTTTATGCTACATTTCCACCTAGCGCTAATCTGAGATTTAATGAGATTAACCTCAAATCTCCTTTAAATCTCGTAGATTTACCATACAATTTTATTTCGTAAATCTTGAAGATTAGAAGTTAATCTTGTTAAATCTTCCTAGGACAAATAGTTTTACAAATCGAACTAACCTATTTTTACATGGTGCTGAATGATTCATTCGAGACTCGCAGTCAGTTCTTCAATGTTTCACACTAATCAAACATTCTGTCTCATTCGCATTTCATAAGAAAAATTGGAACGCCATTTGCATTTTTGAAGGTGCTGTAAAATTTAATCTTTTTTAAATCTTTTTGTGGTTTGGACTTGGCTGCGAACGAGGAAGGTTGTGCACAGCACAACCTCTCACAGTTTTTTTATTTTAAAAACAGCAACTGTAAATTATTATATATAATTAACCCGTTAGCCGTTAACCGATAAAACGGCACCCCGTTAACCGAGAAAACGGTCCACCAAGCAGCTCCCAGTTCTGCTTAGCAACTGCATCAGCCTTTCAACTGGCTGATCTCATTGTGTCTCCGACATGATATTCTTGTCTGCACCTTACATCGATACCGCTTCCGCGTAGATGTTGAATGGTGACTAGGCAAAAACCGACAAAGGGATTTAACCTGCAAAGTTCATACATCAAACGACAGTATCCCAGACGAGGGATGCTAAACCTACGAACCAGCAACAAAAGTGCAAACAGGTGTATCTGTCTACCTGCACTGCAAACATAATCAAACGACAGCAACCCAGACGAGCGATGCATGCCCAACAGAAGCAACAACGTGAAGTGCAATTCAATGTGTATTCATTTTATTAACTTAAATTTGTGTAATTTAATTTTCCCTTCTTTTTACATATCCTAACACGTGATAACTTAATTTTTATTCATTGCCAGTAACTGTAAAATGTCATACATTACAAAAATGGAAAATTTTGTGAATTTATGTAAAAAGAAAAAAAAATTTGTATCCGCTTTTTGTCTCCTACAAAAAGAAAAAGATGTAACTCTAATAAAAGAAACCGTAACATTTTTATATAGAGCACTCGCTCTAAGAAATATGATTTCTATTTCATTTAATAGCTCAATAGAGCATGTTCGCTCTAACACACCTGATATCATGTATACTGTCAGGTGTCTTATAATCTTTAGTTTTAAGGTATTGTACATATTTATGAGACAACCGTCTCAAGTAACTTCATATATAATGCTTATGAGCAAGAGCAGTCAACTATAGCTGTGTTTTTTTGCATATCCAAATAAAATTGTTTGAAAAAAACGACAACAAAGCAAAACAATTTACATGTTAAATACAACACCAACTATGTCCATATAGAGTTAGCTAAGTCCAGATAATTAACTGGAGTTAACTTTTGTCCCGATAAAAACGGTATTGCCAGACTACCATTGTCGTTGTGTTATCGATAATTTGTATAGAAATGTCAAATGTTTGTTGGTAGGATAGTTCAAAACAAAATGGCAGACCAAGGCAAATGTTGAAATGTCCCGATGTCGTTTTTTTCGCCAAACTCCATATGGACATACAAAAAAACGCAGCTTATATAACGTAACTATATAACAAATGTCAGCCACGAGGCTAATCATAAAAAAAATAAAACGAAAAGAAGGCCATACATTACAGCCACTTTTGTACAACTTTAGTTATCGCTAGAATTAAGAAAAACATTGTAACTGATTTTAAAGTCTCAATAAAATTCAATTCAATTCAATAAATCTTTTTGCGCGGTGAAAACACCAAAAAGATTTATTAAAACTAATCTGAGCTTTGGTGGAAACATAGCATTAGGTGGAAATGTAGCATTACAAAAATTTAACTAGTCTAAATTGGCAACACTAATTTTGAATAAAGTAGTGAATTTTGACATTTTTTATTTTGTTTACATTTTTTTTAATTCTTGGGTGGGATTGGGAACTACGACCGGCTCACTCAATTCAAAGTAAAAATATTTACTAAATGTTGATAAAAACCGCATTCTGAAATGGTAAGTATGCCGTATTCCATTTATGAATTCAGCTTAATCAAGTTTAATCCTAGTCCTTATTCGATAAAACTTTTCAACCACTGATTCACCAAAAAACAATCGATTGTAACCAAGGAGCAGTGAGATCTGTACGCTTTAATGGTAAGTTATGGAAACATTAGACAAGGCATATCACTTTTCTACATTATATATTTCTCAGTCGATGGTGCTTATGCTCTATCTTGTGGCTCTGATAAAAAAGTAAAGCTCTGGAATCCAACTTCGGGACTTTTGCTCAAAACTTATGGTGGACATGCCGATGAAGTCACTGACGTAGCTGGCAGCTGTGATAGTTGCCACATAGTTACTGCTAGTCTGGATAAAAGTATCATCTACTGGGATGTTGCTACTGGTCAGCAATTGCGTCGCCTTCGTGTACATGCCGGAGGCGTGAAATGTGTTCGATTCAATGAAGATTCTTCAATAGCGATCTCGGGTTCGAGAGACAACACTGTCATGTGTTGGGACATTCGCACCCGCAAGCTAGAACCCGTTCAAACAATGAAAGAGGCCAAGGATTGCATTACTTCAATTGTCATAGATGATCACAAAATTATAGCTTCCTCGCTTGATGGTTGCATCCGTTACTACGACATACGAGCTGGAGAAATGACTTGCGATGATTTAGGTGTCTCAGTCACATATTTGGTGCAAACCAAGAAGTCAAATTGTGTTGTTGCTGCATGTCAGGATGGAACTGTTCGTTTGTTAGATAACAACGATGGAACTCTTCTGTCAGAATACGAAGGTCAGAACCCAGAACAGTATCAAATCGAATGTGGGATAATGGCTAATGACTTGCATATTGTTTCCGGATCGAGTGGAGGACATGCCATAGTTTGGGATTTATTGGAGGGGACAGTTCTGCAGAAAGTACAAATAAGTAAGGTCTATTTTGAGGCTCATGTCAGAACAGATTCAATAATATTTTATTTTCAGGTTCTCATGGAGGAGTAGTACACTCACTATCAACACATCCATCTAGGAATAAATTGCTTTTGGCTAGGAAGAGAGATATGTATGTGTTTTCTACGGAAGAAGACCAAGTGGAAGTAGAAATACTTTAGCATTTATTTGACAAAACAAGTAGAAATAAATATAACAATTTTAACAAACAGTATTTGCATTGAAAATCTCGATCCAATAGCCGTCGGGATCCATTACGAACGCTAGACCTTTCATGCGACCATCATCGGGTCTTTTTTTGAAGGCTACTCCTTGTTCTTCGAACCTGTAATTTAGGAAAGTCGTTTAAATTGAAAATTTACTCATGACTTTGAGGTATTCTTAATGAACGCACTTCTTACAAGCTGCATACACATCTGGAACCATCACACCAATGTGGCCGAAGTCAATTGGTTCTGAGTTGCCAACATTGTACTTAAAATCTGGATCAGTTTCAGTTCCCCAATTGCTTAAATATAATTAACGATGAAATGCGTATTTTCCTTGTATCAATCACAAACTTACTGCGTTAAGCTAAGGGCACCTTTGCGAGTTAGGGTCCACTGAGTTACCTTAGAAGTTTCAGATGGTGCGTCTGCTGGATTCTCATATCTACAAGTAGAAATATTTATTTCTGTTTGCTTTAGCTATCCACTTGAATTGCATGCAAAAATACCCCATCATATACACTGAGAACTGCCCATCGGCATAGTCGAATTTCTGAAGCATTTTCATTCCGAGGACTCCAGTGTAGAATGGCAAAGATTTGCGGGGATCCTTTATCCTCAACATAGTCTGGTTGAATATGAAATCCTACATAGAATACGAAACCTCTTTAAATTGAAACTATTTCGATGGAATTTCATAGTCCACTCACTTTTGTCGATGGATGTGCCGGTTTGCATAATTCCTTCGCCTCCGAATTAGTTAAGCCTGTTATTTCAGCCATTGTTGTAAAAGATTTTAGGTTTTGATTAAAAACTCTTATCACACTTGTGTGCTTTATAGCTGGAGCAAAATTTACAACCGTACTTTGAAGTAATTTGCGAAATGATTTCAAGTGCCTTGGAAACTGCATTATTTTCCAGAAATTTAATAAATTTCCCTTTTCTGATGATTCAATTTCCAGAATTGTCAACACAAGTGTCATGCATGAGAACCACAAAATAGGTTTGTTCGTGTACTTTCTGGGCTAAATTGGGCAGTCTGTCAATTTTTGAGGAGTGGAAATGCAAATTTGATATTCTTTTTATAATTAATCCCCAAATCCGCATTCCCCAAAAGAAATAACTCAAATACATATAAAACAAAATTTTTTATCGTTAAAAATATTTTGTTATGAAATCAGTTTTTTTTTTATATAAAAGCAAAAAATATAACAAAAAAAAAGAAGAAATTAACTATTTTATCACTTTTTCTTCTTAAAAAATAGTTCCATAAAATTATTTGATAAAAAAACGAACAGATATGAACAAAAATCACTACCAAGAAAAAAAAAAACAGAACTAAAAGTAAACAACGCGTTGTTTACGTTGCAACGGCCATTTAGTTTTATTTTTTGTTGTTGTTGTTCTAAACTCACAGAACACAGCAATAGCACTCACAATTTCTGCCCAAACAAATTTCTTGGGCAGAATTTGACAAAAATTGTCAGGAAGGGGATATTTTGTTTACTCTCTCTTGGCCGTTCTCTTCTGCCAAAAACTACACATTTTTGCGAACGCGAACAGCTTTGGGTAGATTTGAGTAGAATTAAGCTGTTCTGTGTAAGTACGCGAACAGACCCATATGGTTATTCTCATGCCGGCTCCACGGGACATGAACAATGCTCGGACTATGAACATGTCTTGAAAAAAAACAATGGAATGTGTAGTGTAGTGACATATCCATACAAATCAGATTGCTGATTGGATTGGGGCTAGGATGTTGGACATCGTTCATATCCAGTGGAGCCTTCATGTAATGGAATCATAACAGCTGGCCACAAAGGGAAATTTTTAAAGAACTGGGAAATATGCGGCTTCCATGGAATTTAGTGTCATCATTTTTTCGCAAACTTCGACAAAATACGGCAAGTTTCTTTTTTTAGATTACTGCTCATATCATATCAATTTATCATTAAATATATCAGATCGAACAAATAACATCTAAAACAATGGCAGAAGTATGTGCTTTAAGTAATTCAGAAGCAAATGAATTATGCAAGGCTGCAGATCCATCAACAAAGGTGAATTCATAATCTTTTTTAGTGTATTTTTTGTATTTATTCGTATATTTTAACCCATTAAAGGACTTCATATTCCAACAAACGATGTACCGCATCAAGGACCCTCGCAAATCCTTGCCATTCTACACAGAAGTTCTTGGCATGACTTTGCTTCAAAAACTTGACTTTCCTGATGCAAAGTTTACCTTGTATTTTATGGGGTATGTTGGCTTAATAAACTATAAAACTTTTGAGATATAACTTTTTATGGCTGAAATAGATATGAAGACCCTGCAGAAGTGCCCACTGATAACAAAAAACGAACACAATGGGCAATGAGTCGCAAAGCCACTTTGGAACTAACACAGTAGGTGTTTTGTTTTTATTGATAACATCATGTGATTTTGTTTAATTCAATAGCAACTGGGGAACAGAAAGTAACCCGGATATTAAGTATAAAGGAAGTTCTGAACCCAGAGGATACGGAAATATTGCTTTGAGTGTTCCAGATGTTTATGCTGCTTGCAAGAGGTGTTGATTGGCAATGAACTTTTTGTTTGTTCTTATATTAATATATTATTCGTGTGTTACAGATTTGAAGAACAGGGTGTTGAGTTTGCAAAGAAACCCGAAGAAGGTCGCATGAAGGGTCTGGCATTCATCAAAGATCCTGATGGTTACAAAATTGAGATTTTCAATCCCAACCATTGATTATATTTTAGAAAGTTTGTTTTTCTTTGGTACAAGATCTTTCTTTGTTGGTGATTATCTTATTTGTTTATTTGTTTGAAAAATCTATAATAAAGAAGTGCTCTTTAAAGAACTTTAGTTAGTTTTAACTTTTAATAAATTCGTTACAATCTGGTGGGTAGTCACCTACACATTGATCAATTTAATATCTCAATTTTCAATTTCGAGAGCTCCCATCTTTTGTGTGGAAACATGAAAAATGTAGAAACAAAAAATGTCCGCAATAAAGATAAAAATGACTTCGTCTGGTTACAACCATTTTCTTTTCTCATACTTCTCGTGTTATATAGACAAACGTTGAATAGCAACTCCTTTGAGGCCAAACCTTTGACAATATTTAATGATATTCTTTGAGCCTAGAAAAATAGTTTTAAAACTCTTGACAATTTTGTTTTATCGTAATCGGTTGAGTTGCAATGAGAAGTCAAAAATCAATAACCGGTTCATGGCAGGTACCATTATTAATATTTTTTCGTACCTATTACTTTTTTATAACCAAAATCTAAACCATATACCTATCTACAATTTAGAAGATATCAACATTGATAGAACCATTTTTGGGATAAATATGCACCTTTAACACAACTCAACAAAATAAAAAAATATCTTTTTGTCTGGGTTTATTTCATAATTTTTGTATTCGTCATGCTCCAAAATGATGGAAAGATACCAACTTCCCCCCTAAAGTTTGCTTTTGTAGAGTTGGTAATCAAAATACAGTTACCATAGTTTTCATAGAAATAATAAACGTTTGCTTTAATATTTTCTCTAGAGTATATTTGTGTCACAAGCTACACATATTTTTATTTTGATATTTAAGGACGTTAAAATGTTATTAAGAATGTGTTAAAGTGATGCTAGTGTATTTTGCTAGGATGTCTCTCAGATTGATTATTCTGCACGGTCATTTGTAAAAAAAAAATAAAAACTTCATTGGGAGGATAAGTCCAGTCAACGAAGACTCAAAATTATAAAATAAATGCAATAAATCATGCTCTCTGGGTTATTATTTAATGAGGTAGGGATGAGCCCCAGGTGTAACATACTAAAAGTCCCCACCCCAGGGCCGCGAGCTGTAGCCAAGAGGGGGGGTTTAAAGTCCCCATTTGTATTTTTTCGGGAATATTTTAAAAACTAAGCGTTTGAGCGGAAAAGTGTACACTACAAATTGAAAGAATAATAAATTTCCTACAAAAAAGGTCTTAATCATATTTTCGGTGCAGCAAGGTTAAGAAAGATACGGGGAGTAGAAAATTCAAAAAAATTTTATCGTCTTACAACATCAATAATTTTTGATCAATTAACCCAGAAATAACCGGAAAAGTACGTATATATTGATTCATAGTCATTTCAGTGAAGTCATAAGAGCTATTTGAGGTGTACAAAAGCTGGTTGTGTTTAAAATGTCCTTATTTATTTTTTTTATAGTGTTTATTTTTATATGAGAAATACTGTTTCTTCAAAGGTAAGAAGTACACAGAATTTTTCCAAGTTACAGGCAAATACTTTATGAAAGCATTTTTGGACATATCCTTAGAAATAAATTCTTTGGAAGGGGAGGTGTATTTTCCCATCCTTTCTATAAGGGGGGACAAATTCCCTAAACATTGACTGAAAATAGAAAAGTAGCTATTTAAAAACAACGGAAATACTTACAATAGCTGCGTTTTATTATCTCTGGGTCTGGGTCGAGGTTATCTTTTAACATGCATTACAAAAACAACATGGGATCTAGGTTTCTATCGAGGTTAATTTTAATAACCCAGATAGAGGTTTTCACTCTGATCGGCAGAGGGCTATTTACCATTGTGAATGGATGTCAGCGATTTGTCAGCAGTATTAGGAATAGGGAGGAAAAGAGACAAGTGCTTACAAGAAAATCAAATAAACATAAGAAAAAAAGAGACTAATATACAGCACTGCTTTTGCACTAACCCATATCGTTTTATTTTCACGAGGTGAACCATATGGGTTATGAGGTGAACCATATGGGTCACTTAAGTTGTGGTGCCTTTTTTTGTATTAAACATCGATACAAATAATTTGTGTTGTTTTATTCATTGGTAAAATTAAATAGATTCAAATATAATTGTGTAGTTAGCGAATTATTTTGACTTAAAAATAAAGTGAGGGGGTAGTGCAATATACACCACAACAACATGGTTCTAAATGCACCATGTTGCATGTGGTGGTAACGAATGGTTCATTTCATTTTTGAGACTAAAATCAAAGGCTAATGAGCTTTTTTGTATGCCAAAAGTCCCAGATTTTGCAGTAGTCAATGAGGAGGAGATAAAATATATTCTTAAAGATCCTTCTGTATCCGGAACAACTCAAAGACAACAATCACTATACATAATTTCTGAATATGTTTTTAAACTAAACATATGTACGTTAATCCGTTAAACCGTTTAACTGATATTAATGAATTTATTAGCTTTATTTTTTTTTAAATGTCTTGAAGAGAAATATTTTGTTTATTATTTATTTACTTTTTTTGTTATTATTAAATTCTTATATATTTTATAAGTGTTAAATGAACTTTTTTTGTTTTTATTCTTAAAGATACAATGAATTCCCATCTGAATAAAATTCAATATCACTTGAAATACTTGATTTATTTTTAAATATTAGTTGGTGGTGCATTGAGTACCTGCATGGTGCATTCTGGACATAAGACTGGTTCATTTAGTACCTACCATGGTACTCTATGCACCATTTCACTTTTTCTGAACAATCAATTTTAGATTTAAGTATATACATACTATGCAAAAACTAACTATGCACGAATTTGTTTAACAAATCCATATAAATGATGTTAAAAAATCTCACAAAAATAATTACATTTAGAGAAACTATGACCATTTGAAAAATGGGTGGTGCAATGTCGACCATGTCACCCTACAGCACTGCTTTTGCACTAACCCACATCGTTTTATTTTCACGAGGTGAACCATATAAGTGAGACAAAAAAAATGACTTACCTCAATTTTTCGATTTGCACTATAAATTACGAAAAAGGCTTGTACACGTACGCACGCACCAACAATACTAGCACCAGACTAAGATGCACTGACATTTTGGCGAAAGTCGCGTAAGATAATGTGAAGTTTACACGGATGTAACTGTCGGAATGTTAGATTTTGCCATGGTGCATGGAGTACCACTGGTGCAATGTCGACCATGTCACCCTATATCAGTCTCTTTTTTTCTTATGTTTATTTGTTTTTCATGTCAGCACTTGTCTCTTTTCCTCTCTATTCCTTATACTGCTGACAAATCGCTGACATCCATTCACAATGGTAAATAGCCCTCTGCCGGCCAGAGTGAAAACCTCTATCTGGGTTATTGAAATTAACCTCGATAGAAGCCTAGATCCCATGTTGTTTTTGTAATACATGTTAAAAGATAACCTCGACCCAGACCCAGAGATAATAAAACGCAGCTATTGTGCTACATCTTTTTTTAAAGCTCAAAAGATACATATTCTTTTATTATATAGTCAAATCAAGTCAACAATTTTTGAACAATACGTTTGAAAACTCAAAATTTATAAAAAAAAATTGAAAAATGTTTTTAAATGATTTTTCATTTTTTATTTTACACAATAAAGTAGTAAATTGTCTTTTATCATTCAATCTTGCAGTTAGCCTTGAGTCAAATGCTGAAAACCAGACGGTTGCAGGGTTTCGTGTTTTTGAGAAAATTGAAAATTATGAAAACTACTTTTTTTTCGGAAATAGTAACAATTACTCAACAAAAATTATTAAAAAAAAGTAGTTTTCATTATTTTCAATTTTCTCAAAAGCTAGAAACCCTGCAACCGTCTGGTTTTCAGCATTTGACTCAAGGCTAACAGCAAGATTGAATAATAAAAGACAATTTACTACTTTATTGTGTAAAATAAAAAATGAAAAATCATTTAAAAACATTTTTCAATTTTTTTTTATTAATTTTGAGTTTTCAAACGAATATTTTAAAAATTGTTGGCTTGTTTTGACTATATAATGAAAGAATCTGTTTTAAGCTTTTGAAAAAGATGTAGCACAATATTGTAATAACTTTCCATATTTGTACTATAACGACTCCGAAATGCAAACAAACGGACACAATAAAACTTACGGTCGCAGTGCAAACATACCCTTATTAGCTATAATTATAGCAACTCTCAAACGAAGGAAGCGCCATCTGCCGGATTATAGCAGATCTACCAGCTGTCAAATAAAAGCTTTTGGAAGGGAAATTATTGGGAAATTTCCCCTACGGAAAGCTCTGGAAGCAGAGACCAGAATGTTCTCCTTATTTCGAGAGTTTGGAAAACAAGTATAAAAGGCACAGGTTTGAACGGCAGCGACACAGTTTGTTTTTAATCGTGAATGAATAAAGTTGGTTGTAATAAAAGTGAAAAGTAAAGTTTGTGAATTAATTCAGTGGTGAAGAATAAATCGTTTTGTTTGTAGTAAGAAAAGTAAAGTGTTTTATTTTGCGAAATAAATAAGTGGACGTTTTGAATAAAGTAAATAAGTTTTATTAACGAACCTGAGAAAATATTACATTGGTGTTAGAAGTGGAATAAAACTTATTTTATTTGTGCACTCAGTACCTAAATTTATTGTGTGGAAAGTGAAAAAAAAAAAAAAGACAATGGGTAAATCTTTGAATGATTTAAATTTAGTGGAACTAAAGGCAGAACTGAATAAACGAGATCTTCCTACTGCTGGAACAAAGAATGATCTTATAATTCGTCTGCAAGAAGATTTAAGAAGATGTGGAAAAAACCCGGACACGTTTATATTCGACATTGAAATGGAAGAACAGCAAGAGCAAGTAAGTACATCGGGCATGACCAATATGCTGTCTCAGCTGCTTGCAAAATTTGATAGTCAGGAAAAGAATCTTCTCGAACGTTTCGAACAACAAAGCCAAGAGCAACGGAGTGAACAAAAGAATCTTCTCGAACGTTTCGAACAACAAAGCCAAGAACAACGGAGTGAACAAAAGAATCTTCTCGAACGTTTCGAACAACAAAGCCAAGAACAACGGAGTGAACAAAAGAATCTTCTCGAACGTTTCGAACAACAAAGTCAAGAGCAGAAGAATCTTCTAGAACAACAAAGCCAAGAACAACGGAGTGAACAAAAGAATCTTCTCGAACGATTCGAGCAACAAAGCCAAGAACAAAAGTGTCTGCTGGAAAAACAGACAAACATGCTCGAATGTAAGTTAGATGCCTTTGACAGTAGAATTGTTGCCCTTGATGAGCGTGTCGATAAGCAATTTTCTTCTATCGATAAACAATTGTTAACTCTCGATCAACAATTGTCTAATGTCGATAAGCAATTGTCGACAGTAGAAGCAAAGTTCGAAGATAAAATCGAATCCATTACAAGGGAATTAGATAAAGTAAAGAAAATGAAGGTTCGAGAAAGTTCTGGCGACTGTCCGAAGAAAAAGGAGATGCATCCACCAACCTTCGATGGGCAAACTTCTTGGTCAATCTACAAGAAGCAGTTTGAGGCAGCCGCAGCAACAAATGGCTGGGATGAGGAAGACAAATGCATAGCTCTAACGCTTGCCCTCAGAGGACCAGCTGCTGAGCTGTTACAAAGCATACCAGCAGATAAAAATGGCAACTTCAGTGCTCTCGTTCAGGCCATTGACAAACGTTTTGGAGATGGCCATATGCAAGAAGTCTTCCGCGTCCAGCTCAATTCCAGAGTCCAGAAAAGGGGAGAAACTCTGCAACAACTCCAAGCAGATATCGAACGGTTGGCGCACCTGGCATATCCAGCTGCAGGAGATGAAATCATCAACCAATTCGCAACAGAAGCCTTTGTTCGTGCTGTATCTGACATCAACCTTCAGCGAGCAATTCGAACTGCTGGCAAACGCACGCTTCCTGAAGCACTAGCATTCGCCCTCACTATGGAAGCAGCAGAGCAGGCTTCTCAAGGAGTCCATCGGGTAAGAGAAATAGAAATTGAGGAGTGCTCTTGCCAGAGAACAGCATTCCAAAGGAACCAACGCGATGGACCTGCTCGATGCTGGAATTGCAATAAAACCGGACATCTCCAACGCCAGTGCAGATTGCCACCTAGAAGATCTGCTTGTCAACATTGTGGAAGCAGAAATTTTAACAACAACAATGTCAAAACTCCTACTCACCCCGTTTCTCAACCGGGAAACGAGTAAGAACCAACTTCGAGGGGCAGAAGCTGGTTTCTGGTATCGATGGCCCCAGAACCACCATCCAGGTCTCACAGACGAAACGAAACAACAAAAGTCTGACTGTGGCGGCAACACTTAACGGCAAGAAGCAAGTGGCTACGATCGACACCGGTGCTACTGCCTCCATTGTTCGAAAGGACTTGGTGAAGATGACATGGCTGCATAACACCAACACTTACCGTCTGAAAACAGCAACAGGAGAGGCAGCCAGAGTGTACGGGGAGGTTCGTCTTACAATCCGTTTGGCAGAACTGGAGTTTTCACATCTATTTCTGGTAGCAGATATATGTGACGAGTGCATCGTTGGAATCGACTTTATGAAAGAGCACGGAGTAATTCTCGATATCGGAAAGCAAGTTCTCAAATACCGAAATGTGGAGATTCCTATGGTTTATGGCAATGAAAATTCATCAACTCTGAGGACTGTCATAAAGGAAGATATTTGCCTGCCACCTTCTTCAGAAGTGTTCGTTTGGACAAAAATAAAGGGAGATTTGGGTAGCCATCGATACCTAATGGTGGAACCAGACTCTGAACAGTCTTCTCAAAGCATCATCCTAGGGAAGACCCTTGTGGCGCCAAAGAACAACATGGTGCCCGTACGGATACTCAACATCAAACCGTACGAAGTCAAGCTTAGAAAAGGAGAAGTTGTTGGAAAATGTGAATCCGTATCCGCAATAACTAAAATTACAGAAGTTGATACACAAGAATATGTGGACCCCAGGAAAGTGAACACTATGAAGTCAAACATTCTCAAGTCTTCAAAATTAAGTGAATATCAGCTAAGTGTTGCTGGAAGCCTCCTTCATGAGTATGCTGATATACTCTCTTCACCCAATGGGCAGTATGGTCGAACACAACTGGTGCAGCATCGAATCGACACAGGAGACGCAAGACCTATTCGACAACCAGCAAGACGTCTCCCATTAGCCAAACAAGCCGAAGTTGAAGAGATGATATCGACCATGAAGAAAGATGGACTAATCGAAAACTCTAAAAGTCCATGGGCATCTCCAGTTGTTCTTGTCAAAAAGAAGGACGGAAGTACTCGATTTTGTGTGGACTATCGGAGGCTGAACGATGTGACAAAGAAAGACAGCTACCCTCTGCCAAGAATCAGCGATACTCTGGATGCGATGGAAGGAGCTGAATGGTTCTCAACATTGGACTTGAAGAGTGGCTACTGGCAGGTAGAAATCCATCCAGAAGATCGAGAAAAGACGGCTTTCTCCACAGGAAATGGTCTGTGGCAATTTAAAGTGATGCCTTTCGGACTATGCAACGCTCCGGCAACATTTGAGCGTTTGATGGAGTGCGTTTTACAAGGACTTACTTGGAAATCTTGCCTAGTCTATTTGGACGATGTCATTGTTTATGGTAAGACATTTGATGAGCATTGTGGAAACCTTAAGGCCGTGTTCCAGAGGCTTCGAGAAGCAAACTTGAAATTGAATCCAGACAAGTGCGAGTTTTTCAAGTCTGAGGTAAAATACTTGGGACATATCATCTCTTCCCAAGGAGTGAAGACTGATCCTGAAAAAGTTGACACCGTAAAGAATTGGCCGACACCACAGGATAAACATCAACTCCGGAGCTTTCTTGGTCTAGCCACGTACTATCGACGATTTGTGAAGGATTTTGCTGGGATCGCGAAAAGTTTGCACCAGCTAACAGAGAAAAGCAAACCGTTCAAATGGTCAAGCGAGTGCGAGAAAAGCTTCCAGGAACTTAAGCAGCGCCTATGCAATACACCAGTTTTGGCCTATCCGACACCAGGGAAACCTTTCATCATCGACGCTGACGCAAGTAACGTAGGAATTGGTGCCGTACTATCACAAGTCCACGAAGGAGAAGAGAAGGTCGTTGCCTATTACAGCAAGGTGCTCTCAAAGCCAGAAAGAAATTACTGTGTGACCAGAAGAGAACTTCTAGCTTTAGTATCGGCAACAAAACACTTCCATAAGTACATCTATGGACAGAAGTTCCTTCTTCGAACAGATCATGGCGCACTTAATTGGCTGTTGAACTTCAAAAATCCAGAAGGTCAAGTGGCAAGATGGATTGAGAGATTGCAGACATACGACTACCAGATCCAACATCGAAGAGGAAGGTTGCACTCAAATGCAGATGCTTTATCTCGGAGACCATGCAAACCGGACTGCAAGCACTGCACACGTCAGGAAGAGAAGGAGGTTGCTTCCATCCAGCGACTAAGAGCCGATCCCATTTACGGTTGGAGTAATGAAGAACTGAGGACTGCCCAACAAGAAGACTTGGATATTGAACCCATTCTTGCGTGGAAGGAACACCAAGAGAAACCAGAATGGGGTGACATCTCCGATAGAAGTCCAACTCTTAAAGCGTATTGGGCACAATGGGACTCGCTTCATGTACAAGAAGGAGTACTAAGACGTAAATGGGAATCCACAGACGGCAAATCATATGTGATGCAGCTAGTCATACCTCGTTCCAAAGTTAATGACGTTCTGCAAGAGCTGCATGATGGAGCTTCCGGAGGACATTTGGGTGTCAATAAGACACTGGAAAAGGTAAAACAGCGATTCTACTGGCTACACGCAAGAGAAGACGTCGAAAAATGGTGCCGAAAATGTGATACTTGTGCTGCAAGCAAGGGACCAGGCAGAAAAGTCCAGAGTAGAATGCAGCAGTATAATGTGGGCACGCCCTTTGAGAGGATTGCAATAGACGTTGCAGGCCCTTTTCCAGAAACAGAAAACGGAAACCGATACATCCTGGTAGTAATGGACTACTTCAGCAAGTGGCCTGAGGCATTTGCCATCCCAAACCAGGAAACCAAAACAGTCGCGGATCAGATTGTTTTCAACTGGGTAAGCAGGTTTGGTGTACCTATGGAACTCCATTCAGATCAAGGGAGGAACTTCGAGTCCAAAATTTTTCAGGAAGTTTGTACACTCCTTGGCATTAAAAAGACGAGGACAACACCACTTCACCCACAATCTGATGGGATGGTTGAACGATTCAACCGGACCCTTAAAGAACACCTTTCCAAAGTTGTAAGCGACAACCAACGAGACTGGGATCGGCATATTCCGTTATTCTTGATGGCCTATCGAAGTGCGGTACATAGCTCAACAGGACATACACCATCAGAAATCCTGCTCGGGAGCACAATACGACTACCAAGTGAAATCAAATTTGGATGTTCTACAAGTGAGCCACAAGGAATAGACGACTACGTGGACAACCTCAAAGAAAAGCTAGTTGACATTCACGAAAGGACGAGGGCAAATATAAAGCTATCGAGTGATCGGATGAAAACAAGATATGACGCAAAAGCCACAACGACAGGATTCCAAGTGGGAGACCTTGTGTGGTTTTATAATCCCCACCGTCGGAAGGGACTCTCACCGAAGCTTCAACAAAATTGGGAAGGCCCTTATACTGTTGTAACACGAATAAACGATGTCGTCTACCGCATTCAGAGAGGATTAAGAGGCAAGCTAAAAGTAGTTCACAGCGACCGTTTACATCATTATAATGGTGATGGAAGTGGTGGATTTGCTCGGGACGATCAATCCTAAGAGGGGGGCAGTGTAATAACTTTCCATATTTGTACTATAACGACTCCGAAATGCAAACAAACGGACACAATAAAACTTACGGTCGCAGTGCAAACATACCCTTATTAGCTATAATTATAGCAACTCTCAAACGAAGGAAGCGCCATCTGCCGGATTATAGCAGATCTACCAGCTGTCAAATAAAAGCTTTTGGAAGGGAAATTATTGGGAAATTTCCCCTACGGAAAGCTCTGGAAGCAGAGACCAGAATGTTCTCCTTATTTCGAGAGTTTGGAAAACAAGTATAAAAGGCACAGGTTTGAACGGCAGCGACACAGTTTGTTTTTAATCGTGAATGAATAAAGTTGGTTGTAATAAAAGTGAAAAGTAAAGTTTGTGAATTAATTCAGTGGTGAAGAATAAATCGTTTTGTTTGTAGTAAGAAAAGTAAAGTGTTTTATTTTGCGAAATAAATAAGTGGACGTTTTGAATAAAGTAAATAAGTTTTATTAACGAACCTGAGAAAATATTACAATATTGTAATTTTTTAGTTTTTAAAATATTCCCGAAAAATTACAAAAGGGGAACTTTAACCCCCCCTCCTGGTTTTAGCTCGCGGCCCTGGGCTGGGGACTTTTAGTATGTTATACCTGGGGGTCACCCCTACCACATTAAATAATAACCAAGAGAGCATGATTTGTTGCATTTATTTTTCCTTCGTTGACTGGAATAAATACTCAGAAGAAAAAGGAAAACGTTTTAACTGGAACTTTATGGACTTCGAATAAAATGAAACAATGATGGGAAATTATCCTACAAGTTTAATTTTAGAATAGCACATTCCAAAATCAGTGTGTTTGTTTACAAAAATTGCCGTTTTAATGTTGGTACCAAACATAAAACAAACAATTAAGAAAGGAGGAGTTTTTGTAATTTTCAATTTTATCATAAATTCAAATACATACAACCATCTGGGTTTTAAACGTTCACTTAATATTGGTGAAAGCATTGAATTTTAAAAACAAAAAAAACTAACTTTTCAGAAAAAACTAGCTTTTTAAGAAAAAAAAAATTTAATTTAACAAAATATTAATAATGATTTTTTATTTTAAATTCTGAGTTTGAAAATTAATAAAAAAAAAATAATATATGGAAATGACTAAATTTAAAAACTAAATTAAACAATGGAGTCCTAACTAAAAAAAAATATACCATGATCTTTTTGGTGTTTCTGTTGTTTTTAAATTTTTTTTTTTCTAGTTTAAGTAACTTTTTAAAGAAAATTATGTCTTTTTTGTTTCGAACCAGCCTACACGCTCTAGCGTTTTGGCGTTTAGTTTTATATCTTAAAATATCTATTTTAATTGATTCTATAACAGCACATTTTCATGAATTTTCAAATAATGTGCTTCTGACTACAAGAGAAAACTTTTTCAAACGAGACTTTTTTTTACTTAATAAGTAATACTAGTATCGCCCAGTGGCCGAACTTCGGCCAGGAAAAACTGACACACGCACTCAAGAAAAGAAAAAGCCATAAATAATATCAAAGAAATAACTTGAAGGAAACGTTGTGCTGGTTTCTCTTGAGGTAATCCACGGTTTTTGAAATTCTATTGTATAAATCAGTGCCGATACTGTGCCAAAAACTTTCCGATCTATCAAGCATTTAATCAACTCTTTTAATTTAGATCTAAACACACGAACAATGATATCAGGCCAATAATTCGATACATCGTTAGTATGAATATTGTTCACTATCTATGGCCAATTAGGATTACAGGTCATTGTAATGAATAAACTTGGTTTACCAAATTTCTGAACTATGGACATTAGCATCTAAATAATTTTGACACATATTACGCGGAGCACCAATAAAAGATGATGGAAGTACAATACGCCATCCAATATTTGAAACTTGATCATTCTGATTAGTACGACAATAATCAGAAAGATTGTTATACAATTCACATCTAAAATTTGCTTGATTTGATCTGATGAAATGCAACCGTGAACCTTCAATTCGCACATACACATCAACAATCCACTGCAGAAACAATTTTTGGCCATGATGTAGGAAAGAAAACTCATTTCTAATTGCAAGTCTATACTCAACGTATTGTAACATTTTTACTCAATTTCTTGGAATATTAGCTCTGGATGTGCTTACTATGAACCATATCAACATGCCAACCTGTATCACCATTTGGAAATAGAATCTAAAACAGATATACTGCGAACGTTGCAAGTAAGTTGTCTTATGGAATGCAACAATATTTCGTTCAAATGGTGGTTCACCATCAGTAGTACTGAAAATAGCGGCCACATCTGTCTGAACGGCATCATTAAATCTCCTCAAATCTAAGTTCTTATTAACTGTGATAAGCATATACATACACTTCCTTACAAATATTCAATTGCCCAGAACAAAATTCATTAATCGTTCTAAACGAACGGACAAATTCGTTAACGCGATCTAATTAAATTCCAATATTACTTATCAGTGCTTTGTTACATCCCATATTTGATTGCTCACGTAACCTATAACCAAACGCTGTGTCAACATCGTAAAAATACAGTTGTGCATAACATGGTAGTCTTCCATATTCTGATGTTAAGGCACCCACACGATGATAAAATACATCATGTATTTTGAAATGATACACACCGTGCATACAATTTTGATCGACTTGCGCTTCAGAACTAACCATAGCAAAAGCACAGTTATATGATCTAATGTTCTAAAAAAAATTCTTTGATTGACGCTTTTCAAGAGAGTCATTCGAACTCACACCATTAAATAATTCATAAAAAAAATTGTTGAGTCAATGGAGGCACCGAAGTATTTACATCATTTTGAGTTATTCCTGAACTAAAATGTTTGGCTTGACAAAAACGCCAAATTAAATTCATTGGCCCACAGTCAAAACTATCGAAATTTGTAGGTACAACATTCAGAACATATTTATAAGTGTGAACCAACATGTCTACATCATGTGTCATATCGTCTTGATCAACATTCATTTGAATATTACTGTTAACTTGTTTTGAATATTAGAATTTCTACTTCTCAATAAATATTGTCTCCTAATATTTTCTCTTCTTTCTTGACGGGGTGTTAAAGTGCGATGACGTGGCATTGCAACACAAAAGCTAAACCATTTCACAAAATTGAAAAACCCAGTAATAAAAAACAACGTCATTCTAAGCAAAACACTACTCACTTAAGCTCAAATGTGGTTCGCTTGAAAAATTTTGATTCAAGAAAAATAATTTTCTCTGCTTTCTCTTATACTCACTTCAGCTCAAATGTTTTTGCTTGAAAAATGTATGGTTTTGCATTAATGAGTCACTTTTTTACTAAAATATTGAATTCAAAAATTAAGCTTTTAATCCCAAAAACAAAATGTGTAATTTGAAAACAAAAAAATACTCACTGCAGCTCAACTATGATTCAATTTAAAAGACGTAATTCAACAAAAATGAAAACTTCTGCTTGTGATGCTCTTTATCTTGGCGTTTCAGTGAAACAACTTCTATTAAATATTGATAATAGTGAAGAATTGAAAGATCGCTAAATGTTTTGTTTCATTCCTACATCAACTGAATCGTTAGCGTTATCTGTTCTTAGAATAACCTTATCTCTTTTACTGCACTTTGATCGAACCGTTATGATATTAGAAACTCTCTTATTTGCTCCAACTTATTTCTCCCTGAAAACGGAATGAATTTTGAAAAACCCAAAATCTTCAAACCGATACCCACCGTCTTTTTAATTATTTCCGGTCCACGTCCACGTATGACATCATCTTAACAACCTTAATATTGAACTCGAAGGATTAACTTAATTTACAAAACACACATTATATATGTGCATATTTTTTTTTTCAAATTAAATTAAATGTTTGAAATTTAAAGCAAAAAACAATTTTTTTTATTTATTTCAATATTCAAAGTGCTCTGCAGTGTGAAATGGTACTTGGCTAAAGTGGACCCAAACAGTTTAATTTTGCGATTCGCACACCTTCACGAATAATAGCTTTCCAACCATATAAAATTTATTGAAATCGGTTGGATACTTTTTGAGAAAATTGTACCACAAATTTTTTTTAAGGCTATTTATATGTATATAGATGTAAGGAATAAGAAAATCATATGCAAAACCCAAGCACAATGGCTTCGGAAGGCTTCTGAATGTCCAATGGAAAAAGACATAAGTTCGCCTTAAATGGCAAACATTTGGAAAATTTTAATGTCACTCAATACCTTTAGCAAACATTTACCTCCATCGGCGATGTCAAACTGTAATTCTTGGTGACTGTAAACAAAATAACAGTTTTTGTTTTTGAAATGGCGAACGTTCGAGCTGATTCGGACTTAGGTAGGTAGGTAGGAATGGCGGCCACGAGCAATACTCTCGCTCGGTGACCCAATTAGCGCTGGAGTGCTCCGTTTTGATACCATAACTCGTTTGACCTGTGGATTAAAGTGGATTAGAGTAAGGGTTTGTGGGCTTTACAACAAAAAGAAACCGCTAGGTAGCTTGTTGCTTTATTCAAAGCTCGAATAACGGTCCCCGAGGGGATCATCATGTTGCATGATTGGGTGCAACATCACCGTGGGCCTCCGTCTGCTCACTCCGCATTACGTGAGGTTTCCAGCGGATGTCACCAACCACTCACGAAACCAGATGTACTCCCTGGTTTGAATTATAACGGATGACGTGTGGATATGGTGTGTTGTGAGCGAGCACAAAACGACAAGAGGTGGGTTAAAAGACACTCATGCAATTTGGTCACATCCCGCCCCGAGGCCAACCACATTATGCCAAAGCTAGGCAGGTAGCAGAATGGCATCGAAGCGCAGACGGACCAACTGTGTGATCCTAAGGTCATTGAGCACCACGTAACCCTGCAGACACCCGAATTCCGATGGCGCACGGTCTTGGGCGTCCGCACGGGAGCATGATGCAGAAGCAACCAATTTCGTCTTAGATCCATTTAGTCGCGTTGAGGTAATAGATCAAGTCCCTGATCTTTACCTCGGAAAGTTCGTTTAGGTCGTCAAGAAAAGCCAAACCAAACGATTGTGCTCTCATTCTGGCCAGAGCAGGACATTTACAAAGGAAATGAAGAACTGTTTCCTTTTCTTGATGGTTTCCACAGCTACGACAGTGAGTATTGTGCGGAATAACCAGTCTCGCTGCATGTTCTCCTACAGGCCAGTGCCCAGTACAAGTTGCAACGACCCTGGCTATGTCTTGCCTAGGTCTACAAATCAGATCGGTTGTTCGGGATTTATTATAGGCGGGCCAGATTTTCCTGGATATTTTGCAGTTGGTTAAACTGTTCCACCTACGATTGGATTCACTTAGGAAAATTGAGAATATATTGCCCTTCACAACTCCAAGGGGAATATTGACTCTTTCCGCAAGTGAGCTGTGAAGGGCTGATCCTTGCCTGGCAAGCTCATCTGCCCGTTCATTTCCCTCAATGCCAATGTGACCAGGAACCCAGATCAAAGTGACCTTGAGGTCAATATTTAGGCTTGCGAGCTCATCACGGCATTGTTGGACCAATTTAGAGGATGATGTACTCGAAACAATGGATTTAATAGCTGCCTGACTGTCTGTCAGGATAGCTGCATTACGATTTTGGTTTGTGTCTAGTTTAAGTATCTTGCATGCTTCCCTAATTGCAAGTAATTCCACTTGGAATACACTTGAAAAATTGGGTAACCGAAAGGACCTAGTGATGTTTAGAGTCTCAGAGAAGATTCCTGAACCAACACCGCACTCCATCTTTGAGCCATCAGTATAAATAGTTGTGTCGAAATCTCTCGTCACGATGTCATCATCCCAGTCTTTTATAGATGGGATAATAACTTTAAAATCTCTACTGAGGCTCCCTGAAGGGGCGCAGTAGTCAGTGGGAGTCGAAAAGATTTCAGTGGGAATCAAATTGGTAATATTACTGTGACCATAAGGTTTAGCAACCCAGCAATCTGCTTCTTTTAGTCTTAGTGCACTGCAAGATACTAGATATTTAATGTGTAGATCAAGTGGTAAAAGGTGTAGAAGAACGCTTAAGGCATCCGTTGGACAAGATCGAAGAGCCCCTGTGGTACCAACGCTAGCTGTTCTTTGAACCTTTTTAAGTTTATCGATGTTATATGCTTTGTTAAGTGCGGGCCACCAGACAATCGAACCGTAAGTTAGAATCGGCCGTACCACGGCTGTGTACGTCCACAAGATAATCCTTGATTGAAGGCCCCACTTTTTACCAAAGGTTTTGCTACAGGCGTAGAAAGCTATGCAGGCCTTCCTGACCTGTTCTTCAATATTTTGCCTCCAGTTTAATTTAGGGTCTAGGATAACGCCTAGATATTTTGCACTGGAAGATAACGAGAGTGATTGACCGTTTAGTCGGGGTAGAGTGAAGGGCTGTATTTTAGTTTTGGTCGTAAATAGCATTAATTCAGTTTTGCTCTGGTTAACTCCTAGACCACAACTCGTAGCCCAGTTGCTAACCTTCCTCAGAGCTCCCTCCGTGATTTCGCTTATCACAGAAGGGAATTTTCCCGATACCAGAATGACCAAATCATCCGCATAAGCAACCGCCTTCACGCCACAACTTTCCAACTTAACGAGGATTTTGTTCATGACTAAAATCCATAGAAGGGGTGACAGAACACCACCCTGGGGTGTTCCTCTACAGACATGTTTTGTTGAGTTTGCATAACCTAGCTTGGCTTGAATCCTTCTATCGCTGAGCATGGATATAATCCATTCTCTGATGTATTCCTCTACACCAAAGTCAACGAGTGACTCAAGAATGGATTCAGTAAGCACGTTATTGAAAGCCCCTTCTACATCTAAGAAGGTGGCCAGTACGCACTACCTCATGAAGGGCCGTCTCCGTAGACTTACCTTTCAAATAAGCGTGTTGAGAGTTTGCGAGGGGGCATTCATCTAAAATGTCTCTAATATGGTTATCTAGAATGCGCTCTAAGGTTTTGAGCACGAAAGAGGTCAGGCTAATCGGTCTGAAATCCTTCGCGGATTCATGCCCCCGCCTACCTACCTTCGGTATAAAAACCACCCTTACCTGCCTCCAGGACTCGGGAACATGGTTGAGGGAGAGACATCCTTTGAAGATCATCTCCAGCCACACTACCACATCTTGCTGTTTCTGGAGCATTATTGGCATTATGCCGTCCTGACCTGGAGACTTATACGGAGAGAAAGTATGTATAGCCCAGGCAATACTATCTCTTGTTATTATGGTATTCATATGTTCTTCATAAACTAACGGTAAACGAGTTCCATGCGTTTCGGGGTTGCTATCCACGCAGCCTGGAAAGTGCGTCGCCATCAGTAGTTCCAGGGACTCAGTCGGAGAAACTGTCCAAGATCCATCCGGCTTTTTCAGAAAAGACGGATTACAGTGCTCCGTGGATAGAACCTTGCTAAGCCTGGCAGATTCTTTTAAGCTCTCGATAGATTGGCAGTACTCTCTCCAACCCTGTTGCTTGGCTGATGCGAGAGCACGCTTATAGACTCTCAGACAATCTTTATAAGGTTGGTAATACTTGTGTTTGTGGCAGATATTGAAGATTGTCCTTGTCATTTTTCTAAGATTAGACAAGTCTTCATTCCACCATGGGGGGAGGGTTTTTCGGCTGTATTTGACTGGGCAAGAGACCTTGAAAGCGGTGTTCATGGATGCTCTAAGAGTTTTCACCCTTGACTCAAGATCTATTACCGATTCTGGACTCAGATTCGGTATATTGCGCAGTTTGGAATTAACAACTTGACTGAACTTGTTCTAGTCAATTTTTTTCGGATTTCTATAGGGAGGAGGGGTTTCAGACTCAAAATTTACATTGAAGAGAATCCACCTGTGGACCGAAAAGGAATTAACAAGGGACACTCTCCAATTCTCCACCGCTAAATTAAATTTATGGTTTACGACGGTAACATCAAGTACATCCTCCCACCCTTCGTAGTTATCCGAGCTCGGAAAGACGAAAGTAGGAGTACTACCTCTGTTACAGATCGTCAAATTGTTTTCAATAATAAAATTAAAAAGGGACTCACCCCGTTCATTTATCTCTGAACTACCCCAGAGAGTATGCTGTGCGTTTGCGTCGCATCCAATCAGGAGGTTTGTCCCTTTCGCCGCTGCTTCGTTTGTGAGTGTGCACCACTCATCTGGCGGTGACTGCCTGTCATGCGCCGAGTATGCAGATGCCAACAGTAGACCGTCTGTATTTTTGTCATCCAACCTAACAACTGTCAGATCGGAAGTGCTATAGTTAGGACACAAAAAAGCTTTTAAGTGTTTTTTAACTAAAATACAAGTTCTAGGCTTACCTTGGTCTTGGGTTACAGGCTTGTAAAAAAGATCGTATTGGCTGTCTTGGAGGCCCCTCACTCTGAGGCCGTTTACCCACGGCTCTTGAATAACGCCGACGTCTACGTTTTCCTCCCTCAGGAAAACTCTCAGATTATCTGAAGCGCATTTAGAGTGCTTCAGATTAATCTGAATGACTCGCAGCGCGTTTTTAATTCATATTCGATTCTGCACAGTCAGGTCCCGGCGGCGGCTCGCTAGGGACCTCGACTCCGTCAACGACATTGTTGATCTCAACATTGTCGTCAACTTCATCGGGGTCTGCTCCCTGACTCTGCAGAATCTTTATCTTCGCATTTCTAATGCCAAACCTCAGTTTAAAATCGGCCTTCTCGAGGGCCCCACGGCTTTCTTCGCTGATCATCAGAAGATAAGTTCCGCTGTTCTTCTGCGGTTCCTCTGTCTTAATGACAGCCCAGTCATGCATAGGAACCAGCGGATTTAGCCTCTAGGAACCAGCGGATTTAGCCTCTGAAGACCGCGGATCAGCTCCTGTCCGCTTGGTTTGACACCCATGAGGGGCAACCAAATGCGAGCCTTCGGTTGCATAGGGATGTCCTTAGCCAGGATTAATTTGAGCTTCAAGCCATACCAGTCATTGCTAATCTTAGCAATGCATGAACTAAGGAAATCCTTAGAAAACTCGTCTGCACATTTGATTACCCTATATCCCCTGAGCATCTCGCCAGAGTCGAACATGGGGTAGGGACCTTCGTTAGCCGACAACGTGTATAGAAACACCATCTCAGAGAGCTTGGCCTCGATTGAGCTCCACACAGCAAGCAGATCTCTGCCGTTTGTGGAGAGCTCATCCACAACCGATACTTGGAGGCCGTCTCTGACAACCTCACTGAGAGTACGTGGTTGCGCTGCTCTAGGGGACGATGATTTAGCGTTCTTGTTTGGACCGTCTAGCTTGCTCTTTTTCGAAGGCTTGATTGTCTCATCTCGAGATCTGTTGCGCTTGACTGCTTTTTCTTGGGTACTCAGAAGATTATTGTATTCCTCAACAATCTTCTGGTATTTAATCTTATCAGCGCCGTCCTTCTCTTGGGCCTTTCCAGCTGCCTCATTCCTGGCAATCTTGCCTAGAATAAAAGACGCCTTCTTGAACTGCACCTTGAGAAGAGCGAACGCCGACTTTTTGCTTCCGCTTGCAGCGCTGCTATGGCTGGCATTGCTACACGAGGTTGCCGGGATGGTACATATCGGTTTCGGATGCACAGGGGTACTATGGCTGGTACTGCCTGTGCTTCCTGAAGGTTTGGGTTGCTCAATAGCACCAGAACTACCGGTACTACTAGAGTTCCCCTTAAGGGTTTCCTGGCTGGAGGCCAAGAGCTCATCCTCTGTGTCAGCGGATGGCAAATCGTCTGTTACATCATCAACGTCCATAGTAAAAAATAAAAATTTGGTTCCCACGAGTAGGTCGGAAAAAAGAGGTCAGCCCCGGCAGAGCCGATATACCGGGGTAAAGCAAAAGTAAGACGGACCCAGCCACGGCATCCGAATGAGCTCGTTAGTGACTGGTTTACCCCCCAGCCTTCCATTTCTTCGGCACGGATTATGAAAATCGCTCACACCACCACTGAAAATTAGGGACTCGCATCTATGGTCAAATACAAAAAACTGAGGGTTGAACTATTGAGGAGTAAAGGAACACCTCAGCAGTTCAAAATGACCTTAGCTGATCCCCAACCTTGTCAAAAAGCACAAGATTAACTGTGGTGATCATTACCGCCCGGCACCCACTAGGAGGGTTTGATGCGAGATTTTTGCCAGGCTGATTCGGACTTAATCGCAAGTCATAATAGGAGCATAACCGTTAACCGAGAAAAATAGTACAAATCGTATGGAGAACCTATTTTCCTTGCGCTTTTAGAGCTACAATTAAAAAAAAATGGTAAAAGTGTAAACTCTCATACAAAAGTATGACCTTAGTGAAGTTTTGTACAGCATAAAATTTTTTATCAAACTAACATAATAACTCTCAAATGGAATAAAAGTTTTTTAAGATATTAATTATAATTATATGCAAAACAGAAGATTGCGATGCACGACCTCTAAATGTTCAAATAAAAAGCTCAAATTTTACGAGTATTAATATTTTAATAACCTCTATCGAATTTTTCAGCTCAATCATGAAAAATAAACATTTCGATTTTTTGGCAAATGCTTATGTTCTTGTTTTAATTCTGTGTAATTGTTAAGAGCGAAAGATAAACGCATAATAAAAGTGAAGTCGGTAAGGCGTTTGACTATGTACTTATTTTGTTTTTAAATACTTAATAGACTTCAAATTTGGTACCTACAAGCATTTTGAGGCGATTCGCTAGATGAGAAGTTCGAAATTTAGCTAATCTAGAACGGGTAGCTATCATACAAATTTTTTTCTTATTTCAAAAGTTCTCAACAATGGTTCCAACGTTTTTGATTTCTCTGATGTCATAAGCCATTGTAACAAAATGGTGAAAAATTCGGAAATCAGAAATAGGTACTCAGTAATTTGACATTTTTTAAGAAAATTGTCTTAATTTTGGTTATTTCTATTATATTTCGTTAATGATTCAACAAATTTTCAAAATGTCAAAATAATATTGCATCCCAGAATTTTAAAAATAATTTATATACAAACAAAATTAATTCTTAGTACACACTTTTCCGATAACGTAATTGTACTAAAAATATAATTATAGTTTATATCTGAAAAGAAATTTTCCAGAAATTCCTGCAATGCCTTGATTCTAAGAACTAAATTTCTGCATGAGCAAAAAATAAGGCTAAAAATACTGCAATATCCTAAGGGCAGTAAAAATTTTTGGTCATTCGTTAAGAATATTAATAACTCATCAGGTTCATCGGTTCCCACGCTCATCTTCAATGATAACCCTGTCGTTAGTTCTATAGACAAGGCAAATGTGTTTGTAGAACAATTCGCCGCAAACTCTACGCTGCCAGTAAGCAACAGGGTCCCGCCTGTACTTGAGAACGTCCAATTCTCTATGGAACCAATACATTTTCGTACCCGTACAGTTTCCAGAGTACTAAAAGATCTCGATATTCGGAAATCCGCTGGCCCCGATGGTATATCACCTATTGTCTTGAAGATGTGTTCTTCCACTTTAGCAAAACCTCTTCGTAAGCTTTTTTACCTTTCCTATTCTTTAGGCCACTTTCCGTCTGGGTGGAAAAAGGCATATGTGCAGCCTATCCCTAAAAAAGGCGATTCATCTTCTCCTTCCAACTACCGACCAATTGCTTTGACATCCATTCTTTCCAAGGTCATGGAAACTCTGATCAATCGTCAGCTTATGAAATATCTTGAACAACGAAAGCTTCTTAATGACCGTCAGTACGGCTTTCGTTGCAACAGATCCACTGGTGATTTGATGGCTTTTCTAACTGAAAAGTGGAATCAATCACTGCATCGTTTTGGAGAAAGCAAAATAGTTGCACTCGATATTTCTAAAGCATTTGATAGAGTTTGGCATCAAGCTCTTTTATCGAAAATGCATGCTTTTGGTATCAACGAATCACTTCTTCGCTGGATTAGTAACTACCTTTCTGACCGTTCAATCCAAGTTGTTTTGGACGGTTTCAAATCTGAAGTTCTCAAAATAAACGCTGGTGTGCCCCAAGGCTCCGTATTGTCTCCGACACTATTTCTTATTTTCATCAATGATCTCTTGTCTGAAACTACTAATCCACTAAACTGCTTCGCTGACGACAGCACCCTTAGTTTTTCATACTCATTTCCAGATTCACCTCCCTGTTCTTCAAACGTTGAGCAGCAGCGGCAGAATATGTTGAGCTCATTAAATTCAGATTTAAACAGCATTGTCAAATGGGGTATTAATAATCGTGTGGAATTTAATGCATCCAAAACCCAAAGTTGTCTCCAGTCGTTAAAGCGGAATATACCCAATTTACCTTTATACATGAATGGAACTTGCATCGAGGAAACTGAAAAGCTTTCGATTCTCGGTATGTGCGTTACTGATCAGCTCTTGTGGAACGACCACATACAAGATATTGCTAAAAGTGCTGCGAAGTGCCTAGGTTTCCTGAGAAGATGTAAGAACTATTTTTCCCCTTCTGATCTGGCTACTATATATAAAGCATACATACGCCCAAAACTAGAGTATAACTCTCATATCTGGTCAGGCGCTTCCAAAACATCACTGCACCTACTGGATAGAATCCAAAATAGAGCTTTAAAACTGATAGGTGACGGATCAATCTCGGCAACATTTGTTTCGTTGGAACACCGTCGAAATGTTTCATGCTTATCACTGTTTTATCGCTACTTTTTCAAACGTTGCTCTGTTGAAGTAGCTAGCTGCATTCCTCCCCTGAAACAATTTCAGCGTAATACCCGCACTGCTAGGAATGCTCATCAGTATACCCTCGAGCCTAACTTTGGACGTACCGTCAAATATAGAGATTCTTTCTTTAGCCGTACCACACGAATGTGGAATTCCTTACCCAACTCTGTTTTTCCTTCCCATTTCAATATCCAGACATTTAAGACAAATGTACATCGTTATCTCCTTTTCTGTTCTCCCTCTATTTCCTAAACGCTCGCACTGTGTGTAAACATTTTAAGGGTATTCATAACCCCTTTAGTGCGCGCCAATTATAAAAAAAAAAAAAAAAAAAAAAAAAAATATCTGAAAAGGCTTGCCACGTTATAGGCTTGAACAACAAGAGCAAGTCTTATCTGAACTGTACTAGTACTAGTTCAGTCAAAGATAGATTAGATTGATGTATTTATGAGTTACCGACAGCAATTCAACCGTCAAAACGACGTTCGACGGGTACAAGAACTTTGAACATAAACCAAACGAATTCACCACTTATCGAGGGAATGTTAATCCTTCACTGAAAATTGCATTCTGGGGTTAATCTAGTCTAGATTGATTTAATACCCCAGATTAGCAAATTCTGATTTGATTCGAAATTACAAACAGGTACAATTTAGCAAACAAAATAAACAAAACAACAACATCCATCAACCGTCAGTCTAATCCCTTGACCGTGAAGAGTGCAATTTTTACGAAAAGTAACGCGGTGAGATCCGAAAATCTTTAAAAGGTTGCAATCTGACTGTATTTAGAATTGACTGAATAACGATAAAGTCTTACAAGTAACCCCATTATATACAGGGTGTCCCGGACCTGAGTGGAAGTATTTTAGGGTGTGGTTCTTGGGGTTATTCTAAGAACAAAATTGTATGGGGGCAAAGTTGTATCTCCCCTCCCTGGGGGGGGGGGGCAGTTTCTGAAACATTGACTTTAAATGCAAAAAAACATTAAAAATCAACGAAAACACATCTAATAATGTGCTATAGTTTTTTTGAAAGCTAATACTCCATTCTTGCATTTGGTTTTTAAATAAAATCGTTTAAGCGAATAGTTTTTGAGAAATTAAATTTCAAAGTCAAAATTAAAAACTTCTTGATCCGATATTTTTCAAAATTTTACGTAATTTTGTGTTCAATATTCAATGTCCTCATTATTTTTTAGTCTATTACCGAAAACCAAATGTAAAAATCTTTCTTAGAAGGTCGTTTTCGAAAACGTCATCTGGGTCAAAAATGCATTTGCAGAATTTTTTTAACGCAAACTGCTAAATTCACATCATGTTCGAAAATATCAGCAGTTGCGCAGTAAAAAAATCGAGTTGGCGATACAAAAAATTGAGAAACCAGAGGGCATATTCGTAAATATAAAATGCGTTTGCGAGTTAATTGAATAACGTTCATAAAACCGATTTTGCGCAAGACAGGACGGTTGCAATCTGCGTCAAAAAATGACGATCAAATTGACTTTGATTTGACGTTTTCGAAAACGGCCGAATTTGGCGACATTGACCAATGTTTAGTGTGGTCCAATAAATATATATCTACATACAGCAACTTCCCTTAAAATATGTAGAGATCCCAGTCCAAAACAAATTATGGACGGTATTGCAATAAACACAATAACCAATATTGAATGAGAAAACTCAATTTTTTTTTATATATTTTTTTTTAATTTGCATCAAGTATTTTTGTATTTTTTCATTTTCATTTTTTTGTAATATTTTTACATAATATATTATTTTTCTAAGGTTTTTGTCTGTTTGCAGTTTCGTTATGCATAGTTTTTTTTAATAGTAATCATATTAACATATATTCATATTAGAATAATAATCATCAGCAATAATAATAAAAATAAAACAAACAAGAAAAAAATTAATAATAATAAAATATTGGTACATTATTTATATAATAAATTTAATTAACCTAGTTTCATTTTTATTTTAGTATTAATTTTTATTATATTTCATCCCTTTTTTGCTTTCATTTAATATGAAGATTTTATTTATTTTTTTTTATACAAATAAAAAATTAAGAGAGGATTACAGTAACCAATAAAATAGAAACGCATAGTTAGTATTTAGTTTAATTATTATTATGTATTTATATTCATAGAAACAAAAGAGTAACTTCGTTATTGAATTCAGTTTAAAAACAAAAAATATACACAGTCATGAAGAAAGTTTTTTTTTTAATTTAAAGTATGATAGTTTTTGTTTGTTTGTTTTTTTTTTCAATTAAATATAAAAACTAAAGAGAATAAAATTACACATATTCCGGTTGCAATTGCTAAATATCTGTATAAGAGCAGTTTACAATTTCAATCATCCTTTCTTCTTTTCCGATTCACTATTTATAATAATATTGGCGTTTGTTTCTTTCCTTTCTGCGGTTAAAAACTTATAACCGCTTTCTTTGTTTTGCTTCTAATTTAATTATTTATAGATTGTATTTCAATTTAATACACAAGAGTATTTGCTAATAAAAAAATAGTTTTTTATTTTATTTATTATAATTATTTTTATATATATAGTTTACTTCGAACATTTTTTCTAAATCAACAAAAGCAAAAGAAGAGATAGAGAGAAAAAGAAAACGCGCTAAAGGAAAGAAATTTTATGAAACAAAAAAAATATCATAAGTATTAAGCTAAATTAAAATCGCAATTAAATTATGTTTACAATAAAAAAAAAGTTTTATATTTAGGGCGTATTTTTTTAATTATTAATAATTTAAGAAAAAATCCAAGTCCGTTGTCCGAATGAGTTTATGCAAGAGTTGTCATTTGGTGTGTGTGTCTTGTTTGGTGAAGGGGAGAAGGTCTTTTTTCATTTAAAATTATTCTTATGTCCTCGACATGTTTTTTGTTTGTTTTTTTTTTGGACACAAAAATTTCTTTGTGAGCAAACATCAGGTTTACAAATTTGTTTTTTTTTTTTTTAACGTTGTTTTGGTTTTCTTTTTTAAATTTTAGGCACAATTTTTCAGAATTTCATTTTGTCTATAATGTTTTATTTTATAATTAATTTTGCTTACAAATAAATGTGTGTGTTGCTTATTGAAATTGGAAGAGGAGATGGAAGAATGTGTAAATCTTTGTTCAAAATCATCATTTAGTGGGGATACGAGTAATAAATACAACTTGAAAGAAGCAAAGTATATGAACAAGTGAAGTTCATAATTGTTCGAATTACATTTATATACAAAAATAATAGTTTTATTAGAAAGATTTTTATAAAACAAATCATAGGTATATACTACTGAAATAAATTAGCCTAGTAAAGGGCTTAGCAATAGGTATTTAAAATAATAATTCAATAAATATTTTATTTTCAATGTGGCTCCATTCTAAAAAAAATAATAATATTAATGTTAACAACATTTGTGTATTTTCCAATTTTGGAAAATTATTGAATTTTCAAAAAATCGTACTTTATAAAGGAAACATTTTTTACAAGTCACCTCCGCGACAAACTGTTATTGTACTTTATAGCTTTCACGATTCTTCAAACATGCATGTACATAACTAGGCATATAAAACAATTTATGCATTTTATTGCATAATTTGTTAGTTAAAAAGTATGTTTTCAACGTGGTTAGGGAGAATGGCTAAGTGATAAATTTTGAGATCATTTAATTAAATTAATAGGTCTGATCCTTTACTTTGGGTTTCTGTGATTTTTAGTCCAACTTGTGTCATTTTTTTTTATATAAGCCGCATCCCTCACTCAGATCTCAATAGATCAATTGCGGTCTTCGGGATGTAAGGATAGAGAGACAGGATGGTGGGAGGGGGGGGGGGGATTAGAGACATTCTCAGTTCATCGAATAAGTATTTTCTGAGGCCTGCTTTTCTAGTCTTAAGCTACGAGCAGACGATTTGCAAAAGTCGCAAATATTTGCGAGTATGACGTCATTTTTACGTCACAATTTGCGATCCTTGGTCGCAAATCGTCTGAACACATCTTTGGGACAGCCTGCAAATGCTCGCAAATCATTTGCGGATGATTTGCGAGGCCCCAATCGCAAATACATTTGCGACTTTTTCGCAAATCGTGTGAGCACTCACGAAAACCATTTGTGACAATTTGCGAGTATTTGCGACTGTCACAACCATTTGCGAACACACGAAAATGGATCACTACAAATGCGGACATTTGCGATGAATTTTGTTGTTGTACTTGAAGTAATTGGCCGTGGTTTTTAGTATGTATGTACCTTTTTATTTTGATTATTTTTTTTAATATATTTAAATTTGTTTTTCTTTTGATTTTTTTTTTATGGAAACTAGTTTTACGTAGTTTAAAAAAAAATTAAATTGACTTACAGCCCATAAAACAACACAAAAATAAACATATAATTTACATACTACACATGTATGTATGAATGTATGTATGTGCATACACTTGTATTTTAAATATTTTGAGACTATTCGAACAAAAATCGACAAATAAACAAATTTTTCAAAAGAGAAATATCATGCTCGCAAATCTGCAAATGAGTAAAAATATGATTTCTAAAAATACTGGCGCAAATCGTGTGAACACCCCGCAAATATGCTGCAAAATTTGCGATCTTATTTGCGAGCATGTCATTTGCGAGCAGCTTGATCGCAAATGTATTTGAGAACTTTGGGACAACATTCGCAAATCGTCTGAACACGTGTATTTGCAGGTTTGCGAGCACCGTCAAACCTAAACCATTTGCGGTATATTTGCGATTTTTTTCGTGACGTCAGTGCTCGGAAAGATTTGCGACTATCGCAAATCGCCTGCTCGTAGCTTTAGGTTAATTGGGGTATTCACAAAGAAAATAAAAAAAAAACCCTCTTCCACCTCTTCATCTTGGCATCTTTTTCACAAGTGCGAAAGTAACACAAGAAAATAGATGGAAAGATGGACGTTAGTAAATACAGAGTGGCGAAAAATTAATTTCCGTTGAAAAAATAATCATTACTCTTTTGCAACCTTGGAAGATTTTTCAAAATTAATTATAGCGCCCTTGAATATCATTTTTGAAAATGATCACTCGATTGTTATTACCATTTAACACTAGGAAGTTAATTTGAAGCCTTAGAATTAAATTTCAGTTCGCAAAGTATTTGTCCCAATCCGATTAAGATATTTAGGTACGTTTCTGTATTTTCCAAAACTCAATTCAGAGAAGTACAATAAAAACATACATACAAATTTAGAATACAAATTTGATGATAGAATGTGGATAGCTTCATTATGTTTCTATTTCTAGATCAAAAGTTAGCTGTACATGTTTTTTAACCACTTAGAGTGGTTTTCATAACTTACTTAGCATTAGAAATCATTTAATGAATTGTATGCTAAAAAATCATTGCACAAGCAAGGTTGGGTTATTATGAAAAAAAAGAAGGTCATGTTTGAGCAGAAGTCATGATTATAGCAACAAATTTCAGATTAAAGTTACAGAAGAAAAATAAATAAAATCAAGGGTTACTCATGAATAGTGTATTTTTTTTTTACATTACTGATTTTGATAGTCAAATTAGAAAAATCATCGGTGTACACTATCATGCACGGAGGCATGCCAAAAAAATCCCAACTATTTGAATTTTATTTCGTTTAGCACAAATTGAACTGAAAATCTTTTCCATTACCTAGGGTTGGGTACCCGAGCCCCAAATCCAAAAGCCCCAAACCAAAATCCACAAACCAAAATCCACAAACTAAAATCCACAAAAACAAAATCCTTAAAACCAAAATCCACAAACCGAAATCCACAAATCAAAATTCACGAACCAAAATTCACAAAACCAAAATCCATAAAACCAAAATCTACAAAACCAAAATCCACAAAGCCAAAATCCTTAAACACAGATTACCCATAGCTGAAGTATGTTTGGCGCGCGCCATACATACTTCAGCTATGGGTAATCTGTGTTTAAGAAGATGAAAAACTAATAATAAAAAATAATTTTGTTTGTAGTTTATGTAGTGTGTACGAGTACATAGTGAAAATATTTTAGGTAATGAATTTTAAGAACTCAACTTTCCCGATTTTTGTTGTGTTGATATTGCCTTTCTTGTTTATTTTAGAATATTTTTTGGCCATTATTTTTTGTTTTTTTTTAAGTACCTACATACATCTGCCTATTTTTTCTATGGTAGTAGTAACAACAATCATTTATTTGGATAGGTCTTCAATTAAAGAATAAAGCCAGGAGTATTTTTTTTTCAGCGATGGTCTGGAGGTGGCGGCCAGGCCTCAATAGAATTTTGTGTACAGGGAGAGTTGCTCCTTAGACTGTCAACAACCAACCAAAATTCTGGATCGTAGGAATCTGCCAATTTCAAGAATAACAGCTTTCATTGTGGCGGAAGTGTCAAATTGCGAAGTGCAAAGCGAAAAACTACAATTCCACAGCCAATTTGGATATGATTATTAGCCACAGTGCCAATTTTATAGTTTGTAAATGAACAAGAGAGTGATATATTTGTTAGGGAATTCTATTGGGGAATTGGTTTTGTAGATTTTGCATATGTAGTTTGGATTTGTGGATTTTCGATTTGTGGATTTTGGATTTGTGAATTCTGAATTTATGGATTTTGGATCGGAGATTTTGGTTCGTGGATTTTGTGACTGGGGTTTTCAAATTTGTGGATTTTTAAAAGTGTGGGGATTTTGGATTTGTGGATTTTGTTTTTGGAGATTATGTCGGTATCCCCATTACCTACTCAATCACCGGAGTGTGATATTTTGTCCGTATTTTCATAATTCAAAATTGTATACATATTTTTAAAGAATTCTGAACTTAAATTTTTTTTAAACCCCCAGTTTCACAGTCTCGTTTAAGCGTTGAACTGAGTTCAATTGTTCTGCTGAACTAAAGTTTAAACCAAAAGCTGAGTTTAAACTCCCACTGTGAAACTGGGGGTTAATATTATATTTTTCATAAATAATTTTACTATTCGATTATTTTCGGTTCTAGCTTGCAAATGCATTACATTTTACAACTCCTCTATCGTCGATGTCAAACTGTAATTCTTGGTGACTTGTTCGACTCGGCGAATCGCAAGTCATAATAGGGGCCTTATTTTCTGTCGAAATGACCCAGACTCGATCTCCCTAGACTAAACCCAGACTCTTCTCATGTCTTAAGCAGAAGTTAACCCCTTGAACAGAATGAATGTAGCTGCAGCTTGTAGCAAGAGTTGAATTTTGTTTAACTTCTGCTACACCATACATTTCTTGCTACATTTACAGCTTCTCATTGTGGCACTGTATACTATTTTTGTATCTTTCTACTTTGACAGTGCTACGCGCCGCAACTACAGCTACACCATTCTGTTCGGCCAGTAAATAATGTTCAGCTTCTGCTACACCATATATGTATATTTCTTGCTACAGCTTCAATTTATAGCGCTGTATATGAGTACCATTTTCGAACGTTTTAAGAGCTCTAGCTACACCATTCTTTTTAGTCAGTCAATGTTGATGGAAGCATTTCAATAATGCGGATTAGAATAAGTTCAAAATTTTAATGTCGAAAAACTTTGTTTCAGTTGAATAGTTTTTAATTTTGTATATAAGAGCTATGCGCTGTCATAAATTTCTTGTTTCATTTAACCAATTTTTGTTCGTAAGCAAAGTACATTTAAGCAAAGTCGAGTTTGTTCTTCCATTTTAACTAAAACCAAATATCATTAACAAAAGAATTAACCTGAGCATTTCCAATAAACTTATTTTATGCCAATTTAGAACAGTCATGTTTATTAAGGAACTATGTATACAGGGCCCTCCGCCACCGGTGGGCATACTTAATGCATCCAGATTTTTTTTTTCAAGCTACGCGAGGCCCTTGATACAGTCTAAGAGGCACCGACATAAAAAGTCTAGTCATTTGCATAGCATTCATATTAATAAAAATATATTTGAGGTGTTGAACCGCTTTTCTGCCTATTTAAACACGTGTCGAATAGGTGTAAAATTTGACGTACATTTTTTACATCGATTTATTTCAAAGCCTATTAATCGGAGGGAAAAAGTTGCTTACAATAAATATTTGGCTTGCAATTTTGAACAATAGTTGCCATAGGTTAAACTCTCTGTAGTTAGTCCCTGCGTAGATATAAAGCGGTAACATTTCCAAAAACCACTCAGGTAAACACATAATATTTGGAAACTTCGCTGCTCTCTATCTAATTGACATTGTGACTAGGTTCGTCTTATTGATGTTATATTATTTGTGGCGATAATTTCAACCAATTAAAAGAATGAATTTAATGTCAAAGAATGCCAACAATTATTTATGAGTATTAAAATTAAATGCAAACAATTTGTTGGTGAAAGTATTCAAAAATTATAACAATACCCTGGACGTATTCTTAGTTTTTGGTCTTCAAAAAGGTTTTAAAATAGAATTTTAGTGAGTTAGATTTTCAAAAATTTCAAATTACTCGAATTTTGTGAACTGAAGTTTTTTCTGTTCTGTCCGCGAAATTAGCACTTCTCCTTCGTGAAAACACGACCTTTTGGCGATACTACATTCATCTATTATCAATCAATTGCAGTTATTCTAATAATACTGGACAAACCAAACTCGTACCTTTAATCAGCAAATTGTGTAAAACGAGAATTTTTTCATTACTAAGTTTATCTTGAAAAAATTGCGCTTTTGAAAGCATTATACTTTAGTAAAGCAAAAAACATGGCTTAAAAAATTACGCTATTGAACACTGTCTCCACTGAAACTAAAGCATTCGCATAAATTAAAATTAGTCTCTTCACACTATCACAGACAATATAAACATTATAGTCCGGGAGTCGACTGTAAGATTACCTATCTCATCGCGGCCACGCAAAAACAGGGTGCCAACCGATAGATTTAGTCCAAACATTTACAAAACTACTGGTCGCGACAAGCTTTATCTGGTCGCAAAGGTTAAAATGCACTTTTCAAGTTGCATTTTCCGCAAAATGTAAACGCAATGTTACAAAAAGACCACATATAATAAAAATGGTCAGACTCTTCGCAACAGTCAAAAAAGTTTGTCCGACGATTGATATCGTGTAGAGGACGGTCTTAGCTTTCATTTGATACCCCATTTATAGAAGTTGCTTATATTAAAGTTGCATTTTGTGGAAATTGCAACTTGGAAAAGTGCATTTTTTAACATTTGTGACCAGATAAAGCTTGTCCGACCAGTTGTTTTGTAAATGTTTAAACTAAAGCTATCGGTTGGCATCCTCTTTTTGCGTGGCCGCGATTTGGTTATGAAGAGTTTTTCTGACATGTATATGGCGAGTTTTGGTTATCATCACCTCATATTGAAACTGACTTGTTTCGATCTAAGTGTGGATAAGCAGCAGCTTGTAGCAAAAGTTGAATTTTGTTAAACTTCTGCTACAACACACATATCTTGCTACATTTACAGCTTTGCACTGTGACACTGTATAATATTTTTGTCTCTTTCTACTTTCACATTACTACAGGCCACAGCAACAACTACACCATTCTGTTTGGCCAATAAATCTAAGCAATTTTTCTTCAATATTTTAAATTTCACTGGTAATTTGGGTTTTAACAGTTTTTAAGAGTTAACGTTTTTAAACGAAAAAATTGCACTCGATAAATATGTAACATTATTCTGAAGCTCAATTCCATTTATGAAAATCTGGGATCTGCCTTACTTAAGTCGACACGAGTAAAGGTCAAAAACGCTTCAGCAATAGTAAAATATGAACCTCTAAACGAAATGCACTTGAGGAAGGAATACTTGGTGGGGGATTTGTGACTTCTATTACTAAAAGTACAGTAGATTTTTGAACTTAATTAAATTGCACTTTGTGATTGTCTGTTTACGGTCTTGGGTTTCACAATTATTTATACATACATATTTGAAAATAAAATGATATTTACATACTTGAAAAACTGAAACTGACAAAGAACAGAGTGTTCAATATTAGAACAAAAAAGACATGATGACAAAAATTTTAAATTTTTGAATTGTTCAAAGTTAAACTTGACTTATTTGTAAGCTTTCGGTGCTGTTTGATTGAGTTCAACGAGATTCCACACTTCTTCAGATAACAATAATAAGATAATTAATAATATTTAAGTTACAAATTGAAGACATTGAACTTCAGTTTATATCCTAGGTGAAGTTAAGTAAAAAGTTCTCAAGAACATAATTCTCATTTTTTTTTTTTGACAAAATAACGGTTGGAGGATCAATCACTTCATAGCTCTTCAGAACTCCCCGAATGTATTTAAATATCCATGTATGCATGGTTTTTTTTGAATAGAAAAATAATTTAATATATAGTTAATTTTCGATGATTTTGAACAAATATTTTCATATGATTCTACACTACATAAACAAAAAAAATTAAAACAAAAAAATTACAAAATAATTAATTTGACTAAAAGGCAAAATCTTATAAACAATTATGATTTATCATACAAAAACGACTGCGTCTGTGCGAATAAGAACAAAATGTACAAAATAACATCTTTTTGGGTTTAGTTTTGAAACAAAAACAAATTCGTTAAGTAAAATTTTTCCTACCAGAAACCACTATTTTTGTTTTCTTTTGTTTTAGTTTACTGTAAGTTAGAAAAGAACTGAGTTTATCTTTTACAATTCATTATGTGTTTTTTTTTATTATATTTTTGTATTAATTTTTGTTTTATGTATTTAAAAAGGCATATTTTTAAGGGCATATTCTCTATTACATATATTTATATATATTTTTCATATGGTTTTTTTTTAATAAAAATTTGGGAAAAATTAATTTTATTAACTAAATAATTAATAAAGAAGACGTTTTGTGTTTTCTTTCTTTTTTATCAGTTTTGTTTGTTGTTTCATTACAATAAAAATAATTGGATGTGCTGGTATCTTTTCTTTTTTACATTTAAAAAAATGATGAAGTAGGAGATATTTGTATTTTGATTTTTTTTTTTAAGAGAGAAATCCGGAACAGGGATACTTGCTTTTGATTCTTGTTTTCTTTGCTTTACTTATTTTTGTTTTTACAAATATATATATAAATATTAGATTTTTTTTAAATTTCTGTTGCAGTTTCTTTCGTTTTCTCTCCGTTTCTTGGATGCGATTAGTTAATAGTGTGGTCGGTTAGAATAATAGTGTAAAAGTATTTTGTTTTATTTTGATTCTTTTGTTTATTTGAATCTTCAATCATCATCGTCGTCTGATGAAGATGATGAATTGGATTCAGATAATTGTAGGTCATCGTGCAGAACATTTGTAAAACCACCATTCGCATAACCACTTGATTGTTGTTGCGATTGCTGTTGCTGTGGTGGTTGTATGGTTGCTTGAAGATTTGGAAGTTGATGTTGCATGGATTGTTGCTGATGCAGGGATTGGGAGTTCTGTTGAGAATAATCTTCATTGCTGTCATCCGAGTCTGAGCCACTATCACTGCCACTTGAGTCGGTGTCCGTACTCGTGTCAGACGAGCTGAGGACACCGATTTCCTATAAAGAAAACATTTTTTTAGTTATGAATGCTTAAATTAATTTTTTAATTGATTAAAAATTCATTTAATTTTAATTTTAACCCTTTTAGTTGATTTAAAAAATTAATATCTAAAGCCTAGTACGCTGCTGATGCGAAACGAAATTTTTAGGAGGTCTCCAACAAGACAAAGAAATGATTACAAAAACGCAGCGAAAAAATATTCATTGTCAGTTACACCATTTCAAAAATTAAAACCAACGCAAATGAAAAAAAAAACACGCGCAGCCACACTGTAATGAAAAAAACAACAAAAATAAACACGAAAAAACACAAATGTCATTTTCCGCATACAAATGACCAGGGGGCCAATTCTGGTTCTGTGAAAAAGTGAATCCAAAAACTTTTCACGTTTTCACACTGATTTCGATTCCCGTTCTGTGAAAACGTGAAACCAAACATCAAAAACTCATTTGAATAATTTGCTTTCACGCCGTCATTGGGAAGTGAATATCCAAAATGAAAGCGTGAGTACGAACAAACAATGACAAATTAAATCATATCCCTTTCTCTGTCAAATCTATAAAGAAAAAAGTATTCCTATCTCATGAATTTTTCTGTTCTCTTAAAAAACACAAGAAAATTGAGAGAATCATGCTGTTTTCAAGAGAAATGGTAAGGTGTTTCGATTCGAGCATCGATAATATAGTTTTCATTCACGGAACCAGAAACGCTTATTTGTGGAAAATGAATCGAAAAATTGAAAGCAACGCTGCTCGAACCACCTTACCATTTCTCTTGAAAACAGCATGATTCTCTCAATTTTCTTGTGTTTTTTAAGAGAACAGAGAAATGCATGAGATAGGAACACTTTTTTCTTTATAGATTTGACAGAGAAAGAGATATGATTGAATTTGTCATTGTTTGTTCGTATTCACGCTTTCATTTTGGATATTCACTTCCAAATGACGGCGTGAAAGCAAATTATTCATATGAAAGTTTTTGATGTTTGGTTTCACATTTTCACAGAACGGGAATCGGAATTAGTGTGAAAAGTTTTTCGATTCACATTCTTCACAGAACCAGAATTGGCACCCTGGGTAATAATCTGAGTGCGAAAAAGAGTGTAGACTTCTCCAAAAAATACGCAACAACTATCAATTTCGTTTATCGAACAGCGTTAAGCCTACTGTGCTGCTGATGCGAAACGAAATTTTTAGTTGGTCTCCAATAGGACAACGAAATGCTTACCAAAACGCAGCGAAAAATATTCATTGTCAGTCCTCGCGTTCCGATGTTTATTCGCTAGGCTATCTAGTTATCCCAAAAATTTTGAGATAACTTGAGTTGTTGTTGCGTCAGCTGTCATCAGCTGTTTTCTAACAAGGGATTACAACAACACAAAGCTATCCGGATAACTGAGAATAACCATCGGAACGTGCCCAGTTACACCAATTCAAAAAATCAAAACAAATGCAACTGAAAAAAAAAGAACACAGCCAGCCAAGCTGTAACGAAAGAAACTACAAAAATACACACGAAAAAACACAAATGTCATTTTCCGCGCACAATAAATGGCCTGGGTATTTAATTGTGTGCGAAAAAAGAGTGTAGACTTTTCCAAAACATATGCAACAATTTTCAATTTCGTTCATCGAACAGCGTAGGTACTGCAGGGGGCCAATTCTGGTTCTGTGAAAAAGTGAATCGAATAAATCGTTTTCACATTCGCTGCCAACCATTGCTTTCACTTTTTCGATTCATTTGCCACAAATAAGCGATTCTGGTTCTGTGAATGAAAACTATATTATCGATGCTAGAACCACCTTACCATTTCTCCTGAAAACTGCACGATTCTCTCAATTTACTTGTGTTTTTGAAGAGAACAGAGAAATGCGTGAGATAGGAACACTTTTTTCTGTATGGATTTGACAGAGAGAGAGATATGATTGAATTTGTCATTGCTTGTTCGTATTCACGCTTTCATTTTGGATATTCGCTTCCAAATGACGGCGTGAAAGCAAATTATTCATAATGAAAGTTTTTGATGTTTGGTTGCACATTTTCACAGAACGGGAATCGGAATTAGTGTGAAAGCGTGAAAAATTGTTCGTTTCATTTTTTCACAGAACCAGAATCGGCCCCCAGAACGAAAAGTTAAGTTTTTCGTTAATGATTTCGTTGTGTCATTTTTGTATGGAATTTTTCGTTTCGCATCAGCAGCGTACTAGACTTTAAACGAAAAGTTAAACTAAATTTTTCGTTTAGAATATTCGTTGTGTCATTTTTGTAAGGGATTTTTCGTTCGCATCAGCAGCGTACTATTCTTGCATGAGCATGAGGGGATCAAAAAATTGGAAAGAACTCCTGAGGTCAGAAAAACTATAACTTGGTAACTACAGCCGAGAGTGCATTAGCTTTAGCAGGCACAAAATAAGAATTAGAACGGATATTCAAGGTGGCCACTGCAAACTAAAAGACACCAAGCATTTTTGGTCAAGTAGAAGAGCCAAATGCAGATGCTCCTGCGTCCAGAAGGAAGCACCAGACCACATATATTAGGAAGATGCGATACGATGTAATTATGCATCAAAGGAAAAAACATCAGGAAGGTATTCTATTCTCTCTGAAGGTTCTCCAAATACTCAAATTTCTGAGAGGAATTAAGTTGGAGAAAGAACTGTAATAAGTAAGTAGGGGGCACAATAGACCTTGAAGTTTGCACTTATCCCCAATTAATTTATTCAAGATGAGCAATCTCATTGCGTTAGAAGATCACTTGGTAAGTATGTAATTGACTCAATCACATTATTGTTTAAAAAAAAAAGTTAATCATGGCGGAATGAAAGTGGTAGTGTGGTGTTGTTTTCCTGCTGTTGGTTTGGGACCATTGCATCGTATTAACAGAATAATGCACCAATACATCAGTTTAACTTCTAATTGCAAATGTTTTGTCTGATACTGTATACGCATACAAGAAAGGAAAGCTACATTTATAACATGTAGATACCTTAACTGTCCAAATGGTACGAAAGAAACTCAGGAAACATAAAAATTGAAATTTCAATAAAATCTTAAGAAAATATAATGAACAAAAATTGAGTTTTTGATCAATTCCTACATTTTTAAGTCTGAGTATTATATACATTCATAAGTTGTTGGCCCAGAAAGTAGTTTAAAGATTTTTTTGTTTTAAAATACTTAAACTATCCATTATGAGTATGAGTCTTGAAGGCGTACAAGTGCAAAACAAGGAAGCAACCGCCATTGATAAAATTAATTAAATACAATAATCAATAAGGGTATTCATACAACATCGTAAAGTCGTCGTAATCGTTGTAAACTTTTAAACTTCGTAATTCTGTCACAATTTGTATGGAAAATTTGACAGATTTACGAAGTTTACAACTTTACGATGTTTACGACGAGTTTACGCTGTTGCATGAATACCCTTAATAACTAATTGACCAGAAATTGATTATAACATCATCATCGTGATTCTTTTAAGTATTATTTTTTTTTCCATTTTAACAAGGTGAACGACTTTAGTTTTTATTGACCTAAAGCCTTTAACAACAAAACCAACAATTATACAATCAAAAAAGGTCAGAAAAAGCGATTGAAGTTTAGTTTTTGTAGAATTTTTAAGACATTTAAGGTAAATTGAATATTGAAGCTGCAAAAAAAATGGAATTTTACCTGCTCAAGCGCCGCCGCAGAACTTGCCAACATCTGTGTTGCCGTCTGCTCTGGACCTATACTACTACTGCTACTGCTCGGCCTGCAATTATTGCTGCTACCACCAATGCCGCTCATGCCAATTACATTGGAATTATTACTGCTAGAATTATTATGGTACATTCGGTTATTTTGATTATTATGATATTGCTGTTGTGATGGGCTCGGCTGTTGCATGTGCTGCTGCTGCTGTTGTTGGTGCTGCAGTTGCTGTTGCCATTGCTGTTGTTGTGATTGTTGTTGTTGCTGTTGCTGGTGTCGTTGATTGTGGTGCTTTTGTTGTTGCTGAGGCGGTTGGTGATTGTAGTGTGATTTCGGTTGTTTTTGTTGCGACTGCTGTTGCTGCTGATGCTGGGGCATATGGAAGTCAGCTGAATTATTGTGGCTAGACGCTGACGATGAGGATGACAAATTGGCAATGGAACTCGCACTTCCGGCTCCACTGCTTCCGCCGCTACCAGCGCCTTGGAACATTGCACCCGCATCATCATCGTCAATTATCATTGGAATGCTTGGTAGTGTTGCTTGAGCGTTATTAGCATTCCATCTTTAAATAATTGCAAATAAAAGAATTAAAACAATATAATATTGACCTTAGTCTATGCAAAATATCATTAACTTACGCTGGAGCTGATTGTGGACTTTTATGGACTGGAGCGGTCGATGGCGATGAACCTTGTGGCTGTTGTTGTTGTTGCTGCATTGGTGAATTGCGCGGTACAAAGCCAACTGAAACAAAAATAACAAGTCAATATTAGCATAAAAATAACTAATAATAATGATAAACGTTTTTCAAAAAAAAGAAGAATTATTAAAATGATGTAGATCTAAGACGTACACTATGTAAGAACTTATTAAAACCTTAAGTACACGAATTGGTTGCACGCATTGCCGCATTTAGGCATTTTGACAATTAAATATTCATTCGAAATTATAATATATCGAACTTTAACAAGATTTGTGTGCATAAATGGATCGGCGTTGGTTGAGGCCTTGGGTCAGTCACTAAGGACTAACAGCCATCAGCGTGCTTTTTGTAAAAAAAAACGAACAATTTCGTCAGTATCTGTCGGTGCACAGAGGGCTCATCAGCTAATCTAACGGATCAAAAATCCAAGTCTTTCTAAACGAGTGGTATGTGTGTTCTAATCTTATTTTAAACACCTAAATAACCTACCAGGCACAAAAAAAAACAAGTCATTTTAATTGGTTATTTTGGACAATCAATTAATTTTCACATTTAAAAAAGCCAGAGAAATTATGAAATATTTGTCTCAATATAAGTTTTTGGACCAAATAAGGTTTCCACTAAGTTAAAACTATGCTAGGGCTTTGCATAGGTAAACACCGTAAATAATAATTAAAATAAAATTATCTTAATCTATATAAAGAAAAATTAATTTGTCAAACAAATTAGAGTTAAACAAAAACCTGCGATCATTGAAGTGATTGAAGGAACAATAACTGAATAATGTGTCTGCAATAAACGGTATAATTGTTTAAAAAGTAAAGTTTTCTGTCAGCTTATTTCATTGTCTCTTGAAATGTTAACAATAAACCAATGTATTTCCTGCCTTATATACAATACATATATTTTGGACTTTTGAACCGCTAGATTTCCTTTTGCGACCACTGTACGATGAGACGTAATGACCTCAATATAACTATAAAATTTACAGAACAAGATTTAGGAGCTTGTGTCCTGGATAAGGAATTGCGAAAAATGAGTTTCAATTGATGAATAAAGGAAATACAAAAATTTACAAACAACGAAAACGCTACATCACAATTACTTGTAACAAGCTGAACTTAGCATATTTTTGTTCCGCAAAGTCTAAAGCATAACAGACAGTAATATTTTTTTTTTTGCATGAAACTGTAACCATAGATATTTCTGGACAACCAGTATAGATGGTAGAGAATTTTCAATACCTTGGGAGTATTGTCTCTACTGCGAACTCGATATAATCAGCCGAATCGGGAAAGCAAAGCCTGAGTTCGGAATGCTGTCCAAAATATAGAGAAATAACTCTATAAGCCTTAAGACCAAGCTACGATTGTTCCGCTACAAAGATGAATCCGTGCACCCGCTTTCAGAAGACAGCTGCAAACGTTCGTGAATAGATGCCTGCAAAACATCTTGAGTATTTTCTGGCCTGACCGTATCTGCAATGATGAACTTCATGCGAGGACAGGTCAAGAAACCATCGACTCTATAATACGAAAACATAGGTGGCAGAGAGGATTGGACATACACAACACATCCTTACTCAAACTTTCACGCAGCGAGACAAACGAGTGGCCCAACCAGGAAGTACTTGGCTAAGAACGGTCGAAGAAAAATAAGCACAACTGCACAACTGGGGAAGAGTTGGATAGAGCTGAGGTAAATTCCAGAAACCAAACACAATGGCGCGTAGGAGTAGTGGAGGCCCTATGCCCCGCTACGGGAACCTCACGGAAATAACAAGTCCGAGGACCTTAGTAAGTAAGTTAGTATGAAACTGTAACGCACGCGAATTGTAAACTAGGCTGTAGGTAAGATTCTTTGTTGCTAGTACCGCAGAAGATAGATGGCGGCAAAGTTTCTATAAACCATTCAGGTAAACAGAAACTTAGGTTTGAAAAATTTGTCACTTTCTATCTTCTTAGGTACTAACAACAGAAAGTCGGATCTATGGCAACAATTGTTCAAAATTGCAAACTGAATATTTTTGGCTTATTAACTTTTTCTCTTCAACCAACATATTTTCCTATTTCCATTCAATGAACCATTTGATCATAAATTGAAGCTAAGCAAGGCATGAGCTAAGCGAACGGCTTTAAATTGCAATATCCCCCACTACTTAAATACATATATGTTTTTTCAATCTTTTAAATTAGAAGTCAAGCTTCATAACGTTCTTTGACATTAGGTGTTTGGAAGCGGATGCATATTTGTTCACACCTTAAGACAATTTACATGATGTAGAATATGCAAAAATGTGAAGCCCCATTTTGGGAAAGAGGATGCAATGTGAAGGATACACAAAATTCTTATTATCTTTGTTTTAGTCTGATGGTTTGTTATTTTCTTCATTTTGTGAACTTAATTAGTGGTGTAGGTACTATGATTAAGATTAAGACTAATTTTTCCATAAAGCTGGCCACCATACACACCACATGATAACCCTGCTTGTGGCCATGATTTTAACTTGAACCTCGAAAGTTAAAGGCTTTTCACACCGAATCAAAGAGGTCAAAATCGAAACAAAATCTAAGAGGTTTCTCATAAATTTTTAAATTTTGTAATCACGTAGATTATAACACAATCTTCTCAAAATCTCCTTGCAAGAACACGACTGTGAAGGTGCTTTTAATCACGAATTTCCTTGTTGTCATAGTCTCAGTATTTATTACCAAAACGTTGGTTGAGCAAGAACTAAATTAAACAACCTATATTTATATTTTGCTTCTCATGACTATCATATCATAGTCTCAATTGAAACCTGGCTCAATGATTGTCACCTCTCAACAGAATTATTCAATTGTAATCAATACACTGTTTATCGAAAAGAAAGTTGTTCCTTAAAAACCGGTCATTATCGAGGTGGTGGGATTATCATCGCCATTCGGGCTAGCCATATTTCTAATCAAATTGAATTGTTTTCGAGTAAAAATGACACTATCTTTGATATTGATCAATTAATTATTAATGTTAACCTTGGAAAAAATGTAAATTTATATATCTCTGCCAGTTATGTCCCACCAGGAAGCCCCCTAGAATTATATAACATACATCTAGAAAATTGTCGATCTCTATTTTGTACTTTGAATTCATCTGATCATGTTATTTGTCTAGGTGATTTCAATATTGGCGATGTAAATTGGAAATTTGATGCTGATGATAAATATTTGATTCCTTTTGATGTAAAAACAGAAATTGAAAGCTCTGTTATCGATTTTTTCAGTCAGTATAACTTATTGCAACAAAACTATATATAAAATTTTTTAAATCGTATTTTGGACTTAGTTTTCGTGGACAATGAATTAGAAATAACCATTGATAAGGCTGATTTTCCAGTAGTAAATAATTCACAGCATCATATTTGCCTAGTCCTAGATTGTAAGCTCTTAGAATATGTATATACCAACTGTCAATGAAACTGTTAGTTTTTACGATTACAGGCATGGTAACTTTGATGCCATGAATGTGTTTTTAAACTCAGTACGTTGGGAAACAATTTTTGAAAACCAGAATCTAAATCAAGCGTTTAGGACTTTTAAATCTTATTTGAAACAGGCATCTGACAGCTTTATACCGAAAAAAATAAGTAAGCAGAATTCGAACCCACCATGGTTTAATAACAGGTTGAGTAATCTCAAAAATAAAAAAAATAAGGCTTCCAAACTGTATAAAAAAGATAAAAATAATTTAATTAATAGTCAGAACTATCTTAAGATTCAAAAATCGTATGATGTTTTGAATAAATTTATATATGTATAATAAGTTTAATTGAATATGAAGAAAATTTGAAAAGAAATTCTTCTGTTTAAGTGGAGTGACCGAATATATAATTCAAAGCTCACTTGAACTTTTAACTTTGAATTATATTATAAGTTTAATTCAACTGCTGAATCACAAATAAAAAAAGATTGTAAAAGTAATAAAAGTAGTAAAAGTGTATGGAATATTCTGGATCCACATCTAGTGATTTGCCAACTATTTGTAATCTTTTTGCTAATTATTTCAAATCGGTTTATGCTTTAACGTCTCCTATCGAGCTCTCCAAATTTTGTCCTACTAATGTGGTTGATTTAGGGTTTATGCAGTTAAGTTTTTCAGAAGTTTTCGAAGCGCTGATTGGAATTGATGAAAGTAAAGGTGTTGGCCCAGATTTTATATCTCCCAAAGTAATAAAAAAGTGTGCAATGTCTCTCGCGTTGCCTTTGTGGCTAATTTTCAATAGGTCTTTAAAGTTAGGTCAATTTATAGATGAATGGAAAAAATCTTTCGTACCTAACTCCGATTTACAAATCTGGCTCAAAGCAAAAAGTATGTAACTACCGACCAATATGTAAACTATCTGTTATTCCAAAAGTATTTGAAATAAAATGCACGACTGGATCGCACGTACTTGCTCTTATGTTCAAGTTGTGTGGGGCTTAAGAACTTTAAAAAATACTCAACTAATTATAGAAAAAGTAAAAAAAAAGCATTTAAACCGTTCTTTTAATATAAATAAACAGCCTGATAAATAACTTAGAGCTCAAAAAAAAGTATGCCATTTGATTACTTGAAAAAATATGAATATATGCAAAAAAAAAAGATTAAAATCGTTGGAGCCGTTTTCTTAAAAATTATTTTTTTATGTATAAAATTTTTGTAACATTTTTCAAAAAAAAAATTGGTATGCCAATTTTGAGTATATATTAATATACATTTAAAACTGAAATTTCAAAACAATTCATCAACCCGTTTTTGAAATACATATGTAATTTTCAAAAAAAAATTTTGAGTCTTTTTTTAAAAATCCAAAATTTATTTTTTCAAAAATTTTGGTATGCAGTATTATTTATATTCTAACAAAGGTTTTGTACAAAAAAAATTCATTGAATTCGGATGAGCGGTTAATGAGAAAATCAAAAATAAAAAAAAAACCGTTATATGGCAGGTACCGTTAATAAATGTTTTTGGTGATTTTTTTTCTTGTTAAAAGGTACATCATATCTACAATAATACACTGATTTTTTTTTTTATCAAAATCGTTGGAGCCGTTCTTGAGATAAATAAGCTTTTCCTTAACGGTTGTATGGCAAGTACCGTTATTTTTTGAGCTAAAAAAAAAATTCAATTTCCCCTCTGGAGAGTTACAAAAAAACCTTAAGTTCAAAATTTGAAGAAAATCGCTTCAGTGGCTAAGGCTGTAGGTTGAGGTACGGACAGACAGACAGACAGACAGACAGACAGAATTTTGCCACCCACTTTTTTCGTGTTCTCTATCATCGTAATGTCATGTTTGATTGTTATCTCGAAATTTTTTTTTGCACGATACCAAAACTTACCCTATAGTACCTATATCGCAAGTAAAAATTGTATGTGATAAGTAAAATTTTCTTACTAAACAACTCATATCTGTTTCTCAGCATGGATTTGTTTCGGGTAGATCCACAGCTACTAATCTCACAATCTTATGCGATTCGGTTGTCAGAGGATATGAAAATGGGTTCCAGACTGATATCATTTTCACCGACTTTGCCAAGGCATTCGATAGGGTAAATCATGATATTTTAATATTTAAACTATCTAAGCTTGGTTTTCACTCCACATTTCTAAAATGGATATGTTCATATTTCACTGATCGAACCCAAGCTTTAAGAATAAATAATTTTGTCTCTAAATGTAAAAATCTGCTAGATAAAGTGTCACAAAAAAAAAGATTTTGAAGTCGTATTAGATCAGCAGTACACCTATCACTTTGATTATATCTATATATAAATAGGCTTAAATTAATTTTGTGGTACCATTTTCTCAAAAAGTATTTGACCGATTTGGATAAATTGTATGTGGTTGGAAAGCTATGGTCGCGGGGGGTGTGCGAAACACAAAATTAAACAGTGTGGGTCCATTTTAGCTAAGAACCATTTTATACTGCCGCTCACTGTGCACATTCAAAAAATTTAATTTAAAAAATAAAAAATTGTTTATTGCTTCAATTTTCAAATATTTTATAGCTAGCTTTCATTTTTTGAGTGGTGTCGAATTTCGACAAGCGGTGGGGGAGAGACTAGTGGTAAATAAAGCAAATAAGATGTTGGGCTTTTTAAGAAGAAACACTAGAGATTTCTAGACGGTTATGCACTTAAATCTCTTTATATAGCCTTCGTAAGATCAACTCTTGAGTACTGTTGTGTGGTTTGGAATCCTAATTATGATATTCATTAAGGATTCAAAAAAGTTTTATGAGATACTGTTTTTATAAGCTAAACTGGAATATCGTTATGCCCACATATAATGTCAGATGCCTGCTTTTTGGTATTCAATCGCTTGAGGTCAAAAGAAAGTATTATTCAATTATGATGGTTAAAGATATAATCAATAGCCACATTATGTGTCCCTACTTGCAGGAGTCTCCGCATCATAGGTTTTTACCTACGAGAAACTTTTTCAAGAAGAAATTACGGTAGAAAAGAACCTATTACTTGTTGCATCAGAGAAACTAATGCCGTTATTGATCTTATAGATATTTGTATGCACTGTCCAAGAGATTCGTTCAAATTCTAATGTCGATATTGTTGTTTGATTAATTATTTTGTTTACATGCATATTAAATTGTTAAATACACCCCCGTTCTGAATTCCGATTATTTAAAAAATCCTTTCGTTTTCAAATTCTGGGTGTTTTGAAATTCTTTTCGTTTTCAATACTTGCGGAATGAATGTGTTTTGATTTTCGGGTGGATTGTAAACTAGATTGACATTTTGAATTAATTTGAAGTTTAATCTTTTCTTGAATTTAAATAATAAAAAAAAAACTATTTCTTCTTGCAAATACGGGCAGACACACCACTGGATTTTCTCTAAAAAGCCACGGACCACGATACCACTTCCATTTTTGATGTTGCGTTTAAATTTAATTTATTTACACTGATTTTTTTTTATATTTTTGACGTTTCAAATTTTCTTTTTACGGATTTCAAAAAAAATAAGGTTTGAATATCGACTATTGCGGAAGTGAATTTGTACTAAATTCAGAACATGATTTTTGAATCCTTGCGGAAATCAATTTCGTAAACGGATTTGATTCCGAGTGGAAATCAGAACAGGGGTGATAATTTATTTCTGTTCATATATTTTATATTATTTACTATTTTATTTACTACCTACTTATTTAAGTATTATTGATTTTAATTATTTAATTACTTTTATTATTAATATTATTACTAAATTTAAGTACTATTATGTAATGTAATCTAAAAGAGAATAGAATCTCAAATTTATGAAATAAACTAAAAAAACTAAACTAAGACAAATCTATTTTATGGTGGAGTTACTCTAGGCATGCCAATTTATAACAATTTTGTTTATAAAGGTATACCAACTGCCAGGGCCCATCGCCACCGGCGCACTTAGGTTTTTTTCAAGCCCCGTGAAGTCGCGAAAAACAAAACGGTTATAAACTGGCATGTATCACGTTGATTTTGATGAGAATTTGGGCTTTTTGTTGGAAATATAGATTATTGTTCGGTGTGAAAACCGTGTTAAGTGGGATATTATTGTATAATTTGGTGGCGGGTTCTGCCCATGTTCAGTGTACTTTCCAATTTTATTGACGGGATTGAATCACGGCCGAGTTGCGTGCAGCTAGCTTATTGTTAAGTCATAGAATACAAATATAGTATCTGTCATCTCATTAATAATGCATGTATGTAGGTCAACTACGCTAGAACGGCAAATGGAATAATTATTTTTAACTTGATTATTTATCTTGAAGCTACAAGTGTACAACCATCTTGTTTTAAGCGTGAATTTAAACACATTCAACTGATTAAAAATAAATAAATGACAAATATTATTTCCGACACCCTCTCCACTAATCAATTAAAAATAAATTGGTCCATAGATCATCTTTTATGCATACATGCTAATCGAAAACGTCTACTTAAAAAACACGGGACAGGCTATTGAAATATAGAAATATAGGACTGTCCCCAGAAGTACAGGACGGATGGCCACTGTAGTTATGGTGCTAATTTGACGTTTCGGAAAGCTACTTTCGTTCGGTTTTGTAGCTTCCAACAGCTCTCGACTGTTATCGTGCTACCTTTAAGCATAAAATAACCAATTAGCGTATCCCCTTCCCCTATTTTGGCTAGATGCATTTTTTTTAAAGAAACAAATCTTAAGACAAGTTTTTTTTTTCTTCTGAAAATTTTCTTTTTGATGTTGGTATTGAATAATTACTTACTTATATGGTTCTTTCGACTGCCGGTAGAAACTTTTGTTTTCGAGGATACTCTCATTGTGCTATTTTCTAATTTTGGAGCTGGTCCAACAGTTTTGCTTGCCACTTCAGTCCTATAAAAATTAACACATACAAAAATTATTTTAGTTTTAAAAATTGAATTAAATATTAAATTAACTTACCGCGTTTTCTTAACCTGTATATTGTGATTTAATTTCTCTAATGTCATATCACCTGTCTTTTTATCGAATATAATTAAGCATTCTTTTGTATATTTTTTGTGATTTCCCTTATAAACTGTATGAGGCACACCGGAACTTTCTGTAAAATAAAAATGAAAAAAAATGTTAGAAATATTTTATTTCAAATTAAATTTGTTTAAAAAACTAAAGATGGAACAAATGGGATATTATATCACAAATTATTCAACATCAAATTAAACACTTATCGGAAAACTTGAAGATTTTAATGAACATAAATAATAGAGTCCTATAAATGATAGCCCAGTTAGAAAGCAACCATTATTGAAAACCCAATCAGTCTTTAAAAAAAACACCCTTTAGAGATGAGACGACTTCTTATGATGGTAAAATGATTCAAATTAATGTAAACAGAAAAATAACTAACCCAATTTTTTTTATATAATATCATAAATAATGACTTCAAATCCAGTGTCAACAAAAAAGAACTTATAAAATAAATAAGATAAATACCAGCCGATAAAAATAGGTTAAGGTGTTAAACATCTTATCTATCATTCATACAAGGAATAATGAAAAAAACTTAAACAAATATAGGTACAAGTAATAAATCAGTTAGATAATTAAAACGTAGTAAAAATATGAAAACTAATAAACAAAATGAGAAGAAAACCATAAAACTTGACAACATTAGAAAGTTGATACTTATTTAAGCATACTTAACTTTCAAACCATTGCTGCTTAAAAAGTGTGTTTTAAAACTTTACATTCTAATCACTTTATTTGGGGACATCTTTTTTTCAGATGAAAAAGAGCTGATGGATTTTTTGTATTAAAGTATTAAATTCCATCGAAAATTGGATATAGAAGATATTGCAACCAGCTTCAAAGAGTCTGATTATCGACAAAAAAGGCGATACTAATAAAACTGAAAAATGTCAAGAGTGGACTTAGCAAAATCATATTCTTAATTAGTTAGGGAGATGGGTTTGGAGATAAAAGCTTAATGATATATACCATTTGTATATCAGTCATTGCGAAAACAAATGTATGCTTTCTTTGTAAATTCAAGGCGATAATGGTCAACAGAAGTGCAGTTTTCTTCAAATTAAAAAAGTTGTCTGTCAAATTTTGATGAAAATCTCTCAGAGAGATGACAAATTATTAAAGAAGCTCGGAATGGTTTGGTGGCAACATTCTGCAATAAATTACATAAGAAGAAAAGAAAATGAGAGTTGTTTCTTTTGACTTTTATGTGAGGAATCCTGTTTATATTTTATTCTCCTGCTCTCTTAAAGAACGGATGAAAATTTCGCAGCTCTCAAAAAATATAAACTGGCTAAATTTCAGCCCCTAAGAAATTCCTTGGGCAGAGATTGTCCAAAAAGAGGTTATATTTTAATTTCTCGTAAGCGTTCTTTTCTGTCCAAAAATACTCATTTTTGGATTTTGGAACTGGAATTGGGTAACAATTTCCGAAAGTTAGAATAAACAATTGGGAGTTTTGGTGAAAAAAATGTTTCATTTATTTTGTTTTTTACAGTTGAAAGCAAGATAGAAAGTTTAATTTGGCTGAAACGCTGAACAAAATTCTATTTTCGAATGATTCGGTGCGATATGTTCGATTTGTAGTACCTCGTGGCATGATGGTTAGTGCGCTGCACTGTCATGCAGATGTTTTTCCCGAGGTACTGCCTCTTGCGAGGAACTGATAAATCCTCCAAGAGTATAATTGCCATGAATAAGTGCTTCTCATCTTGCCGTTCGGACTCGGATAAAAATTGTAGGGGACCTACCCATTCCTGCCAACAACACGCACACAGAAATGGTTGAGAGTTGTAAGTTACTAGGCCCTGGTTCTTCACGAGCTGTTGCGCCACCAAAACTATTTATTTATTTTATTTTATGTTCGATTTGTATTGTCTGCGTTTAATGGAGATTTTGCAAGATTAATTTCTAACCTACTTTTTTATCGAAGTACATAAAAGTGTATGGAAATCTTAAAGTTTTGAAGGCGATTAATGTCGTTTTTGATTTGATTTTGGAATTGTTCCATTCCTATTGAATATGGCAAATTTGGAGTAAAAGAAGCAATTTCAAACGTCCAAACGAAAACGACATACATATGTACCGTCAACCCGGGTCACTTGGGCCATTTTTCATATTAAAATGTGAATTACTTTTGCAATAATTTTTTTTTTTCAAATGAAGATTTCTACATTTTTACCTATTTCACTCACTCTATAGGTATGATAAATCTTGAACAATACTACGGAGTAGTTTTTTATGTAGATGCTAAAATATGGGTGGCCGGGCGGACGTTTTATACATTTTTTTTTTTACATTACATTACATTTTCATATAAACTACAAGCAGCAAGTCAATCTTAACCAACCCAAAGGAAAGAAGAGATTTTTTTTTATATACTAGGTATTATTTTTTAATGGCTACCACTGATTTGTTTGTTTTTAATATATTTTTTAAAATATTTATAAATATTAATTTAAATTTTCATATCCTTGGAAAGATATTGGAAAAAGCAGTCTCTCTACCCAGCACCTCTTTGGCCACCCGGCCAAAGTCACCCAAAATGCCGGCCCAAGTCACCCCACCATTTGGCATTTTTTATAAAAAAATAAAAATTTATTGTTTATTTAATAGTTACAGATGTAGAATGAAGAGAATTAGATTTGCAAAACAATACATATATTGGAGTTAAAGCCATTTTGCAATCATATTTCTGCAACATATTAAAACTATCCAACATTTTAAGGTGATTTTTTTTTTTACATTTTTAAGAAAAATAAATTTTAGTAAATCTGATTTTCTAATTTTAATTAACTAAAGCTAGTATGATCATGTTTTAATTCATTAAATTTTAAAAAAGAAGTTGGAAAAAAATTAAAAAATTCATTCATATTTAAACAATTTTTTCAAAAAGTATCCATTCAAAAGCCAAAGTCACCCAACCAGGCCCAAGTCACCCGGGTTGACGGTAAGTGTATCTAATTAGATATCGGTTTATTGGTTGGCGGAAAAATTTAAGTTGTTGTTTTATTCGTAATTTTTAATATTCATTGATTGTGTGAATTCTTTGCAGTTTATACGTTTCACGGGTAGTCAATTCAATTATTTTTCTGCCGAGAATGTTTTGACCAAAAATTTGACTTAAATATTGTAAACCAATTTTCAATAATTTGGCTGATTAGTAAGTTCAAATTGGCACCGCACCGGCGCGGCGGCGATGTTCGGTATAAAACTTAAAAGAAATCAAAACATCATCTAAACAATATTTAAGTATTTATTTTTTTTAATTTCCAACAACACAAAATTAAATCGAAAAGTATTAAAAGCTACTAATTGTCTTCACGTGTATAATATCTAAATAAACTGTTTGTTTGTTTTTTGATTTCAAAGTCACGAAGGTTGTTTTCTTCGTCTGTGGCTCAAGTAACAGACATTTAAGGCGATTCAATTAAAATTTTCCAATTTATTTTGCCCTCATATTATGCTATTCACAAAATCAACCCAATTAAATTAATCAAAAATGAAGATACATAGAGGCATTGTACATAAAATAAAATAAAATGATATATCTGGCATTGGCATACAAAAGAAAGACCTTCAAAAGTAAAAGAGAATTTATTTTTGTTTTTGTATCTTAATTATATGCAAACTTAATAATAAATAAAATGAAAATTAATAAAACCAAGTTGATGGTTTTCTACAAGAGTCAAATTATTGTTGATATCAAACAAGCAAAACAGAGTAAAAGTCACCTTTATAGGATTTCAATAACATATCAAAAGTTGTCTGGCAACAAAATTCAACCAAGTGTTGACTTATCTTTATTATTATTATTCTTTTTTTTTTTTAGGTACACTTTCGATCACTCGTTTTCCTGTTCAAAGTTTTTATATATACGACATCTAAGACAGGTACGTAGCTAGGATTTTTCATTAGAGGGGTTTTTAGTGCAGAAGAAATTGTTTATATAAAATTTATTTATGTTGTGGCGAGGCACAAAAATCCCTTTATGCAGTGACATTAACTATATACTTAAATCAGATTGTTGATTGGATTTTTTGGATATCGATCGTTCATTTCCAGTGGAGGTTGCATGGACCCATATTAGTCCAGTGCATTTATAAAATTTCATATGGGCGACCCAGCAGTTTGTAACACCCCAAAATTTTGTTTTATTATTCGAAAGGTAGTTGATAATAACCCTAATTTTTCGAACTCGCGAATTGACCGTTTGCCGCCATCTTGGATTTTGTTTCCTTTTAGTTTTTATCAAATAGCTATCTCGGTTTTTAGAACTTATCAACAATTTTTAGATATTTTTAATATTTAGTTACAGACTAACACAAATAATTTGTATTCATTTTGTAATCGTTTTCGAAAAGGTACCAGGTAAGGTACCTTTTAAAGGCAAAAGTATTAAATTTTGTCATGGCAACCTTTCCTCCTTTCAATGGAATCCTCAGGGTGGACGGCGGGTTGGAAGACCAAGAACAACATGGAAATCAACTGTCTTAGCGGAAGCAGAATCCCAGAGAAAGACGTGACCACAAATAAAATACCTTGCAGCAGACTGTGAAGGGTGGAGACGTTTTGTTGACGCCCTATGTATGCCCCAGTCAGAGTTAGAGGACACGATGATGATGATGATGATGATGATGATGATGATGATGATGATGATAGCATACAAAAATCAAAATGGTCCATTGCATTAAAAATGCGGCGGTACAAACTAAATAAAAGCTAAAACGAAAGAAGAAAATGCTTAAAATTGGTACTAAGCTAGAGAACCACTTTAAAACTTGTGATCTTCATTTTTTTTTTCGGAAAACGGTACAAAACTGTTAATACAAAAATATTCATATCTTTTTCATTTAGATTTCAGAAAAAAATAAATTCCGCAAAATTGTTGAGAACTCAGAAACTTTTCAGAGAAATTTTGAAACAAGATGGCGGCCAAACGGTAAATTTCGCTAGCGCTAAAAATCAGGGTTACCAACTATGTACCTTTCGAATAATAAAATAAAATTTGGGGGTGTTACAAACTGCTGGGTCAGATGCGTCTGATTCTTTTCAAAATTCAATGAGTGCGGAGAAGAAATCAAATTTTTTCTCCTTCACACTCATGAAAATTCCCAAAGAGTCAGACGCAAAGAATCATCTCGTGTAGTAAGGGACATGAGAGTAACGCCTTTGTTGGACCTTGCACACTTTAGAAAAAAAGCTTTTTTGACAGTTTTAAATACATTTGGAAAATCCAGATATATTTGTGTAAATAAGCGGCCACAGATGACAGATTCTTAATAGCTGGGTCCACTGGACACGAACGATGTCCAACATCCAAACCACAATCAAATCAGCTACATATCTGATTTGTATGGATATGTCACTGCACGGACATGGATTTTTGTGCCTCCATTGTTTTTTTTTTTCAAGACATGTTCATAGTCCGAGAATGGCTCATGCCCAGTGGAGCCCGTGTGTCTACATTTAAAAACAAACAATATTTAAGATTTAACTTAACGTTTACCATTTCGAATTGTTATTTCCAATTTGATTCACTTTTATAAATCTTGAGCGCTCAGTAGTCCTTGACAAAGCAGGAGAGTAAAATATAAACAGAATCATAATTTTTTTTTTTTAATTTTAACTATATGCCTGTAAGACCTTTGGTCTTTTAAATGCAACCTGAATTGCACGGCACTAGTTAGAAAGAGAAGAAGGATAGGAAAGATTTGGCACAGTGGATTGAGATCAAGGTGTTTATTATCACATTAAATCCCACGGGTGGCATCCAGTTAAGCTGGGAGAAATTAGAAAAGAATGCTGCCTAGAATGGGGGTCGAACCCACACCTCTAAGTTAGCAGTCAAGCACTACATCTGCACCATTGCCACCCGCCAAGATCATATACAAGTAAAAACAACTCTTTTTATTTTTTTTTCTTCTTATGTAATTTATTGCGACAAACAATATTTGAGCAAGCGAATCCAAAAAATTTCAGTCTCAGTTTTTAAGGGGAAAAGTGAGGAATTTTTGTGAGGGATCGTGATCGTGTTTATATTTCTGAGTGCTCGAGTCCTCTGAGATCTCAGAAATATAAGCTGGCTTATTAATTTCGAGCATAAATATGATATTGAAATAATATGACAGCTGGAATTACGTCAATTCTGTCAAGTACGTCGCTATTTACATTCCTCGCGTTCCAATGTTTATTCGCTATGCTATCTACCTATCCCAAAAATTTTAAGATAACTTGAGTTGTTGTTGCGTCAGCTGTTATCAGCTGTTTTTTAACAAGGGATTACAACAACACAAAGCTATCCGGATAACTGAGAATAGCCAGCGGAACGTGCCCATTGAATGATTTTTCCAATGATGAAGTTTTTGGTGTTATTGTAATACATTGCTTTTCCCTCATTTTTCGTCAGCTGTTTTCAATTTCTTTTGAAAGCGTCCCATCAGTTTCTTTTATGACACTTCAATAGGGGCTGAACTTCTTAAAAGGTATGTATGTTTTGTTCATCTCTGAATTCCAACAAGATTTCGACTGGTTTTATATAAAACATGTGTTTTACGAAAACCTGAAATTACAAGAAATTTATGAGAAAACTTGTATTTTTCTTCAAAAACCGATATTTTCGCGAAAGCCGGGTTTTGAGTTCGGTGGGAAAAGGATATTAGTTGTTGCACGAGCTGTCACTATTTAATGCTAGGTATGTTTCCACCAAAGGTTTATCTCAGTTCAGATTTAATAAATCTGCTTGGTGTTTCCAACGCACAAAAAGATTTAAAAAAGATTTACTTTGACAGCACCTTTTAAAATGCAAATGGTGGTTCATTTTTTCTTATGAAGAGGAGGTGAGATAGACTGTTTCCTTTGTGAAGAACTGAATTCAGCCATGAATGAATCCTTCAGCGCCATAAAAGAACAGGTTAGTTTGATTTGTAAAAGTATTTGTCCAAAGAAGATTTAACAGGGTTAATTTCTAATCTCCAAGATTTACGAAATTATTTGTATGGTAAATCTTCGAGATTTAAAGAAGATTTGAGGTAAATCTTATTTAATCTAAGATTAGCGTTAGGTGGAAATGTAGCATAAGGCACGTTCACTTGAGTTTATTAAAAATAATAGCACGTTGCAGCTAAAGTTGCAAATAACTTTAGAAAATTTTAGAGTAGTATCGTGCTAATAGCTTGACTTTAGCCTGTTTAAAATTTGAATCCTTGAATGACATGAAATTCCCTTTTGTCAGCTAACTAAAAAACTCAGAAGATTCTGCAGAGCATGAAGACTTTTTCTCGCTACGTGCCTGATCTGCAGACCGGTTCATTGAATATAAGATCTTCAATATAGGAACAATCATGATTTTAACTGTTTCGACACACAAAAAGCGGTAAGGAAATTTAACAGGCAACTAAAGTGAAGAAAACCACACTCCACAACCACACCATCCAGCCAATTTATGTGATTAAACTTAAAAAAAAAAACAAAAAACAATATTAAAACCAACAACGAGATTTGTTGCTGTCATGTATTTTAATTTGGTTGAATTAAATTTTGATGACGAATTAAAAAAAACTAAAGAAAAAAACAAACAAAATGACCGACGCGAGGCGCTGAGCGATCGACGGCGACGTCTTGGTAGAAAATTGGCAAAGTTGGAGCTGTTTATTACTACACAGAGCGACCTTACTACCATAGCTTAAATCAAGCTCACAACTCAGGGGACAGGTATTTTGGGATGAAGCCAGAGCTATTGTGCTTAAATAGTAAATGACTATAACTGTGCGAGTCGTGCGAATATAATATAAAAATATAAAATCGAATCTTTATAGTCTTTTGGGAATTGATTTGATTATGAATTCAAACGTGTCACGCACTGCCCCAATTTCATTTGGATCATTGTACGCATGCAGACAACAGGTTTACCTATGTTTATATAGGTATGTACCTACATTTGTTTGTGTCCATTATAAGGTAGCTGTTTGCACGATGATCAGAAACTAATAAGCGTGATCATAGAATAAAATATAAAACACATATGTAGTTAAAAAATTACTATTCTAAGAAATTAGAGAGAAAGTTGCGTTTCATCGTTTATGTAATCAAAAAAACATAAGAAAGAAAACGCTTAAGCTCGGATTGACTAATGATGAATCTATGTGAATTTGCAATTGTTTGATTTTTTTTGCGAAATGGAGGGATAACAAAAGAAGCAGAGAGTGTGGATCAAATACATATACATAAAAAGCTACTGCCGATTAAGACCACTTATATAAAAGAAAAATCCAGTTTACTAGACAAATGACCGGTTGCCATTTGGCAAGCTGGTTATTAGTGAACTACTCTCAAGATCTTATATGGCATTTTCAAAACACATCAATATAGTCTATAATCAAAATAACTTCCACTTTACATAAAGATTTTAATCTTATTTTTACTTGCTCTATAGGACAATTATTGGTTTCATGTAAAAATGTTATCGAGGTTTTAATGAAACTTAACATTGATTACATATGGATTAGGAAGTCCAAAAGCAGTGGTTTTTGTCATACCTTCCGGTCTTTGTCGTTCGTTGCGTGCCGTCATTTGTTCATTGAGCTAGAGTTCATAGCTCAACAACTTAGGGGACAAGTCTTACCGTGACATGAATTGACTATTGTTTAAAATCAAAACCATTTTTAAGGAAAGTAAAGCTTAGATTAGACGGTCAACGCATTGAGTCTTTGACGTCACCAGAAACATCTTCAATACACTGTCAACGTAGACTGTGTCAACGCATGAAACGTTGACAGCACTCGGTCAATGTTGTTCTAAAATGCGTTGACGTGTTATTTGTGTCAACGCGATTGGTACATTTTGGTGTCAACGTATTGACACGTGAAACGCTGACGATTACACTACTTGACCACATCCAAGCACTATGAACGTTGACGCGTAATTGATAAGAGCAAGATTGAATCATTTTTACGTAGACGATCACGGGACATTTGCTCCTGTAGTGTTATCGAACACTACTGTGTGGATATGGATTAAAAACCTCTTTAAAATCAGAAACTTTTGAAGTTTTTTTTACTGCTCCGCAAAAAGGTGATTTTAGAGCAGTTGGGTGACATTCAGATCGAAATACACTCTTTCCGTCAAAATTAAGTTCATTCCCATCTGTCAAGTCATGTCAAGTCATGTCAATGTCGATTGATTAAACAAACCGTTAAAAAATCAGAATTTCTTTTAAGTTTTTTACTGCTCCGGACAAAAGTAATTTAAGGGCAATTGGTTCACATTTGGATTGAAATATACTTTTGCTGTCAAAATATAGTTTGTCCCCAATCTGTCAACTATTGATGTATTAAAAATTCTCAAAAACATGCAATATCTTCAAGATTGATATGAAAGTCAACGCAAGCTACATTGACATGGCAGAAAATTCTGCTGTATCAACGTAAGAATATAGTCAACGAGTTGGTTGATGTGTCCCAACTTCGTTGAGTGATTACAGAGCCAGCAAAAACAATCATCGCATTGACCCTCAAATTCGTGTCAACTATTGTCAACGCAGCCGTCAACGCATGGACAGTATATTGCGTTGACAATCACACTACAAGACAACTTTGGGACAGATTTTGACGTAAGAGAGTCAACGCTTTGACCATTTGCGTTGACCGTCTAATCGTAGTCATACGAAATAGTACCTCTGTTTGTTTTTTTCCCAAAACTGCCCACTTTAGTCCAAAGTTCTGCTATAAATTGACAGTTTTGAGAAGCAAACGAACAGATCTTAACTTTGACAGTTTTCCTGATTTATTGGGCGCGTTCGGCCGGTAGTCCGATAGGGTATCCAAAATACTTTAGTATCCGATACGTTGGCGAACGACCAAAACCGGATAGGTAACATTTGCTGTCAAAAGAGTGAGAGCTGCTAACAAAAATAAAAATAAATTGAAATTTTCAGCAACGATTTTGTGTCCTTACATAAATTATTTTATACCAAATCTCCTCTGTATCAAAAATTTATTATTAATTTGCATTGCAAATGATTTTAATATGCATTTAAATATAATTTGGAAATGTTTTTGCTCGAACAAAAAAAAAATCCGATGTGGAATCGCAAATCCAAATAAATGGTCAGCTGTTAAGCAAAGTCAGCTGTTCTTAGAATTTCCCTTCGGATAGTTGAGTATCCCGAAATTTTTTGGATAGCTTGAGATTTCTTTCTCACATCAGCTGCTTCACTGATCAGCTGTTTTTTCCTATGGGATTACAACAACACAAACTAATCCGGATCGCTTAAGATACGCCGCCGAACGCGCCCATTAGCTGTGTTTAATGAGCAAAAAAAAAATAGATATGGACAGAGTAGAACAGCACAAGTGTGTCAACACTGTCAGAACAAGAAAGAACAGAAAAGTGCAGCTTTGTGTTTACGGGATTTTTGCCAATGCCTTTAAGCTGTGAACAGAGAATATCAAATAAAGAAGCCAATCCTTCGTACGTTTCACCCTCCAAAACCCATTTGTTTACATGGTTGTATTTTTAATTTAATTTCGTGTCGAAGAATAGATGTGAATTGCAACAGCAACAAGACCTGTGCTGAATGATGTGGTGAATGACGAGTTGATTCTATGTGTGCGTCTTTCACTGCTTTTCACTAATACTTTGCAAATCTAATCATCACAGCTATTCGTTTCAGCTTGTAGGCAAATCAAATTGACAGCTGAGGATTGGCTTCTTTATTTGATATTCTCTGGCTGTGAAGTTTCATATTAAAAGAATGTTTGAATTAATTTTTAATTTAAATTTAATATCGATTCACAGTTTTTATATTCTCTTATGTTTTTTCTTCACATGATTAGTCGAAAAATATATGAAATGTACTTCTGTGCTTATTATTATCTCAAACAAACAAATCAGCTGATACTTTGACACTTCTCAACAATTTGCTCTACATCAAAAGTAGATGCAGGAAATATTGTACTAAACTGTTTTGGAAAACTTCATGGAACATAAAGTAACAAAATGTTAGAACAGCTTGAGACAAGGTTTTTACTTATGGAACCCATAATCCCGTACTTTTTCTATAATATTTTGTGCTGAACAGATTCATCGAACACACCTAGTATCGAATTAACTTTCAAAATGTCAAAATAGATCTGTTTGCTTAATATGTCATTTCCACTGAACTCTGAAAGATTTGATCTCAAAATCCAGAATTAATTTTTGTATAAAACATCTGCGCATATTTTTAAATATTATCAGTGAAGAGTCAACGGCGAGTGCCACAAAACTCCGTACTAGAAGGTTGTTTTTGAGTGAAATATCTGTTCGATTCTTGATGGAAAAGTTCAAAATTTTAGAGAATGATAAACTACAAAAATATTGCTCCAACCTGCTTCTAAAATATGATACATTTGATGTTTGGGGGTTAAATCAACAGGAGAGACACTAGGTTGGTGTTAAAGATTTTTACAAGAAAAATCTATTTCAATAAAACAAGTTATCAACCACATTCAAGATCAAAGTCATTATCTTCCCAAGGCTACAAGAACAGAACAGAAGCCTGTGGAGATGAGAGTGGGAACATGGTAGTAGATACTGATGCTGAGGATCTAAAGAAAAAATAAAACTTTTCTAAACTGTTATACGGCGAATAAAGCCAACATTCTGCTGCTAGGCATTCAATTTGGACAATGATGGTCAAAATATTCGTCCACCAGACCTTCAAACCCGGAAACGGATTTCAACATTGACGAATCGGGCACAACGTCACGATGATTGGTTAGGTGCAATTCCAAGGTTAGGTTAGGTAAGGATATGTTGATACACCTAAACCATAAGTTGGTTCATTGTGATACCATTAGATATAGGAAACCCTTTGACTTACAGACAACCTTTGTCTGTGTTTACTAAATCACTTGGATATTTGAAGTATAAACCTCCAAGCTGAAGTCTTCGTCTATAAGATAGAGCAGGACAAATGCATACAAAATGAGGAATCAAAGGGCACGGTAGTGCCCAGCCAAGTTCGCGGCACTACACCCTTTTTACAGGAACAAACTCAGTCGATTCTACTAAATTCAATTCAATTCCAATGTAGTTAAGGATTTTGGTGTGCCTTGGATCAACTATTACTTTGCAAAATCACATCACTGTGGAGATCAAACGAAGAATCACTCTTGCTAGTTGCCGTTTCTTCGGGCAAAGAAGGCCCAGGCTGGAAATACAATCTAGTTTTTGGCGAGGGGCTAAAAAGTTTAACATAGATACTACACTAGTCAACGAAATTAAAGGAACACATTTTTTTTCAATTTTTGTTAGCGTTTTTTGAAGAGCTGTATCTTTGTGACAAGTGGTCGTATTGAGTTGAAATGAAAAGCATTTTACAGCTTTATGTTTTTTGTTTGAGATTTGTTTGCAAACAAATTTTTTTGAAGTACCGTTATTGCGTTATTGCAAATAATGAGACGAGACAACAAAATTATTTTTTTTTATTTTTTTTTTGAAGGTCCTCTCTATGAATAAATTTTTTTGAGTCAATTAAATGTCATGATCAGATACCTTGTTTATTCAGCTTCAATTCAGTTTTTTTGTTGTTGTCGTACGATTTTTTTGACAAGGTTTATCTGACTTTAAATGAAAAAAGATACTTTTAGCGTTGATTACCAATATCTCAGCAAATAATGACGATATAAAAAATTCAAAGACAGTTTTGGAAATTTAAGAAAACGTCTTACAAGATTTTTTTAAGACTTAGTAGAAATTATATACCCTTCACCGTTAGTTTATAAAAAGGACTAAAAACCAACGTTTTGTGGTCTTTTCGTAAATCTTTTTTTTTCTTTGCAAATATTGATTGCATGGCTTGCGTTGGTATGCAAATTTATAGACTTTTAAATCATCAATATTCTTGTAAATTTTCAAATTGATTCATCGAACCGTTTTTCCTCACCAAAACTTCAAAGTCTTACAAACCAGGTAAAGGAACAAATTGTGTTGTTCCTAAACAATGCGTAGTCGTCATTAAAATGACAAGAAAACCGTAATTTCAGTGGATTTTTTTCAGCCGGGGCATTTAAGGAGTAAAGCCAAAGAAACCTTATAAGACTTTGATCATCGCTGTTCGGGACAGAAGATTTTCGGGTGGTATTTGGTCTAATTTATATCGAAGGAATGTGGAGAAAAAGATTTAACAACGAGCTTTGCAGCGACGTTAACTTGGTTGAAAATTTTAGAATACAGCGACTGAGATGACTGGGGCACGCTGGTTGTATGAACACAGACGCACCAGACCGACGAGTCTTCGAATCTACACCTTATGGTCTACGCAACATCAGAAGAAGACCCCACGTTAGGTGGCATGCACAGATGGGGAACGACCTCAACCAACTTGGTGTGCCGAACTGGAGGCTCTTCGAGCTTGCTCGAAGAGCTTGATGGCTGAGTTCGTAGTTCATTCTGCAATATAAGTGCCATCTCAAGTAAGTAAGTAGGAACGATCTTGGTATTCCGAATTCCTGCTTTTAACAACCGGTATTCCTCAAGGGTCAACTCTTGGCCCACTTACTTTTTTTTTTTATTATGCATCTATGTTATAACTGAAATATGTCGTTAATCTCTGCACATCTTCACAGACTGACGATAATTTTCAGTTCAGATTGTGTATTTTAAGAAAGAATCAATGTTTAACTAGGCAATAATTTGAGATCGAACAAGATGTTTGCAAATTCAAACATAAATATTTCGTGACATTTACTCTGTTTAAGTGTTAATGATAACAATGGTCACTTTTCACTCTAAATGAAATTCCAATATAAAATAATCATTTTATCAATTAACGTTCAAACAAAGCTCTATCTTACCCAACATCTATTTTGGTATCGTGACTCAAGTCACGTATCATTTACTCTCACTAATTTCTATAGAGACTAAACCTTTGTTAACTGTTCATTTACAATAAAATTTAGTACTTTTCGACTTCTTTCATTTACCAATAACTACAGCTATATAGAAATCTAAAAGAAGAACTCTACTACCGGGTGAATATTGCATGACTCTTCATTATTCATCAAATTAAGTAACAAGGTAAAAACGTAAACGGATCTTAAATCAAACCAAAAAGAAAAACACAACCATCCAAGATTTCTCCAATAAACCAAAGCAATGCAACACATGATACAACAAACAAACAGCTCGAATTGAAAGTTAATTAAGAAATACTTGTTTTGAGGAAAGAAAAATGTACATACATAAAATTGTAACTTGGTAGGTATATAGGTATAGCTATACTCGTACATATATAAAAATAAGCCATTTGTTCATTCATTCCGTGAACCCAAAGACAGACCTTATTAATCAACCCGTCTTACTTTTAAGATCCCTCCCCCTCCTTATTCTCCATCGCAGTTTTGCCAACAAATCCCCTTCCTTCATCACATTGGTTGCATTACACGATGCACCTTCATGAACAACCTTCTTTAGCAGTGCTTTTAAAAATATACGAAAACTAAAAGACCACAAAAATGTATCTATAGATGTAACGAACAAAATTATATATATTTTTTTTTTCTTTAAATCAAGTGAAATCGAGTTCGAAGACCAACTACAACAACAACAACAAAACAAAAAATGAAGTTAAAACAGCGCATAACCTCAAGGCCGAGAATTCTTTTGGTCGTGCTCTTTACGCATATTCAACGTTTTGTATGTGCTTAGTTTTGTTTTTGCCAGAAATAAAAGAAAAATGTCAGATAATCAACGGGAAAGGGGAAATAGGTACCTGATTTAAATAACAATAAAATATAATAACAACAAAAACAATAGTAACAAAATTATTGTTAAAAGAAGTGGAAATCTTGTGAATGTGAATTAAAAAAAAAAAACTCTCCAATGTTGAACTCTCTGTACGATAAAAGTTCAATACTAGATTCAGTCTTCGGTAGCCAAATGCCAGAGCCTTCTCTTTATTGTCCAATGTCCAGCTGAACAAGAGTATTTGCTGCATTGCTGAGTGGCTGAATAAGTGTAGACACGGTTGCCGCTGTGCGACTTTATTAAGGTTCTTCACGAACATCAAAATTTAACCAAAACGACATCGATCAAACTATGTTTGTTAATGTACAAGGTAGCACTGTCATATATGTCGTTTTCGATTGGATTATCTTATAAACTTTGACAAGTAACTCTACAAAAGACTGCATAGGTATGTATTCGTGTGTTCTAAATCCACACGGGGAACAAAAAAAGACTTTGAAAACATTACTAAGAACAGCCAATCGAAGTCTTTTGGAGTAGTGGTAGTGAAAATAGAGTGTAAAAGCAGTACTCCGAACGTCAAATCAAGAATAATGTGAAAGTCCCTTAGTTTTTTTTTAAATTGCCTCAAATGTCATTGTGCTTTGACATTAGGTTTGTTTGGTATCTTTTTCCGAAAATATGTATAAAACCTGTCAAATTTTGAAAAGAGGGACAATTCTATCAGAGTTGGGGAAATTTGAAATAAGTTAACAAACGCATTGAACCATAAACTGCACCATTTTTTGTTAGAAACATCATTTTTGTGTATAAACGGCGTTGGCACTTTGCCATGATTTCAATAGATTTAATGCACTTTTTTCGTAAAACAAATCTACTGCTTTTAAATCGAGTGAGTATACTGCACTTTTATTTTTCGGAACTATATATTATCACTCATCAACATTCAGTCCCCTATTCTATTCTTACGACTTCCGGCTATTGGCTTGAGTTGATAACAATCGTGACAGCATAATTAATTAGTGCTATTTTTAATTTCTTTTGTTCTTCTATTTTGAAAATAAAAGTAAAAATGGAAATATGCACATCTTCTGTAAGAAAAATAAATATACTGCATTTTTTTTTTTTTTTTTTGAAAACCTACTTCGGAAAATTTTTCGATTAGTGGCAACGCTGTGACAGAAATTGACCACCACGATTTTTGAAAGTAGTTGTAACACTTCGTGTTCAAAGAAATTTGGGTAGTAGAAATTCGCAAGTTTTTCAACGGAGGGCAAATTATTTGCTCTCTCATTGCCCTCTCTCGATGCAACTTTTTTGAGTTAACAAACAGAAATTTGTGACAATTTTTGAAAATTGCAAGAAATTTCACGATAACAAACAGACCTATTTACTTAATGCACTAATTTGCATCAAGTCACAAGATGTGACAAGAGTAATGTCATAACGTAAATGTGCCATCATTTTAGGAAATCGCTTTATTTCATATTTTTCTTTGACATTTAAGCTGTAGACAGATAGATTATTAGTTAAGATGACAGCACCAATTTGCCAGTTATATGTTTTACGAGAATCAACTCAAAATACCTGAAAATAAGAGCACCACAAATATGTCTCAGAAGGTGGGCAATTGCCCGATATCATTAAGGGTATTCAATTTTACACATTTTATTCAAGTTTCCCCGTAAAAAAAGCCCAATTTCCTTTATTTTCAATAAAAAGACATACAATTCACATTATGACATTACGATTTTGCCTCACTTTGTATAAGAAAGTGTTTACATTATGCCTGTTTGGTAACGTGAAATTTTCACCAAGTTTCACAAACTTGTTTTTTTTCTATGGTTTCTGACAGCAAACTGTAAAAAATTTGTAAAAAAATTCACGTTTACAAACATATCTATTTAATATCGCATCGGTAAAAGAATGGCAGTGTATAAAACATCAGCACCAAATAAACTATTTGTTTACATTGCTATGCTTCGAACATCAGGTGTGTTTGATTACTTTTGTAGCACGAAGTTCAAAAACTTTCAAGTTTTCTCTCTCAGTGGGGAAAACTTGCAACAAAATTAAATTTGTTTCACTGTGTGTATAAATCGTCAAACGTTATACACACTATTAAACACAACAAACAAATCTTTAAGCATAGGTAATAAAAAAAACACACAGACGTGTTTTGACAGTTGTTAACTTGAAATCTGTGTAGCAGAAATTTGCAAGATTTTTCTTCTTGTTTTTCTCTTAGTGCAAATTTTTGAAGTAAAAAACAGGAATTTGTGAAAAGTAGTGCCACTGCGACATTATACGAAATTTCAGTAGCCAAACAGACCTATTTATGTAGTTTGTTTTCGATTCGCAAACGTCATTTTCTTCTAAAATGCATTCAGTTTTTGGTCTTAAACGCAAACTACAAAAGTCAACTGTTCGAAAACCCAAAACCCAGTTTACTAAATTAATAATTTCGATAACATCATTTGCATTACAACTCTAGTAAAACAAAAATCAATTTGACGACAAAAATATTGAAATGTCAGAGATCGTGTTCTTAAACGTCAAATGCATTTCAAAGAAAATTAACTCACGTTGATCAACAGATCTTGTGCAAACAGAGCGATTGCATATTTGACGAAAGCAATATCAAATATCAAGAAAAAATGAAAATCATCTGACGATTAAATCGCCATTGATTTGACATTTCGAAAATGGCCTTAGTTTCCATGCATTTAGCCAGTTTATATTTCAGAGATAGATAGAAGGGCTTCGCATTCTCAAACATATAAACACGATTGCTCATAAAAATTCGTCACTTCTACTGTCAAAAACTGAGACTGAATTAGAGAGTTGTTTTGACAATTCAGAGATTCTTTTTTATTTTACTCCTCTCCTGCTTTGTCAAAGTGACGGAGGAAAATTACTGAGTGCTCTGAAATGTGAACAAGTTTTTATAGTTGATGAGTTTGGGTGATCTCATATTTAAGGATATAACAACGTCATTCATGATTTTGTTGATAAAAATAATCTTGAATAATTTAAAGAGTGCATTTAAATTCTTTTAAATAAATTAGTATACTATGAAAATTAAAAAATGCATGGATAAGCTTTAGGATGCATTTCACTTGCGTTACGGATGTGACCTAAGAAAGCTGGTGGTTTGCGAATGTGGGTCACGTGGTATACAAATATTATCTAAAAGTTAATCTTCAGCTCCTAATTAGAAACCAGAATCAAAATAACAAAAATTATCCAATATTTTAGTTTTTTTTTTAAGTAATTGGTAAAAAGTTAATGTTACGAGTGTGACACTCACTCATGATTTTGATAATATATCGAAAAGTAGATAATTTTTAGATTGTATGAAGTCCTTTTAGTAAAAAATTATGTATATTAAATTTAAAAATACTTGATTAAGCTGAAGGATACTTTTCACTTCCGTTGCAAATGTGACCTTGGAAAACTGGTGTTTTGTGAATGGTTCAAGACTAGTTGTCATTCCTTTACAAATGTGGACCTGAAAACTAATCTTCAATAAGTGTTAAAATGAGAAACAAGACAATGAAAACTGTCCAAAATGTCAGTTTTTTTAGTGACAATTCAATGTTACGATTGTGACCGAATATAAAAAAATAAATTATAATGGGGAATTACTGTCGTCGTAAGTATAAGTGGAGATCTTTTCAGTTAAAAGTGAATATATTAACACTCCAATGTGAATTTACAACAATGTTACTAAACCACCACTTAAACAGATAACCATAAATGGAGAAGATTTCCATGGAATTATATCTGTGTACTATAAATTTCATATCTAGAATCAACAGAACAATAAGTTAAATTGAGAAAAGATATTATTTGAAAAGTCAAATTGTTACGGATATGACACAACCTGATACAATATGATTTTCAAGTAAGTTAGATCCTACAATATTCTTATTTTTTCTCCAAATTATAAGTTTGACATAATTTTTTTTTTAAAGAATACAACAAACACATTTTTGTTACGTTAGTGACACATCATTTTAAAAATCAACGGAGCATAAATTCACGTTTTTATATGCAATTGAATAACAAAATAACACCAAAACGTAGTTTGAGTAATAACAGTAAACAAAATTCGCTCGGTCAAACACTTAGGAAGTAAAGCTACCTACACATAATTTCGCTCATTACCTATTCGCCAGCGAGAATGAGGAATTTTGCTAAAATAGTTTTTACATGAGTACAGGCATGTAACTGCCGCAACTTGTTACCATGTCATCTACTTTTATTGTTGCTTTTTGAAGAAAAAAAAATTCCATCAAAGCGGCAACCCATAACAAAGATAGCAATCCTACAATAATTGACGCGTGCAGTTCGATGTAGGCACATTTACCGGTAATCAAACTTTACCAAATAGGAAAACCCCTCTTAAAGTATTTTTGAGTGCACAAAAGCAACTTGTTGGAGTTGTTGATAGGTAGGGAGAGCTTCCAGCAGTAGTTTTTCATGGCAACGTCTCTCCAACGAAACGCGATGATAGAGTCAAGTGAGAAATGTGTAAAAAGTCAATTAATTTGCAACTTAAAATGGACTGACGACGGACGGAGGATTAGGCAATACCAACCGGAGGGCCGAAGTTAGGAATGCCCATTAAGCGCCGCGCCATACTATAAGAGTGTAATAATTCTGTCAGGTTTGTGCGGGTGTCACCACACAACCATTCCAACTCTCAAACTACTATGCCCCCACCGCACATCGACCTCACCTTCATCGACAAACCGCAAGTGAAATTTGAAATTAGATCAGAGGCTACAGAGAAAAAATTCGATTGGACTCGAATATTGTAGTGGAACCGCCCCCTTCACCTACATACGTAGGTTCCATTATTTTGTTTGTTATAACATGTCGGCTTCATGTGCAGTTTTAGCTTCTATGCCATCGCGTCGTTGCCGGTCGTCCGTCCGTCGTACCATGTTCATACGTACATGAGGTATAACTTTAACTTAACTTGGTTTACCTGCTTCGAGCGCTGGATGGAGCTTGTGTTGCTGTTTCTGGTTTGGGTAAATTAGAATTTAAATTTTTAATTTTTGTTCCCTTTCCTTTGGAGTTGAGTGGCTTTTTTGCTATCGAGCTATATAGCTAACTACTACTACTACTACTGTTGTTGCTGCTGCTGGAGCTGTTGATGCTGCTGCTGCTCTGTGGCATTAAGTGGAACCTGTTTGACTTTTATTAGTTCATGATTATAATTATTATTACTTTTTATGTGAAAGAAATTTATTGTTCTTAAGCCAAGGTGGATTTTTAATGGGAAAGTTTATTTTATGGATATGCAGCTTTGTTGTCTTTGTGGTCGGATTTTTAATGTGTTTTATTTTTTGTTTTTATATATTTTTTGAACACGAATACTGAAAGAGGTTGTTCTTCCTTCCACCCTTTTTAACACATTGAATTTAATTTATTTTTGTTTTGTTAATTCAAATTGACTGAATGTGAAAATAATACGTCATATTTGATCACTTTAAATTGTGGTGGCTTCCTACTAATGTTATCTTAAAATTTGAGGAGGTGCAGTCTTGGGAAAAATTTTAATAATTCATTATGTAGGCTATAGGTACGTACATACATAGTAGGTAGCCTTCCCACCGCGTAAATCTCGGTTTTGTCTCGCCGTGCCTGTTAACACGACTATCTGTGTCGTGGCTTTATCGCTATGGTCTCGCGTTGGTCTCGACGTGATGTTTACACGTGGTTTTTGTCATTTATAATGTTTTCCCATCATCTCGCCTTGGTCTCGTTATAGTCTCGCCAAAACTCTTTTTTTTTTCAAAATTACTTTTCAAATAGGTTACAGTAAAATCGTGGTTTTTGTCATTGTTCACGTCTAACCATCAGCGTCTCGATGTGGTCTCGATTTTATGTCATCAAACTCCGACTATTATAGCAATTAGAGTTTCATTTCAGCTACATTTTTTAAGCTACTGACTGGCAAAAAAGAAAACTGTTAACAATCACAGTTGACACCTTACTCCCTACTGAACATACATACCCTAAGTGGGTCAATTTAGTTGCGTGAGTGGTACAGAGGCCCCAAAGAAGGAGTTAAAATCCAGATGAGAACCCCTTTGCCAGCCAACGCACAATCACTCAAGAAAACTGTTGACTAAGCTTAAAAGATCTCTTTAAGCTGATTTCTCAAATAAGACCATAACGAGATGAAATTATAAACATAAGTGAGAAAACTTCGAGTACGTGTACCTAAATGCATACGGCGAGAAGATATGAGAACCATGAAAAAACAACTTGTAAACTGCCATGGGAAAACAATACACAAAACTACGTGTAAACGCAATCGGCAAGATGACGCCAAGAAATCGTCACTATCACCATCGTGCATTCGTCGTTGTCGTTATTGTGTCCGTCATCGTCGGTGACGTTGTATTTCAACGTGCGCGATTTTAATATGCGAGATTTTGACCACAACCCTCAAAGACGCGTGTCAGCTCAAATACCAAAAAGAGTCAATTACGATCAGCACTTCCACTAAACTTTTACTGAAGAGTAATTAACAATGAATTACCAAACAATTCTTTGAAAATCCAAAAGCAGAGCTTTTTAGTCAACAAAACAAAATAAAAATCTCCAAATGAGATTTATTTTTTTTCTCTCAGCGATAAGTGGTCAGTGGTTAACCGAAACCTTAAAAAAAATCAAAATAAAAGTTTCGCACTGAGAGAAACCGACAAAAAGTCCTTTTTAAGTTAAATGGTTATTAAGTGACCATATTAAAAAATCTCGGCAGGCAAGCGAAATTTTAAAGAATTTTCAAAAGGTTGAGTTTTATTTTCGACCTCTGGTTTTCCGTTAAGAAATCTATTCGAGGAAAACTTGCCAAAAACTCGTGAAGCACTTTTTTTAAAACAAAGCTTGATGGGTCAGTTTTGATATCCAACTGTATTGCGAATTAGCCAGGTAGTTAGTTAGTCTTGGAGCAAAAGGTTACATAACTGGGGAGGCCCTAGAAAATTTCGAAAGTTCTCCTTGCTAGGCCCTATATAGCATCTATAAACGGTGCAGGGAAATAACTTCACCGGGAAATAACTTCACATGCGAAAAAACTTCACCACTAGTGGGAAATAATTTGACATTTTTTAAGTGAAATTATTTCCCACTGAAGGTGAGTAATAATTGCACTTTTTTGTGGGAATTAATTTCACTTTAATGTGTGTTTGTGCACATTATAGGATTTGGGGTACGTGCGAGGCTGGGTGTATGCAAAGTTTCTTTTGCATGTAAAGAATCTGGATTTAAGGAAACGCAATTTAAATGTTTGTAATTTTGATCAAATCATAGGTAGGAAATAACTTCACACAAATTTCTGATGAAATTATTACTCACCTTTAGTGGGAAATAACTTTACTTCAAAAAAGGGAAATTATTTCCCACTAGTGGTGAAGCTTTTTCCCATTTAAAGTTATTTCCCTGCACCTCTTTAAACACCTTTCTAGAGCCTTGTTAAAAACAATCTTGTTTTTGACAATAAACAAGAGAAAATCAAAAATTCTGTTTGTTTTTTTGATAAAAAAAGGTTGTATTTCAATGTATACAGGGTGTTTCGCAAAAGTTCCATCATTTTGGTTAGTAAGTACATTGGGGGTATAAGGAGGGGACTGGGCGTTGTTTGTGAATGCTGGGGAAGGGGATGCGCGATTGGATACTTTTTATTTTTGGAACGAGAAAACTAAAAATGCAATCTTTTTTTTTTGTACAAAAACTACGTTTTAAATTCAACGTACTAAATAGGGTAGTAGGTACTAAAAAAGGTCGATTTGATAAAACAGTTGAATATAAGAAACCAAAAAGTACTAAAATTGTAAAATTTTAAAACAAAAAAATGTATTTTCAAATATTTTTTCTTTAAAACTATGACTTCAAAAGATAAATTCTTAAAAAAAAAACTATTAATAATTTTTGGATTTAAAAAAGTTAAAGCAAGGATTTTGTTTTTCTATTTTTAAACGATGAATTTTTATAACTTCCCATCCCACTTTAACGAGGGAAATAGGCCCCTTTCTTCTCATTTCAACTTAACCTACATGCTCTTTCATTTTGATGCATATTATGAAAAACAAAAACACCATGTATAACAATAATGTTCAAATAATGATAATTTTGAAATCTTTCTTTCAAAACATGTTTGCTTTATATTATGAAAAGTTAAATATCTTAAGGTCAAGGTATCAAGATAAGATTATAAGCAAATAAATCGTTACTTGTTTGCATATAAAATATGTAAACATCATTTTATTTTTAAGATTAGGTAAATAATTTGTTTCTTTAATTTTTTAAAATGTTAAAAATAAAATGACGGTAAGCACAAACCAAAGGTCTATCGAACAGGTCGGTGTTCTAAAAAAAAAAACACAACTTTTTTCACAAAGTTAAGTTTGTAGATTTTTTTTTATTAAATTTTGGTTCGAATTAAGTAAATTAATATTTACTAAAGGGTTTTCCAATAAGTTACAAATGGAATAAAACAAGCTTTATTTATGTGTCAGAAAATGTCACAAGAAAAAGTATGACGTTGTCACATCGCACTATCTTGGTGGCCAATTCATGTCAACTCCACGACAGATAGCTCTTCTCTCAAATAGTTAATGTCCTTTGTGCGTCATCAGCTGAGTAGCACGTGCTATGTCAGATTATGATGCACAACATCTGTTATTGTTTGGGATGGGAATTATAATTGAACATAACTCTATCGAGAGTTTTGTAGTAATTTACTTTTAATTGGAAACGCACTTTAAGACTACGACTACAATTGCGATTTCGATCGTGCGACACATGAGTTTAAATGAGAATGCACGCACATGCTACGGAGAAATGGCAGCGATTAAGGCTAGGAAAGCACTTGCGAATTTCGGTCGCAGCAACTGAAAAAAGTTATCGCAGCCTAGTGGGATTTTTTGGTGTCATATACGTTCATTCACATTTAAACTGACGTGTTCCATTTTTGCGACTGAATAATCGTGCGGGAGAAAATCGCAAGTGCGTTCCTAAGCTTCCAAAATTTGTTTAATTTTTTTGGCGTTGCGATTGTCGAATGTTAAAATAAGTCAAATGCACAAAATACATTTTTGCTCACTCTTGCGATTTAAAAAAATCGTACTCGCAACTAGAAATAGTCCTGCACTGACCTACGATTTTGAATCGCACGATTATTTACTCGTAACAGCAAGAAATGAGACACATGGTTTTTAACGTGAGTGCACACATATGCGAGCTAAAAGTCGCGCAACTAAAAAAATTAAACCATTTCATTTTTTGAGCGTTTTTCTTCTATCGCAAAATTAAAAAATCAAATGAAAATAAATGAGCTGGCACGCACTTGCAACACGTTGTATTTGTTTGCGATTATAATCGCGGAACAGATAGCTCTAGACTAGAGTGCATGAAAAAAATTATTTTAGTTTATCGCAACCACAGAAAATCACAAGTTCGTCCTTAGGATAATCGTTAACAAGATGTGTATTATTTAGAACCTTGCGATTGCTTTGACTCATGGGAATGCACTCAAGCTAAAAACTGTATGTTCGCTTTTTTGGTGCAAGTGATTGCATTGCAATAATTTGTTACGATCAAGACTGAACAATTAAGTGAGGTCCTAGCCTTATAGTGAATACAACCACCAAAGCTTGTGAACAAATCAAAATGACCCGGGGTCATTCACCTGAAATAATGTTAAAAAAAAATCACTCGATGCACAATGCATTTCATGGAAAATTGCACTTCGAAAAAAAATATCGACTCAGAAACAGTTCGCACAAATATACCATTGCTAAATCTCCAGCAAAAAAACGTGTATGACACACTTAAGATGAAGATGAAGGCGATACGCGATTGACGACTGGAACGGCAAGATATTCTACCCCTATGCACCTGGTGGAACTGGCAAAACGTTCCCAATTTTATCGATTTTAGATTCAATTCGGTCAAGATCGGACATTGCACTTGCAGTCATTCTAAAATATCGGCTAAGTTGTTGGAAGGCGGTTAAACGGCTAACATGCTAACATGCAACATTTCAAGAAACTCTGCTATTGCACAGGTGTTACAAACTTGAACAATCAAAGATTTGCGGAAAATGCATGCCGCTTTGGTGGAGCAATCACATACTACTGACACAACAACTCGTGGAGAACCACGAGCCTAGGGATTTACAACTCTCAACCATTCCTGGGTACGTGTTGTTGGAAGAAATGGAGGGAACCTACAATTTTGCTTGCCGAATCCAAGCGGCTGGATGAGAAGCACTTATTCATGAAAAGTAAAGGGTGTTTTTTTTAAGACGTGTGGTTTTCAAGAAGAAATAAAACGCATATATGATTTAGTGTTATGGCAAAGAATTTAGCTTTATTATAAAGATGAGGGTTTGCCATTAGGTTTTAAAAATGATTTCGGGCAAGTGGCCGCCGCGGCTGGCTCGAATAAATTCCAGCCGAGAGGCCCAATTTTCGATGCGATGGCGGATGAACTCATTTGGGTCTTCTTCGATACTCTTCTCCACGGCAGCAATTGCTTCTTCGGTGCGCATTGTACGGCGCACAGTGTGTTGAATGTATGGGCATCGAGGAAAAAAATGAAAAAACATGTTCAAAGTGCTTTTATTCATTTAATATGAATATATATTTTTTAACTTCTTAAACAGAATCCTTAAACACTAAAAAAATATAAATACTTAACTTTCCTCATGTGATGAGGATAAATCTGCATCAAAAACTAAATATTTTGTATTTCTTCCAAGGACCTTGTTCTTATCAAATCATCAACTTTTTGCCTCTTTGTTTTGCTGCAACACGCTTCAAACATTTTTCTTGGCCTACCACGTTTATTTTCCGAAGCCTGATTTTTGGACATATTCTGAAGACACTCAATGTTCACGGGAAAAATATGTGGTTGGCCAAGCCAGTCTTTGTTTTTTTCAAAAAAAAAAAATACTTTTCGTCCTTTTGCTCTTTTGCCAGCGTTTATTAATGTTTGAGCACTGGGAAGAAAGGTGACCTTTTAATTTAATGTCATCTTCAGGCTCCAAAATACATTAAATTTTCTTAACATAAACTGCAAAAGATTTCGAACTTTGATTGATGGAGCAGACATCTATACCTCAAAAATCTCTCTATTTGAACACATTCTGTTAAAAATGCATGAAAATAATAGGTTGTATTAAGGAAAAAGGCAGGTAAAGGCAGATGAATCTTATTTTTTTTAAAAGATCTTAATCTTGTCTTAATTTTCAAAAATATTTTTTTGCAACAAGTAATGACACGCAAAAAATAGGTTCATTCAAATTAAGCACTCTCTACGTAATAATAACCTTGATTTTAACCTTGATTTAAGACCCTACAACTTGCGGTTAACGAAATAAAAAAAAACGTGAGAATAACTGTACTTATCAGAGATCATGAAAAAATTAAAACTCAATTTGTTATTCTTTATTAATCTTGAGCGCGACGCATATTGCTTCTCTCTATAGTTTTCTCTTATTTTGAGTTAGCCAGTTAAGGTGACATTCAGAGCTGCGCTTATAGCTGGTGGCTAAGCTTTATCATAAAAAACCTTTTGGATAATGTTCTCGGGATTGTTAGCTTCAATTTGGCTTATTTGGAAGCAAGAAAGTAAACATTTTTTTTTTCGATTTTTTTCCACTACCCAACCCACTGTGCGGCGGCGTCTCTGAGGATGCGCAATATCCACTAGAGTAAACGTGGTGCGAAACCGATTAATGGTTGTTCGAATTAACGACTCTGCTGGGCGATTATGTCGACCGAATATTGGACGCAGCGCGCGATGCGCGAACCAAACCATTATTTTTGTAATAAATTTGCACGATTTTCAAACGTTGTTTAGGAGTAAGTCTATTTATTATGAAATGGCAAACCAAACTGAGCATAAATCAAGTGACAGCTGTCAAAAAGACCAACTTAGAAAAAAGTATTGCCAGATTGAAAACCACACGTCTAAAAAAACACTATTTATAAACTCTTGGAAGATTAGTCAGTTCCCCACAAGAGGCAGTACCTCGGGGAAAACATTTCTGTTTTTAGGTGGCACGGCGGGGAATCGAACCCACACCTTCGGCATGACAGTGTAAAGCTTAGATTAGACGGTCAACGTAAATGGTCAACGCATTGACTCCTTGACGTCATCAGAAACCCTGTCAATATACTGTCAACGCAGACTGTGTCAACGCATGAAACATTGACGATCACACGAAAGACGGCACTCGTCAATGTTGTCCCAAAATGCGTTGACGTTTTATCTGTGTCAACGCAATTGGTACCCTTTGGTGTCAACGTATTGACACGTGCAACGTTGACGATTACACTACTTGACCATACCCAAAACATATGAACGTTGACGCGGAGTTGACAAGAGCTAAATTGAATCATTTTATACGTTGACGATCACACGGCATTGACTGCGGTGTTATCGAACAATACAATGTGGATGAATTAAAAGGTTATTTTAGGGCAGTTGGGTGACATTTAAATCTAAATACACTTTTGTCGTCAAAATACAGTTCATCCCCCATCTGTCAAGTCATCAACTGTCAAGTTCCATTGAAGAATGGCTACGATGTCGATGGATCAAAAAACAGCTAAGAAATCAGAAATTTTTGAAGTTTTCTTACTGCTCCGGAAAAAAATGATTTTAGGTCAATTGATGGGTGACATTTTTATGGAAATATACTTTTGCCGTCAAAGTATAGTTCGTGCCCCTCATCTGTCAAGCCATTAACTGTCGATGTTTAAAAATACTCAAAAATTGCAAAAAATTTGAGATTGAGATGAAGGTCAATGCAGAGTGCGTTGACATGGCAGAAAAAGCCGCTGTGTCAACGTAAAGATACAGTCAACGCGTTGTTGAGTAGTCTGTCATAGTGTCCTAACTCCGTTGACAGGGTGATTACACGGCCCACGAAAATAGTCAACGCATTGACCCTTAAATTCGTGTCAACGAGAGTGTCAACGCAGCCGTCAACGCATGGACAGTATTCTGCGTTGAAGATCACACGACAAGACAACTTTGGGACAGAATTTTACGTCATTTTGACGTCAGAGTCAACGCGTTGACCGTCTAATCATAGCTTAACGTATTAATCATCATGCTACGAGGTACTACAAAATCGGTCCATTGCGTTACAAATTATGAAGAAGCAACAAACTGTATAATTGAATTTTCGAATTCGTTGAATGTGCTTGAGCGCACATTTTGAAACTCAAAGTCGACTCCCTCATCATAGTGCTGCGCAATCTGAACCAACACCAAATGTGCAATAGAACTAAGTTGACACGCGTGAAGAAACTTATGAGCAACGTCTTACAAGACATCACAATCAAAGACAAGTATAAAGGCGAGGAACTTCTCATTTTAAAAATGCCGATGATACAAACCGACTTGCTTATGCAATGGAAATCGGAAGGTCAAGCGTGTGGCCTTAATCCGGAATTTTATTGCGTTTCGACCGGAAAATTGTAAGTGGAGTGGCGTATTATGAATTGCTCCTAGGGCACAGCGCACACGGTGCCCTGTTGTCGAGGATGTTTTTTTTGTAGAAAAATATCCAAATGTACACATAAATCCTACTCGATTTTTGCGCTGTGCTCGAGGAGAGTTTTATGTGAGAAAACATAAAATCGTGCTCATAAACCCTCCTCAATGTATGCGCTGGAACGAAGGATGTTTTCAGTTGTCTTATTATTTTATTTCGTCTGGAAACCCTACTATGCTTCAACACATCCTGAAGCAGATGGACTTGTTATTTTGCTTTTTTTTAATTAGCATTTTGTTGTTTCGCTTTTCTTTTATTTGGAATTCTATTGTTAAGCTTTTTTTTTTGTTTGGTATTCAATTGTTTTGCAAGTTTTTCACTCCCATTAAATATAATTTATTGAAAATCAAAAACACGAAAAACAATTGAGTGCAAAATAAAAAAAGCGAAATTACATGCCTATAAAAAGCAAAACAACAAAATGCAAAATTGAAAATCTTCATAAGACCAAATTTTGTTTCGCTCTTCTAAAATTAAATGCGTAAGGCCAACGTGGTTACAAGTAGCAGCGACAATCAGGAATTTAATCAACTCCCATCAACGGATATACAAAAATATTTAAAAAGCCACGCACAAGCACGGATATATTTTGCGATTTGTGCTGACATCGAGGAGGGATTCTGAATTCAAAATCATAAAAACACTACTGAAACCCTACTCCGCTGCGACGCAGGTGGGTATACTGAGAGACAGTATGGATTAATTAACACATATAAGATAAACGCCATGAAAATCCTACTCATTTGTTGCAATTGGAGCAATTCATAATACGCGTGGAGTGAAGGCGTGTCGGAAAATCGTCTGTAAATAAAATGCTTTGCATTCAATTTAATTCCAAAAGAGTTTCATTTTGTAAATAATAATGCTCGACTTTAAAAATGGATATATTAATAGTTTTATCAATTTTAGGCTAAACGAAGTTCGCCGGGTCAGCTAGTTAATGCCGAATCAGCTAGTAGGGAAACCAAATCCCGCGCTCTTTTTAGGGAACTTTCAATTCATTATTTACATACTAAGGATGAAATTTAGCTTGGGAGTAATTTTTCTGATCCCTGTGAGCTTGGGCGCCATTTTCCAGAATGGCGCACAATTTATGCCAAATGGTAAAATAATAAAAACTAGTAAATTACTCCGAAGATTTGCATGCTTAAAATAACGGTTGATGTTTTAAAAAATATAGACGTGTTCAATAGACGCTCCTTAGGGTACAATGTCGTGTTGCTACTTTTCTGGAACACACTTTTCTTTGTATGTCAAATGGTGGGACCTCCACTTGTTTGATAATTTTTAATACTTTGAACATAAAAAAAGTTGCGTAAAAACACCTCCAGCTGTGTGGGGAAATGATCTTCAAGTTTTTTTCATGTTCGAAATATTATAAAACTTCCCAAAAAAGTGAACGATCCACCCTTTGACTTCTAAAAAAGTATGTTCCTAAAAGGTGGCATCAATGACATAAGGAGGTCTCACACTTTGACATAAAAAAGTATGTTCCCGAAAAGTGACGGCACTCCCATTTCAACCGAAGGTGCACCTACTTAACACTTATCTTTTAAGACATCAAACAATATTTTACCAACACACAATTGGCATATCTGAAGGCTTTTCCGCAACTTTTTTCATGTTCAAAATATCCCTAAATCATACAAAAAAAATCACCTAAAAAAAAGTATGTTCCGGAAAGTGGCAGCACTGACATTTTACCCGAAGGTGCGTTCATTCAGCACCTATCTTTTAAGACAGAAACCGTTATTTTAATCATGGACATTTTCCAAGAAATTTAAATTTTTTATTTTACCATTTAGCCCAGATTGGGCGCCATTTTTGAAAATGGCGTCCAAGCAACAGGGTTGTCTTTAATTGGGAAAAAAACAGTAAGAGGTATAAAAACCAACTTAAGAAGTATGTTTTTAAGAGCTCCAGACCCTCTCAACTACCCTAAGTTTTTATATTTTCGTTTTCGCAGAGAGAATATGCGGTTATAAACAGCCTTAATACGGTTTTATACCATCCCTGGACCTTTCAAAAACACACATCTTAACTAAATTTTATTAATAAGATATATATTTACCAGGGTTTAAGTGCCGAAAAGCTACTTCACTGTGAAAAGTAATTCAATTTTCTTTAGAAAACATACCAACAAAATGTTTATTCTATGAGCCGTTCCACTAACTAATTTCAATCATAAAATTTTATTGATTTATTTTTTTTTTTTCCAAAATAAAACCTCCTGCTGGCTGGCCTAAACGGAACTTCAACGCGTTAAGTGATCTATTTCACGTTTTAAATGCGCGTGTTAATTGGCCGCTGCTTAATTAACAGTGTTGCCAAGAAACATAACTATGAAACTCGAATTGAAAATACCATCCCCGTCACACTTCAAATTTATTTATAGTCTAACTTCAGCTAGAAGTTGGAACAGTGTATCAGTGTCTTATACGAGCATTCCAACAATTTCACAAATTCATTAAGGGGGCATGCTTTCGGCTATGTTAACTGACTTTACGTTTGATGAATCAATTTTTTCTAGAACTCTCTTTAAACCCCGATTTATATAAATACCTACAAGATAATTGTTTTTATTTTTTTAGTTTTTTTTTTTTTTCTCTAAAGCAATACAAATAAAACAGGAAAATATTTAGGGCATGAAGCGGACAAGAAATACTTATTTTTGTATGATTAATTGTCTTGACCGCTTTCGTGGTCAACTTTTTACAGAGATATCGTTTATAATGAAATATAACTCCATAATAGAGGCAAGAAGTATTAGTGCAGTCGTGGTGGTTGTGACTTATGAATCGCTTACATTTTTATTCTTTACTTACATTTCTATATAGAGAAACACAGCCTTTATTGTAACCTAACTCTTTCATTCATTGTTCTGCTGAATTCCTCTTTGGTGTTATAATAATGGAAAAAAAAACAACAAAAAAACAAACTACATTTGCCTCAAGCTTATATAGGTACTTTTGATGAAATACTTTTGTTTTCATTAACACTGATCGCGTAGGTCAAACCACATTTAGTAGATATAAATTGCTTTAAGCTATTTTTGCTCAATTTATCAATTTATGTCACAATGCTTTTGCTGGTATGTAGTGTGTGATGTGTTTCATTTTATCTTTAATGTCACACTCTAATGTGTAAGAAAGGTCATGCCTTTCACTTTTTAACATGTTTTCTTTTTGGCGAACTTATTTTTAAATTAATAAATTAAAGAATATACATACATAAGTAGGAAGGAAGGAAGTATAAGACTTGTATAAGAGTTTTATTTTTGTTTTTGTATTATTTTGTTCTCACGCAACTTTTATTACACCGTTAATTTTGATGGAAGAATTTGCGACATAATTATTATTAAGCTCAAAGCTTTGTTAAGGGCAAAATGTCTTTTTGTAATTTTATGATCTTAAAGGTTTTATGGGGTTTTGTTATTAGGTACTTGTTGTTCTACCAACCATTACAAGTTTACAAGGGCTTTTGGTCGTTAGATATAATTTCATATTTATTATGAGTTCATTATGTATGAAATAATTTGTGAACAAAAATTGAGCTATATACCCCCACTCTAGAAAAATGGCAAGTCTTTGCAAAATTTAAGCAAGGTTCTAGAAAGTTTTCGGGTTTTCGCGTAGGGAAATCTAGTGAACGAAAAATTGTAAAATACATTTTTTGACAGTAACAATTTGTTGAGTGAGTGAAAAGTGGGGCCCCATCTGTAGTACAGTCAGGAAACCGAAGTTCCTGCACTTTTTGTGGGGGAAGGGAAAAGGGGAAGTCCCACATTTTGACATACAAAAAGTATGTTCCTGAAAAGTGCAACATTGAAATTTCAAAATACCAATTTTCATTTCCCAGTACGCGTTTGACATGTAGATCATCTTTTTTCATGTTTTAAATAATAAAAACGATCAAGAAAGTGGAGGTTCCACCCGTTGACATAAAAATGTATGTTCCCGAAAAGTGGCAACACTGAAATTTTACCCGAAGATGTGTCTACTCAAAACCTTTCTTATAAGACATAAATCGTTATTTTGATCATGGACATTTTCCAAGTTACTTACGAGTTTTTTTTTTAATATACCAATTTTCACAGATTGGGCACCATTTTTGAAAATGGCACCCATGCAACAGGAATATAACAATGACTCCCAAGATAAAATAAAACCTTAGCATGTCAAAAATAAATTATAAAAATAAGCAGAGATTTTGGTTAACAAAATGGACTACATTTTTCAATTGAAGGCTAGAATCTCGAATGGCTTATAATTATTTTGTTATTAAAAATCGCGGTTCTGTTTTTCAGGATTTTGGCATTCGGGATATTTTGCCATTTCGAGATTTTTGCATTCGGGATTTTGTACCCAACCAGATTCCACCACCCTTACAGTCGAAAAAAAAAAAACTGTGCCGATTGGCCAAATAATTGGAATGAAATTGTGAAAACTGGCCTTAAAAATATAAAATGAAAGTCAATCAAGACATTTCTATTCATAACAGTTTTCAAAAGAACTGTTACCAAGTGACATAGCTCTACACACGCAGCCACCCGTAGACGCCTATATAGAGTTTTTTCAAGTCGCGCAAAGCACGTTGATATGCAGTAACTAGCGTATCGAAAATCTGTTATATAGCTGTTATAAAGGGTGGAAGGAAGCATGCCCGATGACTGGTCTATCAGCAACATATGTTCCATTTACAAAAAAAAAAGCCATCCTTTGTCCTGCCAAAACTATCGAGACAAATACCTGATAAACGTCGCATAAGAAAATCCATTTCAACGCACTGTGAGCGTCTTAAAGCCGTTCTGCAACACTATAGTCCGGCAAGTACCAGTGAGACTTCCGGCCCAGGCAGATCGACCATAGACAAAATATTGGAAATCCTGAAAAGTGGAAAAGGCCAATGAATTTCAAGTAGAGGCTCACCATCTATTCATCGATTTCAAAGCCGCATATGAAAGCATTTATCTTTAGTAGCTCTATATGGCTGAATTTGGGATCCCGAGAAAACTGATTCAATTGCGTCGAGTGACATTGGAAAATACGCAACGCAATAAGCAAGGAGGCAAAAGCTCTTTCAAACTATTGGAAACATGAACAGGGTTTCGCAAGGAGATACCCTATCGTGTGATTTCTTCAATCTCGTTCTGGAGCAAGTAGTGCACAGGGAAGGTGTTAACACTGAAGGCACTATTTTCAACAGATCTGTTCAACTACTAGAGTAAAGATTTATTCATGTATTTATCTACAAGCAGTTTTACAGCTAACAGATATACGGCACTCCAATAGTAAATTAAAAATTTAAATAAGTACAAATTAAAATATAAACAATATGAGCATAATTTCAGTTTTAAATTTTTCACGACTAATACATAAACAGTCAATACTTGAAGACACTTCATTGAAATATACAATGGATTCGGATAAACGGCTCATTGCTTCCATACTAGTATTACGTGTTCTCTGAAATAAAAAAAAATCTAGATCTTATTGCTCTAGCGGGAACAAAAATTGGGACGAGTGCAAGAAGTGATGGACACTTTATATGATTGCACAGTAAATCTCTAATTAGCATTACACCATGAATATTACGTCGAGACTCAAGCGATTTAATTCCAAGTAGTTGACATCTAGCTTTATAATCTGGACAAAAACCCCAGCGCATCTGTATGAAAATAAATTTAGTGAACCGTCTTTGAACCTTTTCAAGTCGTCAGAGTGTACCTTATTTATATGTGGGGCTCCAAATAACATCAGCATATTCAAGGATCGACCTTACAAGAGATGTGTACAAAGATAAGAGTACGTAAGGGTCTCTGAATTCCTTTGCATTTCGTTTGATGAAACCCACCAAAGAGTTGGCTCTAGGGATCAAGTAGTCAAAATGGATTTAAAGAAGGACCAGCATCAAGTATAACCCCTAAACCATTAATTTTTGAGACTCGATTGATAGGCACAGATTCAATAGCATAATCAAACGTTATGCTAGTATTCTTTCTAGAGAAAGAGATCACATTACACTTATTAATATTAAGTTTAAGACCATTGGTATGGCACCAGTTAAGAAAATCATTAAGATCGGATTGAATCAACTGACAATCTTCCAAGCATTTAACTTTTAAAAACAGTTTAAGATCGTCTGCATATATCAGACAATTACAATGTTTTATCACTGAAATAATATCATTAATAAAGATAATGAAAAGAAGTGGACCAAGGTGGCTACCTTGGGGAACACCCGATGAACATAAAATTTTCCTGGATGTCGATGATATCGACATCATCAGCCGTAATATAGACTTTCACGGCAAATGAAGAACAGGCAAAACTTTTTGGTTTTCAAGTAAACGAGGACAAGAGCAAATACATGCTATCAAGAAACAATGACTGAACTGTCAACGAGGTGCACACTCTATACAAATCTTACACTGCCAGTCCTGCGTTGTGTCGATAAGCAGAAAGGGAAAGGTTATACTGGACTCTTTGGAAAGAAAAATTCTTCGACGGATATTTGGTCATGTCTGCAAGGAGGGTGAATGCAAGAGAAGATACAACCAGGAACTTTATGATGAGCTGTATCAAGATGTAGATAAAGTACAGAAAACCTAAACACGTCGACTACATTGGCTCGGCCACATCGAACGAATGGACAATAATGCTCCAGGTAAGAGTCTTGGATTCCCAGCCCCCAGGGCCCAGGTTCAAGAGAACGAATAAGACCGAACCTCCTCCGGTTTGAAGACCAAGCCATCGCGGATGCCAGAAAGGTTAGTGTACATGACTGGAAGCATCGTGCTCGGGATCTTGGAGAATGGTAGGCTCCCGTATCTCAGACTCCGACCCTTCATAGATTGGGAACCGAATAATTAAGTAATGGTCTTTTCGATTGGGAGCAGAAAGACAGTTCTTGTTCTGAAAGGAAGAGAAAATGCATCTGGATTTGATTTAAGAATCGAAACCAGGAGCGATCACACGTATCGAATCAGTGTTTGGATTGCCAATCGAAAAGGCCATTAGTAAGTAAGCTGTTATAAATTGACATGCCTCTAGTTTCGTTCTTTAAAAGTACTACAATTTATAACAGTTATAGCTGTTTTACACACTTAAACATAATAAATATGGAAGATACTAGACATGCGAATTTTTAACAGTTATAACAGTTTTAATGATATAATATCACCGTATTAACGCTCTTCGATTGGACAGTGGTTTCGCCCATATGACAAAAATGAAAAAAATAACAATGCTTATGTTTTGTGTTTCTTGACTTTTAACAGTAGATTATAGTTTAATATTTACCGATGCAAACATTGCGTCTTAACTGTGACGTGTTATCAGTTTCGTTTTCGCATTCAAAAAGAGCTAATTGTTTGGTCTTAACATACAATCAAATGTGTAGGTACAATGTACGTTTGTTTATTGTCTTAGAAGAATGTTTACGATATTTGGGCTACAAAAACTGGCAATCCATTTGAAAAAAGTGCCATGATGGAAAACATAAGTGCTTCAGAAAAAGAAAATTTTAGCTTTAACCATTTGAAATCGCACATATACTATATTTGTGTTCGTTTAGCTATTGTATTAAAGGCGTGCAGATACCCGGCCGAAGCCAGGCCTACGCTATGGTGAGCTCAGCTCACATAAAAATAAGTTAAGCTCACCCAAAAAATTTCTAAGGTATTCTAAGATTTTCCAAGTTTTCATTTTGAGAAAAAAATATTTGTTTGTTTTGAAAAGTACTTATGCCACAATACAAATCTTTTTTTTTTTTGTTCTGCACACTTTGATTTCTTCGTCAGCAAACCGGGGACTCTTCGGTTCTTTGGTCTATTTGTGCTCTTGTGTGCTTTTGTTGCACTTGATCTCTTATTTTTCAGTCAAAAACGTGTTCCGATTATGAAAAAATATGGAACACGCAAAACACATAATGTATAAATTCATTCAACAATAGCCTTAAAGATTTTAAACTCATTGGTTTCCCCATGTGTTCATAGCTTAAAGTTAAAAGGACTTAACGAATCTGTCAAAAGTGGTAGCCATCATTTTATAAGAACTGTCAGATGTAAAACTGCAAAGCAAAAACAAAAGTAGGTCTTTTTACCACGCACCGTTTTGAATGGCAATCAGGAGAACTGATTCTGTACGTGCACGACTTTTTTTTTTTTCGTTTTAGAAATCAGATCTAAAAGCTTTTTTTTCTACTTTTCACGACAAGAACTGTCATTCTGGCTTCAATTGAAAAGGCTGTTAAATGAAGGTTAAGAAGTTGAGTTTAAATCAACTTGAAATAACGAAATTCCACATAAAAGATCCCACAAACTGAGAATTTTACCGTTTGTGAATGAAGGAGAGAGCAATATATTATGTCAGTCAAGTTAGCCCCGCCTTTTTTTTCAAAAAACAAAAGTTGTGCTGCGTTGTGCTAGACTTGTGCTATCGTGTGCCGTAAATAAAAAAAATCCATTTCAAAAATTCTGGGTTTTACGACCGAATTCAAAATTTGAAAAAAAGCTAGACTTGTGCTATCGTGTGCCGTAAATAAAAAAAAAATCCATTTTCAAAATTACGGTTTTTACGGCCGAAATTCATTTTTCATACAAAATTTATTTCTTCTTTTTTTTTTTTTTAATTTTTAAAAAATAAAACTTGTGCTGCGTTGTGCTAGACTTGTGCTATCGTGTGCCGTAAATAAAAAAAATCCATTTCAAAAATTCTGGGTTTTACGACCGAATTCAAAATTTGAAAAAAAGCTAGACTTGTGCTATCGTGTGCCGTAAATAAAAAAAAAATCCATTTTCAAAATTACGGTTTTTACGGCCGAAATTCATTTTTCATACAAAATTTATTTCTTCTTTTTTTTTTTTTTAATTTTTAAAAAATAAAACTTGTGCTGCGTTGTGCTAGACTTGTGTTATCGTGTGCCGTAAAGAAAAAAATTCCAATTTCAAATTTTGAATTCGGCCGTAAAAACCAGAATTTTTGAAATGGATTTTTTTTTATTTACGGCACACGATAGCACAAGTCTAGCACAACGCAGCACAACTTTTATTTTTTGAAGAAAAAGGCGGGGCTAACTTGACTGCCATCAATATATTGCTATTTGTCAAATAACTCTACACAGGGTTATTTCAGAAATGTTCAAACGCTCTATTCAGTACCCAGTACCTTGTACCTACCAGGCCAGGCAACTGACATTATGATTTTCATAAACAAAAAGAGAGCTCATCAAAAACAACATTGAGCTCACCCATACGTTTGATATTGGCTACAGCCGTGTGCAAATACCACAAAAAATATTTTTACTTGCGATATAGGTACTATAGGGCAAGTTTTGGATTCGTGCAAAAAAAAAATTTCGAGATAACAATCAAACATGACATTACGATGATAGAGAACACGAAAAAAGTTAGTTTCATTTATTTCATCAAACAAAGTTACAATAGGTACTCTAGTGATTACTTGATACATTTTAATATAATACATTATACATAAGCAAAGTTATTTAAAATTAACAAAATATTTCTTTTAAATAAATATCTACTAAGATTGAAGTCAATCATATCAAAAACAGTATTTGTTTCTCTTAAACACCTAGATATAGGTTCATTGGCGGCATAAACAGTTCTGTGGTATGGAACATTAAAAAACAACTGGTTTCTAAGCATTCTCGAAGGAACATTGATCCCAATTAAGGCTAAAATATGAGAACAATCAATATGGTCTGTTAATATATCTCGAATGAACATAATCGCTGTGAACTTCCTTCGAACGCTTAGAGGCAAAATACCGAGTAATTTACACCTCGTTTCATAAGAAGGCATATCAATGTCCCAGTGAAGTCTTTTCACGACAACTCGCGTAAATCGTTTTTGGATTTTTTCGATTCTAAATGAATGAACTTCATACGAAGGATTCCAGATTACATTGCAGTACTCTAGGTTTGACCTAACAAAGGCAAAAAACAAACACTTTAAAGTATGTGGATCGGAGAACTCTTTAGAGTTACGCAATATGAAACCTAACATTGAATTGCCTTTAGAGACCAAAAAATCTATGTGTCTTAAAAAGTCAAGTTTATTGTCAAAAATCACACCAAGATCTTTTTTAAAGCTTATAATGGACAGTGCATTGAAATTTATTTTATAGGTGAAGTTAATTGGTGAGCGGTTGCGACAAAACGTCAAGCTTTGGCATTTAGAAATGTTTAAATTAAGGGAGTTAACTAAGCACCAATTCGATAGCTTATTAAGATCGTCCTGCAAAAGAAAGCAATCTTGTTCAGATTTAATGCAACGGAAGACTTTTAAATCATCCGCATACATTAAACACTTCGAATTTAAAAATATGTCAGGAATATCGTTTATAAAAAGCAAGAAGAGAAGGGGGCCGAGATGGCTACCCTGTGGGACGCCTGATGTAACACGCACTGGTGAAGAAATTATATTGTTGATACGAACGTACTGAATGCGATCTTTTAAGTATGAACTTATCCAATTTAAGAAATTTGAGTGAAAACCGAACTTATTTATTTTCTTTAGTAGAACATTGTGATTGACTCTGTCAAATGCTTTTGCAAAGTCCGTGTAGACAACGTCGTACTGAGAGCCTGCCTCGAGTCCATTCAAAACTAAGTTACAAAAAATTGTAAGATTTGTGGTAGTAGATCTACCAGATACGAAACCGTGTTGGTAGGGAGAAATTATATTTTTAAGAGATGGAATTAATCTATCATAGATCAACTTTTCAAAAATTTTAGGAATAGTCGAAATTTTACAAATTGGACGGTAGTTTGAAACCTCTTGCCTACTTCCCGATTTGTAAATGGGTGTAATTGTTGAACGCTTCCAAATATTAAGAAACTCGCCCTTTACCAGCGAACGATTAAAAATAATTTCTAAGGGAATAGCCAATTGTGACGCACACATTTGTAAGATGATTGGTGGGAAGTGGGTGGCACAATTCTGTCTGTCTGTCCATACCTCAACCTACAGCCTTAACCACTGAAGCTATTTTCTTCAAATTTTGAACTTAAGGTTTTTTTGTAACTCTTCAGAGGGGAAATTGAATTTTTTTTTTTAGCTCAAAAAATAACGGTACTTGCCATACAACCGTTAAGGAAAAGCTTATTTATTCCAAAAACGGCTTTGATAAAAAAAAATCAGTGTATTATTGTAGATATGATATACCTTTTAGTAAGAAAAAAAATCACCAAAAACATTTATTAACGGTACCTGTCATATAACGGTTTTTCTGATTTTCTCACTAACCACCCATCCGATTTCAATAAAAATTTTTGCACAAAATAATAATAAATAATACTGCATACCAAAATTTTTGAAAAAATAAATTTTGGATTTTTAAAAAAAGATTCAAAATTTTTTTTTGAAAATTCAATATTTCAAAAACGGGTTGATGAATTAATTTGAAATTTCAGTTTTAAATGTATATTAATATATACTCAAAATTGGCATACCAAATTTTGTTTTGAAAAATGTTACAAAAATTTTATACATAAAAAATTAATTTTTTAGAAAACGGCTCCAACGATTAAATTTTTTTTTTTTTGCATATATTGATATTTTTTTAAGTAATCAAATGGCATACTTTTTTTAGCGCTCTAAATTATTTATCAGGCTGTTTAAACAATTAAAAAACGATTTAAATTCTTTTTTATACTTTTTCTATAATTACTTGAATATTTTTTAAAGTTCTTAAATTCCACACAACTTGAACATAAGAGCAAGTACGTGCGATCCAGTCGTGCAATTTATTGTTTTTGGTACTACCTACATATATGCTATATTTATGTATAATTAAGTTATACTATGTTTTTATTTTTGTTGCAAAATATAATTATCTAATTAACGAAACAGTCGAAATTTTCAACATTTTATTTCAAACGTTAAAGACGCATCGTTCTTGGAAAAAAAAACAACAATGCATCGGCAACCAAATTAACTTAAAAAAAAAAGATATGGGCGTGTCAGAGGTGAATATTCTTTGTGATCATTTCTCATGCTGTCTTTTATCATGCCTCAAAATTGCATCAAAATCGGTTGAGTTGTTTGGATTTTATAGCCTGAGACTATTCCTTAATATGAAAAAAAGATGTTTAAAAACACCCAAAAAGTAGGCGTGGCAAACTTGTTTGTGTAGACGAATTTCTTAAAAGAGCATTTTCTAAAAAAAATATCTCAAAACTTAATCTAAGCTTTTGCCAGTTTGGGTGACTACCTACATATATCACCTTATTCAAAAAGTAGGCGTGGTATTAGATGGAAATTTATTGTGATGATTGATTTCTTTAGTAATTTTTTGTCTTAGCTGAAAGTTTCATCAAAATCGGTTAAGTGGTTCAGATTTTATTGAATTTGGACGCCTTCTCCATACAACCGAAACCACTGTGGATCGGCTTGAAAAAACTTTTGGTCCCCAAAGTATGCCCATATGCCGAAGGTCTTGGTCCTGCGGGGCCGTATAAACAGTACTTTAAAAATGTAAATTGCTGTTTTTACTTACGTTACTTCAAAAACATTTCATTAAACAACCTCAGGTTGTTTTATTTTGTTTTTATTTTTAATCTAATCTTAATAATTTAATTATTTTTCAAAAATTTAATAATTCACCTAATTAAGTTTATAGTATACAAATTACCTAATTATTAACAATTTCTTTAAAACAAAAACACTTCAGCAACAACTGTTTTTTTTTCAATATTTCCTTTTCCTATAAATAACTTTTCTTGCAAAGTTTAAAATAAAAATAGAAAAAAATTGTATAGACAAAAAGAAAATCTACCTATTTAAATAAAATTTTTCAAATTGACACACTAATTTGCCGGGCCATTAATTTGTTGTTTTAATATTCGACAATTTTACTCCTTTTGTACATCAATGCATACTGAATGTAGCCAAAAAAAAAAATAAAAAGCTAAAATAAACAAATAAAAATCTATTATTACACAATAAAATCAAATAAAATTTTTTTGAAAGGCAAAAACAAGCATCACCATCTACTATACCTACAACACAACATAATATTTCACCTAAAGACTTGTTGGTTGTTGTAGCAGCAGCACCACCATCACCACCACCACCAACCTCAACCCCCTCCTCATCATCATCATCAGATGAGATTTATACCTACAGCAAAAAAATTCAAAGAGAAAAGATACAGGGACATAAAGAAGGCGGTAATGATGATGTGGTTTACGGTTTACGGAACGCTATATGACGGAAAGCGGAATGAGGGTGGTGTCACGAATGAACTTACGAAGTGAGTTCGAGAGTATGCGGCAAATATTCTAGGTAGGTATCTAGTTTTATCTGCGGCTAAAGCACCTTTATATTTTTATTTGCTGCAGGTTGATAGCTCTCGCAGTTCAAAGCTGCAATGGTGGTCTTGGGTCTTTGGTCTTTTGTGTCGAGTTAGTGCTTTTAGTGGGTTATATGCCGGGGTTACATTTCTGTTGTGGATATAGATAATTATTATGACTTTTTCTTTTTTTTAATTTGTCTTCGTTATACAGAGAAAGAGAGAGAGAAACAGGAACGCGAATATAAAACGAGTGACATTATTAACCAGAGACTCATATAACTAGTCGTTGTCGTACTTTTTATAAGGAAACTATTGTGCGCACTGTTGTTGTATTTTTATTGTATAGATACATATTTTGTTGGTGCTGCTGCGGTTCCGGGAAGTAAGTACCCGCGTCTTTTGAGGTGTGATATCTATAGAGATACCCACTTAGGAGGAAATAAGACATTTTGCTATATGTCTTGTACATATTTGACTTGCCTTAGGCTTATTTTGTTGGAGGTATTGAAAGCTGTTGTACAAAATTGTTGAATAAATGTTTAAAATTATAGGAAAATATCGACTGATAAAAGCCTACAAAGTATGAAGCCTAGGGGGGTTTTCAAAATTTGTTTATAAATATTTGTTCTTTAAATCTGACCCGTCATCAATTGGGTTTAATGCAGAACCACACCCAGCAGTTTGGGCTCCTATCTGGAATAACCCCTGAAAACCCAATTTGCAATGAGGATCTACTTCAAGAATAAGGAACATTAATATTGGCAAAGATCTGTAAGGGGTAACATGGAAAGGGTCTCGGAGTGTCGGTCTTCTTAAGGCAAATCTTCTCTAGATTCTAACAGTTATTAATTCGATTTTTATATTTTTTCCTGAATGCTTCTATTGTGTAAAACACTGATTAATATTAATTTGGTACAAGGTCCAGGAGATGAAATAAACAAAAAATAAATAGTCTTTTTTTATCCCAATCAGTCTATATTATACTTTTGGCACTGTGACATTTTTGCGTTGGGCGCCATTTTAAATTTTGAACAAATTGTTTATAATTTAAAAATTCGGTTATTTACAACTGAAGACTTAAAATGCATATAACAAAAATTATTGCTAGGTAGTTTTAATTTCTGCAAATTTGGTCATGATCATGACACATTTTAGCATAAACTTGATAAAAAGATAATAATTGTCGTTTTGTCTCATATATTTTGAAGTTGTACTCATTTTAAAACTATTGCACCGATTTTGAGGTCTAATTTTAGCAGCAGAAAGCTTTTTAAAGTGATTTTAGTAAATCCCGCCCATGGCCACGTCCATTTGGTATATTTAGACATATCATCAAAGAAAGACTCACACTACAACAATCTCTCCAAATCATTCAGGTGTTTTATGAAAACCATGTTCATGTTTTGTGAAAAGAGTTTTCCATGGACTTCGAGCAATATATGGTGAGCATCATCATCCGAGAGCCCACCATTGCCAAAACCATTCGCAAATATGAGTTTATTGTACGTTATTGCGTGGAACGTGACCAAATAGATCACATTCAACGCGTAGTGAGGAGAATATTGCAGCTGTAGCAGAGAGTGTCAACGAAGATCCACTTTTCTCTCCGAATTTTGTTCAGTGATGCCTGAGGCACATTCCGGCTGAATGGGTAGGTATTTGGGCTGATGAGCAAAACAAAGGTCTTGAACGAAATTGTGTGGTGTGGTTTATGGGCTGGTGGAATCACGTCTCTGAAGTAAGCAGGGCAACTTTCACTCACGCAAATGGGACATTGACAGGAATTTGCAGTTTTTTTTGTTCCGATTTTGCAGTTTGCCAAATAAGGGTGCAATTGAGTGATCTGCTAACTTCACTGTGAAGTTAGCAGGTCACATCGTATAAATCTCAGGAACCAAGCATGCTAGGAGCTTGTAGTAAGGCTCCAAATTTGCAGTTATTTTTTTTGCATTTCATAGTTTAATCATTTAAGCATTTAACTTCTGAAGACATGGCGGAAAGCTGAATTTTGGTATTTAGTCTTCTCATGGCATTTTAAGAAAATTGTTAAAAGTCCCCATCGATATGAGCGCCGCTAAAAATTTTACGGGGGGTCAAAGGTCCCCCCAAACGGTTTTTAGGAATATCTCCCGAACGGGAGAACGTTTATCTCAGGAACCAAGCATGCTAGGAACTTGCAGTAAAGCTGCAAAATTGCAGTTTTTTCAACAATAGGCTAGGTTCAAAATTTTACGCCCTTGTATTTTGAAGAAAAACATTCCATACTGAACTGCTAACTTCACAGTGAAGTGAGACCTCGAGGTATATTCAAGAGATGGAACTTTATTTTTAATTAACCTTTTGAAAAGTTTAATTTCGAAAAAAAAATAGCGAGACCAAAGTGAGATAGCGGCAAGACATGCCTAATGTCAAAAACAAGTGTAAATATCACGGCGACAATATAGCGAGAAAATCATGACACAAGCCCAGTGTAATTGGACGAGGCGAGAGCACAGCGAGACTAACATAAAGATCACGACACTTAAAACCAAGTTTGGCCAACTATGGCGAGACTTCAGCGAGTCGACGACATCAGCTGTCGTCATCGTTGCTGTCGGCGTTACGACTGTCACCTGCCCCATAAAACCCAAAATTAAAAATTAAGTTCCATAATATCATTTCTGGCAAACGTAGTTTTCCCATTGCTGCTCAGAACTGCTCATGCTCGTTAAGTGGAGCATTTTATTACTCTACGTTTGCTCTGACTCTATGACCAACCTCTTCCCTAAAGCTACTCGTGAGATTTCATGCTAAAACGAATTAAATCAAGAAATAACAAAAAACACCGTAGATTCAGCACGCGGGATGTTACCGAATAATGCGGGTCACATCATGGAGATAAAAAAAAAATATTGGGTGGCGCAACAGCTCGTGGATAACCAGGGCCTAGTGACTTTGTTGGCACGAATAGAGGGGATCTACAGTTTTTTGCCGAGTTCGAGCGGCTAAATGAGAAGCACTTTTTCAAGACATACTCTTGGAGGATTCGTCAGTTCCTCGCAAGAGGCAGTACCTCGAATAAAACATTTCTGTTTTTAGGTGGCACGGCTGGGAATCGAATCCACACTTTCGGCATGACAGTCCTACGCACTAACCATCATGCCACGAGGTACTACATCATGGAGAGATAGAGATTCATGAAAAATCCGAGACTGGGATGCAGTCAGTTCCTAAAGTGGGTGTTTCGTCGGAAAGATATAAAAACCAGACACAAGAAGGAGTGGCACCGTCCATTAGTTAAAAACGTCCCTCAAGACACTGCGACAACTATCCAAGGAAGAATACTTTCCTACTCTTACTTATGCAACCAAAGCCAATGAAGGCATTATACTGATACCTTAGAAAAAATGTCGTTACCACCAAAAAGACCACCATACAGCCGAAACCACAGACTGGTTTTTCTTCTCAAACTGGGTGTGCCGGGAGGCCTGGATGGCCGTGAAGGAAAGGACTCAGCAGAGCGGGAACAAAATGGAACGTTTGGTTTCTCGACATACATAGGTGTAACCCGAGAAGAAATAGGGAAGAAGAAGGACGAAAGGAAAGCAAAGAGGCGTCAAAAACAGTCCCCTTCGAAACCCAAGAACAGGGAAATAAGAAGAGTAATCACCTGACTTCTCCCTGAGGCATGAGGCAAAGAAAATCAGAGTGGTGGCATCAGAAATGGCGGGATCAAGTACCGCCACATTCCTATGCAGCTACAGCCCAGCGTATCAGGCTTGCTGTCTTGCTAAAGAGCTACCTCCAGAAGGCCCTGAGTACCGAAGAGTTGATGGTCCTGGGAGAAGCAATCATCGGCTGGGAGCATAAGTAGAAGTTCAACGGTGTTCACTACAGAGCAAGTTTTCTTGTGGTCGATGGCGATGGATAACCTCAACAGCGGATTGGCTGCGGCAGAAGGCTTCAAATAGTTGCAACTGGAAGGGAACAGCTATTACGGTGTTTTTTTTCAAGAATTATGGGTCCAGAATATCAGAAAACCTTGGCACTCATCCAGGTGTAAAACGAGGGACTGATTTTCCAAGCCTAGAAGGTTCAACATAGTAAAGCAGAGGGTAAAGGCCAGTTACTAGTGATTGGTATTGATGGTCGCTCAGCTGAGGCGATAGTGAAGACAAATCACGGCCTCCACTACAAGTTCGGGAAGCTGATTGTGATAGGCCTAGTAAAACGAGTGGTGCCAGTTTCCTGCGCACCCAAAAGAACCAACCATTTTGAGTCCCACTGAAGCCCCATCCGCAAATTTACTCACCCCTTTTCTTCTGGTAAGTCCACCAATCCCAATTCTAGTCCCAACAATCTATCCACCCACAGTAGAGCCCGATTTATCTTCCCTCTTCTTCTTACCTCCCAAACCAAACCCCTCTACCCTTTCACAAGCCAGAAAATGCTCCAGGCAGAAATTGAAATGGGTCAAACTAACGATGAGATAGAGGGCATGGACCTCTATCCAATTAGAGACCAAGAGGAAACCCTCCTAACTGAAGAGGAAGAAGAGCATCTGCCAGCAGATGAGGAGGCTTTTGCCCCCATCTCAAAAAACTACAATAGACGAGGGATTAGTCTAGAGTAGCCCAAGTTAGTCTCCACACCAAGCTAAGGCAGCATCAGCTGTCATTGCAATGAAATTGTAGGTGGAAAACTTAGGGCTAGTACTGATTCAAGAACCCTGGATTTACGGGGGCGAAGTTAGAGGCCTCTAACATGTAAGAACTCTACACTAATATGGGATATACGAGGTAAGAATTGCCAAGAACTTGTATGTCGGTGTTCAGACGAGTTTCACGTGAGGCGACTCACTTTGACGTCTCAAATTTTAATTTCACTCTAAAAGAAAGAGAGAAAGAGAGTGAGGCAGAGGTTTAATTTTTGTTTTAATTTCTGCCTTAACTCGTCATCTCTATCTTACCGAGAAATAGAAGTGAGAAGAAAAAGAGAGACGTCAAAATGAGTCGACTCACTTGAAGCTGGGTCTGAACACCGTCCATAATAATACGAAATGACACAAAATTTAACTGTCTTTCAGAATCAACGACGCTGCAATATTTAATTCCACCCCAGGCTGAAATTTAACGTCGATGGCAGCTCCCGCATAATGGTGGTAGCATGAGTCTACTTTGCAGGTGATGACGGTAACATACCACCACTACAGGCACAAAGACTCGTGGACTAAACTGCAACAAGCTTAAACTACCGTTGTTGTTTGGATGCGACGCGTATGCTCACCATACAACATCTGGAATATAAACCAAAGTGGTGAGTACTAAAAACAAATCTCATTTTCATTGCTTTCCATAATTCCATTACAAATTGAAAGTTGTTTAGTTGTCATACATGATTGAACTAACTTCTAAGAAAACAAAAATACAAAATACAAACTGAATAATTTGTAACGACTGAAATAATACACCTAATATGTCATATTTTATATCCATTAGACATCTGTCAACCTCTAATCTGACAAATTATGTAAATGCTGCCAAATCGACACTACAAAACGTCAACAATAAAAAAAAAAAATATGCACTGGAGACTTTAAGCGCGTACACACTATTCAATTTGAAAATCAATTAAAAACGAATTGATGGAATGACAACAACAAATATTTTATGTAAATTTAATATCAACCCTGAAATCTGCATTCGAATCAAGAACAACAAAAAAAAAAAACAATAAAAAAAAAAAAAAACAATAAAAAAAAAAAAAAACAATACAAAAAAAAAAAAAAAAACATAAAAATTGCGAGGAAGGTAGAACTTTATTTATATGTATATTGTCGTCTGAGTTGTTGTTATAATACGGGGTTTCCATCCATATACCATAGATCGTTTGGAAAGTTTCAGATTTGACATTCAATACAGAAAAAAATCATTACAAATTATTGCGTAACGTCAATTTAGAAACCAATCATGCGGTATATGTTCTGTTTCACTTCATTAAAATATTTTTAATTGTTATCACTTTGCGGTTGGATGGATTCTAGGGCCCTTAAAATGTTGTAAACTCGTTTTATATATAATGATAAGGTTTTTACAATACCAGTTCCCCTTTCTCTCTGTATACCTTTCATGACAATTCCATGCTTGACATTATCTTTAGTTAAAGTGCCATTGACTTTTGATTGAATATAAAAAAAAAAACAATTCACCACACAGGTGCATGTATTTAACTATTTTTATCATTGTTGTTTACTTGTCAAAATATAGGTGGAGACATTCTGGACGACTACTGTTTCCGTTTGCACGTATTCCCTAAATTCTCTTATTTCGCAATTAGAACTTATACTTATCTACACTTATGGCAACTTTGTGGTTGTTTTAATTTATTTTTGTTTTGCGATAAAAATGTAAGAAACTCTTTCTGGGTATTATCTCAATTGTTATCACGTGAAATTTTAACTTTGAATCAATTCACAATTATTGACAGCCATCTGGCTGTACTTTAACTGTGTAAAACATAGATATAGGTATAATATTAGCAATCACTTTGGAGAGTTTACTGCCAAGTTTAAGGCGAAAGACCGTTAATGATTTTTGTAAAATAAATTACATAATAATCATCGGTTGTTTATTTGTTAATTGCGTATTCTTAACGTAGTAATTTGTTTTTATTTTTTGATTGAAATTGAAATCAAGTAGAATGTTGTGCTTTTTGTTTAATTTGTCTCATTCTTTTTCAATAATATACCAGATATGATGCGACGGCGGCGGTGATGCTGATGATGATATAAATTCTGACACTTGCTGATTGAGAACGCGAGCTGATGCTGAAGCCAGTCAGCTTTATCCGGTTTATAGCATGTGTGCCATGTCAATTGAGTTTGTTTTTATTTTATTTTTATTTTTAGTACACATACCTACGTATGAATAGAGAGCATGTTGTTTTTTCTTATAATTATGGCTTGGTGTTTGTACATAGTGACATGGTGGAGACATTTAGAGCGAATTTGTATTTAATTTATAATGAGGTGAAGAGTGTTTTGGAGAAATAATTATTATTCAAGTCCCAAAGATGAAGGTCTTATGTAGATATTAAGTAAGTAAGCATGTACATACTCGTATGTATTTGGTTAAGTATTTAAATTCATTTAGTGACCTTCACAAGCTTAACTAAACTACATACATACATATATGTCCCGGAACTAGAACTTTAAGGTTCTACATATATTACATTTGTAGTGTAAATAGCAATACCGTGACGGGAAATACTAAAAAGTTACAGGTACATGGAAATAATATCTCTGAGACATTAAGGCCGAATTTTTCAGTGCGAGGTCATCTTACAGCATCTTACAGAAGAAATTCTCTAGGGCCTCGCCAGTGAAGTAACCTTTTTCCTCGAGAGACAGCAAAAAAAAAAACCAAGTTGTATTTACTGGGATTTGGTCCTGCAATCTTCTGACTGCCAGTCCTATACCTTAACTACTGAGCTATTTCGCAATACAGTTTTGTTTTTGTCAGGGGTATTTGTGATGGGATAAGAAGACCTATCCAACAAGTTTTTACTAGCGAGGGCCTCGCGAGTATTTGACAAGTTTGCCTTGTCTAGATTTTCCCTACCGAAGCCTTTCCAATGCCTCGATTAAACTTGACAAAAACTTGCCATTTTTCCAGGCGGGTTTTTAAACTTGGCAATTTTAACCTTTGTCCATAATATTCACTAAAAACATGAATTAATTTATGTGGGTTAAAAATGCATTGAAACTGGGTTTAAAACTGTTTTAACTTGACTATACTTACACCGATTTTAAACATTCATATTAGGTTGCCCGTTATTTCCCAAATCTAGACAAGAAAAACTTGTCAAATGCTCGTCAGGTCCTTGCTAGTAAAACTTGTGGGATAAGGCCCTGGAAAGGCTTTGTTAGAGGAAATCTTCTAGAAAAGGAAAACTGTCAAATACTTGTGAGGCCCTCACAAAAAAAAACAAATATTTTATACCCATCATACAATTGTAAGAAAAAATTAAGTATAGTTTCTTTTATTTTCAACATTACGCAACTGTATTGCGAAATAGCTCAGTATCTAGCGTATTGGACTGGTGATCAGTAGATCACAGGATCGAACCCCAGTGAAGACAAGTTAGTTTTTTTTTGTCTGTCCAGACAAAAGGTCGCTTAACTGGTGAGGCCCTAGAGAAAATCAATAGTTACCCTCGCTAGAGCCATGTTAGTGTCAATGTGAAACTTTCAAGTACCCCGTTAAAAACAAGATTGTTTTTACTCTCCGTACATACTTTGTACGTAGAGTAAAAAAGTCCAAAGCTACTGCTTCGCTAAAACAGGTGAATATACTGGAAATTGAACCTGGTGGGCAGTTGAATCAAATTAAATGCGACAAATTTTTAAAGTGAACATTTTTTTGCCAAGTTTAGTTATGGCCCTGGAAAGTTTTTCTAGTCGAGGAAAACTTGACAAATTCTTTTGAGGGCCTTGCTATCCCCAATCAGAAATATCTTGTATTTAATAATAATAATGGTATGAAAAATAAATTAAAATAGCCTACCTGGAAAAACAATCTAGTTTTTAACGAGGCTTAAGAAAGTTTAAATTGATGCTAACATGGACCTAGGAAGGGTTATTATTGAAATTTTCAAGGGCCACGCATTTTGCTTAGAAAGGCACAAGAAAGAGAAAAAAAAATTAGTTATTTTATCTGGGATACGATCTGAACTGGAATCTTTCTAACTTCTGATGGACTATACAGTTCGCAATATTTAAAATGAATTAATTTATATTTGAATATTTCATATCACTGCATGGTAAAATTTTTGTATTTTATTTTTGTTCGTGGTACTTTTTATGCGGTACCGAAACATGCTAAACAAATTTTTACTTCACTTTTAGTTTTTTAGGGTATCGTCAAGTTTTCTTCATTCTTAAACTTGATAAAAACTTGTCATTTTCCAGGCGGGAGTAATTCATTCTCAACATTGCTCAACTATATTGAGCATTAGCCCTAGAAGTAATCGTATTGAACGGGTTAATAGTAGATTTTCAGGCAATAGGTTACAGAACTGGAGAGGCCCTAGAGAAATTCTATAGTTACCCCCCGCCGTAGTACCTCGTGGCATGATGGTTAGTGCGTAGGACTGTAATGCTGAAGGCGTGGGTTCGATTTCCAGCCGTGCCACTTAAAAACAGAAATATTTTATCCGAGGCACTACCTCTTGTGAGGAACTGACAAGTCCTCTAAGAGTATACTTGTCATGAAAATGTTCTTCTCATTTAGTCGTTTGGACTCGGCAAAAAACTGTAGGTCCCCTCCATTCCTGCCAACAACACGCACACAAGAATGGTTGAGAGTTGTAAGTCACTAGGCCATGGTTCTACACGAGCTGTTGCGCCACCCAATTTATTTATTTATTTAGTAGTCCCTCGCCTCGAAACATGGTACATACATAAAACTTTATGCCCAATGTTATGAGAAAGGTCACAACAATGGGCTTTTGCCAAATATCTCGAAAACGGTTTTAAAAAACCATTTTCTGTGGCTATTTTCCAAAAAAGTTCTAGGAATTTTGTTCGCAATATTAACCGTTTAGAAGTTATAACACTTCAAACCACATTATAAAAACCCACCTTGCACTCGACCTCTAAGTTAGGGTGGAAAAAGTGTAGGAATACTTGGGAAACTTGGGAAGTGATTTAGCTTCTTAACGGTTAGGTAATGTTACAAACAAAATTATTCCAGAAACGTTTTAATGGAAAATTATCTCAGCTACCTTTTTGTAGAATAAATAGTTTTTCTTAAACTTACCGTTTTCGAAAATCCATTTTTGTGACCTTTGACCCTTTACAACTTCGGATAGTTGAGGACATATTGAGGTAAGCTCAATATTAACGTGTATGCCAAAAATCAGCATGTTACAAATTTTTTCTTATCTTTGGCATTTTTATGTATTTTCCTCCTGGGCCATTGTGTTTCAACAAGACAACGAAATGCTCACGAAAACAAAGCAAAAAAACAGAACAATATTCATTGACAGTTGCGCAAATTAAAAAAAAATTAAAACAAATGCAAATCCAAAAAAATCACAGGCAGCCATGTTGTAATGAAAGAAACATCAAAAATAAACCGGAAACAAACAGAAATTTCTTAATTTTTCCGCACACAATAAATGGTTTGGATGATTAATTGCGTGCGAAAAAAGAGTGTAGTCTTCTCCAAATAATCTGCTACAATATTCAATTTCGCTTGTCGAACTGCGTACTGCAGAACGAAACGTATAGAACTAAATTTTTCGTTTATGATTTCGTTGTATCATTTTTGTATTGGATCTTTGTTTTTGTATAGATTAAGATTAAGTGAGTGAATAAATAATATAACTGTTAGATTGGGAGTTAAATCCGAGTTAGCTCCCAAAATATATTTTTATTTAAAGCAATTTAAGATTTTTGACAGTTTATAGTTAAAGCTTACCCGCTGGAGACCGGAGAGTTTCATGAATTGGCAAACCTGGTTCGAAAAATTAAAATTCTTTAGTTTTTTTTTTAGAAAAATTGAATAGGAAGAGTAAGATTTGGAGTGATTATTGTAAATGAGTTGATGTGAGAGTCGCAAACGACCTGATATGTTTCCATTCCATCGCCAAACAAACACACACACACATACATGTATACATATAAACAAAGCTATACAAAGAAAACATAAAAACACAACGTACACGTGAACGATGTTAAACTTCTTAGGGCCAGTTTTTCAGAGCGGTATCATCGTATTCTCAGGGTTAAACCTGAGTTTACCAGAAACGTACTAATTTTTCTGTTAAATACAATCCTAAATTGAAGTCCGATTTAACTCAACTAATTTGATGAGTTAAATCAGGTACTAAATTGAGGACTTTTTCAATTTCAATATTGAAAGTTATTGTTATGCGTGAAAGGCGTAGCAGTGTGATATCCATAATAGCCACGTTTTACTATCGCTCATATTGCATATCGTCGCTCCAAACACGAAGTGGCACTACACCCTTTTTACAGGAACAATAAACTCAGGCGATTTTCAACCCCCCTCTAACTTCAGTACCAATAAAGTCAGAAACTTCAAGTTGACAGTATTTGCTGAGCTGATCAAACACAGGTGGCTCACCAAATTTTAACTCTTTTTATAAGTAATTCCCGAGATACATATAGGACTTCAAAAACCGCAAAAACCGTAACTAACTGACAGATTATCAAAATTATGGAGCACTTCCCGACTTAAAATTTCGCACAACGATAGGCCTTGTGGTGCAAACAAAGGAAAAATCGAAAATTTACAATTTTCTATTCAGGGGGCGTGGCATCCACCCAAATTCTTAAAAATTCTTATAAATTATATGGAGGACTTCTGATTATTGTAGAACGATGAAAATTGGTAGATCATTAAAAAAATCGAAAATTTGGAATTTTCCATTCAAGGGGCGTGGCATCCACCCACTTTCTCAAAAATTGTTATAAACTATATGGAGCACTTCCGATTGTTGTAGAACGATGAAAATTGGTAGGTCGGTAGGGCTTGAAGAAGGTACTTAGAAAGACAAAAATTGAAAAATTAGAATTTTCCATTCAGAGGGCGTGGCATCCACCCAAATTCTTAAACATTCTTATAAATTATATGGAGGACTTCCGATTATTGTAGAACGATGAAAATTGGTAGATCAGTAGGGCTTGAAGTACTTAGAACTTGTATGTACAGGTTTCTTGTGCATACAAGAACTTGGCTCTTTTTTTTAATATTTATATTTTAGTTGTGATAGTAATTTTCACGAGTGCAAAAATCAGAGATATGATCTCTAGTCAACTACACTTCGAATAAAGAGAACAAAATTCGGGGATAGGTTAGGTTAGGTAGACGGGCTGATAGTTGATCTTGCTACAGCCACACTTAGATATATGTAGATCCGTTGAGATGCCCTAGGAAGTTGTATATTGTATTCCACTTAGTGTAAAACCTCACGACAATTCGCATCAAGGTTAAATTCGCCAACATTAGCCCTATATGCGTGCATGCCCCCACAGAGGAGAAAGATGACGACACCAAGGATGAGTTCAACGAGCTCCTGGAAAAGACATATGAGCAATGCCCTAGCTATGACATTAAAATTGTCTTGGGTGATTTTAATTCCAAGCTAGCTGATGGCCTTGCGGTTGAGCTATTCAAAGCGGCTGGCGATGAATTGGTTAGGAGTATGCACCAGCTCATCTGTAAAATATGGTCGGAGGAAAGCATGCCCGATGAATGGAACCTCAGCATTGCGTTTGCCCGATCCTCAAGAAAGGCGATCTTCTGGACGGCACCAACTACAGAGGCATCAGTCTTCTTAATATCGCCTACAAGATCTTCTCTGCCGTACTTTGTGAACGCCTGAAGCCATTCGTCAACAAAAATTAGAATTTTCCATTCAGAGGGCGTGGCATCCACCCAAATTCTTAAAAATTCTTATAAATTATATGGAGGACTTCCGATTATTGTAGAACGATGAAAATTGGTAGGCATCTATAGAGACAAGCTGTATAGAGCAGTGTCTAGTTTTGGCATCCCTAACAAACTCGTCCGTTTGTGCAGGATGACGATGGAGAATGCACGCTACTCAATCAAGGTCGGCAAAGATCTCACCGACACCTTTGATGTCAAAAAAGATTTTAGGCAAGGCGACGCTCTGTCATGCGACTTCTTCAACATCGTTCTTGAAAGAATAGTGTAAAGCTCTCACGTCAACACTAGAGGCACAATCTTTCAAAAGTCCGTCCAATTACTCGCTTACGCTGACGACATTGAAATAATCGGACGAACAAAGCGTGATGTCAGTGGTGTTTTTGTGAGTATTGAGAAGGAAGCCAAGAAGATGGGTTTAACGGTGAATGAAAGCAAAACGAAATATATGCTGTCAACAAGAAAGGACACCCAACACCGACGTCTAGACAGATTTTAAGGTGGTCAGAGACTTTGTCTACCTAGGATCCGCTATAAACTCAGCGAACGACACCACTGCTGAGATCAAACGAAGAATTACTCTTGCCAATCGCTGTTTCTTTGGGCTAAGAAGGCAATTGAGAAGTAAAGCCCTCTCTCGAGCAACTAAACTGTCTCTGTATAAGACGCTTATCATCCCGGTCCTGATGTATGGTACAGAGGCATGGACACTCCTAACGGTGGGTGAGAATGCGTTAGGCTGTTTTGAGAGGAAAATTCTCTGGGTGATTTTTGGTCCCGTCTGCATAGATGGGGAATGGAGAAGAAGATACAATAACGAACTGTTTGGGCTGTACAGCGACACCGACCTTGCCAAAAAGTGAAAAGCTAACGACTGAGATGGCTGGGTCACCTAGATAGAGCGATTGCACACCAATGCTCCGGCCCGGAAAGTCTTTGAATCCAACCCCGTGGGACAACGCAGTAGAGGTGGACACCATAAAAGGTGGAAGAGGACCTCAACTAACTTGACGTGCGAAACTGGAGACAGCTAGCTAGAAACCGAGCCGGCTAGAAGGAGTTGTTGGTTGAGGCCTTGATCCACCCCGGACTGTAGCGCCACTTTAAGTAAGTAAGTAAGTAATGTAAAAACCTATGTGTTCTGTTAGCAGTCAAGCCATTTATAGGCATTGATGAAGTTCAAAAGATTATAAGCCGCAGTTCTAGAAGGTTCTTTTAAGTCGTCATAGAAAATACTCCCTGTGTGTTTTTTTTTTTTAAATGACAGAGTGCTGGACAGTGACAAAGGAAGTGTGAGGTATCCTCTTGTGCATCTTCTGCAAAGGTCATCGGCCCAATTTTCTTTTTGTGGTATCCCAGTAGGTTGTGTCCGGTGATTATGCTGACAAAGGAAAGAAGATGTTTCTTGTTCATTTGCATAATTTTGTCTGTCTTCTGCTTATTGAAACTTGGCCATAATTTAGTTGACGTTGAATAGAGGCATTTTAAACTTAACGCATTTAGAGGCTGAATAGTAAACGTAATAGATTTTTATTTTTGGTACTTTATTTGACACAAGGGCATTGTAACTAAAATGGGTGGGGGTAGGGGAATGTTTAATGAATAAATTCTAGTACATACTTGTGAATCATGTCGTGAATCCATACAATATTTGCACTTTGTTCACCCGTGAACGAGCTCATGAAGTTGTGTGGAGACAAAGGTGGAGAGTTTTTTTTTAACGAGCAATTCCCGTCCAAAATGTACTTAAATTCTGGGTGAACAGTTGAAAGTTTGATTACAAAAGAAAAAAAGTTTTTTGGAGTTTGTTATTTCTTGTTTGCTCTTGTGAATCGAAAAATTGAAGAAAAAAAATATTTTTTAGCTAATGGAAAGGTAGGTTTTGGATTCCAATTGTTTATTTTTGATTAAGCATTTTGAGGCATTGTGGTTTTAACCTTTCAACGTTCACAACACATTCGCTAGTCTGTAGACGTGAGAAATGTCAAAAAATCACTTTCTCCACTGGTGACTATTTACTTCACAAGGAAGTAAGTAATAGACTTAAGGATTTACGCAACGTTAAATAAAACCGTAATAAGGGCTTATACAATGCGACTTCTAATAAATACGGCTGTAAGGGTATTATTTTCAAAATAAAACAAGCCCTGGTAGCCCTACAGCTCTGTTTATCATATATTTTGTAATGATTTATTGCCAGCGCCTTCAGTTATAATGTGAAATATAATCTTAACCGAGACAAAAATCTAGTAAAATTTCTTACAAAAAAATCAAACTTAAACGACAAAACAATTATTTAACAACGTAGATTTCTAGCTAAAACGGCAATTATTGTCTGTGTTATCTGTGTGTAGGTACATTATCCAATATACATTTTCAAAGAATTAAAAAAAAAAAAACAAAAATAATCGCCAAAAACCAATCAATCTAAAATATTTCTTTCCCAATGATGTAGTGTGAGTGGATAATGTGATATTTCATCGAATTTTTCAATGTCAAGTGCGATCTTGCACGTTTTCTAATTTCATAAAATTGTTTAAGCCACATATACCTATACATACATATGTGTACCTACTTATTCTTATCAGAAAGACCGGCATTATTATGACGTACTATTCACTTTCTACTTAAAAACAACGAGACAGCAGACAGTATAGAGCCTTTACTTTTGGATACTTTTCAGTTCCCCATCAAAACTAGAAAAAAAAAACAAAACCTTCACCAATTACCACACATTCGCTAATAATGATAATAATTAGCTTGAAACAAAATAATAATGACACTTTTATTATGATTTGTAGTTCCCCGTTTTATACTTCATCGATTTGATTTGCTTATTGCTCTCATTAAATTAATAAATTTTAAAAAAATCACGTGTGCCACACTATGGTGAGTTTGATTTTTAAAAATTCAACAACAAGAACAACAACAACAACTGAAAGTAGTTCCATACAAAAAATTGAAGAACCACAGTGAGATAGATATTTTATATTTGTAAATATATTACTTATGATTGAAAAAAAAAAGATACAAAAATGTATATTTACATTCAAGTAAAAAACAAAAGTAGGTATCTAACCACACCTGGCTGCACCTATTGTTGACGGTTATGTAGGTACACATTTTGTTACCAAAAGTATAGGTACATATACCTTCATATCTTTATTTTCTATTCTTAAAGTCTTTCAATGTTGTCTCTTTTGTTTACGGAGTTTGTGTGCAAATTTTGCAATTTTACTCGCTTTTTTTTTCTGTTCGCTATCCTTCACTGAGTTTTACAAAAATACAAAAAAAAGACACAAAAAACAAAATATCAACAACAAAATCATTATAAAATCGAAATGAAATCTACTCAACAACAACACCCACCAATGCAATCTTTGTTTACAACATAAAAGAAAAATTATCAAAAATAAAAAAAAATATATTATTCAACACAAACAACTAAATCTCGTGTACATACACTTGAGGCTCGTATACACTACACTTAGAGAAAAATATATATTTTTTAAAAGTGGTGAAGGTGAAGTAAATTTAACGAGTAGGATTTATCATATTTTTAACGAGTCCTTACACAGTTTTATGTTGCTTCTAACAAGGGCCTAGCAAGGCTAACTATCGAAATTCTCAAGGGCCTCGCCAGTTATGTTAGTTTTGCTCGAATGTATCACCAATTGTATGTTTGTAATACATGCTTTGTGTTTGCAAGATATGTGGTTATTCTGATGGGATAGCAAAACTTTATCAATAAGTTGTTTTAATAGAAAGGACCTCACGAGTATTTGACAAGTTTTATTGGACTAAAAAATAATTTAATGATTAATTGAAATTGCTGCTGCAGCCACCATTTTGAAAAAATGCGTTTTAACCAACATTCCACAACGGACTTTTTATAGGATTCCCATCTGGAACACCAATCTAGTTTTTAACGAGGCCCAAGAAAGCTTTACATTGATCGGTCTATCTACACATCGAGGATTCAATCTTGGGTTTATAGTTTCAGCTTTTAACGCTCATATTATTCACTCGTTTAATCCAGATTATAACTTAAATCCTAGTACCTCGTGGCATGATGGTTAGTGCGTAGGACTGTCATGCCGAAGGTGTGGGTTCGATTCCCAGCCGTGCCACCTAAAATCAGAAATGTGTTATCCGAGGTACTGCCTCTTGCGAGGAACTGACAAATCCTCCAAGAGTATACTTGTCATGAAAAATTGCTTCTCATTTAGCCGTTCGGACTCGGCAAAAAACTGTAGGTCCCCTCCATTCCTGCCAACAACACGCACACAGGAATGGTTGAGAGTTGTAAGTCACTAGGCCCTGGTTCTCCACGAGCTGTTGCGCCACCCAATTTATTTTTTTATTTTTTCTGCATAACTAAACAAATTAAATCATATGATTCACTCTCGTTTAGTTCACAATTAAATCCAATTTTTTTTAGTCCAATTAGATTTAAACTACCCTTCGGAGGTCAGTTAAAGTTGTTAAATTCAGATTAAAGCTGAATTCCAAATTACATATTCACTTTTTCAGTGATTTCAAACCGAGACTTTTTCAAACCGATTTGAAGCAAAATTTTGCGATATTTTTCATGCGTTGTTTTTGCAAATCGAATTGGCTTACTCGGTTTGAAAAAAAATTGGTGAATACTTTTCATTTATTTTTGCATACCTATTAAGTTGGCTAGTAGTACCTCGTGGTTTGATGGTTAGTGCGTAGGACTGTCATGCCCAAGATGTGGGTTCGATTCCCAGCCGTGCCACCTAAAAACAGAAATGTTTTATTCGAGGTACTGCCTCTTGCGAGGAACTGAAAAATCCTCCAAGAGTATACTTGTCATTCAAAAGTGCTTCTCATTTAGCCGTTCGGACTCGGCAAAAAACTGTAGGTCCCCTCTATTCCTGCCAAAAACACGCACACAGGAATGGTTGTGAGTTGTAAGTCACTAGGCCCTGGTTCTCCATGAGCTGTTGCGCCACCCAATTTTTTTTATTTTTTTTATTGATTGGCAACTCTGGTCGCTTAAGTCAAAGTCGCTTTTTTTTTGTGCTCCAGTAATTTTATTATTAATTTCCAAAGTTAAACTTAAAAAAATTTATAAAATATTTGCTAAATTTATTTAAATATAAGTACTTACAAGTAACATTTAAATTTTGGTGAGTCCAAGGGTTAAACTATTTAATTATAAAAAAAAAAAAAAAAAAGTTCGTCGCAAGCAAGATTCATATCAACAAGCAAAATGAATCGTACACCTCCATCGTCGTCGTCGCTCCAGAAATCCAATAACTACACGCAATCTCAGAAAAGGCCACATAAAGAAATCGCTCCAGTGTCACCGCTGAGTAGTGGAACGAGCGGCAGTAAAGGATTCGCAGTGGGAGCAATGGCGATAACAGAACTGCAGAAGATGATTGAGGAATCCATGTCGAAAATGCTGGACGTCAAGGAGTTTATATGCACCGAGATTTACCGGCCACCGCACGAGCAAGAAGAAAACAATTAAATACATTAAAAGCTGAAATTCTGAAAAAAAAATGGTTCTATAAAAACACAATTTCGCGGACAAACGTTGATCGTCGAAAATAAATCTTTTTACTATGACTATCAAAACAATTTGATGTGTGACGGCGAATGCGGCATGTCATTGTTACGTCAAATAATAGATGACAGCTGTAATGGGTGCGTTCCAGGTCAAAGTAATCAAGTTGATGTGCCTCGAAAATCATTTTAATATTAATGCCGTCTGCCAATCAAATTTTATAAAAAGTTTAGAAGTAAAAAATGTTAATGTTAAAAATATTAGTAAAAAATGTAAAATTTTGTCATACAACATTTCTGGTCTTAATAATAAGAATTTATTTATTGATTTTTTTTAATTTTATTAATAAGTTTGAACTTATATTTTTATATGAAACATATTTAAGCGAAACAAGCCTTACCTGTTATGAAAACAAATTTCAAGACTACGAACTAAAAATAGTTGATGCTATAAGAATCCATGCTAGAGGGAGAGCAAGTGGGGGATGCATATTTGGAGTGAAGAAGGAGTTGAAGAGCTATTGTAGTTACGAGTTTAAGTCTTCTGATGATGCTATTTATGTTGATCTAAGATTTGATGGAGAATTATTTCGTATTCTACCCTGCTATGTCAACTGTAATCATTGGGAAACTGACTACAACAAAATCAAAGAATTCGTTATCTGTGGAACAATTTCAAATCTCTTGGTAGTAGGTGATCTGAATGCAAGAGTGGGTACAACAGAAGGGGTTGAAAATGTGAGGAGAAGTCTTGAGAGGCAGTCCAAGGATGCATTAAAGAATGGAAAAGGAAATCAAATACTTGAGTTGTGCAATTCCGTTGGACTCCGCATCCTTAATGGTACTAGTGATGGAAATAAACTTGGCGAACATACGTTTGTTGGTAAACAAGGAAGTTCTGTAATTGATTATGGATTGGCAGGAGGAATGTGGAATTCCGTTATCACGGATTTTGAGGTGGAGCAAGTACCGTTTTCAGATCACATGCCAATTGTCATCTATTTTAACATTGGAGCAACTGAAAATGAGGAAAGTGTGAACCTAAAATTGATGCCCAAACTGCTTTGGAAAGATTCGAATGCAACAGCCTACAGGAATCAATTGGATATATGAGCCGGTTATTTTGAAAGTGGTCTAAGTCCACTTATTTCAAATTCGAGATATTTAAAGGTTTGCGTTCGACTTAATTCAAAAATATGGGAAAGAGCTAATATAAAAGTGAAGTATTTTTTTTCATCTAAATATATTTAATTTACTTACCCAATAAGAAAAAAAAATATTGTTGAACAAAAACCATTTTTTTACAGTTATTAATGGACTTAAACCATTTTCAAAATAAATGAAATGGTCTTTTGATTTATTCAAATTGTATCAAGTCCTCTATAAAGTTTTTAAAAAAAATTGAAAAAAACAAATAAAAAAACGAAAGACTGAGTTTTTATATATAATAAGTAGATATTGTATATATTAAACAAAATACATATACATACATATATACACTGCCGGACAAAATAAGAGGAACACAGGTAAAAAGTAAAAAAGTTGGTTTATTTTCATTTTATCTTTATTTCTTTAATGAAGATTTATGATTTATGTATGTCTTGATGAGTTAAGAATCGTTTGAAATGGTTACAATTATTGTGCTTCTTGTTTTCCTTAAAAACACAAAAGTCTAGAAAAAGGGTATGTTGCTGAGAAAATGGATTTAAAAAATTTCATGTATTCCTTTAAAGCTCAGTAGAAATGAGAATGGTTAAGTACATGGTTTTCCCTCTCTTCTTGCTCTAAGGACAAAAATAAGTTTCTTTGGTATACTTCTAATAACATTTTCGATGTTTTCCTAGGTTTTTTGGCCCCACGCTTCAAGCAATGCACTTTTCAGCTCCCTCAAACTTCATGGACTTTTCTTATTCAATTGTCTACCAAAAGCATGTTCTAGACATGTTCATTAGAACCTAGATCAGGAGAACATGCTGGGCCAGTCTAGGGTGTTCAGGTGGGCCTTTTGAAGATACCCCGAAGCTCTGTTCGCAGTTTGGGGACGAGAGTTATCGTGCATGAAGATGACATTTTTGGTGATTCCTTGAGCAAATTGTACAACAATTGGTTTTGGTTCCAAAATATCCCTAACATACCTAACGTTCTGCTGTCAAAAACCCATTTTCAACCAAATTTAACTCCATGCGGGTTGCCAAACATATGCCACCCCAGAACATTTTTCTTTTTATCGCTTAACGTTTCAAAAATAATGGATCGTGGTACATTTAGCGTTAAGGCCAATTTATGGTGCAAATTTTATTTTTGATCAAAAACATGGTATATAGGTTATTTGAACTTCATTTTAGTCTGGAATTCTTACTTAAACTAAACACTTTTACCATAAGCAATATTCAAACCAATATGAAAATATGAAAACCCGGAAGAACAGAATAGAATAATAATGCTAAGAGAGTGATCATGGTATACCTGATTTAGTAAGTCCATTTTATCTGTGTATTTTACTGTAGGAATGGGTTGAACTTGTTCGCTTTTTAACATTTAATCAATTTTTAAATTTTTAAATGGGACTTAAACCATTTTCAAAATAAATTTTTTGTCGTTTTTTTAACTGAACAATTTTTGACTCACAAAATCTAAATAATTTCAAATAAAAACAAGTGTTTTTTTCTCATTAAAATAAAAGATTACGTTGTTTTTAGATGACTCAATCAATTATCTGGATTTTTTTGGAAAATGGACTTAGACCACTTTCAAAATAAACGGCTCATATGTCTGAGGACGCAAGAAAGTAGTGATCTGAGAAATATTGAAGAGTGTATTAAGAAAGCGGCTCCGGTACAGACCATTTACAACCGAATTGGATTGTTTAAAGAACCCTGGTTTGATTCAGAGTGCATGAGGGCAAGAAAGCAATCCTACGCTGGGCTTGAGCGTTACAGGAGAGTCAATGATGAGTCTGCGAAACGAGATTACCTTCACCTGAACCGGAAATTCAAAACATTATGCAAGGAGAAAAAATTAGCTCACTATGAAATTGAAGCGAAAAGCCTAGTCAGTTGTAAGAACACGAGTGAGTTCTGGAAGAAGGCCCAAAAAATAAACGGCAAGGTTTATGTTATCAATAAACATCTCAACTGTGAGACTCTAAGAACGCATTATTTCGAACTTCTCAATCACTTGTCTACGAGCAGTGATATGGTACAATTTGCACAACCAGCTTTTGATGATGAACTCTTAGACGGAACAATCCAGAAGGAAGAGGTATATGCATCCATAAACGGGCTCAAGGATGGTAAAGCTGCTGGTTCAAATAGAATACCTGCAGAATTCTACAAGTATGGTTCGGACGAGTTGATCAACAAGTTAACGGCCATATTTAACAACGTCATGGACCACGGAATTATACCACAGGAATTTAAAGAAGCACTTATTTTTCCCATCCACAAAAAAGGTAGTACAATGGACCCTGCAAATTATAGAGGCATTTCCTTCTTGAATGCATCCTACAAAATATTTACTTCGATTTTGCAAAACCGACTTAAAACATGGATTGATTCAAACAAGCTATTGAAGGAATTTCAAGCTGGGTTTCGACAAGGATATTCCACCGTAGATAACATTTTCGTCCTCCGAAGTATCGCCGATTTCTTTTTGGACCGAAACAAGAAACTTTATGTTTTTTTCGTCGATTTTAAGGCAGCTTTCGACACGATAGACCGAAATGCATTAATGTACAAGATGTATAGAATGGGAATGTCATACAAGTTCGGACGTATATTGCAGAACCTCTATCTGGAAACCAAAGCAGCTGTATGGGATGGAGAAAACATTTCACAATGGTTTGAAACAAAGACAGGTCTAAGGCAAGGTTGTATGCTAAGTCCAAGCTTATTTGCACTTTTTATCGATGATATCACCGACTGTTTACCGGGAGGAGTGGAATATGCTGGAACTCTCATCAAGGCCCTTCTTTTCGCGGATGACATAGTTTTGTTTGCGCAATCACCACAATCGCTGCAACTAATGATCAATAAACTTAGTGAATATTGCAGAACGTGGAAATTAGTTGTCAGTCTCGAGAAGTCGAAGGTTATGGTTTTCCGAAAAGGTGGAGGAAGAGCAAGTGGTCAAGAACGCTGGACATTTAATAATGAGAGAATCGAAATTGTTAATGAATACAAATATTTAGGGATCTATATAACGAAAAACAACAGTATGGAAAGACATCTCACTGATAAATTACAAAAAGCTAAGACTACAATAAATATGGCGTGGAGAAACATCTTTAACAATAGATATATAGCCCACAGCAGTAAATACAAAGTGTTTGAATCGGTAGCTGAGTCAACATTGATGTATGCAGCCCAAGTGTGGGGTAGTAAGAAATATGATACCGCTGAAAAACTCCTACGATTTTATATCAAAAGGATATTTCGACTACCACCAAATGCGCCGAACTACATGCTGATGTTAGAAACCGGTATCTCTCCTCTATTTATTAAAACACTTAAATTGCAAGTGGACTACATATGTAATGTGCTTAAGATGTCTGAGGAGCGTCTCCCTAAAAAAGCAGCACTTCAGGCAATAAATAGTAGATCGAGTTGGTTCAGAGATTGGATAGAGCTAGCGGCAGAAGCTAATATAGATCTTGCACCAGATGATTACTTAATGTGGAAACCCTCTCTATATCAGCTGATATCGATTATAGATGATCGATTAAGATACGGGTTCGCAGCGGAAGCAGAAGAATCCATCTATAGAATGTTATATAGTAAACTGAACTACAACCTAAACCATAAGAATTACTTCCGTGATGACTACAAGACAGATCAAATATCAATGATATTTAGATTAAGAGGCGAACTCCTTAATCTCAACTTCATCCCGCATCGTGAAGAGTTGCCTTTGTATTGTGAATTGTGTAATATGGGGGAAAGAGAGAATATTTTCTATTTTATGGGTAGGTGTCCTGTGCTGCGAGAAACAAGAAGACATATTTTTGGATGTGACTTTCTATCAGAAGAACTTATAATACATCATCTTAATGAAATGGAAGTTCCTAAACCGTACAAATATTGTAAAATAGCGTTAGCGTATAAAAACAGAATTCTAAATGGAAATTTTTAAAAAAATAAAAGAATTGTAGAATGAAAAATTTTGAAAAGTTGTCAATCAGGCAGACGGCATATAGCCATGCTTTATTATTGTAAAATGTATATTTGGATACTATATTTTATAGAAATAAAATCTAAATCTAATCTAAATCTAAATCTATTTTTTTTATTGAGTTGGCTAACTCGGTTTGAAGCGAAAACGATGACGAAGACTCATTTTCTCAGTGTCATCTCGCTGATCTCTCGCCATGGTCGTTCAAATGTAGTCATTAGGCTCGTCTCACTGTGGTCTCGCCATGCCCATTTACACGGGAGTCTATGTCACGGTTTTTTCGCTATGGTCTCGCTTTGGTCTCGTCGTAACATTTACACGCGGTTTTGGACCGTGAGCATGTTTCATAGTCATCTCTTCCTGGTCTCGCTATAGTGTCGCCAAACTTCTTCTTTCAAAACAATTTTTTTCAAAATCCTTAAAATAAGCTAAAATCATGGTTAAAAAGTCCGAATGTGGTATCAAGTGTCGTGGTCATTGTGTTCGTCTTATGTAGTCTCACAATGCCCATTTACACGGCTATTTGTGTTGTGGCTTCCTCGCTAAAGTCTAGCTTTGGTCTTGCCATGACATCTACACGTGGTTTTTATCATTGTGCACGCTTTATCATCACATTGCTTTGATCTCGGTTTAGTCTCGCTGTAGCCTCACCAACATAGTTTTAACTTGTAACTCGGTTTAAATTTGTATTAAATTTGCACTTAAAATCGAAATTTATACGTATATTTTGGTCACTTTTTATTAATTATTATTCACCACTTTTGGATTAGAAAAAACCTTTAAATACTATACATATACTTGTTTATGATCCATTCAAACGAACGACTTGCACTTTATAATAGTGTATACACCCGTGGCAAAATAATTTCATACTTTCAACTTTCAAGGGAGAAATTTGACATTTGCATCAAACGATTTTACATCTGGATTTAAAAACATTTAACATATGGATTAAGGCATTTTTAAAGTCCATTGCATTCAAGCTATATGTATATAATGAATAATATGGACCCAGATTTAAATTTTTGGATTTAATAGTTGGATTTAAAATTCAATTAAATCTAATTTAAATGCAGAGTGAATAATATGGCGGTAAGTCTACAAACCATAACAAAAACTAAAACAACAACTTCTTAATGCTCTAACTCTTCATAAATCTTTTAGGAAAAAGTTTTGTACAAAAGAGAAATGTCATTAAAATTTCTATAGGTAAAAAAAGATACTAATAAAATTTCGTACGATAACCGTTCTGAATATAATTGGTTAAAACGCTTTTTTTAAAATGGCGGTCGTCCGAAGCAAGGGATCAAAGTACATATTTTAATCTACCCGGCTGGAAAAACAATCTAGTTTTTGGCGAAGGTCTAGAAAGTTTAATATAGGTAGATACTAGCAAGGGCCCAGCAAGGGTAACTCTAGAAATTCTTAAGGGCCCCGCCAGTGAAGTAACCTTTTGCCTCGAAAGACCACAAAAAAAATATAAAGTTGTCTTTACTGGGATTCGATCCTGCAATCTTCTGATTACCGGTCCTATACCTTAACTACTGTGCTATTTCGCAATGACCTCTATTACACGATGATTCGTTGCGTCTGACTCTTTTCGAATTTTCATGAGTGCGAAGGAGAAAAAGCGTCGGATTTCACCTTCGCACTCATTGAATTTTGACAACAGTCAGACCAAAAGAATTATCGTGTAATAGGGGACAATACAGTTGTGCAATGTTAAAAAGTATATACTACATTAATTTTTCTTACTATTGTATGCTGGGTATAAAATATTTGTTTTTTGTTTTTGTCAATATGGGGTATTTGAGGTGGGATAACAAGTCTTAACCAACAAGTTTTTACTAGCGAGGGCCTCGCGAGTATTTTACAATTTTGCCTTGTCTAGATTTCCCCTACCGAAGCCTTTCCAGGGCCTCGATTAAACTTGACAAAAACTTGCAATTTTCCAGGCTGCACTCTATTTTTATTTTTTTTTAGTGATGCAAAACTATTATTTTTTCTCAGTGTAGGTACCCTAAATTGATAAAAATTAAGGTAAAATAATCAAATTAATGACAAGGCCTTCTGGCTAGAGCTGTGCTTATTGCTGCTTGCACACTAGAAGCTTTAATATTATCTTTTAACAATAGATTATACGTGGTGTTGTACATACAAACCTACATTATGTATGTATATTTTATATATTTTTATACATGCTTCTAAGTAAATATGTATATCTTCATTATTATCTATATAGTCGAGAATGTGAAAAAGAAGTGACAACAACAAAAAAACAGTTATTTGAACAAGTGACAGATAATTTGCTAAAAATAATGTCAGTATGTCATAGAATAAATGGATTGTTTATTTTTTATTTGCTTCAAAAACTGTATTTGTTTGATTAATAACAATTTTTTTTCAGACATGTTAAGTATTGTATAGATTTTTAAAAGAAGAGTGTATAATTTGTATATCCTTGTTTCAAGGTTTTATGTAAAGGGTGCTTCAGCAGAAGTTATTGTAATAAGTGCGATTTACCCTGAGGCAACACTAGCGAGTATACTGGCAAGCGAGTTGGACACAAATGAATTGTCAAATCACTCGCTGCTCCAGTCGCTTCTCATCTCAACTGGCTTCGAAAAAAGGTAAGCAAGTTGACTAGCGAGTTGCAAATGTCTTAGTGTATTAGTTACTCGCTCGTGTGGCCTCCGGGTTATCAAATCGAAAATTTTGACATATCTTCATAAGTTTACGTTTCGAGCTCCCAAGAATATGAATCTATTATTTTTTAGATAGACAGATGTCTGTGTTTGTAAGTAAGTTCGTACGATCCTTTACCTTTTTCCGTTCACCATTATCTTCAGAACGAATAAAGGTATCAACTTCGGATGGATTTTATTTTATATGTATATATGAATAGGCGTTTTTCTTTTTTAGCTCTAGGCAGAGCATGGAGCAGAGCTCGAGCTCGATCGGAGTTAGCTCTGAGTAAAGAATATGTATCAGTTTTCCGATATAATTTTGAAATACATCTTAAGCACGACTGAGCTGCCATACGATTCGATATAAATGATATAAATCGGTGCGTTCGACACACCAAAATTAAGTACTGACTTTGATTTTCATCTGACAACTGGCCAATTAAAAACTTGAAAAATCAAAAATCTGAAGTGAAATTTTATATGTTGAACGGGTCGATTGGATTTATTCTGAGCTTACGGAGCGTACTCCGAGCTAGCTTTGATTGAAAAAAGAAACATATGTAACTTGAGCGCTCTGAGTAATCTGAGTTTAAAAAAGAAACAGAGATCTTTTTTTGACAGCTCAGTGCTATGCTTGGAGCTAAAAATAATGCCATTAAGAGCAGAAAGGGTTATCAAAAAGATTTAACTAGCGGTATTTTTACCACAGCATGTGGTATAGTTGTTAAATGTCAGTTGAGAAAAAAATAATGCTTATCGACTTCGGCTTAATTTTATTCTACGCATATTGACGTAAAAAAGGATTGGTATACAAATATAAAAACAGATGAATTGACAGTTTTTTTTTAAACAAAATTTCTGAAAATAGAATGGCGCAAGGCGATTCTCGAACTCGTCATGAAAAACAGCTGACAATCATCCCTATTACAACTATCAACTTGATAGTTGATTAACCTTTGAAAATTCGGGTTTTAAACTCAATAAAAAAAAAAAAAAAACAATCAACTATTCTTTTTATGTTTTGCAACGGTCTGTATCATTTCCAATATCAAAACTTTTAACAGTTACGGTAGCGTAGGGACATAAGTCCAGAATTTTTGTTTTGGGACTTATGTCCTACTTTACTGGGTCATAAGCCACGGATCGAATTCGCGACTATAGTGTGCCCAAGCAGGGGGGTTGCAGGGAGGGCAGCATGTCCCCCGATACATACCTTACTGTTTATTCGCCGTAATGCTGGGTGCCAGTACTGTATTTATGTGAGGCAAGACAAGTGTAAATAAGATCAGTGCTAGCACTCAGCATTTCGGCGAATAAACTGTGAGGTATGTGCAACCCCCCTGCTTGGGCACACTATAGGACTTGGGGTGGGTGCGAGGTGGGTGTATACAAAGTTTCTTTTGCATTTAAAGCTTGTAACTGTACTTTGCATTGGAGTAGGTACTACCGAAAAAAATAAATCGAGAGAACAATACCGGTTCAATCATTTCGTCAGCTGTGGTCTCTTTAAATTATCTCTATAGGTACATATGCAAAAATAACAAAAATTTATACGTGGGACATAGGTCCCGAAATATTTTTCGGGACTTATGTCCCAGTAAAGTGGGACATAAGTCCCGAAAAAGAAATTCGGAACTTATGTCCCTGCGCCGTTTTAATGTATCAACTATATAGTTAAGTTGATAGTCGTAATAGGGTGAATGTGAGTACTAAAAAAGTACTAAAATGCCGTCACTCGTTTATAGTAGACGATGATTGTGACGTCATAGAAAGACCATGATGGCGACGTGGGTGTTTCTGTTTAACATTTATCTTTTCACAGGTTTTCATAGATTGATTGTGATAAAAGGATCATCATACATGAAAAATTTGTTTCCATTTTTTTCCCTTTTTTCATTTTTATCTGTAATTAAGAACTGCTCATATTTGTAAAAAAAATGCTTTTTAACAAAATTCATTGGTCTTCACCTGATTGCGTATAAAATCACCTGATCACGTTTTCGAAGATTGGCGATTTATTATAACAAAACTATAATGTCGGGTCTCTAACTTCCGAGGGCACCAATGGGGTCACACTCTCTCCCTCTTTTTTTTTAATATTTTTTTTTGTTTGTCTTCGGTAAACTGGTGTTGGATCCTGTTCCTTTTTATAAAATCTTGGTTTGAAAATTTGATTTTTCAAACTGCATTTTGTGTTGGTGATATAACTAAAAACAGTAAAAAGAGCCCAGCGATGGGGGAAACATTTTGGACGGGAAAGGCAGTAAGGCAGGAGTGCCCGATGAGCCCAATACTGTTCAACTTGTTGCCGGCGGATATAGAAGATGAACTAGGCAAAGGGAGCTGGGAGTGAGAGGAAAAGAGTTTGCTCGCTGGCATACACAGAGGATGTGGTGGTAATGGCGAAAAATGAAGGACAGATGCAAAGCATGATAAGAAGACTGGAGAAGTACTTCGAGAGGAAAAGGCTGGAAGTAAATGTCGGAAAGACGAAAGTGATGAGGTTCAGGAAAGGAGGAGGGAGGAACACAACAGTAGACTGGAGATGGAGGGGAAAGAAGATAGAAGAAGTAAAAGAATTTTAATACCTGAGGTATGTGTTCAAAAAGAATGGAGGGCAGGAAACACATATAAAGGACAGAATAAACGAGGCAGCAGCGGCTATGAAGGAAGCATGGGGGATTGTAAGGAGGAAATTCGAGAAGGATTGGGAGAGGAAGATGTGGCTTTTCGACACTCTGGTGTGGACGGTGATGTGATATTGGGCGGAAGTATGGGGATGGGAGGAAAGACAAGAAATGGAAAGAATGCAAGAGAGGTACCTCGAATGGACGCTAGGGGTAGAATGTCAAACTCCAGGATACATGGTAAGAGAGGAAACAAAAGGAGATAAGATAACAGAACAGAAATTAACAGATGGAAAAGGAAGCGAAGTAGCAAGGGAATGTTTAGAGGAGATGAAAGAGAGACAGAGAGATGGACGGGGAAGAGGGTCACGGTGGGAACAAGGGAGAGAAGAAATGAAGGGAAGAGAGGAAAGAGTGGGAAGAGAAGACAGTGTGAATGGATACGAGGGAGTAGAAAGAGAAGGCAGGATAAGAAAAAAAGGGAACGAATAAAAGAATCCAGTTACAACAGGTGGTATAAAGAAGTAATGACAGAAGGGATCCCACAATATTTGAAAGCGGGATGGAAGACAGAAAGAACAAGAAGAATTGTAAGAGTCAGGCTAGGGAATGAGGTGAGAGAAAGATGGTACCTACTGGAAACGGGAAGAAGAAAGAATGTGCAGAATATGTGAGGGTGAACAAGAGACGTGGGAACATGTGTTAGAAAATTGCAGGTCTGGCGGAGATGAAGGAAAATCAATAGGGGAAAGGATGATGGAAATAATGGACGAAAAGGGGAAGGGGAAAGAGTGGATAAAGGAACTAGAGGCATTGAGAAAAAATAAGGCGATAAAGAGGGGAAAAGAGGAAGCAGAGTAAGGAAACGGGAGCCTTGTAACCCTTAGGGGAGGCAATACAAATCAATGCAGTAAAAAGTGCGCTATTCCCCATCTTTGGCCATATATTTTATATTTTTTTTTTTTTGTAGTATCATCTCTTTAATATTTGTGTTAAATATATAACCACGTAATCGGATTTCTCAAAGTACGACGACGTATAGGGAATAGAAATTCTAAAAAAAGCCAAACAATTAATTTTTAAAGAACCAGGTGTTTATTGGTTTGTATGCATGCACAATTCATACCTCCTATGTGATGAAATAATAGCAAACAAAAAAATAAAACAAACAATCTCAAGGCACAAAACAATATATAGGTATATAAAAAAATATCACCATTCGGTGAGTGTGTACAAAAAAAAAACATTTCCACATTTTTGTCTTTTTTTTTTTTTGTTTTCTTTTAATTTCGAATCACTCGAGGTGGGTGGAAGAAGCTTTTTTTTTTCTTTATAACACTTGGGTGTCGCATATAATATGTATATAAATAATGCTGGGTATTGGGTCGGTCTTCTCACCCGGCTAAAATATCACAATAGCTGCGCTTGCGACAAGTATAAAAGACATATTTTTATATCAGAGGAAAGAGAAAAATTGTAGAAAAACAAAAATAGCTGGCAAAGTTAAAACCTTGGATGCACACAGATTCTGAATCATTTCCTTATAGATGAATACAAAAAAAACAAAAAACAAAGAGGAGTATAAAGCCCACACAATTATCGTCATAGCATCGGTTTGTTTTTAAATGAGTATTTTCATTTTTACGCAAATACAATGTTTTAGTGGACATATTTCTGAAACAGATGAGAATAATGGAAATGGGAGTGAAGACTGCGTGAATTTTAATTATTTCGGTTACCAAGTCAATGGTAATTAATGAAGGTTGAAGGGATATACTTGTTCTAATTTGGCTTAAGATGAAATCAGTTGACCATAATCATAGCATCACTTGTGACCTATTTTAAGAAATTAAATTTAGAATTGACTGAGAGTAAGAACTTTTATCTTCAACAATATTAACAGTTAAAGTGACGGACTCGGGCGCCAATTAAAATATAAAAACATACAGACCTACATAATTATGTAGGAACATATAGTTCTTTAATTTTTGTATAACCCTTTTACAGTTATTTCTGTTTAGATTTAGTTTCTTTCGAAGGAAATAAAGAGAAAATGGATGGTGGAATAATTTGACAACAAATAATTAAAAAAAAGCAACAAAGTTTCAGTACCAAAGCCAGATTATCATTACCTAATTAAGCAGTTTTATGGTCTAGAAGTAATTTTTGTTGTTATCATAAGGTGGAAGCCCTATATTTATAATTTTATAGTTTATTAATTGCGAGTCGATAATTTATTTTTATCTTCTCAAATCATAGCACGTTTTGGTATATAATTTTATTATTCTGTAATAAATATTAACTAGGGTTACCAACAGAGGTATTTTGGCCCGGAGACTCCGGGAATGCAATCTGATCTCCGGGTTAAGCCAAGATTTTTTGGGGTTTGCTACATTATAAGTGCTGGTTTATTAACATATTTTTACTCGAAAAATAGAAAAAATTGTTAACAGCAGTTAAACGATTGGAAACAGTGAAGGGGGTTTTAAGAATTATATATTATTATATATATATTATTAACTCCAAAAGTGTTCAATAGAAATGATGCTGAAGTAATTTAATAAAATAATCGCTTCATGGTAATGTGTGAAGAGAGGAACGAAGTAGATTTTGGAAAACCTCCAGGTCTAGACTTTTCTGGAGTTGGTAACCCTGATATTAACTGAATTTATTTATTTTGGGTTTATGGGCTGTGAACGAATAGTGAAATCAAGTTCTCTTTGAATATTTATCTTATATGTCATCTGAAGTAGAAATGAATTGGCCTATTTTCACTATATGACGCATAAATTCTCCATCAGCTGTCTTGATTGAAACTACACGTACCTTCCCGTCAGATCCAGGATGCAGTTTAATTATTCTTCCAAGCTTCCATTTTGTTGGGGGTAACTTCTCGTCCCGTAAAACAATTAAATCTCCTATATTGAAGTTGGAAGTTTTTTGATTCCATTTAGAGCGCTGTTAAAGATGTAACAAATACTCATCACTCCATCTCTTCCAAAATTGTTCTCTCAAACTTGAGATAAGTCGCCATCTAGTCAATAAGCTTCCTCTGAAATTATTGATGGTAGGTTCAGGAATTATTTTTAATGGTTCGCCTAGTTAGTAATGTTAGTAAGGTGTTACTGCTTCATAGTCATCGATATCTGAAGAACTAGGACAAAGTGGTCTTGAATTGACACAGGCTTCAATTTCTGTCAAAAGCGTGTAGAATTCTTCGAAACTCAACAGATTTTCTCCCTGTATGCGACAAAGATGAAATTTGACGCACTTAACAGCAGCTTCCCAGTAACCACCCATGTGAGGAGCAGCTGGAGGGTTGAAATGCCAGGTAGTACCATCGTCTGCTAAATATTTTGCTAGATGCTCATCTTTGAGTGCGTGATCGAGAAGAATTTTCAATTCCTTATCGGCACCGACGAAGTATCGCTATAAAGCTCCTTACAGTGACTACGGCAAAATACAAAACGTTTGAACACAGCTATTAATGTTGATGATGATAAATCGCTTGCAAGTTCAATATGCATAGCTCCTGTTGACATGCATATAAAAATGGCTATATAACCCTTAACCGATTTTGATCTTCTTCAACAACAATTGGATGTTTTTGGTAAAATTCTAAGGTTGATTGAGCTTACCTTCCGCCAACTCTGATCAGTGCTTTAGTATCAAGATATTAAGACTTATAAGTGTGCTTGATTGCTTGATAGGTTTGTTGGATAGAAGACATTTGATGTCATTAGAAAAGCGATGTCTTTGGGTGATTTTAATCCAAATGTTGAATGCTTCTTCCAATTCTTAAGGTTGAAGATTTGGTTTATATTGTAGAGGAGTAACTAATTGCTTTTTACGAATCTTAATTGCTTGCCGAATCGTACTGATATATCTCAGTATATAGGCAGTAACACGCATGAGCTTCTTTATATTTGAGTAGCGATCAGCTTATTCCCATATGACTGGCACTTCAAAGCTGCTAAACAGATTAATGGATTCTGCTCGTTGATCCAGATTTGTAGCAAAAACTAGTTGGACTGGCCAAAATCGTTCTTCTTTTTGATGCCAAGTCAGACCATGCCACCAAAGTGTATGACTAGATAAATTTTGTGGCAATACACCTCTTGTTGCACAGTCGGCTGGATTGTCTGATGAAGGAACCAACGTTCAGGTGGTATGGTTTGTTGGACTTCTGAAACACGGTTAGCAACGAGCGTGCACCATTTTCCAGGCTGTTGACGAGTCCATGCAAGTGCCACTGTCGAGTCTGTTCATCCATAAAGGTTTGTAATATTGGATTTCATAACGGTTTTGACGTGTCAAATCAATTGCGACAGCGATGTGTTTGATATTTTTACCTACAATATAGTTCTACGTCAAATAGGAGTCGAGACTATCGCATTTACGTTTTTCAAAATGGCGGAAAAAGCATTTTTTCTCAAACTTTGTGGAAATATACTTGGCAAGAGGTACCTACTCTTTGCGAAACACAAACAAAATTTAACGCAGTAATTTTTGTAGATATAAGATGCTTATTTTACTGGATTATCCGTTTCCCCCGTGGAATAATAATCTAGTTTTTAACGAGGCACTTAAAAGTTTTTCATTGATGCTTAAAACTGCCTAGATAGGTTTACTATTGAAATTGTTGTGGTGGGTAAACAATTTTGTTTTTGTTATTTATATGGGATAACATAACTCACCCAATAAGTTCCTACTAGCGAGGACCTCACGAGTATTTGACAAGTTTTCCTCGTCTAGATTTCCCTTACCGAAAACTTTTTTGAGTCTTGGCTAAACTAAGCAAAAACATGGCATTTTTTCATGCAGGTTACTTTAAAAGTTATGGAGTGATGGGTAATGTAGTGATACGGCGAGCCAAAATCTTGTATGACAAGAAAATAAGGCAAAATATACTCAAATGCTCAAAAGGCAGCAAGAGTTTTTAGGGCTGTTGCCAACAGTCAAAACTCATTTTCAACGATGCGATGTTCCAATTGTAAAGTCTGTAGAAAAAGCGTACCTACTTTTTGTGCAGCACAATTTGCGGCAAACTTCACCTTTCCAGAAAGCAAAATGGTACCACCTATGAATGAGAGCGCCCCGAACAGTTCAAGAATACCAATTTTCTTCCTAGCTCGCACATTGGAAAATGTACTTAAAGATCTCAACATAAACAAATCTGCTGATCCAGATTGTATTTCCCCAATAGTTTTGAAGAGGTGTTCTTCCACATTGGCAAATCCAGGGCGCAAGCTTTTCTATCTGTCCTCTTCTTCTAGTCCCTTCCCGAGCCGATGGAAAATTGCATATGTTCAGCCCGTCCCCAAAAAAAGACGAATCATCCTCCTCTTTTAATTATCGACCAATTACATAAATATCAATACCTACTTTCTAAGCCCATGGAAACATTGATAAATCGCCAAATCATGACAAATCTTGACGATAGTAAACTTCTAAATGATCAATAATACGGTTTTCGCAGAAAAAGGTGCACAGGTGATCTAATCCCTTATCTCACCGAAAAATGGAACCAATCTCTGCATCGTTTTTGTGTAAGCAAAATTGTTGCGCTTGATTGATTGATGCATTTGGTAGAGTTTTGCATACATTACTCACTGGCTATTATACATACTTCGGTGATTAGACCGATTCTCACTTAAGGTGTTGCAATATGGTGGACTGCCCTAATTAAAGCGGTGAACTACGACAAATTAAGCAAAGTACAACGCTTGCGCTTCGTACGACACCCTCTGCCGCTCTGGACGTTCTGCTATATCTGACGCGCCTCGATAATTTTAGCAAACAGGTGGATGCAAATACAGCCATACTCCTACAAGCTTCCTCACATTGGACCAACAATAAAATTGCCCATTTCATCATTCTGAATTCATTTGGATCACTACCTAGTCACATCGACTACACCATCCCAAAACCACAATTCGGTTCAAACTTTCAAGTCACCATTCCTTCTAGAACCCTCTGGGAGGATATGCTTTCTTGGATGATAAATCGGTCCATATCTACACAGACAGAACGAAAACTGATGAGGGGGTGGGTGGTGGTGTGTACTCACAAGGACTAAAATTTAATCTCTCAATTCGTCTTCGTAATCATTGTAGCTTGTTCCAGGCGAAACTTATGGCCATCAAAGAAGCCTTATGGCTGAAAGAAAACGTGATATCAACAACAGATATCCGCATCTTCTCGGATAGTCAAGCAGCTATAAAATCCCTGGAATCGGTCTCTACTAACTTTATTACAGCAGATATAGGTACACCCATCGGTACATGTAAACTTATGCTAAAGCAAGATACATTAGAGAGAACAAACCTTAGGTCTAACAATATCAGCACTTGTTTGGCAACAAAATAAATCTGGCCTGTAATGGACTTAAAGCGATATAAGTGTTTGATATCTCTAAGTAGATTGCACATGATTCGTGTTATAACCGGACACTTTCTTATAGGCAAGCACGCAACGCGTCTTGGCGTATTCTCGAACGATTTTTGCAGAAGCTGTATGGATGAGGATGAGATAGAATCGATTCTTCACCTTCTATGCACGTGTCCTGTTTTATCTCATAGACCAAGACTTCACCTTTGTGATTTTTACTTCAATGATTCTAGTGATCATCTGGGCAGGAGCACCACAAACTTCTTTGCATCCAAATAAAGCTTTAAAACTAAAAGGGAATAGTTCAATCAACGAAACTATAGACACTCTTGAACATCGTCGAAATGTTTCCTGTCTCTCCCTTTTGTATCGCTTTTTTACAAACAATGTTCACTTGACGTGGCCAGTTGCATTCCTCCCCTGAAACGATTTTCACACCACACTAGCCCAGCCAGAAATGCAAATCAGTTTACACTTGAGCCCAACTTCGGACACACAGTAAAATATAGGTAGAGATTCATTCTTTAGCCGCACTTCACGTATGTGGAATTATCTACAAAACTCGATATTTCCCATTCATTACAACCTAGAAGCATTCACCATTCAAAGTCAGTGTTAATCAGTATCTCCTCGTAAATCCTCTCTAATCCTCCAGGGTAGCTAAAATCCCTTGAGTGCGTCTTCATTATAAAAAAAAATAAAATGCACGACTGGATCGCACGTACTTGCTCTTATGTTCAAGTTGTGTGGGGCTTAAGAACTTTAAAAAATATTCAAGTAATTATAGAAAAAGTATAAAAAGCATTTAAATCGTTCTTTTAATTGTATAAACAGCCTGATAAATAACTTAGAGCTCAAAAAAAAGTATGCCATTTGATTACTTGAAAAAGTATGAATATATATGCAACAAAAAAATTTGAAATCGTTGGAGCCGTTTTCTTAAAAATTAATTTTGTATATATAAAATGTTTGTAACATTTTTCAAAAAAAAATTTGGTATGCCAATTTTGAGTATATATTAATATACATTTAAAACGGAAATTTCAAAACAATTCATCAACCCGTTTTTGAAATATTGAATTTTGAAAAAAAAATTTTGAATCTTTTTTTAAAAATCCAAAATTTATTTTTTCAAAAATGTTGGTATGCAGTATTATTTATATTCTAACAAAGCTTTTGTGAAAAAAATTTAATTGAAATCGGATGAGCGGTTAATGAGAAAATCAAAAATCAAAAAAACCGTTATATGGCAGGTACCGTTAATAAATGTTTTTGGTGATTTTTTTTTTTACTAAAAGGTATATCATATCTATAATAATACACTGATTTTTTTATATCAAAATTGTTGGAGCCGTTTTTGAGATAAATAAGCTTTTCCTTAACGGTTGTATGGCAAGTACCGTTATTTTTTGAGCTAAAAAAAAAATTCAATTTCCCCTCTGGAGAGTTACAAAAACACCTTAAGTTCAAAATTTGAAGAAAATTGCTTCAGTGGTTTAGGCTGTAGGTTGAGGTACATACAGACAGACAGACAGACAGAATTCTGCCACACACTTTTTTCGTGTTCTCTATCATCGTAATGTCATGTTTGATTGTTATCTCGAAATTTTTTTTTTGCACGAATCCAAAACTTGCCCTATAGTACCTATATCGCAAGTAAAAACGAAATTTTCGTATCGATGTTGGGAGTACTCCTTTTGCACTTTTTTTCAATCCAGAAGCTTTCGATTGTCTTTTCCGATATAACTATCTTTCTTTTCGCATGCTTTTGCGTCACCTTCTATAGTTCAAATAGAATAGTGTGTACAGACCCGCACGTAAACCATATGTGTAAGGAGGTATACAACTTATTCATATACACCAAATCCTTTAAATAAATAATAATTTCGAAATTCAATATTAGAAACATTTTTTTTATTTATTTAAAGAAATTCTATCGAGTCCTTTGCCCATAACAGACCTGAACAGCACAATATGAGGTATGATAATTTTTCCTAACCATACTCTTCGTTTATGCGAATAACATTCTAATCTATTTACAAATTCATTTGCTACCTTTTCGTTAAAGTAAAAATAGGTACTACCCGCATAGAATTCCAGCTGCAACTCCCACTTCTTTTGAGAATGGCCGATGACATAATAATCGCATGTAAGTACATCGCACACTCATAAACCAACGGAGCGTTAAGTGGAATACACTTTTTTATATAAATTGTTATGGTCTGGGAAGGAAAAGAAGTGTGTGTTTTGTCGACATCGTCGTCGTCGTCGTAGTCATCATCATCTATTTTTTTTTTTCAATATATTTTATGCTGCCTTTTCCTCCTAAGTCTTCGTAACTATAAAAGTACAAAAGAGCATAAAATTGCTGAAAAGTCATTCAATTTATATGTACACCATCTTATTTTCATCTTTCCAATCTCTTTCTCTCCCAATCTCAAATAATTTCGCGTGTTGTTACATTTTTTTCTCTTTACATGCTGTTGTTGGTGTTTTTTGCAAAATAAAATTAAAAAAAGTCAAGCACCGCCTGTCTAGACATTTATGAGCACAAATTATTGTGATGGAAAAGAGGAAGCTTAACATTCCTTTACTAATTAAGAGCGCCAATGAGTGTTTAATTTTATATTGGCATTCATCAATGGGTCGGGAAGACACAGGTGAACCGACTTCAAATTGTTTGAAAACGAAAACAAAGATAGTACAAAAAATTAGTTCTAGTTTAAACTTGCAGAATATAAAGGTATTTTGTATAGTGTATTTTATTATAATTATAAATGGAGAATTTTTGCTCTATAGAGAAAGCAGATACAAATGGGAGACGTCAAAATTATCTAAACACCTTCTATAGTTTCTTGAAATGCTTACCTAATTAATGGGATTGACTTTTCTACAAACCAGTCTAGAATGTATCCAGACACGCTGACGTACATTATTTTGGAAGTCCAAATAGAAAGATTTCGCCTCAAAGTCATTGAGCGAGTGCATTCAACACAAACCAAACCTATTTTAACTCAACGCGGAAGCAGAGGTCGTATACATAAGGGTTGAAAAGTAGTTAAATCTCGCTTTAACTCTGCAATGCACTTCTTAAATTGGCCGAAAACTGTATACTTTCTTTTTGTATTCATTTAGTTTACCTATTTACCGTTAAAGAATCTTAACAATTTTGGAACAATCTAAATCTTCAGATAAGACAACTTTCAAATTATTTAATTTGTTTATAATCATAATTATTTATAGGGCCTGCTTGAAACCGTTTATCGATACTACGAGTACAGTCCAGCCCTCGGCGCCATAAAGCAAGACTGGAATCATAAGTCTCTCCAAGTTGTTGTGGATATAGCTTTACTCCTCCGTAGAAATAGAACCCAAAGAAACAGCTTTTGTTACGCATCGCGACGCGACGGCGACTTAATGCCATTTTCTAAAAACTTTCATAAGCGATGTGAAGATTTAAAACGTTAGGTACATTAGAATAAACTGGTGATGAATAATTTATTAAGAAATTCTTTCTTATTCAATGCCTTCGAGCATATATGTACATTAGGGTAGTCGTTATGTTTTTTTTTAGTTTTAATATTTGGATGGACCTAAATCAGCTCTAAATGAAGAAAAAAAAATTCCCTATTTTTTTCAGGTTTTTATTTTCATCCCCTATAGGGGCTGTAGGGGTAAATTAAATCTGAAAAAATTAGGGATTTTTTTTCTTCATTTAGTTAAAAAAAAAAAGTCATCCCGGTTTAACGACCACCCTAATGTACTACATATGTATGTAAATAGTAAATTGAGTGAACTTGTATTTACAGCATAATATTTTTCAAACGTTAACTAATTTTCCATGTTAAATAATTCAAAGTTAAAAGTTCAAGTTCACTCCACTTAAACAGAAGAATTTCTTTTCAAATTTTCTTCATATTCAATTATTTCCATGTTAAATATATGTAATTACCTAAATTCCAAATTATTCTTTTTTGCTCTTGCTTTTGATGACATTAGAAACCCACTAATTAACTGCCATTCAGCCTTTCCAATTTCAATTATATGTACTCGTATTTGCCATGAATGAATGCTCGAACATGCTAAATGCACACATCACATTCACATTTAAGCTGTATTCTGACTTTGGCTGGTAATCTGCTTATTAGCTAATAAATCCTTGTTCGTGCTTTCACTTCGTGTCATCTCAACACATATACCAAAACATTTATTGATTTAATTCTAATCCTTAAAGCAATCACTAGAATAATATATTGTAAGTTCAACAGGTGCATACGAGTATCTACGAGTATATTATTATGTGAGCTATCCTCGAGCAAAGGTAGTGATTATCGAATTAATTCAATTACGAGGTAACCATCAAATATTTTAATCTGTTTGACGCCCTCATAATTATTGTATAGGTTTATCCATTTTGTGGTTACGAAAATAAATTCAAATAAAATAATTGTGATTTAGACTAAGATCTACAGTTTCGCATTTTTAGTTCAATATTGTTTGGATATTGGTTATTATGAATGTTACATAATGCCGCATTAACACATTTGGAAAACTGGCAGTATATTGAAAAAAACAACAACGAAAGAATGAACAAATTAACTCTTTTTGTCATTATACTGGCAGTTTTCAAGCATTTAAATGCAGCATAACATTATTCAAATGTCCTTTGCGTAGGACTCAATTCTGACAAGGCAATATTCGATTACTTTTTGACACAACATGTTGGCCGATAGGCGAGTTCAGGAAAATGAGATCTCAGAGCCCTCAGCAATCTCAGTCTCGTGAACAGGATTCCTCAGAAATGTTGCTGTCAAATTACTGAGGAAACAAAATATGTGATTCGCTTACTCAGTTTTTGACACTGAGCCAATGACTAGGCCATAAATGACGGATATTCGTTTTAAAAACTTCAAGATCAAGACATTGCGGATTGTGTACATAAACACGGTCTTTTGCATAGCCCCACAAAAAGATATCCAATAATGACAAACCACACTATCTTGGTGGTCAAATCAAATCACAATCACAAACATTTAGTACAACCCTCTTTCCCGACGGAAGTAGGTTAACGCCATAAGAAAATTTTAAGAAAGAAACCTGAATAGAATGATCAACCAAAATATTGCCATTATGTATAAGATAGCCAAGCCGCACTTTAAGCACTAAGGTCCTCTGCCACCAGTTCAAAGCTTTTATCGGAGTGCGTGAGAAGGTTAAATGAACTTAGCAAAAATAATTTTGGTAATGTGGAGACAGACTACCTTGCCAAAATACGAGCAACTTGGGCCTAATTGCGGAATAGGAGAGTACTTGACCAAAAATAAGAGCAAGTCAGAAGAGGAGACCATAAGATACAAAATCTGAAAAGAACTTACAAAACTGAGGCAGGACATATTAGATACTACTTGGGAACTGCATCTAGTAACGGCCTTACAGGTCTCTGCAAGCTTAGACATTTCAGCATTCTGGGCTTAGTGAGTAGTGCAACACGTGGATTCTGCAACATTGATAAGAATACAACGGACCACATAGGTACCTCTTAATGCCTTTGTGCACCAAATACACCTACTCTTCAACTTGGACTGATATCAAATTCCGATACACTGAGACACCGTCACATTGTTGGCACGTGACGAGTCACAACCCTTAGAAAAATACCCTTTTTATTAATAGCCTAAACTAATTCTATCCTTTATTTTTTTTATTTAAAAAGTACCGTGCGTATATGTCACAACTTTTATATTATGATGTAGGTATAAAACAATCCCTCCCATTGTTTCAAATATTGAATCCCAACACAAGTAACACCACTTTCCACCTGCGCCACCGTTTAGTTAGACAAAATTAAAGATTTTCTTGTTTAAACAACTATTTTAACATTTTTGTATGCAACTATTCGGTCATGCTTAGCTACCACCGATATCACTATGTACTTCTCGTTGTAGTTTTTACTTTTTTGAGTAGGTACCTGTGTGCAACCGTTTTTCCCAAAATTTTGAAAGTAAATATATGTGCATTTAAAAACCGATGATGGTTAGAGCAGGTAAATGAAAAATTGTTAGGAACTTCCAAACTCTTCAAAAAAAAAAAAAAAAACACACGTTTCATAATTACGTGTTTTCCAAAGAAATGACAAAAATAAGGTAATCGTTCCCGCATCGATACCTAGGGGTCTCTTTTAATTGTGATAGAGTAGAACTGCAGTTCATACATATACCTATTAAAGTTAATATCATTAGCGTTTTAATTTTCATTCAACAAAAAAAACTATGCCGAAGATTTGCACACCACTATGATGAGTTGATTGACTCTACACTCAAATACAAGAGTTCAAACTTTGTTTGTTCCATTTATTCAATAGGTGTGTTTAATGAATCTGTTCCGAACAGAAAATTACAGAAAAGATCAGAAAAGTACAGGATTGTGTGTTCCATGGGTAAAAACCTTGCCCCAAACTATTCTACTTTCTGTCACTTTGTGTTCCATGACGTTTTTCAGAACAGTTGAGAAAAATATTTCCTGCACCTACTTTTGAGGTGGAGCAAGTGAGTGAGAAATGTCAAAGTACCAGCTGATTTGTTTGTTTGGGATAATAATAAGCTAACATTTATCACAGAAGTACTTTTCTTATATTTTTGGAAGAATATAAAAATTGTGAATTGATACTTAATTGGAATTGAAAATTATTGCAAACAAATAACAATTGAAACATTTTTAAATTTGAAATTGGACATCTGAAAGCCAACGGTCAGTCCCGTCAATACAAAGCTGCACTTTTCTGTTCTTTCTTGTTCTGACAGTTTTCACACACTTGTGCTGTTCTACTCTGTTCTGATCTAGTTTTTCTTCATTAAACACGGCTAATAGCGTTTTCGTTTGGTATTCCGGAAGAAGCCTCCGGAGCTCTCCAATCCAGAATGCCAAACGAACAAGTTGCAACCTTTTTCTTTATTGTGAAGTTTGGGTTTATTTGTATTTGTGCACTTGGCTGTTTCATTTGGGTGATGAAACATTCACACAGCTGTTTCTCGGTATATGGATATTTCTCAAGGACAGCAACGAATGTCTTCACATTGGATTTTTACTTTGAGTAAATTCCTTACTTCAGCGAAAATTCCACATCATGGTATAAAAATAACGATGAAATGTTTGGTCTATCCATTTTTTTAATAATTGGTTCCTTTCAACTCCAAATTTTGTATAATGCACAATCGCAATTCCAAAATCAAATAACAAACATATTACCTTTGACAATTTTGACGTTTAAATTGTGCGCATGTATGTGTGCTTCTGGTTTTGATTCTTTCCTCAAATCCAGAATCGTTTTTCTCTTCTTTTCAGAAGAAAAACTGTCATCTAGTGCCAAACGAACGTTTTCAGAAGCATTCGGAATGCTTCTGGACGACCAAACAAAAACGCTATAATAAAAGCATTAATCATATGTTTACGCCGATATAGAACTACTTTTGCCTATTGACGTTTGTCACTTTGACTTATAATAGAATGGATAAGAACCTTAGGATGCAGCAAGAACTACTTGTTTTCGAAACTCATTGCTGATTTCCGCTTTCTCTAACATAATTTCGAACCCGAATATTCTCCAATATTTTTTAGGAACGATTAATAAACTGTTTTAGTTTAGGTTCCCTTTCCAATGATTATTATTTTTCAAAACTAACCAATGCAATAAAAAAATAATTAAAAAAGTGTCTGCAAAATCGTTTGTTGATTTAGCCCACGGCAAACCTGTAATTGCAAAATGATCTTTCTGGTAACACCCGTTTAAAGGGTTTTGATGTGGGTTTTATTCTCACAGCTGGTACGTACTATTTTTTTTTTCAAAAGCTTTAAGCTGTGATTCACTATAACATTTGAACCGTATCTCCCTCTAAACTTCATTTAAAAATAAAAGCTTTCTTGGAAAATGGAAATGAGTAAAGAGGAATACTTAAAATGTTTCATTTAAGCATAGCAGCTGAGTCACTTATCCCGTGCCCGTATGTAGCTGTTGACGCTTATGCCCATACAACTCCAGATACCGTGATGATTTTTGGAAAAATGTTTCCAGGTTCCTCAAGAAAATCGAAACTAATATCTCTTCCTATACGATTATCAGAGAGGGAAGGTTTATGAAAATATTGATCAAAAGTCTCTTGTAAGCCTTAAAAAAAAAAACAAGTCCTGCACTATGAACCTTGGCATGAAAGCTCGTAACTAACAACTCTCAATGGTACAATTAAAGGACCATTCATTTTCCGCCGAGTCCGAACGGCTAATGCTTTATCTACACTACTGATAAATTGGCAGAATACTGCCTACAAAAATGAAGTTTGTCAACCGTGTAAATCAGGCATAAGATGACAGGGGAAGGCACTTTTATATGAAAAGAGATACTCTGAAAGGTTTTGTCACTTCCTAGGATGAAGCAGTACGCAGATCTCCACTTTAACAGTCCAATGCACTGATCATTATGCCAAACGGAACTAGATTTTGCAAATAATAGGCTCAAATAAATTAAAAGGAATTTCAGTTTTAAATACACTTACTGTAGCCAAACTGAACATTCCAAGTAGATACCTAATTTATACAGACAAATTCCCATCATCTCAACTGCTACTATCAACTAAATATTAAATCTTACATAGGTATGCTATTTCCACTGAGTGGTGAGATTTTAAACACATTGTTTGAGGGGAATTTTCAAAACCAGTCAATGTTGTTGACATTTCTTAAATTAAGTTTTTAAAAAGAGGCACGACTTAAAAAATGTTAAAAGTTCATTCAATTTAATTGTACTTAATTTCTATGTAAACATTTTATTTGCTTATCACTTTATTTTCTAATTAAATAAAAAATTTCTATGCACTTTAGTTGATACCAAATGTGTATGTATGTATGAACATTTGACTTTCAATAATTGATAAGAACCTCATCCAAAAGTAAATGATAAACATGTGTTCTTATCTCCTTCTCTAAAGTACAACTTACTGTTCAGTAGAATATAAGACAACACACACACACAAAAACTCTGTCACTTTATTTATGGAGGTGTTATTTTAAACTTTTATTTCACAATGTATTTATTGACGATCATAAAAATTAATGATTTATTACATTTAAGTTACAAAAATCGCCGGCAACAAATGTGCTAATGATCATCTTTAGTGTCATCATTTTTCAATAAGATTATTTTATGCAAGCGTATCAATTTGTATTAGTCATAGGTATAAATGCTTAGCATTAATCACATAGAATATCTCGGGTAGAGTATAAGTAGGTATTATTAGAAGTTCAAGGTCAGTATTGAAAATGATTTTCAAAAAAAAAAAAAACACACAACCAATAAACGATGAGGGTATTCCCCCTATAAAGGATAAACATTTTTGAGGAAAACCCTGGAACTATTAAAAATTATTAAGTAGAATCACTTTTAGATTTTAATTATTAAAAATTCAAATATTCAACATGAGTCGCTCTAGCCAATTTGATGTTAGCATTTGTTTAATTTGTATGCGTTTATTATAATGGAATGAATATGTACCTTTCTTCGTTATTAATTGCTTTAGGATCCGAGCCACACACAAAATATACCTACACACCTTCTTTGTATTCAATTTTGACATTCAGTCTCTATCACTCCATCTAATGCAGCTTCAAGTACAGTACTGTGGCTTCAAGTAATTAACTCTAAATTATGAACTTCAAATACATTTAATATCAGAAAAATATGTACTTTGATTAAGAAAAACTGTAACAAGTTTTGTAAATTATATGTAACATTTAAAATTCAAGAACTTTATATTTATCAATGCGAGAAATTCCAAACTTCAACCCATACTTCGGCCATGAATATTGCGTATAAATTACTTTATGATATGAGTTTTACGAATGACATTGAAGTATTCTTGAGAATTTATCGAATTCAAAGGTTTTAGTTTACTGGTGGCGTGAGCCAGCCAAGAAAAAATGCGGTCGACAACAAATAGCAACTGAAAACCTGTATCTAAAACAAAAAAAGTTTTACACATGGCGAAGAGAAGATCAATGACTTGTATACATAATATAAAAGTACTGCAATCAATACACATAATATAGGTATATATTTAGTAAAACATCACGAATACAAAGTATGGGTTCTATCTTGCACTTGAGTTAACACGAAATGCTTCATAATTAATTAGCAACACAATCGGGTGCAATCAGATAAAATTTGTTATGCATGTTGTACATTTTTTTTCTGTCTATTTGTGATGGTACAGGTTAATAATTTTATAATCAACAAATTTTAACAAAGATTGAAGTGAACGAGTTTCCTACACAAAGTTACAAGTATGTTCTTTAATATTGAATTCGAATAGTTCCAAATTTTGTTCACGACTTCATTTGAATTGGGATATCAATAATTTCGGTAGGGAAGTTGGCTTATCCCATATGATGATCGATTGATAATAAATACAAATTTACCATTCGCAACACAATCATTGTGGATGCCTAGGTGTGCACAAGCTATACGATTTAGATATTTGATTGGTATGGGTATCGTGTGAACATTATATTAATGACCAAGGGAAAAAACTTTGATGCGAATGGCATCTAATGTGTCTTATAATGGTTTCTTTAAAAGTGAAAGTGAAGCGAAGATGGGAAATAACTATAGGATCTGTTCGGAATTCGGAATCTTCACTTGCCATAAGCAAAGCAACGAAGAGAAATAATAGAATTATTTTTCCTTTAATTTTTACTTTAAGAACACAAACTGGTTTTAAGCAAATAGCGGTTTATTTTTTGAATCTGGTCTTTATATTTTAAAATATTATATTATTATGATTATGATACATTTAAGATCGCGAAATATAATTTTGACAACATTTTTTGCAGTTATTGGCAAAATATTGAAATAAAGCACTTTTGAATTTCCAGAATCAAAAAACAGCTATCCTACATACAGTCAGGCAGCTGATAAAGCCTTGAAATTGGTCCACCAATACCGAAATGAGCTCGCAAGCCTGAATATTAGCTTCAAGGTTAAACTTTTCTGGTTTTTAGGTCGCATTTTAAGAAATCAACGGGCGGGTTGATGAACTAGCCAAGCAAGGATCGGCACTTCAAGGCTCACTTGCGGAAAGAGTCAAATACCCATTGGAGTTGTGAAGAGCTTGAATACTTAAATTTTCTTCCTGAAGATTTGCATTATTTATAATAAGTCCCGAACAATTCTGATATCCACTCAAAATTCAGACAAGACATAGCCAAGATCATTGAACATGCACTGGACACTGGTCAGATAGAGAATATCCTGGTAAGGCATTTTTTGACGATCTTAACGAACTTCCCGAATAATTGAAGATCAAGGAATAATTGATTTCTTTTTTCAATGTGACGAAATGGATTTAAGGTGATCATCGGTTACATCTGTACCGTATCTCACATCAAACTTGTAAAACCGTGAGCTACTACGGATTTTTGAATGAAGTTTATGGTGCACAATGGCCGGAGTCTAACAAAGTTGGATTGATTTCGCTTCAGTACCATTTTGCTAGTTGCCTAGTTTGGCACAAAGTAATTGGTTCCGGGTGATGATTCGAACCAACTGAGTGAGGGCCTTAAGATTCTGTTTTTTTAGCCTGATGAAAAACACTGGTTAAAGCCAAAAAATAAATTCCGAGGTTTTAATCACGATAATGGAGTTAAAAACAATGGTTTCTGCCATACATTCCGTTCTATAACTATACGTCCACTGCACATTAACCTAGAGCCTAAACGGGTATAGTCCGGGAGGCAACTGGAAGATTACCTATCTCATATCGGATCCATGCAAAAAGAGGATGCCAACCGAAAACTTTAGTCCAAAAATACACAAAACTACTGGGAAACAAGCTTTATTTATTTAGTGGCAAAGGTTAAAAAATGCACTTTTCAGGTTGCATTTTTGGCTGAGTGAAGTGAGTTTCCCCATTATTTCATACACACAAGTATAAATAAATGAAAGATACTGATTTGAGTATCAACTTTAGGACTAGTACCGGTACTAATGTTAGTACTCTGCGAAGAAATTAGCTGTTAGGCTTTTAATTTATTTTATTTTATTTTATTTTATTTTATTTTATTAATTTGTATTTATTTATTATTTCTAGGTTCAAAGTGAAAAACGGGTTTCTTAAACTGTCGGGCAGGGCCAACAATACACTTTAATGGTCTCAGATTCCGTAATCTGAGAGCAGAGGAGCATTAACTAAGAAGTCGTAAAAACCAATTATCATTAACACAATTAAGTACTCTCGGAGTTGCTTTCATATTTTTTTTTCGATGCACTGGATCACTAAAGCCCCGGTTGCGGGCTGCAAGAATTTGATTCCTTGAATAAGCTTATTTCAAGATTTCAACTCCTATACTTTTTTTGCTATCCTTTACACCAAAAATTTACTGCATGCTCTTGGAGTATAGTATATAGGTAGGTACCTAAAGCAGGCTTTACACCAGGCAATATTATTGCTCAATATTTAGTCAAAAATACTGCGTGGAAACAAATCGCACCTGGAATAATTGCGCAATTAAGCCCTTAAAAGGTTAATATTACTGCGCAATATGAGATAAAATCAATTCAAGATCAAAAATTTGTTTAAAAAATGAGTTACACTACTTTTGTACTAACAGCCTAATATTAAGTTCCAAATTTCTACAAAGAGATTAAAAGTTAATAAGCCTGCCATTTTCTTAAGAAAAAAAAAATAAATATAGGTAACACAATTGCATTAATTTCCAACAATCTTATCTTATCATTATTTTGCTTATTAAAAAAACAAAAACAAGGAAGCAATTCTATGAAATGAAAAAAAAAAATCCCACTTATGAAGCTAACACAATTAATATACATAGGTACATGTATTATGTAGATAAACACAGATATTGTGAATTTTTTTTTTTTTGCTCCACAAAATAGGCATATACATTTTAGGTAATTCAATGTACAAATTTGTTACCTCAGATGTAAAAAAGATTAATAGCACATTTATTATGAAATTAAAAACAAAACATTTCTTGTGATATAACCCCATTTGTTTTTTTTTTCGTAAATAATAAATAAAAATAAATAATTTTATATTGGTAGTGTACTCACCTAAATTTGGCACGGTAACAGTAACTTGATTATTTGATCCAATATCCACATCAGCTACTCTGTTAACATCCACACTTGCTGGCTTAAAATCATCTAGAAGAATTATATAGATTCAGAATCAGATGGTCCATTCTTTTCTAAGAAATTCAATGAATTCCCATAGAGATAAACGTAGACAGAGAAATCCAAAAAAAGTAAGTTTTATTGATCCAAAACCAAAACGAACATAGTCAGGACAATATAAATTTTCAAGACAAACATTATAAATACCGTTAAAAGATTTCTATGATCTAAAGGCAAAATAGAATTTTTAAAGACCCTGAATACATAGAAATTGTTTATTAAAATAACTAAAGGAAGATCCAAGAAAAATATTATTTGTATAAGACTCTCTCAAATGAGGGGAATATAATCGTTGGAAAACCTAAAAATGTGTATCAGGCTTAAAACTGGAGGTAATCTCTGGAAATAATAGACTGAGAGCTAAAGACATACAAAGTCAAGCCATTAGCGTAAAGTTGTAAGTGATATCAATAATAGCCTTTGAAGTGTTGAACCGTAAGCCGTTTGTCTGTCTACCTAAACACGTGTCGAACAGGTGTAAAATTTGACGTACATTTTTTACATCGATTTATTTCGATGCCTATTAGGTTAGGTTAGGTTGAAGTGGCTGCCAGTCGTGAAGACTGACACACTTAGACCATGAGTTGGTCCATTGTGACACCACATGAATCTACGAAACCCTTTTCCTCATTCGGTGAACCAATTGGAGCTTCTTATGAAGCGTAAAAGACTGCCTATGTCTAGGTCTGATAGATCACTAGGATCATTGAAGTAAAAATCACCAAGGTGAAGTCTTCGTCTATGAGATATTTAGCTTGCAATTTTGAAGTCCCGCTGGGGTCACCACAAAGCGTGTTTTGAAAACCCTGAAATCACCCTGACCAATAAATTTGGTGTGTTTTTGAGACCTAATGTCACCTGAAGTAGATCTTGGTTGTTTGCTGGGGCGAGTTGAGTTAGGGAATAAACTGTTAAATTGGCATGAGCTTTGAAGCATTTTTATGTTGTGGATTCAGGTGCTGCAAGTAATTTACTTTAGACAGACATAGAAAATGTAAACTGTTATTTGTTTTTCTTCAAAAATACAATTGGGGAACCTTTGGTGTTTTTAAGAACCGAAAAACCCTTGAGGTTGACAAGAAAACTAAAACTTGGGTCAACCCAAGGTAAACTTCAACGAACAAAACAACTTTCGTCTAAAAATTCTATTGACATAAGCGCCTGCCTGGCGACTTAACAATCCCCTTAGAGGACCAGCGTGAGCGGTATAGAGGACCCCAGAGGGAATTAAAACTTTTTGAACCCACGAATCGCGCACAAGGTACCATTGGCCAAAATAAATATTGTCGGTTGAACACAAACACGGTCTGCCCTACATATTAATGAGCAGTCTGTAGTCTATGCTGATAAAGTTTGGCTATGCGCAGTACGGTTTATTTGGTTTATGGTTAAGACTTTAGGAAATGGGTACACCATTTACAACAAAAAAAAAAACACTTAGAAACGGATAAACCAGACAATGTTATATAAATTTAAGTCCAGTTTAAAGACCCTTGAATGATAAAAAGAGATTTGTGTATGCATTACTTCAAAAAATCATTTTTAAGGAAAAATGAAGCAGGAAAAAACATTTTTAAGGAAAAATGAAGCAGCAATCTCTAAGAATATTGCATTTCATAAGTTTTACAAAGAAGGCTTCAAATATGATGTGTACTATAAATAAAATACATAAGTCCAGATAAACAAAATACCTACATAAAATATTAAGATGACGTGACGTATTGTATTGTTTTTCGGCATACAAGGCACAAAACTCGCGACGAACTACTTTATATGTTATACCATGGCCCTTCGCTGTTGAAGTCCTAAAATCATCAAGAAAAGGAACTTTGAATGAGAAATGAACGAGCATTTAAAAAAAAAATTGAAGAAAATATGCATAAGACATAAAGCTCAAATTTTCACTTTTTTAAATTGTCATAAAAAAAAATGCGCAACCTCAAAGTTTCTCCAATCCATTTACGATAGATAGCTAGCCAGGAATTGCCGTTGTGTTGATATACTTATTGCCATGACATTTTTGAATAAAAGACGAATCACATAATCAAGCTAGTCTCTGCATTGAAATTGGAGCAGAGGAAACCTGACTGATCACATCCTCTTTTCCTAGAAAAAAATCTATGCTTATGCAAGGTTTTTCGTTTCGAAACTGACAAGGAGCGATCTCAGCGCACCTGTTGATTTTTTCAAATGCAACAAAAAGCCTCACTACTTTTAAGTTTTTTTTTCAGATAGGTAGGTATTTTGGAGACACAAAACCTATTTATATTTATATTATCCTGTTCAGGTTTGACTAAAGTGCGAATTTTCACAATGCATATGAGGATGTGCAATTAGTCGGTGCCGTGCTCAAGCCCAAGCAGTAAATTATTAAAACTAAGTAGGACTTTAGAATAGAATTTCAAAACTTCAAGAATATACCTACAACAAAAAAGACCAACTGTGCTGGCGATCGAGTTTGTCCGAGGAAGCTTACAAATAATCAAAATCCTCAATCTAATCCTTTCGTTATATAAATTGGGTGGCGCAACAGCTCATGGAGAACCAGGGCCTAGTGACTTACAACTCACAACCATTCCTGTGTGCGTGTTTGTTGGCAGGAATGGAGGGGACCTACAGTTTTTTGCCGAGTCCGAACGGCTAAATGAGAAGCACTTTTTCATGACAAGAATACTCTTGGAGGATTTGTCAGTTCCTCGCAAGAGGCAGTACCTCGAATAAAACATTTCTGTTTTTAGGTGGCACGGCTGGGAATCGAACCCACACCTTCGGCATGACAGTCCTACGCACTAACCATCAAGCCACGAGGTACTACATCCTTTCGTTATAGTTGCTTACATTACAAGAAGCACAATGAAGGAATTTAGGACTCTAAGGCGCCAGTTATAGCTATTATTGAAAGTCATCATTGAAAATTTTAATGATTGATTTTGAGACGTTTAGGAAGTAAAATCGTTTATTATTTTGATGGACAAATAAAGCTAAAGACTTAATTAATATTTCTAGCCAAAAAAATAATTCAAATAGACCCAACTTTCCACATAAAGACTTTTCTTATTTCAATGATTGAACTACCTTACCAATGATCATTGATAAATTAAAAGTCTTTTTTTGTGGAAAGTTGGCCCTATTTGAAATTTTTTTTTGACTAGAAATTATTTATTAGGGCTTGAGCCTCATCTGTCCATCAAAAAATTAAATGATTTTGTTTTCTAAACCTCTCAAAATCAGTCATTAAAATTTTCAATGACGAGTTTCAATGATAGCTATAACTGGCGCCTAAGTATGATGGTGGTTTATCGTCATACGTCATCTCTTCAACCTAATCTAACCAATGAGCCAAAACCAACAAGATAATTTCAGAATCCAAGGAACTTTTAGAACCAAAAACCACTTAAATTATGTAAGGACCAAATGAGTCAAAAACAACTATGTATACCTTATGAGATGAAAACCGTAAATTTTAGATAAATAAAAATTGACGACAAATATTTCAAGATTTTATAAGAAAAGTAGTTTACCTATTCAAGGAAATAAGAAAATTTTAAATCATCTGCGAATCGACAAAAAGACTAAAGATGCAAATACAACGAATATGCAGAAGTTGCAACTTTAAAAGGTAAACTAAGAATCCAAGTTCTAAATGAAGAATATTAAAAAAAAAAAAAAAAAACTAACAGCAAAACTAGGTAGGTACTTAGCACACAAGGACCACCATGATGACCAAAGAATCCAAAAACACATCGTGGTTGTCTTTGAATTCTTGCAAGATCTTAAAAACCAAATTCTGTTTGATGATTCAAGTCAAAATGGGTTTCATTGCAATGATAAAGTTCATCCCTGATTTTGGATTTAAAAAAATCAATTTTCATGGATTCCATTGTCATCTCTCATAGGGGAGTTACATGAGCTTCTATTTCGAGAGCTTCGAATCTTACATTTTATCGTATGAAATGCAGTCGTTGTATTTTTCGAATTAAATGTGCAACCCAATTTCAATTCTCGAACTTCGCTCCCGATATTCAATCGATCGGCCATGGTGGCCTTTTGTTTGGTCATCATCATCGTCGTTGGAGTTCCTGAATTGCTATTGCTATTGTGGCTGCTATGGTTGTTGTTGTAACTTCCTGAATACTGACAATAGTTGCTATTACCTCCACCAGCTGTTACACCCGATGAGCCACCACTAGATGCCCCACTTGGCACTGACGAAGACGAACCAGTGGAACCACGGTTCAAATAGTAATTCCTAGACGTTGACGGATTCGTTGTTGTAGATTTACGTGGAATTTTTGAAGAAATCGTGGATTTCTGGGTAAGTGATGAGGATTTTTGAAAAGATCCTCCGCCTCGCTTTAATAATAATTTAAAGATAAATTGCTGTGGACTGTTGGTGTTGTTGTTGCTGCTGCTGCAACGTTGGCAGAAACAGATCGAATCACTGAACTCAGTTGATTTCTCTTGATTTAAACTAACAAGGATTAAAGCTATCACCAGGATAACATAATCCCTATGGAGTCGATGAAGGAAGTGCTTAGAAAATCTGGATTTGGGTTCGAGCAACGAGAACGATGAAGGCAGCGGAGGAGACGTAGACGATGATGATTTTATTAATTCACCACAAATAATTTTCACTTTGCTGCCGTTGTTGTCGTTACTTCTGGTTTTGGTTTCTTTGCCGTCCTTTGCCTCTGCTTCGTCTGTTGAATGGTTTTGTGTTGCTGCTGTTGTAGTTGTTGTTGTAAGTGGGGCTGCTACTGCTGTTTTTGTTGTTGCGTGCAATGTTGACGCAGGCTGACAGCAAAAATATAATTCACCTTCACCACCACCACCACCACTTGTACTACCACTACAACGAAAAGCTAACATATGTTGTGTATATGTACAAGGGAGAGAATTTCAATATTCCCCCCTACCGTTACCCGTATTACAGCAACAACTGCTGCATGTGCGCTTTTTTTTGTTGTTTTAATTCACCACTTGTATGCGTGTGTAGTAGAAGTAGAAGAAGAATAAAAGGGGCAGGGGGTAGCGAAAAAACTTTCACAAGACACAACCTAACCTCAAAAAAAAAATAAAAATTTTAATTTGTATTCTTTTTTTCAAATTATTCGCATTACATTTGAAAAATTATTTCACTATTTCATTTACTTTCATTTTGGGAAACACTGGAATTTATTTGCACATAAGTTTTTCTCTCTGGACAAAAAAATATTGCTCACTTTTATCACTTGTGGGGAATTTTTTTTCTTTTTTTCTGTGGTAAACAATGATTTGTGGCAAAATGACTAAATATTTCACTTATATTAAGAAAAGACGAATGAATAAAAGACGAACGCGAGATATGGATGGAGATTTTATTATTTTTGATTCTTTTAACGAAAATTCTTTTATGAATTTTCAATCTGCGAACCGATTAGCTGCGATGTTGCTTTTGATTTTTGCAATTTTTGACGTTTTTTTTCATACGTTCGTGGTGAGATTTGTCAATGTCGTTGAGATTTCATCGTGACGTCCAAAAAAAAAAACAAAGAAGAATGTCAAAAACCTTCGCATACAATTATAGAATTTTGGCTGTGTGCGTGTTGCTGTGTGAAGGAGAAGAAGAAAAAAATCGTCGTAGACGTTTTCTTTAAATTTTAATTTACTTTTCTAATTTTTTTCACTTTATTTCTTTTTTTTTAGGTAATCAGAAACTCACAGATGTATTTGTTTTGACATTTTTACGATAGATTTAATAATTTTTCTTTATCGACGGATTTCTTTACAGCGGCGGCGGTGTTTTATGATTGATTTTCTTATTTCTTTGTATGTTTTTGTATATTTGGGTTAATTTTTTGTCGCACGACGACGATTTGGGGCCATCATTGTTGGTTGGTAGGCTAGTTTATTACTTTCGTTCGACAACGAGAACGACGACAGCGACACACCACACACGGGGTTGACAGTTTAGTTTAGTACACGAAGAAGAAAAAGGAGAAACACAAGATATTTCCACGGAACGAGCTAAGTGTGGGGGAAAATTAAATCTATTTTATCTACCACCTGAGAAAATAAAGGCAAGAAGACACAACGTCGTTGGTTTACGGAGGGTGGCAGCAACAGCTAGATTGTGCTGTTGCTGGTTTTTGGCTTGAAATAAGTTGATGAGAGTGAGAGAGATATATAGACGTTCTCGTTTTCATGTGCTTAGTTGGCATGACTGAATGGAGGGCCTGTGGAATGTCAGACAAAACAGAATGGCAATTTTTGCACAGTCTTCTCAAACTAGTAGAACAGAGCTTATTAAACTTCTTAAGGGCTAACACACAAGTTCAAAGTTAGGTGTAGCTGGTTCTATATGATGCAATTGATATTTGCAATTTTTTTTTTCAACTTATACAGTGTTTTCAACAAAAGAAGAAGAAGATTTAAGTTTTACTAAACATAAGCAGTGCTATTTATAAACCCATTCCAAGCGATGTCTAACTTTAGACACCTGTCCAACTCCAAAATGTAATTTATAAATACTTATTACCGATTGACTAACTTATCCACTGAAATTGGTTGTCCAAATTTTATTTGAAAGAAGACACGTTTAATGAATAAGGTAGGCAAACATTTCTGGTTTTCTAATTTTCTAGTTTTGAAATGAATGAAAAGTTAGTTGAACGTGCCCCAAAGCGTACTAAAATTCATTAATTCATTCAAAAATGAATAAATACAGGCATGTCAGTGAATAAATGAGGCCACTTGGGCAATTGTTGGAATGCGTTTATAAATAACAAGTTGCCTAAACTATTTAGGCATTGACTAGCTGGACAACTGCCCAAGCGTGTTCTAAGAAAATCTAATAAATATGACTGAAGTTCTTTTGAATTCAAATAAACTTCGTGGTGACAAAAAAATTTACAAAAAAGAACCCCAAAAATTTCGTGGTGGAGCAAAATTATTGCATTATGAATTTGAGTAAGACGGCCATATGTAAATGCACAAATACCAAACGCAAATTTTATTCCGCCCAAGAATTTTAGAGATATTTGTTTGCACGACTATATTATTCAATGTGAATATAAAATTTGTTTTCCTCGAAACCTCAAAAATATACGCAAAAATCACTGCCTTAAACGGTTTTCACAATGAACTTTTTGACGTTTCAGTATTCACATCTGTGAGTCTGGAAAAAACTTATTAATGATTTAATCCAACGTGAACGGCCCTGAGAATGATGCAGACTGTTGTGAGTTACAAAAAAATTGATAAATATTATCAATGAATAGTTCATAATCATGCCGATTAGTCAATTCGCAATATTCTACTCCTCTGGAGTTGACCAGATTCACACTGGATTCGCGTTCGCGTTTTTTCTCAATTAGTGAACTCGCCGAATGAACTATATTATCGATTCCTGAACTTCCCTACCATTTTCCGAACTTTATTATCGCTTTTGTCATTTATTGACATTTCAAACGTGACGCGCAATTTCAAGAGGTGTTCAGACAGTCCTCACGTCAAATTGAGTCACCTCACATGAAGCCTGTCTAAACATCATCCTAAAATTGTAAATAATTTATTTCTTTAAAAAGAATGTTAAATACTTTACTTTAACTAAACTATACTTTTAAATTCAGAATTATAAGTCTAAAATAACATTTCTGTGTTATTCATTACGATTTTCTGGAAAATAAAGAAAATCAACAGCAGATTCGCGACAAAATTGGCGCGAATATAAAATGGGAAGGTTTGTGTGGAGAGCGAATGGTTTGCGGTTTCACTAATATCAAATTTGTTGAACAAAATGTCGGTGGTGCAGGTAATGTTACCGACAGTCGTTCAACTTTCTACCTCGAATTCACTAATGCTAAAATATTGAAAATGAGTTGAATCGTTGCAAAAGATCATTCGCCGAATTCACTAATAGAGGTGAATTTTTTAATGAATTTTAAGATCCCGAAATTCAGTGTTCATCAACTTTCAATTGATGGTTGACAATATTGTAATAGGGGTTAATGTGTGCACAATCAGTCAAATTTATTCACAAATGATTTAGGCGTGAAAAAGAAATTAGTAAGAAAATCATTCATACTTGTGGAATTGGGCCCAAGTAATATTTTCTATAATCAGAATAATTTGACAGTTCGTACTCAACTGCAAATAATTAGTGCCAATGAGATCACATACTCCTTTTCTTTCGCAATCCTTTATTTTCAAAAAAAGACGAAAAAGTCGTCGTGTAATAGCAGGCAACGGAAAATGGAATATCATTTGAGTTAAAAACAATTTCAACTGCCATCAAGATAGGCATAAGTAAACAAAATTCCTCTAAATTCTTGATTAAATGATGCTAATCAACAAAAATCAGTTGTTTAGCTATTTTTCCAACTAACTGCATTTACTATCATGAATTTGATAAACAACCGCTTTCAATATTAATCAATTGGAATAATCGGTTGATTAAACATAATTTGCTGATTGGCCCTAATTAAAACAACAGTGAAGTCGGTAACAAATTTTCATTCATACCAGCTTCACGTGAGTCGACTTGTTTTGAGGTCTCTCTTTTTTATCTCATTCCTATTTCTTGGAAAGAAAGAGATGGTGAGGTGAGGCAATAATTTTCAAAAAAAAACATAAAAACTTCTGCCTCACTTGGCCATATCTCTTTCTTTCTAAGAGATGAGATTGAGATACAAATAAAGGACGTCAAAATGAATAAAAAGAAAAGCCCACGGTTTAGGAAACTTGGTGAAATTTTCACGTTTGACCCCTTTCACACGAGGAAACTAAGTTGCTGCCAACTTTCAGTTTCTTGGTGAGAAGGGCAGGAGAAAAGCGGGGCGAACAAAATCTCCCTGGTCGAAGATTTGAAGATAATTTTTGACATTTCCTCTCACATCTAGTTTAAGGTACGTTCAGCCAATAGACTTTCAATTCAAAGAAAATTTCAAAAAATATGGTCAAGAGATTTTGTTTCCTCGTGATTTTTAAGGAAATTAAAAAATCTCCATCAACTTGTTTCTTCGTGTGATTACACGAATCGTTTTTTTGGTCGTTTCGTTTTTCGGCTATTTGACAAATTGGGTTACCCCGAGCCACACGAGCAAGTACTTTCAAGGAAGTTGCAATACATACACATTTGTTTACTAACACAAACAAACCCAAGCAACTTGCTTATCAACTGGCATGCAAGTTTTGAATCCAGTAGTGAAGCAAGTTGAGAGACAAGCAAGTGGAATGCAAGCGGAAAGCAAGTGGGAGGCAAGTGGAATGCAAATTACGAATATGACAGGCAGTGTATGTAGCCAACTTACTTGCAAGTACTTGCTCGTGTGGCCTCAGGGTTAGGGATGTAGAAATGTGAAGGAAATAAAGTAACGAAAGCACGTATGAACTAGCTGCGTTTCTTTTGCATGTCCATAAGGATATTGGTGAAAAAAACGGCATCGGGACATTTCAACATTTATTCATTTATTTATCTGCCATTTTGTGTTGAATTATCTTACCAACAAACATTTGACATTTCTATATCAATTATCGATAACACAGCGACAATGTTTCGGGACAAAAGTTAAATCCACTTAATCATCTGGACATATAGTTAACTCTATATGGACATAGTTGTTGTTGTATTTGACATGTAAATTGCGTTTTTTGCTGTCTTTTTTTTCAGACAGAATTATTTTGACTTGCAAAAAAAAACAACTCTTTTGACATTCATCTAACTTCTACTGTTCAGACACAAACCGATGTGAACACAACAGACTCACTTTGACGTTGAGAAGTCGTTTAAAGAAAGCACAAATCTGAGCACGTTGAGGGATTAATTAATTTTTTTTTTGTTCCAAAACTTAAATTTAAAATATTTTAAAATAAAATAAAATTGAATTGTGTAGTATTTATTTTTTGCCAAAGAAAAAGTAAACGTCAAAAAAATCCATACATTTTCAAAAATTTAAAAAATACTGCCTGACTTTGCCACCATGAATTGGGAGTGAGATAAAGTACAGAGACGTCAGAAAAATTCGGAGGAGTCAGTCCAATGTGAGCACCATCTACGATTTTTTCCGGTTGAGTTTTGACGATAATGATTTGACAAATGAATAAAAGCGGGGGATGCTTTATAAACTTTAAATAATGAGATTAAAAATTGTGTTTCATAAATACGAGTATATATGTAGGTGTAAATTTGAACAAGAAGTGATTTAAAAATATTTGTAATCATTATTTATACCTATTTTCCAATAAATGTATCTCAAATTTTTTGAACATCAATATCACGAACTGACTTTTTTTCGTTGTGTGTAATCAGGTATCTGTCAAAAAGACGAAATGAATGAGAAAACGAATCGTTGAATCAAGCTCAAAAGGAACTTATGCTATGTTCCCACCAAAATGAAATCCGAGATTTCGGTTGAAAACTTTTGATGTTTTGAACTGCTGGAATAAGGTTTCATAGAAATTTCAACGAAATCCCTCGAAAAACTCTCTACGAAATCTCAATTAAATTCTGCTCCACCAATTTGAAATCTCTAAAATTTTTTCTGAAATCTCGGATTTCGTTTTGGTGGGAACATAGGCATTACCAAACATTCATAGTCCCTTATTGCACGATGAATTCTTGCGTCGGACTTTTTTTGAACTTAATGAGTGTGAAAAAGAAAAGAAGATGAGATGGAAGCCCATTTGCCCTGTGAGTCAAGGACTAAGGTCTCAGTGACTCTTTTTGACATTTCTTTTTAGCATTATCCGTATTTTTCGTATTCAGACAGTACAAACAGTAGCAGTGAATTTCGCAATAAAAGAGAACTTTCAATTTTTCATCAAGCGTTGGGAATTAAAGTGTAATAAATAACGCGACGAACGCGTGTCTCACAGGATGATTTTCAATGAGAAATTCGAAAAAAGAGTCAAACGCAAAGAATCATCGTGTAATAGGGGACATATTTATTAAATTACTTGAAAGCCCTGAATGCAGTCATAACAACACATGCACTCAAACTTTATTTATTTTACTTAGTAAATACACGAACCATCTACTTGAAAAGAGCACAAAGACATGTCTGCACATATGAACTGTTATTTTTTCAAATTTGAATAACGAATTTTTAAATTAAATTTTACAGTTATAAAACAATTTGGAAAACAACTCCAGAATGAATCATTGAATACTTCCGATTTTGATTGAATTTTCGAAATCAATTTTATAAAGGGTATTCATACAACGAACGTAAACGTAGTAAAATTTGAAACTTTGCACCTATATCCGTCACAGTTTGAATGGAAAATTCGACAGATTTACGCAGTGTACAACTTTAATACGCTTACGACAACCTTTCGCTGTTCCACGACTACCCGCTTATTGTAAAAAGCAATCCATATACATATGCAAAACTTGTTGGTGAAGAATTTGGTTCCTGTTGGTTACTTTTTGTACAATGAAATTAGGGTTACCAGTTTTTTCTCGTAGTGGTTGACTGGATAAATGGCTCAGTAAAGGAAAATTCCGGGATTTTAAGGTTTCGCCCGAAAAAAAAAATAAAAAAAAAAAATTAAAATACAGGGTGTTTTACTTAGGTGTTACAAAAGGTAAGAACGTGTAGAGTTGAGGTAAGAAAAAAATCGTATTGGAATGGGATCTATTCCCACCCTATTTTTAGAGCCAAAAATCAATTTTCTGGATTCCTTTTGAATGGGTTTTGGTATATACATATTTTTTGAAAAAATAATTTTCAGACTAAAAATAAAACAAACAAATAATTATATATGTTTCAAGCTACTTTTTTCAAATTTACGTTATATAAAAGAATTTTTGTTTTAAGTAGATAGGTATTCAATGCTCTTATCATTTCTTAATCAAACAATAGAAGACGTATGTATGTACATTGTACATATTATGTACACAAAAAGCTTAAAAATATAATTTTAAAAATAGAAATAAATAATACTAATTTTTATCGAACTGTAGATAGATACTCGTTTTTACAAAAGTTGTCAATCCTACTTACATATGACCTGCGAATAGCGAATTACATAATATTGTATAATGAATTTCCATATTTGAACTATAACGACTCCGAAAAGCAAACAAACGGGCACAATAAAGCTTATGGTCGCAGTGCAAACATACCCTTAGTGAATTAATTTTACTATTGAATAATTGTTTTTTTTTAGGTAGTAAGAAAGTAAAGTGTTTTATTTTGTGAAATAAATAAGTGAACGTTTTAAAATAAAGTATAAATAAGTTTTATTGACGAACCTGGGAAAATATTACAATATGGTCGTTTTGACATTTCCTTCACATGAGCTTCCACCTGCGAATGCGAATAAATTCTTTAATGCAATTCCTAGCGCAAATATAAACAAATTTCTGTTTTAACTTCTTGATAGTGCGAATAAACGATCCAATCTAGAATTTTAAAAAGAAATAGCGCCTAATTGTTTAAATTGTACAATCTAGCATTTTTATATGTATTTTCTACGTGATATTTTCTGTGAACTGTCAAACACTTAAGTGCCTTTCACATGAGCTTCGAGCTGCGAATGTGAATAAATGTGTTTAGGCAATTTCAAGCTCAAATGTCAACAAATTCTTGTTTTAGCTTTTTCGTAAAGTGAATAAATGATTCTATCTACATTATTTTTAACAAGAAAACACGGCTTAAAATTAGTTTAAACTGTTGAATTTAAAAATTTCATACTTTCTACGCTACCAATGTGATATTTTCTGCGAACAATCAAACATTTACTTGCAATCAACACTATCAGGACAGGATGCATTCCACAAATCTGCGAATGAAAAATTTGTTTGAACTTAACCTCAATTTTTCTTAGCGCCCATTTTACTGGTTTTTTTTATGACAAATTCTACTCTGTCGTTTGGTAACTGAAATTTCTTTCTAATTTTCACAATCTGCTGTCAGAAACCAAAGGAGAAAAAACCCATGTGTGGGAAACTTGGTGAAAATTTCACGTTACCAAACCAATGTTCACCAAGTTTCCTTAACTTGGATTTTGTTTGTCAGCCAATTGGGAAAATTTGCAAGAAATTTCAGGCTAACAAACACATCTATTACGTGAAAGATATGTCAAAATTCACGACCATTGACGATTCGCACGTGACTGAGATTGATGAGGGCTCTGAGATCTCATTTTCCTGAGCATTATGTATGCCTAAAGCTGGCCATACACGACCGAGCCATCCGATCCATTTGGCTCAGTTGGATTTCAGATTGGCTGAAAATCTAAATGGAGCGGCGGCCGATCCACGTCACACACGACCGATTTTGGATCGGCGCGGGGCCATTTGGCTCGTTGGCTCTGTCGTGTATGGCCAGCTTAATATGTTTGTTTACTGAGGCCCATTTGCTGATACAAAACTTAGATAATTTAAGTAGAACATAAGCGCTTATGTGACAGTTTATGCAGAGGAAAAAGTAGAACATAAATGCTTTAGTATCGTATCAGCAAACGGGTCAGAGAGATACGAATTGTCATAAAATATAAACCAGTACCCCTGAGGCCACACGAGCTAGTACTAGCTAGCCAGTGGCAACTCGCAACGCACTAACACAAACCTGAACAACTAGTAGATCATATGGCATGTTTTTTCGTAGCTAGTTGTGAAGCCCAGGATAGTCAGTAATTTGACAGTTAATATAATATGGCTAACTAGCTGATCTTGTACTTACCAAACGTTTCCTTCAATAAATCAATTGTGGCACGAGCTGTGACATGTTTCGCTGTCTTTTTTAAACCGCAGCTCCTGCACATCATGGTTGTTCAATTGATGAACGAAAAAGTCAGTAATCATGGCCACCATTGACTGTAACGTTCTGATCAGCATTGTTTATTATAGTTCTACCCTTACATGATTTATTATAGTTCTACCCTTACACTTCCTAAAGCAAAGTTGACCGAAAATTGACAAAGCGTTCCACTCCGGAATTATAGTCGCGTCATATGCTTTCAGTGTACTCGCTTGTTTTTTTCCGACCGGCTTAAGTGTCCCTTCGAGCATTATATAGTTCTAGCTTAACATTGAAGAACAAATTTTAAATAATAATCCATGATATGGAAGAATTATCCAGAACATGACTTTTAGGAGTCGAAATTTTAAAGGTCCGGTTTAAACCCATATTTTGGCTGCATGTAAATTTTTATCCAGAAATAATTATAACAGCCGGATTACCCATGCTAACAAATTGATAGAAAACTATATCACAACATACGCGAACATGATCGCGATTTGGTAGGTACTCTTCGTTTTGTCTTCGTTAACTTTAGCCCTCGAAAGTAAAGGGCACTCATTAGCCACTCCTACATTAGTGAACGGACATCTGGGAAGTGAGGTTACAATTTCACGTTACCAAACAGGCATATTTTGGGCTCAGTAAAAATTTTAAATTTTCTTTTAACAAAGAATAAAAAGTTCCCAAGAAGTCGCATCTCATACAAATTTTGACGGGTTCCAATGTTGGAACCCGTCAAAAGTATCCTCCTTTTTGCTATCCTTATAATACGAATATTGAATATTATGGTATGCTGTGGTGTTTGCCAAGTTTGTATGAGAAAGAGCTTTTCTCCCAATTATTTTTTGTTCCGTTCTTTTTATTATTATTTCGAAAAGAGCTTTCGGAATCGGATTTTATTTTAAGATCCAGATAATACTCTTCTTGGTAACTTTATATTCTTTGCTTTTAATTAATTTGTATCTAATAGCACTTTAATGCTTTCAATGTTAATAATTAATCACCCCTATATATCAGAATCCGATGAATGAGCTCATGAGGTTAGACTTAAATTTGACATTTCCCTCATATATGGTGAAAATGTCAGAATTGAGTCGGATTCCATTCGCAACTTATTCATCGGATTCCTTAATCAATTTCCATTTTTACTTACGATATACATAGGTACTATAGGGCAAGTTTTGGATTCGTGCATACAAAAAATTTCGAGATAACAATCAAACATGACATTACGATGATAGAGAACACGAAAAAAGTGGGCGGCACAATTCTGTCTGTCTGTCTGTCTGTCTGTCCGTACAGACTGCGAAGCAATTTTCTTCAAATTTTGTACTTAAGGTTTTATTGCAACTCTCCAGAGGGGAAATTGAAATTTTGTATTACTCAAAAAATAACGGTACTTGCCATACAACCATTAAGGAAAAGCTTATTTATCTCAAAAACGGCTCCATCGATTTTGATAAAAAAAAATCAGTGTATTATTGTTGATATGATATACCTTCTGGTAAGAAAAAAAATCACCAAAAACATTTATTAATGGTACCTGCCATATAACGGTTTTTTTGATTTTCGGTTTTCTCATTAACCACTCATCTGATTTCAAATAAATTTTTTGCACAAGCTTTGTTAGAATATAAATAATACTGCATACCAAAATTTTGGAAAAATAAATTTTGGATTTTTAAAAAAAGATTCAAAGTTTTTTTTGGGAAATTCAATATTTCAAAAAACGGGTTGATGAATTATTGTTTTGAAATTTCAGTTTCAAATATATATGTATATACTCAAAATTGGCATACCAAATTTTGTTTCATTTACTCAAATGTATTATAGTGGGTGACCTCTGTCAAATTACTACTTTTTGTTCGGTTTTGACATAAGCTTCCGACACCTTCCGACTACATAGTTCTACTTTTATACTGGTGAAACTTTTTCAGTAGTTTTTTTTTTATGTGCATTATGTTCGAAAAATGTATCTAAAAAAACTGTGAAGGTCATTTTCGGTGGTAATAATCCAAATTAATTTATCAATCATGCCGATAAATGTAAATTGTGTCAAAAAATACTTTAAATTTATTTTTTTTTTGCAAAAAGTAGCATGTTAAATACAACAACAATACGGAGTTATACCAAATTATTGTTATATTTCGTCGGTTTAAAGGTAAAACTCACTAACTTACATATTACACTTTTAAAGGAAATTAGATTGAAACATACTTTTTGGAGTTGAAAAGTCACGTTCCGCGAATTTTTAATTAAAGTTCCCAGGCATACCTTTCAATGTCATTAAAAACCGTGCAAAACGAGACTTTTTGGATTAAAAAAATGCATTTCCATTTTCTTGAACATTTTTTTCTGCACTTAGTGAGTTTTACCTTTGGACCGACGATTTAACAAGCTACTTTTTTTAAGGGAAGACAAAAATGCCCTAAAAAATTTACAGATTTCACTCCTTGAGTAACGATGGAGACATTGAAAATGACTTGCTAATGCTAGATAAATCCTTAATCTTTATAATTTATACAATCTTTTTTCTCTTTTAAATTTTATCTTTACCAATTTATACATACATATCAATTTAGTTCATCTTTTTTATGAAGACCAATCCAAACATTTTATTGAACTAAGAAAACTAAAAATTTGTTAAACAAACTTTATTCGCACTTCCATCTTTACTTGCGCTTAGTTACACCAAATTGATTTTTTTTCTTCAGCTTTAAAAATAATTAAGGAAGGATAATTTTTAAGCCGTTAATCCAACAAAAATCGGAACTCTTAATTGCTTAATACCTACATACATTTAATTTTCCCTCCGTTTTATCTTCAACCAAATTTTGATTCTTCCCTAAGCGCAAAATGATAATAGCATATGTATAACTACTTTTTTTTCCTATTTCGTCCTGTATTCGTTTTTCGTTTTCCAAAATCACGTTTTTTGTAACACTAAATAAAATGATATTTTCCAAAAAACAAATATTTAATGTTGGTAGTTGTTACCTCTCCCCAAAATTTTTCTTCTCTTATTCCCACTGTAGTTTTTTTTATTTTGTTTCATTTATACATTTATCATCATTTATTCATGTATACAAAAGAGGTGTTTTCTTTTTGTCATTATATTGACCCACATATATTATTTTCCCGCTTGTCTTCTAATCTTATATTTTTCATTTACTTCGTGCGGTATCTTACTTTTTTTTTTGATTTAGCTTTGTGGTAGCACCAAACAAAAATTAAAAATTTCTACACCTATTGCTTGTTTATTTCGGTCTGTATTTGAATAGATTTTTCCTAACTCGTGTAACTGTTTAATTGTGGTAGGCAACGCTAACTTATATTTGATTTTCCCTCAAATATATGCCTACAAACGAATTTTCAACGCTGGTGTTTGGTACGTGTCAGAAAAGTTCTATTTTTCTTATCCCCTTTGTAGTTTTTTTTTTTTTTTAATTTTGGGGTTTATTACGAGTCTTTTCGAAAAAATTCGGCAAGACAAAAGTCAACCAAAAATTCTTGATGGACTTAAAATTTCTATCAAATAGGAAAATATTTACTAATACAAATTAGCAATAACGATAAATCGACTTTTAGTCTAATCAACCAGTCTATTTTGAAGAGACTTGCAATACGGTCCTTTATTGCATTTTCAAAAAGAGGCTGGGTGTGACCCACACTAGTAACTTCCAATTTGTGGTGCCCCGGAAGCTAGAGGTCCAATGTTATTTTTTTGTATTCAACAATTTTTGGTATAGTTTTTGTATTTTTTTTTGCATTAAAAAAAACAGTTTGTTGAATTATTTTACAAAACCTACCGATTGTCAATAAATTATAATCTAGTACATACATATATAGAAGCCCGAAACCAATATGATTATTTGTTTCTAACATATTCGAGACTAAAAACAATTCAACATTTTTTGGTGAGGTTTTTTGTAGTTTTTTTGCTTAAAAAAAGCTAATATCATTGTTTGTTCTCAAGATATTTGGGATGAACAAAAATTTTCTACAATTTTGTTAAGTTTCTTGTGGTTTTTTCGATAAATATAATTATTTGTTGAATATTTTTACAAATTTTATCTCATTTATTATAAACTCATTTAAGGAATAAAATTAGCCTGAAGTCAATATCATTGTTTGTTCTCAAAATATTTGAGATGAAAAAATATTCTCCACAATTTTTGGTGAAGTAGGTACCTATCTTGTAGTTCTTTTTCACTTAAAAAAAAAACTTCTTGCTGAATTTTTTTTCAAATTCTATCAAGTATCAATTCTAAACTAGTGTGTGGACTTAAATTAACCCGATGTCATGTCATTATCTGTTCTCAAGATTTTTGAGGCAAAAACCAACTTTTTAACAATTAGTGTGTAGAATTGCTTGCAGTTTTTCGCTTAAAAAAAAAAAACTATTAATTCAATCCTTTTTAAAATTGTATCAATTTGTATCTATAAACTAGCATATAAAATAAAATAACCTCGAAGCCAATATCATTGTTTGTTGTCAAGATATTCGAGCCAAACAACTTTTTTCAACAATTTTCATCTACATTTTTTTATTAAAAAAAAAAAACTTAAGTTGATATACCTACTTCTATATTTAAACCAATTCCTTATTACGTCAATTTGCGTAGAATAAAATTAACCTGAAGTCGATTTGTTCTCGAGATATCTGACTAAGGAAATTTGAACTGCTCCTTGAATTTATTGAAAGGTCATTTCTGCTTGTAATGAAACTCTACTGTGTATACAATAAAATCCATCCGAAGTCGATATCTTAATTCGTCCTTGAGATACGGTGAACAAAAAAAGCGAAGGAACGTACGAACACACACAGACATCTCTCTACAAAAATGGATTCCGATTCTAGGGAGCGAAACGTGAAGATATGTTAAAATTTTTATTTTGACAAATCGGACCATTTACAATAACTTCCAATGGGAAGTTAAAAAATTATAACTTTTTTATGTTTTAGTTTTGTGATTTTATTGACCTATATTTGTATTCCCACTTGTAGGTATTCTTATTTCATATTTTTCAATTTCTTCGTTAATCCATCTAATCATAGCTAAACAAAACACAAAAGTAAAATAATAAACAAACAAAAAACCCCCAACAAATATCCTAACGAACCTAAACCTACCTGCAAACTAAAATCCCACATGCATTCTATCCTACTTACCTTTCACTTTCACGCACATCGCATTCTATACTATTAATAAAAAAATATTTCGGCAAGCAGCGCAAACGGACCTTCCCACTCCAAGGCATCTTTGCAACTGACTGAAGACTGAACCTCTGAACACTGAAATGAACAGTCTTTCATAATAAACTACTAGACAGATATCAGGGATGAAATCGTGTTTCAGCAATGTATCAAAATATAAAAGGAAAGTGTATCGAATTGTACTTTTTGATTTGATTTGATAATATTTTGTCCACATTTGCTGTTGTATGAACGTATGTAATGTTTCTATATCCAATTAATTAAAAACCTTAGCTGTTTATGTTAATTAACATATAAGGTACATACTTATGCGAAACTTTTATAACAAAACTGTAGGAATTTGTTGCAATACCCTTCGATTTTGCGAGATTTAAATTTTATAAATTTAATGTTTTCGATTTTTAATTGCGAGATTGTTGAAACCGGTATTTTGTAGATGCCATTTTCTCGAACAAACTGTATTAATCATTTTTATTTCTTCTGTTATATCGTTGTCAGCCTCGGTTCACAGTATACATTTTGTGAGGCAGATGATTTTCTTTTTAATTTACTTTATCTTTTTCGTTGAATGCAAAAGTGTATCGAATTTTTTAGAAATGTATTTGTGTACTTTAGCAAAGTGGAGTGTATCGAAAAAAGTACAATATTACCGACTTTTGCAACCCTGGCAGAGATAGAAAGAAATCTTGAATGAACAATGGCACTATATTTTTGTGCTCTGTTTATTTGGGCTGTTTGTCCGCACAAAAACTTGCAAATCGACGACGATGAATTTAAGGAATATTGATTAATTGAATTGTATTTTCGATTTGTGAAGTTTATATAGAACCTACAGCAACGTATGATATATCAAAATAATCGTCAATTATTCAAGCTGCTAATAAAACAAAAACTAATTGTCTAGGTGCACAGATTAAAGAGTAATTAGGTAATATGTAAATGCACAGAAATATGTTATTATCTCGGCTTAGGTATGATTAAAATAATCAAATTTTACATATTATATGTGAATCTATATAATCTATCTCCGGTATAAATTTGAGATTTTTAAATGCAACCATTAAAAAGATAAAAAATAATAACTGCGAAAAATCGATCAACAAAAATTATATAAAATATATAAAATATAAAAAAATACTAGGTATCAAAATTTCCTGAAACGAAACAATTTGTTATTTATTATCTTTCTTAAACTATACAATTTAGTACAATCAGCCTTAACTCTGATGTGTAGCATTTGTGAGCCATCTTTTTTAGAACTTTGAACTTACAACCAATAATATCTCACTTTGTAGATTTTTTGGAATTGCAAAATATATGTACAAAATTGTTATATTAAACTTAACCATCGATAAACAAAAAAAAATATTACTCTGGCACTTCTCATTTGTTTTCTTTTTTTGTTCGACCATTTCACATAAAACCATATTTTAAAAAACGTCATATTGCACCTCTACATTATTTTCCTATCATAAACATTTTCAAAAAATGTCCAACGCTTAGATTTAGTTTTAGAAGCACAATGCACTGCTGAGTGCTGACTGCACTAGCTCTTGCATTTTATAATTATAGTAATATGTATAGTTAAAACTTATATTGTTCATTTTAGAAACACCAACCAAAAATTCAACCGTACCCTCCCTATCCGCCTGCAATCATCTTCTATAGGTACATATTTGTTCATTCCAAAATGAATGGTAACACCACCAAAAATTCGATCTTATCCCCAGGGTTCCCAGATTGAGGGGAAAAGCACCACTTTTGCTGATTTTATAATGAAAAAGGGGAAATCGAGGGACAAGCTTAAAAAAGGGGAAAAAATTCATAAAGGACAAACTTATTAAATGAAGCATTTAAAATACATTTTTTTTTTTAAATTAAATACTCAAACGTATTCTCATTATAAAATATTTTCAAACTTCATTCAAAAAGAAAAAGTTCAATCTAAACATTCTCTTCTAAATTTTAATCTCGAAAGTTAATAACCCATGTAATGTCCCATTTACAAGTTTTGAGTTTCTGAAGGTTTTCTTTCATTTCGAAAGTAAAATCCAGAAATAGATATTTGAAGCAATGGGAATTATTGCCTGAATTCAAAGACTTGCTATATCAGGAGGAAAAAGAAATTGCAGCATCAACTTCAGCTGTTTGAGCATTTTGTAAATGAAGATATAAAGTTGGTTTTTAACTATTTTTTATAATAAAGGAAATTCTTTCTATTAGGTACCTTCAAATACAATGTACAAATATTACTAATGTTTCTATGTTACTTTAAGGTTATTACTAAAATTAAAACTGTTAACTAATATCTAATTTTTATTTTTGTTTTTATGTCATATTCATGAAAAGGGGAAAAAAAGGGGAATTTTTTTGGAGATTAGGGGAATAAAATTGGGTTTGCTGATAAATACAGGGGAAAAAGGTTATGAAAGTCTGGGGACACTGCCAGGGTTCCCAGATTGAGGGGAAAAGCACCACTTTTGCTGATTTTATAATGAAAAAGGGGAAATCGAGGGACAAGCTTAAAAAAGGGGAAAAAATTCATAAAGGACAAACTTATTAAATGAAGCATTTAAAATACATTTTTTTTTTTAAATTAAATACTCAAACGTATTCTCATTATAAAATATTTTCAAACTTCATTCAAAAAGAAAAAGTTCAATCTAAACATTCTCTTCTAAATTTTAATCTCGAAAGTTAATAACCCATGTAATGTCCCATTTACAAGTTTTGAGTTTCTGAAGGTTTTCTTTCATTTCGAAAGTAAAATCCAGAAATAGATATTTGAAGCAATGGGAATTATTGCTTGAATTCAAAGACTTGCTATATCAGGAGGAAAAAGAAATTGCAGCATCAACTTCAGCTGTTTGAGCATTTTGTAAATGAAGATATAAAGTTGGTTTTTAACTATTTTTTATAATAAAGGAAATTCTTTCTATTAGGTACCTTCAAATACAATGTACAAATATTACTAATGTTTCTATGTTACTTTAAGGTTATTACTAAAATTAAAACTGTTAACTAATATCTAATTTTTATTTTTGTTTTTATGTCATATTCATGAAAAGGGGAAAAAAAGGGGAATTTTTTTGGAGATTAGGGGAATAAAATTGGGTTTGCTGATAAATACAGGGGAAAAAGGTTATGAAAGTCTGGGGACACTGCTTATCCCCCTTATACGCCAGCGTTCATCTCATATACACACTTGTTCACTTTATTCATTTTAGTAACACCATAATTTACTCAAAACGACCCTATAAACATTTTCAATGTTAAAACAGGACTAAATTTGGTGAAAAAGCTATTTTTCGCTGAGAATTATCACTCTGACATTTTTCAATTCAAATACCAATCGGATTTTAGTTTAGGTATACTATTTATAAGGTTTTAGACTTCTTCATTTTTTATAGAATATGTACATGAATGAAACATGTCTTTTAATCTCAATAACCCTTTACAAAAACTAATCTCAAAGGACACTTCTAACTCAAAATAGGTACGTACATACCTGCTTATAACCGACACAAAAGGCTTTTAATATTGAATTGGTAATTTCGTGATAACAATCGCATTAGGTATGTCTGTTGTTCGCCCAATCTGGATAGAAGTTTTTTCCTTTTTTTGTAGAAAGGAGGCATGGGCTATTTATAGGATAATAAGATTTTGTTTTTGTAAATTTGTGTCTTCTTATGTTGAAGGGATTTTAATTTTTTCCTATGTCACTTGCATTTCCTGCATCCATTCAATTATCATTAGTGAAAATTATTCAAAAGAATGTCCTTTTCTGCAGTACTTGTACAAAAAAAAAAACAATAAAGGAAGAAGAATACGTTTTTGCATACTAGAAATTTGAGTAATTAAGAGTACTCGCAGTGCTCCAGGACAACAAACTATAATTTTTTACCTGACGGTAATTCAAAAAATTCATCTGAAATACATACTGACAGGTAACCAGGTTTAGCATGAAACGACGACGTTCATGCACACGACCTATATATTCTCCGATAAGCTACATTATCCCTCAGCCTACTATTAGGACGACCTAAGGTATGATAAGGGTAGAAATTAAAACTGGAATATTTCAAAATAGTGCACAATCCTACAAATTAATAAATGCGGCAGCGGCGGCGGCGGATTATCTCATTAAAATTGATATACCACCAAGGAGAGAGCCTGTTGAACTAACGAATGAACAACACGAGTCGAGGTGAGGGTTGATGGTTTGTGTTGGCCACCAGCCAGCAGCGTTCGTTGGTCCATATCCATATAATATCCTTTGAAATAGCATTGCACAGGAAATTTCTGGTGTGAATAGCCTCCTTCTATATCATCAGAGACACAGACTCACTCGATGATGAGGGATAACGATGTGGTTACTTTGGAAACCTGTGTTTATGTGTTTAAAAACATGATAGGATAGGTGGGCGGTCTATTGTTGTGGGTTAATTTGAAGGTAGGTATTATGCCCGAGTTCAATGTGGAAACACGCGCTACCTACATACCTAGATAATTCAATTATTTTGTGAAAAATGAAATTATTCCCACGGCATATGATAATGATGAAATATGAAACTTTATTCAACGTGTATTGTTGGAGAAACTTGAATATGTAGTGATTTATTACTAGGTACACAGTGCAGTGAAGTGTACCTACCTATAATACATATTATATACTTCAGGTTTTTGAACTTTACATATCGAATGCACAGTAAACTGACATTGTAACGAAAGCTCTGCAGCACAGGTTTTTGACACGAGCAGGTTAAACTCATTCCAAGGATAGTTTTTTGAATTACAAATCCGCCCTCGGTATTCAAAAATCAAAATATCATGCGAAAAAGCTATCATGCAAGAAAACTATCAAGCGAGAAAAATTTTATGGCAGAAAACAATCACACGAGAAATCTGTCATGCGAGAAAACTATCATGCGAGAAAGCTATCATGCGAGAAAACTGTCTTGTGGGAAAAATATTATGCGAGAAAACTATCATGCTAGCAATATATCATGCAAAAAACAAACTTTCATGCGAGAAATCTGTCATGTGAGAAGACTACCATGCCAGAAAACTATCATCCGAGAAGTTATCATGTGAGAAAACTATCTTGCGAGAAAGCTATCATGCGAAAAGTCTATCACGTGAGAAAACTACCATACGAGAAAATTTTTATGTGAGAAAACTACCACGGAAGAAAACTATCATACGAGAAAACTATTTTGCGAGAAAACAATCATGCGAGAAATCTGTCATGTGAGAAAATCATCATGCGAAAAAATATCATCCAAGAAGACTATCATGCGAGAAAATTATCTGGCGAGAAAGCTATCATGCGAAAAGTCAATCATGTGAGAAAACTATTGTGCGAGAAAATTTTTATGCCAGGAAATTATCATGTAAGAAAGCTATTATGCGAGAAAACTACCATGCGAGAAAATTATCATGAGAGAAAACTATCAACCGGGAAGTCTATCATGCAAAAAAATTGTATGGCAGAAAACAATCACTCGAGATATCTGTCATGTGAGAAAACTATCATGGGAGAAAACTATCATGCGAGAAATCTTTCATGCGAGAAAACTGTCTTCGGGGAACACTATCATGCGAGAAAACTATCATGCTAGCAAAATAGCATGCAAAAACAAACTTTCATGCGAGAAATCTGTCATGTGAGAAGACTATCATGCCAGAAAACTATCATCCGAGAAGTTATCATGCGAGAAAACTATCTTGTGAGAAAGCTATCATGCGAAAAGTCTATCACGTGAGAAAACTACCATACGAGAAAATTTTTATGTGAGAAAACTACCACGGAAGAAAACTATCATACGAGAAAACTATTTTGCGAGAAAACTATCATGCGAGAAGTCTGTCATGTGAGAAAACCATCATGCGAAAAAATATCATCCAAGAAGACTATCATGCGAGAAAATTATCTGGCGAGAAAGCTATCATGCGAAAAGTCTATCACGTGAGAAAACTACCATACGAGAAAATTTTTATGTGAGAAAACTACCACGGAAGAAAACTATCATACGAGAAAACTATTTTGCGAGAAAACAATCATGCGAGAAATCTGTCATGTGAGAAAATCATCATGCGAAAAAATATCATCCAAGAAGACTATCATGCGAGAAAATTATCTGGCGAGAAAGCTATCATGCGAAAAGTCAATCATGTGAGAAAACTATTGTGCGAGAAAATTTTTATGCCAGGAAATTATCATGTAAGAAAGCTATTATGCGAGAAAACTACCATGCGAGAAAATTATCATGAGAGAAAACTATCAACCGGGAAGTCTATCATGCAAAAAAATTGTATGGCAGAAAACAATCACTCGAGATATCTGTCATGTGAGAAAACTATCATGGGAGAAAACTATCATGCGAGAAATCTTTCATGCGAGAAAACTGTCTTCGGGGAACACTATCATGCGAGAAAACTATCATGCTAGCAAAATAGCATGCAAAAACAAACTTTCATGCGAGAAATCTGTCATGTGAGAAGACTATCATGCCAGAAAACTATCATCCGAGAAGTTATCATGCGAGAAAACTATCTTGTGAGAAAGCTATCATGCGAAAAGTCTATCACGTGAGAAAACTACCATACGAGAAAATTTTTATGTGAGAAAACTACCACGGAAGAAAACTATCATACGAGAAAACTATTTTGCGAGAAAACTATCATGCGAGAAATCTGTCATGTGAGAAAATCATCATGCGAAAAAATATCATCCAAGAAGACTATCATGCGAGAAAATTATCTGGCGAGAAAGCTATCATGCGAAAAGTCAATCATGTGAGAAAACTATTGTGCGAGAACATTTTTATGCCAGGAAATTATCATGTAAGAAAGCTATTATGCGAGAAAACTACCATGCGAGAAAATTATCATGAGAAAAAACTATCAACCGGGAAGTCTATCATGCAAAAAAATTGTATGGCAGAAAACAATCACTCGAGATATCTGTCATGTGAGAAAACTATCATGGGAGAAAACTAACATGCAAGAAATCTATCATGCGAGAAAACTGTCTTCGGGGAACACTATCATGCGAGAAAACTATCATGCTAGCAAAATAGCATGCAAAAACAAACTTTCATGCGAGAAATCTGTCATGTGAGAAGACTATCATGCCAGAAAACTATCATCCGAGAAGTTATCATGCGAGAAAACTATCTTGTGAGAAAGCTATCATGCGAGAAGTCTATCACATGAGAAAACTATCATGCGAGAAAGTTTGTATGAGAGAAAACTGCCATGGAAGAAAATTATCTTACGAGAAAACTATATTGTGAGAAAACTTTCATGCGAGAAATCTGTCATGTGAGAAAACTATCATGCGAAAAACTATCATCCGAGAAGACCATCATGCGAGAAAACTATCATCCGAGAAAGCTATCATGCGAAAAGCTTATCATGTGAGAAAACTATTATGCAAGAAAATTTTCATGCCAGAAAACTATCATGCAAGAAAACTATTATGTGAGAAAACTACCATGCGAGAAAATTATCATGAGAGAAAACCATCATGTTGGAAGACTATCGTGCGAAAAAAATTTTTGGCAGAAAACAAAATATCATGCAAAAAACAAAGGTTTATGCGAGAAATCTGTCATGTGAGAAAACTATTATGCGAGAAAATTTTCATGCCAGAAAATTATCATGCAAGAAAACTATTATGCGAGAAAACTACCATGCGAGAATATTATCATGAGAGAAAACTATTAAGCGGGAAGTCTATCATGCAAAAAACTTGTATGGCAGAAAACAATCACTCGAGAAATCTGTCATGTGAGAAAACTATCATGCGAGAAAACTATCATGCGAGAAATCTATCATGCGAGAAAACTTTCATGCTAGCAAAATATCATGGAAGAAACAAACGCAAAGTGTTGCGCGGTGGTGACGGTGGCGGGACGAGTAACAACAGCACGGTGGCGTGACACGTCTGCACACTACTATTTTGTACTATTGATGAGGAAGATCTAATGGCATAACGATTATCTGAAAAATTCAATACAAAAGTGGGTTCTTACACCTCGAGGCCACGTATAATTAATACGGCTGGTAATTTTCTACGCCATTTCCTAATAAAAATAACTGAAATTGGATACACTTAGGTCCCGTTGTACAAACGTGGTTCAAATTTTGATCCGTGGTTCAAATATTTTTATTGGCTGATTTAGGCGGAATTAAAGAGGATTAGCGATGGTTCAAGGTTCAAGTATGTTAAAGTAGCCAATTTAATACTTGAACCATCCTTGAACTTCAGTTAACTCAACAAAGTCAGTGTGTTAAAATTGCTGAAGCTCGAATTAAATATTTGTACAACTGGCCCTTATCATGCCAAAGGTGTGGGTACTGGGTAGTGGGTTCGATTCCCAGCCGTGCCACCTAAAAACAGAAATGTTTCATTCGAGGTACTACCTCTTGCGAGGAACTGACAAATCCTATAAGAGTATACTTGTCATGAAAAAGTGCTGCTCATTTAGCCGTTCGGACTCGGCAAAAAACTGTAGGTCCCCTCCATTCCTGCCAACAAACACGCACACAGGAATGGGTGTGAGTTGTAAGTCACTAGGCCCTGGTTCTCCATGAGCTGTTGCGCCACCCAATTTATTATTATTTACAACTGGCCCTTAATGATTTGGGGATGCTGAATTCAGTAGAACTGCCTATTTTTCTACTTCAAACAAGGATTACATAATTTAGGTCAGAACATGGTCCAAATTTCAAAATTTAAAAAAAAGTATAGTTGAAGTAATTTTCTCACTTCAACAATAATTTTTTTTTTCAATTTTGAAATTTGGGAAATTTGTCATGCTCTGACCTAAATTGTGAAGACCCTGTTTGAAATAGAAAAAAATATGCAGTATGACTAAATTCACCATCTCCAAATCATAAGTGTACCAAGTTTCACCAATTTATATTAAGAATTAGCATGGGAAATGATTTTTGTGTCGAAGTTCAACAAACCGACCACTGTGTTATTTTAATCCTCTCGTACTCAATTCTAGTCCAACTCGACCTGCATTTAATTATTAATTTGAACGCTAATCCAATTCAAAAAAGCAATTCTTTGCGAACACATCCGTAAATAGCTGATTTTGATACGAGATCATTTTGCCATGGATTCCGTCATCATCTTTTAAACTACGTTTTCATAAAAGCCGAAATGAGGTTATTTTGTAAGTCACAGAAAAATCGATTTCGTCTGAAATTTGATAATTTCATTTAGCTCATTTAATTTTTGAGGTATTTAACATGGTGTTCATTGTGAACTGACTCATTCCACCTTTTTTGTACGTTTATGTTCTTTATCTCACTTCAACTTTATGATGAGAAAGGGATAACCAGACCAGGCAGGATTTTTTAGATTTTTTGAAATTTTGTGGGTGTTTTTGTGACAACTGACACGATTCGCTTTTCGTTCGTTTTGTCTTTTGTCTTTTTGACAGGTACGTACCTTCGTACGTGCCTGTGTTGTGATTACACACAACATTGATTTTGACGTATACAAAATTTGAGGTTTATTTATTGGAAAAGAGGCAGTAACAATAATTAAAAATATTTTTAAATCACTTCTTATTCAAATTTATTATTATTTAATGATGAAAAACAATTTGTAATCTCATTATTTAAAATTTATAAGCATCCCACACCTCTACTCATTTGTCAAATCATAAATGTCAACGAAAAAATTTTAAAATTTTCATACGTACTTTCGTTACTTCATTCCCTCTACATTTCTACACCCCTCATCCAATGTGTCCAAAAGATGAAACAAGAAAAGACCGAAAAAACACAAATCTGCGCTCGTTGAGGGATTCATTATTTTTGTTTTCATTCCAATACTTAGATTTCATTTATTTAAAATATTTTCAAATAAAATAAAATTGAAAAGAAAAAGTACACAGAGAAAGCAGTTTCAAAAAATTTAAAAATCCTATATGACTTTGCCATCTCTTTTTCCCCATGAAGTGAGATAAAGTACAGAGAGAAAAAAAGTTGAAAGAGTCAGTCCAATGTGAGCACCGTCCATCTCTGAACACAGTTGTACATTAGGCGTGGTATACATTATCAAACCTGAGTTTCACCCGTGTTGGATATCAAACAGAACTGATATTAGGTGTGTTTTTTTTGCAAGCCCGGGGGAATCGGATGAAAAAAACGACATCGGGGCTAAGCGACGCCATTACAGAAAAAAATGGAGTTTCCATACAAACTATCGATAACATGTATGAAATTCATGCCGGTGGCACAGTTTTTATCTGGGCTTAAGTTAAGCCCCGAAATTTCTCTGGGCTTAGCTAAGCCCGAAGGGGCTTAGTTGTTGTTGCTTTTAAAATGTAAATTGCTTAGCCCCGACATCGTTGTTTTCGTCCAAGCCCATTCGGGCAAGGAAAAAAACACAGCTAATATCTACCCCTGTTCCTTATTTATCCCAAACATTTTCAGACCTCCAGATTTAGTGCGGACCAGTACAATTTTTCACTTGCGGAACAGGTTCGCACTAAATCTGTCGGTCTGAAACTCGGCAAGGAACACAGCTTATACACAGCTAAAATTTCCACCTAACGCTAATCTGAGATTTAACAAGAGTTACCGCAAATCTCCTCTAAATCTTGAAGATTTACCATACAAATTTATTTCGTTAATCTTGAAGATTAGAAATTAATCTTGTTAAATCTTCCTATGAGAAATACCTTTACAATTCGAACTAACCTATCCCTGTATGGCGCTGAAGGATTCATTTATTATGTCTGAATTCACTTCTTCACAGAGGAAACATTCTATCTCACTTCCTCTTTATGAGAAAAAATGGAACACTATTTGCATTTTAAAAGGGGCTGTCAAAGTAAATTTTTTTTAAATCTTTTTGTGCGGTGGAAACACCAAATAGATTTATTAAATCTGAATTGAGATTATCCTCTGCTGGAAACATAGCATAAGGTGTACACGCTGAATGATGGGTTGACACTCCACAACTCCTGCTTACAGAATTTGTTGGTACTGCCTGACAACCCCTGGGTTTTTTGGGTGGTTGATCGATAATGTGTACACAGTTGCATTCATAGACGGTGTCCACATTGGGTATGAAAAAGTGGATTTTTAATGACTTTTCAGTATTCATATCTCGCTCCCACTCCTTCATTGAAGTGAGATGTGAATACTGAAAAGTCATTAAAAATCCACTTTTTCATACCCAATGTGGACACCGTCATAAGCCGTCATTCAGGGAACAAAACACAAGTTATTAGGTGTGTTTGTTAACGTGAAATTTCTTGCAAATTTTCACAAATTTTCACATTTTGCTGTCAGAAACCATAGGATAAAAACCCAAGTGTGGTAAGATTGGTAAAAATTTCACGTTACCAAACAGGTATATTATAGCGAATTAGTGGAACAAGTGTAAGGGCCAGTTGTACAAATATTTAACTCGTGGTTCAGCAATTTTAGCTCACCGACTTCGGAGAATCGGCTGAACAATGGATCAGGCATTAAATTGGCTTCTATGACATACTTGAACCTTGAACCATCGTTGAACCTCAGTAATTCCGCCGAAGTCAGCCAGTAAAAATATTTGAACCACGGATCAAAATTTGAACCATGTTTGTACAACGGGTCCTAAAAAAAAATAAGAAAAAGAAAATTTTCAGAGCTCTTCAAACTGTTTCCTGTTGGGTATGCTCGTTAGGTTTTCACTTACCCTGAGCCACACGAGCAAGTACTTGCAAGCACGTTGGCTACATACACTGCCTGTCAAATTCGTAATTTGCATTCCACTTGCCTCCCACTTGCTTGTCTCCCAACTTGCTTCTCAACTTGCTTCACTACTTGCTTCAAAACTTGCATGCCAGTTGATTTGATTAGCAAGTTGCTTGGGTTTGTTTGTGTTAGTAAACAAATGTGTATGTATTGCAACTTGCTTGCAAGTACTTGCTCGTGTGGCCTCGGGGTACGTTTTCATCAGAGCCGAAATGAAGTAATTTCGAAAATCACAGAAAAAGTGATTTTTTTTCGTTTAACAGCTTCTTCCATTGCGCTTTGACATTTTCATACAAAACCTTTTCAGAGCTCTTCAAACTGTGGCTATTTGGGTGTGTTTGTTAGGTTTTGTCTTAATTTCCAACCTAATTTTGTGCAAATTTGGTTAAAATTATCTCATTTCGAAATGTGAATTTGTATGGGAAATGAGATGATTTCGTATCGAATTTGGAAATTTTCAACGGAACTACCTCATTTGGCCTAATGAAAACGTAGTATTAAGTTCCAACCTATTTTCGTGCAAATTTGGTTGAAATGAAAATGAAGTACAAGATTTAAATGACCCCCTAGCCTCTTTGTTCCGACTTGCATTGCTGCGCTGGCTATAATATAGGCTACAAATGAAATGAATATCATGCTAAATTTTGATGTCTCTATCTTATCCTAAATCTAAACTTAATTTTAAATAGATTTGATAGTGGAGATTTTGTTTGGATATTGAATTGGAACACAGCTATAATAAATACATTACCAAGATTTTTTTTGTCTGACCTTGTGATTGAAATGAAAATAGTTTTGTATTTTTTCTTCTTTTCATAGTTTTTAATGTTTTTAATTTTTTGATATTTTTGAAAATAATTTAATATTTTATTTAAATTAATATTTTTATTCTAATTTGATATAATTACTATATGTACCTTTACATTGCAAAGTTTTGAAAGACACCCCTAATGTATAAACATAGCGCATAATACGATTTAATTTTGGGCTGCCTATTTTACTTTATATAATATAATTTTTATTATTTACAATTATTAATTTACATTAAAATCTTGATTTTGATTTAATTCTTTTGATAATGTAATTGATTTATGTGCTTACTAACGCATTATTGCTTTCAATTACTTTATATTTTTTAACAATTCGCTAGGTTTTAAGAAAATGAAAAAAATAAAAACAAAAATGTGCACTGATTCGGAATAAAATACTACCTACATTATACATACAATAATATCTATTAGTTTTAAATATTGCAAAAAACAGAAATAGTTATTAAAACATTAAAAATTATTTTCGAACAAAAATAATAAATATTTTATTAATATTTACAAAAATAAAAATATAAATAAAGATTTAATTAAAACAAAAAAATTAACTTAAAATCATAAGTGCTGATACTCGCTCATATCGTAGAGCGGCATCGAGCCCATCACACTATGCAGATGCGAGTACGCTACTGAAAGGGGCGCCATCTGATGGCCCACCCCCGATTTTTGCGATGACAGTGACAGGCCACCTCCAGCCGCAGCAGCAGCTGCCGATAATGCTCCTCCACTAGACGCCACACCCACCAGTGATGCATTAAGATTGCTAATCGCTGACAGGTTGTTATTAGAGTGCCCACCACCACCGCTATGATGGTGAGGATGGTGGTGATGTTGCTGCTGCTGCTGTTGTTGCTGGTGGAGATCTGCGGATGAGCCTCCTGAGCCACCACCAGTGGATCCAGTGGTCGTGTGATGACCATGGCCGTGATGGGCTGTCGTTGTGTGATGGTGGCTTGCCGGTGATAATTGTTGCTGTTGTTGCTGATGGTGATTCGTTGTGTTGTGCTGTGAAGACTGTGCGGAGGATTGTGAGTGTTGTTGCAACATTGAGCTGGGTCCTTCCATATCTGAATCGCTCGAGGAGTCCAAATGCTGTTTGTCCGAGGTGCCGCTGTAAAAAAAGAAGAAACAAAAAATGAAATGAATAAATTATACCCAATGAATTAAAGGAAAAATTCTTATTTGATCAATAAAGTGTGTTTGCGTACCTACTGCCCAAAACTGCCAATTTCTACATAATTTTCTTTTTTGTACATGAGCTTTGAGAGTTTAATTTAAGTAGAAATAAGCAGTTTAAAGAAGTAAAAGAACAGTGGTAGAATGTAGTTTAAAATAGGCAATATTGAGTGAGTGAACATTTGAATTTATTATAATTTGTGGAATTGTATGGTCAAGCACTAGGTCATAGGTACCTCATATTCAAAAGAACAAAACAAAAGATCTGGAAGTGCTGCGAAGTTCCCTAAATAAACTCACTTATGGATCTAGTTTAAGGAACACGGATATGTATAACGTCTATCCTTATTGAGTAAGCCATTTAGTCTCAAAACGAATTTTGGTCTATGGTCTTACATAAGTATGCATGTGTCACCCCTTTCTAACGAAAGGATAACAAAAACGTGGCGGGTTTCTTTTAGTTCTTAACGACTTTGTAAATATACATGCATGGTGCCTCCTTTCAAAAATAGATGTGGTCTGCTATTTTGCTGTAACGTAATTTGGCATCACTTTCAGCTGGCTGAATTTCCAACTCCAAGCTGTCAATTGACACTGGAAGTAGAATTTTCCAGGCCATATCAACTAATACCTCTGTTTGTGTACTTCTCAAAACAGCCCATTTATGTCCAAAGTTCTGTCAATTTTTCATTTTTTTATATGAATCTTGACAGAGCCTTAGACTAAAATGGGTACAAATTGCTAGTTTTGGGACGTACACGAATAGGCCTAATATTGAAGCTCTTCAACGAGCCCATGATTAATGGTTAGTTAAGAGTGTTCCGGACTGAAATGGTGATTTCATGAAAAAGATTGTGAAGCGTGTACTTGTCCGATCAAAACGATTAAGGTGTCTATGGACAGATAAACTTATTCTCTATGCCATCATTGGAAAAAAAATTTAATTTTGTGCTCCAGATTTTGGTAAAAGCCTCTAAGAAATCGAGAAAATGGCTAAAATGGCCGTTTTTCAAAGAAAATGTAGCCTACACTATGACATTTTTTGCAAAAAAAAGTTTAATAACATAAAATTCCATATTTTTAAAATGCCACTATTGGAGAAAATTTTTAATTTTGTACCTAATAAAAATTTTAGTAGTGCAAAATAAAAATGCTTGTGAATTTTGAAAAAACGCCTTTTTGACAGTCAATTTTTTATACCTAACGGTATTTTTTTCATATTTGTTTTTGCAGTGAATATAAATTCAATATATTTTTCACGATTTTCATTAATTATATGATCATAATTGTATCATTTGATATTGAAATTTTTAATTCTTAAAAGGCAGTTTTTCACAGAAAATTTATGTAAATTTGGAACTTAAAATCAGTTACTTTTAGAAAAAAAAATTTTTAGTACCATAATACGCCTACTAGTGACCAATTAGTAAAAATGCAAAGTTTTATAAAACAAAGTATCTGATGAAAGTGAAAAAAACCGGTCTTATATATGCAAAAAAAAAAGTTAGCAAATGACTGGTTTTGTTCAGTTCGGAACACTCTTAAGTACCTAAAGCCATCTACCACCTTCTAAATCTAACAAATCTCAAACATTTCCTAAATCATCTTACTTCATTGACATTTAATTTCAAAATAACCTCAATTTAAAGAAAATTGCGTATAAAATTTTAATACCAGTGTACACCAGTTTTCCAGCAAGGTAAATGAACAGAGCTAATGAAATTGAGAGCAAATATTTGCTGTCCTATAGTTGCTTTAACGACAACCAAGAAAAAATTATAGGTAGCGCAGTAAAATTTCCTTTGCGATAAAGTTTCGTTAAGTTTAAACTTAAGCTAGAACTATAATGCTCGGAGAGCACTAAAGTGGTTGCGAGAAAACAAGAAAGCATATGACACGGCTATAATTGTGGAGTCGAAGGAAGTTTCTTTCAACTTTGGTTACGGAAGTGAGGTGCGCTGACATTTGGTGAAATAGGAATACCAAAAAGAGATAGATGATAATTACATTGCGGGTGTGTTCCCCTTCTGACGGTACGGAAAGCTACTTTTCGTTGGTTTTTGACATTAGCTTCAGTGACCTTCCAACTTTTATAGTGTTAACATAGTTAACGAAGACTGGACGAAGAGTACCACATGACAATTAAGGGCAGGTCATATGAGTAGTTCTTTGTAGGTTCTAAGCTCGGTTTCGCGCGACCACTTGCGTGGCCTTCTGACTGTTATAGTTCTGCCTTAAGGTAGGGGTTTATTTGGGTGATAACGGAGGACAGTCATAATCACAATTTTTTTTTAAAATTTAGTGACCGAGGAATAAGAAGAACGCAATAAAGCGATCGTGGCTCAAGCTTTGTAAGAGGCGGTTTCATGTTGGAACCAAAAGTTGTCCATGCTGTTAACAGTCAGAATTGGCACAACAAAATCAAATATCATGACTCGATAGCACTCTGAATTGATGATTAATCGTCTGCTCCAATATCGTATTTGAAGAAGAACTGCATTGATCCTTTCCCCACAAATTCCAGCCCAAGCAGTCATGCGTTGGTCGTGAACAGGTTTATCGTGAATTAACCGACAATTTAGTTTATTCACAGCTCCATTCAAAGAAAAATGAACCTCATCGCTGATGATAATTTTGCACGATACGCACGTTGCGTCCGCACAACTGAGGACATGTTTTGAATATAACAATACTGCCTGGACAGAAAAGAGTGCTGCAACTGGAGTTGCAGCTGGAATAGCTGTCAAAAAGCAGAGATTTTTTACGTGCCTACAATGCAGTATCGAAAGTAAAAAAAAAAAAAAACAAAAATAAAAATAGATATGCTCAGAAAATGAGATCTTGTAGGGCTCAGCAAATTGTATCCGTCAAAAAGTGAGCAAGCGAATCCAATATTTTTTTCCTTAGTTATTTGACAGAAAAACTTCTCAGGAATCCTGTTCATGAGACCGAGATTGCTTAGGGCTCTGAGACCTAATAGAAAATGATGAAATGGAAGCTACAATTATTTTTCGTCCTTACATGCCGGCTCTACTGGCCATGAGCCATGCTCATAGATACTATGAACATGTCTAGAAATAACAAACAAATGGAGCCGCAAAAATCCATGTCCGAGCAGAGACATACCCATACAAATCAGACTGCTGATTGGATTGTGGTTTGGATGTTGGGCATCGCCCATGTCTAGTGGAGCCAGCATTTTATGAGAGATTGACCCTGTTTATGTTTGTTGGTTTCACTACGTAGTGAAAAGTCATGTCGTGTATAAACTTTGTAGTTTTCACACAAATGTATTTCTGCATGGTTATGGAATATTTGCAAATTGGAACATTTGATTTTGGACACCGTATGAGTATTTCTGCTCTCGATCTCGTCCAACCATATATCTAGGTAGAAAATTGGGAACTTTTCTGTTGGACGCACAAGCGAAAATGAACAAAATGGTACATTTTGGTTATGAAACGTGACTGCTCACTCAGCCTTGCAGCTCCAGTTACAACTCGGTCTCAATTCTGTGGTGACGTGTAAATTTACTTAGACTGACGCTTCGAACGCGGGCTATCATAAGCTAATATGCCTGTTTGGTAACACACAATTTTCATCAAGTTTCCCACACTTGTGTTTTTTCTCCTATGGTTTCTGATTGCAAATTTTGAAATTTTGTAAAAAATGTGTAAACAAATTCACGTTAACAAACACACCTAAATTATTTTGGACTGACGACGCCTCCAACGTTGGCTGTCATAAGCTAGTCTCAAAAGAAAAGAAAAAAATACAGGGTTGCCAGATCCCAAAGGCTTAAATAACTCGTATTTCAGCACTGTCAGCTACTCCCTTACACTTTTCTAGAAGATGCATATTGAAATTCTAATTCTAGTTACAAACCCGCAATTTTATTTAATTTAATTTTGAAATGGAAATAAAACTCAAGAAGTAGCAATGGACGTAAAGCTATTAAGAACATCAAGTTGTTGTTAATTTTGATCACTTTGATGAGAAATGTCGTACAAAAATAGAAACTTCAAAATTATATTCATATACACAGCGCACCTCAAACTGCTCACAACTACACACATTTTGATGTTCCATTTCCAATTTGAGTTTGTTCGCCCTGTGTAAACACACAACACACAGAGCTCACAGGCTGTGTGTATATTTATGGCTAGGTACTTACTTACACACAGTCCAAACAACAGAAAAAAAACTCCCTCCCGTGTTATATTATACATACATTTATAAACGCACTCGCTCGTGTTTGCCATGAAAAGGCAGTAAAAACAGCAGCAAATGAAAGAACAAAAACACACGCGGAGAAGATGAAGTAGAAGCTATTACGACAGTGCTGCCCCTCGTTTGTACATACATATATGTATATGGAAAGTATCAAATTACCTTTCAAACAAACTACACACACATTCATTGCTGTTTGACAGAAGTGGCAGGCAGACGGTATCTGTCGTGGCGACTTTCAGTCCAGAGAGAACAGAAAATGTCAAGATTGCCAAATGTTTTTTGCGGGAATTCGGTCATGTGCACGAATGTTATAAGGGTGCAAGTAGAATACAAACTGATGAATACTAGCTATATAGCCATTAGCTGTCAAAAAAAAAATGCGGAATTTGCGCTATCATGACACACATAGCAGTATACAATTATTATTGGGTGGCTTCCGTTTTTCTTTTCATTCATTTAAAGTATTTCTTCTCTCTCTTTACAAAAAAAGGACAATTTCATAAAGGGTCAGGAAGGATAACGAGGCGTGTTCCTTTTGATTAATTTAATAAATCCTGTTTTTCAAAAACATTTTATTATGTGCTTGTAATGGATGCAAATTGGCGGGTGATGAAAATCCCGTTGGGACTTTTTGAAATTTTATTTCTGAATGTTCAACAACCATCATATCCGGTTGCGGTTCTCCGCACTTTTATTTATTTCTAGAGTTAAAAGGGGATGGATGGATGATGATGATGATTCTCGAGAGGATTTTTACACTTTGGGGAATACATATACATTTATATTGTAGACAACAAGATGACATTTGAGACGATGATTTTGTAGAAAGTGTGCTGCTCTTTTCTCGGTGTTCTTGTTGCATGCTCCTGTTGCCTGTTGGTGTCAATAAATTTTTATTTAAGTGGCTTAGGATTATTAAATTGAAAGAATATTCTTAGGATTACAGAAATGGTCTTAAGTTTATTGCTTGTAGGTGAGGTTGTTCGATGTGAATGTATTTCTGATGTTCTCCCTTGGGTATATTAATTGCAGATTAATTGGTTCAAACAGTTGTTGTTTATGTCACTTGAGTTTGACAATTAAGTGGCAGATGACAGTTATATCACGAGCCAAGATTTGTATATTTTGGGATTAACTGAACTCTGTGCAAAGCTATGTACCCATGTCTGGGAACTTTTCGGTTAATGACATTTTTAGGGTTTGTAGACATATTGCCCTGTAAAAGTTCATATTTGCCGTCGGGAAATAATAGACACCTATTGTTACATTGTAAACTGTGCTGTAAAACATGTCTAAAAATAGGAATATGACATATTCGATGTTTTTAACTGAAAGGCTTGTTTTACATCTGTTTGTTTATTTTGTAGTTTCGTTGCCATTTCAATTTTCAAGCCTTTGAATTACATCTAACATACACTTAAGTGTGGATTGAAAAAGCCTCTTAAAAAATGAAATAAAATGCAATTTTAAAAACTTCTGTTGGGCGCCACTTAAAACCAGTGATACTTATATTTGTTTTTAATTAAATCTGGGTTATTAAATTATCCAAAATGTTATTGAATTTGTGGTCGGGATAATTTATAATAATCAGACAACCTCCTAAGAATTTTGAAGATCTCCAAAGAAACTTCTACAGATAAATCTTGGAACAAAAATTTTTAACGAGTTTTGAAGATTTGGAGGACGTTTTTATTTAAGATTTATTGCATCAGATCGTTGAAAAGCTTACATTTCAAATGCTCTCTCATCAAAAATTAGTGGTTTCAGTATTGCAACATTATCAAAGAGCTATCCAAAACTATTGGCCGTAGGCTTGGCTACAAGCCAAGCTAAAGAAAACTCGTTGCATGATAATGAATGCGTACACTAGTATAATGTAACAGAAGATGCAGATGCGAAAATTACGCATCAGCGAAAAACCAAAGAGCAGTGCGAACAACACGTACACATGAATGGGTGAGAGTTGTAAGTCACTAGGCCCTGGTTCTCATCTAGCTGTTGCGCCACCCATTTTTTTGTTGATATCATAGTATTCATCAGGAGCTCTTTTATCACAAAAACAGGGTCCTTCAGGACTTTTGAGGAACAGGTGATCTTTAGTTTTTAAGTAAGCTACGACAAGTTCAAGTATGTTCAAGCCTTCAACAAACAGACAATATATCTGTCTTCCACAGAGTACGAAACTTCGAAGTAGTCAAGGATTTCATCTATACGCTACAAAACCATCGCCACTTTGGTTTGGCGGAACTAATGGTTTCAAAACTCCTCATGCATAAGACCAATTACATGCCCTACAAAACCCTTCCTGCTAGTGCATTATGGCACACAGTGCTGAAAGATTAACAAAAAAGAAGAGCTGATACTAGGTTCTAGCAAAAAATATATTTCGACGAATATTTGTTTCCGTGCGCGAAGAGATCGAATGGAGGAGAGGTGTTGATGTGGTCCAGGAAGTCAAAACACATCAACTTAAATGATTTGTCCATATCAAACGATTTTAAAACATTGCTTTAGCCAAGAGGATCTTCGAATCAAAGCCCTCTGGTTGAAGATGACAAATGAAAGCCAAATCTTCGTTTTAAAGAGCAGGTCGTATCAATTAATTCAAGAGCACTTGGTCTGGATGATTGAAAGCGGTGCGTATTCAGAGTTATTGAGAATGAAAAGTAGTCTGATCAAGAGACACTTAACGAGTGAGGACTTTATAAAGTAAGTGTACCTGAATTGTATCATATCAATTTGATTTGACGTGATTTCATCATAGATTACTTTTGACGGGTGTTCAGACCAGCTTCAGGTGAGTTGACAGATTTTGACGTCTCTCTTTTTTATCTCACTTCAATTTCTTGGTAATAAAGATGACGGGGTAAAATAGAGTTGTCAAACAATTTGAAAACCTCTGCCTCACTTGGCCATCTCTCTCTTTTCAACAGATCAGAGTGAGATAAAATGAGAGGCGTCAAAGTGCGTCACCTCACGTGAAGCTTGCCTGAACACCGTCTTTGAAAGATATTAATAATATAAAATATTAAAATGAAATAATTTTGACGAAGATGCGTGCGAATGAATTCAAAATCATTGCATTTACAAAGTGCGTTGCTATTGCAAAGTATCCCTTAGACAATAATTCTCAAGCAATGTTAAACAATAGCTAAGCTTGATTGAAGGTTTTTTTTTAATTTAGCACAAATAATTATTTTTTGATTTTTAATCTATTTTCGGTTGGACACCACTTAATTCTGATGGACTTTCATATAAGAAAATAATACCTTTTGTTGGGCGCCACTTAATTCTGATAAACTTTCATATAAGAAAATAATACCTTTTGTTATTGGGCGCCACTTAATTCTGATAAACTTTCATACGTGCAATGTTAAAAAAGCAATAATAGAATTTTTGAAATATTTTTTTTCTCTTAAAAGAAATCGATTTTGTGGTTCTATCAGGAGTGCCTTGAGACCTATTTAAATAGGTAGTATACCTATCTGTTTTACTTTAGAAAAGCTACATGCCAAAAAGTAAACTCTAAGATCTTAACAAAACAAACAAACAATCAGGGAGACTGGGGAACCACGAATAAAAATAACAAAAAAAGAATACCATATCATTTACAAGGCTGATGGTGTGATTGAGAAGCAACATAATTGCAATTTTTTTGTTTACGTATCAAACTCATAATAAACCCTTGAATTCCATGGCATCCCTTGTTCCATATTTGATCCAATCTAACACCAAAACCACATAACAAGTATCAATCCATTGCCATCATCATAATAATGTGGTCAAAGAAATGCTTCAAATGAAGCCCACATCATCAAACGTCAAAAATCCACAGATAATATCAGATTTGTGTGACATTTCGTGCGCTGCGAAGCGCCCTTATACAATACATAAGCCTTCCACTTTACCACACAGAAGTAAGACATGAGAAGCTTAGTTTTTGCTGAAGCACAATTTGCAATAAGAAATAATTAAAATTAATATAATTGTTTTCAGTTTAATTCATTTGTAACAACAACAAGTTATTATATTCGACTCAACATGTCTGCACAGGGTGTTCCATTTGTATAATAATTATAATGATGATGGTGGCAAAAAGATTAATAGTGTAAAATAAACTCCAAGTAGATACGACCACCACCGAAGACGCCAACGGGGAACACGACAACGACGACGCGTCGCTCGTCGATGATGAAGATGGCCTCCGTAAAAACCACACCGCAAAATTGTGGCCACATCATCCAGTGCACTGAGCTGCCATTGCGCTACCACTATATAAAAAATACAAAAACAATAACTTAAAGCAGCAGCAGCAGCAACAGAAAAGAGGCACATTGCTGATGCGGTGTGGGGTATATCAACCATTGCGCGCTGTTGGTCTCCCTGGACTGTGTCGGTAATTTGATATTCGATACGCCATTAAAACTTGTAAAATTGAATGAAGCAGTCTTCTTTTCTGATATACGTTCGTTCGTATATGTTTTTTTGTTGTTGTACATACATATATGAAGGCAAAAAGGCACACATATAATTATATTTATGGTGAGGCTCTATCATCATTATCACGGACGAGATAGCAGTGAAAAATATATAATAGGTTACCCAGACCAGTAAAGTGACTGATGTTAACTAGTTGCTGGGCCACGACTTCCATATAACACATTGCTTGCCATTATTCATTGAACCAAAATTTCAAACTTACCTTCCTCTGAAATTATTGCGTTTAAAGTATTATAATTACTTTATGGATGACGTGTGTAGAAGCACGAATTGGAGATGCTAATATTCAAAAACCAATTTAACAAAGTAAAAATGACTTAAAAACGGCAAATAAGTATAGTCTTTAGCCAATGACATTTAACAGCTAACAATTTTTCGTAAAATGTTCTTAATCTTAACCAGAAAGAATCTTGGGAGGAAGCAAAAAAGAAGTATATTTTTTGTTGGCAGCCATTTTATTTGAAAATAGCTTCGAGAATGATAAATATAATTTTTGATCGATCAGAATAATTTTAGTTTTGTGTTTGTGTTGGGCGCCACTTAATTTTAAATAGTTAATTGGAACTAACTAGTTTATTGAGAAATAATCTTTGGGAGTCACTTCTGAGAGAGAAAAATACTAACGTTGGACTTAAGCAGCATAAGAATGCAAATCCAAATTTACTGCACAAAGTTATCGGCAGTCATTGTTTGGAGTTGATCATCTTTCTATTATAATGCTTAAAATATGTTTGCATATATCATAAAAGGCAAGTATGTATCTATTTTATTTTGAAAATTTTGCAGATTCCATTTTTATCTTTTAAAAACCAAAATTAAGACTCAATGCTTCTCTTGATGCTTGAATACATTTTGTTTTATGTTTGCCGTCGGTAAATCAAGCCAAAGAATATTCCAATGGAAATCAAATGCATGACTGAATGACCCATAGTTGCCGTGTAGCTATAATGTAGCTAGAATTAAAAAACCGTATGGTTCTGCTTAAATAATAAGAATATCACAAAATTGACTAAGTTTACAAACAAAGAAACAAATAGCACACATACTTTTTCACTTAATATTAATTTTTGTACACACACTCTCTCATTCGGGCTTGTTAAAAGCATATTTGTCAGTAGCGTCCATATTTTCTTTTATCTTTATTTTTGGCCAAAATGACATAAGTTATTATAATCTCATTACTCGATCCAACTTTGGTGAGTTAGTTCATTAACATAAATTTTGTTCTATTGATAAGACTTAACCCATTGACTAAAGATAATTCATGTTTAATTTGCATTTATTAATACGGGTGCATATCTTTGGAATGTTTTCAAAACTGTTAAAGGTGTTTTCGAAAAAAAAATTGAAAAAGAAAACCCAAATCTAAACCAAAAAACAAATGATCTGTACCAAATTTAAGGGAACCCGTCCATCCGTGTAAAGCCTAGGCTTCCATGTATAACTGTGTATTTCTCGACGCGTAAACGTATTGACGCACCAGACAAACAATTTTTTTTAGATTTTTCCATAATTCTTGACCTTGTTTTTTGACAAACTAAACCAGCTTGCAATCTATGAAGGGTCGCAGGCTGAGATACGGCAACATTCCATTCCAAGTGTTTGTATTTTTTTGGACGACTTCCACATCTTGAAACTCTCCTCCATTCGCCCTCTTCACACTCATCCAAATATCCGTCGAAGATTTTTTCTTTCGAAGGAGCCTTATTAGCTATCAGCTCTCCCTTCTTACTTATCGCCCAGCCCTCGGTGCCATAAAGCAGGACTGGCAATATAAGGCTTTTACAGAGCGTGCACTATTGTGCCAAGGCGAAGTAGCACCTCCACCGGTTTACTAGGGTAATTCTTCGTCGAATTTCCAGTAAGATGTCGTTCAATGGGGCACAATATTTAGGTTTACCCCGTGTTAGATGAACCATTTTACTACTTCGAAGCTGATGCTATTAACAGTGATGTTTTTTCCTAGCCGTTGGACTTTCATTATTTGATGACAGCATGTCAACAACAACAACAAGTTTCGCCTATGTTCTTCAATTTCCGGGAAAGACTCTTAAAGGCCTGTTGGTAGCGGCTGATGACGTCGATATCATTGGCATACCCTAGAAGTAGGACAAATCTGTTGACAAAAAAAGTGCCTTCAGTGTTAACGCCTGTTCTTTGCTTCATAACGAGATTGAGGAAATCACATGATAGCGCATCTCCCTGCCAAAACCCCCTTCATATTTGCGATAGTCTGGAAGAGCTTTTCCCTAGTTGTACATTACATTTTAAATCGCATATTTTCCAATGTCATGTTAGACAGCTGGATCAGTTCTCCTGGGATACCAAGTTCAGTAATCGCCATATTGAGCTTCTGACGACGAATGCTATCATATATGTGACTTTACTTTGAAGTTGATGAAAAGATGGTAAGTCTCGACTTTAGATTCGTTGGTCTTTTCCAGTATTTGCCTCAAAGTGAATTTTGGGCGTTGGTACTGGGTCTCAATTGACTGGAGTTGGGATTGCTACCTGTCAAATTTCTCACTTTACCTGATGCTCATTCAGCAGCTGGTGGAAATGCTGCTTGAATACATTTACTATTCCCTGTGCTACGGTGACCAGCTTACCTTTGTTTTTTTCAAAGAACCTGCATTCCGGTTTTACGGCCAAAAGCCAGTTGCACCAGCAAATAAACTATTATCTCTGGAACGAAAATATTATTTTCATCAAGGGATATTAATTGGGCAAGTGTTCTCAATTTTAAAGTTAAAGTGAAAGGCCGATTGCAAGCGAAGCTTTGAAAAAGTTCACTGCTGTTTTGAATGCAAATACGTCACTTAAAACTATTGTGAGAAAAAATCCTGTAATGAATAGCGACGTCAATTCCAAACTTCCCGAAAACGTCGAAGAGGCCCATTAGTTCATTCAAGGTGTTTTTAAGAAACAATCGTAAAAGCTGTTACCTATGAACTTTTAAAAGCTGTTAGTAGCTTAATGCTACTATAATTGGTCGTTAAATTATGTCAATATCCCCTTAATTTAATAAATGCTTTTTTTTTTTAATTTTTCATGATTTTATTTTGCCTTTTTTTTTAATTTTTTCAATAAAATCCTTTCTCTGTTTATAATCAAACTTTAGTGCACCTGCTGAACTTTTCTTGATGTTTTCTCATTGAATTTGATTAAATGACCTCTTAAACTGGGGCAACATGTTTAAGAGTTGATAATAAGAAAGAAAGCAGCTTGGAGCTCGTTGTACGTTTTTAGTTATTTCTGAAAATTTAAATGGCGCCCAACGTGGGGTATGTGCTTCAAAACATTATTAAGTTCTTTAGAATTATTTGTGCCTAGCAGATCACGTTAAAACCCAGGGGTTATTCAAGCTCATCAATGTTTAGCAAGCAAAGCATTTAAGCCAAGAGGTGTGCAGCTCCAACTTAAGTATCTAACTTTTGTTTCTAAATATACGAGTAAATCACTTATCTGTAAATATTTATCGCAGCAGTAGATAATTGTTGGACAAGCTAAAATTTAGCCGTGGTTAGCTGCGAGAGAAATGTTGAAGTAAGATTAAGCACTATCTGCGTACTACACTTAATAAAAAAATATAAACATTCAATTGGGGCCAACGTGTGACTTTTCATTCTTTTTGATAACCACAAAGTTTTCTAGAATACATTTTTTAAATTATTTTAAACGGAATGATTTCAAAGAAATTCTTCAATAAGAACTCGCCTTATTACACTGAAAAAATTATGTTACATAATTTTTATGAACGGCGATCATCAACCCAAAATCATCAATTTTTATGCAAAAATCATATATATTATGCAAGAAATCATCAAAATAAATTTGCGTTTGATGATCAAATCATTATCTGTATGAAATCGCGTTCATCAAAACTTTTATATGATAGTTGTTGTTGGAAAATCGAAAATTGAAAATATGATGAAATTTTTCATACGAGTATGAACAAATCATCAAAAATTCATAGGGGTTTTTTTCATCATTTGCATGAAAAAATCATCCTTTGTATGAAACTACTTTCATAAAAAAAATTTGCTTCACAATTGTTGTTGGAAAATCCAGACTACAAGGAGTTGATGATCCAAATCATATAAATTATGAACAATTCATACACATTTTATGCAATGTGATGAAACTTTGCATACTTAGAATGAAAAAAAATCATTGATTGAATGAAACCGAATTTTTAGGGGAAAATCCAGAATGCAAAATTGTATGATCTCAGTCATAAAAAGTAAGAACATTTCATACAAATTTACGGCTATACGTTTGATGAAATATTACTTCAAATGTTTGAAAATATTCATCGTTGGTATGAAAAAAAAACATTGCACGTATTTTAAATATGCATTTAAATATTATCTCCATTGAAATTGTTGTTGGAAAATCAAAGTCCAAAAGCGTATGAACTTTTCATCAGAAATATGATTATTTCATACAAATTTCAATGTGGCGTTTGATGAAACATTACATTAAATGTATGAAACTATTTAATGTTTTTTATGCAATTTCACTGCATATATATCAAACTCCAATCAAAAATTGTTGCCATGGAAATTGTTGTTGGAAAAGCAAAGTCCGAAAGCGTATGAAGTTTTCATCAAAAATATGAATATTTCATACAAATTTTAAAGACACGTTTGATGAAATATTACTTCAAATGTATGAAACTATTCAATGATTTTTTCATAAAAATTTCAATGTGAAGTTTGATGAAGCATTACATCAAATGTATGAAACTATTCAAAGTTTTTATGCAATTTCACTGCATATATATGAAAACCCAGTCAAATATTGTTTCCATGAAAATTGTTGTTGGAAAAGCAAAGTCCAAAAGCGTATGAAGCTTTCATCAGAAATATGAATATTTCATACAAATTTCAATGTGACCTTTGATGAAACATTACATCAAATGTATGAAACTATTCAAGGTTCTTATGCCATTTCACTGCATATACCTATGAATATCAATAAAAAATTTTTGATTATATCATTTTATTGATTATTTTCAATTTCAGATGTACGGTTTTGAAAAGAACTATTTTTCACCTGTTTTCTACTACTTTCAAGACTAAGTTTCCAAATTCCACCTAAAAACCTCGTAAAACAAATAATGAAAATCAGGCGATTTTTATTATTTATGTTCAGATTTGCAAGTTTAACCTTGAAAAGAACTATTTTTCACATGTTTTTACTACTTTCAAGACTAAATTTACAAATTCCACCCAAAAACCTCGTAAAACACGAAATGAAAATCGGGCGATTTTTATTATTTATGTTCAGATTTGCAAGTTTAATCTTGAAAAGAACAATTTTTAACCTGATTTTACTACTTTCAAGACTAAATTTACAAACTCCACCAAAAACCTCGTAAAACACGAAATGAAAATCGGGCGATTTTTATTATTTATGTTCAGATTTGCAAGTTTAATCTTGAAAAGAACTATTTTTTAACCTGTTTTTACTACTTTCAAGACTATAAATTTACAAACTCCACCCAAAAACCTCGTAAAACACGAAATGAAAATCGGGCGATTTTTATTATTTATGTTCAGATTTGCAAGTTTAATCTTGAAAATAACTATTTTTTAACCTGATTTTACTACTTTCAAGACTAAATTAAAAAATTCCACTTAAGAACCTCGTAAAACACAAAATAAAAATCGGGCGATTTTTATTATTTATGTTCAGATTTACAAGTTTAACCTTGAAAAGAACTATTTTACACATGTTTTTACTACTTTCAAGACTAAATTTACAAATTCCACCTAAAAACCTCGTAAAACACAAAATGAAAATCGGGCGATTTTTATTATTTATGTTCAGATTTGCAAGTTTAATCTTGAAAATAACTATTTTTTAACCTGTTTTTACTACTTTCAAGACTAAATTTACAAATTCCACCCAAAAACCTCGTAAAACACGAAATGAAAATCGGGCGATTTTTATTATTTATGTTCAGATTTGCAAGTTTAATCTTGAAAAGAACAATTTTTAACCTGATTTTACTACTTTCAAGACTTAATTTACAAACTCCACCCAAAAACCTCGTAAAACACGAAATGAAAATCGGGCGATTTTTATTATTTATGTTCAGATTTGCAAGTTTAATCTTGAAAATAACTATTTTTTAACCTGATTTTACTACTTTCAAGACTAAATTAAAAAATTCCACTTAAGAACCTCGTAAAACACAAAATAAAAATCGGGCGACTTTTATTATTTATGTTCAGATTTGCAAGTTTAACCTTGAAAAGAACTATTTTACACATGTTTTTACTACTTTCAAGACTAAATTTACAAATTCCACCCAAAAACCTCGTAAAACACGAAATGAAAATCGGGCGAATTTTATTATTTATGTTCAGATTTGCAAGTTTAATCTTGAAAAGAACAATTTTTAACCTGATTTTACTACTTTCAAGACTAAATTTACAAACTCCACCCAAAAACCTCGTAAAACACGAAATGAAAACCGGGCGATTTTTATTATTTATGTTCAGATTTGCAAGTTTAATCCTGAAAAGAACTATTTTTTAACCTGTTTTTACTACTACTACTTATTATTTATGTTCAGATTTGCAAGTTTAATCTTGAAAATAACTATTTTTTAACCTGTTTTTACTACTTTCAAGACTAAATTTACAAATTCCACCCAAAAACCTCGTAAAATACGAAATGAAAATCGGGCGATTTTTATTATTTATGTTCAGATTTGCAAGTTTAATCTTGAAAAGAACTATTTTTTAACCTGATTTTACTACTACTACTTATTATTTATGTTCAGATTTGCAAGTTTAATCTTGAAAATAACTATTTTTTAACCTGTTTTTACTACTTTCAAGACTAAATTTACAAACTCCACCCAAAAACCTCGTAAAACACGAAATGAAAATCGGGCGATTTTTATTATTTATGTTCAGATTTGCAAGTTTAATCTTGAAAAGAACTATTTTTTAACCTGATTTTACTACTACTACTTATTATTTATGTTCAGATTTGCAAGTTTAATCTTGAAAATAACTATTTTTTAACCTGTTTTTACTACTTTTAAGACTAAATTTACAAATTCCACCCAAAAACCTCGTAAAATACGAAATGAAAATCGGGCGATTTTTATTATTTATGTTCATATTTGCAAGTTTAATCTTGAAAAGAACTATTTTTTAACCTGATTTTACTACTTTCAAGACTAAATTAACAAATTCCACCTAAGAACCTCGTAAAACACAAAATAAAAATCGGGCGATTTTTATTATTTATGTTCAGATTTGCAAGTTTAACCTTGAAAAGAACTATTTTACACATGTTTTTACTACTTTCAAGACTAAATTTACAAATTCCACCTAAAAACCTCGTAAAACACAAAATGAAAATTGGGCGATTTTTATTATTTATGTTCAGTTTTGCAAGTTTTATCTTTTAGTGTAAATCCCTTTTTGCGAGTCCAACGTGATTGGCTACCATTTAAAAAGACGCCATCTCAACTCGACTCGAATGATGTAAAAAAGCCAGGTGGCTTATAAAACTATGACAAAATTCATAAAAAGTATGACTTTGTGCATACATCATAAGATTGATGTTTTTATTTGATGAATATTTTCATACAAAACGTTTGTTTATGATTTTTTTCATATTTCTCTATGTAAATATCATAATTTTGGATGAACGTTTCATAAAAGACAATGCTAAAACTGTAGTTTAATATAATTTCTCGTAACTTTTCTTCCCTTAACGACTTAGTAAAAAATCGCGCGATTTTCCTTGCTTCGATGATTTTAAGTTTTCAAATTGAATTTCTTGTATATTGCAGAGAATATTTGAAGTAATTTACTTATTTAAAGAATAAATTTACACATTCCAGCTGCAAACTCGTAATACACTTAAATAGAAATCGCACGTTTTTCATTAAATATTTTCAGTCTTGCAAGTTTAATCTTGAAAAGACCTATTTTTTAACCTGATTTTACTACTTTCAAGACTAAATTAACAAATTCCACCTAAGAACTTCGTAAAACACAAAATAAAAATTGGGCGATTTTTATTATTTATGTTCAGATTTGCAAGTTTAACCTTGAAAAGAACTATTTTACACATGTTTTTACTACTTTCAAGACTAAATTTACAAATTCCACCTAAAAACCTCGTAAAACACGAAATGAAAATCGGGCGATTTTTATTATTTATGTTCATATTTGCAAGTTTAATCTTGAAAAGAACTATTTTTTAACCTGATTTTACTACTTTCAAGACTAAATTAACAAATTCCACCTAAGAACCTCGTAAAACACAAAATAAAAATCGGGCGATTTTTATTATTTATGTTCAGATTTGCAAGTTTAACCTTGAAAAGAACTATTTTACACATGTTTTTACTACTTTCAAGACTAAATTTACAAATTCCACCTAAAAACCTCGTAAAACACGAAATGAAAATCGGGCGATTTTTATTATTTATGTTCAGATTTGCAAGTTTAATCTTGAAAAGAACAATTTTTAACCTGATTTTACTACTTTCAAGACTAAATTTACAAACTCCACCCAAAAACCTCGTAAAACACGAAATGAAAACCGGGCGATTTTTATTATTTATGTTCAGATTTGCAAGTTTAATCCTGAAAAGAACTATTTTTTAACCTGTTTTTACTACTTTCAAGACTAAATTTACAAACTCCACCCAAAAACCTCGTAAAACACGAAATGAAAATCGGGCGATTTGTATTATTTATGTTCAGATTTGCAAGTTTAATCTTGAAAAGAACTATTTTTTAACCTGATTTTACTACTACTACTTATTATTTATGTTCAGATTTGCAAGTTTAATCTTGAAAATAACTATTTTTTAACCTGTTTTTACTACTTTCAAGACTAAATTTACAAATTCCACCCAAAAACCTCGTAAAACACGAAATGAAAATCGGGCGATTTTTATTATTTATGTTCAGATTTGCAAGTTTAATCTTGAAAAGAACTATTTTTTAACCTGATTTTACTACTACTACTTATTATTTATGTTCAGATTTGCAAGTTTAACCTTGAAAAGAACTATTTTACACATGTTTTTACTACTTTCAAGACTAAATTTACAAATTCCACCTAAAAACCTTGTAAAACACAAAATGAAAATTGGGCGATTTTTATTATTTATGTTCAGTTTTGCAAGTTTTATCTTTTAGTGTAAATCCCTTTTTGCGAGTCCAACGTGATTGGCTACCATTTAAAAAGACGCCATCTCAACTCGACTCGAATGATGTAAAAAAGCCAGGTGGCTTATAAAACTATGACAAAATTCATAAAAAGTATGACTTTGTGCATACATCGTAAGATTGATGTTTTTATTTGATGAATTATTTCATACAAAACGTTTGTGTATGATTTGTTTGCATAACTCATATGAATCATTACATCATCCGATGTAAAATTTCATAATTTATATGACAAATTTCATAAAACATAATCGTGAAATTATTTTGTGTCTAAACAAACCGAAAGTCGCGTTGTGTAATCACTGAATAGGATCGAGTCGCATGAAATTCAACGCAGACTTACAAGGAGTTAAAGTATAGTTCAAACGAACTTCAACCCCGCATATGGACGAATTAACTTAAACAGTTATTTCGTCGCGTCGTTGCTCGTTAACTTGTATTTCAATATTCAATCGTGATTCGTGAAGTATCCTCCTTGCAAGTTGTTTTGTTCCCGTGCCGTACACGAAAAAGTTAATAAAGTTTTTCCGCGCGTGTTTTTACAAAAAATTAGGTAAAGTTTTACCTAAGGATTGCCATTAAAGTTAAGGTAAGTTTATAAAATAATTTTTAATGTAAAATTTCTTTGAAAACGAATCAATTTTCTTAGAAAAAGTATCTATCAATTTTATATGTACCGAACTACAAAGCTTCATCCAAAAATTGATACATTTTTTATAGAAATTCGACATATATTAAAGCATTTTACCCATTTATATCAGAATTAAAGAAAAGTGAAACCAATCAATATGCAAAAATAGAAAAAAATTAGAAAATAATCAAATACCACATACAAAAGCCCATTTCATGGCAGCAACATGAATCGTTCATGTCCAGCGGAGGCGTCATTTTGACGAGACACAAAGTTTTTTGTCATGCCGCCGTCTGAAGGCTGTACATCTGTGATTATTGGTTTCACGTTTAATTAGAATAGTTCTTTTTGTAATGGATTATTCATTTCATTCGGAAAAGTTACAATGATCGTGCAGAAAAAAAAGATGGCTGTGAAAATATTTGCCACTAATTTAAAAAGTTTCATCCAAAAATTGATATATTTTTGGTAGAAATTCGACATATATTAAAGCATTTTACCCATTTATATCAGTATTATAGAAAAGCGAAACCAATTAATATGCAAAAATAGAAAAAAATTAGAAAATAATCAAATACCACATACAAAAGCCCATTTCATGGCAGCGACATGAATCGTTCATGTCCAGCGGAGGCGTCATTTTGACGAGACACACAGATGGCTGTGAAAATATTTTCCACTAATTAAAAAAAAATGTAGAAAACGATAAAAAGCTGTTTGGTTTTCCTTATGCATACTTAAAATTATTTAAAATTTAGATACAAAGTTAAAATTTTATTTTTATATTTTATTTCATTTGAAAACGTGATCTGGAAAACCCAACCCAACCCAAGAAAACCAAACCCAGACCCAGAAGTTACCTGCTAGTGATACAAAAATTGTGCAGGTAAGTTAAAATACTAATAAAAATAATTATTAAACTCCAACTCGATTTATAAAGAGAATAATTGAATCGGTGAGTGGAAGAACAGTACAAGTGCCATTGCAGAAAAATTAAAATAACTTGGTTATTAGCTTAAACATATGTTTTTAAAAATGAAATTTTAAACTTTTCAATCATGGGTAATCCTTTTTACATTTTCATATCAAAAAATTAATTTTTTGTCTGAGCAAGAAGTTATGCCTGTTTTTCTTACATTTTTAATTTGGCACTTGTACTGTTCTTCCACTCATCGATTCAATTCTTTTATAAAAACACTTTGGTATACATACATTTTTACCAAAATTTAGTTAAAAATTGATTCTTTTATTGAAAGTTATTCGACGTAAAACAAAGCATTTAAACAAATAGAGGTAATAAAATTTGCTCCTTTCGTGGTTTCTTTATTTAACATTTTTAGTTTTTCGCCTGGTTGATACAGCAACTATTTATTTGTTTAAAAATAGATACACAAAAAGTTTGCATGTCACTAAACACACCTAAACGGTAGGATTTAAATTCATCTTGGTTTTAAAATTTCTTATAAACAACTCATAAAAATTCCATCAATAACATTTTATGATTTTGATTTTTGAAAAAAAAAGAAAAACAAATTTCAAATGTGCGTTTAATATCAAAAACACATAGGTAATCACGAACTTATTAATCGTTAGCAATAAATAAAAAAAAAAAAACAAGACAAGTAAAAAAACAGCAGGGATCTGTTTTGAAACTCGATATAAAACTTAAAAAATCGAAACATTGTTTTTATTTGTAAGGATTTGTTTTTAATTATTTACAATATTATATACATATTATGTAGACACATAATTAATATTTTATTTTTACATTTTATTTTATTTGAAAACTCGACCTTCAAAACCTAAGCCAAAAAAACAAACCCGTGAAGTGATCTGCCAGAATCATAAAAACAAAAAAGTGGCTTTGAGTTGCCTGTTTAGCTGTGAAGGCAAGTTAAAACATTATAGAACACATTTACTATTATCATTTACTTATCCATTTGTAACCAACGTTTAGTTAAAAATCGATTTCTTATTCATTTATTCGACATAAAATAGAGCTTTCGATTCTTTTATTGAAAATGATTCGATATAAAACAAAGCATTTAAACCAATAATGGTGACAAATTTAGCTTGTTTCATGGTTTCCTTATTAAGAATTTTTAACCTTTTACCTGGTCGATACAGAAACAACGCATTTATTTTTTAAAGAAAAAAATTAAGTTTTAGATATAAAAAATTTGTGTGTGCATTTAAACACAACAGGTTTAAACGGTTAGATTGACATTTATTTCGTGTTTTTGGGATTTCTTCTAAACAGTCCATAAATATTATATTAAAGACAGCTTTCAGAATAATAATGTTCTAAGTGCATTTAGCATAATTTGGATTAAAAGAAATCAAATGTGCCTTTAATTTCAAAAACACATAATCACAAACTTGTAATTGGTCAGAAGTGAATTAAAAAAAAAAAATATTCTGAAAGCTTGTCTCTTGTTTTAATCATTTCTTTGGTACTGCAGGCATTTGTTTCGTATAGAAAGGTAAATTTTTTTTAAATCCTTAACAAGAAATATTTTCAGCAAAAATCGATTCGTTTTAAACTTTAATAAAACACTAATCAAAACAAAGATTTGGTTTGATTATGATTTAAAGACTTGTTCTTAATTATTTAAAATATTATTGATACATAGTTCATATTTTATTTTTACATTTTATTTCATTTGAAAAGGTGACCTTCAAAACCCAAGCGTAAGAAACTTGAAAATTTATTCAATTAATTATCGATTCTTTTATTGAAAATAATTTGACATAAAACAAAGCAGTTACAGCAATAATGGTGATAAACTTTGCTTGTTTCGTGGTTTTTTTTTATTTAACCTTTTTAACTAGTCTTCACAGCAACCACGTTTTGGTTTTTTAAAGAAGAAAAATCAAGTTTTAGATAAAAAATATTTGTATAGAATAATAGATATATCAGCCGAACAGATTAGATTTTCTTTCTTTTTGTTTTCTAAGGGTACAGAATAGCCCAGAAATAGTTCATTATGAAGATTTTTGATTTAATTATATCGTACTATTCCTTCTTGTTTCAAAGAGAAAGTACATATTAGTTTGAGTATTAAAAAAAATTAAATAAAAAAAAAATGCACTAGCAATTTCTTTCTGAAATGGTTTGATCATTTTTTTGTCAACGTTTACGCCCAAGTCAAGAAACCAAAAAAGATTTCTTTTAAAATGTTTTACTGTGTCCATGTAAAATAATATTAAAAATAAAATAGGGTTTTGAAAGATTGTCATTTGAGTAGAAGCAAGTTTATAAGCAATTAATTTAGTGGAATTCTTTTTTTCGGTTTTCAGACAGGATTTTTATTTTTAGAAAGAAATAAACATAATACAGAGCATTTAAACCTATTTGTTGTTTGGTTGTGCAAAATTATTGTATGAATTTTTTGCCTGCCCAATAGAACAAGTAGGTATTGGTCAAGTTACGAATGTGTTCAAAAAAGTAATTGTTGTCATAGAATTCGACGATCTCTTGTATTTTTTAATCATCAGCCTTATCGTTTCGATTTCAATTTTTTTTTCTCTTAGGCTTCTTTTAATATGAATATAATATAATTATATGATTCGAATTTAAAAAATGTTACAAACAAATGAAATTCAAAAGGAAAAAAAAAACATTTATAAAAAATTGTTGACATTAAATTTTATTTAACGAGATTGCATCAGTAAATCAATACTTTAAATCGATATACATTACATGCCTCTGACACCCCTAATGTTGAATCAATGAATCCACGTAAACTAAAATTCAGTGAGTATCTATTCACATTTACATTTACATTTAGCACTTCTTTTCAATACCAACCCAAAAAGCTGTTAAAAATGACAACACAGGAAAAAAGAGTGTGGTTAAATTTACAGTCCACAGCTCACAGAAAGCATTCCTGTTTTAAGCCAACTCTGTTCAAGAAATGGATGACCATATTACATATTTAAAATCGAAAGGAGAAAATATTCGGCCGTTTATTCTTGGTTTAGGTGACACTAATTTAAATAAAATTTCAAACTTGTATGTATATTTAGACGGAGTAAAGTTCCTTTTCAATAGCTTCCTAAGGGCTGTTGATATTTGTTTTAAAACTTTCCATTTATTTGATTTAGAATATCCTCTAGCCAGCTCTCAATTTTGGTAATTTATAGAGAATCACTTTTATGACATGAAAAGTACAAAAAATACATCTTCCAAAATGTTAACAATTTTACAAATTATTGTAGGGTTTAAATAGTTCCAAAATTAATTATCTAGGTTCTAGGTATACATATGTACTTTTAACTTGATTAACTTGCTTAGATAAAAGACATTCAATAGTCAGAAGAACAGGTATGTTGCGCAACAAAAAAAGCGAATATATCAAAAAATTGATATGGTGCTTCCACTTGTTGATTCCAACTCAGAAAACATTTTAAAAAATCTGCCTATTTTTGAACAACTCAGTTCAAGAAATGAACGAACACATTAAATTTTAAAAAACCTGAAACGAAAACACTAAAATTTACTAATTTAAATAAAATTTCAAACATGTATGTATGTGTGCTTAGACGTAGTAAAGTTTCTTTTCATAAGCTTTTTTGGAGCTGCTGGATACTATTTATCTCAATCTAGTTCACTTTTTTGACATGAAAATATAAAAAGGTAATTACTAGCCGATTAAAGTCTCAAGATATATAGTTTATTTGTCGTTATGTATATGAAATTAGCTAGAGATCACTTTTCACTTTTGTCTTCTGCGCTAGTTCGGTTTAATTTTGAACTTAAAAAAATTTGTTTGCGTAGGTTTGATGACATAAGAATTCTATTAGTGACCTCTTCGTTTTATAAAGATGTAAGTTAATATATACAAGCTTGTTTTTTTATTGATCTGAGCTTGCTATTATGAACTTTCATTTCTATAATGGTGATAGCTTCACTTTCATGGAATTAACAATAGTAAATAAAAACTTTGTGTTTTACTAACTTTTGTTTGATAATGTAAAATATTTTTTAATATGAACATTAAGATTTTCAACAAAACACACCTAATTTATATAAAATTATATTTCAGAAATTGTTTTGTGCATAATAACACAATCAATTTCAGAATAAAAAAACATGCAATCCCAAAACCTTTCAATATTTTACTTTCAAACAAGCAATCCCAAAGCCTGTTAATATTTTTACTTTCTTTGTCTGTTTTTTTTATTAAACCTAGGTATGTTACTATATTGTATACCAATAGGTCCTGAAGGTGATGCAGAGGAATCTATCCGAAGCTTAAAGTATGACAATTTATCGGCTATGGAATTTGACAGCTGTTGGCAATCATGTAGTCAGTATAGGATGAAAAATATTCAGGAAGCCAGTTCTCTGGAAAGCATATTTGAAAAATGGCCGGAGTATAAAGACCCAACTGGTTATCGATTAGTAGGTTTCATTTGAATAAATATTCTTATCTTATTTAAAATGAAGAAAATTGCATCTTTGTACTTATTTAAAAAAAGCATTTAGCAATTGTTATAAAGTATAACTAATAATTAATTTACATCTTATCAATTAATACATCAGATTGACAAGGATTTTGCGGTAATGTACGGAAGTCGTCCGGGAATACTTACAAGATGGCCGGAACAAGCAACTGCATTGAAAAACTTTCTCTTGATGGAAAACCACTTAAAGGATAAACCAATTAGTGAAATGCTTCAAAAAATTGGGCAAGCAGATATTAATAATGGTAATTTGTTTTTTTTTTTCACATTTTGTTTTAATTAGGTACAGCATATTTTGCTTCTGAAGGTGACCTTGTCTTAGAAAACGAAAATTAAGTTTTTGTTTATGAGACAAATTATTTATTAAAATTTTAAAATGGTGCTTAGTTAAAACTGCAGACTAGTAATAGTTGATTTTGCAAACGTCTATGAATAACCACCATTTTAATCATGTTACATTTACATGCTATGTAATTATATAACTTAGAATTTAAGTAGTAACTTAATAATAAACAAGCTATAACTATGTATTTATTTATTTATTTCCTATTATTATTTATCATTTTATATTATAAATTTTTGTTTTCTATTCTAATTACAGATACTACAACAGCAAAATTAATGTGGTGCTTGCACTTCTTTTTAATACCAACTCAAAAAGCTGTTAAAAAGGACAACACAGGAAAAAAGAGTGTGGTTAAATTTACGGTCCACAGCTCACAGCAAGCATTCCTGTTTTTGGCCAACTATGTTCAAGAAATGGATGACCACATTACATATTTAAAATCGAAAGGAGAAAATATTCAACCGTTTATTCTTGGTTTAGGTGACACTAATTTTAATAAAATTTCAAACTTTTATGTATATTTAGACGGAGTAAAGTTCCTTTTCAATAGCTTCCTAAGGGCTGTTGATATTTGTTTTAAAACTTTCCATTTATTTAATTTAGAATATCCTCTAGCCTGCTCTCAATTTTGGTCATTTATAGAGAATCACTTTTACGACATGAAAAGTACAAAAAATACATCTTCCAAAATGTTTGTTCTTTCAGAAGAGTTAAAGGGCTCTTCTTTGTAAATGTTATTTCATTTTATATATTTTTTTATAAAATTATTCACAAATTGGATTATAAACATATTTAAATCTTCATTTATCAATAATATCTCGTTAAACTAAAAGCCGTTAATAATGTATAATTTTTTTTCTCAGAAAATAATAACACTTTTAAAATTCATAAAAAAGTCTAATGTTTTTAATGAAGGATTGAAGATTTTCAGATAACTTACTCGGAAAAAAAGGACAGGAATATATCTTATGAAAGGAAAGGATATAGTCATACTTTTCCAGGAAAAATTACATAGGTAAGCTAAGAACTATAAATACATTTTATGTAATATTAATTTTCCATAAAATACATGAATATATTTATACCGATTTATTAATGTTTTCATGCAATTTATTTTTCTTTCACAGAATGTAAGCAATTTTCATCTTTTTTATTTAAGACTACATAAAAAATGATGTATATTTTCATAAAAATGTATGTAAGCTTTCATAAAATCTGTATGAATACATTCATACTGATTATGAATGTTTTCATACGATTCATGTTTTTTTCATATAATTTATGTATAAAAGTTCATAAAATCTATGAAACCATTCATATATTTTACGAACATTTATGCATAAATTCTATGAAAAAAACATGAATCGTATGAAAACATTCACAATCAGTATGAATGTATTCATACAGATTTTATGAAAGCTTACATACATTTTTATGAAAATATACATCATTTTTTATGTAGTCTTACATAAAAAAGATGAACAATTGCATACATTCTATGAAAAAAAAAACATAAATCACATGAAAACTTTCATAATCAGTATGAACAAATTCATAAATTTTATGCAAAATTACATCAGTGGATGAAAGGTTACATCATTTGTATGTAGGGTTACATAAAAAAGATGATCAGGGTCATCAATCGTATGACAGAAATCATCAATCGGATGACCACATTCATAAATTTGATGTAAAATTTCATCAGTGGATGAAATATTACATCACTTGTATGTAGGTGTACATAAAAAGGATGATCAGCGTCATCAATCGTATGACAGAAATCATCAATCGGATGATCACATTCATAAATTTAATGTAAAATTTCATCAGTGGATGAAATATTACATCACTTGTATGTAGGTGTACATAAAAAGGATGATCAGCGTCATCAATCGTATGACAGAAATCATCAATCGGATGATCACATTCATAAATTTGATGTAAAATTTCATCAGTGGATGAAATATTACATCACTTGTATGTAGGTGTACATAAAAAGGATGATCAGCGTCATCAATCGTATGACAGAAATCATCAATCGGATGACCACATTCATAAATTTGATGTAAAATTTCATCAGTGGATGAAATATTACATCACTTTTCGGTAGGTGTACATAAAGAGGATGATCAGCGTCATCAATCGTATGACAGAAATCATCAATCGGATGACCACATTCATAAATTTGATGTAAAATTTCATCAGTGGATGAAATATTACATCACTTTTCGGTAGGTGTACATAAAGAGGATGATCAGCGTCATCAATCGTATGACAGAAATCATCAATCGGATGACCACATTCATAAATTTTATGTAAAATTTCATCAGTGGATGAAATATTACATCACTTGTATGTAGGTGTACATAAAAAAGATGATCAGCTACATCAATCGTATGACAGAAATCATCATTTGGATGACATCATTCATACATTATATTCAAAATTAAACAGGTGGATGAAAGATTACATAATTTTGTATGCAGCCTTACATCAAGTGGATGAAAGTTTTCTTCAGAAGGCTTGGAAAATGTATGAATAATCTTCATCATTAGTATGCAACAGTACATAAAGAATATGAAAGCTTGCATAATACCTGGAGGGGAAATAGAATTCTCTCGTTTTATGAAACTTTCATAATTTTGATGACTTTTCATCAAAGTATGATTTGAATCATCAACGTATGAATGAGATTTCATAATCCGTATGAAAAGTTACAATGGCGCAAAACACATGAATTTTTTCATACGGATTATGCCATTTTTCATTTATATTATGTACATTTTTGGTTCAGTGTATATGAATGGAATACCCAGCATTCCTTCCAACAACACGCACACAGGAATGGTTAACAGTTGTAAGTTACTAGGCCCTGGTTCTCCACAAGCTGTCGCTCCACCAAATTTATTTATTTTATTTTATGAATACCCAGCACTCTCAACATTTTCTTTATTTATAAGAATAATATAAATATACATATTTGTCACAGTTATCAAAATCTACAACTTATCTTTCAACCCTTAATAGCCTTTTAACATTTTCGTACTTGACATTGCTAAGATAAGGTGTTCTTACCGAACAATGACACCCTTTTTAGACAACAAGATGCGCAACAAACCATACGAAGCCAAACAATATAAATTCTAGTGCTTCTCAATCTGCACTCGAAAACATGTGAAAGTCGTCATTTCGCCATAACCTGGCACTACCACCAGCACATAATGCCGGATGTACACCACACTTCCAAAATGAGTAGAGCAGAGAGAGAGAGAGGAAGGGTTGAAGTGAACTTGGTTGCCACCGCCTTTTGTTTTACACAATAACAGCGACGACGCAAAATAAACAGTTATAAAAGGAAATGGCTATTTAAACATTCCTTCCAGCCAGGAATTCGATGTTGGTATGTATATATAGATTCTTAGAACGGGAGTACAGATTGTGGTAACATATATAGTGGTGCTTTCTTCTTCTTCTTTTTCTACTACTTCTTTGCCAAACCCATTTTGACATTGCCCCCATCTGTCAAACGCTCAACTTGCTTTGTGTATAGTTTAGGTATAGTGTGCATACCCGACGAACGGTTGTCGCAAAAGCTATACACACACTCTCTCTCTCTCCCCATAAGAAGCCTCAACGACGAAATACGGTTTATTTTTGCGCCATCACCACGACGAAGCACAAACACAACATAATATAGTGGTTCCCTAGCTCTCATTCCCCCTGATGCCCGATCCCTGATGGGTCGTTGTTTTGTGTCGTCATCGTCATCGTTGTCGCTATACCTTCGTCGTCTTCGCTTCACCGCCGCCATCATCGTTCATCGTCATCGTAGGTATGCATTAATACCCCATTATTATGGTATAGTGTGGAGAGAACCGAGAGAAGATATCAAATTTCAAGAAAAATTGTTCTTTTTTTGTTTATCATTCGTTAGTTGAGTTTTGTAGTCTCTATCTCTCTGCTGAATACCCTTTGGGATAAATACCTCTTCAATAAAGAAGCTTGTGAACGGTTTTAGTTTTTTTTTTTTGCTTTTGCTTTGATTTATTTTGTTGTTATTTTTTTTTTATAATATTATTGCGCACTGGCCTTAAACGCATTGACAGCTAGGCAGAGAGACAAACAGAAAAAGAATGAGGGCTTCTTGCATAGCCAAACAAAACAAAATAAAAGAACAGAAGCGTATACTATCAACCTATTGAAAAGATAAAGTTAAGGTGAATATTAATCTGGATAAATGTATGCTGTGTATAGTGCAGTGAATAAAATTAAGATGAAAGCCGAAGCAAAGTGATTCTTAGGAGAGATAACTTAAATGGCTTCCTTTTTGTCTAATGTAAAATTTTGTATAGGTTGCTAGTAGCGGGTGTTCCGGTTTAAATAAATAATGGTTGGAAGAACTAGACAGCCGTAAAATAATGTGCAGAGATATTAGGAAGCTGAAAGGCTTAGGACTTACGTCTGGCAACAATTTTTTTGCAGTGGATACATATAAGACGGAAAGTCACTCAGGAAGAGAAAGAAATAATTAAACTAAGTAAACAAATTTAACCCCGAACAAAATATAATTAATTTCTTAGAATTATTATTGGACTTGCGTTGGGCGCCACTTAATTTTCTACTTATGTATTAAAAGTTTAGAGAGTAGATTCCAACTGTAACTCAATAGACCACCTACTACCTAATTAACATGCATGTGGATGATATCTATTCAGTGAATGTTGCCATTTTATATAAAAGAGGCATGTATAAGGAGAAATCATGCCTACATCTTTCAAAAATCTTAGTTACCTATATGAATTGGTTACTTGTGAAAAGAGAGAAACAATGACTCAAAGAAAGTAGATGGGAGGACTGGGAAGACAGAAGATCGTTAATGGCCAGCCAATTAATAAAGGACTAACGTTGGGCGCCATTTATTCTGGAGCAATTATATAAAAGTATACAAAAGAGATTTTTGGTCTAAGCTATTATCAAACGAACAATTAAAAATCCTTCAGAGATTTTATGAACTTGCACTCGGTGGTTATTTCCTCTTAGGATATTGTCACTTTGAATAGAAGATGTAACCTATGTATATGTAAAATGAAAGATTGCACTCTGTTTATTGGAAATATTTCAAACATTCCAGAACAATTACTAATACGATTTTTTGTTGATCCAAAAGCAATATTAAAATTACTAGTATTACAATAGGACTTACATTGGGCGCCATTTACATTTGTTTATCAATTCAAAAGGTTGAAAAAGAGATTTGTATTTCTAAACTTATCAAACTTAATGAAAAGTATCCTTCAGACAGGATATGGAGTTACGTCTGGATGCCATTTCTTCTGTAAATGTTGTCACTTTAGATAAAAGAGATTGCAAGAGCAATTGTATTCTGCTGATTGGAATGATTTCAAACGTTCCAAAACACTTTAGACCGAGAGCCCACAGCAGATTTTAGGTGTGAACGATAGCAAAAAAAGAAGTATAGGCGTCGAAAGCTCCATTAAAGACTATTAAAAAAATCAAAGTCTTGCAGTCCACAACTGGGGCCTTTGCGAGAAACAGTGCATCGAAAAAAAAAATATGAATGCAACTTCGAGGAAAATCGTGTTAGCCGAAATTGGTTTTCACCCCTCCCTAGATAAGCTCCGCCGATCCCATATCACGGAATTTAAGATCATTTGAGTGTTTAATTCGCCCTGCCAGACTGTTTAAAAAAACCGTTTTTCACTTAGAATTTTGAATTTTTTAAACGGTCTGGTAGAGCGAACTATACACTCAAATGGTCTCAGATTCCATGATATGTGATCCGAGGAGCTTCTCAAGGGAGGAGTGAAAACCAATTTCGGCTAACACGATTATCCTCGAAGTTGCATTCACATTTTTTTTTCGATGCACGGTTTCTCGCAAAGGCCCCAGTTGTGGACTGCAAGACTTTGATTTTTTTAATAGTCTTTAATGGAGCTTTCGACGCCTATACTTCTTTTTTTGCTATCGTTCACACCCAAAATCTGCTGTGGGCTCTTAGTCTATTAGTTATATAATTTGCGTTAGTCACTTAAGTAGGTAAGGAACAAACAAAATACTATAAATGCTTGGGAACTATTATTGGACTTATGTTGGGCGCCATTTTTCTTTTAGTGATTGTTTTATGAATATTTAAAAAGCTTATAAAATATACACCTATCGATCTTAATGATCCTTCAGAAATGATCTGGCTGATATTTTGTCTATAAATGTCGCATATAAAAGGTAAAATAATGCTCCGTTTATCGGAACGAACTTAACCGTTCCAAAACCTCTAACTTATATGTACAATTTGCCTTCTTGTGAATGTAAATAAAGCCACTTAGATGTAAGATTACAAATCAGAAGCCAAAATACTGAGCAAAAACTAAGATACTTGAGAACTATACTCACGTTGGGCGCCATTTGTGTTGCCTTTAATAACGAAGAATTAAACAGATTCCTAACAGAATTTATTTTTTCATTTAATTTCAGATAGGATCATCAAAATCTACATAATACATAAAACCTTTGTCAACAATATGAACTATAGCAATTAACAATTAACAATAAACAATTCCAGAAAAACCCTTTCATTCTTCTCATTTTTAATTACCTGATGTTGTAACCTTAGAAAACACCAACGATGTACTTTACTGCATCTCTAAATGTCAGTAATAAATTTCAAATTGAAAATATTGTAATTGCCATCGTGAAATGCAACCACAAATCTCCCGCTTGGACATTCTGAATAGTTTGTTTGTAACTTATAAAGTATTATCCAAGTCCAAGAATCAGAATTCTCTTCAGCACCCAATTTTTCTCATTCCACTTTTTATTTATTTATATTCTCAATAGTTTTTCAGATCTTAACTGATTTCACTGTCGATAGTTTTGATAAAAAAAAACGAAGATTCACTGAAGGCAATCCCAATATCAGGTATACATAGGTTCATGGTTAAGTAAGCAGCAAATAGCAGAAGTCACTCTTATGGACTTGACCAAGCTAGGATGAATCTTGTATAGATATATTGAAATGTGCGTTTTGCGGCTGCTGTTGCTGCTGCTTGCTCACAACATAGAACTATAATCAAATGAGAATTTATGATCAACACCTTTGAGATGATGATGACGAGATAAAAAAAATGTAATCACACAAAACAAGGATCATCGTCTTTCTTACGCATGCTTATGCGCATCAGGGCCGTATTTGTTTTGAGGAGTGTCAATGTTATTTTATTTTAGAAAATTATTTTTCAACCCAATCAAACAAGCACTTTTTAAAGTCGTGATTTTGTTTAGAAAATGGTTTAAAAATATAAAATTTTGCGATTGAAGTTCATATAAAAATTTTCATATGTCAAAGTTGTCTGAATGTTGACTTATTGGTTTGTATTTATTTAAATTTTTTCAACTCTTATTTTCAGTTTGCAAACTAACTTAAGTCTGCTTATTTGGATGATGATGAAATATTTCTTTTCCACTTCTTTTGCGCTTCGGCGTAGTGGGAGTAGAAATGGCGTAAAAGGAGTACTCTGAGCTCCCAATCAAAAACGACACTAACATAGGTAAACAAAAGCTTTGATTCTTGATAATCAACCATTTTAAGCTTCGAACTAAATAATTTATAATTTCGAATCCGAGGCAAAGTGGGAGTAAAAAAGGAGTGCAAGAGGGAGTACTCCAGACTCCCAATCGAAAACAACACTAACTTTGGTAAACAAGGTTTAACGAAGCCTTGAATTCTACGTACTTGAATTACGTACTCAAAGCTTCGAATTATAATTTAAATTCGGATTCAGGGCCTTTCGTAAACAATTACACCTCTGGTATTTGTTTAAATATCCCCAATAGCCATCGTCACACAAACTTATCATTTCAAGATACCCCTTATTTGTTCCATTTTTATTGTGTGTTTAATTCACTCGTAAGACACACAAATAAAGGATGCACATTTACAACCTGGACTTGGAGACACCATCATCGTCATCATCACAATATTATACTATCATGGCTTTTGGTAAGGTTTTATTTTAGTGGTTGGACAGAGCGTTTGGTGTCTCAGTTGCATCAGACTCATTTGTACGTGTTATACGGGTATTTTATGGCCCGATCCGAGACCGATTTCAAATGAAACAAACGTTAAGATGTTGATCTCTCAGAATCTTCCACCTGTGTTTTGTGTTTGCCCATCATTGCCATCGCCATATCACCATCCAGGCACACACAGAGTTCCAGATACAAATGTTTCATTTCTTTGCCTCTCTTTGACTCCAAGAGTCACCACATCACACAACACACAAGTTAAAAAGACGAAATCTCCATCTGATTGGAATTCTAAGATAAACATTTTTGACAAATTATCGGGGTTTCCTCGGGAATTGGGATCGCGTGCGCGATCACTATACGAGGGGGATAATACGAGCATTGCATTCACAACAAACAGATTGTGGACAAAAGACTATATGGTTGGGTGCTGGGGGATTTATTAGTATATGACAATGACGACTGTATACTTTACCTACCACCAAGCTGGTTGTAATGATGACCTTTGTTTTGGTTCTTTTCAGTTGTTGTCATTTAATAGCCTGTCTTGTCTATTCGACAGGGGGTTAATGGTTTGCCGTATGTCAAGTGATTTCTAAGAAAAGGTTTATGGTCCAGCTGGGGCTGGGTGATTTGGTTTAGGTAGCGTAGTTTTCATAGATGAAGAATTAGATGCACTTGAATGATTGAACTCTGCTTTTGCTTTCGATATTATGTTACAAAACACTTTCAATGTCAATCATCTTTTGGGAACTGAGTATACGGAACTTTTTGGAATGGCTTTAATGTGAACTCGGGAGTTCGAGAATGTCCAATGTATTTTGGTAGAACATAAGAACTGCCAAGGAACAACTCTTAGTTTGTACCCCTTGGCTCGATGGTTAGTGGAGTGCATTGATTGGAACATCACAATGGAGGCTTGAGTTCAAATCCAGCCAATTCCTTCCAAAAAAAAATTCAGTGGTATTGCTGTCGTGGTGTTCTTATTAATAGAAGTCTTACACCACCCTAAATCTTGTTCCAAGGAAGTGACTAACCCTCTAAGGTACGAGTATCTCTTGTCATAGTTATGTGCCTCCTCACTTAAACCTTTTGAGTTTCGCAAAAAATGACGACCTTTCCATTACTGTTGACGAACAGCATGCATCGTTGAAAGTTTAAGCCACAGGCCTTTGTCCTTAACGAGCTATCGCAGCTAGAACTGCATTTTTTAAGTCGATTTAATCAAAAAGTCGTGGTAACATGAAACTCACATCGATTTTCATCTGCCAAACTGACGCGAAAAATTCGCTGTTCACAGTTGTTTGCTATTATTTAGCGTTGTGTACCTATCTGTCGTTTTTTTACTGTTGCAAATTTTGCGCTCAGATTTTGCGTTGGCTTGGGTAGCAATGCGATTGTGATTTTCTGCCGTTACGAAATCGCTATTGTCATTCACTCATTTCCAGTTATTTATGATGAAATTATATAATTACGAACAAATTCCAGATGTCACGTCGGAAGTGGTGCGTGCAGGCAATTGACAGGCAATTGTTTTGCATGCGAAAACAATGTGGTGGATAAAATATATTTTTTTGAATGGTCGGTCTACACTTAAAGAAAAAAAAAAAATTTCACCTCAAGGCATTATTTGCATGCAAATAATTTTTGCATCCAAAAATAATTGTTTTCCATTTTTAAGTTTATACTTTATAGTTTATTAATGAAGGGTAAATGAGTGGCTCAATGGGTGGCTTACGCCAAGGCAAACATTCTGCGGCTTGAATTTTATACAAAAAAAGGTGGAACATTGTTTTTAAAGTTTCAAATTTTATTTTTGCCATGGAACTGTAAGCCACACTTTCGACAAAAAATATTGCGGTTCTTTTTTGCACTCACGATTTTCTGTCGTACGATTATTCAGTATAGCAAAAATAAAAGAACACATAAGTTTAAATGTGATTGAACGATTATGATATCCAAAAAGTCTATTAACCTACGATCACTTTTTTAGTCGCTGCGATAGAAAATCGCAAGTGAGTTCCTAGCTTAAGACACAGTGAAGAAGTTGTTTAAAGGTAGGAACACACGAACGCAATTTTAGTCCATTTAACCATGTCATTTTTGATGGATAAATGATTAGTAATATTAATTTCTTAATACCTTTTCCATGTACAATTATTTGATTTATGTGGATATCTTCGATTAAGGGTCAGTTTGTTCATACTTTACTAAATCTGTAGTATAATTTGCAAGGGTTCTAGTTAAATGGCGCTTATCAACATCTTCTGATTAGCCTGTTCGATAATTAACGACTTAGACTATAGATGCATTGATTAAAATATTGTTCAAGAAGAACATGTGATGATTTGTTTAATCATTGATTAAAGATGATTAGCTATGAACAAACTGGCCCTAAACATTTTTTTTCCTAATTTTCTGATTAACTTAATCTTGTTTTTGTTAGATTTGCTTTTTTTTTCATTTCATTTTCTTTTAAAGACCTTTTTAATTATTTTATTTTGTTGTATTCAATTTGCCAAACACAATTCCAAATCATGTTTCTATCCTGTTCAGCAAAATTCCATGCTAACACTTTTCGCGCGCCATATGTTCGTTTTGTTTCGATGTATTTTAGTTTTAGTTCTGGAATTTGTTTTTTTACTTTAGCAATCAGGACGTTGGACCTACCATATGACACATAAAACCAACTCCACACTCCAGAAAGTTGCTAATGCGATTAATGTGAGTTTATTTTTTGTTGTTGTTTTGTTGGTTTAGTAACCACTTCTCTGTAGAGCGGGAAAACACCGCTGGTGGTGTGGTGCGCTAGGCCCACAGGTCTTGGACTTGGATTTGATCTTCAACCAGCGTTGCCACATTAATAATATTTTGTCACAGCGGAAATACAAGCGACAAGCTATATTTTGTCAGAAAAAGTATATTATGATCCATACATCATCCAATTGCCTTTAAATCAACTTTTTATGGAGCACTAAAAATTCATCAAAAATTTCAGATTTTTTAGAGGTTTTTTAATCCATCGACATCGTAGCCATCCGTCAATGGAATTTGACATTTGATGTCATGTTATTGTTTGATGGAATCGGAACAGTTTTCAAAATATATTGAAAATCATACAACAAAGTTGGACAACAGGGTTGGTTTTGCTTTTAAATGATCAAACATTGATGGTTGTAAGGCAATGTTGGACAACATGTAGGGCCATGTGAATAAGTCCTAGCTGCTTACGGAAGTCGTCAAACAAAATTACATACGTATATCATTTTAAGTTAAAAGTTCTCGAATTGCGGAATAATAAAAAAGAGATTCTTCTTTTTTTGTTTTTCAAAATAGTTTCCCAGGCCCAACTCCAAAAGCTAAGCCATATTTAAACATAATTTATGTAACGGATGCGCCATCTTTTATGTCGTTATGTAAACATTGAATAACTTTGGCTTTTATCAACCGATTGACATGTTTTTGAAACGTTAATTCAGTCAGATTTTCTTTAAGTCCAGAATGGAGCTCTGAACAGAGCATGTCGAGCATTTTCTGAACATCATCTGAGTAAAGCGTGTTCCCAGCGCGTGTGTGGTATAGTCACTGCAGTCAGCATTTTGGCGTCAGTGTTATCACTTTGCGGCACATTTTGAACGATGATTAGCATTTTTTTTCTATAAAAAATGCAAACAACAGACCGTGTACTTCACTTAGAATACAGCAAAAAAGTCGCTCAAATGGTATGCACTGAATCCCCAACAATCCATTTCACAGCCTCTAGCAGCGTTAAAAAGCTAAATAGCCACATTTGGGGAATGTAGAATATACACGAAAACCATGAAGCACCATTGCATTACCAAAAATTTACTGTACCTATGAGTCGGCCCGCACAGGTTATTTTTCTTTAGAGAAGGGGAAACAGTTGATAGGAATCGATTACGGCGGATGTTGATGGCTCATAATGTCTGTCACAAATTTATTAAAAATGTCTGGATGGTCACTGATTTCAACAAAATGGTGCACCATGCCATATTCCATGAACGTGTGCTGTCAAAAAATGGTGACATAGGCAGGCCACATAGATCTCCAGGTATGACCCCTCGGAATTCTTTTTGTGGGGTTATTTGAAAAGCCAAGTAAACGCTAGCTAGACTCAGATCATCGCCGAGTTCAAGGAAAACATCCGTGCTCAAAAAAGTGATGGAAAACCCAGCAAAAATGGCACATTTAGCTTTGATCATTAAAGGCGACCACTCTACTGATGTTGTATTCAAAAACTAGTCCAGTATATTGAAACCGGTTTTTTTTTTGAAGTTATTCAATATTCAATTGAAAGTTTCAGTTGAGTTTTACTCCATATTGGGTTTCACAACATACTGCCGTAAAAGATGGAACACCCTGTATTTTCTTAGGAAAGACCCAATCAGCCAATTCCTATTATACGTTTTCATTCAAACTAAAGTCCAGTGTGAAATAAAAAGCTTCTTCCAGCCAGCTCCGTTTCCAGTTTTACACTTCAAATTTGTTGAAGTTCTCTTTGACTTCCGTGCGCCATTTCACTCATCGCCAAGTGTCATTTGTCATTTTTAAAAACTTCCAAACTTCATTCCTGTGTTTTGTGTTCTGTTCAATTCCCATGGAATATGGAAAATCTGAAGTAGTATGAGTGAAAAATGGAGCGGAAAAGGAGTAGTCCAAGCATCCAATCGAAAACGACATTAGGCTCACGACTCAAAAGAGCAGCTCTTATCTTTCTATGTGGCAGCGCCGCTTTGGAGGGGTCTTGTTTTGCTGCATTTGCTTGTCAGTATTCATAGTCAAACCCTCTGAGGAGTAATTTTTGTTGTTTTTTTTTCGTACTGTTTCCACTGGTTTTAAGTACCTTCGGTATCTATAAGACTTATAAAAAGGTTGTAAGAGGCTATATCAGCATAGGACCCGGTGATTTTTTATGATTGCAGCTATACCCTAGGAAATTGTATTCCACTTAATGTAAAAACCTATGCGTTCTGTTAGCAGTCAAGCCATTTAGAGCCGTTGATGAAATTCAGAAGGCTATTAGCTGAAGTTCCAGAAAGTTCCTCTAGGTCGTCAAAGAAATGATTTCCTAGGTGTTTCTTTCTTAAATGACAGAGTGCTGGGCAGTGGCAAAGGAAGTGTAAGGTATCCTCATGTGCTTCTTCGTCACTGCATCCTCTGCAAAGGTCGTCAGTATTGAGCCTTATTTTCTTTTTATGGTATCTCAGTAGGTTATGTCCGGTGATTATGCTGACAAGGGAACGGAGATGTTTCTTGTCCATTTGCATAATTTTGTCTGTTCTCTGCGTATTGAAATTCGGCCATAACTTTCTAGTTGTGGCGCATGTTTCAAGCAGATTCCATCTTTCATTGGTTTTTTTTCTAATATTTTGTTACCAATATCCTGTTTGATTCTATACAGGTTGGTACTTTGATGTGTTGTTCGGCTTGACTTGAATCAAGCGACGAACCCGTTCCCGCCAGCTCATCAGCTCTCTAGTTTCCCTGTACATCACTGTGACCGAGAACCCAGCAGAATCTAATGTTATGCTGCATGCCAAGAACCCTAAGCTAGACTTTCTGAATGTTCGAACAAAGATATCTTCTGTTTCCAGCTGGGATTTGGCGTTAAAATCGCTCAACAGAATAATTTGAATGCCATAGCAAGGGTATTCCTCTTATGTTTTTTCCAGGAGCTCATAAAATCATGAGCCACTCGTTCACATAATTAAAATTCAAGATATCCAGCTACAACGAATAGCGGTAATATCTACCTTGCAGCAGATCAGGATCTCAGCTAATTGTGCCTGCATTTACTTGGCACTGGCAGTTGTTTTCATAAATAAGAACTGTTCTATTTTTTGAGCGAAAAGCCTTAAAAAAAAAGAGCTATTTTATTTTAATTTCAGCAGAGCGGCAACGCACTGTCTTGAACTTTGCAGCTCTGAAAGTATGTTTTGTTTTAATTTGTTGCATTTTCTTGATGTGGTACCAAACCAAAGACCAAAAAACAACAAAGTGTACCTACTCGCTTGACGCGTACGTATATATGCATGATGCTTATTAGCGCGTTGATTATTGTTTTTCTTTAGGTTTTATTGCCTTTTTTTTTTGTTTTTATTATCCCATCCGCATCCATGTTTGTGCTGAGGCTGTGCGAGATAAGGTTTGCTGCTGTGGCTGCCTCCGCTGCTGCGCTGTGACCACATTGTGTTGCGGGCTATTAAAAGCAAAAGACTCAAATACAAAATACCATTGCAGAACGATTTAAGATGCAGAAGAACGCGATAAGCTGGATTTAAATCGTCTTTTCCAAAGATAAACAATGTGAAGCGCGAGGGCTTGAGAAGGGGCAACCCGGAGTTTTTTTTTTATGACGAGTATATAATTTTATAATCCTATAAACAATTGGATTATGGTGGTGTTGCATTTTATATCACACATTGTTGGGAACGATTCGGCTAATTGCGATGATGTGTCTTTATTGAAGAGACTTGTTTATTTTTTTTTTTTATTATTGTTATTAAGTTAGGGTCAATTGGGGGCTTATTACCGTTTTGTTAGGTTATAGGTGAGGGTACTTGAATATGCATCCTTTTACCTGAAGTTATATATCTATGGGGAACCATTTATTTTTCGATTTAAATTTTCCATAATCTACTTTAAATATTTTTGATGTTTTTTAAAATACTATTTCGATTCAATTTTGTGTTTTATTTTGTATAGAATACCTATATACTAGGTAATTTTGTTGTTTGTTTGAATCGATCAATTGGTTTCGTGCTGTTATGGTTATCGATTGATTATTGGCTAATCAATTTCATCTGGACTTAGAGAATGTTCACCATTTGGAGAATAAATGTGCTTTAGTTAGTAAAAAATTAGGTTTTTTATATGATGATTATGTTAATATTAATATATGAGTTGAGATTTTATGGAGCATTATTGATTGTTATTATTATATCTTAACTGTAATAAAAAAAAAAACAATAGTGATGATAATCATTTCCTCTTTGCAATAGCTTCGCGCATATTAAAATAAATCTGGTAAAAGGAATGCGGGAAGTCATAAAATAAAGCAAATTACGGTTCAATTCGTTTTTCACCGAGTTTAACAACGTACCCATCATTTTCATTTATTTATAAACAGTTTAAAGACAATATTTTTATTTGTAAAAAAAAGAAGAAGGAAATAAATTACAAAAATGATGATTACTTCAAAAAATCATGAATCAATAAATTTCAGTCAAGAGCTTCATGTGCATGTATATTCCAAGCATTTCCTCTTAATTTGGACCAAGGATAATAATAGAAGATTACTTACTTACTTAGGTCCTCGGACCGGTTACGTCCGTGAGTTTCCCCTTGCGGGGCATAAGACCTCCACTACTCCTACGCGCCATCGTGTACGGTTTCTGGAAATGTACCTCAGCTTTCTCCAACTCCATTGCATCGCTTGGCTCGCAATACACTCGTGGCCTATTCGAAGCGTATGTCCAATTCGTATTATAGAGTCGATGGGTTCCTGACCTGTCCGCGCGTGAAGTTCATCATTGGAGATACGGTTAGGCCAGAAAATCCGCAAGATGTTTCACAGACATCTATTAACGAACGTTTGCAGCTTTCTTGTGACAATGGGTGTTAACTTTCCAAGTGCTGCATCCATAAAGAAGCACGGATTCAACATTGGAGCGAAACAGTCGTAGCTTGGTCTTTAGGCTAAAAGAGTTGTTTCTCCATATTTTGGACAGCATCCCGAACGCAGCCTTTGCTTTCCCGATTTGGCTGGTCATATCTAGCTCGGTCCCGCCATCAGTAGAGACAATACTCCCAAGGTATTGAAAGCTCTCTACCATCTCTACTGGTTGTCCAGAAATATCTATTTGAGTAGATGAGGAAGTTCCAAGGCTGATCCTCTTTGTTTTCGCCGTATTGATCTTGAGCCCGATTGTTTCAGCTTCTCTCTCCACCCTTGTTGTCATTTGATGGAGATCCACGATCCTATGAGAGAGTAAGCAAACGTCATCCGCGTAGTCCAGATGTTTCAGCTGTGATTGCAGATTCCACTGAATTCCTCCATTTGCAGTCGACAAAGCTGCATGCAGCACATCACTTATTACCAACAGGAACAGTATTGGTGACAGTATACAACCTTGTCTAACCCCACTTTAGATTTCAAATTCCTCTGACAGTCTTCCTTTATGCAGAACGTGACATTTGGATCCATCATATGTAAATTCTCTATTGACACTGTCAAACGCCTTTTCGAAATCGATGAACAGCAGGTGAAGTGGTGATCGATATTCAACGCACTGTTCGATGATGATCCGAAAGGTGTTGATGTGGTCCACGCAGGAAGATTCAGTGCGGAAACCTGCTTGTTCAGCGTCAAGCGTGTCTTCGAGCTGGTCTTTTATTTGCTCTAGGACAATTCTTGCTTTAACCTTCGCTACAGCAGGCAGCATGCAAATTTCTCTCCAGTTTTCGCACTGCGTAAGGTTTCCTTTCTTTGGGAGCTTGACAATCATTCCCTTTTTCCACGCAGAAAAACTTTCTGTATCCCAAGCTCTTTCTATGAGTGGGTACAAGAGCTCAGTCGATGTTGTTGGCGCTGCTCGTAAGAGCTCTGCGGGAAGTCCGTCAAGTCCAACCGCTTTGTTGTTCTTCAGTGCTCTAATTGCGGTTAAAATTTTTTCTCTACTGGGGGATACAGTGCGTAATCGGGAATTTGTTACAACGGACGGAGAAGATTACAGGGAAACAATTTGCGGATGATGAAAGGTTATCTAAAAGACCGCGAACTAATCTATCAAGCTATAGAAAGACTCAGAAGAAAGGATGTCAAAGCTGGAACCAGCACAACCCTTAACCCTTTGGAATAAGGTCAACTAAGTATTTTGAGTAATTCGTCAGCCATAGATTTTTTCTATGAATTTTTAAAGTTCGTTTCAAGGTCACAAACAAAACTTTTCACACTTTCTTTGGGTCATTTAAAAAAAATTATGCCATTTGAAAGGCCACTTCACTGTCATAAAAAAGAACTTGGCTCTCTGTTTTAACATTTACGTTTTCGTTGTGATTTCACTACTTATTTGCAAAGATGTTTTTTTTTTTTCAGGTGAATACCAAATTTCATCATTCTACAAAAACCAAAATAGCTCCATATAAATAATAACAGTAATGAGAAAGTGGGTGTATGCCACGCCCTCTGAATGGAATATCTTAATTTTTAATTTGTCTCTTTATATGCTCTATACAAATTCAATATTTTAAACAATTTTCATCACTCTACAAAAATTGGGAGTGGCCTATAAAATTGATAACAATTTTTAAAAAGAGGGCGAATGCCACCCCCCCGAGCAGAAAATTCATTTTTTTTTTTACTTTAATCATTGTATGCACTTTAAACCTTACCGATCTACCAGTTTTCATCGTTCTACAACAATCGGAATCGGAAGTGTTCCACATAGTTTATAAGTATTTTTGAGAAAGTGGGTGGATGCCATGCTCCTAAATAAAAAATTACAGATTTTCGATTTTTTCCTTTGTATGCACCACAAGACCTACCGTTGTGCGAAATTTAAAGGTTCTATGGTGTTGGGAAGTGCTCTATAATTTTGATGATCTGTCAGTGAGTGGATGAGTCAGTCAGGTTTAAGCGATTTTGGAAGTCCTATCGCAGGAATTGCTAATTCTAAAGAGGTAAAATTTAGTGAGCTGACTATGTTTAGCTCTAGCTCTAGCTCTAGCAAATATTGTGAATTTGAAATTTCTGACTTTGTTTTGGAATTCAAGTTAGAGGCGGGTCGAAAATCACTTGAGTTTGTTCCTGTAAAAAAAGTGTAGTGCCACGAACTTGACTGGGCACTACCGTGCCCTTTGACTAAAAATCTTTAGAATGCAAAAATCTCGACCGCAAAAATTCTAGAATGTTAAAAAAATACGACGGGAATAAAAATAATGCAAACAAAAAATGAAAAACCAACAAAATAGATCACCTTGCAATCTCAAATCCAAAAATCAAGCTGTCATAAGGGATATTTCAAATGAATGCCCTGAAATTTGTATTCAGATTTGTCAAATAGTTTTGTTGTTACAGCGGTTTTAGTCCAGAAGCAGTCGAAAAGTTTTAAAAATAATAGAAAAATCAGAGTTTCACGTGCTGATAAAACATTATTTTTTGCGCAAAAAAGCCACAACGGAAACAAAACAAAAGCTCCAAAAATATAATGGGGACTCTTCCCCATCTATTGGAACAATCCACAATTGGTTTACCCAATTTCGCTGCGGACACTCCAGCAGAAAGACGAAGAACACTCTGGTCGCCCGATTGAAGTTGCCACACCGGAAATGATCGATAAAACCCACGCTCTAATATTGAACGATCGGCGAGTGAAAGTGAGGGATCTTGAGGAGTCTACAGGCTTGTCACACGGCTCATTAATTACAATTTCGCACACATATTTAGATATGTAAAAGCTTTCCGCAAGATGGGTGCCACGTTTTCTCTCAATCGATAACAAACGTGTTTTGCTATCTTCAACCGGAACCCAAGTGAGTTTCTGCGCCGATTTGTGACTGTGGATGAAACATGGATTCATCTTTGAGAAAGGAAAGACGACTACCGATGCTTATTATGCTGACCGGTTGGAGCGACTCGACACTGATTTGAAGAGAAAAAGACCCGATTTGGCGAGGAAAATAGTTATTTTCCATCAAGACAACGCCCCTGCGCAAAAGTCGGCAGTCGCGATGGCAAAATTGCATGATTTAAGGTACGAGTTACTCCCCAATCCAACTTCTTCAGATTTGGCCCCCTTGACTATTTTTTATTTCCCGATTTGATTAAATGACTCGGTGGAAAAAAAATTGGCTTGAATGCTGAGGTTATTCAAGAAACAAATGAATATTTTGAAGCTTTCGAAAAAAAAACTATTTTTTGGAGGGAATTAAGAAATTAGAAAAACGTTGGAAGAAGTGTATCCAGGTAAATAGACCGAGAGTCCACAGCAGATTTTGGGTGTGAGTGGTAGCAAAAAAAGAAGTATAGGCGTCGAAAGCTTCATTAAAGGCTATTCAAAAAATCAAAGTCATGCAGTCCACAACTGGGGCCTTTGCGAGAAAAAGTGCATCGAAAAACAAAATATGAATGCAACTTCGAGGGTAATCGTGTTAGCTGAAATTGCCTTTCATCCCTTGCTAGATAAGCTCCTCTGATCACATATCACGGAATCTGAGACCATTTGAATGTATAGTTCGCTCTACCGGACCGTTCAAAAACTTTAAAATTCTAAGTGAAAAACGGTTTTTTTAAACAGTCGGCAGGGCGAATTAAACACTCAAATGATCTCAGATTCCGTCATATGGGATCCGCGGAGCTTGTCTAGGGAAGGATGAACACCAATTTCGGGTAACACGATTATCCTCGAAGTTGCATTCATATTTTTTTTTTAAATGCAGTTTAATCGCAAAGGCCCCAGTTGTGGACTGCAAGACTTTGATTTTTTGAATAGCCTTTAATGAAGCTTTCGACGCCTATACTTCTTTTTTTGCTATCACTCACACCCAAAATCAGCTGTGGGCAGTGGCGGATCCACAGGGGGGGCTATAGTGGCTGAAGCCCCCCCCCACGGCTGATTCAGAAGAAAGTTAGACAAACAAAACTACGATGTGGCTACAAAATTTACATGTGAGCTGTGGTTTTCCAAGCCCTAGGAAAATTGAATGAGTTGTTTTGGGCTGAACCATATTATATGCAAGCTGTGTTTTTTTCGAAGCCCCAAGAGAATTGGATGAAAAAAGACGATTATATAAAAAATAAAATATACCTACGTAGGCTCTATTTTATTCCAAGCCTTAAAGGTATAAGACAAAAAAGCTTGGTGCTAAGCCTTTACCAAGCGTGCAAGGGAATCAGATGAAAACTATAACACTGTTAGGGCTAACAAATTTGCATAATAGCTGTGTTTTTCCAGGCATTAAAGATATCCGACGAAAGTAAGCGGCAAGAGCTAAAAAATTTGCATGGAAGCTGTAGTTTATTACTGAAGTCCAGGAAAAAAATGTAGGTTGGGGCTTAACAATTTGTGTGTAAGCTTTGTTTTTTCTAAGATCTTAAGGAATCGGACTAAACAAATAACAAGTTTGGGGCTAATAAGTATGCATACCTAAATGCTGTATTTTTTTTCAAGCCCTTATATTGAAACTAGTGAGGTTGACTTTCATGCTATTTTATTAACCTAGATTTCCTTGGGTATCGGTATTTCTTGAAGATCACATTAAGCTTGACAAAACGAATGAATGTTAGCTTTTTCTTAAACTCCTCTTGATTTTTTTCGGACCTAGCTAAGCCCACATAACTTTTGGGGCTTAAGTTTAAAAACTCAGTTTCCGGTGTAAGAAATCACCCTGACTACAGAATCCGACGAATGAGTCACGACCAATTTTGACATTTTTTTCATTGTAAAAATGTCAAAATTCAGTCTGATTCGCTCCGCAGTTCATTCGACGGATGCTATAGGTAATCGGGCTGAATAACTTTGATATGGATAGTTTGCATGATTACATCAAAATATTGTTTTAGTTTAGAAATTGAAACTTATGTTTTTATTTCAGATTGTTTTCATGTGCCGAAGGATATTTTGACGATTTTAAAGACTGCTTTAAGACGAAGCGATTTTTGATCATAGTTTCTCTTTCGATTTCCTTTGTGCTCTAACGAAAGATTAGAGAGCTTTTCCCGCGCGCAATATTCATTCACGGCCGTAGCCAGGACCAAACGTATGGGTGAGCTCAAGGTTGTTTTGGGTGAGCTCACATTTTTTTAATGGAAATCATAATGATGACTACAAAAAAATTTTGTTTTTCCTAAAACAAAAGGTATGTAGGTACCTTACCTATAACATGTATTTACCGGTAAAAGGTAGATATTTTCATATAGTAATCGCTGGTACCGAAAAGAGCATTCAAGCATTTCTCAAAATGTTATTTGACAATACATATTGTATTGCTCTCTCCTTCAATCACAAATGTCAAAATCCTTATTTTGTGGGATCTTTCATGTGGAATTTTTATATTTCAAGTTGATTAAGGATAAACGGAGAGATTTTTGAATACTAAACAAAAAATTTAATAATATCACAACTTTACTTAAACTCCATTTCATATGCCTTTTCGATTGATGCCAGAATGACATTTTTTGCTGTGAAAAAAATAAGAAAAAATGCTTTTGGATCTGATTTCAGAAAAGATAAAAGATCTACTTTTATTTTTGCTTAGCAGTTTCACATCTGTCATTTTCTTACAAAATGAAAGCTGCCACTTTTGACGTTAACAGATTTGAAAAGTCCTTTTAAGTTTTAGCAATGAACACAAGGTGAAACCAATGAGTTTAAAATCTGTATGTGCTTTGTGCATTCCATATAATTTCAAACTCCCAAGTATCCATCGCATTTCGGAACACATTTTTGACTGAAAATAATAGATCAAGTGACTGTCAAAAAAAGCACAACATAGCACAAGTAGAGCGATGAATCGGAGAGTCTCCGACCTGCTGACGAAGAAATCAAAATTTGCTCAACAGAACGGGAAAATTGGTATTAGGCATACCTCGTAAATTTAATTTCAAAGCAAATAAATATTTTGTCTCAAAATAAATGCTTGGAAAATCTTAAAATATCTCAGAAATTTTTTGGGTGAGCTTAACATATTTTTGGGTGAGCTGAGCTCACCCTAGCGTAGGTCTGGCTACGGCCGTGTATTCATTAAATGAAATAAGAAAGAATTTCAATTCACTTCGAACTCATTTTCTAAATGTAAAAATTCGCTGTAACGGTTAATTTTTTTTTCTTTAAAAAGTGTAATATACATTTTTGTCGTCAAACCTTAAGGTTTGAATTGACAAAAAAATATGAATGGAATGCGTATTAAAATAGCTAATGATCGGAATGTTGAACATGTGTTTTTATGTTCGAAATACCAAACCACATGGACTAGTCATTTTAGGTAGAATAGGTACAGAACATCCAAATTCATTTTTTCGTCAAATTTACAAAAAGGGGATTGAAAAACATGATTTAGCTAATTTTTTGGAACAGCTACTTGTACAAAAAATTTGAAATTGTCTTTTTTAAAGGGAGCTTAATTACCTTTCTTTTTTGCCATTTATAGACGTACGTCGGATTTCGATTAGGTGGCAGCAAACTCATTAAAAAAATAGTTTTATACAGAAATCTTGCTTTAAAATGAGTTCATCAAAAGAAGAAAAATTGAATAATATACGAAATATATTCTGATTAGGGGGGGGGGGGGCTAGGCATGCACATCTAGCTTGCGGATTTTACGTTAGTGTCTAAAACAGAAATAAAGTTTGCACTGTGACTCTTTTCATCGTACCTATTTGATTTTCTTAGACGGTTACTTGTTAGAAAGTTTCTCAAAACTTCTCATTAGTTGGAAATTATGCTTTTTTTAAATATGTATATAAAATATCTAGTAAATCAAGTTAAAAACTTTTAGGACAAAGGTAACCTACAAAGTTTATCAATAACTTCGGAGGTGGGCGGCTGTCTACAGTTAAACCAAGTACTTTAGGATGAGGTTTTATAAATCCTACAAAAAATATTCAAATTATAGATAGGTATGTATATAGGTACCTACCTACTTATTTAAAGTTCCTATAAATATATCCTAACAGCTTTTTTATACGATGTGTCTTTGTGGAGAAACTGGTTAAAGCAGCCGAAGCTTACTAATTACCAGATGCTCCATTTCCAATCATAAAATTTGCAGAATTTTCCTATTAAGTACCTACATACATATATTTTTACATTATACAAAATCTTTTTTGATTCAGCTGCCGACTAGCCTACTTTTTGAGAAAAGAACATTTGGGTTGGTAGGGCATTCGTATATGATTAATTTTTTTTCAAAAGATGTGTCTAAGGGAACTCCAAGCCCCCCCAACAGCCAAATCCTGGATCCGCTACTGGCTGTGGGCTCTTAGTCTAAAAAAGAGAGGTGATTTTCTAAACAAAAAACATTTAAAATGGAAACAAATATTTAAAAATAATGGCGTAGTACTTAAAATTAAGATTTTCACGCTTTTTTAAAGCTTTATAGAAGACTCTTCTATGATCTTCTTTTTAAATCACGTAATTTCTATAAAGTTTCATCAGCCGTAAACAAGAAGTGACAAAGGCAGATATACATTTTGACAAATCGGTTCTTTCATTAAAGTTAAAATTTTAAATCTTAATGACAGCATACAGTAAACAAATAAAGAGCTGCGTTCGATTCTCGACAATTATACATACTTTCCAATATAAAGGTAGAACTATAATAGTCGGAAGGGCACTGAAGCTAATGTCAAAAACCAACGAAAAGCTGCTTTCCGTACCGATAAAAGGGGAACACACTCATAATGTATTTATCATCTATCTCTTTTTGGCATTCCTATTTCACCAAATATCAGTTTTGCTTAAGTGAGGTGCGCTCGGGAGCGCATTATAGTTCTAGCTTAAGGGTCGTATTGAAAACCATCATCAGCAAGTAAAACATGGGTCCACAATAAGCGATATTTTGATAGCTCTGGGTCCTCGATTAGAGGACTTTCACAATGCTTTTGGGCAAGGCAATGTTGTTTTAGCATTTTCAAGTAAATAATGCTAAATGAAATAATGCAGCAAAATTAATGTTAGGGTCTTATTTCATTGGGTCCTTATTTCATATAAAGGCCATTTTATAATGAAATTAGGCCCAAAAATTAAATAACACTCTAATATTTGAGAACTTTCGTTGTTGTTTTGTGTGAATTTTTTTCGGAACATACTTCAATTTTTCTTTGAGACCTTATTTCATGGGGCTTAATTTCGCGAAACCAGGAATTTATAGTCAAATTGAAGTCTGACATGTCGCATAATACTATGTAGGTACTTGAATTTATATACTTTCATAATGAAAATGATTCTATTGTTTCACTGTGGACTAGTACATTCTATGTTTAATAATAGTTAGTCCAAAATGTCGAAGAAAGTTCTCAAGGAATTAAGACTACTCTTAATAGGTAATATTGCCATTATACATACATATATTTACTTATGAAAAATTATTTTGAGATTCTTCTCTTTGAATTTGATAGTCAGTCGAGTGTTGCCAATTCAGTTTTAAGTTAATCATACAAGAAAATATAAATTGTCAAAAAAAAAATAACTGTCTATTCAAACTTTTGTTACTTTTTTCTGGTTGAGTCTGACATAAAATTAGGAAATGGTCAGGTGAGGCAAGAATTTTTGCCTCACTTTCCATCTCTCTCTTTCCAAGAGATGAGAGTCAGACAAAAAATAGAAATGTCAAAATGAGTTACCTACATTACTTACAAATAACTAGGCACTAACTTTTGCAATAGATTTTATAGTGTACAATGTTAATCACAAAATTAAGATTTTAATATTAATGTGAAGTTATAAATTATCAATTATTAAATTAAATAAATAAAATAACTTTAGTCTTTAGTGTCACTGAATACTGAACTAAATTGATGACTGCTTAACTTTTGAATTGGATTTGTAGTCGTTTTAAAACTGTCAATATTCAAACTATCTCCATGAATAAAATGATGGATGGTCAACTAACTCAGACATTACTCATAAGACTTCCAGAAAAAATATATTTATATATATGTATGTACCTATGTACATATATGTGTATGTGTAGATATTCCACAACTAGTACTTTTTTTCAATTTTTGTTTGTAATTTGAAACTGTACATCGACTAAGGGGATTTGTGGAATGAAAAACCCCTTTTATGGTAAGTTTTAAATTTCAAAACAAAAACAACGTGTCACAGTGTCTGTGTGGTGTTGATATTGGCGATGGCGTTAATTATTTACTTTTTATTTATTTCGTATGAATTTAATGCAATTCTTTTGATTTCCTTTTGTTTATTTAATTTTGTATCTTTAATTCAAACTTCCTAATTTAATTTTCAACAAGTTCATAGGAACGTATATATGTATATGTAGTGTGAGTATATATGTACTCGTATATACTATATACGTATAACATATAACTTTAATTAATTTAAAAAAATGCAAATGTAATGTGATATTTTTGACAATGATTTAACAGAAAAAAGTACTCACAGTAGGTTTGAAGCACATAATATACAATATATATACATAGGTACGTAGGAGGTATATATTACACTTTAATGTTTAATGAATTAAAGGGTGTCAATATCCGAAAGTAAGATGAATGACTTCAACTAAGGGTTTTAACACGCTTTGAAGTCCCAACAAGGATGTTATTGAACTTTGTAAAGGTATTTATGATCTTTTCCAAGCATGAATTCTATTTCCTCAAAATTATGAAATAATGTCAAAACTGATGAAGATTTTGATTCCTTGGAAAAAAAAGTAATGTAAGTCTTTAGTAGGATTTTTTTAACCAAAGGTCAAGGAAATAATAATATTTCTAATACGTTTCAGGGCTACTAAAATATATGCCAAGTTTGAAGCTTATGAAGTTTAATATCAAATATTTTAAGTGGAGTTACATCGAAACAACTTCAAATTATGGCAGAAATTTGGTATTTAATGATTACTGATTAAAATTTGATGGATTCACTGGTCAAGTTTTCATACATTTAAGTTTGTGATTAAGTAAGTAATTAGGAGAAAACTTGCCAAGTTAATCCACCTAATTTTAATCTGTAATCATTAAATACCAAATTTTCTGCCATAATTTGGAGTTTTTTCGTTGTAACAGGTTAACAGGTTTCTTGTGCATATAACTTGGCTCTTTTTTAACATTTATGATTTTATAAAATCAAATAATTGAACCGAACACCTTAAATGATTTCACAAATTTTTTTACTTTTAACACTAATCACAAATTGTACAACACAAAATATAAAAAACGAGTTAAAAGGAGTACCTTGAATGCATTTCGGAATGTTGTCATTCCATCTTCAGCATCACGACTAAGTTGAAAAGGGGGCAAAGTGCGTGCTCTGTTGTGAGTTGTTGTAGGTGGTTTTAAACAAAACGAGAGAACAAGATCGATTCGATATTGCCGTTATCTAGGTTCATAGAGTTTCGATCTTTTTGTATATAAAAACTCTCGTATGCATCGAGCTTTCGGTCGTCAATCACTTCTTTCACAAGTTGCACATTATTTGCATCGAGATCTAAGTGATTATTGTTAAGTGCATGTGCAGCTAATGCCGATCTGTAGGGTTGGTTGTTGCGAATGTAGGTTTTATGTTCTTTAAAGCGCGATAAGACATTTCTTTTTGTTTGGCCGTAATAAACACTTTCACATTCACTACATTTTATTGCATAAATCCCGGATTTATTTAAATTGTCAGTTTTGTCTTTTGTTGATCCCAATAAATTTGAAAGTTTGTTTTGGCTTGTGTACACAATATCCATACCGTATTCCCGAAATTTAGTTTTCAATTTATTCGTTATGATTGGTAGATATCGCGACACGAATATTTTGTTCGGTAAGATTTTGGTGTTGCAAAAACAACGTAGAATATTTCTGTCTCGTTATTTTGTCTGTATGTTTTTTGATAAGACGATCTATCAAAATTTCCTTGTATCCGTTTATTTTCGCGATTTGTTTTATTGTTTTACACTCTTCCATGTAATTTATTGCCGAAAGGTCTAAGCTACATAATCTATGTACCATAGAGTGGAAAGCTGCGTGTTTGTGTTGTATGCAACAATTTGAATCGTTTGTTATTGTTCTATATGTGCTAGTTGGTTTTCGATATATAGAAATTTCAACTTTTCCATTTCTTCTTTTCAACTGCAAATCGAGAAAGGATAGTTGGCTTTCTTTCTCAATTTCGTGAGTAAATTGAATCGATTCAAATTGAACATTAAGCACACTTAACACATTTTCTATTTCGGTTTTTTCCACTATGGCAAACACATCATCTACATACCGAAACCATATTTTTGGTATGTAGATGATATTATTTACCAAAAATATGGTTTCGGTATGTAGATGATGTGTTTGCCATAGTGGAAAAAACCGAAATAGAAAATGTGTTAAGTGTGCTTAATGTTCAATTTGAATCGATTCAATTTACTCACGAAATTGAGAAAGAAAGCCAACTATCCTTTCTCGATTTGCAGTTGAAAAGAAGAAATGGAAAAGTTGAAATTTCTATATATCGAAAACCAACTAGCACATATAGAACAATAACAAACGATTCAAATTGTTGCATACAACACAAACACGCAGCTTTCCACTCTATGGTACATAGATTATGTAGCTTAGACCTTTCGGCAATAAATTACATGGAAGAGTGTAAAACAATAAAACAAATCGCGAAAATAAACGGATACAAGGAAATTTTGATAGATCGTCTTATCAAAAAACATACAGACAAAATAACGAGACAGAAATATTCTACGTTGTTTTTGCAACACCAAAATCTTACCGAACAAAATATTCGTGTCGCGATATCTACCAATCATAACGAATAAATTGAAAACTAAATTTCGGGAATACGGTATGGATATTGTGTACACAAGCCAAAACAAACTTTCAAATTTATTGGGATCAACAAAAGACAAAACTGACAATTTAAATAAATCCGGGATTTATGCAATAAAATGTAGTGAATGTGAAAGTGTTTATTACGGCCAAACAAAAAGAAATGTCTTATCGCGCTTTAAAGAACATAAAACCTACATTCGCAACAACCAACCCTACAGATCGGCATTAGCTGCACATGCACTTAACAATAATCACTTAGATCTCGATGCAAATGATGTGCAACTTGTGAAAGAAGTGATTGACGACCGAAAGCTCGATGCATACGAGAGTTTTTATATACAAAAAGATCGAAACTCTATGAACCTAGATAACGGCAATATCGAATCGATCTTGTTCTCTCGTTTTGTTTAAAACCACCTACAACAACTCACAACAGAGCACGCACTTTGCCCCCTTTTCAACTTAGTCGTGATGCTGAAGATGGAATGACAACATTCCGAAATGCATTCAAGGTACTCCTTTTAACTCGTTTTTTATATTTTGTGTTGTACAATTTGTGATTAGTGTTAAAAGTAAAAAATTTGTGAAATCATTTAAGGTGTTCGGTTCAATTATTTGATTTTATAACATTAGATTTCACGTCGCTCAAGAAAACAATCTTATTTATTTATGATTTTGTTGTTGGTGGTTGCATGTTGTAGGAACTGGGGGCCTCGAGCTGTATCTTTTCCTACACATCAAGTGCTTACAATACCTCCAAGTTGGTAGCCGCCGGATACTGGTCTTGGCTTTATGCCAGGACTTGCTAAACTTGTAAGTGCGAATGTTGATCAAGGAAAGAATTGCAACATTAAACCCATGGCCCTACAGATTGGAGGTTAGTGCGTTGGGCTAACGACCCGGCCACAGAAAAAAAGCCAATTGTTATGAGAGAGACGCAAGAAGCCTCGGATAACGACCCCCCTCAAATGGCAACCAGACCCGGAACGAAAATGGACTATGATCTACGAGTATGCACCTGGAATGTAAGGACACTCTACACACCAGGTGCTACTCAAAAACTTGAATCTGTCCTCTCGCGGTACAAGGCAGACATTACCGCGATCCAGGAGATACGATGGATAGGATCAGGTATAACGAAAAGAAAAGATTGCGACATTTATTACAGCTGTCACCAAAGACTGCACATGCTAGGATGCGGATTCGTCGTGGGAAATCGACTCAGATCAAAAGTTATCGATTTTAACGTGGACTCTGACCACTTTCTTGTTGTGACAAAGTTCAGAGCCCGACTGTCCAACGAAAAGAAAACGAAGACCGCCCAAAGAAAGAAGTTCAACATCGCATGCCTTAGCACATCTGAGAAAGCCAGAGACTACAGTGAGCAATTGACCGGGAAACTCTCTGCCGTACACCCAGCCACAAGCGTCAACAACCAGTGGAACCAGTATCGGGACATTATTAAAGAGACAGCCGAGACCACCATAGGCTATCAACCACCCAGAAAAAAGAACCCGTGGTATGATGATGAATGCGCGCTATTGAAGCAGGAGACGGAAAATGCACGAATGCAAATGCTGCAACGGAAAACAAGAGCAGCAAGAGAGGAGTACCGTGAAAAGAGAAGGAAAGAGAAAAAAACCCTGCGTAGAAAGAAAAGAGCATCCGCAGCCTCTCAGCTCAAGTATCTCGAAGAGTCCAGCACCGCCACCAACACCCGCCGGTTCTACAAAACAGCCAAGCAACTGGCATCTGGTTATAGGACTGGCACGCAAGCTCTTCGAAACAGCGAAGGGAACCTAGTCACCGAAGCACAGGGAATTGTAGACGTGTTTAAGCAGCATTTCCAGCAGCTGCTTCATGGGCATTATGTAGAGGAGGCGACAGGGGAACAAAGAAGCATAAGACCAGTCAATGAAGATCCAGTCCCAGCGCCCAGTACCGAAGAGGTTAAGAGAGCCATCCACAAGCTTAAGAACAACAAATCCGCCGGCTCGGATGGCCTACCTGCGGAACTCTTTAAGTATGGAGGAGATGTCCTGGTAGGGTGCATGCACCAGCTCATCAATCAAGTTTGGGAGGAGGAAAGTATGCCCGACGACTGGTCAAATAGCTCCATATGCCCAATCTACAAAAAAGGCGATCCTATGTCCTGCAAGAACTACAGAGGCATATCCCTGCTTAATGTTGCCTACAAGATCCTATCCAACGTACTATGTGAGCGTCTAAAACCTTTCTGCAACACTATGATCGGCACGTACCAGTGTGGCTTCAGGCCAGGCAGATCAACGATAGACCAAATCTTCACATTGAGGCAAATCCTGGAAAAGACCAACGAATTTCAAGTCGAGACCCACCACCTATTTATCGACTTCAAAGCCGCATATGATAGCATAAGTCGCCAAGAGCTTCTATTGGCGATGTCGGAACTCGGGATCCCGAAAAAACTGATCCAGCTATGCCGCATGACGTTACAAAATACGCGGTGCAACGTGCAAATGGGTAACAGCTCATCCGAGTTATTCCAGACGTGTACAGGGTTCAGACAAGGAGATGCGCTATCATGTGATTTCTTCAACCTAGTCCTGGAGCAGATAGTGCGCAAGAGTGGTGTTAACATGGAAGGCACTATCTTTAACAGGTCTTCTCAACTGCTTGGTTATGCGGACGACATCGACATCATCGGCCGTTCCAACAGAGCTGAACTTGAAGCATTCACAGCTATTGATGAACAGGCGAAACGCGTTGGTCTTGAAGTGAATGAGGACAAAACAAAGTATATGCTATCAACAAACAAAGCCTCATCTGTCCATCGCCTAGGACAAAACGTCACTGTTGGTAGCAGTAATTTCGAGGTAGTCAAGAAGTTCACCTACCTCGGAACAAACATCAATCCCACGAACGACACCTTAGTGGAAATCCGACGAAGAATTACCCTAGCGAACCGCTGCTACTTCGGTTTGGCCAAACAAATGGGTTCAAAACTCCTTTCTCGAAAGACAAAGTGCACGCTATACAAAACTCTAATTTTACCAGTTCTACTCTACGGCGCCGAGTGCTGGACGATAAGTAAAAAAGGGGAATTGATCCTGGGCACTTTCGAGAGAAAAATTCTACGGCGGATATTTGGTCCTATATGCGAAGAGGGCGATTGGAGGAGAAGATTCAATCGTGAACTGTACGAGCTGTACCAAGATGTGGATGTAGTCCAAAGAGCCAAAATACGTCGACTACACTGGCTCGGCCACATCTAGCGAATGGACAACAACGCTCCAGCCAAGAAAATCTTCGAATCCCAGCCCCCAGGTTCGAGACGACCAGGAAGACCGAACCTCCGCTATAGGGACCAGGCGGTCACAGACGCAAGAGCGCTTGGTCTCGACGACTGGAGGGAGCGTGCGAGGGACCGCAACCGATGGAAGACCGCAATATCTCAGGCAGAGACCCTTCATGGATCGGGAGCCGGATAAGTAAGTAAGTAAGATTTTGTTGTTATTTCACTTCTTTTTGCAAAGATTTTATTTTGCCAGGTGAAAATCAAGCCTTACCGCTCTACAAAGTTTCATAATTCTACGACAACCGAAAATGCTCCATATAAATAAATGCAATTCTTATAAAGTGGGTGGATGGCACGCCCCCTGAATGGACAATTCCAAATTTTCGATTTCTTTCTTTCAAAGTACTTCAAGCCCTACCGATCTACCAATGTTCATCATTCTACAACAATCGAAAGTGCTCCATTTAATTAATAAGAATTTTTAAGAATGTGGGTGGATGCCACGCCCCCTGAATAGAAAATTGCAGATTTTCGATTGTTTGCTTTGTATGCACCGCATAAGACGTACCGTTGTGCGAAATTTAAAGTTCCTACGATGTGGGGAAGTGCTCCATAATTTTGATGATCTGTCAGTGAGTCAGTCAGTTACGGTTTTTGCGATTTTTAAAGTCCTATATCTCGAGAATTACTAATGCTAAAGAGTTGAAATTTGGTGAGCCACCTGTGTCTGATCAGTTCAGCAAATTCGATGAATTTTAAGTTTCTGGCCTTATAGGTACTGAAGTTAGAGGGGGGTTGAAAATCGCCTGAGTTTGTTCCTGTAAAAAGGTTGTAGTGCCGCGAACTTGGCTAGGCACTACCGTGCCCTTTGATATTCCCAAAACCCAAGGATTTGCCAAGGTTTATACCTGCAAATGTGCAAACTTGAAACGATGGAATTACCTTACAACTTGTTCATACATTACCATAACTCTTCAACCACAAACTATGATTTGGCATTTATAAGTATACTTCTGAACAATTTACAACAAACTTGATAGATGTGGCTTTGAAAAATGAAAACATAGCCGCTAATAAGCACATTTTGAGCGTTCAAATTGAACGATCCTTACAAATATTAATGGATTACGATAATTTAATCGTTTTTTCAATTAGGTTTATCTTTTACTCCCATATTAATAAACGTGAGTTAGCAACGAGTTACCCTTAACCCTTGGATTAAATGAAACATTTCATAATTAGAAACAAATATCTTGTGAATGATATCTAGTAACTGTGAGTGTAACTACAACCTAAAAGCAAGAGACACAATCAGATTTCACCTTGGGCGCCAATCAAAATGAGACAATAAGAGTGGTTTGCTGGGATTTTGGATATGAAAAGGAACTGCAAGGATATCGGAACGCAGCTAAATGGGTGTTAGAAACGTGTTGTTAGGCAGGTTAGTTTAATAGAATCTGGAACTAGGAGCGATAGTGAAAAAAAAATATTCTAAAAATATTCCGTTGTGGCATGGTGAAAAATTAAGTAAATTCAACTCGACAACTACACATAGATAGACGCTGTCAACCACCACAGTATACAATATTAAAGGTATAATACTACGCATATTGTCAAAAACCAGCTGTCAGATAGTGAAAAAAAAATAAATTCTCAGAGACCTTGTAAAATTGACAGTCTTGACGGCCACAAATTTCTGAATTCTGATTAGAAAATTCAGAAATCTGAAAATCTGTGTGTCAAATTTGATAACTTGAGCCCGGCATTCATTTTGTACATTGAACTGACAGGGGCTCTGAGATGTTGGAAATTACTATAAAATAGGTATCAGGCACATCACTATCTTGATAGTTGTATGTATATGACTATTCTATTTCTTCTATCAATCACAACAACACATTAAACATGTATCTTTATAGGTACATAAACTATTCAAAGAAATGCGATATACCTTTGTCTATTTCGAAAAGATTATCAAAAAAAAATCTACAAAAATCAAAACGCTAAGCTATAAAATCATGTTATTTCAGTGTGGTCTCATAGTTCCTTACCAATTAAAGACACACTTAAATATTAAACAAAGCCTTAATAAAGCCACCAATTTTATGACTGATGAAAACTTTGATGTGATGATGCGTTAGCAATAGCTAGCAACCAAACAACAAAGTTATAAAGATCAATCATTCATAATCAGCGATTCCATAGACAAAATTTAAGACTATAATAAAAAAAAATTATAAAACCAAATTTGTAACGGATTCTTGTTGTATGTAAAATAAGCTCAGGCGCCATATTAAATTTCTTGATAGAAAAAAAATATATATACAAATTTTTGTTATTCAAAATAGTAATAAAAAAAAAAACATAAAATATAAAACAAAAGTAAAATGAAGAGAAGTGTAATAATCTAATCCGATCAAGCCTAAAAAGAACCTTATACTTTTTTGCTTTTTTTTTGTTAAATAATTTGGTCCAGTGAACTCATTCCCAATTCTGTTTTTTTATCTTCAGGTGTTTTATTCTGATATTAATTTTTAAATCTTCATTGCTTCTTTTTTCTCATTTTATACACTGAGATAAAATTCGTTAAATTCAAAATTTCCACACTCTGGGACATAGGGATCTGGGATATAGTTAGACCCTATAGGTCTAGGTCATAAGATTCTGGAATATACATTAAGACTCTGGGATATTAGACACTGGGGCATAATACCGCGAAACAGGTCCATAAGTCCCAAAAATGCAAAGATTGCAAATAAATGCAAAGATTGCAAATAAATGCAAAGATTGCAAATAAATGCAAAGATTGCAAAATAATGCAAACGAAATGCAAAAGAGTGCAATGAATGCATTAATTCTCAAATGATTGCATTCAATTGATTGATGTAAGGTGAATGGATTTCTCATTGATTGCAATCATTGCAATGTCAAATGAATGGTGATTGCAGAATTTGAAATCACAGTCTCAAAGTGAATTTAATGAATGCAGTCTTTTGATTGAATTTGATTAATGATTTTTAATGATTGCATTCACAAAAGATTGCATTCTCTTTCAACCCTCCTAGGCCTTAATAAGTTTGAATTAAATGAAGAAAACTAAAAATAACCTCTCCGAAATTTTCTCTAAGTGTAGTTTTTGAATATTCGTTGCTAGGATTACTACCGCACACCACCCGCATTGACAAAGAAAAAATATTTTTTTTTTCATATTCCTCTACAATATTTCCCTTTTAAAGGGATGGAAACGAAACCTCAAAACAAATTCAAGCTCAAGCCAATGCCAATGGCAAAATAAAATAAAAAGAGAGAAAGAAATAATAATTTTTGGTAATATGACACTTTGGATTTTGCTGATGGATCCCCCCGCATAAGGCAACAAAAAACAACAACAACCAACAAAACAAAATATAAATATCCAAGAAATTAAGATACCCTAATGTGCACACGAGATACACTCAGAAACAATGGAAGGAAAAATTTTATATGCCACCGACTATAACCAGACCCAGAGCCTTGGCAACGGAAGGTTTGACGACGAGCTCTAAAGTATAGGATTTTTTGTTATTGTTATTGTTGTTGTTGTGTGTTTTTTTTTTCGTTTTTTTTTCTTTCGTTAGTGGAGGCTGGAGGTTTTTAAGAAGACAACAAACCAAGAAGGATTTCGGAGAAAGATATATAAAATAAAAACAAATGCAATCATCAAACACTTTTTCGCTTTATTAAGTTTTTTTTTAATTTTTGATGGAAGTTTTGAAATTGGATATTATTTGATTTTGTCAAGCTAGGAAAGTGCAAAATATTATACTTAACCTATAGATAATAATTATAAGTAGACGGTTATTACAAAGATTGACTAAAAATTTGACCAAAAATTGACTTTAAACATTGCGTTAGGAGAAAGGAATATTAAAATCTGAAAGGGTGACCAAATCTTTAATGTATGCATGTTGAAGCCCCCAAAGGATTTTTTGTATTAGTTCATATATGTTCATATGTAAGATTAGGTTGGACACGATTTGTCAATTTTTAAATTTGTTTCGTTCATACGAGATATACCACCGCACTGTGACTCCTTGCATGTACTCAGTACATATACAAACATAATATCATAGCAGCGGAGCTCTATGCAGGATTGTAGGGAGTACAAGTAACGTGTACTAGTTACATTTCATTTTATGTATCGAAGGGAAACCACTATCAACGAGTATTAAGACAATATTTATAAGGTCAATTTGTAGACTTTAATAGATTGATATGTACTCAGTACATATAGAAATAGCATTTTCAGTTGAATTTGTACTTCATATAAATATTTATGGCCCCCCACCACCATCTAAACAAACAAATGTATTCATCACAGCATGTAATGTAACAAATACATGCACCTTATATTGAGTTCCTACAATTTGAAATGCATCGTGGCATGCTAGTAGAAAAATGTTTCAAGTACAAGAATCAACTCATTAATATTTTGCATCAGTTGTAGTTATTTGCTGGCGCGGTGTCTGCAGGGATTCCAGTTCAAATATAGTCGGTTCAATGGTAAAATCCGCTTTCTAGGTAAATACATTTTTGAAGGAAATTGAAACATTCTTTTTGAAGCTTAAGAGTCACGTTCCGCAAATTTTGAAATAAAGTTCCCGGGCATACCTTTCAATTTCGTTATAAATACCTTTCAACATGAGACTCCTTAGTGCCCTTTCACACGAGGAAACTGAGTTGCCAGCAACTTTTAGCTCTAGCTCAGCAGGGTGAGAAGGGCAGGAGGAAAGAGGGACGAAAAAAATCTCCCCGGTCGAGGATTTGAAGAGATTTTTTGACATTTCATTTCACATCTAGGTTTAGGTGTGTTCAACCAATAGACTTTCAAAGGAAATTTTCAAAATTGCCTGGAGATTTGTTTCCTCGTGTGAAAAGTACAAGAGATTTTTAAGGACATTAAAAGAAAACGTCAAAAAATCTCCAGCAACTTGTTTCTTCGTGTGAAATGGGACTTAGATAAGAAAAAACATTTCATTTTTTAAAGAAAATTAAACATTTTTTTCTGTACTTAGTGGGTTTTACCTTTGGATTATCGACGTTATTTGCAAGTAAAAGTCCAAATTTTTCTGCAAATAAGATAAATTTGTGTGCATAATCATGTACCCACTAGGTACATAGTCACGTACTAAGTATGCTGCTCATTTCATTAAAATGTAATCATTACAAATAATCATGTACTCTTCACATATAATTGACACATACTTATGTAATGAGTCCATAGAATTCCGTATTGGATACATCTTTGCTTAAATATTTATGCAGTCAGTACAGATTTTAACATGCAACCAAAATTATATGTGCAGAAAACTATGCAATCAGTTATGTAATGAGTACATATATTTTCTCTCTTTGAGTTTTTGCAGACAAAAAGGTGTACCAAGACCAAGCTGCACTCAAATTAATGAACATTGTCATATTCAGAATGTTAACCATGTATGTTCACAAAAGGCTTCACATTTTTAACACAACGAACAGAGCTCTGGTGGGATCTTGGCACCCCATATATGGGAAATTCTTAAAAACAAGTCAACTACTTTTATAAATTGGTCAGCCATAGAACATTTTAATCAATGGTTGAAGGCTTTCAAAGGGAATATGCTGCAGCGTAAAGCAAGAGCAGTGAAAGAGAAGTATCGAGTTATAGGAGAAGTAGATGCTGCTTAGAAAGAAGAGGCCGTACGCAGCCTCTCAGATCAAGAAGATGGAAGGGTTCTGCGATCCAAACAACAATCGGAAGTTTTATAAAAAAGCCAAGTCACTGACAACTGGTTTAAACATCAGAACGCAGGTTCTTCGAAATAGTGCAGGTAACCCCTAGTCTCCGAAGTACAGGGAATAGTAGATGCATTCAAGCAGCATTTCCAGCAGCTGCTAAATGGGCAGCAGGTAGATCGAGAAATAGGACAAGGAGAAAATCGACCTCCAGTCACTGAAGACCCTGTACCACCAACCAGTATATGAGAGGTAAACTTATCTATAAAAAAGCTTAAAACCAAAACAAGGCCAACAGATCTAATGGTTTACCAGTGGAGCTCTTCAAGCATGGATGGGATAGGTTGAAAGGGTGCATGCATCAACTCAACAACCAAGTTTGGATGCTACGAAAAATACCCGGTGACTGGTTTATCATCTTCATATGTCCCATCTACAAAAAAGGTGACTCTATGAAGTGCAAGAACTATAGAGGCATTGATTACAAATAAATATAGAGGCATATTCCTGATAAACCTCGCATACAAGATCCTATCCAACGTGTTGTGGGAGCGTCTTAAGCCGTTCTGCAACACTATAATCAGCAAGTATCAGTGTAGCTTCCAGCCAGGCAGATCGACCATAGACCAAATATTCACCTTCGGAAAAGTCTTGGAAAATACCAACGATTTTGAAGTCAAGACCCACCATCTTTTCATCACCTTCAAAGCCACATATAAAAGCATTCATCGCCAGAAGCTCTATGTAACGACGGCTGAACTGATGCAGTTTTACTTCGGTTCCACTATAACATCACAAAATGACATCAGTTCAGAGATCAAACGACGAATTACTCTTGTCAACCACTGGCGCTGTTTCTTCTTGCTAAAAATTAATTTTAGAGTAATAAAGCCCTCTCTCAAAGAACCAAGGAGACCTTATAGACCCCAATCATCCCGGTCCTGCTATATGGCGCTGAAGCGTGAACCCTGCCAAAAATGGATGCGAATCTTCTTGGATGCTTTGAAAGGAAAATTCTTAGGGTGATCTTCGGTCCAGTCTGTGTCGATGGAATATACGCGTTTTACGAGCTTTACAGTAACGTCGACTTGTTCAAAAAGCTGAAAATGCAGTGGCTGAGATGGTTGGGTCACTTGGAGCGTATGGATACTGACGCACCAGCCCGACGAGTCTTTTAATCCACCTCTAATGGTCAGCGTAGCAGAGGAAGAACCCATCTTTGGTGGCGCACACAAGTGAAGAATGACCTCAACCAAATTGGAGTGCGTAACTGGAGGCAGTTAGCTAGGGACCGAGCTGACTGGAGGGGCTTTTTGGGTTGGTTGAGGTCGCAGTCCACACTAGACTCTGACCACCATCTAAGGTAAAGTAAGTAAGAACTGATCTATTTATGTGGCGTAACATTGGAAAAATAGCAATACAATGTGCAACTAGGGAAAAGCTCTTCCAAATTATTCCAAACTGGGTTTCGGTAAGGAGATACGTTTTCATGTGATTTCTTCAATGTCATTCTGGAGCGCGTGCAGGGCACGTGTTAACACTGAAGGCACTATTTTCAGCAGACCTGTCCAGCTTCTAGGATGTGTCAATGATATCAATATCATCAGCCAGTACCAACAGGCCGTTATAGAAGCTTTCAAGGCAATTGAATAACAGGCGAAACAACGAGGACAAGACCAAATACATGCTATCAGAAAACAATGGATGAATGGATGAGAATATGTACAGCAAGGAACTCTACATGAGCTGTATCAAGATGTGGATGTAGTCTAAAAAATCAAAAGACGCCGAGTACTTTAGGATGGGTTCGGCCACATCGAACGAATGGACAATAACGCTCCAGCCAAGAGAGTCTTTCAATCCCAGCTCCCAGGCTCGAGAGGATGAAAAAGACTGAACCTCAGGCTTAGAGACCAGGCCATCGAGGATGCAAGAAGGGTCGGTCTAAGAAACTGGAAGCAGCGTGCTTGAATCGTAGCTGATGGACGGCCGCCACACCGTGCTCGTGGAGAAAAAGGGCCTGGTGACTCACAACTTTCACCCATTCCTGGGTGAAACCTGGGACCTTCAATTTTTTTTCGAGTCTGAACGGCCATATCAGAAGCACTTATTCATGACAACTATACTCTTGGAGAATTTGACAGTTCCTCACAAGAGGCAGTATGTACCTCGGAAGAATATACTTTTTTCAGGTGGTAGCAGCTGGGAATCAAACCCAGACCTTTGACATGAAAGTCCAACGCATTAACCAATATAGGTACTATTCTTGATATGTGAAAACTCGATAAAAAAATTCAAAAAACTGGAAATACAATACGTAAGCTCAAAAAATTTTCCATTCATTGAAATAAATTTTTGATTTATGAGAAAAACTAAAGCTCCCTGATACAAGCACTTGATTTTTAACTTTTTGAAGTACAAAACATTTAAAAAATAGTTTTGGTTACACTTCATTTGGAAAAATTGTCTCTTTCCGGATGTGCGCACATTTTTTAAACCTTTTTTAATTTTCAAAAATAAAGAACAAACAAAGACGTCCTTGTATAAGCAAAAAATTAAAAAAAAAAGAAGAAAGGATTCACGAAATAGCATTATCTGGCACATATGCATCATATACATACGTCCATCACAAGAGTCACTCTCATCATAGTGAGTGTTTATATGCAGGATGTGTGCTAAGTATGCAGAGTGCAGTCAGTCATCTGTATCCTCTTCACTTTTTGACTAAACCACACCATCAAACATAAATAGTAAATAAGTTACGTTTGAGAATTATGTATAGTCTGAGGAATCGCGTTGAATTTCTGGCCATGAATCGTATTTTTGAACATTTATTAAGGTACAAAATTTTGTATTTAAATAAAACACAGATATAGGCCATCAAATAACTATTGCTTGATGATTGAAATTATAATTTGTATTTCTTTTTAGTAAAATTAGCAAAACGAGTTTTATGAAAATAGATGGCAACCCTAATGTTCCTTTAAGCGATCGAACTAAAGTTTATGAAAAAAAAATGCAATAAATTAGTGCTTTCAACAAATTGAATACAATTTGTCGATTATGTTAACTGACTATAAAACATTTGTATGAGAATTCCACTATTTACAACCCTACTTCCTAGACTATTATACTAAATAGGTCTTCTGAATGCGCATTGGCATCCTTCTGTTTCAGAATTAACCGCACTTATCAGTGGCCGATATCTTAATTTTGTTTATTCAAAATACAGATGGACTAAATGTGCAACAGAAACTATGAAGATCACATCAGAGAGAGAATCCGATTGAAAACAAACAAAAAAACACATTTTTGTTTTTCAAATATTTGTTTCAAAAATTGATATTTATTTAGTGGTCATCGAGTTAAGGTTGTTCAGTTAAGGATGCTTTCAAGAAGGTTGTTTTCTAAAATAATCAACAAATGACTACATTGCCATATTTTAATTTTTTCTTTTTGTTTCATTTAATGTTTGTTTCATTTTAAGTATAGAATTGATTTGTATCTATTTTAGTAGTCATGAGAAATATTTTATTTTTGCCAAAAAGTATTTTTGCAAAATGTTTGTCCATGTGGAAGACACAAGACACCTTGACATCGATATTACCTATGTGAATGTACGAACAGATGTACATATATATTTTTCTTTTCTTACAAGAATTTATTTCGATTTTCTTAAATAATAATTCCTTGTTTTTACTTTGATGATCTTGCAAATATTTTTCAAATTTTGTATTTTTCTATTTGCAAATATTTGAGTATTCAAAGCCATAATGCATTTTGTAAAAATATAGTAAACAAAGAAACTCACTCGATCACCATTAATGTAATGTACAAGTATAGGTATACATACATATTATGACTATTTTAAATAATAATAAATATTATTTAGTGTTTAAATATAAAAGTAAAAATAAATTCATTATCTCTGTCAAATTTAATAAATCAAAATAAAAACTCACTCTTTGTGCTCGGCTGCACGGTCTCTTTGTCGTCGATTTTTAAACCAATTTGAAACCTGAAATTTAAGAAATAATAATTTTAATTTATTAAAATTTTAATTATACTATGCACAATTCATATATGCATATATTTTTTAATAAATTTCCAGAGATTGTTTGATTTATTTTAAACAGCAGTATTTATGAATTTTCAAATTTATAGTGTTTGTCTTTATTGTGTTAAGTGAACAGATAATGTTTGTATAAATGTAATTATTCTTTCTTTTATTATCTAGTGACTTATTATATCTCAAATCTAATAATAATTTAAACCTTCTTCATTTTGTTTTCAAAAATTTAAATAATATTGTGCTTGACACTCTTCAATGAAAAGCCCTTTAAACTCAGCCATCCATAATGAGTGTCAAGTTAGCAAAGCAACTTTCACGAATCGAAAGTGGATGTATGGATAAATTGCTGTTAACTGTGACAATTTCAAATTTGTCGTTCAATGTTTTCTATGTTTTTTGTTTTATTTTCCTAAATTCATATGAAGTCAGCAAAAAACCCCGGAAAAGTTCCTAAAACCTATTATGTATATTGAAATTTTAATTGATTAATAATTTGTCATACATTTTAAATGTGACAATTTCAACATAGTTGTGCTATGTTTTCTATGTTTTTTGTCAATAATTCATATGAAATAACCTTCAAAAAGGGTTTAAAATTGGTTTCAAATTAATTATATTGAAGTGTTTAATAGTCAACTATGTACGTTTAAGTAATTTCATTGAAAATTTTCAAATACGATTTGAAATTATGTGAAAATTCAATTATGTAAAAATCGAACACACCTTTTGTTAAATAGAATTGAATTGAATTAAAATCAAACTATCCCTGACTCAAAAATTATGTAAAATGTTAACATTTTGTGGCTTCTATATTAAATGGATTAGTTTAAAAACGAAAAGAAGATTACCTACTTCATATGAATTAAGGATAAAAAAACATAGAAAACATTTCACAACGATGTTAAAATTGTCACATATAATCAATGACTAATTAGTAATTAATGACAAATTATTAATCATCAACTGATTTCAATATAGTAATATGTTTTAGGAACTTCTGTTTGTTGATTTCATATGAATTTAAGAAAATTAAATGAAAAACATAGAAAACACTGAATGCCAATTTTGAAATTGTCACAGCAAATTAACGACTAATCAATGATTAATTATTAAACCATAGATCGTTTGGTACAAGAAGTTTATACCATAGAAAACATTAAAAGACAAATTCAAACTGTCGAAACATATGTTCGACTAATTAACGGCTTATTATCGACTTACCCATTTTTCGATTCATGTAAGTTGTTTTGATAACTTGACACTCAAAGAAAACATATCTCGCAAAAATACATAGAAAAAAAATTGAATTCGTCACAACCAGTTAACGGCAAATTATTAAGCAGTAAAATGTTAAGATTTAGAAGTTTATACCACTTTTCGAAAAAAAAAAAACATAGAAAACATAGAATGACAAAACCATAAACCATTGGGTATGAGCAGTTTTTATCCATTTTTGAGGTTGTGCAATGCTTACTTCATGTCATGTTAGCAAAGAATTCAAAAAATATAGAAAACATTGCACGACAAATTACAAAATGTGAAAACTAATTAAAGACTAGTTAACGGCAAATTATTAAGCTATAAACTATTCGATACTAGCAGAGTTTTTACTCCTTTTTAAGGCGGTGTTTTGCTAAGTTGATATCTAGTTAGCGAACGTATTTAAGCAGCATATTCAGCAACTTTTTAATGGGCATTATGTAGAGGAAGCGACAGGAGAACAAAAAAGCATGAGGCCAGTCAGTGTAGATCCAGTCCAAGCGTCCAGTACTGAAGAGGCTAAGGAAGCCATCCACAAGCTTAAGAACAAATGTCCTGGTTGGTAGGGTGCATGCACCACGCTCATCAACTAAGTGTGGGAGGAGGAAAGTATGCCCGACGATGGGTCAAATAGCCCCATATAAAATAAATAAATAAATTGGGTGGCGCAACAGCTCGTGGAGAACCAGGGCCTAGTGACTTACAACTCCCAACCATTCCTGTGTGCGTGCTTTTGGCAGGAATGGAGGGGACCTACAGTTTTTTTTTCCGAGTCCGAAGGGCTAAATGAGAAGCACTTTTTCATGACAAGTATTACTCTTGGAGGATTTGTCAGTTCCTCGCAAGAGGCAGTACCTCGGATAAAACATTTCTGTTTTTAGGTGGCACGGCTGGGAATCGAACCCACACCTTCGGCATGTCAGTCCTACGCACTAACCATCATGCCACGAGGTACTACAAAATAGCCCCATATGCCCAACATAAAAAAAAGCCCATCCTTTGTCCTACAAAAACTGCAGAGGCATATCCCTGCTTAATATTGCCTACAAGATCCTATCCAAACTCCGAACTACTATGTGAGCATGTAAAACCTTTCTGCAACAATATGATCAGCACGTACCAGCATGGCTTCAGGCCAGGCAGATCCACGATAGACCAAATCTTCACATTGAAGCAAGTTATGGAAAAGATCAACAAATTTCAAGTCGAGCTCCACCATCATTTTATCGACTTCAAAGCTGGATATGAAAGCATAAGTTCCAAGAGCTTCTATGGGCGATGTCGGTACTCGGAATCGCATGACGTTACAAAAAACGAGGTGCAACCTGCAAATGGGTAACAGCTCATCCGAGTTATTCCAGACGTGTACAGGGTTCAGACAAGGAGATTCGCTATCATGTGATTTCTTCAACCTACATAGTCTTGGAGTAGATAGTGCGCAAGAGTGGTGTTAACCTGGATGGCACAACATATCTTCTCAATTGCTTGAATATGCGGATGATACCGACGTAATCGGCCATTCCAAGAAAGCTGTACTAGAAGCATTCACAGCTATTGATGAACAGGCGAAACCGAAACGCGTTGGTGTTGAAGTGAATGAGGATAAAACAAATTATCAACAAACAAAGCCTCATCTGTCCATCGCTTTGGACAAAACGTTACTCAACTACCTCGGAACAAACATCAATTCCAAGAACGACACCTTAGTGGAAATCTGATCCTAGGGAACCACTGCTACTTCGGTCTGGCCAAACTCCTTTCTTGAAAGACAAAGTGCACGCTATACAAAACGAGAATTTTATCAGTTCTACTCTATACGGTACCGAATGCTGGACGATAAGTAAAATGGGGGGATTGATACTGGGCACTTTCGGGAGAAAAATTCTTCGGCGGATATAAAGTTCTAGGAAGAGGGCGAATGGAGGAGAAAATTCAATCGTGAATTGTACGAATTGAACCGAGATGTGGATGTAGTCCAAAGAGCCAAAACAAGTAGACTACACTGGCTCAGCCACATCGAGCAAATGGACTGTAACGCTCCAGCCAAGAAAATCTTCGAATCCCAGCCCCCAGGTTCGAGACGGCCAGGGATACCAAACCTCCACTACTAGGGACCAGGCGGTTACAAACGCAAGAGTGCTTAGTCTCAACGACTGAAGGGAGTATGCGGGGGCCGCAACCAACTAAAGACCGCAATATCTCAGCCAGAGTCCATGGATCAGGTGCCGGATAAGTAAGTAAAGCCCAGTAAATACTTGTGAATCATGTCGTGAATCCATACAAAATTTGCATTTTTTCACCCGTGAACGTGCTGGTGAAGCTGTGTAGAGAGTTTTCGTGCACGAGCAATTCCAGTTCAAAATGTACGGGAACTCTTGGTGAACACTTGACAGTTCGATTACAAAAGAAAAATGCCTCATTGGAGATTGGAGGCATTGTGGTTTTAAACGTCAAACGTTCACAACACATTCGCACGTCTGTACCAGTGAGCAATGTCAAAAAATCACTTTGTCTACTGGTGATTGATGCGCGTAAAGTAAGCACCGCCATTTTTGATTTTCGAAAAAAAATTGTGCTGTATTGTGGTCAACTTGTGCTGGCTTCTACCGTAAATATTTTTGAAAAATTCACAAATTTGCAAATTTTACGAAAGAAAACAAGATCGCATTATTGCATCTATTATGGCCAAAACTAAACTTTGCGAAGGGCTGTAGTGTGAAGTTAGCACCGCCATTTTTGATTTTCAAAAAAAAGTTGTGCTGCATTGTGCTAAACTTGTGCTGCCATGTGCCGTAAATATTAAAAAAAAAACGCAAATTTGCAAATTTTACGAATGAAATTTTTGCGAAATTTTGTAATTACTAAAAATAGAAAGTTGTGCTGTTTTGTAACCAATTTGTGCTGCCATATTCCAAAGAGATAAAAAAAATTCGCTTATTTGTAACTTTTACGGCTAAAACACAATTTTGCGAAGCGTGAAGTTAGCACCGCCATTTGCGATTTTCAAAAAAAAAAACTTGTACTCAACTTGTGCTGCCTTGTGCCATAAATATTTTAAAAAAATTTTCATCCGTAAAATTTGCAAATTTGCAAGCCAGCACAAGTTGAGCACAGTACAGCACAGTTTTTTTTTATCGAAAATTGTGGTGCTAAACTTCACGCTCAAGCCCTTCGCAAAGTTTAGTTTTGCCCATAATAGATGCAATTATGCCATTTTTTTTACATCACAACTGGAATTTTGAAATTTCGCAAAAATTTTATTGGTAAAAGTTGCAAATTTGCGAATTTTTAAAAAAATATTTTTTTTGTATATATTTTCTTTATTTCATCGTCATAAGTACTTAAAAAAAACTTGAAAGTGATTCCTTCAAAAGATTGGAGTGTTCCGAAAACCAAAATGGTGGTCACTTCGCTAATTTTTCATTGTAAAGGAAAAAAGCTTCATTTTTTTTTAATGTTTACAAAATTCATAAAGCAAAATAAATTAAATAAAGTTTTCAACTTTTAAGGTTGTAAAAAATTGTGTTGGAGGTAAGTGCTTAAATAGTTCGATATTTTCTTAACTTTGTTGTACTATTTTTACTTGCGATTATAGGTACTATAAGGCAAGTTTTGGATTCGTGCAAAAAAAAAAATTTTGAGATAACAATCAAACATGATATTACGATGATAGAGAACACCAAAAAAGTGGGTGGCAAAATTCTGTCTGTCTGTCTGTCTGTTCGTCTACAGCCTAAACGGCTCGATCGATTTTCTTCAAACTTGGTACTTAGTGGTTTTTTGTGATTTTGCCGACACATTTTTTTCATTTTTTTTTAGAACCAAAAATAACGGTACCTGTCATACATTTTTTTTTGGCAAATTTACATAATCGTATTTTTCTCAAAAACGGCTTGACAATTTTTCTTAAAAAAAATTCAATAAATTTATTTTAGTAAAGGCTTTCTTTGGGTGGAAAACCATTTTTCAAAAATGGTTATTAATGGTACCTCCCAAGGAACCATTTTTAAAATTTTTGATTTTCTTCAAAATGGTATGACCGATTTCAATTAGTTTTTTTATACAAAAGCTTCCAAAAAATGTTAATAGTTTTGTGTACCAACATTTTTGAAAAAATATTTTTTGGATTTTTAAAAAATATTTCAAATTTTTTTTGGAAAATCAAATATTTCGGAAACGGCATCATAGATTTTTTTGAAACTCGATATTTAAGACTTTTTTAGTACTCTCTAAAATATTTTTAGAAAAAATTTTACATTTATGAAAAAATAACGGTACCTTCCATACAAAAGTGAAAAAACCGCAAAGGAAAATATTTTTTTGCTTGAAAACGACTCCTAGGATTTTGATTAAACTTTTTTCATGTACTAAAATTAGTACGATCTACCATCAAAAATTATAAAATTTTACACATAGCAACTATTAGTAGTACCTGTCATAGAACGTATTTTTTTATTTTGAGTTTTCTCGTTATCAGCTTAACGGATTTAGATGAATTTTTTTATATACAAATTTCAGATAAGATTAAATAATATTGGATATCAAAATTTTCAAAAAAAAAGTTTTTGGATTTTTAAAAAAAGTTTCAAATTTTTTTTTTGAAAATTCGATATCTCAAAAACGGGTTGACATTTTTTTTTCAAATTTTGTTTTTATATACACATAAATATATGGTTTAAATCTGCATACCAAAATTTGTTCTTAAAAATGTTTTAAGAATTTTATATATAAAAAATTAATTTAAAAAAAAACCGCTCCAACGATTTTAAATTTTTTTTCCCATACAATCATATTCCATCGTGAATTACCTCATCTATCAAAAGAGTTGTTTTAGCTAATTTAAGTGCCGTATTTCATGCTTCTCTACATTTTTCTCTCATAATTTCCATGTTTGTATATACAATTTTCTTAAACTCGCATTGTCTTGAACATAAGAGCAAGTACGTGCGACCCAGTCGTGCATTTTATTTTATTTAAATTGAAACACAGTAGTGATTTTTTCCTTGCTATTACGATATTAAGCAAATACTCATAGCTAGTGTAAGCATTTCTGCGTTTATAGCTACACTGCTTAAATGTTAAATTTTGACTATAGAAATCCAACTACGAAGTTGCGATATGAGAATATGAAAATAAGCAACGAAACTCTCATAAGCATCTACATATGTATATAGAGAAATAACTATGAGATGACAGAGGACAAACGACGAATTAATGAAAAATGTTAACAGTTTATAAAAAATATTGACTTCCTTCGAAAGTCACTTAATCAAATCATTCTAATCTTACACTTGTTCTGTGAACATGTCAACATAATTTTTTTTTTTTAACTCACCTGTGTCGTTGTCAGTCCAGTAGCCTCTGCTAGTTCACGTTTCTCTCGGGGTGATGGATATGGATTATGGGCATACCATTCTCGTAGAACCGATCTTGATTTTTCCTATCGATTAAAATAAAAAACAAAAAATAAACAAAAATCTATAGAATTATATTTGTTGTTAAGTTTACCATCGAATTTATATCTTATCATTTGTCTGGGCACCTTAATAAAGTATCAAATTACCTAATCCTGAATTTATTTAAATTCTCAAAAAAAAAACACACACACTGAAATTAGAGATCTGGAGGCAAAACAAATTCAATGAAAGTCATTAACAAACTGCTACACAGTCTTAAAGTATGGGTTCAATGAAATAAAAATAAAAAGGACAACAAAAATAAAAAAATGACAATCATGTGATTAACAAGCATTTAAATGCAACTATAAACTGTCAGCGTATACATAACATAGATAAATGAAAAAAAAGACACAAAAAACAATAAATATTAAAATGAGAAGAACCACTATTTAACAAAAACAAACACACATACTATATTGCACCATACAAATTATGGAACCGGAAACAGAATTCAAATCGAATGAATAAACGCGAGCTTATATGAGTCGTTGTGTCTGTCTGCTAGTCTGAGCATCCAAACAGCATGTTACTCGTTGAGCATTCATTGACACAGGCTCGAACATCTTGCAAAGCTATATGTCACTTTTGACAGACCACGCGGAGAATGTGTTACGAAATGGGAGTTAAAATATAAATAGCCAAAAGTATACTCGTAAATCTCCAGGCGAGGATTGAGAGATCGTTAATCGTGGATTAATTGCAAGCTTTAACCACAGAGAGTCGACTGACCGACCAACGCATGCGACGCGACATCGTTAACAAACGTTTATGAAAATTCCACGAATGAAATGTCAATGCACCTGATTTGATGACGTTTCGGAATCACGGTTTTGGATTTTATTTAATTGACCAAATTTATTTGTATTTTGTTTTAAATGTTTGAACAAAATGTGTTTAAATATATGTAGGTGTAGTCAAAGTGGTGTAAATATTTCAGAAGGCAAACATATAATTTTAACATTTTGTTCGATGACAGTTATGGTCCGATAAAAATGTTGTTAAGTCTTTTTTCTTTTAGTATTTGTGTAGGTTGTATATAGGTTCGTATAAGTTGGGCTCTAGGGGTAAAAACTTGTCAAATTAATGGCTGTTATTTGAACTGTCATTTTGACATGTAAAAGGTTCGTTCGATGAACTCTGAAGTCACCCTGAGATCAACCTAAAGTGTTTCTTAAAAACTTGAAGCCCACGTTTCGTTTTTGATTGTATGTTTAGAGTACCAATTTTTTTTCCACTCTTTTTTCACTCCTGCTACTCCAAATTTTCCATATTCTATAGATATAGAACAGTACCCCTACGTTCTGTAACTCTCACATCGATAAAATCAGTCGAGAAACGTTGAAAAATGGGACAAAACTCATGCATTTTGTTTCAGTTTTCATCGTTTCTCGACCAGTTTTTTCGATGCGAGATATACAGAACGTAGGCACAGAACACAAAGAAAAACGAAAACGACCTAATTCTTGCATTCGATAAACGTTGTAAAATGGAAAAACTGTTGTATTTTATTTCAATTTTCATCGTTTCTTGACCAATTTTTTCGAGAACGTGGGCATTGGGTATAGACTTATATTTAAAGCAAAAACATATTGACCCAGAACCAGAAACAGATTAAACCAGCAAGGTCAACAGCGTCGTTATACTACGTTTTCGTTAAGGCCAAAATGATCTAATTTTTCAAATCATAGAAAAAATATTTTCATCTATAATTTGGTTATTTCGCTTGACAGCTCATTTCATTTTTGAATTTCAGCAGACTGTTAATGACTTTTTGTTGCTGTTTTCCTTGTACTTCCATTAAGCTTTGATATTTTCACTTTTTCAGGGCTCTTCAAACTGTTTCCAAGTATAGGTGTGTTTGTTATACTACGTTTTCATTAGAGCCGAAATGTGAAAAGTTAATTCGTAATTTGGTTATTTCGCTTGACAGCTCATTTCATTTTTGAATTTCAACTGGCTGTTAATCGCTTTTTATTGTTGTTTTTTCTGTCTCCTTCCATTGAGCTTTGAAATTTTCATACAAAACCTTTTCAGAGCTCTTCAAACTGTGACTAATTAGGTGTGTTCGATAGGCTTTGACTTAATTTCCAATCTAATTTCGTGCGAATTTGGTTGAAATTATCTCATTTCGAAATATGAATCTGTATGGGAAATGAGATGATTTCGTGTCGCATTTGGAAATTTTCAACGAAATTACCTCATTTGGTGTAATGAAAACGTAGTATTTAGGTTTTGTGACTAAATTTCCATTCTTATTTCGTGCAAATTTGATTGAAATTATCTCATTTCGAAATGTGAATTTATGTGCGAGATGAGGTGAATTGGTATCGAATTTGGAAATTTTCAACGAAATTACCTCATTTGGTGTAATGAAAACGTAGCATTAAGAGACCCAAAGTCCTAAATTTGCTGTTGCTAATGCATTGCATTTTCCGTAACGATATTCAGAGGCACCACACTGCAGGATATGAAATACTTTCGGCATGAAGCTTGTTGCTTTGTTTTTATTACCTTTGTTTCTATGCGAAATGTCAAACAGATGAAATGACGGTGCTGATGGCAATGTGATGTTTGATAAATATTTGCTGGCCAGCGTGCTGTTTTCCGTTGATGGTGATAGTGATGGTTTAATCTGTTTCGGTCATAAGTTCTTGATGCGGTGAATTCAAAAATTGAATGGATCTGTCAAATTGACATTTATTTCCCTTCACTTGTCTAACATTTTTTTTTTAAGTTTTTTTTTTTTTGCAATAGAAACAATTTTTTTCCAAAACAGCCCATATTAGTCCAAAGTTCTGTCAATTTAATTTCTTTTATATGAATTTTGACAGAACGTTGGACCAAAATGGGTAGGAATTGTTAGTTTTGGGTTTTGGGAAGTACACGAACTAACCTTTTATATGTCAATCACATAGCTAATTGACCTTGTGTCTTTTTCTTAAATTCTAGAACAGTGTTCACATTCGACTGATAAAATGAACATTTTTCGACTTTCCAGTATTCTTGCTCTCACTCCTTCAGGGAATTGAGATGCGAGTACTGAAGTGTCAAAAAATCTAGTTCTTCAGCCCAGTGTGAACACCGTTTTCGGGTTGTCAAGAAAACATGGGTGAGTTCTGGTCCCTAGGTTTGTTTAAAAAACAAAGCTTACTTAGAGATGGTGGTGCCTAGCTCCATCTATTCCAAAAATATAAAGCTTTTGATTTATGTGCGGTTTCTGCTTCTTGCAGACGCATTGAATCACTGACGTCACCAAAAACATTGTCAATATACTGTCAACGTATATATGCATGTGCCAACGCATAAATAGTTGACGATCATATGAAAATGACGCAACTCGTCAATGTTGTTCCAAAATTCATTGACGTGTTATCTGTGTCAACGTGATGTATACCTTTTGGTGGTGTCAATGTATGGAAACTTAAAACATTGACGATTATACTACTTGACCCCATATGAACACTATGAACGTTAATGCGCGCTTGACGAGAGCAAAAATGAATCTTTTTTTTTAACAATACAATGTGGATGGACTTAGGACAATTGGATGACATTTAGATTCAAATACACTTTTTCCATCAAAATATAGTTCGTCCCAAATCTGTGAAGCCATAAATTGTCAAATTCCATTGAAGGATGGCTATGATGTCGATGGATTAGAAAACCTCCAAGAAATCAAACATTTTTGAAGTCTTTTAACTGTTCCGGAAAGAAGTGATTTTAGGGTAGTTTGGGTGAATTTAAATCGATATATACTTCCGCCGTTATAGTTTGTCCCCCATCTGTCAAGCTATGAATTGTCAAATTGCATTGAAGGTTCGCAAAATGCAACATTTACAAGATAAATAGCCTTATCAATTGGGAGCAGAATGACAGTTCTAATTCTAAAAAGAAGAAAAATAGGTTTGTTTGTCAACATAATATTTCTTGCAAATTTTCACAATATGTGGTCATAGACCATAGAATAAAAAGTTCAAGTTTGGGAAACTTGCTTCTCGATTTGATTTCAGAATCGAAACCAGAAGAGTTTACACGTATCGAGTCAGTGTTCCGGATTGGCAATCATAAAGCCATGAGATTAAAGGTCAACGCAGGTTACGTTGACATGGCAACGGTAAGGATACAGTCAACGCGGTAGTGTGCAGTCTGTCAACGTGTTCTAACAGCGTTACAGGGTGATGACATCATTCCAATGAAGATAATCAACGAATTGGCCGTTAAATTCGTCAAAGCGTGGACAGTATTCTGCGATACCGATCACGTGACAAGATAACTTTAGGACAGAAATTGATGTCATTTTGACATCAGAAAGTCAACGCGTTGACCATTTGCGTTGACCGTCTCATCGTAGCTTATCTCTTGTCACAGAAAATGGCATGTCATCCGTTCAGATTGGGTAGAAAGTTCCAACCAACTGAAAACTTACACGAGAAAATGAATGGTATAAAGTTGAAATTCACAAGGCCCTGGATCTCTATGAGCTGTCATGCTACAAAATTAAATCTATTTCAGATATCAGATACAGGTTCACATTGTTGCGCCGTATACTACTGTCCTACCTTTCAATTTTGACAGTGCTTCAAGCTTCAGCAACAGCTACACTATTGTTTTCAGGCAACAAAGACTTGTTACTTTTATTTTGCTCCAGTAATTAAAAAAAAAAAAACGTTACAGCTTTTTGAGAAGCCATGAGTCTACATTTGCTAATTACAAGTCATGTGTATAAATTATCTCCGTTTTTTTTTAAAAGTCTGTTTAAAGAGGGTTCTCCATTTAATTTTAATTTCCCATATATACTGGGTATCATCCCTTATTTTTCCTTAACCTAGATGCTCTACCCTTTACAATTCCAAGTATAGGTAGGTAATTCAAACCAAAACATTCCTAGGCTTTCGAACTCTATTTATACCATTGCAAGGATCAAAATGAAATTATCATAGGTATACATACATACATGTCCCCCTTTTTTCATTTCCTTATTATTTATATATGTGAAAATTTCCCATCAACTCACCTTAAAGCAATAGCTTGTCTCTTCTCCGTCCCAAATTGTGCGTGGTAGTGGAAATTTACGACGGACACGATATTTACCAACAGCACCTAGAGGTCTTCCGCGCAGTTTTTCGGCTTCAATATAATGCGCTACACATCAGTAAGGAAGAAACAAAAAAAAAAGGAAAATTCACAAGGATAAAACAAAGTTGAACATTTTTTTTTCAATATTGTTAGCACAGGTGTTATTTTAAGAAAAAAAAAAAAAGTTTGTTTGTTTTATTAATATTTTTTTTATTTTACCTTTTAACCATAACGCTTGTAATTTAGCATGATTGTGCGGTGAGAATTGATGATGTTCTAATAGTCTATAGAGCTCTTTGTATTGTCCTCGATGGAATGCAACAACTGCTTTTGCTTTAAGCACAGATTCATTAAGTTGCAATTTATCACATTGTGGCAATGACCATAGAAATCGTCCCAGTCTTTCAATATTACCAGCTTGTTGCAGGACCTGTTGAGATATGTAATGGACTTTAAGATGTGTATTCTTTATTTATTTGGAATCTTATGTTCAAATTTTTAAGTAAGACTTCACTAGGAGAATTAACGAAATGTTTACAATTTTAATACTTCTAAGCTGGGTGACCTGCGCCGTGACTTATCAAGAAACTATTGTTTGTTCAGAACTTGCTCTTGGTCCCCGGGTAACTATCTGCGTATCCCTAAGCTAAAATTACAGGTGGAAAAGGCCTCTAGCTGTCTAGGATATGTTACGGAGGGAAGAAACCGACACTACTGCTCGGATAAGAAATGAAAACACGTTGACAACTGTTGGCTATTATACTTAACTTGGAAAAAGATTGTTTGCTGGAATGTGAAGACACTTCTTGACAACGGAAGTTAAAAAAATGCCAGATACCTCCAAGAGAAAGAATTCATGCAGGGACATCTTATGGATTAGTGAAGCTAGATGGTTGGGTTTGGGGAAATTTAAGTCTCCAACCTGTAACACTGTACTGCCCTACTCCTAAAAGACTGCTTTCCAAAACAGCTCTCAAAAGCTTAATTTCCTGCGATCCTTTAGATGACGAGATATTGAGAGCCCTAGGTTCCGGACTAGAGTAGGTCGTTTCACCATCATACAGTGCTAAGCCCCAACGAGCTCTCTTCTGTCGAGGAGTAGGTGGCCTTTTATAACCATCTGAGTGCCGCCCACACTACGTGGAGTCATGATAATAGTAAAAGAAAACTTGAATGCTAAAGTTTGGCAATGACAATTATGGGCTCAGGCATGTTATTGAGCAGCATGGTATTGGTGACTGAAACGACAATGGTGAACGTTTTGTAGATAATGGTAACGCCAACCACCTTGTAATAGGAGGGGCCATGTTTGAGCACAGGATTTGCCACAAAGTCAGTTGGGTGTCGACTGACAGACAATCAATTTCCAACCAAATTGATCACTTTGTGATACGTTTGTAAAAAAAGGGGTGCTGACATGGGAATGGCCTGTGATCATTTACCATCTGCTGCAGTTTGGATATCCCAAGAAAACAGCCGAATGCCCAAGTTTAATACCGATAAACTTTAAGATCCCGCAGTCCGCCAACAAGTAGGGGACCAACCACCTTTCACGAGGATTGAGAGCAATCAGTAGCACGGAACCCATCACCTCCATCGAAAACCCTTGGTGTGATGTGCAAAATATTTTCATAACCGGTGCTGAAAGAATAGTCGGATGGTCGCAAGAAAGAAAAAGTGTCTGGCTTTCTGAAGAAACTTGGGCTTGAAAGAAAACATCTCACAGCTCGCACATGTAGCTGCTCCAGTAGCAAAGAGAAACGAGCTAGAGTCTGCGTATCACACGGAGATGCGAGAAGTTCACGTAGCGTGTGACGTGATAAGCGTAACTAAAGGGTGTTTATTTTAGACGTGTGGTTTTCAATCTGGCAATACTTTTTTTGGAGTTGGGCTTTCTAACAGCTGTCACTTGATTTGTTCTCAGTTTGGTTCGCCATTTCATAGTGAATAGACTTATGAACAATTATTTTATTACCAACATAATGGTTCGGTTCGTGCATCGTGCGCTGCGTCCAATTCGAGCAACCATGGATAGGTTGGATAATGCGCATCCTTAGAGATGCCGTACAGTGCACACCAAAGACGCTTTTGCTGCTGTGGAGCAGAGTATCGAAGAAGACCCAAATGAGTCTATCCGCCATTGAGTCGTAAATTGGGGGTCGAAGATTCGTTTTCGAAAATTGGGCCTCTTGGCTATAATTTATTCGAGCTAGCCACGGCGGTAAATTGCCCGAAATCATTTTTAAAACATAATGGCAAACCCTTATATTTATAAAAAAGCTAAATTCTTGACAATTACATTAAATTATATGCGTGAATTTCTTCTTGAAAACCACACGTCTAAAAAAAACACCGTTTATATCAACAAACTGGCTACAGAAGCAGAAGAGGCTGCAAGCAAGTGTGACAGTAGGACCATCTACAGAATTACCAAAGAGCTCTGAACAAGACCTTGTAAAAGACACAGACGGATCTCTGCTACTTTCGAATGAGAACCAGCTCAAAAGGTGGAAGGAGCTCTGTTTTAAACCGCGTTTCCACCAGAGAAGTGAACCTAACACCCAATGGCCCGTCCATTGCAACGCACTCCCGAATACTCACTGCATCTCCCAGTAGGGAAGAACAAAGCAGTTGGACTTGAGGGGTGCGTTGAATATCGATCACGACTTTACCTGCTGTTTATTTACTGCATTCGACAGTGTCAATAGAGAACTTATATGGGCTTGCTCTGCGCAGGAGAGGTATCCCAGATAAATTGATTGCTATTATTGAAGCTCATGTGATGGATCTAAATATCATGTTCTGCATAAGAGTCAGAGGAGTTAACATCTAAAATGGAATTATCAAAGGTTGTATACTGTCGCCAATACTATTCCTGTTGGTGATAAGTGATGTACTGCATGCAGTCTTGCCGACTGAAAAGGGAGGAATTCAGTGGAGTCTGCAATCTCAATCTCTGATCTCAAACATCTGGACTATGCGGATGATGCGTGGCATATGCTTACTCTCACGTAGGATCATGGATCTCCATCGAATGACAACAAAGATGGACAAAAGAAGCTAAAATCATTGTGTTAAGTATAAATAAGGTAAAAACAAAAAGGACCAGTTTGGGAACTTCTACCCAAGTAGATATTTCTGGACAACCATTAGAGATGGTAGAGGGTTTTCAATATCTTGGAACTATTGTTCCTCCTGATGGTGGGACTGAACAAAGGCTGATGCGTTCGGAATGCTGCCCAAAATATGGACAAACAACTCTATGGGTGAAGCACTTCAAAAGTAACACCCGCTGTCACAAGAACAAAAGAAAGCTGCGAAACGTTCGTGAATAGATTTATGCGAAATATCTCGAGGATTTTCTGGCCTAACCGTTTCTCCAATGATGAACTCATGCGAGGAAAGGTCAGGAAACCATCGACTCTCTCATACGAATACGAAAGTGATAGTGGATTGGACATACGCTTCCGAAAAGGTCACGAGTACATTGTGTTGCGAGTCAAGCGATGCAATGGAACCCTCTCATGCAGCAGACACACGAGAGGGCCAACCTAGAAGTACTTGGTGAAGAACAGGGTTGCCAAGTCAAGAAGCACTTGTGTTGCCCAATTTCAGAATTTTTGTAGCCTAAAATTGCTGCCCTAAATGTAGATCAAAAACTAGCCCAATCTCATTTAAAAAATCTAGAATATTCTGGACGAATTTGCGAATATATTGTTGGACTTATGGAACGAACTCATAGAAGTCATAGAGGTAATATGAAATTGGAAAGCTTTTTTCAAATTTTTGCAAATTTAAGAAAAAAATAGCCCAGTTTATGATAAATAGCCCAATCTGACAACCCTGATGAAGAACGGTTCAAGAGGAATCAGCGCAACTGGGGAAGAGTTAGAAAGACCTGAGGTACATCTCCAGAAACAGTGCACAATAGGGGGGCTTACATGGACCAACATGCTCGTCAACATGTCTCGATGGAAAAAAATAACTGTACACCCATCCTTGCGTTTACATGGATACTGATGTTGTCGAGCATCATTATTTTGAATTTTTCGGAACAAACGCACGCAGTATGGCTTGCAAAATTTTTTTTATAAACTTTGCTTTTTATTTCCCAAACCTCTGGTAAAGTCTCCTCAAATACGGAAAATTATCTCCAGAACTCATTATTTGTTACTGTTGCCATTTTTTTCCCGTCACCGTGGCTAAATAATGCAACAAAAAATACATATCTTGTCGAGTATCTGTTTACACAAGTTGGCTGGTTGGACGAGCCAGCAAGTTTTCAAAACATTTTGAAAACCGTCGAGCATATTGGTCCAGCAGTTGTTTTTGCGTTTAAATGATCGAGCATGGCTCGACAACCAACCATGTTGTCGAGCATCTTGGTCTATGTAAGCCCCCCTAATAGCGCATAGGAGTTGTGAAGGCCCTATGCCCCGTAAGGGGAACCTAACGGACGCAACAGGTCCAAGGACCTATGTAAGTAAGCAAGTGAGCTACAGGGAAGAATGAAGGAGTTTAACTCACGTATATTTGTTGTGTGCACATCTAATGACCAATCAGAACTTGAATTAGCATTGTGATCCCCGATAACTAGTATCAATGGGTTTTAAAATTCCATAGTGCATGCTGGGATAACCATCAGGAACGGAAAAGCATGACCCTTAATTTATCCCTAAATTTATTCTGTAGTGCAAAAGTAGTTGATTCTCGAAAGTTCGCTTCTGAAGTTGATTGAAGAACCTGCGGTAATAACACTCAATTGGCAACAATATCATTCTCTTTCATGAATAACTTTCAACTTTATAGTCATAGGACTTGAGACAGTTGTTGTGAACGCCAAAACAAAACTTTGAAAAGCACCTTGACATCAAACGCCTGACTAATTGATTAAATCATCAACAAAAATAATCCCAATAAAGGAACTTAAACAAAACAAATTCAAGAGAAAAAAAAATAGTAAACAAATATATATTTAGAATTGGAAGCACCTTTCCCTTTTGAAAAATAAACAAACACAACAAAAAAAGACTTACCTCACAAACGCACGCCACTTGCTCTTGTGTAAACCCAAAACTGGGCAACGATTCTCGACCTCCGCCAGAACTATTGCCGCCACTACCATTTGTCCCACTGCCAATTAATCCACCACCCCCACCGCCTATCGACGAACCATTTTGATTTAAAATATCTAAACTGCTGCCAGTGTTATTGGCATTGTTGTTGTTGTTATTGCTTGTACTATTGTTATTGTTGTTGTTGTGCTGTGCTGCAATCGACAAGCCCGTCGGACTGTATGGCGGGGTGTGTCGACTGCTTATCACCGCCGCATTAGCAGCTGCAATATCGTAGAAATCTGTCGCGGGGTGCTGGAGCATTTTTTATTATTTTTTGTTTTTGTTTTTCTTTTGTTCTTTCTCAACAAAAAAGAAAATTTACTAATTTTATCTATAATACTTGGATCTATTTTTTATACACAAAAACACTATATTAATATTGCCATTTCTTTAAGAAAAAATTATTGATGCAATTATTTTAGTTTGAATTTTAATTTAATTTTAAATACAATGATGCCATTATCTGAAAATAGAAAACAAAAATTATAATTTTATTTTTATATAAATACAAACAAATTTTATTCAATTTTAAAAACATTAAATTGTATAGAATTATTTTTAAATATAAAAATACTTTTGTGGTTTTATTTTTAATAAAAGGGAACGACGATAGCTTCATATGAATGCAGGTACATATCAAATTAAACACATCTGTAACGGATTATTTCGCATGAGAAATGTCATTTTTGATGTGCAACATATCATCCAGAGACGTCAAAGACTTTGACGTTGCAATGTGCTTTTACAACGATTATGACCTTTTCACAATTTATTCTAAGTGTGTACGTAGTATAATGTTATTCGATTTAGAATTATGTAGAAGAAATTCGAATAAGCTCCCCATACCTTGTTGTTTTGTTTTTAGTATAATTATTATTATTTATTGACCATGGACATGGTGTACGTATAAGATTTAACATGTTTGCGCAATTAATTTTTGACATTTTTTTGATAGGTTTTAAGATATTGAAACACGTCAGAATTTGAGATGATTTCTGACGTTTTTTCGGTTTTTGTTGTCATTGAACTAAAAATATTGTTTTATTTTTTCCTTGTAACAAAAAAGATGATTTATGTGAAGCTGTATTGCAGATTGTTGATACTATTTTTAATTTGTTGTTAATAGAGGATGTAGCTATATGAAAATATGCTATAAGTCATAAGAAATTTGGCAATTTGTTGCCAGCATGTATGTAAATTGATATAAACATCAAACGTTATAATGACTTGTTGGCAATAAAACAGTATTTTAATGACTTGTTTTATGGAGTAGTATGAATAGTTAATGAATTAAAAGTTTTGCTTCTGTTCTCTTTTTGACTTTATTAAGGCATTAAACATAAACGGTATTTTTATATTTAGTTTAACATAAAGATATAAAACTTAAAGGACTTTCTTTACACGATAACAGAAGTCATATGACCCGTGGTGGACTTCTCAAATGAGATTTCATTTCAAGTCAAGTCAATTAGATACTTGAAATCATCTATTGTTGTTCTCAATCAAAATTCTGGATTTTCTAAGAATATTTTCTGTTTTTAAAGCTCTGAACTCATTATTTTTCATTCAAACAACAAATTCCATTTGATTTCTCAAAAAGAATAAGCTGCGCAGTTTTAATTTCAAAAAAGTCATACGTCGGCTTTCTATCATAAACTCGTAAGACCAATTTTAATAGTCGCTTAGAAGACACAAAAAACTGATTTAAAAGGTAATACAATGGAAAACTAGGATGGTAAAAGGTTTTTAAACTGGTTCATAGAGCCAAAGGGAACCATGACACAGTTACTAGACATTGATATTTGAGTCCACTGATTTATTTTGATTTGAAATATATAAAAATGTAATTTAAGGCCTTACGAGGTTTTGACATAAAGCCGACGATATCCTTTTTGCTTTTGAGAACTCATATGAGTTCTTTGAGTGCGTTCAGACGATTTGGTATAATTTTTGTTTGGCATGAGAAGTCATATGACTTCTAAAGTGGCCTTAAGTTTTAAAACCTGGGTCCTCTATCACAAACCAACCTTTTCCCTAAAACTTTTCTATCCACAAGCTTTTTTTCAAAGCGAACCTCTGTCTATCAACTGCTACTATCACCTCCCCGCGGTAAAAATCGGGTGCCTAGTAACTTTAACTGAAGATGGGGTTCCAATCCCTGTGGATGGTTTTAGGGGGCAGCAAACGAGAGAGGGAGAGGAGTGCTCCCACTAAGGCACTTCTCCTTTATCCAGGCGGCAGCGGAGGAATTCTCCAGATAGAATCAACGGTGGCGTCTACAGTTCCAGTTAAGTTGAGCTACTAAGTGAACACCTTATACGGACTACTACGACATATTCGGAGCTCAGACCTATAAGGAGCGGTTAATCCAGCTCCCCGCCCTTGGAGTTATATTGTAAGGGTCTGGTCCTCCAGGTTGGGGGTCGTGCCGTCGGGGTGACCTCCCGGCCACCTTAAGCTAATAAGTTGCGAAGCAACAACAAGCCTCGGATACGGACGGATTTACTGTTGACGAAGCAAGCAAACGAAATAAGGACAACGAACTTCGGATCTGCGCGTGGAATAGACCACGTGCAGCCGAACATTTAGCGGAAGACCTAGACTGCTACAAAGCAAACATCACCGCCATCCAAGAAGTGCGATGGGATGGGCCGGGCAAAAGAAAACTAAAAGACTGCGATATCTACTACGATGACTGTTACCGACCACAAGGGCAGCGTCTCTTTGGATGTGGACTCGTCGTTAGAGACAGACTTAGGCAAGAAGTCTTGAGTTTCAACTATATAAACGAGCGCCTCACGACAATTCGCATAAAGGCTAAGTTTTCCAACATTAGCCTGATATGAGAGCATGCCCCCACAGAGGAGAAATATGACGACACCAAGGATGAGTTCTACGAGCTCCTGGACAAGACATACACTAAAATTGTCTTGGGTGATTTTTATGCCAAGCTAGGAAAAGAAGACGTCTTTGGTGGCACAATCGGAAGCACGCCACCACCTCCGATAACGGACTCAGGCTAACCGACTTTGCTGCGGGGCGAAACGTTATGGTAGCAGTTCCCGCATCTCGATATACATAAAGGGGACATGGTGAGTTCCTGGTCAATCAACTGCCAACCGCAAGGAACTCCTCCAGTATCAAGGATCTCCGGAAGTTCTAAGGAACCAACCTTGACTCGGACCACTACCTCGTTGTAGCCATGGTAATGCTACGGATATCCAGACCAAAGCTAAAACAGGGAAATACTATGAGAAACTTCGACGTGCGTCGGACGGCTACAGTTGCAAGAAATCACCAGATCCTTTTCCAATCGAATCTCTCGCGCCCTCTTAAAAAGTCCTATGCAGCCAACTGCAAGTATCGAGAACCAGTGGAAAAATTACCAGGAAGCCATCAGAGATGCCGCCTCTGATGTGCTGGCCCTCTCACGATCACCACAGCCAAAGCCAAACCCCTGGTTCGACAAAAAATGCCGGCAAGTACATGCAGCCAAACAACAGGTACACAAAGCGGCGCTGCATATAGAACGACCAGAGCTGCACGCGAGCTCTACGAGCAGAAAAGGAGAGAGGAACACAAGCTTCTTAGAAGGAAAAAGAAAGAGCATGAGAAGCGCGCGATCGAGGAATCAGAGGGATGCTATTGCAGGAATGAAGTTTGGAAGTTCTACCAAAAAGTAAAAGGAACAAGGCCCGAACCGAAACCTGTAAGGATGACCACTACCATGCAGATTGCACCATTCAACCTGGACGACGCACTATGGGCCCAGGTGACGTTTTGCGTCTCAAAAATCTGTAACTTTTTTGTCTTGCGAGATAACACGCTGAAATTTCGCATATATTTTTTTGAATATATTTCCAACAAAATAATGTAGGTTTCTAAACGTTAAATGTATGCTATTTTTATTTAAAAATTATTCAAGCATTTTCATACACACAAATCACGGAATAAACACATAACACCGTTATTTGTTTGTGTCATGTTATTTGAAATTGAAGTTTTTTTCTCTAAATTTACAATAAATACAAATTAAATTAAAAAAAGTAGTATAAAGGAAAGGGCACGGTAATGGCAAGAAAAATTCTTGCTCTGCATCTTATTTACAGGATCCAACCTAAGCAATTATTGACCCCCCTCTTACTCCAGTACCAATAAAGTCAGGTACTTCAAATTTGAAGTATTTACTTAACTAATCAAGTTCAGGCGTTGCAATAAATTTCAATTTCTAAGAATTAGTGGTTCCTGAGATATATAGATCTTCATACATCACTAAAACCATGTAACTGACCTGCTCACCCCTCACTCGCTGATTGATAGATCGTCAAAATTATGGAAGAATCTTGAAATTTCACAAAACGGAAGGCCTTGTTGTGCATAAAAAAGAAAAAATTGATATTTACCATTTAGGGTAGGGGGCGTGTTATCCATCCGTTTTCAGTAAATTTGTATTTAATTTACATAAATATGGAGCACTTCCACGTAGCACATAGATCTTTGAGTTTTGACGGAATAATAGGGCTGTTTAATGCATGTAATAGAAAAATTTTAGATTTTGCATTCAGGAGGCGTGGCATCAACACAATTTTTCAGAAGTGTTATCATCTATCAACAATATAGAATTGTGAAATTTGGTAAAGCGGTAGAACTTGTAGAGCATACATAGCTAGCAATTGAAAACTTGAGATTTTCCATTAGTGGGCGTGACGTCCACCCACTTTCTAAAATCTATCAACTAAATGGAAATTTTGTCGTAGAATGATGAAATTTGGTAGAGTATAAGGGGTGTAGTGCATTGGAAAATTGAAAAATTTGATATTTTGTATTCAAGGGGCGTGGCATCCACCCATTTCCTCAACAAAGGAAAAATCTTTACAAAAAGAATTAATTAATCAATTGAGAACAAAAACTTGACCAGTCAAATAATATAAGACAGACTTTGACAATTCAAACTCACCTTTTTTTAAACATTCTTTTCTAAACTTTATTTTTGTCACTTTTAATCTTTTTTTCACACTCTTAAATAACTAATATACCAATTTTGTATGTACATATGTATGTCACACAAGTATTTTGCAAACCTATGAAATCAAAATTTAATGTGAGTGTTCTGCTGTAATAAATAAAATGCACGACTGGATCGCACGTACTTGCTCTTATGTTCAAGTTGTGTGGAACTTAAGAACTTTAAAAAATATTCAAGTAATTATAGAAAAAGTATAAAAAGCATTTAAATCGTTCTTTTAATTGCTTAAACAGCCTGATAAATAACTTAGAGCTCAAAAAAAAGTATGCCATTTGATTACTTAAAAAAATATCAATATATGCAAAAAAAAATTTAAAATCGTTGGAGCCATTTTCTTAAAAATTAATTTCTTATATATAAAATTTTTGTAACATTTTTCAAAAAAAAATTTGGTATGCCAATTTTGAGTATATATTAATATACATTTAAAACAGAAATTTCAAAACAATTCATCAAGCCGTTTTTTAAATATTGAGTTTTCAAAAAAAAAATTTGAATCTTTTTTTAAAAATCCAAAATTTATTTTTTCAAAAATTTTGGTATGCAGTATTATTTATATTTTAACAAAGCTTTTGTGCAAAAATTTTTATTGAAATCGGATGTGCGGTTATTGAGAAAACCAAAAATCAAAAAAACCGTTATATGACAGGTACCGTTAATAAATGTTTTTGGTGATTTTTTTTCTTACTAAAAGGTATATCAAGTCTGCAATAATACACTGATTTTTTTTTATCAAAATCGTTGGAGCCGTTTTTGAGATAAATAAACTTTTCCTTAACGGTTGTATGGCAAGTACCGTTATTTTTTGAGCTAAAAAAAAAAATTTCAATTTCACCTCTGGAGAGTTACAAAAAAACCTTAAGTTCAAAATTTGAAGAAAATCGCTTCAGTGGTTTAGGCTGTAGGTTGAGGTACGGACAGACAGACAGACAGACAGACAGACAGAATTGTGCCACCCACTTTTTTCGTGTTCTCTATCATCGTAATGTCACGTTTGATTGTTATCTCGAAATTTTTTTTTTGCACGAATCCAAAACTTGCCCTATAGTACCTATATCGCAAGTAAAAAGATGTTAGCAAACTGCAAAATGGTCGATCCAAACTGGTGGAAAATTAAGAACTTTCAAACCCTCCTTTTATTAATTTTAAAATAATTTCTTAGTATGTTCTTGGAATCAATTTTAAGTCTACAATGGTTGGGAACCAATTATAAACGCTTAAGATTTCATGCGAAAAAAGAAATTGCAAAAACATGTAAAATCTGTGATTTTTTGTTCTACTTCTTATAATAGGTTTATATTTCTTAATCAAAGAAAAGCAATTAAAAGCATACAGATTTTTTATATGTTTTAGTTTATGAACTAAGGAATAATTTGCACCCTAGAACTAAACGGTGGATGACGGTGGAAGTACTTAAAACTCCAATCGAAATTTGGCAAAAGCTAAAAAAAACATGTGTTATTGACAAATATAAATTTATCTTAACTATATATTTTCCAAAACATATTTTTGCAAATTCGAATAGTAGAAATAACAAACTTTCCAAAAACATATAACATTTACACTTTATCATCATCAATAATTAAAAGAAAGTGGTTTCAATAGTAGCTTCACTATGTCACTCAAACAGTGTTTTTTTCTAGAAGCACTTTAGAAAGGGTTAAATACTAGAAAGACTGGATGGAAACACATTTTTATACTGGAATTTGTACTTTGAGTATTCCTAAATTCATTTCTGATAAGAAATTAATCTTAAAAATAGTTTTGAAAAAAAAATATTTTGAGACGCAAACCATCATTTGGGCCCATAGTGCGACGTAGGCCGACTATTCCGCCCACCCAATCTTGACGAAGTGAAGATAGCTATATCTAAACTTAAGTCCAATAAAGCTGATGATGGCCATATGGATGAGCTATTCAAAGTGGCTGGCGATGAATTGGTTAGGAGTCTGCACCAGCTCATCTGTTAAATATGGTCGGAGGAAAGCATGCCCGATGTTTGTCCGATCCTCAAGAAAGGCGATCCTCTGGACTGCACCAACTACAGAGACATCAGTATTCTTAATATCAAATATAACATGCAACTTGCACATGCAACTTGCACATGCAACATGCAACATGCAACATGCACATGCAACATGCACATACAACATGCACATGCAACATGCACATGCAACTTACACATGCAACTTGCACATGCAACATGCACATGCAACTTGCACATGCAACATGCACATGCAACTTGCACATGCAACTTGCACATGCAACTTGCACATGCAACTTGCACATGCAACTTGCACATGCAACTTGCACATGCAACTTGCACATGCAACTTGCACATGCAACTTGCACATGCAACATGCACATGCAACATGCAACATGCAACAAGCACATGCAACATGCAAATGCAACTTGCACATGCAACTTGCACATGCAACATGCACATGCAACTTGCACATGCAACATGCACATGCAACATGCACATGCAACTTGCAAATGCAACTTGCACATGCAACTTGCACATGCAACTTGCACATGCAACTTGCACATGCAACATGCACAATGCAACATGCAACATGCAACATGCAACAAGCACATGCAACATGCACATGCAACTTGCAACATGCAACTTGCACATGCAACATGAACAAGCAACTTGCACATGCAACATGCAATGCAATGCAACATGCAACATGCAACATGCAACATGCAACATGCAACATGCAACATGCAACATGCAACATGCAACATGCAACATGCAACATGCAACATGCAACATGCAACATGCAACATGCAACATGCAACATGCAACATGCAACATGCAACATGCAACATGCAACATGCAACATGCAACATGCAACATGCAACATGCAACATGCAACATGCAACATGCAACATGCAACATGCAACATGCAACATGCAACATGCAACATGCAACATGCAACATGCAACATGCAACATGCAACATGCAACATGCAACATGCAACATGCAACATGCAACATGCAACATGCAACATGCAACATGCAACATGCAACATGCAACATGCAACATGCAACATGCAACATGCAACATGCAACATGCAACATGCAACATGAACATGCAACATGCAACATGCAACATGCAACATGCAACATGCACATGCAACATGCAACATGCAACATGCAACATGCAACATGCAACATGCACATGCAACATGCAACATGCAACATGCAACATGCAACATGCAACATGCAACATGCAACATGCAACATGCAACATGCAACATGCAACATGCAACATGCAACATGCAACATGCAACATGCAACATGCAACATGCAACATGCAACATGCAACATGCAACATGCAACATGCAACATGCAACATGCAACATGCAACATGCAACATGCAACATGCAACATGCAACATGCAACATGCAACATGCAACATGCAACATGCAACATGCAACATGCAACATGCAACATGCAACATGCAACATGCAACATGCAACATGCAACATGCAACATGCAACATGCAACATGCAACATGCAACATGCAACATGCAACATGCAACATGCAACATGCAACATGCAACATGCAACATGCAACATGCAACATGCAACATGCAACATGCAACATGCAACATGCAACATGCAACATGCAACATGCAACATGCAACATGCAACATGCAACATGCAACATGCAACATGCAACATGCAACATGCAACATGCAACATGCAACATGCAACATGCAACATGCAACATGCAACATGCAACATGCAACATGCAACATGCAACATGCAACATGCAACATGCAACATGCAACATGCAACATGCAACATGCAACATGCAACATGCAACATGCAACATGCACATGCAACATGCAACATGCAACATGCAACATGCAACATGCAACATGCAACATGCAACATGCAACATGCAACATGCAACATGCAACTTGCAACATGCAACATGCAACATGCAACATGCAACATGCAATGCAACATGCAACATGCAACATGCAACATGCAATGCAACATGCAACATGCAACATGCAACATGCAACATGCAACATGCAACATGCAACATGCAACATGCAACATGCAACATGCAACATGCAACATGCAACATGCAAACATGCAACATGCAAACATGCAACATGCAACATGCAACATGCAACATGCAACATGCAACATGCAACATGCAACATGCAACATGCAACATGCAACATGCAACATGCAACATGCAACATGCAACATGCAACATGCAACATGCAACATGCAACATGCAACATGCAACATGCAACATGCAACATGCAACATGCAACATGCAACATGCAACATGCAACATGCAACATGCAACATGCAACATGCAACATGCAACATGCAACATGCAACATGCAACATGCAACATGCAACATGCAACATGCAACATGCAACATGCAACATGCAACATGCAACATGCAACATGCAACATGCAACATGCAACATGCAACATGCAACATGCAACATGCAACATGCAACATGCAACATGCAACATGCAACATGCAACATGCAACATGCAACATGCAACATGCAACATGCAACATGCAACATGCAACATGCAACATGCAACATGCAACATGCAACATGCAACATGCAACATGCAACATGCAACATGCAACATGCAACATGCAACATGCAACATGCAACATGCAACATGCAACATGCAACATGCAACATGCAACATGCAACATGCAACATGCAACATGCAACATGCAACATGCAACATGCAACATGCAACATGCAACATGCAACATGCAACATGCAACATGCAACATGCAACATGCAACATGCAACATGCAACATGCAACATGCAACATGCAACATGCAACATGCAACATGCAACATGCAACATGCAACATGCAACATGCAACATGCAACATGCAACATGCAACATGCAACATGCAACATGCAACATGCAACATGCAACATGCAACATGCAACATGCAACATGCAACATGCAACATGCAACATGCAACATGCAACATGCAACATGCAACATGCAACATGCAACATGCAACATGCAACATGCAACATGCAACATGCAACATGCAACATGCAACATGCAACATGCAACATGCAACATGCAACATGCAACATGCAACATGCAACATGCAACATGCAACATGCAACATGCAACATGCAACATGCAACATGCAACATGCAACATGCAACATGCAACATGCAACATGCAACATGCAACATGCAACATGCAACATGCAACATGCAACATGCAACATGCAACATGCAACATGCAACATGCAACATGCAACATGCAACATGCAACATGCAACATGCAACATGCAACATGCAACATGCAACATGCAACATGCAACATGCAACATGCAACATGCAACATGCAACATGCAACATGCAACATGCAACATGCAACATAAACATAAAACTTGCAACATGCAACATGCAACATGCAACATGCAACATGCAACATGCAACATGCAACATGCAACATGCAACATGCAACATGCAACATGCAACATGCAACATGCAACATGCAACATGCAACATGCAACATGCAACATGCAACATGCAACATGCAACATGCAACATGCAACATGCAACATGCAACATGCAACATGCAACATGCAACATGCAACATGCAACATGCAACATGCAACATGCAACATGCAACATGCAACATGCAACATGCAACATGCAACATGCAACATGCAACATGCAACATGCAACATGCAACATGCAACATGCAACATGCAACATGCAACATGCAACATGCAACATGCAACATGCAACATGCAACATGCAACATGCAACATGCAACATGCAACATGCAACATGCAACATGCAACATGCAACATGCAACATGCAACATGCAACATGCAACATGCAACATGCAACATGCAACATGCAACATGCAACATGCAACATGCAAACATGCAACATGCAACATGCAACATGCAACATGCAAACATGCAACATGCAACATGCAACATGCAACATGCAACATGCAACATGCAACATGCAACATGCAACATGCAACATGCAACATGCAACATGCAACATGCAACATGCAACATGCAACATGCAACATGCAACATGCAACATGCAACATGCAACATGCAACATGCAACATGCAACATGCAACATGCAACATGCAACATGCAACATGCAACATGCAACATGCAACATGCAACATGCAACATGCAACATGCAACATGCAACATGCAACATGCAACATGCAACATGCAACATGCAACATGCAACATGCAACATGCAACATGCAACATGCAACATGCAACATGCAACATGCAACATGCAACATGCAACATGCAACATGCAACATGCAACATGCAACATGCAACATGCAACATGCAACATGCAACATGCAACATGCAACATGCAACATGCAACATGCAACATGCAACATGCAACATGCAACATGCAACATGCAACATGCAACATGCAACATGCAACATGCAACATGCAACATGCAACATGCAACATGCAACATGCAACATGCAACATGCAACATGCAACATGCAACATGCAACATGCAACATGCAACATGCAACATGCAACATGCAACATGCAACATGCAACATGCAACATGCAACATGCAACATGCAACATGCAACATGCAACATGCAACATGCAACATGCAACATGCAACATGCAACATGCAACATGCAACATGCAACATGCAACATGCAACATGCAACATGCAACATGCAACATGCAACATGCAACATGCAACATGCAACATGCAACATGCAACATGCAACATGCAACATGCAACATGCAACATGCAACATGCAACATGCAACATGCAACATGCAACATGCAACATGCAACATGCAACATGCAACATGCAACATGCAACATGCAACATGCAACATGCAACATGCAACATGCAACATGCAACATGCAACATGCAACATGCAACATGCAACATGCAACATGCAACATGCAACATGCAACATGCAACATGCAACATGCAACATGCAACATGCAACATGCAACATGCAACATGCAACATGCAACATGCAACATGCAACATGCAACATGCAACATGCAACATGCAACATGCAACATGCAACATGCAACATGCAACATGCAACATGCAACATGCAACATGCAACATGCAACATGCAACATGCAACATGCAACATGCAACATGCAACATGCAACATGCAACATGCAACATGCAACATGCAACATGCAACATGCAACATGCAACATGCAACATGCAACATGCAACATGCAACATGCAACATGCAACATGCAACATGCAACATGCAACATGCAACATGCAACATGCAACATGCAACATGCAACATGCAACATGCAAACATGCAACATGCAACATGCAACATGCAACATGCAACATGCAACATGCAACATGCAACATGCAACATGCAACATGCAACATGCAACATGCAACATGCAACATGCAACATGCAACATGCAACATGCAACATGCAACATGCAACATGCAACATGCAACATGCAACAAGCAACATGCAACATGCAACATGCAACATGCAACATGCAACATGCAACATGCAACATGCAACATGCAACATGCAACATGCAACATGCAACATGCAACATGCAACATGCAACATGCAACATGCAACATGCAACATGCAACATGCAACATGCAACATGCAACATGCAACATGCAACATGCAACATGCAACATGCAACATGCAACATGCAACATGCAACATGCAACATGCAACATGCAACATGCAACATGCAACATGCAACATGCAACATGCAACATGCAACATGCAACATGCAACATGCAACATGCAACATGCAACATGCAACATGCAACATGCAACATGCAACATGCAACATGCAACATGCAACATGCAAATGCAACATGCAACATGCAACATGCAACATGCAACATGCAACATGCAACATGCAACATGCAACATGCAACATGCAACATGCAACATGCAACATGCAACATGCAACATGCAACATGCAACATGCAACATGCAACATGCAACATGCAACATGCAACATGCAACATGCAACATGCAACATGCAACATGCAACATGCAACATGCAACATGCAACATGCAACATGCAACATGCAACATGCAACATGCAACATGCAACATGCAACATGCAACATGCAACATGCAACATGCAACATGCAACATGCAACATGCAACATGCAACATGCAACATGCAACATGCAACATGCAACATGCAACATGCAACATGCAACATGCAACATGCAACATGCAACATGCAACATGCAACATGCAACATGCAACATGCAACATGCAACATGCAACATGCAACATGCAACATGCAACATGCAACATGCAACATGCAACATGCAACATGCAACATGCAACATGCAACATGCAACATGCAACATGCAACATGCAACATGCAACATGCAACATGCAACATGCAACATGCAAACATGCAACATGCAACATGCAACATGCAACATGCAACATGCAACATGCAACATGCAACATGCAACATGCAACATGCAACATGCAACATGCAACATGCAACATGCAACATGCAACATGCAACATGCAACATGCAACATGCAACAAAACAAGTCAAGAGCGGCTGGACGTCGACATAAGAAAGCGTAAATGGCGTTGGATTGGTCACACACTGAGGAAACCAAACGATGAAATTGCAAAGCAGTCCTTTGAATGGAGTCCTCAGGGTGCACATGGAAATCAACTGTCTTAGCGGAAGCAGAATCCCAGAGAAAGATGTGGCCACAGCTAAAGTACCTTGCAGCAGACCGTGAAGAATGGAGACGTTTTGTTGACGCCCTATGCCCCAGCCGGGGTTACAAGACACGATGATGATGATGATGGCAGGTTTTGGAAAACATCTAGGAGTTTCAAATCGACCATCGAGCATTTCCAAGCATAACCATAACAAAATAATTATATATTGCTATGATCATTTTAGGTTTACTGAGCCCAGAATAAAAACAAGTTCTTAAGTTAAAAAATAATAACGTTATGGAAATTTTTTCAAATGCGTTTCTTAAATCATTTATACTTCAAACTCTATGGATTTTTCTAAAGATTAAGCCTCAATTAAGTGATAAGGAGTGTAGATATATCAATAAATCTAAATTTTATATATGTAATTAATTTTTTGTTATTTACATATTAGCCACCTTCCGCATCGATTAAATTGAGTGGGTTTAAATAAAACACCAAAAATACAAAAAAAAAAGAAATAGCTCATATCACTCATCTAGCGGGCTAAATGAAACGTCTGTCCATGCATTAATTGTGAACAAAAAAAAAAAGAAGTAAAGATAAAATAACAAATTGACATAATTAAGGCAAACAGCTAGAGATCAGCTAGCATGTGTTACTTTTCTGTATGTATCATAATGCATATCCACCATCAGATACTCTGCACTCGCGTGTGTAGCTACATAATTTTAATAATAATTTAATATATTTTCTTCATCGTGCCTTCGGCTAATCGTATCGTTTGGACTTTTTTTTGTACCCATACAATATGTTTAAATGTTTAAGGTGGACTGATGGGGATTCATTGTAAGAACAGATTCAATTTTATTTATTTGAGTGTTCTTGTTCGACACTTTAGGCTTGAAGTTATAGATAATATCAAAGACCATAATATGTATATCTTTTCAATGGGGAAGTTAAATACCGTGACGTATTTCTAGGTGTCTTAAGGGATATTAATTCTGTTGAGTTGCAGATTATGTCTTTTCGATTATTTTCACCTGCAATATATGCCAGCTAAATAAAATAAAAAAATTACTGGTGCAACAGCTCGTGGAGAACCAGGGCCTAGTGACTTACAATTCTCAACCATTCCTCTCATCGTGTTATTGGCAGGAATGGAGGGAGACCTACAGTTTTTTGCCGAGTCCAAACAACTAGATGAGAAGCATACTTATCCATGACAACAGAAGATTCTTGGAGGATTTTTCAAAAAAAAAACTTTTTTTGTTTTAAGATGGTAGCGACCTTTTTATATATAAACTCTCACTTTTAATTTCGAAACTATAAACCCATGCCAATCCAAGTCAATATTCAAGAAATACAAATTTAGCTCTAAAACGGTTTTTAAAATATTTAATGAAACTTCTCTCGGGTATGTTCTTGTAGATGTTAAAATATGTATTCAGTATTTTACTACAGTTGCTTAGAACAACACATCAGATTAACCAATATCGTAAGAGATGTTCATGAGTAAAATTTGAATAAACTAAAACTGTTGTATGGCACCTCTAGATGAGCTTAAGGAAGGACAAATTTGAATTTCTCCTCTAGGAAACCACATAAAAATGCTCTGTTCCAAAAATGTAAGCAAATTTTTCACCCATTTAGGCTCTAGCTATATGTTCAACAGACGAGCAGACGCACAAACGTGCAGATGCATCGGTCGAGCAGACCACAAACAACGTACGTCATTGTGACCTTAATCGTTTGATTCAAAGTGTTAAAATATAAATTAATTTAAGGTATCTCTATTTCTGCAAAAGATAAACTTTCATATCCACCTACATCTTCGCTGGCCATCTATGAAATATAAACTGAAAACACTTTTCTAACAAAAAACAAATATATGATGGATTACCAACAACTGCATACGAATGTGTATCTCATAGATACGTCTAGAAGCGTACTTACATATAGCAATACATTTTTCTTCCCATTGAGCAAATGTTTCTATAGGTAGGCATAAGCACAACATCTATAATACGTATGCGAATTGGCAATAAATTTTCATTGAAACGAACCGATTCTTAGGGTTAAATGAGCTGTGTTGTTATTTATTTATTTTTTTTTCGTTGTTTTGTATCAAAATAAATTCGAAATTAAAACAACAAAATTTCAACAAAAATAAATAAAGAAATAGAATAATAATGATTAACGCATAAAGTTTTGTTAAAATGTTTGTTAAAAGTTAAAATCATTCATTTATTTTAAATTAACATTTCGAACAAAACATAAGAAATAAGCCATCAATAACATTGTATGGTATGTTCGATGGGTACTTAATTAATTTCTATACATTCTATCGATCTTCTATTATATTTGTTTGAGAGAAAAATTAATTACAAATATTTGAAGAAAATTGCTTCATTTTTTATAATCGTTACGGTGCGGCGCGGTGGTGTTGTGCGGGCGATGATTTATAAATTTGGCAATTGGCCAAATTAGTTCGTTCGACTTTTTCTTTATTTTTTTTTTTTTGTTTCTTTCTAGAATTTCAGATGAGTAGGTAGACTTTGGGTATGAGAGCAAACAGTGGCGGTAAAAATGTCCAATAAAGCAATACTCGTATATATTTACAAAAAATGCGCATGGATATTAAGTTATTTTTATATAATATAGTAATGGAAGAGGTTATTTGTGTTTGCCCTACTGATTTTGTATTTCTCTTTTATAATTAACTCTTGTAAAAACAACTTATACGCATATTTATAAGTTGTAGCAAAAATATTAAAGTATACCACCAGTTAAATCTGTTGATTTTTAAACACAATTTTTAAAAAAATTAATTAAGCTAAAAATGCGTCGTAAAATCCTTTTTGAAAACCTCTTTTCGAGAAAAAATTACTACAGATGTTTCGCACTTGTAGTTGCAAGGAAATTTACAAAAGATGGGACAGATTTGTCGGTTTCATAAAATTTTGAGTAGTAATTATTAAAAGTTATTTGTGAATGACTTGTAACTATAGAAGTACCTAAATTATTTACTAGAGTATAAAGTTTGTTTGATAAGTAAATTTCCAAATTCGGCAGGATCCATTTTTTTTTAAAACTTGGCTTATAAGTGATTTTTAGTCTTTTCCCCGACATGTTTTCTTTTTAGAACCAAAACTAATGACTTTTGTAAAAAAAAAAAATTAATAAATTACTTTTAGTAAAGGGCTCCTTTGGATAGAAAACATTTTTTCAATAAATGGTAATCCCAAAGAACCATATATTTCGATTTTCTTGTAGAAGCTCCCAAAAAATTAAAACAGTATTAGTTCCAATGTGTACATTATTTTGAAAAAGGGGTTTTTGGATTTTTAAAAATACTATTTTTTTTAACAAACATTAAGTTATCTACCTTGCATACAAAATTTTAAAAATCTTTAGGAAAATCCTATTTAATTAAAAAAAAACTTCTGTTTTTAGGTAAAAAACTTCTGTTTTTTTTTTTTGAAAATTCGATATCTACAAAAATTAGTTAACATTTTTTTGTTTTTAATTTAATTGAAATTAAATTTAAATGAACATTAATAAATACTTAAGATTAGGATACCAAAGTTTTTTCCTTAAAAATATATTTTTACAATTTGTTAGATTTATATAAAAAAATCATTTACCTATTTCAAAAAATTATACAATCACATATGAAACATCATTAAATTCATCCAGAATTCAGGGTGGTTCAGGGAGGCATCCCATACCTAAACTCCACCCAATCCATCTTATCCTTTTCCCCAAACCTTCCTTACCAAAATTCTACGGGGAGCGCAATGGATCCGTTGAGATCAGTGAGATGCGACGGCTTGCCGTAACATCACCCCTTCTAACCAAACTAACCAAAAAATTCTGATAACCTAACCTAACCAAAAAATTCTGATGACATTCTGTTTTTTCACCTTAAAACTTTAAAAGGAGCTGGTTTAGCTAATTTATATCAAGTATTTCATGCTTTTCAACATTTTTTCCTTTGTGTATTCAATACTTTTATTAAACTCGTACGTACATATTTTAATTAGTCCATTGAAAAGTAACATTTGGGGCTGCATTTGTCAGAGGATGTTAGTGTCAAAAGGGGGTCAGCTTAAAATTAATTCCAAGTTTGTGGGGTTGCAACCCTTGTCCCGCGGCCGCCATCTGGAAAAAGGGCTTGAAATGGTTTTTATGGTTTATCTGACGAACTATAGGTCTCACAAAAAAAATTAACTATAAATTTTTGTTGGAAATAATATTATCTACAACTTTTGTCAAGTTACTTTTTGTCGTAGAACTAAAATTTAAAAAAGTTAAAAGCGAAAATCCATGAAAATTGGGATAGAAATTTCTATTGGTCCATATAAACTTTTTTTCTAATCATTTTACAAAAAATGACATCTGACCATTTTTATAGATGGTGTTTTAAGGAATAATTTGTCATTATCAACTTTTTAAATTATAGTCATTAGTTTAGGTTTTACAGTGCTGCGAAACGAATAATCTTCAGTATTCATAACTATGCATAGATATGGGGTTGGGTATAGCCCATCAAAGTCAAACTTGTCACGAGCCAACTAATACCGACGCATCTAATCGCAAACGCAGGCCCATAACATTCTCAACTCATCATGACGCATGTCATCGCATGCCAACCCATCATGGCGCATAGCCAGAAGATTCATTTGCAGAATGAATTTTTTTAAATCGTATGTATTGGTTAAGTTTTTACAAATGTGAGCAAAATGAACAGAGTTTATTATGTTTGGAGGATGGAACCAATTTTTTTTGGTGCAGCGTGAAGGTAGGCCAAATGAAATGGGGACAAAGAAAGAGAACTTTTAAAACGGAAGGTGTTGGTTAAGTAACCAACCAAGATGTTGCGGTGGGAGTGAAGAGTAAAGACAAAGTCAAATTAGTTTTGCGTATTTATTATGTAAAAATTGAATGTGACGATATACATAGGTATGTAGTGGAGATTGGATATGTGTAGGTAACTTGTTATAACTTCAGTTCTATTCGTCATACCATCATATACCTATAATGACTAAAAGTGTCTGACCGAGGAGGTTTCTGGAGTCGGGTCTGGAACTGGACAAAGGAACATTTTTTTTGATAACTTTCATCCGATGGAGTAGAGTCTCATAGGGATGGTTCTGGAGGTGGGTCTGGAACTCGACAAAGGAACAACTTTTTTCTAGATAACTTTCATAGAATATTTTGGTGATAAGTCCGATGGAGTAAAGTCTCATACAGTTGGTTCTAGAGGTGGGTCTGGAACTGGACAAAAGAACAATTTTTTTTAATAGATAGATAACTTTCATATAGATTATTTTGATGGTGGGTCCGATGGAGTAGAGTCTCAAAGAGTTGGTTCTAGAGGTTCTGGGAGCAAACCATGAAACTTGCAATTCAGATGCCGATGCACTACACACCGCGCCGCTCTCGTGAAATAGCTATAACTCCAGCCTATATACTTGGTGGTAACACACCGCAAGTTGTTGGTCATTCAAAAATTATTCAATATAAATTGATGTATAACATGCAGCATGCACTGCACTTGTGTAGATTTCCATTTTAAACACAAACCCAACTTAAATTGATATTTAAAATCGTTGGAGCGGTTTAAAAAAAAAATAATTTTTATATATACATAAAATGCTTAAAACATTTTTAAGAACAAATTTTGGTATGCAAATCTGAAGTATATATTTATGTGTACCTATATAAAAACAAAATTTGAAAAAATGGTCAACCCGTTTTTGAGATATCAAATTTTCAAAAAAAAATTATGAAACTATTTTTAAAAATTCAAAATTATTTTTTTTTGAAAATTTTGATATGCAATATTATTTGGCCTTATCTGAAATTTGTATATAAAAAAAATTCATCTAAATCCGCTTAGCCGACAACGAGAAAACTCAAAATAAAAAAATACGTTCTATGACAGGTAATATTAATAGTTGCCAAGTGTAAAATTTTATAATTTTTGGTAGTAGTTTAATCAAAATCTTAGGAGTCGTTTTTAAACAAAAAATATTTTCCTTTGCGGTTTTTTAACTTTTGAATGGAAGGTACCGTTATTTTTTCATAAATGTAAGTTTTTTTCCAAAAATATTTTAGAGAGTTACTAAAAAACTCTTAAATATCGAGTTTCAAAAAAATCGTTCAAGTCGTTTTCGAAATATTTGATTTTCTAAGAAAAAATTTGAAGCTTTTTTTAAAAATCCAAAAAATATTTTTTCAAAAATGTTGGTACACAAAACTTTTTATATTTTTTGGAAGCCTCTGCATAAAAATATAATTGAAATCGGTCGTACTGTTTTGAAGAAAATCAAAAATTAAAAAAATGGTTCTTTGGAAGGTACCATTATCAACCATTTTTGAAAAAAAAAACCCAAAGGAAGCCTTTACTAAAATAAATTTACTGTATTTTTTTTAAGAAAAGTTGTCGAGCCGTTTTTGAGAAAAATACGATTATGAAAAATTGTTAAGAAAAATTGTATGGCAGGTACCGCTATTTTCGGTGCTAAAACAAAATGAAAAAAACGTGCAAAAACGACTATGTACCAAGTTTTAAGATAATTGATCGAGCCGTTTAGGCTGTAGACGAACAGACAGACAGACAGACTTGTGCCACCCACTTTTTTGGTGTTCTCTATCATCGTAATATCATGTTTGATTATTATCTCAAATTTTTTTGCACGAATCCAAAACTTGTCTTATAATACCTTTATCGCAAGTAAAAATAAGTGAAATAAGTTTTGATCCGGAGGGGGAGGGGGGGTTGCTGCCCCCCTTGCTTCAATACAATTTTTTAGAGTTGGGAAAACTTTGTATTAATCTCAAATTCTTGAAATTTGGTCTGACAGTAGATCACTATATTCTTCTTTTTCCTTCAAATTATCAGATTGATACAAATTTTTTTCTTCTAGTAATGAGACATAGATTTTTTTTTTTTGTTAACTCAGTTTGTATTCATTATATGAATAATTTAATGACACACAGACGTGCTTAGAGCTAATAAGGGAAAATAGCCACCGATTGTCAAATTGAGAAAAATTTAACAATTGAAAATATGGTTTTGAGCTTCTGCCAACAAAAAATTACTACTTGAGCCCTTTTGTGTTAAGTGGGTCCAACTGCAAAATAAGTGGCGATAAATTAAATTTTTGCTAATTTCACTTTTAAAACCGTTTAACGCTAAATTTTTCAATTGCAACATTGTAAGTCATGTTATGTGTTTTTTCGTAAAAGGTCGTTTGGTATGGAATCACCCATATACAAATTTTCAAACTTGCCTGCATTTGTTAAATTTTAGTTAAATGCTTATTAATCGACCCTATAAAAAGCTGACATTTTGTAACTAAGCTTTCTTAAACAAAAAACATGATAGTGTTGATTTAATATCAGTAAAACACCCACTTTTGAATTTTTAAAAACCACGCCAACAAGGAAAATCTATGGGTCCAACATTGAAAAAATATTCGTTTTCGATTTTAATGAATTTTCTCCAGAATCTTAGATGTAAATCCACATCCCCGCTCTTAGTGCTCTGCGAAGGATATCCAAGTATTCCGCGGAAAATTGTAGAAAATATAAAAATTTCATTTTACTGGTTAATCTTGCTCAACTGAACTTAAAAATCTGAATAGACTTTTTCAGAAAATAAGATATCTGTCTAAAATTGCACAAGCGGATCCAATAATTTTTTTTTCCTTAGTAATTTGAAAGCAAAACTGAGAAATTTTTACTGAGGAATCCTGTTCCTGTTTTATGATAAAAACATATATGTATTTATTCAGACGAAGTTGAATATTTTTTTTTTTCAACTTGAGAAATCGCCTTTATTCACTCGAAGTTGATTGGCTCAACTTGTGATATTCCAAAGTTGAGAAAATCCATAGTTGGTCAACTTGGTCAACTTTGGATTTTCTCGTCAAGTTGGTCAACTTTGGATTTTCTCAACTCCCCGAAAATAGAATTTTGGTTAATTTCTGTTTATTCAATCAATCAATGCAGTTCTGTTGAATTTCCGCTCTTGAATTCCAAAGTAAAAAATTTAAAATAAAAACATACTACAATTAATTGAATTAAAAAATCAAAATATGATTTGTGTAAATTATTTGTGGAAAATTGGCCAACATCTTCTTCGAGCAGCGAGGATTCACCTATATTGGTGAATCATCACTTAGAAACTTTTTACTGTCACACAGTGCTTCTCAGATATATTCTCATGAAATTGAGAAGCGAAATTCTCTTCTCAGAATCTTCAGAAGATGATTTTTGTGCCAATGAATTGGTTCTGGATGCTTCCAATTTCCGAATGGCTAATAGAAAACGCGATTACTGTTGTAAGAATTTCTGCCTCACCCTTTCGTCTATAGAAAAGATATTCTTCTTACAAGACGTGATCTCTCTCAATTGCGATTGAACTCGGTATAGGATTGGTTGCAGTTCTTAGGCATTAATTGTCAGGTGGTACCAAGCTTTTAATTAACAAAACAAAACTATTTTACTTAATATACATAGTACAAAATTTGGGTAATCCAATTTTTTTTTTCATGTGTACACCTACTCTAATGCAAACCAAAAGTTGAAACTGGCATAAGCAAGTGTCATCTGTCACAAAAATTCCAAGGATATTTTAGAAACTGCAAGTTGGTCAACATTAGAATTTTAACTGGGGAGTTTAGATGTAAAGTAGTGAATAAAAGGGCGATTCCATTCTCGCGGGTGCAACATTTAGACTCACTTTGAGTATATTTACAGTAAAATACAAACTTATTTTAATGAAAGTACTACTTGAAGGGTTACATTTTGACCTTATAATTTTGGGTTAATTTATATAATTTAAATAAAATAAATAAATCGTCGGAAAAAAGGTTTCAAAGTACGATCGCGGGTGCAACGAATTTGGCCCACCTTTCTGGATCATAGTACGAAAAGCACAAACGTCTGTTAATTGAAAAACATTTATTATATTATTCTCACATTATATTGAACGACGTATATCCAAACAACAAAAGAAATAAAAATAAAGTTAGAAAACAAAAATTAAGAACGAAATTGTCGATCTTAAAGCAATCGCGGGTGCAACATCAAATTATCGCGGGTGATGCAACGCGTCTAACTTTAATGAATATTTATATAAAAAAAACGATAAAACGGAACTGGATTAGAGATTATATAACATATAATGCTAGTTAGTACACTTCTCAATTAATTATTACTAAATTTTTATCAAATATGTCAATATTTTTCGAAAATACTGTGTTATAACTATTACTGCCATCAATTTTTTTCTGGTGCTTGCAATTTTACGACCTTTTTTATCAATTGTAGTCAGAAATTGTGATCTTACAACTTCTTCTTCATCCATATCGTTCAGACACAGCCCTATGTAACTATATAGTGTAATTTTTCTATGCCAAGGTGGGGGGTACTGTATAAGAGAACATAGATACAAACCCACGAAAATATCTTTTGGCAAGACTATTGCAGTGAAAATAGTACAGGTTTCAAGGTATGCCTCTGCTGGTAGTAAAAAAGTTCAAGAGAGGTTGTTGGAGATTAATCTTCTGAATCACTAAAAACATCGGAAGCTCGCAGTTTTTGTTTTTTAAATGAAGAGGGATTGGCCCGATTTATGTATGCAGAAGGAGCAAATATACATAATCAGAAAACTGAATTTCTTTGTGCACGATCGTATAAGTGGCCTTAAATCATAATCTTCCCTAAAACTATCCGTTTCGATGATGGTAGATTTCATCAAAATAACTGTGTTCTTAAAACTAGACGATAAGGTTCGTGCCACAGTAATTTTGTTGCCGTCTTCTGACTAAAAAAAAAAAATTGATCGAAAACCCAGCAGGTTTTTCAATCGTTCCCATTTATCAACTAACACATCTTTCCCTACTTCAATTTGTTGTTCAGAAAAAAATACCAATTAGATGTTTTTTGAGAGATTGCGTGCCACGATATGAAACTCCTTGTTTCCCTGCCAATTTACTTATATTTTCATAAAAAAGAACAAAATATTATATTAAATTGCTACAAGAAAACCACCTTGAACAACAAAAATTATAATTCAAGGCATATTTTAAAATAAAATATAATACATCACTCAATAGTCAATAATATTAGTTGTCAGTAAGTTGCACCCGCGATTCTAATTTACGATCGCGGGTGCAACCAATTTGAATCAACGTTTTTTTCGAAATTCAATTTGCAATTTATTCCTAATACGAATGATTTAATTTTGTTTTTGGTTTTTTCTTACTTTCGAAAAGTTTCAAAACGATAGAAAAACAACTTGTTTTTATATCTTTTATATCGCGGGTGCAACAATCTTACAATGGTTTTTTGCGATAAATAATACTAAAAAAGTAATAACAAATATTTCATTATTTTTGGACAAACGATTAAATCACATTTGTGACCACAAGTCTAACAAGTTAATCATTACCTCAAACTGACAGTAATGTCTATTTCGCGCTTTGTTAAAAGTCATGATAATTGCAGTTTGCACCGACTTTTCGTATGATAGTTTTGCAAAGCGTAAAAAAAAGTTTTGTTTTAATTTGGTGAGCAAAATTTTTTTTTTGTTAATAAATAGAGTCCTTCTACTTTGCATTGTTGTTAAAAAATATTGTAATTTAAAAATTGATGCCGAAAATCGTCTCTAGCGGAATCGCCCATAAATAACTCAGCAAAAAATTCAGAACTGCTGAATCTGACGAAAGATTTTTTTCAAAATTCTGAGTTTGAAAATTAATTTTTAAAAAAGTACCTACATATATGCATGCAAATGACTTAGTAAAAAAAAAGAAATTTGCCCCTTCTGCCTAAACATGGAAAAACTGACATCTCTTCTTGTATGTTTTTTTTTTTTTGTTTCGAAATAGCCTACATGCTCTAGCGTTTGGTGTAAGTGTAACTTAGGCTTATATCTTAAAATATTTTGTGTAAATGATTTTTTATAGCACATTTTCATGAATTTTCAAATATTTCCTGAGCACAAAAAAAAAACTTTTTCAAAAGAACCCATTTTTCATTAAATAATATGAAAGGAATAAGAAAATCATATGTAGAGCCCACGCACAAAATTTGTGTTGACCAGTGCTTAGTAAATAAAATGCACGACTGGGTCGCACGTACTTGCTCTTATGTTCAAGACACTGCGAGTTTAAGAAAATTGTATATACAAACATGTAAATTATGAGAGAAATATTTAGAGAAGCATGAAATACGACATTTAAATTAGCTAAAACAACACTTTTGACAGTTTGAGGTGAAAAAAAGTATGCCATCTTAATTCATATGATTGTATGGGAAAAAAAAATTTAAAATCGTTGGAGCGGTTTTTTTTTTAAATTAATTTTGTATATATAAAATTCTTAAAACATTTTTAAGAACAAATTTTGGTATGCAGATTTAAACTACATATATATTTATGTGTATATAAAAACAAAATTTGAAAAAAAATTGTCAACCCGTATTTGAGATATCGTATTTTCAAAAAAAAAACATTTGAAACTTTTTTTAAAAATCCTAAAACTTTTTTTTTGAAAATTTTGATATGCAATATTATTTAATCTTATCTGAAATTTGTATATAAAAAAATTCATTTAAATTCGTTACGCTGATAACGAGAAAACTCAAAATAAAAAAATACGTTCTATGACAGGTACTACTAATAGTTGCTATGTGTAAAATTTTATAGTTTTGATGGTAGATCGTACTAATTTTAGTATATGAAAAAAATTTAATCAAAATCGTAGGAGTCGTTTTCAAGCTAAAAAATATTTTCCTTTGTGGTTTTTTCACTTTTGTATGGAAGGTACCGTTAGTTTTTCATAAATGTAAAATTTTTTCAAAAAATATTTTAGAGAGTACTAAAAAAGTCTTAAATATCGAGTTTCAAAAAAATCTATGATGCTGTTTTCGAAATATTTGATTTTCCAAAAAAAATTTTGAAATATTTTTTAAAAATCCAAAAAATATTTTTTCAAAAATGTTGGTACACAAAACTATTAACATTTTTTGGGAAGCTTCTGTGTAAAAAAAATAATTGAAATCGGTCATACCATTTTGAAGAAAATCTAAAATTTAAAAAATGGTTCCTTGGGAGGTACCATTAATAACCATTTTTGAAAAATGGTTTCCCACCCAAAGGAAGCCTTTACTAAAATAAATTTATTGAATTTTTTTTAAGAAAAGTTGTCGAGCCGTTTTTGAGAAAAATACGATTATGTAAATTTGCCAAAAAAAAATGTATGACAGGTACCGTTATTTTTGGTTCTAAAAAAAAATGAAAAAAACGTGTCGGCAGAATCACCAAAAACCACTAAGTACCAAGTTTGAAGAAAATCGATCGAGCCGTTTAGGCTGTAGACGAACAGACAGACAGAATTGTGCCACCCACTTTTTTGGTGTTCTCTATCATCGTAATATCATGTATGATTGTTATCTGAATTTTTTTTTTTGCACGAATCCAAAACTTGCCTTATAGTACCTATAATCGCAAGTAAAAATATGTTGTTAATCAGATTATCGTTAGAACGGTATAAAAATCCAGCAATTGAAACAGTAAGCGTAAATAATCGATAACATAGCAAAAATAAGACTACACTTATGTACATATGTAGCTATGAATTCATAAATTAAGAAATATATAAGTAACTCTTCAAACAACATTTATGATACAAATTTCATTAGCATCCCATAAAAACACACTTAAACCAATCTTCGAAAAAATGCAATTAATACAAATCAAAAATTATTATGCCCAATATGATTTTAGTGTCTTCAAGCACTACCTATAAATTTGTTTATTAATGTTTTTCAAAATGATAGCATAAAACAACATTTCATTCGCATAAAAATCGATGAAGGAGAGAACCAACTAAAAAAACAAAGTTTCTCAATCATTTTGAATAGATGGATATGATTCTTCAATAATGAAGCCTCCAAGAGTACAAAAAAAAAAACACACAAGCGCACATTTCCATCATCTCTAGTCCGTTTAAATATGCAAACTTAAAATATGTGTATAAACAATCTCAACTGGCCACACCACGCCATCCATCCAACGGCCGCGCCAGGAGGCTGATGGTTATTGCCAACGATTTCGAAAGATTTATTACAATGGAATTTTATATTATTTATAATTAAAACATTCTCCAGCCTCAATGATGAAAATAATATACGTGGTGACCTCCTAGTGTCCCGATTTCAAAAATACACATCTACTCCGCCACCAGCTACCACCCGAGAATGGGTTGGGTTTCAAAAACAAGAAAATTCCAAAAATCTATACTCGTCGGATTCATGGAGCGGAAAACACCTAATCGTTTTTATGTATTTTTTCGGATTCGATATCTTTCTATACTATTTCAAAAGTGGAGGGTCATTTACATAGGTATTGTGTTTTTGTGTTGTTGAAAAGTTTGTGTGTTTCGAGAGATGAGATATTTAATTTTTGTTTTTAATTTTTTTTTGGTTTAAAAATAAAACTTCCCATATTACTGAGAATTCTAAAATTACACGAGAAGAACACACGATCTCAGATATAGAGCCTCAGTCTCAGAACATTTTACGATATTCTATATCTACTCCCGCTGCTGATGCTGATCTCTTTCAAAAACATTAAAGTACACCACTGGGTCGCATGAACTTGTTTGTACATTGAAAAAGAGAAATTTGACTTATTCCTTTAAGTTATCAATGGGAGAATAGTTAATAACACTAATTTTTAGAAACTTTTGACATTCTTTTTTGGAAGTTTAGAGTACACCTTTTGTACTCCAACTGAGTCAAAAGTGAGAAAAGAGTGTAAAAGGAGAAATCCGAACATCCAAAAGAAAACGACATTAATTTCGACCACATTTTCCAAGTTTGAAGAAACAAACTGAAGAAGATGCAAATGCCAACATTCTGACAGACGGAACTGCTGATTTTTGTTATTTTCGACTCCTTTCATCGTATATCTATCGTATCTTGATATTGTGCTTGATTAGGTAATATTTCAGTCTAAAAGTTTTAACTAAACCATTACTTGTCCATGTATCACAAGCTAAAAAAAAAACTCAAAATAAAAGAAAACCTATAGCGAAAACACATCATGCAACGTTTTCGAGAAGCCGTAAATGCTTTTGCGAGGGTAGAATTTTCGAAAATAAAATTAAGAAAAAATCATGATTCAAGGCGGCCGTGCCCGCACACACTCGATACCATTGGGGATTTTATTACAAAATTAGATATTGTTGCGGCAGCAGTATCGAGAGAGAGAAGCATCAAGCGAGCTGATGATGGGGTTCATGTCTGTGGAGGTGTTTTTGAGGAGGCAGAGAATGTTTAAAGTTTCATCGATCGCAGGGCAATTAACATGGAATGGGAGCGAATTTGGATTTTTTGTTCTTTTGGGACGAACGGAGAGAAAGCGGTTTCCTGTAATTTTGTTTCTTTTTTTTCATCTGTTGTTGAGGTGAAGTGTTTCTATTTTTGGTTTGAATGAAATGAGATACTTTGGGCTGGTTGACAATGTATTAAAAGGTATATTGGAGGACACATTAAAACATTTTGGCTATTTTGATAAAATTGTTGTTTTTTGTACATTGTTCTAGTGAAAATGAAATATATTTACTGTGCACTTCTAAGGATTATGTTAAAAAAAAAATCTATGATTTCGAAAATATTAAAAATTTTGCATTTTTTTTTTTTAACTTTTTTACATTTGTTCGTTGTTTAAAGAGCGTACATTAACCCTGCTACAGAAATTTTAGATAATGAAGTTTCTAATATTTTGATATGTTTTTGAAAATGATGGCAAAGCAATATAGCTCTTAAATATTGGTTACTTAGTTGGGTTAAGACCTTATAGAATGGATTATCCTAATTGTTACGAGGTCCGTACTCAAGTGTAACTTTTTACTATATTTTACACACACAAAAGCTACTTAAACTTCAAAATTATGATCTTGAAAAAAAGAAAACAGTTAATATGGTATAGTAACAGGAATTTCAAGGTCCTGCAAGGAAACACTTTTTTCAAGATGTCAATATACATAGTTCTAAAGTACCAAGATGATAATTGTTTCTTTCTACTAGACATGCTAAGATATGCTACAACCTATACAAATATCAAGAAACTACAACAGGTTACGTACAAATGACCGACAAAAAAATGGCAACTGGTTAAAATGTCAATTTTTATAAACTTTTCTGCAAGTTAAAATACCGAATTTGTTTTTACCGACGAACTAAAACCTAGACATTTTGAAATCTTGACTTGACAAAAAGTCAACTGGCCTGAAAGAAGTCGAGAAAAATACTAGGCATGTTCAGGGAAATGAGATCTCAGAGCCCTCAGCAATCTCAGTCTCGTGAACAGGATTCCTCAGAAATTTTGTTGTCAAATAACTGAGGAAACAAAATATTGGATTCGCTTGCTGAGTTTTTGACGTTGAGCCCTCTGAGATCTCATTTTCCTGAACACACCTATTGACTTTAATCGACTTGTTGGCTTTTTCCCATAAAAAAAGTCGATATAAGTCGACATTTTAACCATTCGACAGTTTGACTTGTCGATTTTTTTTTTTTGACGGTCATTTGAACGTACCCCAAAGAACAATATTCCGCTTTAAACGTTTGCACGGAATAACCATAAGCTCAAGAATCATAAATTCTTGTCTGACTTTGTAATAGCAACTAAACAGTCATTTGATGCTATAGATTATTTTTGACTGTGTTTAAGACACAAGTTCTTATGTATATTGGATTCTTATAATGCTGAACTTATTTAGGTATTTGTTTAATTTACACACATATTGAAATACTTTCATATTTGAATTATAACGACTCCAAATAGCAAACCAACGGGCACAATAGACCTTAAGGTCGCAGTGCACACATTACCTTAAATTATAACGACACTCAAACGTCGAAACGCCATCTTCTGGATTATAGCAGAAAACTAACTGTCAAACAAAAGCTTTAGAAAGGGGAATTATGGGAAATTTTCCTTATGGAAAGCCCTGGAAGCAGAGACCAGAACCTTCTACTAATTTCCAGTTTGTCAAACAAGTATGAAAGGCACATGTTTGCCCGGCAGCGAGACAATTTGTTTTAATCGTGAATGAATAAAGTTGGTTGTAATTAAAGTGAAAAGTAAAGTTGGCAGCAGCGGCGGCGTATACAGATTCACTCCTTGGGGGGGGGGGGGGGGGGGGTGGTCATACCAACAAAAAATTACCCAAATCAGTATTAATTAAAAGTGTTTTTTCTTTTTCGATTTTGAACTTGTGTTGCAATTAAGTTCTGCTGGTCTCACAAATGTTACCAATTTTTTTCTAGATTTTAAAGTATTGGATCGAAGTTTTGGCATCGTCAAAATTTGTTTTCCAAAATTTTACTTTTGAAACTCCGCTTCTCAAAATTTTGATTTTCCAAATTCTGTTTATATAATTCTGACAATAATAAAAAGGTTTGGAAAATGTAAAAAGGGCGTTCTTGTTTCTTCCTTTTTCAATTACCTGTGCCTCGTCTTAAAATTAAATTATGAAATAATTTGTTAATCGAGTTGGAAAATTATTTATTAAACAAAATTTTATTGTTTATAATTTTGAATCACAGAATTTTTAAAATAAGAATTTTGAAAGCAGAATTTTAACAGAAAGAACTGAACAAAGTAGATTTCTTAAAGACATATTTTTCTAAAAAAAAGTTTTTGAAGAGCTGAATTTTGAAACCAGAATTTTATCCACTTCTGATTTTAAATATGAATTATGGATTTTTTTGTGCACGCAAAAAGGTATGTAATCTTAAAATTGTATAAATATCTCACATTTTCGACGTTCGAAGGCGACTATTTGCGTTACTTTTTTTCATATCTGATGTTTCAAAATAATCAATAAAAAATGGAGATAATTCGATCGATCAAAATTTGTGGTAATTGGAATTAGCTTTGCTCTAATTTTAGACAAAAATTCATAGCTTCCACATTTTTGTTTTTTTTTTTTTTATTTTATTGAAGCACGAAACGTAGTAAACAGTATTGGCCGCTTGTCAACAAAAATTTATGCAGAGCAAAGAAGGTCTTCGATCGTTCAAAAATTGTGTTAAACATGTGTTTATTTAAGTTAACCTTCTCCATGGATTTAAAGGGTGTACAAAATAAATATTTTTGAAAAGGGACAAAATTCTTCCGTAAAATTTTTAAAGTTGGTCAAAAAAATAAATTAATAAAGGGTCCGCCAAATAACTTTTTTTTTTTTGAAAATGCTATAAAAAAAACTATACTGAATATTTTCTCAAATTTCTTTTTTTATTGGAAAGTACAATCCTTCCGGTTAATAATGGAAAATAATTTCATTCAAATGGCTGCTTCGCTAAGTGGGCCTGCGATCGACTTAGAGAAGATGCGGATTTTGCCAAAAAAATCATCTTTTCAGATGAAGCAAAACTGTCGCATTTGGGACCCGCACGCCATTAAAAAGCCGATACACCCAAAACGAGTCACTGTTTGTTGCGGATTTTGGTCCAGAAGCATAATTGGGCCATTTTTCTTCGAGTGGCCGTTACAGTCAATGGCGATCGTTATCGGGCCATGTTGAACGAATTTTTGTTCATAGAAATTGAAGAGGAGGATATTGGCAAAATTTGGTTTCAACAGGACGGCGCTACGTGCCACACAGCCGAAGCTACACTCCATGTAGTAGTAGCATTTTCAAAAAAAAAAGTTATTTGGCGGACCCTTTAGGTAATGATAAAAAAAATTCACAAGCAACTACTTGTAACTGAAAACTCCAAATAGTTCTTCAATTACTTTTAACTGCAATTGAAAAAATTCAATTACTTATTACATGTAATGTTAAAGTATCAATTACTTGCAATTCAATTAGTATTTTGTATTGTAAATTGTTTTTATTTCAACATCAAATTAAAATCAATAAGTACATTTGCCTTGATTTTGTTTATGGTTAAAATTTCAAACCTCTACGACAATGACTTTAAGAATCGTCTGTCGGGTAGCTTTAATTAAATTTATCTGATTAGTTACTGTATTAATTTTATAAATTATATAATCCAAAATATAAAAAGTTGAACAAAGTTGGATCAAAGAAAAAAAAAATAAATACATTTCAATAAAAGGCACAAAATAAACTATTCTAAAAAAGAAATTTAACATTCATTATTAATTAATTGAATTCCTGAATAAGCTGCTTTCTGTAAGATATGGCCACAGTTATATACTTGACCAATTTTTCCCAATCAAAATCATCTTCACCATTTAGCAGACATATGATCTCGTTTTGCGCCAAAAAGGATTTGCCAAAGTAGGTGGATCTAAATTCTCGCAGCACCGGACATCTGCCTAAAAAGTGTTGAATATTTTCTGCTTCTCTCATGTTACAAAGGCTACATAAGGGTGACTCATTTCCACTATAACTGCTTCCATTAAGATATATAAGATCACATCTCGCTTTGAAAATCCAACTTATTTTACGAACTTCAAGCTCGTTAGAGAAATAGTTAAGTCCTCTGCTGTGATCTAGTAACCTGTAGATACGTGTGCTGCTTTCAGATGCTCTTCTCAAGTAACTTTGATGTTTTTCTAGCTTAAGACAATCCAAGAGTTCAATGCTTTTAGTAGTCCACTCCTCTTTTGAACCCACACTTTCGTCCCAACATATTCCAAATTCAGCCCCTATCTCGTTTAACTCCTTCACCCAGAATTGGTTGTTCCTCAAAAGAATCTTCGAGAGTTTATGTGGAAGTCTGTGCTCGTTGAAGTCAAACAAGGTTTTCTTAACATATCGCAGGTGAAGATCTAGGGTGTAGAAATGAGCGTCTTCTGCACCGGTTTCAAGCGACAACGCATAGTTTGGTGTAGTAGCCGGTAACTTTAAGATCCGTTTTAGGAAATACCGTTGAAGCTTATTTACTTCCTCGAACATACCGAAACCCCAGACTTGCGCACCATATGTTTGGATAGCCCTACACACTGCATGAAAGAGTTTCCACTTTGAACTTAGACTTATATTTCTCCTTGCCAGGAAACTTTGTCAGGTAGCATTGATGCTGACTTTCGCTGAGTTGTTTCTTGTTTCTACGTGCTTGTTGAATGTCATCTTTGGAGTAAGAAGAACTCCCAAATATGTATAGTTAGCAGCGACTCTTATTTCTTCCCCTCTGAACGACCATTTTTCCTGGTTAGATAGTCTACCACCATTTCGAAAGATCATCATCTCCGATTTTGCCATGTTGACTTCTAAACACCAACTGTTGCAGTACACTTGAAGCCGCTCTATCATCGTTTGCATTACTTGGATGTCCTCTGCAAGAATGACCATATCATCAGCATACAATAGCAACCGAACATTCAGATTTTCGATTTGCAGACCTCCTCCTAAAAAGTTATGTAAATCATTTATGTACAGAGCAAAAAGAAGTGGCGATAAGAGACAGCCTTGTTTAACACCGTTGAAAGTTTCGAAATATTCTGATATCTCTTTTCCGGTCCACACAGCAGAAAAAGTGTTAGCATAAATGGCTTGAAGTAAGTTAACAAATTTTGTTGACAGTCCTATTGTATGCAATTTATAAATAAGTAAACTCCGTGATATTTTATCAAACGCAGCCTTAAGATCCACGAAGAATGCGTACACTTTCTTTTTCTCACCAAGTTTATATGTACTATCGAGGCCAAGTTGTAAATATTATCAACAGTTGAATAATTTTTTCTGAAACCAGATTGGTACTCTGTCAAGATGTTGTTTCTCTCCACCCAAGTATAAAGTCTGTCACTTAGTATTCCCATCATTGTTTTTGCGATACAGTTCATGAACGAAATGCCTCGGTAGTTGCTTGGTTGATTTAAATCACCTTTCTTAAAGATCGGAAATATTATTGTTTTATTAAACGATTCTTCAATTCTACATTCATCGAGCATATTCGTGTAGACTTCCTTTGAGAGCATTATTTTTATTTCATGCATGGTGATTGGTTTGTCTAAGTCTCGGTTTTCATTGTAGTTATGTGCATAATGAACCTGGTTTGCTTGTTGGTTATGATTTAGGAGATTAGAGTAGTATGTTTTAAACTCAGAGGCAGCTATTTGAGGGTGTATGTAAGGATCTTTATTGCGTATCTCATTTGCTAGCTTCCACCAATCCTTGCTATCTTTTACCATACTGATTCTAAGATCTATTCGTTCCTGGTATAGAAACTTGCTCCTTTTGCAGACTGTATTGAATTCTTTTTTCGCTTTTAAGTAATGCAATTTATCTTCTGGGTTTTGTGTTCTCCGGAATTTGTTTAATAGTTTGAAAGACTTTCTCCTCGCTACTTCACAATCAAAATTGAACCACTTATTTTTTGCCTTAAATGGTCTCAAGCTATGGTTCTGATGCGAAGATGACTGATTTATTAAGTAAGTGAGATCCATCAGCTCAGGCAAGGGTTTTTCTTACTTTAAGCTAGCGAGGTTAGAATTAAGTTTGGTTTGATAATCTAATTTCTTTGACTCATTCCACTTCAGCTTGGGCAGAAACATTTTCTCAAATGGCTCATTTCTGGCAGTTGTTGCAAGATTAATTTTAACTTTAATTGGCATATGATCTGACCAAATAACTTCCTCCACATTGAACATCTCAACATAACCTAGCAGTTCTTGTGATATCACACACAAATCATTTACAGACTCTCCCATGCTACCAATAAATGTAAAGTGACCTTCTTCATCTCCCTTTGTTCTTCCATTTAAAATGATCAGACCATTATCATTACAAAATTCTACAAAGTCTTTACCCTTTGCATTAATGGTATTATCCTTAGAGCGTCTGATGTCCACACCCGCCATAAATGCAGAATTGAAAACATCATCAATTGGTTGTTGTAGATCTCCTATTCTTACATTCATGTCGCCGATAACAATTGGATTATTGAAGTTTTTGTCAACAAAGAACCACTTGAGGAGATCAAATTCATTTCTCCAGTTTGCACCTCTTAAATATGTAGGAAATATATTGATTTCACCGCTTTTTGTTGCTAGTTTTATAATGTCAACTCCATCACAGTACACATATTCATGAGTTATTCCTCGCATTGCCAAGTTCTTGTTGACACCATACACCAGACCACCACTTGCCCTTCCAAATCTACTGTTTCTAGTCGCCGATTTCCAATATGTGTCAAAATCCTTAAAATATTTTTTGTATTGATCGATTTTGTCTTCAGTTAAGTGAGTTTCAATTAAAATAAATATTTCATGGGATAAAATATATTTGAAAAATTGAGCAAACAAATTTCTATTCTCTAGGCCGTGAACATTATATGACAAAACTTGAAGCTGTGTAATTTCTACTTTTTCATTATTATTTTGGGTAATTTTTAGGTTTGATAATGATTTTTGTACGTAAGGCTGAGATATGATGCTTAGTTTTTTTGAGGTTGTTTGAGAAATTAGTAATCAGAGGTAATGTAATTAAAGACAATAGTCAAAAAAGCAGTTATGAGTTATGTGATTAGTTAATTGATTCTTTTTTCGATTATATTAAACGTGATTTTAGATTAATAAAAGCATATAACGAACTATCATGTAATCAATTACTTTTAATGTAACTAACACCAGTGCTTTTCTTCAATTAGTTGCAAGAACTCATTACTATTTTTAATTACATAAAAAATAAAATTTATAATATAAAAATAACTCAAGAGTTCAATTGAGTCCAGAAAATAACTAAAAATATTGAATGCAGAGGTGGGATGGTACACAAATATATTAAGTAAAAAGATGATGAAATTTCTTACACAAGCCTTGATAATAAGTTTTTGGATTCAAATTTTTCAAGATTAAGAGAAGGTTTTAATTTTGATTTAGCTTAAAGTTTTGATATCGAAGACTCACCCCAATAAAAACTTAAAAGATTTGATTCTCAAAGTTATATTTGTTTTACTGCGAACAGAATTCAGGATGAGTAATTCATTATATTCTATATGGCAACCTTAAATTCCGAGCTTAGACTTCTTAACTAAACACAACCAAAAGTTTGAAATATTCTCAATTACAAATTGAAAACAAGAAGTATCTCTAAATATATTAATATCTCACTTTTATCTCAACAAAAATATTTTTTTCTCTAGAAATCTATATTAATTAAAAATAAATCTACATAATAAAAAAGAGGCTGATTCTATGTCCGAAATCACATGCTGGGTGATGTGTTTTACGTCATTTGCTTCTTTTACTATTCTAATTATGATGAAAAATAAATAAATTAAGAATACAAATATAATATTAAGAAGCAACATTCCAATAATATGTGTTCTATTTGTCTACAAAGCGAAATCCTCCAAAACTAATTAATTAAAATTAATGAAAGTGTTATGGTATACCTAAAATTTTTTTTATTTGCTAATGTTTTTTTTTAGAACAAATTCAATATTTTATCTGTAAACTAGCCCCATGAATAAAAAAAAAATTATAATAAATTGCCAGCGACACGGGAAATATTTTTTTGAAATATTATATTTTATCTGACTACGTACATCACGGACAAGTGAGATTCATTAAACATTTGCTAATTTCAATTAACCGAAGCATCTAATCCAAAGATATGTTCTTATAGCGAGTCCATTCAAAATAAAAATGTTAGTACTCTCATCAGAGATACAAAAATATCTAAAACAAAATGTAGATTATGTTTTTTTAATTCTTATTTTTGTGTTTTGTATATTATCTAACACAATGGCACTTGTTTCATTCATTTATTCAACTTCACTTGGGCTGACGTGGATATTTATTCAAAGTGTCCGGTGCAGATTTTGTGTGTACCAATAATAAATTGGAAACACTGATGTATCTTATTCGTAAACAATAGCTCGACGCAGCTGTAATATTAATTTAATTACTGAGATGTATCTCGCTGCTGCTGCTGCTGCTGATGATGCTGATGTGCTGTTATGGTTCGGATGCTGCGTATGTGAGTAAAAAATTGTGAATCTAAGAGATACACGCTAACGCTGTCATCTTGGCATTTGATCAACATTTGTCATTTGGGATTTCTGCTGGTTGCTCTGTGCTATGCTGGCATGAAATCCTTCAAGAAATTTGTAACAAAATTTAAACACGAAACTAAATGAAGCACCATCAGCTTAAAACATAAAAATAAAAAAAAAAAAAATAAAAAAAAATAAGAAAAAAAAAGTTATTAAAAACTTAGCACGGCGAAGAAGTGTGAATGAATAAATCTGAATGAGTGTCAATCTGCAGCGTTGTTGGACACGAAAATGTTTTGAATGATTTTGAAGTTATGAAAATAGAAATTTTGAAGTAGGAAATTATAAAAACTGACCATTAATAATTTAATCTTTGTTATATTTAAAAAAATGGTTTAATTAACACTTCCGTGTCACCAGAGACTAATGGGCATTTGACAGATCATGTGCCCTTTGAACTCCCAAGAAAGATAATTCTATGGATTCGATCAGAACATGATTCGATTCTTCCTTCCTTTTGCAAAAATCATTTGAATAAACGCCAAGCCTAGTTACGTTTCAATCTTTCCAGTATCTCTCTTAAGGTAGAACTATAAAAGTCGAAAGGGCACTGAAGCTAGTGTCAAAAACCAACGAAAAGTAACTTTCCGTATCGAGAAAAGGGGAACACACCAATAATGTAACTGCCATCTTTCTCTTTTTGGGCTTCCTATTTCACCAAAGTTGAACGAAACTTGACGCAACCTTCCACTCCGCAATTATAGCCGCGTTATATGCTTTCCGTGTATTCGCTTGTTTTCTTCCGACCACTTAAGTGCCCCTCCGAGCATTATAGTTCTAGCTTTACTTTCCAAGAATTCATTAGCTAGCTGTTAGAAGAATGTTGTTTGTCAAAATATATCCAAGAAGAATACATTTCAACAAAGGATTTTTCAGGCCAGTGGCAGTGTATCCCGCAATCCAAAATTCCAAGTAACGAAATCTTGTATTTTGTTTTTAATCTCTGAAATCTCGAAAATTAATGATCCTGCTTTTCATAATCTCGCAAGTATCTAGGTACAAAATTTTACTTTTAACAAAATCACATTTACAACTCGTGTCGAAAAATTTTACAAATATCAACCAAAATATCTCAATTAAAATCTTACGAATCTAAATCTCGCATATCAAAAGTCAATAATAAATTAATTTTCGTTTGTTGTAGAATAATGATTAAAATAACTCGAAATAACAATATGGTCTAACAGAAGGTGGGCACTGGGCACTCAATAGAGGTTTTTCTTTTTTAATTCAGAGCACAGCCTGGAACTGTCAAACAAAAAGTTGTGTTTCTTTTTTAGCTCTGAGCGTTCAGAGCTAAAAATTTGTATTTCTTTTTTCAGTCTGAGTGTGTTCCGAGTTTGTTCAGAGCGCGCTCTATGAGCTCAAAATAAAATGACTGAGCAGACAGAGTTCAATGCTGAACACATAACATTTGACAGCTAGTGTTCAGGTGTGTTTCAAAAATGGCTCAGGGTGCTCAGAACAAACTTGCTCAGATGATGTTCGGAGCATGCTCGACATGCTCGGACTCTGTTCAGAGTTCATTTCTGAATTAAAAAAGAAAAACGCCTAATAAAAAGATACATAGGAAGTCTTGCAAAATGTAATTGCACTGTGCAACTAATACATTAGCTGCGTTTTTTTGTATGTCCATATGGAGTTTGGCAAAAAAAACGACATCGGGACATTTCAACATTTGCCTTGGTCTGCCATTTTGTTCTGAACTATCTTACCAACAAACATTTGACATTTCTATACAAATTATCGATAACACAACGACAATGGTAGTCTGGCAATACCGTTTTATCGGGACAAAAGTTAACTCCAGTTAATTATCTGGACTTAGCTAACTCTATATGGACATAGTTGTTGTTGTATTTAACATGTAAATTGTTTTGCTTTGTTGTCGTTTTTTCACACAATTTTATCTGGACATGCAAAAAAACACAGCTATTATCTCGAGCGAGATTTTAATTTCCAATGCAATTCACTTTTGCAAGATTGCGGTTTGCGAGATTGCAATTGTGAGATTTAAATTAGCAAGATTTCGTATAACCCATTTCTCATTTAGGAAGATTTGAAAATAGTTCATAAGAATAATATTATTACTCTCTGAAGTCACTGCTAATTTTGTGGATGCAAAAAATCTCGCGTTGAAACATAAAATAAAAAATAGCAAAATAATATCTCGATAACCCGATAAAAAAGGATGACAGTTTTGAGTTCGGTAGGTAACCAATATTGTCAACCCGTACCGGTATTTGTGAGCCTTTTCAATGTTGTCAAAGTGCTTTAGTCCGGATTGGGTACGAAATCTCTCATTCGAAATCTCACATAACAAAATCTCAGGCGAGATTTTAATTTGCTAGATTTTGATTAAAAAGTGTATTTATGCAACTAAATTTTGCGAGATATCCAACCTTCTCCAAAATATGTAACTCCACTCTCCACTAATGCCTATGAGACAACATTTTAGTTTATTAGTTGTAACTGTTTATTTTTCAGTTGTTATCAAGAGAACAAGAGAGAAACTAAAGATAAGTATAGCCTTGTTTTTTAGCGCATTTTTAAAAAAAGTTGCATGCTTACTACAACAATCATATGTAAATTGTGTTCATCGTATTTGGCCTTAAACTAGAAAGTATTTTTAGTTTCATAAATATTTTTAGCAAAAGACTTCACATGTCAAAAATTAAATGCTTGCGAAGCATTGCTAAACACATTTCTCTTGCTTGAAAACACAATTTATATTATTTACCAAAAATAAGAAATAGGTACCTATGTAGGTATATCTTTTTTTTTCTAAAAACATAGGTAGTTTATATTTTTATTTTAAATTTATTTCAAAGAAATTCAAAATTTAGTTTCTGGTTACAATATGTTTTAATTGTTTTTTTTTTTTTTATCTTTCAGTCCATAACACAGAGCGATACGTTGCTGTGAGATTTGAATTCGTGATATTTTGATTTGCCAGATTTTAAATTGTGAGATTTTAATTTGCGAGATTTTGGTTGAAATTTTCGAGATTTTTCGGTGCGAGATGTAAATGTTAAAAGCGAGATTTTGTAATTGCGAGATTATGAAAAACAAGATTTTTAATTTGCGAGATTACGTTATTTGAGATTTAAGAAATACAAGATTTCGTTATTCGAGATTTCGGTTTCTTTTTTCACTCAAGTCAGCTTAGCAAATTTTTACCGAAAACTCTAAAGTCCAAACTCAAATATTGAATTTTATTTTTGTATATTTTTTTGAAAGCTCGCTCCACAATTTGCTGGATTTTTCGAATTAGGTAGTTAGACGATAACTAACGATTTCTCGAAGACGAATGGAGGTTTTTGAAAGATTTAAAAAGAATTTTGAAGTAAAATGTTCATACTTCAGAATGACCATACAAATTTTGTCTCCACAGATAAATATACAATCCCAAATTCCGAAAATAGTAAAAAATACGTCAATTTTCGACTAGCGCTTGAATCCAAATGGGTTGTCGCAGAAAAAAGCCTTCGATAGAAATTTATTGGAAATTGTGTATACTTTCAATGCTACTTTGATGTAATTTTTGAATAATTGGTAGTTTTCGAGCCAGCAGTGAAAAGCTCCCAGGAAATGCATTTTTGCATCATTTTTTGCATTTTTTTCCATGTCTCGTCATGAAATTTTGTTGCCAAACCTCATAACAATCAAACATAACATTACGATGATAGAGAACACGAAAATGTGGGTGGCACAATTCTGTATGTCTGTCTGTTTGTATCTGGATCTACAGCCTAAGCTAATGATGCGATTTTCGTCAAATTTTGAACTTAAGGTTTTTTTGTAACTCTCCAGAGGGGAAATTAAAATTTTTTTTTAGCTCTAAAAATAATAGTATTTGCCATACAACCGTTAAGGAAAAGCTAATTTATCTCATAAATGGATGAAAAAAATCAGTGTATTTGTAGCCATGGTGTACTTTCTGGTAAGAAAACAAATTACCAAAAATATTTATTAACGTTACCTGCCATATAGGTAACAGTTTTTTTTCATTTTCGGTTTCCTCATTAACCGCTCATCCGATTTCAATTAATTTCTTCACAAAAGTTTTGTTTGGATATAAATAATACTGCATACCAAAATTTTGGAAAAAATAAATTTTGGATTTTTTAAAAAAAGATTAAAAACTATTTTTTGAAAAATCAATATTTCGAAAACGGGTTGATGAATTAGGTATTTTGAAATTTCAGTTTTAAATGTATATAAATATATAGGTACCTATTCAAAATTGGCATACCAAATTTTTGTTTTGAAAAATATTACAAACATTTTATATAGAAAAAACTAATTTTTAAGAAAACGGTTCCAACGATTTTATTTTTTATTTTTTTTTTGCATATATTCATATTTTTTCAAGTAGGTAATCAAATGGCATACTTTTTTTTTTGAGCACTAAGTTATTTATGAGGCTGTTTATACAATATTAAAACAACGATTTAAATGCTTTTTTATACTTTTTCTATAATAACTTGAATACCTATTTTTTAAAGCTCTTAGGCCCCACGCAACTTGAACTTAAGAGCAAGTACGTGCGATCCAGTCGTGCATTTTATTTTTTTTGTTTTAAGCTAAGTATACAGTTCCTTGACGAAAATGAAACTACCTACATGTATTTCTTATGGGAGCGCTTTTTGCGAGAAAAATTTTTTTTGACGTTTAAATTTTTTTTATCGAACTGTGAACTACCCAAAGAAAACAAATTTTATATTCACCACGATTTTTTTTCGTACAAAACAATGTCACTGACATTCTTTTTCCGAAAAAAAATTGCGTTTGGCATTTGTGTTTGTTTTTCCATGGATCAGTCTCATTGAGATTTTTTTTTCGAAAGTGTAAACTGACGGCGGATAAAAAAAAATTTACACCACGGACAATTTTTCTTTGTGGAAAATATTTTTTTTTCTCACCTCGAAGAATTTTTTTACTCAAAAGAACTGTATACTTAGCTTTAAGATATTTTATGGTGGCATTCTGAACAATAGATATTTTATTTGTTAACGTGGTTGTACTTTTAGATTGATATCTACAACATGTACATATGTTGTTATTCGAAGAAAATGTGTAGCAAATTTATTTGTCATTACCGTGGTAATATTTTCCAAGCATGTTATAACATTTTATTGGTTGATTATCAGAATTTTACATTCCTTTTAGGGCCATTAGTCAAAATTGTCTTAGAAATTATTTTTCTCATAAGCATTAAGAAGTGAGGTTACATAAACAGTATAAAGGCCAGTTTTTTTTTACAGTTAATAGTTTTTAGTCAATGATTTTTGTGACTGGTAAATCCTCGAATGTGCTTATTAACTAAAATAACTGCCTGTTAAACAATTGACAGGCAGTTGTTTTGCATGTGAAAAAAGTGTGGTGAATAAAATATATATTTTTTTTTTTTTTTTTTTTTTTGATGTCGCTTAAGACCTCCAAACAAAAAAATATGTTCACCTCAAGGCATTATGTGCATGCAAATGTTTTTTGCATCCAAAAACGACTGTTTTCCATTTGTAGGCCTGTTGTATATTATTTAAGGATAAATTAATGATTCAATGCGTGGCTTAGGCCAAGGCAAACATTTTTCATTTTGAATATTATACAATATGGTCAACAGAATGGATAGATAATTGTTTTGAATTGTTTTTTTTTTATTTTTGTTCGCATGAGAACTGTAAACTACCTATTCTATGTTTGGCCAAGCCAAACAAAAATCATTCCGTGGAAAAAAAAATTCAGAAAACAAACTACAAAAACGAAAAAAAATCATTTTTAAAAGAAGAAAATGGAAGCAGAGTGATTTCTAGAGGTTAAACATAACAAGCATTCAAGAGTATATCAACACAAATATTTTCAAAAAGAGAGAGAACAAATTACAAATGAAAATAGAATACGAGTGTCATTATCGTCTATTCCAGTTTCAGTTTAAGTTTTTTTTTTTTTTCTTTGAAAGTTGTGGCAAAATGGTTTAACAGATTTGATACTCTAACAAAATTTGTTTCCATTGAATATTAGTTTTTGAAGAAATGAATCACAAATGGCAAACAATCACCCAAACAATTGAACTTTTTTGTTCGGCATATTTTAGACAACGAAATAATTTTCTCAATCTTTTTTTCGTCCTGATGACTTAAGAATGACTTGAGTTGGCCCAAATATGCCTGGCAAAAATCTCGCATCAAACCCTCCAAGTGGGTGCCGGGCGCTAATGATCATCACAGTTGATCTTGTGCTTTGACAAGATTGGGGATCAGCTAAGGTCAGTTCGAACTGTTGAGGTGTTCCTTTACTCCTCAATAGTTCAACCCTCAGCAATTCGATCTGACCATAGATGCGAGTCCCTAATTTTCAGTGGTGGTGTGAGCGATTTTTCATAATCCGTGCCGAAGAAATGGAAGGCTGGGGGGCAAACCAGTCACATACGAGCTCATTCGGGCGCCTTGGCAGGGTCCGTCTCAGACTGCCTTAGACAGAAGATTGTTGAAGAGTACAACAGTTTTCTGGCTACGCAAGAAAAATCAACCCAAGAAAAAGCTGTCAAACGGAATAGGTCTTGAGACGAGACCAACCAACCTCCGAAAAGGATTAAGTTTGATGGCCAGAAAAATAAAGTGCCACCTCCCAGAGCAGCGCAACCGCGTACTTTGAGTGAGGTCGTCAGAAATGACTTCCAAGTATCGGTTGTGGATGAGCTCTCCACCAACAGCAGAGGTCTGCTGGAAGTGTGGAACTCCATCCACGCCAAGCTCTCGGAGATGGTGTTTTCCTACACCGTGACGGCAAGCGAGGGACCCTACCCTAGTTTTGACTCTGGTGAGATGCTCAGGGGACACAGGGTTATCAAATGCGCGGACTTGTTCTCTAGGGATTTCCTTAGTAGCTGCATTGCTAAGATTAGCAATCACTGGCATGGCTTGAGGCTCAAGCTCATCCCAGCTAAGGATGTCCCTAGACAACCAAAGGCGCGTATCTGGTTGCCCCTCATGAGTATTAAGCCAAGCGGACAGGAGCTGATCCGCGGTCCACCGCTAAATCCGTTGATTCCGATGCGGGACTGGGCAGTCATCAAGACTGAGGAATCGCAGAAGAACAGCGCTTCTTGTCTTCTGAAGATTAGCAAAGAAAGTGTAGGAGAACTTGAGAAGGCTGACTTCAAACTCCGCTTTGGCATCAGGTTTGCCAAAGTCAAAATTCTGCCCAGTCAGGGTACAGACCCCGACAAAGTTGATGACAATGTCGAGTTCGACGATGTCAACAATGGAGTCAAGGTCCCCAGCGAGCCGCCGGGCCCTGATTGTGCAGAAGGCAATCAAAATTAAAAACGCGATGCTGAGGGTCATTCAGATTAATCTGAAGCACTCGAAATGTGCATCAGATAATCTGAGGGTTTTCTTGAGTGAGGAGAACATTGACGTCGGCATCATACAAGAACCGTGGGTTAACGGCCGTAGAGTGAGGGGTCTCCAAGACAACCAGTATGATCTGTTCTACAAAACCACCAACCAAGACCAAGGTAAGCCTCGAACTTGTATTTTAGCTAAAAAACACTTAAAAGCTTTTTTGTGTCCTAACCTTAGCACCTCCGATCTGACAGTCGTCAGATTGGACGATAAAAATGCAGACGGCTTACTGGTGGCCTCAGCGTACTCGGCGCATGACAGGCGGTCACCGCCGGAAGAGTGGCGCACGCTTTCGTCCGAGGTCAACTCAAAAGGGACAAACCTCCTGATTGGATGTGATGCTAACGCACGACATACTCTCTGGGGTAGTTCGGAGATTAATGAACGAGGTGAGTCTCTTTTTGATTTTATTATTGAAAACAACTTAACTGTATGTAACAGAGGTATTACTCCTACTTTTGTTTTTCCGAGCTCGGATAGCTACGAAGGGTGGGAGGACATACTTGATATTACCGTCACTAATAATAACTTTAAGCTATCAGTGGAGAATTGGAGAGTATCCCCTCTTAATTCCTTTTCGGATCACAGATGGATCCTCTTCAATATTAATTTCGAGTCTGAAACCCCTACTCCCTATAGAAACCCGAAAAGAATTCACTGGACGAAGTTCAGCCAAATCGTAAATTCCAAACTGCGCAATATACCGAATTTGAGTCCAGAATCAGTTATAGATCTAGAATCAATGGTGAAAACTATTGAAGTGTCTATGAACACTGCTTTTAAGGTCTCTTGCCCAGTTAAATATAGCCGTAAAACCCTTCCTCCATGGTGGAATGAAGACCTGTCTAGTCTGAGAAAAATGACTAGGAAGATCTTCAATATCTGCCACAGACACTAGTTTTACCAACCTTATAAAGACTGTTTGAAAGTCTACAAGCGTTCTCTCGCATCAGCGAAGAAACTTGGTTGGAGAGAATACTGCCATTCTATTGAGAGCTTAAAAGATTCCACAAGGCTTAGCAAAGTTCTTTCTAAGGAGCATTGTAATCCTTCGTTCTTGAAAAAGCCTGATGGATCTTGGACAGTTTCTCCGACGGAGTCCTTAGAAATGCTGATGACGACACTCTTTCCGGGCTGCGAGAATAGCAACCCCGAAACACATAGAACTTATAATTTATCTTTAGCTCGTATAGAGCATATCAATACCGTTATAACTAAAGAAAGAATAGCCTGGGCTATTCATACTTTCTCCCCGTATAAATCTCCAGGCCGAGATGGAATTCTACCAATCATGCTCCAAAAGCTACAAGATTTGGTAATCCCACGGCTAGAGATGATTTTTAAAGGATGCCTCCTTCTCAACCATGTGCCAGAGTCTTGGAGACATGTAAAAGTGGTTTTTATTCCAAAAGTAGGCAAGCGAGGACACGAATCCGCGAAGGATTTTCGTCCAATCAGCCTAACCTCTTTTGTACTAAAAACTCTAGAGCGTATTCTAGACACACATATTAGAGACATACTTGTGGAATGTCATCTAGTAAACTCTCAACATGCATATCTCAAAGGTAAGTCGATGGAGACGGCCCTTCATGAGGTAGTGCGTGCAATTGAGAAAACCATCAACTTCAAAGAATTTACCCTCGCTACATTCTTAGATGTAGAGGGGGCTTTCAACAATGTGCTAACCGAATCTATTCTTGAGGCACTCGTTGACTTTGGTGTAGAGGACTACATCAGAGAATGGATAATATCCATGCTCAAAGATAGAAAGAATCATGGCACGTTAGGTAATGCAAACTCGACAAAACACGTCAGGAGAGGAACTCCCCAGGGCGGTGTTCTGTCACCACTGCTATGGCTTTTAGTCATGAACAAAATCCTCGTTAAACTGGAGAGATGTGGTGTGAAGGCGGTTGCGTATGCGGACGACTTGGTATTATTAGTGTCAGGGAAGTTTACTCCTGTGATAAGCGAAATCACAGAGATGGCTTTGAGAAAAGTTAGCAACTGTTCTGCGAGTTGTGGTCTAGGAGTCAACCAGAGCAAAACTGAGCTGATGCTTTTTACTACCAAAACTAAGATACAACCCTTCACTCCACCCCGACTTAACGGCCAAACACTCTCACTATTAACCAGTGCAAAATATCTAGGTGTCATCCTAGACCCTAAGTTAAACTGGAAAATAAACATCGAAGAACGGGTCAGGAAGGCCTGCATAGCTTTCTACGCCTGTAGTAAAACCTTCCGTAAAAACTGAGGCCTTCAATCAAAGATGATCTTATGGACGTATACTGCAGTGGTACGGCCGATTCTAACATATGGTTCGATTGTCTGGTGGCCCGCACTAAATAAGACATATAACATCGACAAACTCAAAAAGGTTCAAAGAACAGCTAGTGTTGGTACCACAGGGGCTCTTCGATCTTGCCCAACGGATGCCTTAAGTGTTTTTCTGCACCTTCTACCACTTGATCTACACATAAAATATCTAGTATCTTGCAGTGCCTTAAGACTTAAAGAATCAAATTCTTGGGTTGCTAAACCTTATGGTCACGGCAATATCACAAATTTGATTACCGCTGATATACTTTCGACTCCCACTGACTACCGCGCTCCTACAATGAGCCTCAGTAAAGATTTTAAAGTCTTATTCCCATCCAGAGGGGACTGGGATGATGACGCCGTGACGAGAGACTTCGACACAACTATCTACACTGATGGCTCAAAGATGGAGTGTGGTGTTGGCTCAGGAGTCTTCTCTGAGTCTCTCAACATCTCCAAGTCATTTCGGTTGCCGAATTTCGCTAGTGTATTTCAAGCTGAAATACTGGCAATCAGGGAGGCATGCAAGATGCTAAAAGCAGATCCAAACCAAAATCGTAATACAGCCATCCTTACAGACAGTCAGGCGGCTGTTAAAGCCATTGATTCGGCTACATTATCCTCTAAATTGGTCCAACAATGCCGATATGAGCTCGCAAGTCTAAACATTAACCTCAAGGTCACTCTTATCTGGGTTCCTGGTCACAGTGGCATTGAGGGAAATGAACGGGCAGATGAACTAGCCAGGCAAGGATCAGCCCTTCACATCTCACTTGCGGAAAGAGTCTACATTCCCCTTGGAGTTGTGAAGGGCAATATATTGTCAATTTTCCTTAGGGAATCTAATCGTAGGTGGAGCAGTTGATCTGTCAAACAAAATGGATGAAAAAAAAAGTCGAAATAGATTTGGAATTAAAAATCAAGAACAAATTGTGATTCCATGAGATTTATTGAAAAGAACTTTTACTAGCACTTTGAAAATACATATTTCTTTCAAATTAAATTTCGTTTTACATCATTCAAGCACAAAATGGAATATTTTAGCAAAATATTTGCAATTATTTGCAATAATTTTTTTTCATTCACTGCTAGCACAAATTTCTTTATTATAAATCGATCAAATCGCATAAAAAATGTCGCAAACCGTAAAAAACTTTTTCAAAACTCACTATCGACGATTAAATCAATTAAATTAAAAATATTTACATATTACAAAAATGAAATCAATTCCAATCCGAACGATCGAGAAGCAAACAAGAAATAAATCAAAATGAAAACATTGTGATTTCAGCTGCTTTTGACAGATTAACCCTTTCAACTCATATCAAGGAGATGAGTTGGAAAAAGTTACTCAAAGTCACAGTACACAAATCTAAGGTATTATACTGCGCAGGTTGTCAGTCGAAAATAAAAAATGGCTGTGCGAGTGAGGAAGAAAACACACGTAAAAACAACAACAAATTAAAATTGAAATTGTCAGAAATAAAAATGGCTGGGAGTGTGAGGACTTAAATACACGTAAAAACAACAACATATACTGACATTTGACACAAATTTTGATATATGCGCAGAAGAAACAAAAATCAAAACTCTAATGATATTACCTTTAATATGTGTACTGTGACTCAAAGTTACTTTTTGACACTTTAACTTTGAATTTAGGAACGACTCAATGACGTCATAGAGTTAAATAAAGTAACTTTTTTGAATTAAAGGAACGATGAAAGTTAACTATAGTTAACTATGGTTAGAAAAAGAACTTACCACAGCCTAAAAACGAATTCACACTGCATCTCTTCATTGATATTAGTTTGCAATTCGAATACATACATACTTCAACGCCGACGGTAAATCATCCATTCATCAATACTAACTAAAAACAGAAAACCAGACCTAAATAGCTACTTCCCATTCTGTACTATTTCAGTACTAAAATTATTTGATTTGCAGACGTTGAAAGTATCAAATTAACAGTAGGGCTTTTGTAAAATTGCACTGTGCTGATTTGAAACAATAATTGAGTTAAGATAGAAACATAGATATTCACAAATACTACAGCCTTGTGAAGTTTAGTACCTAATAGCGGATAAAATCCTATTACTTTAAATTTCGTCTCTTTTCCTTTCTCCTACTTATAGACGTTAGAGCAGTATTGACGGAATTTTTCCAAATAAAGCTTGTATTCTTTGGCGTAATGATTTGTGCGTTAAATTATCAAGTGTGTTGGAGGTCTGAAGATCGAATTTCAACCTATGTCACCCAAAAACGAAAATGTTTTGAATGTTTCACCTTAGCCGTTCGATGCGATTTAAGATGAAAATACAGAAGAAAACATTAATGCTCTCAAAAGAATGGATAAAGGTTATAGAACTAGTAGCTTGCTTATTCAGAGAAGGTCTATCGCATAACCACATCAGGGTGTGGTAGGTATTCAGCTTTCATCTTGGTAAGATTTAGATAAGTTACCTACTCTTACTATCGAAGCTATTTTTAATTCAGCACAAACGATTTAAGGTAGGTATATATGCATATTAACCTTGAACAAAATTTTTAGATCCCTCTTATAAGAGGCTTTTTCAAATTCAGTTACGAATTATGAAGCAGTCAAAATTGAAAGAAAATAGGTAAAGAGAATATTATTGAATTGCAAATTTGAAATTTGTATTCATGAGAAGTTTTAATCCTTTTTAAGAGGGTGCTCTTATTGCTAACTTGATATGATTTTCACATCTAATTAGTGATTAGTTAACAGTCAATTATCCACCTTCCTTTATCACTTTTCGATCGACGAATGTTGCTTTACTAACTTCACATTTAAAACCATAATTTCAACTCAAATGAACAAATGTTGCACTTGTTCCAACTTCACAGAGATAAAACTACCATTGAACGCCTTCATCAAATTCTGAATCGAACACACCTTTAGTGTTTGAAATGTCAAATTTTAAATTTTAAAAATTCATTTCTTGTCTTGTTTTTCCTGGACGGTGTTCACAGTCTGGACTGAAAAACTGGATTTTTTGCTGACTTTTTACTATTCACATCTAACTTCACGTAAGAAGTGTGTGAGCGAGATGTGAATACTGAAAAATCCATTTGTTTCTTTTATTTCTTTATTTATTGGCTTTTCCTAAAACAAATATGAGCAAAAAACATAGGTATGGCTGACGGTATATGGTGGAAAATAAACTAATAAAAATAAATGTCTGGCTAAATGAAATGCATTCTTTTTTGACAGAACTCCGATTATTTGAAAGAAGTTTCAGTTATCCGAAGTTCGGCTAACTGAAACTCTCCTAAGCTGAAACAAATCTTCTGCGGTATTTAGTGTTCAGTGGAGTCGACTGTAGTTATGTTTCCGTCGGTTAAACATAAACGTTATGATTTAAATTTTTTCCATATCAAGTTTTGTTTTAAATAGGCAGCCCCGGATCTATGGGGGGGCAAACCGGGGCCTGTGCCCCGGGCGGCAGCTTACAGGGGCGCCAAATCCATTTGACTGAAATAATTAAGAATTGTGACGCTTAATGAAATTAATTGAATTGAGATGCGGCAGTGGAATATAAAATTATATTTCTCCGTCAACCCTTAGCAGTTTTTTCTATCATTATTTCTTCATTTAAAATAATTTTTCAAAAAACTATTGACAAATAAAAAATAAAAGAAACGAGCTATTATACATTGTTGTAAGTTTTTCTGATGTTTTTAAACAGTCGTGTTTTGCATTAAGTGTAAGTGTATTTTTACAAAACTTCCCCTCCTCCCTTAACTTTAGGATATAGATCCCCCTTCTTCTCTTCTTCTTCTTCTCTTCTCTTTTCACTACAATCGTTGCACCACGCCGCGCAGTACAAATCCTAGCCTAAGGAATTATTTGCTGGATATTTTTTAGTTCACAAAAAAATTAAATACAAACAAATGTAGGAAACCAGGTGCTCTTCAAAAAACTGTTTAGTAAAAATTTTTTCGTTCAGATGAACAAAAAGTGAGATAAACGTTCAAGATCAAATAAAACAATTTTCTCTCAGTTTTCCGAGAAAATTGGATTAACTATTTTCAACGACGGATAATACAAAATGTCCGACCAGCCAGAGACTGCTCTCACGCGTTTCAAAGAACCAATCAATCTAAAATGTCTAGTATTTTGACGTTGCTTAACTCTCGTATCTACTATTAAGGTTTGAAATAGTGTGTGTCAATTTCATTGAAATCGTTCAAGGAACATCGAAGTTATATGTTGACATTTTTTGAAAAATCCTGTTATGAAATATTTTTTTCTGTTACAATTCTGTATCAGCTATCACCTATGTAAATTTCATTGTAGTCTCTCAAACAAGAACGAAGTTGCAAAATGTTGACATATTTTTGAAACATTCCATTTTGAAATTTTTTTTTCAGCTATAACTCTGTCTCAGCTATCACCTCTGTCAATTTCATTGAAATCGCTCAAGAAAAGAGGGTTGAAATTTTTTTCGGAGTTTTGTTCTTCGATACTCTATCTTGCGTAACTCTGGCTTTTCGAAATTGTGTCCATTCGTAAAATTATATTTTCCGTTCTTATTTGAACGGTTCGTGAATGGATCTTCAATAGTTCACTCATTATAAATTCGGGAACGAACAATATTTTGCAGATCCTTACAGATTTGATTCGAATGAAAACTAATTTTATTAGGAACCACAAAAATAAGATTCGTGATCGAATCAAAAATTAAATTCTTTTGAATTGTTCACGAAAGAACGAATCATATTTTATCGTTCTATGAATCTTGGTTGTGGATCGTGTTTGCTGAGGCATTGTCAATTTTTGTATCTATAGTAAAAAGTTGCTGAAAAGGTATGGGCTGCACATCCATTAAAAAATCCAACCAAGTAGTTATATGGTTTTTTTTCATATTTATCAAAAACGGCAGGGGCGCCACAATCAAGTTTTTGCCCCGGTTCGAAAAAATCGTAGATCCGGGGCTGTAAATAGGTTGTTAGTGCTCTATTACACCAAGACTTTTGGTCATGACTTTTTTCGAAATTCAACGAGTGCGAACATAAGAAAAAACATCTGATCTCATCTTGCACTCATTTAATTTCGAAAAAATGGCACTATGAACGTCAATCTAGTAATTTTGAATATACATAAGAAGCATCAAAGGTGTTTTTTCTATCGAAATTTTGAAATCCATTCTGTTCCGACGGATATTTGCAGGCTAAGGGGTACATTCATACCTTTCTACTTAGTTATCCTCAACATTTAGTCTATGTTTTCTATATATAAAGAGGTATGTATCGTTTATTTAAACTTTTAATATGCACTTCCGTGATATTGATATATCTCAATAAGCTGTATTAATGTCGCTGAAATTTTCATTTAAAAAAAGATAAATAAATAAATAAAAATTAAAATTTGTGTTTACATTTCAAACGTTGAATGACTCCATTTATATCGCAGCAAATTCCTTTTGTTGATGATGTTTATCTTAAGTGTAAATGAATTTGTATAAATGTATCCAATATTTTGTTTAATGTTTAGTTATAGGTATAGATAGGTACCTATATCTGATTTTTGTTTTTGTCGATCGAATCAGTTAAGTTATCCTTTTTTTGCTTGTAAAATTCTCACCAATTGAGATACTTTTATTTTTGTTTCTTTTTCTTTATCAAGCACACACGTGATGTAGATGATTAAACAACAAAAGTCACAAAAGAGCTTTTTTTTTTAATTTAAATTGAATATAAATAGGTATAATCTACAACACGACACTATATAGAAATTCCGTTGTATCTTTATATTTTTTTTTTTATTTTCGAATTTCTTTTATATTTTATGTTTTTTTTTATAAAATAGGAACACTCTAAACACGTCTTTGTAAAAATTGTATAAAATTGCGCAAACAAATAACGACAACAGCAACAAAACGAAAATAATATGACGGCGAGACAAGACAAGATGATCAGTGCCTAGGAAGGTATATTTTTTCAAAATAAATATGATGGCATAATTTATGTATCATTTTTAGAACCGAGAAGTGAAATTCAATTTTAATTAGTTACACCATACCGAAATCAATCGAAAAAGTGCAAGATGCTTTGCTTAAAATTTACAAAATTTTAAATCGAAAAAATCCAATCCGAAAGATACAAAAGTATCTTGTATTTTTTTTTTTTTTTTTTTTTGTTATTTGTTTTGTTCGATTAGAAAACAAAAATAAAAGAGATATCGACACAATGGATCCGACCTCACGCCAAGACGTTACACGATAAACTAAAACTTTCAGATGAAACTAAATCCGATACGATCAGGAATAGAATTTCATCTGAGTGTGAGGGCGCAGACAGATGAATGGACGGACGGTCAGGCAAACAAAAAACCATTCCTCTGAACCACAGTGGCTCTCAAAGTGTGCCATTGATCTGGTGGTGTGAGTGTATCTAATAAGAAATCTTCTTCCACACCCACACACACACAGAAAACTGAAAATAATGATGTATTTGTTAGCTTTTTATTTGATAGTGGTAAATGCTGTTCATGTGTGTAATGTATCTTCTCTAGGTATAAAGAGAGGTTAGAAGTTGATTAAAGTTCATGTTGTTGTTTACTGTTGGTACTTTATTGGTTGTAGGTGAGTTTTTGATAAACTTTAAGTGGGTGGTTGGTAGTGGGCTGGCTGTTGCATTGGATGGATGTATAGATAGGTAGGTAAGGTATGTTGTGTATCTTATATTGCCAAATAAAAATATGAATCTTTTGCTATACCTATCTAATTTGTGATTATTTGCATTCAAATATAAAATGCTTCGGATAGTATCTTCAACTAAAAGATACAAAGATACATTGATTCTACAGACACACCTCCTTAATGATACATTTTTCCTTACAAAAAGGATTCTCATCTATTCAATACTATCAAATATCAAGTATAGCTAGTTCTCTCTCTCTCTCTCTCTCTTTCTCATTCCTTCTTTGTCTAATTTTGAATGAATAAGAAACTACCACCATTCTTGCTTTGATATCAAGAAAAACCTGTTCCCATCTCTAAAATACAAAAAGAATCCATTGTCTCGGTAACAATAGCCGCTAAGCACCTCCCCCTCGTCATTATCAATTATTAAAATGCCAACTTGAGGGGCGTATGCGAGTGTATCTGAGAGTGAAAGATACATATTTTATAGTAGTATTGAAACACAATAAACTGATTGGTTGTTTACTTGGTGTTATCGTCTAGCGCGATGACTGTTTTCTCCCCAGGTATAGTTCAAGTTGAGTGTCATATTTGTAGTTAGATTCGCATTAAAAGGTACCTACATCTGTTTTTTTTTCTTCGTTTGGTTTGATAAGGTATCTTTTGTTTTGAGATGCTTTTCGGTTTGTGTTTTTTTTGTTTTTTTTTTATATTTTTGGTATAAGGTACCTACTACAAAATATAAAAATGTGTATCTTTGACATTTAACGACAACGAGTGGTAAGATTTTTGTTACATAAATTCAATTCGTTGGATTTGTTTTGTGTATAGGTATCTACCTATGTTGATGTAGATACCTAGTTTATATGTAGAGGTATTGGGCTTTTGAATTATTTGAGAGAAGAGATATTATTATGATTTCAATATTTTTGACTTTGTACTTTTTCAGTTTAATATACTTTTGATAGATATATACCTACCCAAGAGAGACTATTATGTAGGTACTTATAGGAGAGGTTGGTACTTGGTTATTATGTATAACGAGGAACAGAAACTGTAAGTGACACCAAGGGTGCAAGGTGTTAGATATGTTTGGTATCTACTAAGCTACATCTATTTATTGCAATTTAGGTGGCAATTATAAATAAAGTGATTGTAATGTTGGTATTTGTGGTAAGCACTTGAACTGAATTTTATTTTTGATCAGATAATGGCGGTTGATACTAAACGTCTTTCTTATTATTACCTTGCTTAAACAGACAAACCAAAGCATGTAAAGTATGCGCACTACTTGTTTGAGGTCACTACTTTTACAATCGTTTTTCACGATAGGTGCCTGTAAGAAATATTTTTCCTGGAAATGTTTGATACCTGTGTTTTTGTTTATTTTTTGTATTCAAGCGACATCAGGCATCTCAAATAGCTTCTATTATCGTGGCCAAACTGTTTACCAGCCTCATAAACTTTTCAATATTGCCATTAGGCCTAAACGTTTTCGATGATGTTTCAGCCCTGTGAATTAGGTGACCTTTTTCGACTGAATCTATATCTAGCTACCCTGGATGCATTGGCGTAGGAAGGAATTTTTTCTAAGGTGGGCAACCAGTCAAAACCAAACCTAATCATTAAACAATTTTTCAGTGCAAGTAATTCTTCAATAACTATGTTGCAGTTTGTATATACATTTGAAAATATCCATATGTTTTTTTTTTATTATCAAGGTTTATTTCATAGTTCTTTAATTCGAACATATTTTTTCATAATCGAGACTTCGGCAGTGCTATTAAATTCATTTTAAAACATCTTAAAAGTTATTGATAAAATTTGTCTGCAGTACTCATATATAATTTGACAGATGCGACTAATTAATGGGTCCATATAGAATATTTTCGTAGTACATCGTGGCATGATGGTTAGTGCGTAGGACTGTCATGCCAAAGGCGTGGGTTCGAGGCCCAGCCGTGCCACCTAAAAACAGAAATGTTTTATTCGAGGTACTGCCTCTTGCGAGGAACTGACAAATCCTCCAAGAGTATACTTGTCATGAAAAAGTGCTTATCATTTAGCCGTTTGGACTCGGCAAAAAACTGTAGGTCCCCTCCATTCCTGCCAACAAACACGCACACAGGAATGGTTGTGAGTTGTAAGTCACTAGGCCCTGGTTCTCCACGAGCTGTTGCGCCACCTAATATATATATATAGAATATTTTTAAACCGCCTTTTGATGTTGACATAATGTAATCCATCACCTTAGTCGAAAAAAGAGCTATACGGTCGTATTTATAAACTTTGATAGTTGTCCCACTCCAAAAAGTTTTTAAAAACTTTTGTTCACCCTTGTCATAAAGTAATCTTACTTTTAACTTGAATTATAATATTCACTCCACTTAAACAGAAGAATTTCTTTTCCAATTTTCTTCATATTCTATTATATTGTAATCTTACTTAGACAACGGCATCGATTTTCTAATATTTGTCAAACTTTGCATTTTATGTAATTAAACAAAGCATATTTCCAACTACTAGTATCGCCCAGTGGCCGAACTTCGGCCAGGAAAAACTGACACACGCACTCAAGAAAAGAAAAAGCCATAAATAATATCAAAGAAATAACTTGAAGGAAACGTTGTGTTGGTTTCTCTTGAGGTAATCCACGGTTTTTGAAATTCTATTGTATAAATCAGTGCCGATACTGTGCCAAAAACTTTCCGATCTATCAAGCATTTAATCAACTCTTTTAATTTAGATTTAAACACACGAACAATGATATCAGGCCAATAATTCGATACACCGTTAGTATGAATATTGTTAACTATCTATGGCCAATTAGGATTACAGGTCATTGTAATGAATAAACTTGGTTTACCAAATTTCAGAACTATGGACATTAGCATCTAAATAATTTTGATACATATTACGCGGAGCACCAATAAAAGATGATGGAAGTACAATACGCCATCCAATATTTGAAACTTGATCATTCTGATTAGTACCACAATAATCAGATAGATTGTTATACAATTCACATCTAAAAGGACAATCGGCAAAAATGTATGGAAGGTGGTCTAGGAACCAATAACAACGAGACGTATGTCGTTGGAAAGGTATTTTTATGCGCTACAATAGTCACTATGGTGGCTCATTTCAAATCACTGTGTGAAATAAGTTATTCGTTAAACAACGTTTGGTTTTGGTACCATTAAGTGTGGACAAAATGTATACAAACTGGTCTTTCCAGTACTAATAAGATGCATGTCGTTGAAAAGGTATTTTTATGAACAATAATAGTTACCATAACAACTTATTTAAAATCACTGTGTGGAAATAGTTATTCGCTGTTTTAGGGAATTTTAGCACAGATAAAATGTATGGAGCATGAGTAGCAATTAGCGAATAACTTTTTTCACACAGTGATTTGAGTTAAGCTGCCGTATTGACTATTGTAGTACATAAAATTTCCTTTCCAACGACATATGTCCCGTTGTTATTGGTTGAACTTGCCATCACACTTTTTGCCCATACTAAAAAAAAAATATTTTTTTCACACTAAAATGAACCACAATATTTCATTAGTTTACGAATAACTTTTTTCACACAGTAATTTGAATTGAACTAATATGAAAGATATTGTAGGTAATGGAAATACCTTTCCAATGACATATATATTGTCGTTTTTTGTTACACCAGTTTTCATAAATTTTCCCCATACTAAATATTTTTTATTCATACTAAAATGCACCAGAGCACAATCCTATTTAGCGAATAACTTTTTTCACACAGTGATTTGAAGTAAGCCCCCATAGTAACTATTGTAGTACATAAAAATACCTTTCCGACGACATATGTCTCGTCGTTATTGGTCTTGTAGACCGTTTTGTCCTATTCTCCTTTGCTTGATTTGATCTGATGAAATGCAACCGTGAACCTTCAATTCGCACATACACATCAACAATCCACTGCAGAAACAATTTTTGGCCATGATGTAGGAAAGAAAACTCATTTCTAATTGCAAGTCTATACTCAACGTATTGTAACATTTTTACTCAATTTCTTGGAATATTAGCTCTGGATGTGCTTACTATGAACCATATCAACATGCCAACCTGTATCACCATTTGGAAATAGAATCTAAAACAGATATACTGCGAACGTTGCAAGTAAGTTGTCTTATGGAATGCAACAATATTTCGTTCAAATGGTGGTTCACCATCAGTAGTACTGAAAATAGCGGCCACATCTGTCTGAACGGCATCATTAAATCTCCTCAAATCTAAGTTCTTATTAACTGTGGTAAGCATATACACTTCCTTACAAATATTCAATTGCCCAGAACAAAATTCATTCATCGTTCTAAACGAACGGACAAATTCGTTAACGCGATCTAATTAAATTCCAATATTACTTATCAGTGCTTTGTTACATCCCATATTTGACTGCTCACGTAACCTATAACCAAACGCTGTGTCAACATCGTTAAGACACCCACACGATGATAAAATACATCATGTATTTTGAAATGATACACACCGTGCATACAATTTTGATCGACTTGCGCTTCAGAACTAACCATAGCAAAAGCACAGTTATATGATCTAATGTTCTAAAAAAATTCTTTGATTGACGCTTTTCAAGAGAATCATTCAAACTCACACCATTAAATAATTCATAAAAAAAATTGTTATGAGTCAATGGAGGCACCGAAGTATTTACATCATTTTGAGTTATTCCTGAACTAAAATGTTTGGCTTGACAAAAACGTCAAATTAAATTCATTGGCCCACAGTAAAAACTATCGAAATTTGTAGGTACAACATTCAGAACATATTTATAAGTGTTAACCAACATGTCTACATCATGTGTCATATCGTCTTGATCAACATTCATTTGAATATTACTGTTAACATTGTTTTGAATATTAGAATTTCTACTTCTCAATAAATATTGTCTCCTAATATTTTCTCTTCTTTCTTGACGTGGTGTTAAAGTGTGATGACGCGGCATTGCAACACAAAAGCCAAACCATTTCACAAAATTTAAAAACCCAGTAATAAAAAACAACGTCATTCTAAGCAAAACACCACTCACTTAAGCTCAAATGTGGTTCGCTTGAAAAATTTTGATTCAAGAAAAATAATTTTCTCTGCTTTCTCTTAATCACAAACCAAAAAATACTCACTTCAGCTCAAATGTTTTTGCTTGAAAAATGTATGGTTTTGCATTAATGAGTCACTTTTTTGCTAAAATATTGAATTAAAAAATTAAGCTTTTAATCCCAAAAACAAAATGTGTAATTTGAAAACAAAAAATACTCACTGCAGCTCAACTATGATTCAATTTAAAAGACGTAATTCAACAAAAATGAAAACTTCAGCTTGTGATGCTCTTTATCTTGGCGTTTCAGTGAAACAACTTCTATTAAATATTGATAATAGTGAAGAATTGAAAGATCGCTAAATGTTTTGTTTCATTCCTACATCAACTGAATCGTTAGCGTTATCTGTTCTTTGAATAACCTTATCTCTTTTACTGCACTTTGATCGAACCGTTATGATATTAGAAACTCTCTTATTTGCTCCAACTTATTTCTCCCTGAAAACGGAATGAATTTTGAAAAACCCAAAAACTTCAAACCGATACCAACCGTCTTTTTAATTATTTCCGGTCCACGTCCACGTATGACATCATCTTAACAACCTTAATATTGAACTCGAAGGATTAACTTAATTTACAAAACACACATTATGTATGTGCATATTTTTTTTCAAATTAAATTAAATGTTTGAAATTTAAAGTAAAAAACAATTTATTTTATTTATTTCAATATTCAAAGTGCTCTGCAGTGTGAAATAGTACTTGGCTAAAGTGGACCCAAACAGTTTAATTTTGCGATTCGCACACCTTCACGAATAATAGCTTTCCAACCATATAAAATTTATTGAAATCGGTTGGATACCTTTTGAGAAAATTGTACCACAAATTTTTTTAAGGCTATTTATATATAGATTAAGAACTTTTAGAAACTGTCTAGCTACTCAACCGTCTAACAAATTTAAATTCAGAGTATAAACATTATTGAATTAGATTTTTCTTTAAAAAAAAGAGCTTGTTTTTTGAGTTATTTATTGAAAAGAAAAATAAATTTTGCCCCTCAAACTTTGATCGCATTTTGAAAAGAAACTTCAAAATACGAGCTAATTAAAAACAAACCAAAGCTGCATTAAAATAATCAAAAATAATTCTTGATTACAAAATCTACCTGGGTACAAGAAGCGTCTAGAGTGAGAAGGGGTATAGTGACATTTTTCGATTTTTCGTTTTTTTTTTTAACCAATAATGATGTTAAGCGACAACTTAAATTTTGGTCTAATTCTTGTGTCTCTATTGTTATTACTTACAAAGTTAGCTTCAGACAAAGGGGTTAACTACACGTTTGTTTTGAAGTTTTTGTAGGCAAGAAGGGGTTAAAATTACTTAGCACTCACTTAACCCCTTAATTCAATAGAAGCCGAAAGATTAAATACCAAGTAATATATTTTTTTATTTGCATAAAGGTGGTAAGTGCACACTTGTTATGTCTGTTCGTGAACTTCCCAAAACTACGAATTTCTTCGAATTTTATTTTTTTTATATTAGTTTTGACTTTAGGCTCAATTCGTATTTTTGGGAGCTACGCGAACAGACATGTTCACTAATGCAATACAGGAATGATACCCATCTTTCACTTGACCCCTTTTTCATAAGAAAATAAATTAAACTCATTTTCGCTTAAAGGGGTTAAGTGCTGAATTGTTTGTAAAACACCAAGTTCTAATGAATTTAAATAAAATTGGGTGATTTACTAAAATTGTATATTTTTTTTTCTTTTTTTATGGCATTTTTATAAACTTCTGTCGATTTCATAAAAAAGTTATAAACGTAAAACTTTAAACGCTTATAACTCAAAACATTAAAAATGTCACTTAACCCCTTCTCATTCTCAACGCTTCTATTCTCCCACAATCTTCGGTTTCAATAAGGGATAAGGGATGCCAAATCAAGTGTATTGCTTTTGCCTTGCCACAACTGTTGCTGGAAAGTTAATTTGTTTTTCCTGACGTCTCCTTTTTGATGCTCTTAGGTTTTAAAGAAATCTCATACTTTTGTGAAAATGTTTCTATTTCAAACCAAATTTTAAAATCATTCCTTAATGTTTCAAAGGTATGGACTGTACTAGACTGTAGTGTAGAGTGTTAGTACTTGCACAGAAAAAGTGTATTTTGATCAAAATGTCACCCAATTGCCCTCAATCATCTTTTTCCGGAACAGTTAATAAAAACTAAAAATTTCTGATTTTATTGAGGTTTTTTAATTCATCCACATTATATTGTTCTCCATAAAACGCAGGCGATAGGTAGAAGCAACTAGGTTTAGGTTTTTATAAAATTCCAATTATTCGTTTTGATTTGTATGTTACAGAGCAATAGTACGTTAACCCTGAGTCGATGACAAACGAGTTGGTACATACCGAAACCGAACCGTAAGCTTTATTTTTAAACAAACCAAATCGAATTATACTTTTCGGTTCACGTTCCAAAGTTTTCAGATGTTGCGATTTATCGCCAAACAAACGATTTGAAATTTCATTTGGGGGTAAGAAAATCGATTCGGCGACGTGCACAAAACAGGCAATATTTTTAGCTTTTGGTGATTTTAGTTTTTTTAATTCATATCTTTATTTTTTTTTCAAGCTTTTACTTAAACCTAACATTCGTTTTATGTTGTAATATTTTGCTAGATGGAGCCATCGTAGTATTAAATCTGAACGCACCCCAAAACTGAAAAACGATTTCTTTCTCATTATTTGGTTATTTAAAGAGTGAAAAATTTTGAAATTTTGCGATTTTTTGGCGATTTACATATATCTTACGTTTGGTGATTCCGCTTTTTAAACCTGACAAACTACTCATCTTCAAGGTTGAAGCTAACTCGGTTTGAGACAAATTTAAACCGGTTCAACCAGGTTTGTGCTTGCCTCGGTTTAATGAACCGAGCTGATGCTTCTCGGACAGTGATGCAATGTGTAAATACAAACAAAATAGGGTGGGCAAAAATTGCTTTTATGTGACGACCAACTGTAACTGTAGGCAAAATTTAAACTTTGGTGTCTGAAATTTCATTCACAGTTGTTCAATCTTGCTTCTTGGGTGGGATGTAGAACCAGAAAATTTTAACTGCCGATTTTTCTAAGGTGGGCAGTTCATTATTTAAGGTGGGCACTGCCCACCTCTGCTCCCCCTTCCTACGCCTATGCCTGGATGTGTGCTAAAGGGACTTTGTCTTGTTGGGAAATCCAAGGTACAAGTCAAAAAATATCTGTCACTTTTGGAAGTGCCCATTCCAACAGATATTTATTACTATTTCTGTTAGTTGTTGTACTTATGTATAGACTCCAATATTTATTTGTTTCCTAATAGGTAATATATCCCCACCTGACGTACGGCTGTAAATACTTGGCAAGATAAGTTCCTCTTCAATTAAATTGTGAAACTAAAAGATTGAACCTTTTTTATCCAAAAAAACAACGCATTTCCATTGGTTGCTCTAAGCAACAAGGTTTCTGGCGAAGTCCCTCCCTAGTATAACTGGTTTGTTTTTCATTTTGTTACTTTTTGGGTGTAATCACTGTTTAAAATTATTTTAAAAGTCGTCAAAACACTGGCTAATACGAAACTTTTCAGGCGCAGGGTAAAAAGTCCATAAGCCAAAAGTCCATAATGGACTTTTGGCTCCAATGGGTGGGTTAAAAGTCCATAAATGCACTATGAACTTATAACCCACCCAAGAAGGCCAAAAGTCCAGAAGCAAGTGGGTCGTAAGCTCATAGTTTTTTAAAGAAAGTGGGTCAAAAGTCCATACTTAAGGCAACAAAAAATTAATTCCTGAAATGCAAAAGAAACTTTGCATACTCCCAACCTTCCACCTACCCCAAATCCTATATCGAACCCAAGCAGGGGGGTTGCAGTTACATACCTCACTATATTTTCCTCACTAAGTACATATTTAAATTTCACAAACCTAATAAATATTCTCCGTAAACAATTTAAACTTTTAATTAATATGCAATATTTGCAGTGGTCTCAATCAAGTGACGCAACCTTTTATACCCATTTTTGCCGTTTAAGAATTTCACAAGTATTCATAGCTTGTGAAATTCTTAATGATTTCCCAAGAAGTATTGGCAACGTTATCATTTTTATTGGAAAATTTGTATATACCTGCTCACAGATATCAATCATTTCTAGGCAAAATCCTTCTTACGTGTATTTATCGAGAAAAAAAAGCACGATTGTGAAAATAGTGGCCTCAAACCAGTGATAGACAGTGTATCTATGCTACCTGTGTATCCTTACTTTTCACGCAAAATTGAATTCTTATAAATATATACATAGGTTCTTACGTAGATTACAGGTAATTTTTTGGTGTAGAGAATATGAAGTGAACAAAAAATGGTTGTCATATTGACAATTTTGTCCATGAAGTTGATGAAAAAAGTTGTTATAACTCAATTAGAAGCCACGATTGTCTATATGAAAAATTCCTATTTTCAATTTTCAAGTGAAAACCTCCATAGAATCAGCTGATGTTTGGGAAATAGAGATGTTTTACTTCTTAAAATAGCGTATGACGTATCTTTACGTTTTCTATGGCGTATGAGGCACATTTTTCTCAATAAATAACATGGTTCACTGGGGCGTATGTGGAATATTTTTTTGTTCTAAGGAATAATTATAAGAAAAATAATTGAAGTTACTGAAAGAAAATGTTTCTGTTTTAAAAATAAATAAATACAATACAAAAAATAAAAATAAAATGTCACTGTGGCATTGTGCAGTGGCGTTACTAGGATTTTGTTCTGAGAGGGGCAACGTGTGTCGATATTAAATTACGAATACCTTTCACAGTGAAAACTGCAATGACATCATTATATTATTTGTATCATATTGTAAACTGAATTTAGAATTGATTATTAAAGGATAAGCATATTTTGTGTATAAAATTAAGAAAATTCGAATGATAAAAAACACTATGAATTAGAAACTCAATCGGCACACTAGCCTTGTTTATTCTTCCGTCCTGTTTCAGCAAAGATCGGCACTTTAGCCATTAACTATTAGGCTTAGGGAATAACACCCCTCATAGCAGTGTAGGTGAGGTAGGGAAAATCATAAAATAAAAGTAAGGCTACCATCAAGCTCAATAACAACTTTTCTTAAAAACAAATTAATAAATTTATTTTAGTAAAGGCTTCCTTTGGGTGGAAAACCATTTTTCAAAAATGGTTATCAATGGTACTTCCCAAAGAACTATTTTTTAATTTTTGATTTTCATGGTACGACCGAATTCAATTATTTTTTATACAGAAATTTTTGAAAAAATATTTTTTGGATTTTTGTCTAAACATTTTTTATGGAAAATCAAATATTTCGAAAACGAAATGATCGATTTTTTTGAAACTCGATATTTAAGATTTTTTTAGTACTCTCTAAAAAAATTTTAGAACAAAATTTACATTTATGAAAAAAACAACGGTACCTTCTATACAAAAGTTAAAAAACCGCAAAAGAAAATAGTTTTTTTGCTTAAAAACGACTCCTACGATTTTGATTAAACTTTTTTGATGTATTAAAATTAGTACGATCTACTATCAGAGATTATAAAATTTTACACTAAGCAACTTTTAATAGTATCTGTCATAGAACGTATTTTTTTATTTTAAATTTTCTCGTTATCGGCTTAACGGATTTAGATGATTTTTTCATATACAAATTTCAGATAAGATTAAATAATATTGCATATCAAAATTTTCAAAAAAAAAGTTTTTGGATTTTTGAAAAAAGTTTCAATTTTTTTGGGTTGGTATGTTTCGCAAAATTTGTTTGGCAAATCGAATTATCGTGGGGGTTCATTATTCACCGAATTTTGTTTCGCATTTTTTCTAATCTAGCAATTTATTATCTCGCATTCTAAAATGTTTGGAGAACTACGTTTTCGTTTTTAAATATTCGACAAACTATCATATCGCATTTTCCTTCACCCAATTTATAAAAAAAAAATTTATAGACATTTTGCAAATTGGCTTATTTTTGACTTGATGCTTTATTGTTTTTGCTTTTTTTTATTTCCCATTTTGCTAATTATAATTAGGTATTATGTTGCTTGATGATGATGATGATGATTGATTTGCGATTCTTCTATCTATTTATGCCCGAAATTTTAAGGCATTTAATTTATTAGAATGCGCAAAACAATTGAATGCCAAATAAAAGTAAACAACAAAATGACAAATTTTGTATGTATGATTATTATCTTGATTTTGTGTTTCAAACCCGTAAAAATATCTATCGATACTCAATTTATCAATTTTTTTTGGTTATCAAATCTAAGTTAACCACTTACAGTACTCAACGCTTAATTGCATCGGCCATTTTGTCTGATTTTCCGATCAATTATCCAAGGATTTCAATTAACTGAAACATTTACATGTTTTTGTTTGGTATAGCTGCAGTTTTTAAAGATCAATTAAGCAGGAAAATCAATTAAACGAGTAACCGGGGAATACTGTGGTACTATACAAGACGGCTTAGCGATATTTCGCGAAATAATAAAACAATAAAACTGTGAAAGCTATCTAGCGAAAAAAAAAACACTTGACCAAATCCGTATACATTTTTTATTTCTGACACTTTTAGTTTTGACAACCAGCTTTGTATACTACCTTAGATTAGTTAACTGTGGTTATTGGATCATATAATTTGTTTCCCCATGGGAAATAAAGACAAAATAAATTATAATTTAAAGACTAAAAACACCCTTTTAGAGTTAATCAAACTAAAAAGTAAAAAATAATTCTTAGCATGAGAATAAAATTACTGACGAGAAAATGAATGTCACTGTTGTAAAAGCGTGGGATGCCTTGTATGACATTTTGAAACTAACTCTGCATTTCGAGCAGGTAATTATATAGGTGACTGAAATATAATTGCGGTACGCGTCTCGGATAGCTTAACTGGAAGAGCCCTTTGCACGTAACCAATAGATCTGTGTTCGATTCAGGGGCGGGCTGCCTGAATTGTTTTTTTGGTTACCAAAACTGCTTCCATTTCCTTTATCCTTTCTTTCCCCATTTAATTAATGATTTCTGGCGAGCTTAATCAGGATAATCGGATATTTTTATCGAATTGTATTGTATTATCATTGGGTTTCGACAAGTGTGCAAAGTTTGAATCAAATCTGACCGTTTGAAGTGCTCAAAATCACGTCCAAAGAAACACAGAATTAGCAGAATTTTCTTCTTCTTAAAACAAATTGACAGAATTTTGAAAAACAGAATTTTGGAAAGCAGAATTACGTCAGACAGAATTAAAAAAAAGCTGAACTTTTAAGAGCCATTTTTTTCACTATTGCTCAACTTGAGGCAAACTCTGAAGTTGAACAACTTGAGAGTTGACTTCAACTCGAGACTTAAAACGCAAGTTGAAATTACTTTTTATTCACTAATTTTTTTCTCAACTCCTGAGTTGAAAATCTAAAGTTGGCTAACTTCCGATTTGAAAAAAAATCCCTGGGATATTTGTAAAAATAATTCAAGAACTGTCATTTTAATATTTTAATTTGAAGCGATTTGGTCAGTAAACGGATTTTTTTCAAAGTTTGTGTAATATTTTGTTTGAAATTGGGTTGTCTGATTCGGTTGATCAAACTGATTTTCTTTCTAGTTTTGTGTGCTATATTTTTGTAAAATTTGTTTGTGTAAAAATTTTAAAAAACAATGCCTGAAAAAATTATAAAAGATGCCAAACAAAAGAAATCCCTGTTAAGGTTGTTGGCACGTTTCATTAATTTTTGTTCGTATCGCGTCTTGGGTTTATGTATGTACATATGTACATACAAATCAGCGTTACCTTACCTTCACCCAAAAAATCAGATGCGGACTTCCCCAAATCGCTACATAAAGCGCTTGAAGAGGAACTATCGATCTCGCTCAAATAACTACATATGTACTTCTAAGATAATTATTATTAAATTTGGTCAGAGCTACTGCAGAAGACGACTTCTGCCCAACATATGAACGTACGGCCCAACATCTACCTACGAGTTCAATTTTAACTTTTAAACCATCTCTCGACACAAGAGAGTGAATCCTTTCGCAAATATAGTAACATCATTGTGGTTGGCTTTGAAAGACCAAAGTGATGTTTTAAGTTAGGGGCATAAGAACCCGCAAAGTTTTTCCCAAGGGTTGGAGAGGGAGGTGGGTAATCGTGGATTCAGGTAGAAAAAATACAAGTTTTTGCTTAAAGTCCATAGGTCATTGGAAAACATAAAAATATGTTGGTAGCGTGGTATTTTCCAGAGCCAAAAGGAAAATGCCCCCTTGTCCTCTCCTCCAAGTGTTTATGGGTCCCGTTCGTCCCACTTTTCAATTTCAACGCACGGCGACATCTTGACGTGCATTTTTTTTAATGTTCAATGGCTCGTCAGGTCCATAATTTCCACTTTTACTGGCCGACGAAGGTGATGGCCAATTTTCCCAACAATAATAATAATAATTGCTTCGGAACATTGTAGTTATTTTATTTTTCGGTATTTTAATGAATGAAGAGCACAAACATCTGAATCAAAATGCTTGTATGCATTTACAAATGAAAAGAAACTATATTTCTGTGTCAACTCTCATGTTTACTATTTCAACTTCTACTTTTTTGGGGAGTTGAGAAAATCTAAAGTTGATCAACTCTAGAGTTGAAAATCGGAAGTTGAAAATGTCAAATTCGAGTGAATAAAAACAAATTCACAAGTTGAAATTAAAAATCCTCAAGTTAAGTTCAACTTTGACTGAAAAAATCGCCCTAAAAGCAGACAAGCAGAATTGTGAAACCAGAGTTTTGACCTCTTCCCGTTAAAAAAATTAAAAATTGCAATATCAAGTCAACAAAGGACCAAAAATTAATTAATGTCAAAATATTAAGCCATAAACAATTCACATGGTGTTTTTAACCTTTTTTAAGGTATAGAACTTTGTTAACTTGATACTCGTATATGGGTGTTTCCATCGTTACGGGTGTGACAGTGAGACTCCATATTTTATTAATTATTCACATACTATTCCCAATTTTTAAATAAAACCTTTTCTATTTTATAGGACACCTGAAGCCCTTTTAAAAAACTAGTATATATAGTATGAAAAATTAGTGCATCAGTTGTAGGATGCAATTTAGTTGCGTTACGGGTGTGACCTTAGAAAACTGGTTATTTGCGATTAGATATCTAATTTTCATGTGGTGTAAAATAATGCATGAAAAGTATGTATCATTCTTTTGCAAATATCTACCCAGGTAGTTGATCTTCAGTTTCAGTTAAGAAATGAGAACCAAAACTACGAGAAACTATACAATTTTTTTATTTGAAAACGTTACGGGTGTGACAGGTCATCGTTACGGGTGTGACCGAGTATGGTTTGTATGCATGAAAACAATATAATATACTATATTTTGACGGGAAATTGTTGTCATGGATGTATAATCATTTCTCACATGATGTCAGAAACACTTTTTCTGGAAAAATTAAGTTTTTCTCACTGAAAAGTGAATAGATTTCTCACTTCAATGAGATTTTTTCCATTTTCTTTTAAAATAGGGACAACTTTCACTAAAAGCCAATTAAATTTATATTTAAGGTAGATTTTCATAGAATTATATGCCTACGTCATGAATTTCATATTTTAAAGCAACAAAACTAAAATTGAGTTGAATAACAGAAAGAATATGATTCGAAATGACAACCTGTTACGGGTGTGACATAGACTAAAAATTTTAAATACGAGGTCAGTATTAATTTAAAATTCTTGAAATTTTGTCTGACAGTAGATCATAGTGTTCTCCTTTTTTCCTCAAATTATCACATTGATACAAATATTTATCTTCTAGTAATGAAACATAATTTTTTGTTTGTTACGGGTGTGACACTAACCACTTTATGAATCAACTGCCTAAAAACTAAAATTGTATTTACTATTGAATAATTAAATGACACGAAAACGTGCTTAGAGTTCTGATAAGGGCAAATAACCACCGGTTCTCAAATTGTGAAACAGTTAATTATTGAAAATAGGGTTTTGAGCTTCTGATAACAAAAAGTGGCTTTTGGAGACATATTCTGCTATGTGGTTCGAGCTGCGAAATAAGCGGCGATAAAAAAAATGTTTGATAATTTAACTTTTAAAATGAAACATGCAATCTTTTAAAACCGTCTAATGGTACTTTTTTCAATTCGAAGTCATATTTTGTGATTTTTCGTAAATGGTCGTTTTCTATGGAATCACCCATATAGCAAATTAATATCTTGCTTGACATAATCTCGCATTTACATTTAGCACCAAAAAAACTTGTAAATACCAACCAAAATATCACATTTTATAATCTCGCAAATCAAATTTTCGCAAATTCAAATCTCACAGTAACATATCGCTCTCAGTTTCAAACTGAAAAATATGAAAAATAAAAATCCTACGAAAAAACAAATCGAAAACGAAAAATTTTTCCTTGAAATTTATTGTTTTCGAATTTTTGTTTAATAAAATTTGCCACCCACAAAAAATGCATTCAGCCAATTACTGAATTTTTAAATTTTACCGTCCCAGAAAATTGAAATTTTGGAAAACAAATAAGTATAATATTTTGCTTAAGCTTATAATTTGCTTTGGATAATTCTATGTTTTATTATACTACTTCTATGTTTTATCAAGCGGCTTTTAATACTACAGATCCAGTTAAAAAATAGCAAAAACTCCAAAAATCAATCGTATCTCACTACTTTTTGAGATTTTTTTTGTAAGAAAACTTTATTTAACTTTAATTTTCAAGAAACACTATGAACTCGATTTTAAATAAAATAAATAAATAAAAAATGTTACATGTACTCACAAAATAATAATTTGAACTTATTTGTATGAACAAATTTAATGTTTTGTTTGAACGAATTTATTCAAATTTAATCAACCAATAATGATAAACATTAAAATCAACGATATGGTTCTAAGTGAGGTACTGTTAATAGGTGCTAAGTGTAAACTTCTTATATGTATTTTATAGTAGACCGTTCCAGTTTAAGCATATACAGAAAAAAATATCAAAATGGAATCAGTCGTTTTCAAAAAAATGAGATTTTCTTCGACGATTTTTAAGCAGTTCCAATCATCTTAAGTTCCCAATTTAAAAAAAAATCACTTCAGCGCAGTGGTTTTAAAAGCAGATTGATGTACAAAAAGACAGATAGACACAGTTGCGGGTCTTAACTAAAAAAACTATTTTTTGGAAAACATATGTAGTCTTCTGTTATGTATTTACAAATCCAAAATAATAATACAACTATCTAAATTTATAAAAGCACGGATTCTTACCCACGTAATGTAAATAATAGGGGTATTCATGCAACTGCGTAAAACACTAGATAAGTTTACGATTTGGTTAATTTTATCTTTTGGTTAATGAACTGTCAAATTTTGTATGAGAAATGGTTTACACAATTTGGTTAATTTTATCCAAGGATTTAGCTGCGGAAAATTAACCAAATATTTGGTTAAACTCATCCAAACGTCATTGTGACTTAGATTGAATTAGGCGTGTTTGTGACTTTTAGAATTAGATATGTTTAGAAACATGATATAAATGATATCTCGGAGAACCAAAAAAGCTCTGAATGTGTTCTGTAATTATTGCATTGCAATTAGTTGGCAATAAAAGTTGTGAATTACAACGTAGTTTACACAAAAAAAAATTACATTTACTCAACGATTAAAGACTCTGCCCTACCAACGCGAAATTATAGCGAAGCATTCAAAAAGACAGTTTTTTGTTGCTTTTTACTATTGAAATCATTCACTTTAATTTCGTGTTGGTTTGGGAGAGCCTTTAGGAAAGCTACTTTTCGTAAATGATTAAGGTAGAACTATAAACTCTCACCGAAACCAATGCGAATCTTTCGTTGACGACGACGAACGTGTTGTTTTCATTTACAACAACGTGTTGTTATTATTGTTTTTGTTGAGGTCAACGAATGATTCGCACTGGTTTGGAAGATTCTAAATAGTTGGAAGCTGTTAAAAACATGTCATTAGCAAATGCGAAGTATTTTTCTGAACTGTCAAAATCATAAAAAAAACATACTTCACTTTTTCTCTTTTTTTCGTTCCTACATCAACAAATTTCAATTTCACTTCCGTGAAGTGTACTCGGGGGCGCTCTATTCACAAAAGTTAACGAAAATGAAGAAAAGTACATTATGGGCGTGACAAATGATTTGTTTGTATTCGCTGATTTTCATCCGACCACTGCCGTGAGCTTGCGACTAATCTATTAAGGTAGAACTATAATAATTGTTGATAGTTTACTGAAGTGGTCGGTTGAAAATGAGTGAATACATGAAAACCATACTCATCTCAAGGGAGTGAAACTGACATTTGGTGAAGTTGGAACGAAAAAAAGAGAGGGATGATTCATTTTACTTAAGTGGAATACTCCTCACTTCTTCTTTTGACTGTTTGGAAAACAACTTTTCGTGGGTTTTTAACCCATTGATTTTGACAGGCAAAAGTTTCGTTGTCGTTCCAAATATTTCGCATTGGTTTGAGAAAGCCTTAATAGTTCTAGCTTTACATTTTGTTTTATCCTTCCAAGTTTCCGACTTCACGTTGGTTCGGGAGAGGTTCTCTATTTAAAAATTACTACGTTTACAAGCAGGATTGGGAGGTCCAGGTTTTTTGTCACTTGAGTTGAGTTGAAATGTTATTGAGATTCCAGCAAAATGAATGGCATTGATGTATTTATTTCAATGCAAAACAAATATAATTGAATTAACAGGATTACTTACTACACGTATCTATTAAAACAAATATATATTTGTGCACACACATGCAAATAAACAGACCATAATGCATTATCTGCAAAACCAACTCCTCGACCCAAGCCGAACACGCCCAAATATACACATCATTTAACCAAATTAATAAAAAGGTCGTTCATGCAAACTTTTGCGTAAACTTATCATTTTACACAATTTGTAAACTTACGACGTTGCATGAATACCCTTATTATATAGGTTTTATTTAGCAGTTTGGACATACGGAGTTGTTTCCCCATACCGTCCTGGTGGGCTTATGAGTTTTTTTGGAGAGGTGATAATATGCTTGTAAGGGAAATACTGACGCTTACCACCGAGGGCTGTTGACATAAATCAAGCCCCTTGTAGCTGTTGATATGTTTTTGTTCTTATTAATTTTCTGTCTGAAAAAGTCAGAAGCAATCAGATAGACACAACAAAAAGTATCCGTATCGTATGCATCACATGAGCTCGAAGCACGTTCATCTTACTCCGAAATTTAAACTTACATTTTAGTTTTTTTACAAGGCTCTGCAAATAATAAAAAAAAAGAAGTCGTTTGGAAAATGTTTAATAGCACACGCTTTGGAATGCTATAGGCTAAGATAAATTAACGGAAAATTATTAAGGCACAAACCATTCAGTAGGTACCTATAACCAGGGCCGGATTAACAAGTAGGCAGAATAGGCAGTTGCCTGGGGCCCCCGATTTTAGGGGGCCCCCAAAAAATGAAAAAGACTTCTAAAATTTTCTTACAAACATAAAATTCTAGTAACACTTTTTTTTACGGTTTTTTACGGTTTTTAATAACAACTTTTTCACTAATTGATGCCAATTTCTAGTTAAATTTTACACGCAAATTATAAAAGCATTACTTTAATAAACAAAAACTACTTCTAAATTTTTATTTACAGGTCAAAGACAATTCGGCTTCTTACCTCCACGAAATTTGATCCTTTGTTGCAAGGTCATATTGTTAAATACGGCAATGCTGGGATAGGTGTAACTTCTGACTGTATCGCATGTTGATCAATTGTCTATTATTTTAAGATATGTTTCTCCGAACGATTTTCAACCAGTCGATAGGTTTATAACTTTTCTTCAGTTGGAAGGTCATACTGGTGAAAGCCTAGTGAATCAAACTTTAAAGTTTCTTACTGAAAACTGTGGTTTAGATATTCAAAATTGTAGAGGACAATCATATGACAACGCATTAAACATGTCCGGAAAGTATAAAGGTGGTGTGCAAGCAAGAATATTGAGTTTGAATGAGAATGCGATCTATGTTCCCTGTTCCGCGCATTCCCTTAATTTGGTTGGAGAGCATGCTGTGAAGTGCTGTTTTTATGCAGTAGATTTTTTCGCCATTATGCAGACATTATATGATTTTTTTTTCCGCTTCCATCTATTGTTGGGGCGTATTAAAAAATAAAATAAACAATGAGAAAACTTTGAAGACATTGTCAACTACACGCTGGGAAGCACATTCGAATGCGACGATATGCAGTTTACGATTCGTTTGATATCATATTAGAGGCTCTTAGAAATCATTGCTGATGATGAATCACAAAATACTGATACTCGTTATGAGGCGACGTGTATCGCGAATAAAATGCAAAAATTAGAATTTGGTTTCATGTTGATTTTATGGAACTCTATTTTGACTGCTATGAGTAAGTCATTGCAAAGTGAAAAAGCAGATTTGCAAACGTGTGCTTTTTTGTACGGATCGTTAGAAGAGAGTTTAGTTTCATTCCGTGAAAAGTTTAATGATTTCGAGGAAAAAACAAAACAATTATTACCTGGTATAGGTTATACAGAAATCGTAAAACGTACTCGTCGTAGAAAAAACAACCTAATGACGGAAATGCTCCAGAAGTAGAATTTTCGCCTCCCGATGATTTTAAGACAAAAGGTTTCCTCGAAATCATCGACAATCTTCACAGTGAAATCAAACGACGTGCGAAAGTGTATATGGAAGTTTCAGAGAGATTTGCATTTCTCATCAATTTTTCTCTAAGTGATGGAGACCTAGTTCGTTTTTATTCTAGAGATTTGGAAGAATTTTTCATTGAAATGAAACAATTCCAAAGTTACGTGAACTCCAGATACACTGATGCACAAAAAACTCATAGTCATTTGTATAAGATTCTAATGGAAGATCAATTAGCCGATGTATTTCCTAACACAGAAATAGCTCTTCGGATTATTTTAACATTAATGATCACAAATTGTTCTGCCGAACGATCCTTCTCGCAATTAAAAAGAATCAAAGCTGCTGAAAGAGCTACAACGCGACAAGAGCGACTCGAGATGTTAGGTATACTTTGCATTGAGTCAGATTTATTGAACAAAATCGATATTGATGAATTTCCCGAAAACAAATATAGAAAACGACATGTTTAAAATGTAGATAGTAATTTTATTGATATTATTACATTGTGACAATAAAATTTTTATGAAAGATATAAGTTTGTATTTTTTAATCGAAAAAAAGAAGGAAACGGACGTGAAAAAAGGGCCCCCAAATTGATGGTTGCCTAGGGCCCCGTTGAGGGTTAATCCGGCCCTGCCTATAACAAACTTTTTGCCTTTCCGAGGTGTCAGAAAAAAACATAGAAAATATAAAACGACAAATCCATTTTTGATCGGCGAATGTGGCTTTGCTAACTTCACATTCATAATCCAAACTAAGGCAGATACAAATATTGTACTTATATAATATAATAGCCAAGTGAATAAACTTATAATCTTATAAGTTATAACACATTTTGTTGTAGGGTATCCAAGTCAAGGATTATGATTAAAAAACTTTTATCTTTTTATAAATCCGCCGTTTGACTTGGTTTGTTAAGTATTTAAATTTTAACGCGTTTCGACAATACGATTGTCGGTTTTATAAAAAGGTAAAAGTTTTTTTAATTATAATCTTATGTTAGTTTTAATTAAAGCTTGGATTTATTTTCATAAAACTTCTTGTCCTTTGGTCTTATACTGAAGAAAAAATCAATTTGAATAACTACTTTTTTTTCATCTAAAGTAGGTACATATCGTCGCCGTTCTATCAAAACTCCCTAAGTCCATTTCTCTCAAAAACGAGAAACCTCTCTTGAATACGATATATTTATTAAAATATAAGCATTTTAGGTCTGTTAAAGGTCTCTAAATCTTATGTTGGTCTATTTATAAATTAAAAAATTCCCAAAATCTAACATTTTCAAATTCTGGTAAGTACAAATCCATAAAAAGTACCGATGTCTCAAAATAAATAAAAATGGACTTAGGGAGTTTTGACTGAACGACTACGATGTGTATCTACAAGATAAAAACTTAAAAACAAAAAAGTATCTCGTCTTCTTTTGCTAAAGTCTTCCTTCTGTTACTTCACATTAGATTTGCTTTTTGTCGATTTCATTTTTATTATGTTTGCTCAATGTAAGGGACTGCCTCAATATATACATATATTCTCTAATTCTCCTTGACTTATTGCAACTAATAACAAAATATCAAGCATATTACCATATTTCATTTTTCTATAATTTAAAAAGTTCTTATCAAATAATGAGATCAAACCCATAATAACCAAAACCGAAAACTCAATGATGAAACTTTGCCAATAACCAGCACCGCATATCCTTTTTAACTGTCTGTCAAAGGACTTTCAAAAAACAAATAAAAAAACGAGGGAGTCTTTTTTTATGTTTATTTCACTTAAAACTTTAAATGCTTCTGTGGCAGCTGTTTATGTGAAATCGAAATTGCCCTCTGCCATGTGAAATTTCAACTCGAATATTGCACTTTTGCATGCGATGTATAGTTAGTCTTTTCAAGGTGTGCAGTAAATGGCTAAGGAACAGCAATGGAATTTCCTTGTTAAAAGTTTTGATTTATTCATGCTATGAGACTGCCGTCTCTATATCCCTTTTCTTAAAGTATAATTGGAATGCATTTAAGGAACAAACAAGTTCTAATTGAAGCTCTCCATCATCATCACAAAGATTGAATACAAATTTGGACAAACCCACAAGAAGCATTTGACATTTGTGTGACAGTTGGACTTGTTTCATTCCCAGAAGGACCATTAGAACAAGAAAAACATATCTTGTTATATCATCAAAAACATCGAAAGATTGACCCCTCTCTACGGCATTGTGGAGGTCGATGTATCCTTTGCGCCTATATACATATATTGACATTATCGTCAACAAGGAATTAACATCAAACTTCATTATAATCGCTATTGTTTTGTGTGTTTTCTCCAGAATGTATCTCGCACTTCCGGGGAAGAGGTTACCTGATGGTTATAGTTGAATTTGTATACCCGGAATAAAATCAAAAAAAAAAAAAAAAACTGTCCCAAAACCATCACGAGAGGAGCCTAGCAAGGACTCAAAATCAATAGACCGTATAGAGGTTTGATTATTATTGTTCTTGTTACAGTTTTCTTGTGTCTCTCAGATGCCTCAAAGAATTAATCGTCTCGTCATTATCAATTTTATTATAATTCTTTTTTTTTTGTTGTTTGTTCGTTCTTTGTTGTGGACATTTTTCAAATATGTTGAAGAGAGGGAACTACCGATTTTCGGGTGAAAAGACCAACGACTTCCTTTAGCATTGTGATGGTGATGGAAGGGCACACAATGAATTTATCTTCGCGAAGGACTTCTGACTGATTAGAGATACAATTTTTCATTTTTTGCTCTACATTTTGAAATTTGATACTTTTATTTCGAGCATCTTGTAGAAGAGGAACGACGGCATAGACAACCCTAAAATACCTGGATACCCCAGAAGAGTTTCTATTGTTAGCTTCGTTATTGATATGTTTATATACAGACATACATTATGTAGGTACATAAGATGCAAAGTACAAAGTAAATTGGGTGAAGAGACTTCTAAAGTTTACATTCTTATGTAATAGGTATATTTAATATTTAGAACTTATGCTTTTTGTGTGTAATACTTTAACTCAACCTTTCTCGGATAATTAAATAAGACTTTAATATTAAATGTGGGTTAATAGTTTTGTAGTTATTATGCCAAAACATTCTTTGAAATATCTTAGCTATCGGATTGCTACAAACTAAACCAATGGGACCATGGCTGTTGCAGGAACTTCCAGTCTTTTGCATAATGGTTATGGATTTAGCAGTTCATCATTGGGTGCTATTGAATGTTATGCTTATGTATACTTCAGTGTGAGATAAGCTTGACATACCCATTTCTGAACTACGGGGCTTAAATTTGCAATAAGTCTGCAAACCAGTTTTTTACACTTTAATTAAGAGCTCAGTTTTCTAAGTCCTTATTTAAAAAGAATCATGGCTATATACCACTAACTTCTTAGTGAAGTTAGCATCAAGGCTCTATCTTCATAAAGCACGAAACAAATTGAACCAGCACCATCAACAGCGGTGGCCATTTTTCTTTTTTAAACCATCATAATCAATCGTTCAGCACCGATTACGCCAGCACCGGTAACGTCAGCAGCGTTAGATCAAAGCCCTTAATTTGATGTTGCTGGTGCATTGCTGGTGCAACTTTTCCGCAACAATATTCAGGGGCACCACGCTGCAAAAAATAAAATACCTTGGACATGGAACTTGTTGCTTTTGTTTTTACTTTCGTTTCTATGTGAAGTGTCAAACAGTTGAATTGACGGTGGCACTGGTGGCAATCTGTTTTAAGAAATATTTGCTGGCCAGCAGCGTGCTGTTTTCTGTTGACGGCGCCACAGTGACGCCAATTGACTTTTTTGGTTGCGAAAATCATAGCTCTTAAACGAATAAAGATATCGGGATAATTTTTTTTTTTCAACTTGAACGAAATTTACAAGGCTATAAAGTTTGCAAATTTTAAGAAAAATTACTTACAGGGTGTTTCAGAATCTTTTGCTGAAATACGACTTTCTGGACTTAATATTTTACCTCAAAAAATGTCAAAAGTAAATAACTGAAGTAAAAACAGGGTGTCTTAAAGTCAAAAAAGTCACAGTGATGCATAAAAGTAAACAAACAATACATTTTTTAAATACTTCTGCATATGGTGTATCAAGAGCCTGTTTTTATTATTTTGCTGCACATTAGAGTGAAAGTATACTACTTCAGTGGTAAAGTCAAGTCAAGTTTAAGTCACAGTATATAGAAAGTATTATATCTTGAAGTGAATGAGGACAAAACAAAGTATATGCTATCAACAAACAAAGCCTCATCTGTCCATCGCCTAGGACAAAACGTTGGTAGCAGTAATTTCGAGGCAGTCAAGGAGTTCACCTACCTCGGAACAAACATCAATTCCACGAACGACACCTTAGTGGAAATCCGACGAAGAATTACCCTAGCGAACCGCTGCTATTTCAGTTTGGCCAAACAAATGGGTCAGGCGCGGATACAGGGGGGGGGGCAATGGGTGCAATTGCCCCCCCCCCCTGGGCAAGAACGAACGAAGCATAAAATATGAATTTAATAAATGTAACCAAAAAAAAGGTTATTTCGTTACACGTTTATAAATTTTTTTCTTGGCAGCGCAGTGTTGCAGCAATGAGTGGTTGTTCGTTGGCCGCTGGCTGACGAGGTTCAGTTAAGAAAAGTTCCGCTATGTACAAATAGCGCCTTCGAATAGACTGAGTGGAAAGCTTATAACTTCGGTTTTAGATCTCGATATTCAAAGTTAAGGTCAGTCTTTAATTAAAAGATGAATATCAGGCTACATTATCTACTGTATAACATTTGGTGAGAAAAGCAGATTGAATCCTTAATCCATTTCATTTCATTTTCACTTTTCAATATGCTTTGAATAAAAAATTTCACAGTTTGAAAAATGATGTTTTAAAAAGTTATTTCTTCACCTCCAACCCTATTCTACAAATTTGTTAGTGGTTTTTTATACATACTTAAATGTAACGGGAGAGGCAACAGGGGCACTTATCTAAATTTTCCAACTTGAAGTTGATTTTAATTAAAAAAAAATTTAATCTTAAAAATACGTCAAATTACGAGTAATAAGCTTCAAATGCTCGGATCTGCGATGCGTGCAGACGTGCTGCACATATGTTTCAATCATAAGATACGTTTTTGATGTGAGGATTTTGTCGTTTTTATGGATGTGTTTTAGGAACTTCCGTGTTCCATATTATAAAACTGGCAGAGAGTGCGAATCCAACGAAGAAGATTGGAGAGAAACCAGGAAACGACGACAGCAGTCACTGCCGAAGAGAAGTTGGATGGAACTTTTATACCTAAGAAAAGGATAGTTGTTTTGGCCTGGATTGTCAAATGATTGACATTTTTCGCCGCGAATATTGCTATTGTATGCTATTGCTATTGTATCGAACTGCATGAGGCTGGCAACTCTGTAGTCGATGTTTTGAGCTTATATGTATGAAACATTTATATCAAAACTTAACGAAGGCTAAGTATATTGTTAATAAAATGTATAACGAAAGTATAACAAATTCACAATCGAGAAGGTCGGACGGAAAGATTTAATAAAGAGTGGTGTTTTCTTTGTATTTTCCACTATAGGTAATCTGTGTTATATTTTAATGTCGGAAAGTTTGGTTTTGTATCGATGGACGAAGGCATCTGAAGTCTGAACAAACGGTACAGTTCATCTCGGTTTGGATCTATAACTTTAGTTTAGCTAAAATACAACTATATTCAAATTAATGCAATGGTTTTGTTTGCGCAAAATCTTTTTAATCAACGTCCTTCAATTTCCTTGCAAACGCAATTGACGTTTATGAACACGTTCTCCGGTTTCTCAATATTTTTGCTGCCAACTCGATTTTTCTTCTGCAGAATTGCACCACACATGATGTTTTCGAACATATGATAATATGATAATATGATACATACAGTAAAGCTTAAATTTGCCTTTCCTAACACAAGACTTCGGAGTTTGCGTTTGAGAACATTCTGCAATTTTTGACGCTGATGACGTTCTCGAAAACGGCCTTTTACTAGCAAGGTTAGGTTAGGTTGCCAGCTAAAGAAGAGACTTGAATTTTCACTCGAACTCGGACGTCATGTGTCGGAATAGGAACATACCACTGTACCATTATGTTTTTCGAGCATAATTGTAGAGTTGTGTAGATCCAGAGGGAACTAAAAAACGCTGTACAGACACCATGCTATAGTTACAAACTGCAAAACTTCAATTCACAAAGTTCAAAGTACACGCTGCGCTGTTGAGAACTACTTTGGCAATTTATTGCTTTCTTCAAATTTCAAACTCATCAACTCACATTGCTTTGTGTGACCAGGCGTGTAAAGCGGTATGGTGCACTCAAATTTTCTAAAGACCTCAACTAGATTTTGGAAACTCACGAAAATTGCCCCCCCCCCCCTGGACGAAATCCTGGATCCGCCCCTGAAATGGGTTCAAAACTCCTTTCTCGAAAGACAAAGTGCACGCTATACAAAACTCTAATTTTACCAGTTCTACTCTACGGCGCCGAGTGCTGGACGATAAGTAAAAAAGGGAAATTGATCCTGATGGGCACTTTCGAGAGAAAAATTCTTCGGCGGATATTTGGTCCCATATGCAAAGAGGGCGATTGGAGGAGAAGATTCAATCGTGAACTGTACGAGCTGTACCAAGATGTGGATGTAGTCCAAAGAGCCAAAACACGTCGACTACACTGGCTCGGCCACATCGAGCGAATGGACAACAACGCTCCAGCCAAGAAAATCTTCGAATCCCAGCCCCCAGGTTCGAGACGACCAGGAAGACCGAACCTCCGCTATAGGGACCAAGCGGTCACAGACGCAAGAGCGCTTGGTCTCGACGACTGGAGGGAGTGTGCGAGGGACCGCAACCGATGGAAGACCGCAATATCTCAGGCAGAGACCCTTCATGCATCGGGAGCCGGATAAGTAAGTAAGTAAGTATATAGAAAGTATGTTAAGTGCTATAAAATAATCAAATTTAAGAAAATGCTTTACAGGGTATTCCAGAATATCATGATAAAAAAAAAATATTTTATCCAAAAAGGTAAAAGTAGTATTTTCCTTTCAAATGTTAATGTTTGCAGTAATTGCAGAGTATTTAAAAATTAGTTCAAGTAAAACAGTAGAGGAACAACAAAAAAAAGAACCATTTTTGTTTGTGTTTTGTGGCACATCAATATAACAAATTATTTCAATAATATACATATTTCAAGGGTAACAGTGGAGAATAAATAAAATAATAAGTAAAAATAAATAAAAAACAAAAAACTAGATTTCTTGGAAACTTTCGTCAAAGTCCGAGGCTTGGAGATCTTTTTCAGTTCTAACATGCCTTAGTGAAGAAATTAGAGGGTCCGATGAGGCTGCTAGCATGTTAGGTCTTCATTCTGCCACATTCTTGAAGCATTTCTGGAATTTTGGTACCTATATTTTTTGTAGTCCTTATTTTGGTCTTATAAGATGGGAAAACATTTACGTTCTGTCTCATTAAGGAACTTCTTAAAATGCCATACTTTTTTTTCGTTAGTCGCAGATCCATAAACAAGGCTAAGGCGTTTGCACTTTCATACATGATAGGATCTCTTTGAGGAGTGCGAATGCTTGCTCTAATCCTTTTAAGTCTTAGTGGACTTGCTACTGATAATGCCTTGGTTATATCTTATATCGGTCTTCTGCTTCTCATGATCCTTGTTATACTTTATAACTAAGGCTGTTGAAAAATTTTCAGTGGTGGGTGATGTCTTCAGTAGCGTTGATCAATTCCCGTTTCTTGGTAAATGACGAGCACTCCGTTATAGATTTCCTTGGCCTTCCTCTAGAATTATTTGATTTACTTAGTAAATTATCCGTTTTATCTGTCCTTTCAAAATCAATGTAAAGAACATTTGACAACCAAAATTAATTTTTCTTTAAAAATACTAGTTTCGTTCTATTGGCTGCATCCCATTTTGAATTAGCGTTTTTATAAAATGATATCAACTTGTTATCGAATTCAAGTGATCATTCATCTATATATTATATTTATATTATATATTTATTTATATTTATTTTTTACACCCGCGATGAATTCTTCTTTTGAATTCTTTTTTTCGAAAAAAAATTCAACTAGATCTTTGTAGGAAATTCCCATTTTGTTTGTTAAAATACAAGTAGTGTATATGGCTTATTGTTGAAACAAGATAAACTATCCAACAAGTTGAACACTTAACTACAAACTTTGTTATCAATATGATAAGGTTTTTGTAATCAATCAATAATTTTGAAAATTAATATTTTTGTATTATTATTAAATGAAGACCTGAAGCTTGAAGACTGTTTCTCATAAATAAATTTGTTTAATATTTTTATATACAACGACATTCTTTTTAATAATCTCATCAGGTTATGGGCCCAGGACCGTGTGAACTGCATTAGAAGAAAATGTCGTCAAATGAATTTAAGGTCTCTGCTGACAAGCTTGAAGGTCCTAGCGACTGGGCGAAATGGAAATGGCAAATGGGTATGCTTTTCCGTGCGTATGATCTGAAGAAAGTCGTTACTGATGGAGAATTTGAATGTCCTCTAATCGAACAAACTTCTACAGCTGCAGAGAAGAAGAATCACGCAGATTGGTTGAAAGAAGATGCAAAAGCTGCTGGCTTGATTGCTGCATTGTGAAACTGCAAAAGCTTTTTTAGACCTCAATGATAAACTAGCCAAGCATAAGGAAAATACTCTCTCTGAACGTATTCTTAATGGCAGAATCATGTCAACTCTTGGTAAAGAATTTGACAATTTTAGAGATTTGTGGGATACGATTCCTGCAGAAAAATAAACTCTGAACTTATTAATTGAAAAGTTATGCACCATCGAGACAAGAGAAACAAAACAAAATATAAAAGCTTCAAGTGATAGCGCTGCTTTCGTTGCAAGAGGAAATTTCAAGAAGAAGAAACAACCAGAAAAGGCTAATAATACCAAAGTGGAACGTGCAAAAATGAAATTTCCATGCAACAAATGCAATGAACTTGGAAATTGGACTGCTGAATGCCCACAGAACAAATCTGGACAGAGTGACACCAATAAATATCCCAAGTACAATGCATTGATGGCATTCTCTTTAAATGCAACGATGGGAAACTCACTAAGACGAGATCAGTGGTATTGTAACAGTGGAGCTTCAAGACATATTACACCGAACAAATTGCACTTCGAAACTTACACGCGATTCAATGTATCCGAAGTTTTTTGTCTTGGAAAGCAAGGCGTCACAATGAAGGCGTATGGTCAAGGCAACATACAAATTCAGGTGAGCATTGATGGGGTGTGGGAAGATGCAATTTTGAAGGATGTGTGGTACGTCCCTGATGCAAGTGCACAACCATTTTCTGTGAAGGCTGCCGCTCGAAATGGTTTCACGACAACAATGGATGACCGAACTTTTACAATTAAAAATAGTCGTACTGAGCCTGTGCAAGTGTACATGTCAAGCATTTCAGAAAGTCTTCAACTCTATCTTGAAAGATTTGCTCACCAGAATAAGCGTCATATCAAGAAAGTTCTTAATAAAATGAACGTCAGTGTTCCCGAGAGTGGAGAAGAATTCTGCGATGGATGTGCTGCTGGTAAAATGCACCGACTTCCATTCAAGCAAAGAAGTGATCGACCTGTTACGATTGGTGAGCTTATCCATGCAGATATTCTTGGACCGGTTGAAACGACATCAGTAGGAGGATCCCGATATTATGTCTGTTTCAAAGATGACTTCAGCAAGTTTCGCAGACTCTTTTTTTTTTGAAGCACAAAAGTGAAGTTTGTAGCTTGGAATAGGGCAAAGTATTGGCCCTCCTTACACTCCACAACAGAATGAAGCTGCAATACGGGAAAACCGAACAATTGTCGAAGCTGCTGGAAGTATGAGAGTTTCCAGTAAATTGCCAAAATGTCACTGGGCTGAGACGTGTTATACACCAGCATATGTTTTAAACCGTACTGGACCAACAACGTACGGGAACAAAGTTCCATATGAATTATGGCATGGAAAACAAGTGGGAACTCTTAACCATTTGCGTATTTTTGGAACAGGATGTTATGTGCACATACCGAAAGAACTTCGCAAGAAGTTTGATGAAAATGCTATGCATGGAAGGATGGTCGGCTTTCGGCTACGTGAATGAAAAAGACGGCTGAAGCCTGAAGTAGTCTGCAACAACAAACCTGAAGGTAAATTTCTAGAAGAACTTGATTTAGAAGAAACAAAGAAAGAAAAAGATATAGTTGGAATTCTGACTAACGTACAAAATGAAGAAAACGAAGCCAATTCAGAAGAGGTTTAAGAAAATATTGATTTTGAAGAAAGTGTTGAGTTTGATAGTTTTGATAGTCCGCATGAAGATGTTGAAGCTGATCCTGGAAATTTTATTGAGAATGAAGTTCCCATCGATGAAAGACCGCGAATGAAGCCAAGTTGGATGACAGGAGGAGAGTATCTGATGTTTGCAGAAGAAGGTGACTCAAGTGTCAAGTCAAGAGCCTAAGTCGTACTCTGAAGCCTTAAAGTCAGCAGATAAAGTGCATTGACTTACAGCGATGAAAGATGAGTTATCATCTCTTAAAGAAAATCAAACATGGGAGCTTGTGAAACGACCAGAAAATGTGAAAGTAGTCCAAAATAGGTGGGTCTTCCGAGTGAAGAATGCAGGGAAAGATGAGAATCGACGATACAAAGCTCGACTTGTTGCAAAAGGGTATGGTCAACAAAAAGGTTTCGATTACGATGAGACATTTAGCCCGTTGTGACACAGTTCGTATGCTGTTAGCTTTAGCTGCGACCAAGAAATTGAAAATTGAGCAATTTGATGTCAAAACAGCATTTTTATATGGTACTCTTGAGGAGGAAGTATACTTTTAGAGCAGCCTGAAGGATTTCAAGATGGAACTGGATGAATATGCCGACTAAAAGGGAGTTTGTATGGACTTAAACAAGCCTCTCGATGTTGGCATAAACGTTTCTAAGCTCTATGAAGAAGGCAGGACTGAAGAATAGCACAGCTGATCCATGTCTGTTTTATCGCAATGATAGTGGAGTTCCCAGCCGTGCCATCTAAAAACAGAAATGTTTTATCCGAGGTACTGCCCCTTGCGAGGAACTGACAAATCCTCCAAGAGTATACTTGTCATGAAAAAGTGCTTCTCACTTAGCCGTTCGGACTCGGCAAAAAACTTTAGGTCCCCTCCATTCCTGCCAACAACACGCACACAAGAATGGTTGAGAGTTGTAAGTCACTAGGCCCTGGTTCTCCACGAGCTGTTGCGCTACCCAATTTATTTATAGTGGAAATAAGTTCTCTATGTAGCGACGTCGACGATGGACTGGTTCTTGGCAACAATGAGTCAGAAATTCAAAATTTTATGTGTGCACTCAAAAATGAATTTAAAATTACTTACGGATCCCTTGACAATTTTCTCGGCATGAAAATACAAATTGAAAATGATGGCTCAATTAAGCTCAGCCAAGAAAATCATACAAAAAGAATTTTAGAACGTTTCAAAATATTTGAATGTAATCCAGTTACGACTCCAGTCAGTCGGGAGGGAAAAAATTCAAAATTTGAAGGAGTAAAAGAACAAGTTCCATATCGTGAAGCTGCTGGGAGCTTGTTGTATTTGGCAACAGCAACACAACCTGACATTGTTTTTGCAGTAAGTTTGGTATCAAGAAAGATGAAAAATCCTAAAAGAGATGACTGGAATAGGGTTCAACGTATTTTTCGCTATCTCCGTGGTACTATCAAATCAGCCATAAAATACCAAGGGAAAAGCCAGCAACAATGTATATTTTTCCTTAGCTGACTAGCACTAAAAATCCTCCCTGGTTTTAGCTTAATCAATGGGTTTAGTTATACAGGGTGTCCCGCACCTGAGTTGAAGTATCTTAGGGTGTGGTTCCTGGGTATATTCTAAGAAAAAAATTGTATGGGGGGAAAGTTGTATCTCCCCACCCTGAGGCAGGGGGGGCAGTTTCTGAAAAATTGACTTTAAATGCCAGAAAAAACATTAAAAATCAACGAAAACACATCTTATAATGCGCTATATTTGTTTTGAAAGTTAATACTCCATTCTTACATTTAGTTACTAAATCAAGTTGTTTAAGCGAATGGTTTTTGAGAAATTAAATTTCAAAGTCAAATTTGTTTAAAAAAATTGTAATTTTTTTTCTTAAGTCGATATTTTTCTAAATTTTACGTAATTAAGTGCTATTTTTGTGTTCAATATTCATTGCCCTCATTATTTTGTAATCCATTACCGAAAACTAAAAATCTAAAAATCTTTCTTAGTTTTTGAGAAATTTAGAAAAAACAAAAGGTACTTTTCCCAACAAAGCCCGAAAAAATTAATTTATTCATGAATTATCCATAATTTAACCCGTTTTCGGGCTTTTTTGGTATAAGTACCTTTCGTTTTTTCTTAATTTCTCAAAAACTAAAATAGATTTTTACATTTGGTTTTCGGTAATGGACTAAAAATAAATGAGCGCAATGAATATTAAACACAAAAATAGCACTTAATTACGTAAACTTTTGAAAAATATCGACTTAAGAAAAAAAAAATCATAATTTTTTTAAACAAATTTGACTTTGAAATTTAATTTCTCTAAAACTATTCGTTTAAACAACTTGATTTAAAAACCACATGCAAGAATGGAGTATTAACTTTCAAACAAATTATAGCACATTATTAGATATGTTTTCCTAAAATGTTTAATGTTTTTTTTGGCATTTTAAGTGAATTTTTCAGAAGCTGAGGCAGGGCTCAGGGAGGGGAGATACAACTTTCCCCCCATTCAATTTTTTTCTTAGAATATACCCAGGAACCACACCCTAAGATACTTCCACTCAGGTGCGGGACACCCTGTATATGTAGCTGTAGCTTTTAGCTTATAGGAAAAGTTGAATTTTGGTAAACTTCTGCAACAGTTTCGCAATGTAGCGCTGTAAACTATTTTTGTATCATTCTACTTTGACAGTGCTTCAATACGTGTCACAGCTATACAGCTTACTTCATTGTATTTGGTCAGGTTGCTTACGATAGGTCTCATCCACCGCGTGGCGCTGCCACCGTGCGCCACCATACTGATGAGCTTGTGCAATACCTTAGCCTTTTTTTCACCCAGTAATTTCTGATAGAACATTGTTATGTTCAATATGCTTCTTAGTTTTGCAAGTCAAGTCGTTGTGGACATCATTAGGCGTTTTTCTTTTTTAATTCTGAAAAGAGCTCTGAACAGAGTCTGAGCATGTCGAGCATGTTCTGAACATCATCTGAGCAAGTTTGTTCTGACCACCCTGAACTATTTTTGAAATACACCTGAACACTAGCTGTCAAATGCTATGCGTTCAGGATTGAACTCAGTCATTTTATTCTGAGCTCATAGACGGTGTTCACATTGGACTGACTCCTCCGACTAATTTTGACATTCATCCAACTTCTTTTGTTCAGACACAAACTAATGTGAAAACCAACAGACTCACTTTGAAGTTGAGAAGTCGTTTAAAGAAAACACAAATCCGAGCTCGTTGAGGGATTAATTAATTTGTTTTTCGTTCCAAAACTTTAATTTAATTGGTTTAAAATATTTTCCAATGAAATAAAATTGAATTGTGTAGTATTTGTCTGCCAAAGAAAAAGTACAGAGAGATAAAGTAGTTGTCACAAAAGAAAACGTCAAAAAAAATCCATAGATTTTCAAAAAATTTAAAATATTCTGCCTGTCCTTCCCATCTCTTTCTCACCATCAAGTGAGAGTGAGATAAAGTACAGAGACGTCAAAAAAAGTCGGAGGAGTCAGTCCAATGTGAACACCGTCATACAGCGCGCTCTGAACAAACTCTGAACACACTCAGAACGAAAAAAGAGATACAAATTTTTAGCTCTGAACGCTCAGAGCTAAAAAAGAAACACAACTTTTTGTTTGACAGTTCAGGCTCTGCTCTGAATTAAAAAAGAAAAACCCCTATTGCATGAATACCCTTGATGTGTCGTTAAACGTTGCATGTTACATCTCTGTGCACCCTCGTCACCGTCAACATGTTGATACCAATAACTGAATATCCGCTTCTTAAAACAAAAGATAATTATTCTTACCTAAAAAGAATCAAAAGTGCGTCATATCACCTTCTCTTTGTAAAAATCACCCTCCTTTTAAATTCAATTCTTTTGAGTCTATCTTTTAACAATTAACAAATTATTAAGTCGAAAATATTGATCTTAATCGCAGATGATCAGTGACAGCTCTCACACCTACTAAATAAATCGTGTTAACAAGACTTTCAACATAACAATCCCCTTGTCAAAAATCCCATCAAAATACCATCAGTAAGTTAGGTTTCACCATTTCAACTTGACACATCATTTACACTCGAAGAGTAAACATAGCACACATCATTCTGATTGCAATACAACACCTAGCAGGAACCACCCATGGATCATGGATACAAACAACTCCCTTTGAAAAAGATGGCCAGCATGGGGACTCTCGCTGAAGCTACAAACATACATACATACATACATATGTTGAAGACTCGCTCTGACTCTGAACAAAATAAATTAACAAAAAAAATCTTCTTTCAAAATATTTCCATCAATTAAATTATTGACAGCTGATCATAAATTCTCGATGATTAAGCTTTAAACATAAATCTCCAGTGGGATTTGTGTGCTTGCTAGTTCGATGGACAACACTTCCTCCTATCTCATTCTCTCTCTCGCCTCACTCATGAGAAAAAAAAGTGCTTTAAGGAATATCAAAGCAAGCGATAAAATGGCGGAAGTAAAACAGGAAGTTCTACCATTCTATAAACTTCATCTAAAAACTGCTTTTCTATCAAACACAAATCATGCAAATTTCGACTTAAATCTCTCTTCATCCCTCCAGCACGACCGCACACATTAAATTCAATTAATAAACCATCGCGAGAGGCGAGGATATTGTGTGAATTGTGATTAATGACTGGCAATAAAGCCTCATTTCGTCTGACAAATATTCTCAATCACCTGCCCATAAATCAGCCGTGGCCTGTCAAGATTCACACAATAACAAGGCCTGGCTCTCTTGGCTTAAATATGCTCTCGAGAAACTATATAAGTGAATGAATGGAGGCAACACTGGTATACTATGTGGAGTCCCTGCCGATAATTTTCATATAGAACTTCCCGCGTCCGTTCGTATGTATACAAAATCCCCGATTTGGCCACGATTACACGAGTAGAATTTCAATTAAATTCCAGGCGTTAGAGAGATTGATTGAAGCCAAGGCCCCAAAGGGGAGATGTCGAAGCACGAACACGAACCACCAACCAAGTCGTTGTATTATCACTAATTGATGCTAATTACACAGTTGCTGTGTAATTGTGATGTATCACGATAACGTGTGTTTCGTATCTACGTATAGGTACAAACATATCACATCAACGTGTGGCAAAAGTTATGACTCCATAGTTAGGTTCGGCTTCAAGGAACCTGATGGCCACACAGAAGACACGATACGATGACGACAACGACCCCTCTCTGAGGTCCGGGAGGACACAGCCATGTGTGTTAATAGTTAATAATTTTTACCCCAATCGTTAATCATACAATTTTCACGTCTCTTTGGTTGAACAGCGGGGGAGCTGAAAAATGTATGTTCAGTGGATAAAAAAGACTCTTTCATGGTTCTGGTTTGGTTCCATATAGAGAGATAATGCTTTCTCTTGGATAGGAAAATCATGGTTGGTTTGGTAAGACACATTTATGAGCAGGGATTGAAGTTCGCTACTTGCGTAAAATAAAAAATTGGAGACAGAGTGACACCTTTAGGCAATCATAATGTGATATCGAAAAATAGGGTGGATTAAAACTGAAATTATGGTATTTGAAGTGAAGAATTGCGCAAAAAAATTGTTTATGGAAAACTAGTCCAACTAGTCCTTGTCAACATTTCAAATAAATCTTATTGAATCCTAGGAGATGATTAAAAAATGCGAAACCTGTATATGTATAAAAGGTACTGGTTATCCCGCCCCACATCACGGCCAAGGTCCTCCGCGGTGCATGCCGCACAGTGGGGCCAAACCTGCAATTTATGGATAAAACTTCTAAGCGGTATCATATTGTACATATGTATGTGTTTTCACCAACTAAATCTTCTGGTACTTTCTGCCTTATAACCAGAGTTAAGGGGAAGTTTTCTTAATAGATAATAGGGAGTTATTTTGTATCAATAATTATAGATGGTCGAAGCTAAAAAGTAAATAAGGATTTCTCAAATAAGTAAAAGTGGATTTAAGTGATTCAAAAATATTTTTGAATAAAAGTAAGGGTATTAGTGCACGATATGAGGGCAAACCATTCGTTTTGACCTGACGAGTTAAGCTTTGGTAAACAAATAGTTAATTTCCTAACATTACTTTTAAGAAGTGTTCCCAAGATGACAACACTGTCTAAAGGACAAGAGAAGGGTTGCCACTTACCAGTTTAAATAACGAAATGTTGGTTATAAATCGAAAACCAGGGGTCGGATGATGACCCGAGAACTGCCGTTGGATTCAGCGCCCTTGAAACCAATAGGACCACATTATTCCACCCCTCCCCTTGCACAGAAGGGATAGAAAAAGGTCGTTTTGGGAAAGAAAATTGCAAAGGCAAGAAAAGTTAGAAAATATAAATATTAATATTTTCCACAATCTACTACATTACATCCAAAGTTGATTGAAAACTTACTTTGGTTTTTTTTTTTTTAAGTCACTTTCAAAGTGCCGGAGAGGGGGATATGAAAGATTAACAAACTAAAATATTTATCTCGGTATAATATAAGCATATGACACATGAATTAAGGTTGTTTTTTAATTTCAAATCTTATTAAATCAAAATGAACCCGATACAACCACCTTAAAAAAAGTTATAGTCTTTTTCATAAATGATGATTGAAACAAGTAAAATATTTCCAAATTCCAACAGTTTTGACATGAAACTTGGTCCACATATTTTATTTTTTGTCATAAGCAACAAGAATCAAAAAAGTCTGCAAAAATATTTATAGTTAAAAGGTGTTTTTATCAATGAAAGGGAAATATTTTGAACAACTACCATAAATTCCCTCCCAAAACTGCAACGTTGATGAAAATTGGTGAAAACTTTCGACTTTTCATCAAGGCCAAAAATCAAAAGAGAACAATCAAATATCCCTAAGAAATTGTATCATTTTATTTGAGGAACTCGAGATCAGTTAAGCTAGAAAATCTGGCAATTTGTTCTTAACTTAAGGGTTGCAACCCAATCATTTCAAATTTTAGAATTACTGCCGAAAACTCAATAAATTAGGAGTTATTTCTGTAGTTTTTAAAGCTATCTTGTCCAGGCAAACAAAGCTAAAAATGCCATGACCTCTGATGAGTGCTAAGCAGCACATACATTACAAAACAACATTATCCAAAATTGGACAAAATCCGACTATAGGAATATCCCGAAAAACGAATTTCAAAATGGTGGATTGACTGAGGTGTTGTTTTAAGTTGTTATTTCCATTATGCAGTGATTTTAACTATTCTTGCGTGCACCTAGTAATCAATTGCGGATCCCAGGAGGGGGTAATGAAACTCTCCAGTCATGGTCTCCTCTGTCATGACCCCCTCTAAGTTATGACATCCCTCCTCCTAAGTCTTAATTTTCCCATACAAAATTTGGGCACGACCAAAAGAATAAACTAAGAACAAAAAGAAAAACTCCGTGTTCCCTCTCCCAAGCCATGTTCCTCTCCCTGTAATGACCCCAGAGAAAATGATAGACATGATTCACGAGCCAGAAGTTTGGTCCAGGAAAATGAAGACATAAATAAACCTATATTGTAAGCTATTGACGCGCTTGCATACATACATTCTAGTGTTTGAATCGTTTCTTAAAACTGTTTCATTAAAAAGCTAGTTAGCCCTGAAAAATATTGGCCGTAGAGTTTTCCGGGAACCCAAAGGGAAATAATTAAAGAACAAATTATTTTATTAGTAAATACATCAATTTAATATTGAAACAAGTTTGTAAATAAAAAAAAAACACACTGTCAGTATTGTAATCAGAAAAACACAATCAATTAGAGAACAATATAATATGAAGCCTGCCGTAAGTCACCGAGTATGGCCGTATATGGGGAAGTGTACAAGTTATTTTATGCATACAAGCTCCATTTATCTGCCTTAATTTTTACTTGCGATAAAGGTACTATGGGGCAAGTTTTGGATTCGTGCAAAAATAATATGCACGACTGGATCGCACGTACTTGCTCTTATGTTCAAGTTGTGTGGAACTTAAGAACTTAAAAAAATATTCAAGTAATTATAGAAAAAGTATAAAAAAAAAACATTTAAATCGTTCTTTTAATTGCATAAACAGCCTGATAAATAACTTAGAGCTCAAAAAAAAGTATGCCATTTGATTACTTGAAAAAAATATGAATATATGCAAAAAAAAAAAATTAAAATCGTTGGAGCCGTTTTCTTAAAAATTAATTTTTTATATATAAAATTTGTTTACCATTTTCAAAAAAAAAATTGGTATGCCAATTTTGAGTATATACTAATATACATTTAAAACTGAAATTTCAAAACAATTCATTAACCCGTTTTTGAAATATTGAATTTTCAAAAAAAAAAAAATTTAATCTTTTTTTAAAAATCCAAAACTTACTTTTTCAAAAATTTTGGTATGCAGTATTATTTATATTCTAACAAAGCTTTTGTGCAAAAAATTGGATTGAAATCAGATGAGCGGTTAATGAGAAAACCAAAAATCAAAAACACCGTCATATGGCAGGTACGCGTTAATAAATGTTTTGGGTGATTTTTTTTCTTACTAAAAGGTATATCATATCTACAATAATACACTGATTTTTTTTTATCAAAATCTTTGGAGCCGTTTTTGAGATAAATAAGCTTTTTCTTAATGGTTGTATGGCGAGTACCGCTATTTTTTGAGCTACAACAAAATTTCAATTTCCCCTCTGGAGAGTTACAAAAAAACCTTAAGTTCAAAATTTGAAGAAAATCGCTTCAGTGGCTTAGGCTGTAGGTTGAGGTACAAACAGACAGACAGAAAGAATTGTGCCACCCACTTTTTTCGCGTTCTCTATCATCGTAATGTCATGTTATCTCGAAATTTTTTTTTTGCACGAATCCAAAACTTGCCCTATAGCACCTACATATATCGCAAGTAAAAAAATTTCGAGATAACAATCAACAAATGAGGGCTAAAATCGCACGTGACCTTAAGCGACCTTGAAAAAGTTTAAGCCTTTATTACAAGTTATCTAGGGTTGACCAATTTCTGGTACCACTTGACCTTTTCTGACCAATTAGATGGCATTTTGTTTATCAAATTTCGCTCATATGAGGTGCCAAAGGTCCAGAGCCATTTAATCTGTTTTTTTTTAATCAAGTTGTTTTCGTGAAAAGTTTTTGAGAAATTAAATTTTCAAGTCAGTATTTTTGAAAAAAGAAATCCCATTTTTACAAAAATATTTTTTGATTGTTTTTAAAAATATATTCACTTTAAAATTTAATTTCTCAAAAACTTTTCACTAAAACAACTTGATTTAAAAAAAAACAAATAAAAGGGCTCTGGACCTTTGGCAAAAACAGGCTGGGTGTGACCCACATTAGTACCCTCCCTTTGGTGCCCTGGAAGCTAGAGAACCAATGTTTTTTTCTTCATTGTTGAATAATATATTTTTGTACAAATCGTGTCAATTTTGAACTAGTGTGTGAATAAAATTATCCCAATGTCCATATCATTGCTTGTTCTCAAGATGTTTGAGACGAACACAAATTTTCCGCAGTTTTTGGTAACGTTTCTCGTAGTTTTTTCCGCTTAAAAAAACTATTTGTTGATTTTTTTACAAATTCTATTAAATATCAACTATAAACTAATGTGTAGAATTAAACTAGCCCGAAGCCAATATCATTATTTGTTCTCAAGATATTCGAGCCAAACAGCTTTTTTCAATCATTTTCAGCAACTTTTTTTTTATAAAAAAAACTATAAGTTGATATGTTTTTGTATTTTTACCAATTTTTTATTACGTCAATTTGGGAGAATAAAACTAACCCGAAGTTATAGCACGATTTGTTCTCGAGATATTCGAGACTAAAGAAATTTGACAACGTTTTTCTTAAATTGCTCAAAAAAAAAACCGCTCGTTAAATTTTTTTGAAAGTCCTAGAAAGGACTTTCGCTTTTTACGCAGAAGCGCGTAATGAAACTACTATCTATAAAATAGAATAAATCCCAAGTCGATTTCTTTATTCCTTCTTAAGATATGGTGAACGATAAAAAGCGAAGGAACGTACGAAAGTTCGAACGTACGAACGTACGAATGTACGTACATACATACATGATAATTTCTCTAAAAATGATGGATTCCTATTCTAGGAAGCTTGAAACTTGAAAATATACAAAATTTTCGATTCGACAAATCCGATTCGACAAATCGGACCAATAACAATAACTTCCAATGGAAAGTTAATAAATTAATGGAATATTAGCTTTCAAAAAAGTTTTCTATTTTACTCGTACGATGCACCGGTCACGAGATATTTGATAAAATGCTACGAGATGGTGGCTGATGCTCGCCGCTCCCCATCCCGCCAACTTGGATTTACATATTTCATCAAGAAAATCGGTTCAGTAATTATCTGCAAACAAAAAGTACCCGACTCCTGGCCTACTAGAAATTGTTCCATTTTTCCTACTAACTTCATGATATAGTCCCGGAGTTGACTATCAGATAACTTTTCTCGTCGTGGCTATTGAAAACAGTCCAAAAATTTAAAAAACCAAGGATCGGAAAGCTGTTTTCAATTAGCTTTGGTTGGTCGACTTTGGTGGGTCTGTCGGAGGATGTTTCGAGGTCGGTCCGGAATAGGGACATGCGTTCTGGAAGTGGGTCTGTAAATAGGGTTTGGAACTGGGACGAAGGGGCTGAAACTAGAACATAGGTTCTGGAGGTAGGTCTGGAACTGGGACAAAGTTTCGTGAGCTAGGTCTGGAGCTGAGACAGATTTTTTTTCGAAAAATTAATTTAAAAAAAAAAATCTTAAAAATTTTGAAAATTTAATTAAAAATTTTTTTTTGTATAAACTTTTTTACAATAAAAACAAAATATCGTCGGTTTACAAGCCAAAAACACTAAGTCAAAAAACAGAGTTTTGAGTAAATCAATTATTTAGATTCGTTTACGTGTGAAAATTCAATATCAACTTTTATTTGTCAGTTAATCCCATTAATACAAAATTGACCTTTTGACATCTATTTCCAATATATTTTTTTTGTTTTTGACAAACCAATATGACAATTATTTAGGCAAAAGCAAAAACTGAGCTGACTAAGTGCGTTTTGCCTGCAGTGATTTGCAAGTATTGCAACATGATTATAGCCCAAAAGTAGACACAAAAGCTTTATTAAAGGTATATTTTATGTATATTTAGGTATTTATGCAAAATAACAAACGTGAAAGAATAAAAAATAGTAATGCGAAAAAAGTGTCAAAGAATAATAATTGCATATCAAATACAGATTATAATTCAATATCGCTTTCATCTAAATCATCTTGTTCTGGTGTAGTTAATCTTTTGTGATAAATTTTGATGGTAATGATGAAAACCAAGAGTAAAACATTTCATGAAATACTCCTTTTTTACACATTTCCTTAAGGTCTTTCTGCTTGGCTCTGCTTATTTTAAGAGGATCGGTATAAAGTTTTGACCATTCTTTTGCCGGAAGATTTATAACAAATTCAGGGCTTTATTACTCCCTTCATGAAACATAGAATTGTATAAACCTTTTGGAATTCAACCGCTTTTTTCATACATTTATTTCCAGAGTTAGTCATTTTTCGAATTCAAAAATTTAATTTTGATAACAAGCAAAAGGCATTAAGTCTTGTTAGTGCTTTCTTCCTGTATAAACAGATATAGTAAATTAATTTATCTTGTCTCTTGCGTTACTCGTAAATCGCACTAAGTCAAGTTAGTGCGTTCTTCCAGTGTAAAATATGTTTTTTCTGACTTCGTGCAAAGTGAAACCTTAAATAATTCATAAAGGGTGTCTAATATGACTTATTGAGTTATTTTAGTACATAGATATCATCGTTCTGAACCGTTTTGCATTTAAATCTAAAAATCTTAAAAATATGACTTAGTGCCTTTGGCTTGTAAACCAACGATATATTTCTCGGGATATTTTGATTAAATAAAACTGAAAGAAAAAAAAACACTTTTTGATTTTTTGTTATTTTTTGATAAGTTGGCGTAAATGAAATATATTAAAGTATTTTTATTTTAACAATTTTCTTGGACTACCAGTACCTGCTTCGTGGGTTCTCAGGATCTTAACTCCCTTTTTTGGGTCCTCTGTCATGCTCACGTAACTCCGTTGCTCCACTTTGGGTATATAAAGTCATCTGGGAGGCACTAATTGAAAAATTAAGGAAAAACAAAAGGTACTTTTACCAAATAAACCCGAAAAAATGAGTTTATTCTTGAATTATCCATAATTTGAACCTTTTTTCGGGCTATTTTGGTAAAAGTACCTTTTGTTTTTTTCTTAATTTCTCAAAAACTAAGAAAGATTTTTAAATTTGGTTTTCAGTGATGAACTAAAAAATAATGAAGGCATAGAATATTGAACACAAAAACAGCACTTAATTACCTTAAATTTTGAAAAATATCGACTTACGAAAAAAATTCACTTTAAAAAAAAAAAAATTGACTTTAAATTTTAATTTCTCAAAAACTATTTACTTAAGCACCTGGATCTAAAAACCAAATGCAAGAATGAAATATTAGGTTTTCAAAAAACTATAACACATTATGAGATGTGTTTTAGTTGATTTTTAATGTTTTTTTTTTGCATTTAAGGTCAATGTTTCAGAAACTGCCGCCCTGCCAGTTACATACAATTTTTTTCTTAGAATAACCCCAAGAACCAAACCCTTAAATACTTCCACTCAGGTCCGGGACACCCTTTATATGACTGGACTCTTCTCTCTTCTTCAAGCACGGCTCTGGTATTTAGAATAGCTGCGTTTTTTGAATGTCCATATAGACTTTGGCGAAAAGAACAACATTGTGACACTTCAACATTTATTTACCTTTTGCCTTAGTCTACCATTTTGTATTGAACTATCTTACCAACAAACATTTGACATTTCCTTATAAATTATCGATAGCACAACGACAATAGGTGTGTTCTTTCCCTTCCCGAATGGTCTTGGTAAACAAAAATGACTTCGGGGCTAAGCGACGCCAATGCAGAAACAAAAATGGAGTTTACATACAAACTATCGATAACAAGTATGAAATTTATCCCGATAACACAATTTTTATCTGGGCTAAAGTTAAGCCCCGAAAATTCTCTGGGCTTAGCTAAGCCCGAACGGGCTTAGTTGTTGTTGCATTTAACATGTAAACCCATTCGGGCAAGGCAGAAAACACACCCAATGGTAGTTTGGTAATACCGCTTTTATCGGAACAAAAGTTAAATCCACTTAAGTATCTGGATATAGCTAACTCTATATTGACGTAGTTGTTGTTGTATTTGACATGTAAATTGCTTTGTTTTGCTGTCGTTTTTTTCAGACAATATTATTTTGACTTGCAAAAAAACACAACTAATATGAATCTATAAAATTAAGTCCGAGCTGACACTGAAACCTTAAGCATGATGCGCACGGCTGGCTAATACTACAGCACTGCGCATGACCACTGCATGTTGTTCATACTGAACATGTTAGTTGTATATTTAATGAAGTTTGGCAATTAGGTATTTAAAAGTACAGTAGACGCTCGATTTAGTGAATCTCGAAATAGTGAACTATCCACAATTGTGAACACATAACATTTTATATAAAAACGTATTTTGTATAAAAATGTCGCGCAAGCATTTTACATAGCTTGAGAGCTCTGAGGCATTGTTTCTGTTTTTTGTCTATGCCTGAGTGAAAGCCTTGTTTAATGCCTAATTAAAATTGAAAACATTCACATCGAACGAAATGTGCATTTTAAATCAAATTCACCTTTAGAAAGCCTTAGAAAACTCGCGCTCGAAAGAGTGAACAATCTCGAAGCAGTGAACATGCCTGGTTCTTATTACTTCACTATATCGAGCGTCTACTGTACTAAACTAATTTGTGGCAAGCTTGGAACTGCGAGGGACTACTTACTCTTGGTGCCTTATTTCCTGGGAAGTAAATGAAATAAGATCCCAAACTCTTATAAATATTTACGACCCATTTTAAGCAAAGTAAAATTTTTCAATTTAAGATTATCTGGCCTTAGATATTTCGAAAATAACTCCCTGAAATTAACTTCATATGAACTTAGCAGAATAACTTTTCTTAGCGAATAATTCAACTGGAAAGAACGCAAGATATGAGTAGATACCAACTTTCCCTTGCTAGACCTTGATGTGATGGTCAGTGAAACAAATCTTAATCTATTGTAGTATCAAAAAGAATTAAAAAGTTTCATTGTGATGCAGTTTCGCATGCAGTACGTACGTTTTTTTACTTAACACCAAATTCTTAAGGTCTGAAAGAAAAACAACACAAAGGGCTGGACACCAGACCTGAAAATTCGCAGCTCCTTCTCGTCCGTTTTGCACTAAAACCAACCAAAAGTCTTCTTAGCTCCGGCTAAAAAAAAATCGTTTTTGAAATTATTATAAAATTCAATTTTTCAATATAATTATATTAACATCTTCTAAATTTGAACTCTAGTTCAATCTACAAAAACACAATAATACCTAGATGAGACCGAAAATAGACTGAGACCGAGACAAAAGTCTCATCTTACAGCTATAGCTATTATACTGTATTTGAAAACATTCAATATTCAATCGTCACGTATTTGCATGTTTAGATGTCCCTCTTGTGCCTTAGATACAAACAAAAATTTAATTCCGAATTGTGAATTGTCAGAATTGAAACTAGAAAAATGTACCCTATGATTCGTTTACGCACAAGTTCGCTATTGAAAAGCCGTGCGTTGCGTGATTCGGCCCAGAAGCACTTGCACACGTCAGTGCTCAGCAGTATCAAAACATTATCAACGCTTGATTCTCTCTGGAAGCATATAAACCAAACAATCTGCCAAAAGACCACACAGCAAAGTCCCCATCAACCCATCCCCAACACCGATACTGTCAGGCTACAAATCTTTTGGTGTTAATTCGTGTTCATCCCGCACCACGAACAAAGTCTATAGTTGCGGGATCGGGATTCAGGAATTCAAGACCTGATGGTCACATATTATACTCGTCTTAAGGTAAATCTTAGCCATAGCATCTATTCACACACACACACACACACACTATCTTCGTTTTAGTTTTATTTATTGACACCCGATGCGCGCCATGAAAGGAGTTAACATTTGATTTATGTCCTCGTAATTGTTGGTTTTCGGTTAACAATTTGCAGCAATTTGCCATCGCAAAATGCAAAAATATACCCAAAGTAGAGTTAGGTATCTCTAGAAATTAACAAAAAAAAAAAAACAAGAAAAATACAAGCAAGAAAAGAAATCCCGGCAAGATTATAAAATTTATTATGTTCCATTGGGCTGTCAATAAATTTCAATAAAAAACGTGTTCGACGCGTTAAATTGATTTAAATGGCTCGTGAGCGAAGCAAATAATTTGCAGTTCCTCCGTCTATCTTCTAAGCCAGTCTGTATACCCAGTTGTCACAAGGAACAAATTTCCTTGCTGCCACTGCCGCGGAATGAAATCCTTCCTTTTCCATCCCTGCGAAGCTACAAGAAGTCTGAAGTTAAGAGCCTTTGTGCATAACTTATCGACTGCAATTATAGACACTTTTGCGAACGAGTGCGCGAAAATTGCTGCCGTAATTATTATGAGAAATATGTACATATGTATGTATATACATATGTCCACTTGAGACTCAACCAACAACAACAAAAAAAAAAACTAACCTTTCTAAATTACGAGTTTTAAGTCGTGACGGTGATATAGTTTATAACTTCGTGTTTTGTTAAAGAGTGTGATTATCTGGATTAGATAAATTATGTATATCGATGTAGATGGCTAATCGATTGACATAATTTATTGCAAATTTGACACATGAACGTCAATTTGAGGCTCTTGTTAACAAGATGGAGTATAGGCATATGCGAATATACACATTATGTTACCTGAAATGTTTTAAATTTGGTGAGTTAACTATGGGAACCAATGTTAAACGTGAAGTAAGCATTTAGTAATTTGAGAAGCCTATACAAGTGAATATAAAATCATTATATAAGCATAAATGTTTGTATGTATGTATGTATCTATGTATTGTATCGCTACATATGAATATGATTTTTAAAACTGACATTTGTAACTCTCAGAATTGTCATGAATATCAGTTCAATAGACTAAACCAACAGTTTCATCAAAAGTCTGGAAAACAGAAACCTTCTCGACATGCATATATGTATGTATAGAGCAGAAGTCAGTAAGGATTTACAGTACTAAGCAAGGCACTGAAGAAGAAATTTTTGGTGGATCAACCCTTTTTCCGAGCCAACGGCATCTTTCATATTCCCGTATAGTGATACTGGGTTATTAGTCCAGTAAATAGAGAAATTTTACTACTGACCAAATGGAAAAAAATAACGGCAGGCTGAAATTTTGCAGGTTGTTTCGGAGGTAGGTATACAACGTAAATCTAAATTGGCGACCTCCTACCCCTTGCAGGGGCGGTGCCACGCCCACTTTTCTTAAAACCTGATTTCTGAAGAAGCGGCTGCACCGATGCGAATGAAATCTTCATTATTTGTTAACATTATCAAAGAAAAAATTAAAAAAATTGTTAAAGTAAAATCCGCCCACTGCCACGCCCACTTTTCTTATTTCTTTGTTTATCAGAAACTACTGCAAGGATTTCCATGAAATTTTAAGGATTTGTTCTACAGGATGAGTAAAAAGTTGTCAAATTGGTTTAAATAAAATCCGCCCACTGTTACGCCCACTTTTCTCATTTCTTTATTTCTCGGAAATTCCTCCTACGATATGTATAAAATTCTGATAGTTAATTCTTATGTACGAGAAAAACATTAAAAAAGTGGTTTTATTTAAAACTCCGTCTTAGACTTATAGTATGTAAATGTACAAAAAATTGTGGACACGCTTGTAGCTACGGAAAGGCTGGCCTGAAATGTACCTACACTAATTAGCAAGAATTGCAATGGGAAAACTTGCGACCATAGTCGTCAGATTTCTCTACTAAACGAAAAGGACGATTGTTTTGGCGATGAAATTTCAATTGAAAAACGTGACGCTAAAGCCTAGTACGCTGCTGATGCGAAACGAAAAATCCCATACAAAAATGACACAACGAAATCATAAACTAAAAATTTAGTTCTACTTTTCGTTCTGCAGTACGCTGTTCGATGAGCGAAATTGAAAATTGTAGCATATTATTTGGAGAAGTCTACACTCTTTTTTCGCACACAATTAATTACCCAGACCATTTATTGTGTGCGAAAAAATGACATTTGTGTTTTTTCGTGTTTATTTTTGTTGTTTCTTTCATTACAGCACGGCTGCTTGTGATTTTTTTGCATTTGCATTTGTTTTAATTTTTTGAATTTGTGCAACTGTCAATGAATATTTTTCCGCTTCGTTTTCGTAAGCATTTCGTTGTCTTGTTGGAGACCAACTAAAAATTTCGTTTCGCATCAGCAGCGTACTAGGCTTAAGCCTTTGATTGAGAATGAGAATAAACTACCAGGTCCTTCTCAAAAACGAAAAATATATAGAAATATAAATAAGATATTATGTTCATTTGGCCTATAGTGGACACCACTGTGCTCTTAACTCTCCCTCCAGAGTGGTTTGAAAACGAGTGATGTGCTTTATCAACACAATTGGATTTCCCACCCCCTATGAACACTTATGAATAATGCTAAGTCTCGCTCGAAAAAAACAAGATTTGAAAATTTTAAACACTCCAAATAGCCGTCTTATAGAGACAATATTGAAGAAAAGTCGGAGTGCTAGTGGGCGGATCTTACTAAAAGTACTTTTTTAATTAATATGTGTATATGTACAATGATTGTCCATTTAGCAGGGAAATTAAAAACAAATCCTTACGCTATGAAGGAACTCAAATAAACGATTTTCATCAATATGATATGTATATGATTTGGGCTTTTATTTTTTATTTGAAAGCTAAATCGTTACTCGCTAGGACAGTTCCTAGAAATAAATAAATATACATGAAAGAGGAGCGTGACTACCTATGGGTTTCACAAAACCAAAAGTGCTTCGCAAATCTTTATATCGCTAATATGAAAAAACTCTCAAAGTTTTATCCAAATCAGCTTCTGAGAAATCAAGATATAAAAAAGGTGGGCGTGGTAGTGGGTGGACTTAAATGAAATTTTTTTTAATTTTTTTCTCGTTCATAAGAATAAACTCTGAAAATTTCATGCAAATCCTTGGAGCCATTTCCGAGAAACAAAGAAAGGAGAAAAGTGGGCGTGGCAGTGGGCGGATTTTACTTTAACAATTTTTTTAATTTTTTCTATGACCATATTAACAAATTATGAAAATTCCATCCATATCGGTGCAGCCGCTTTTTCAGAAATCAGGGTTTAAGAAAAGTGGGCGTGGCACCGCCCCTGCAAGGGGTAGGTGGTCGCCAATTTAGATTTACGTTGTATACCTACCCCCAAAACAACCTGCAAAATTTCAGCCTGCCGCTATTTTTTTCCATTTGCAATTCTAGTTTTACTGTACTATATAGGTATCAGATTAATCCGGCTTGCTGTGCTAAGGTTAAGTAAGTGGGCCCCATCCCCCCTGGAGGTGGTATTCCTCGCGTTCCAATGTTTATTCGCTATGCTATCTAGCTATCCCAAAAATTTTGAGATAACTTGAGTTGTTGCTGCGTCAGCTGTTATCAGCTGTTTTTAACAAGGGATTACAACAACACAAAGCTATCCGGATAGCTGAGAATAACCAGCGGAACGTGCCCATTGTCTAGGTCATCTTCAATACCACGGCAAAACTTACCTGTAATAAGGGAAAAATTCGAAAAGCCTTGGATGATTACCCTCAACTGCAAATAATTTGAGAGTGTGTACAGTACATATCTGTAATGTGAGAACACTTTACACTCCAGGCACTATTCAAAACCTTGAGTCTGTCCTCTTGCAGTATAAGGCAGATATTTTCGGTATCAAGGAGATACGATGGATGGAAACAGTTAGGTTGAAAAAAATGCAACCTTTACTTCAGGTATGATAAAAAGCGCACGGAGTCTCTCCATAATACGTTAGTCAAAGTTGTGCTCATGACTTCAATGCAAAAGCAGTGGGACCAAAAACTGCTGACTTAATATCAGCCTATTCACAGAACTTTGATTAGAGTTCTTAGAAAACGAAATATTTCAAATGCAGCTCACCATAAAAGGCACCGGTCCATATTACAGGTGCGCTGGTATGGCAAAATATCTTGGTTGGGTTATTGATCTTAAACTAAATCTAATAGGCTATGGAATATACCGGGAAATGGGGAGAATAAAGGAAAAATTATGTTCAAGGATTTTTATTATTGAAAAAGATTGTTTGGGCATAAGCATGCTTTAAACCAAAAATGGTACTAAATTCAACCTTGCGTTTCTGAGAATCACACTACCCACTTTTCAATATATTTGGTATATAACTCGAATTTTACACCTTAAACTTTTTCTTCAAAATTAAATTGCCTATCAAAATGGATGGTATAAAAAACTGTATACAAAATTTTTGTAACAAAATCAAAAGTCAAAAATCATCCTGGAAACCTGATACCTTGCCCTTGCGGTGCTAAGTTTGGGCCTTTACAGCTGTCTTCACGGTGTCCATTGTTAAGACCCTTTCCTTACCTGGGATTAACCGACAGGGGATTTGGGTGGTCCCATCAGCGTGCTCACACGTCTTCCAAGGGCCAGGGGCCAAACCTCAATTGTAGACTTCTCCTAGAAGCACACGTGCGTTATGCAAACGTTTTCGTTAAAGCTCCGTAAGTTCTTCCCAACTCGCCTTGTGCCTTGTCGATCGATCTATCTTCTACATTTGCGGTATCTACTCCGCACTGAAGATGTTTATAACCGTGAGATGCAGATGTTTTAGGTTGCAACGAAACAGCAGTCACGGATGTCGTCAGTGTCAACATTTACGATGCTGGCCCCATCATCAACACCGAGATGGGCAAAGAGGTTGAGAAGAAGGTCTTGCTCCTCCTGAGTCACATCCGTTGTTGTGTTGTTCTTGTCTTTATCGCCTTTATTTTCTTTGTTGTCGTTAACGTTTTTTGTCACTGGTGACTTCTACCCTCGTTCGTTTTGCTAGTTTCTTTTGTAGTTTGTGTGTCTTGTCCATGGTTCTTACGATTGAGTTCCTCTTACTTGGCTTAGATTCATCAGCTGTCCAGCTGCGGATCTATCCTTATCAGTCTATCCGTACTATCTCTCCGTGATGGAGTTTCGTCGTGCCTATAGCTTAATCAGATGTTCCCACAGTTGGCTGAGAGCCAGGGGAAGGCAAGAGGTCGTCCTTTCCTTGCTTCACCTTTTTTTGAGCAGTCCTCAAGTTTGGCTCGTCCTGAGCCTTTTCGTACCGCTATTATAGTACAGTCAAAATAGACATTTGAACTAGCCAAAATTCCGATAAGGCTGAAAATTGGTATAAACCTTCCTTTTGATATAAAAAATCAGTTGCGAAAAGTCCTTGTCAATCCCACACGAGCATAAAAAGTTATTGAAGGTCAAGTGTCGAAAAAAATGGTTTTTCACCTATAACGTTCAAACTTTAAATGCTATTGAAAAGTAGTATGAGTAAATTTCATAGATCAGGTAATTTTCTACAAAGAGTATTAACACACATTTTTTCGTAAGACAGATGGTTTAGGAAATAGAGCTGTTTGAAAAATGGTAAATTGACGAAAATATCGGTTTTTCGGGAATATCTCCTTAACAGTAAATAATTTTGGAAAGTGTTTCAAGTAACGTTTGTAGACCATTTGACACTTTACAAGAAAATATTAAGAAAAAAATCCAAAAATGTACCGTTAAAAAGATATAATTGTTTTAAGAATTTGGTCAAAAGCCAAAAATAACGGTTTTCTGATTATTACTCGTAAATGACAAAGTTGTTCAAAACTAATGTATGCCCTATTTGTAGACGTTAAAATATTCTGCTATTAGAACTTCTTGACTTATGCCTAACGTCTGGATATTTTCTTTACAATGGAAAATATTACTTACAAGTAGATGGAGTAGCAATGGGTTCACCAGTTGCGCCCATCGTAGCCGACATATGGATGCAACATTTTGAAGAGCGGGCTATAGAGTCATCACCAATAAAACCCATAATTTGGAAGAGATACGTTGATGATACGTTCTGTGTATTAAAAAAAAATGATGTAGATAATTTTCTAAACCACCTAAATTCGATACACAGTAAAATTCAATTTACAATTGAGATAGAAAAAGAAAATTCGTTGGCGTTCTTAGATGTCCAACTGGTTAAAAAACTAGATGGATCAATCGGCCACACAGTCTTTAGAAAAAGTACACATACCAACAGGTATTTAAATGCTTCATCTCACCACCACCCAACGAACTTCACATCAGTTGTGGCAGCTTTAATTAATCGAGCTCACACAATCTGCGATTCCGATCATCTTCAGGAGGAACTAGAAAATGTCGATAGAGCTCTAAAAAAGAATGGATATAATGACCATCAGCGATCGTGGAAACGAAATCAAAACCAATCGCAAAGCCCTTCGAACCCCATGTCAACAGAAAAGCGTGCCTTCCTCCCTTACAGGAAAGGAGTTTCGGAAGGAATCGGAAGAATATTGGCAAAATATGGTATAAAAACTATATTCAAACCTCCACCCAAAATCCGCCAAATACTAAGATCTCCGAAAGACAAAATACAGTTCCAAAACCCAGGTGTCTATTCTGTTCCATGCAGTTGTGGCTCATCCTATATAGGAGAGACAAAAAGAGCGATAAGAACACGGTTAACTGAACATATAAAAGCCGTTCAAAACAACTCTGTCACAAAATCGGCTATAAGTGAACACTTGGCATATAATGAAGGGCATTTCATTCGGTTTGATAAAGCCAAATCAATATCAACAGAACGCTTTTATGTGCCAAGAATCGTACGGGAGGCTATTGAAATTAAAAAGCATACGAATTTTAACAGAGATCAAAGTTTTAAATTATCAAGTGCATGGGATCCACTCATAAATAGATTAAAGCAACAACAAAAACCTAGCAATGAACCAACTGATTTAACAAGTGTTGTGTGTACACAAGAATACATAGATCTTATGCAATTGCAACAACAACTACAGGTGCCATCCACAACGCACCGGTATAACTTGAGAACAAGAGAAAATTGACAACTCAAAATCAAATTAGTATAACCCGTGACCACGAACAGTGTAATCCGTTCAAAACGTCGGGTAACCAAAATAATTAAACGAATTAATTATATAATTAAAAAAGATCATTTATACGTGGTAAGTCCGAAAAGTTTTTCTATAATAAAATGTATTACAACCGCGAAAAAAGTTTAAAATTTAAAAATTTTCACGTATAACTCTTAAACGGTAAGGGCTATCATAAAGTACTTTATGCAGAGTTTGTACATAAAGTGGTGTTCTACAAGCAAACAAAATTTTTTTTCTAAAATGTATTAATCAATATATATAGTTATTTTATGAATTTGGTCAAAATTCAAAAATAACGGTTTTTTAATTTTTACTTTTAAATGGCTATGTCATTCAAAAAAATTCTAGATTGAGTTTGTAAAGACTGAAATGTGCAACCTAATAAAAAGTAAAATTTTGTCTCATACGAGTGATTGGTCAAAAATATTACGATCTAAAAAGGGCCAAATGTCGAAAATAAAGGATTTCCATCTACAACTCCTAAACGGTGAATGTTATCAAAAAGTAATTCGAGCTAAGTTTGTAGATAATGTGATACTCTACAAGAAACAAAAAATTTTTTTTTTTCTAAAACTTACAATTTAAACGATATAATTATTTTAAGTTTTTATAAAAAGTTAATAACACTGATTTTTTCCCTTTTACTCGAATATGACGAAGTTGTCTAAAATCAATATATGCTCAGTTTGAAGACTATAAAATTGCCTACAAAATTCATCCTAAGGTATCGAATTTTAAAAAATGAAAAATAATCATTTTCTGCATGATATACACCACATATATATTTTTACACCATATCATGCAGAAAATGATTATTTTTCATTTTTTTAAATTCAATACCTTGTGCATTATTGCTTGGGAAGGATTAATTTTGTAGGCAATTTTATAGTCTTTAAACTGAGCATATATTGATTTTAGACAACTTCGTCATTTTCGAGTAAAGGGAAAAAATCAGTGTTATTAACTTTTTATAAAAACTTAAAATAATTATATCGTTTAAATTGTAAGTTTTAGAAAAAAAAAATTTTTGTTTCTTGTAGAGTATCACATTATCTACAAACTTAGCTCGAATTACTTTTTGATAACATTCACCGTTAAGGAGTTGTAGATGAAAATCCTATATTTTCGACATTTGGCCCTTTTTAAATCGTAATATTTTTGACCAATCACTCGTATGAGACAAAATTTTACTTTTTATTAGATTGCACATTTCAGTCTTTACAAACTCAATCTAAAATTTTTTTGAATGACATAGCCATTTAAAAGTAAAAATTAAAAAACCGTTCTTTTTGAATTTTGACCAAATTCATAAAATAACTATATATATTGAATAATACATTTTAGAAAAAAAAAATTGTTTTGCTTGTAGAACACCACATTATGTACAAACTCTGCATAAAGTACTTTATGATAGCCCTTACCGTTTAAGAGTTATACGTGGAAATTCTATATTTTCGACATTTGGCCATTTTGAAATCGCAATATCTTGTAACTGACCAGTCGTAAGGAAAAAATGTAACAATCTTTGAGGCAGAATATTTTAACGTCTACAAATAGGGCATAGGTACATTAATTTTGAACAACTTTGTCATTTACGAGTAATAATCAGAAAACCGTTATTTTTGGCTTTTGACCAAATTCTTAAAACAATTATATCTTTTTAACGGTACATTTTTGGATTTTTTTCTTAATATTTTCTTGTAAAGTGTCAAATGGTCTACAAACGTTACTTGAAACACTTTCCAAAATTATTTACCGTTAAGGAGATATACCCGAAAAACCGATATTTACGTCAATTTACCATTTTTCAAACAACTCTATTTCCTAAACCATCTATCTTACGACAAAATGTGTGTTAATATTCTTTGTAGAAAATTACCTGATCTATAAAATTTACTCAATAGCATTTAACGTTTGAAAGTTATAGGTGAATAACCATTTTTTTCGACACTTGGCCTTCAATACCTTTTTATGCTCGTGTGGGATTGACAAGGACTTTTCGCAACTGATTTTTTATATCAAAAGGAAGGTCTATACCAATTTTCAGCCTTATCGGAATTTTGGCTAGGTTTGCACATTTTTATGTCTATTTTGACTGGACTATTATCTGTCCTTGACGGATTGTCGTCTTGCCTAGCTTGGTAAGACGCAGTGACGGTGCGTCAATAAGACGTTTTAGACAGTGTCTACCCTACCGTAAAGAGAGAAAAAAAAGCAACCTACTTGTTACAATCAAGAAAACTGTGTTTACATTCATTACATTAAGTCCCTAACATCCATAACCTATCTCAAATTGTCAACACCTATAATTTAACAAACATAAATCATACATTCATCCCTTACTATTAACTTACTATTAACACACTCACATTTTCCACACCTACTTTTATGCTACATTTCCACCTAGCGCTAATCTGAGATTTAATGAGATTAACCTTAAATCTCCTTTAAATCTCGTAGATTTACCATACAAATTTATTTCGTAAATCTTGAAGATTAGAAATTAATCTTGTTAAATCTTCCTGGGACAAATAGTTTTACAAATCGAACTAACCTATTTTTACATGGTGCTGAACGATTCATTCGAGACTCGCATTCAGTTCTTCATTGTTTCACACGAATCAAACATTCTGTCTCATTCGCACTTCATAAGAAAAATTGGAACGCCATTTGCATTTTTGAAGGTGATGTCAAATTTAATCTTTTTTAAATCTTTTTGTGCGGTGGAAACACCAAAAAGATTTATTAAATCTAATCTGAGATAAACCTTTGGTGGAAACATAGCATTATTTCTTTAGATAATTTGACCTCTACCAACAACCACAAAGCACAAAATCTCAATGCTCACAAAATACAAACGCTATAGCTTCGCTATGGCTCTGCCTTCTGCATCTGCAACGTGCTTCGGGAAAACCCGACTGAAAACGAAGACAGAGTTTTTCGTTCTACCTAAATTATATGAAAATAAAATCAGCGGATTATGTTTCTCAGGTAGAATTTCTATATGAAGCAAGTAGACAGATTCGAATCTGTCTAATTGCTTGTTTTGCTTTGAACTTTGAAGTAAATTCGAAACTTTTTCGTTGACTGTTAAGTGAAGAGAACAACTTCTTAATTGTTTATTTTTGGAGTTGATTAAAGAGGAGTGGGCAGTTGTAGGTCAACCCTAAAAAATGCAATAGGTAGGAAGGCTGGACTCTTTCGTAGAAGTACACTACTGATGTTTTAAAGAGCTGTATCTTTGGGATTAGTTGCCGTATTGAGTCGAAACAAAAAGCATTTTGAAGCTGTGTGCTTCTTCTTGTTTTGAAATTGTTTTACAAATACATACATATTTATTTTAAGGTATCATTATTGCCTTACTGCGGCTGAGAGAAATGGTACGAGAATCAAATGTTCTATTATTTTCTTTGTTTTATGAGTTTCTTGAATTTTTTTTTATAAATAAATAAATTTTTATTCAGCTTTAATTTAGGTCTGCCAGTTTTGTTTGTTTGAGATTGGTGTACCTATATAACTTTTAGTCAAACAAATGCATACCATTATCAACAAATACCACCATTATCTTAACAAAAAATAGTAAGGATGAGGATGACATATTCAAGGACAGTTTTTATGACTTGAATAGGTTTTCAAAATAATGTTTTTAAAACTTTATGTGGACTATGTACATACAAGCTTTTGATAAAAATACTTATCTGTGTACAATTTTTTGTAACTTGTATTCTTGTATTAAATAGGTATCTAATTTTTGCTTAATAGAGTTACTTATTGGTAGCCATGTTTTTTAGACACGTTTGTAAAGTCTTGTGTGAAGTTTAACGTTTGATTTCAGAGAGACATACGCTGTTTTTTGGACAATTGAACAGTTTTTATTTTTGACTGGATAAGATGGAAAATAATGAATTAAATTTATAACTGTCTACCCAGTTCGTTCGAGTGCCGCACGTCACTGGTAAGACGTACTTGCAGAGCCAGCCGTTCCCTTCTTCACCATCCCCTGAGTAGTCTTCAAGTTTGGCTCGTCCTCAAGTGGATCTAAGATATTCACATCAGATGGTCAGCTGAAGACCTAAACGTATATTCCTCTCCACCACTGCAAGGTGGAAACCCTTCGAGGAGAACCTGCACAATAGTATAAATCCTTAAAAATTTTATAACAAAATTTGTCCCTAAAATGGTTTTAACAATTTTATATAAAGGACTTCCTTAGATATGTTGAGATGTGCACATAACTTTAACGCTCACACATATCAAACATATTTTGGCAGCACCGCACATGAAGTGCAATGTTATTTTCTTTTGTGCATTGAAATTCTTTTTTTTTTCATTCTCTGTTTATCCTTCATTCTCGAAGCTTCCAAATTTTGTTAATAAAACTTATTAAATAAATTGTTGTTTATTCTTTAACTGGAGCTGTTTTTCTTCAAGATATGATGGGAAAGCAATCTTGCGAGTACTTTAGGAGGACGTGGGACTGCAGTAAATTCTAAAGTACCCCAATAGGCGACATAAAAAGCGTTCCAAGAAAAGTGGAATCATTTTTCACCATCGTTCGTTAATGTGTTCGCAATTTTTATTTTTTAATAATAAGCTTTTTTTGTTTTTAAATATTAACCCTTCACCCAGTGACATTAATTCTCTTGCGAGCTTAAAGCAAAAAAAAAATAAAATTTGGTAATTTGAGTTCCAACTAAATTCGATGCCAAAGTGTTCAATTTTATAATCATCTTCATAGCTTCAAGGCAACTGTAAGTCGCTGCCGAACCGAAGCGTATGTACACCACATCAAAGGTAGGTAAGTCATCTTTGATATTTTTTTTTATATATATGCTATTTACATAAAGTTTAACATACATAAATTTGAGTTAACAGATTTTGGAACAGATACCTATTTGAAGAGCGATTTTTTAAACTAACGTCGATGCTTCCAAGCAAACTTCGACTATAGTACAAAGTTGCATTTAAGTAAGTTTAATGTTCTACAGTATCAGTATCTTTATTAATATATATTTTCCCATTGGTGGTCCATTCACATCCAGGACTATCGCAACGCATGGTTTATTGTGTGTTTTAAATCGAAAACTTATAATTTCCATCGTGAATGGGCCTCGTTCCAGTAGAAAATCTCGAAGATGCCTGGAATAATAACTAAAAAGTAATGAAACATTCTATTCCAGTCTTCCACAAATTATTATATTTCTTTTAAAAAGAGTTCTAACATAAACTCTTTTGTTTTAGGTCTTCTTCTATATAAATAAAATTGTAAATTGATTTTTGTCTGCCTGCTCATCACGCAAAAACTATTAAGATATATTTTTTTTTTTCATTTCAATAGTTTAGTGGGCATAAAAGGACCTTTTCATATAGTGATGTTTGTTTTGATTAAAACCTCGACTTTTGTTTGCATGTACATTGTACATTGTACATACTAGTTCATATCAAACATGAGTTTTATAATAATTTGAAAGGAAGATATTCAAATATTTTTATAGATAAAATGAAGGAAAAGGAGAAATACTTTCTGCCCTCTTATAAAGCCCTTTTATCAAGATTCAAATGGTACAGATTTGTGATGTTTAGGCGAAGCAACGCAAGCATCGGGTTTTCGGAGAATAATCAAATGGCACGGAGTCTTCCAACCGAAACTTAATTCTCAAATGACCCCAAGCATTGTTTACTAAATTGCCACACTCCATCACTGCTGTTGTTTCATTTTTACTTTATCGATTTTGACATTTCTTAGCCCTAAGTGAAAATGCTGACCAAACATCAAGACCACATCGGCATAACAAATTCTTTATATCCATACAAACTAGCGATTGCTTTCGAAATCGAAAATCTTAAATCAATTTTAATTTTCTTTTGGATTTCAAGGAGCACCCCGCGACATGCATTCGATACTACTTTTTTCAGATGAGTGACCACGCCAGCCATACGTGCGTTGTGCTTCTGCATAAATTCGCAATCCTGGGGGCAACAAAAAGGTCCAGCATCATCACCATATAGTAACACAACCACACAGATCGAAGGTGTTAATATTCAATTAGACCCAAGACATTGGATGCAATAAATTATCCTTCAACAAGATTGTGTATCTCTGTGAGTTAACATGGGCTTGAAATATGTCTCTGATGCATACGAACGGACAGAGAGTATATCCGATAGCTTAAAGGTGAAACGCAAAAGGCACATATATTCAGAGGTGGTTAATAATAAATGGTCAAGAAACAAGGAGTTGCGGGAGCATATGAGACCCATGGGCATTCGATGCAATTAAATGTCGACAGAGAAGTGGACAGAATGAAATACATCGCTAATTTGTCAGAAATGTGCTGAGTTGCGAATTCCGGAATGCTATAGCTATTATGGACTTGCCACCATCAAAGACTATAAGAGACTTAAGTGAAAAATATAGAAATGCAAATAGATCCACGATGGTTGATAAGATTTTGATTAAGGTCTTGAGAGTTACCTGCCTGTCATTCAAAATAAACAACACAGATGCAGGAGCAGAGAAACTATTATGGGATTAAAGATATCTATTTCAAGACGAATAGACCTGGTAGTATTTCCCTTTCTCTTAAATGAGATTTTTAAATACTCCTGTACAAAATCAGTTGCATTGCAAAAATAATACACTTGTCTAAGGATAACAATCACCGAACTCCAAATACCAAAAAAGGATGATTTCATCCGATTAAAGGAATATATTTTCGCTTTTCTTTGAAAAACTGAAAATCGAACATTATTGTTCGAACAATAGGACTGCGAGTATTTCATGTAAGAGGCGCCTGTTTGTGTACATTTTTTTCTTTCGTGATCGTGGATCAGGATGATAGGTGTATTTTTGTTTACGATAATAATCGCCGCAAAAATCCGGATCTCAGACAGGATTTGTGTTTTGTATATTATTTTTTGGGTGATAATTAGTGAAGATGTTTATGTTTGAAATTGGATAGGGGATATATTTTTGTTGGTATTCCAATTGATCATAATGAAATATGAAAGCAACCTCTGCTCTATGGGATGGCAAAGTAATAGTTTAAATTAGGGCCTTTGCCGAACTCTCCAAATTGGGTTGGGTGCCTTCAATACCTAGCCCAAAAGATAAAATCTAATTAAATCTTTGTTTAAAAAAATGGGCAACCACTTTGTTTCTTATTGAAACTCGGACCAAGGACCAGATTTAAATAAATTCTAAAGCACTTATACCAACGAAGAGCAATACAAAATATTATACATATGTAGATAACGTAAATGTACATGGCTTTCAGTTACTTGACTTTATACTACGAAGATTTTGTGATTGTGATTTTTGTTGAACTAAGAAATGCAGTTTCTCAATTCCAAATTCATCATTTTGAAATTTATATAACTCCGATGGAAAAAGATTCAAAATTCATTCATTAGTTTGGTAAAGGAGCCCAAAATCCAACGATCTATCAACAGTTTTGGGGAGTGACACCTGTTTTGCAAAAATAAAAAAGAAAAATAACAGTAACGAGTAAAAGTAACAAGAAAAAGGAACGAGCAGTAGAGTAGCTACCGCGGTATCAGTCGTATCAATGATGCGGGGCCCTCGAGACAAAGGGGCCCCCACAATACAGAGTACTCTATGTATGTTAGAAATGTTTCATGAAGATGACTACAACAGGCAATTTCGATTACATTTCTGCAATGTACTTATTTCTTTTACATGTGTCTTCATTCTTCCAACAATAGCAGCAGTATCTGTAACGTGTGACCACACTGTTTTTTATTAGAACGCGTGCCTGAAGCCCAGGAAAATTTGATGAAAATACGGAAAAACCAGGAAAAAATTCTTACAAAACTGAATTTAGATGTGGATCTTCATTTTAACGTCTTAAGCATTTAATAAAAAGTTCCTACTCTTATTTTGGGCTGGGGCTAATATGTTTAGGGCCAAGCAAATGTTAATATGCACTAAAAAAAAGAGCTTACTTTTTATCCTACAATCAATAATTTTGAGAAAAAGCTGAAAGAACTTCATGATCAGTTCTGTCGAAAAAAAATTACGAAGGGTATTCATGCAACAGCGTAAACTCGTCGTATACCTACGTAGTAAAGTTGTAAATTTCGTAAATCTGTCAAATTTTCCATACAAATTGTGACAGAACTACGAAGTTTAAAAGCTTACAACGTTTACGACGACCTTACGCTGTTGTACGAATACCCTTATTATAATTTTGTTATAGAGCTAAAATTTAAATCTTTTGAACAAAATAAACGGTTTTTAAAATATTTATAAAAAACGGTGTATTTTGTTCCTTTTACCGTACAAATAAAAGGCAACCATTGAACCGCCATAACTTTAAGATTAAGGCTCAGATTAGAAGGTCAACGTTAATGGTCAACGCATTGACTCCTTGACGTCACCAGAAACATCGTCAATATACTGTCAACGTAGATACCGTCAACCAATGCATGAAACGTTGAAGATCACACGAATGACGTCACTAGGTCAATGTTTTCCTAAAATGCGTTGACGTGTTATATGTGTCAACGCAATTGGTGCTCTTTGGTGTCAACGAATTGACACGTGAAACAATGACGTTAGGACACGTTTACCAAGGCGTTGACTGTATTCTTACGTTGACACAGCAAAACTGTTTGCCTGTAGCTTGCGTAACATCATAATAGTTAAAATAGCTTGATAGATGGAAGATAAACTATATTTTGACTGCAAAGGTATATTTCGATCAAAATGTCATGCAATTGCCCTTAAATCACTTTTTTCCGGAGCTGCAAGAAAAACTTCAAAAACTTCTGATTCTTAGAGGTTTTTTCATCCATATACATACATATATTGTTCGATAACAATACGAGTACGAGTGTGATCGTCAACATTAAAAATTATTGAATTTTGCTTTATCTTCTCCGCGTCAACGGTCGACATTAGGTGTACTCGTAGTGTTATCGAACAATACAATGTGGAAGGATGAAAAAACCTCTAAAAATTCTGAAATTTTTTATTTTTTTTTCTACTCCGGAAAAAAGTGATTTAAGGGAAATTGCATGACATTTGGATCGACATATACCTTTGCTATCAAAATATAGTTCGTCTTCCATCTGTCAAGCCATCAACTGTCAAACTCCATCGAAGGATGGCTACGATATCTGAACGTGAACGTGTCCTTACTTTGTTGACAGAGTGATTACATGGGCAACGAAAATAATCATCGCATTTACCCTTAGATTTGTGTCAAATAGAGTTTGAACGCAGCCGTCAACCAGTGTTGCCATTAGTACAGATTTGTCTGCATTTTGCATATTTTCATCCCATCCCCAGACTTTTGAAAATCAAAAATCTGCACCGCAGATTATGTCTGCACTCGTACCCACTTTAATATTTTGCCCTTATTTTTTTCTCTTTAAAAAATCTTCAATATTTTTGCTGTATGTTGTCATCTTTAAACAAAGTTCTATTCCATAAAATTAAATCATTACAATTGCACTGGCTTCAAAGTAAAATATAAAATGCTTTAAGCATTTAGGTAACTCTTCTATGCACGAGTACATAAAATAAGAAGAAATGTTATGTTTATTAATTGAATTAATTTATGTTATTTTATTTTAATACTTTTATACAAATTTCTATTTATGAAACTATTTTTACTTTACAATTCTTGAGAAATCTGCATTGCAGATTTTTTTCGTCATTATTGCAGATTTCTGAAAAAAAAATTAATGGCAACACTGCCGTCAATGCTTCAGACAGTATTCTGCGTTGACAATCACACGGCAAATCAACTTTGGGACCGGTCTTTTTGACTTCGGAGAGTCAACGCGTGGACCATTTGGATTTGCGTTGACCGTCTAATCGTAGCTTAACTTATGTAAAGATCCCATTGTTATGTAAAGCTTTGATTGTTTTACTTTTAAAATAAGTTGATGTAAGTTTATTTTGCAGGAAACAAAAAAGGTATTGCCACTGTTAGGAAAAAGGGGGCCCTCAAAAAATTTTTGATACAAGATCCCTGAAGTGTTTACTACGCCACTGTGAACGAGTAAAAGTAACGAGTAAAAGTAACGAGTAAAAGCAACAAGTAAAAGTAATGGGTAAAAGTAACGAGTGAAAGTAATGAGTTAAAGATACAAGTAAAAGTAACGAGTAAAAGTAATGGGTAAAGTAACGAGTTAAAGAAACGAGTAAAAGTAACGAGTTAAAGTAATGAGTAAAAGTAACGAACAAAAGTAACGAGTAAAAAGTACGAGTTACTATCACTCGTTACTTTCACTCGTTACTTTTACTCGTTACTTTTCTCGTTATTTTCACTCATTACTTTTACTCGTTATTTTTACTTATGACTTTTACTCGTTACATTTACTATTTACTTTTACTCGTTAGCTCTCCTGGTTACTTTTAGAACGAAATTCGTCAACTAACATTAATCTAACTTCGTAAATAATAAGAAAGGAATGCAAACAATTTCTGAGTAATTCTTACGAGAAATTAACGAATGTTCTTACATATTACACGATATTTTGTAATAGGCGCTCAAAGAATCGATTGACTTTCTTATCAAATTTTATTGTTGAATAAAATGAATTGATTCATACTTATGTAGATACTACATGTTTTGGGCTTCAGACGTTGCTCTTTAAGAGGCATGCGCGTAGCCAGGAGTTGCATGGGTGGGTGGTGAATATATTGTTATCAGCCAACAATCTTACTACGGTTTATTCTAAACAACTTCATTCTCTAATATAAACAACAACAACAGCGATAAACTAAACTAAATTACAACCAACCAACCTGCTGCTGAAGTCTGATGTGGCGCCTTTTATTTATGCTGGCTTCAATATTTTTCCAAAAAGACTATACATATCTTAAACAAGATCACAATGCCCAACATTCTAAATGCTTTTGACAGAAAATTGTCAACTGATGTTACTCCTTTCGTTTGACTTGAGAGGGGGGACACCGTCAGAGCATTCCATCTGACAGCCTAAATAGCATCACACAAATGGGACCCAACAAATAGAACCTAATAAAAATAATAATAATCCAGCCAAACCAATAAATGCGACTGACAGGTGAAATGATCTTATCGTAGCGAGCGCCTCTAAGATTTATCACTTGGCACGCCATGTGGTAAATGGAGATTCTCTGCAACTTGAATACCCTATAGCCTATACATACCTGCTCCCAGAAGGTTCATGTAGCTCTAGTCTATAAAATTCAAACTCTATACTTGGTTCAATCACGCATTGCAATGCAATACATAGTGACTGCATCTAGCTGGAATTAGCTTCCTCTGTTCTGGATGAGATGGTGGACACGACACACGAGGGAAGCATCAGAGAATCCCCAAAGTGCGCGCGTATTTTGCTGGCTTATTAATGTGACCATTTGTGGGATAGTGTCAGCTGGACCAGAAGTTGAAATGACAACGATTATGTGGTGGTGACCATTTCTCTTATAATTCATTGCCCGTGTGTATTTCATATCACGTCGCCATCGACCGTCGACCGGTAGTGCAAGTGGAAGAAGACACACGGTCACGCGGATGCAGCTCAGTGCTGCAACAACATGGTGTAATGTGGCACAACATCACGAATGAATGTCCTGGTAATTTGTCGTCGTTGTTGCATGGCACGGATGGTGATCTTCTCGCGCGAGAAGACCTCCAGGTGGATGACGAAGAGTTTAGAGTTTTTTTTTTTTCATCCGGTGTGGTTCTGGCCTGGGTGCTGGCTATATAGTATGGGGTGTGGATGAGATGAGATTTGTATCTTTTTGGTTGTATCACGAGATAATCTCTTTCTCTCTCGCCTTGAGGAAAAGTCTAAGCTTTAAGTTATGTACCCATATTAACCTGACAACAACAACATCAACAAAAACGCTTGCCTAAACTCATGGAGCATTTGAAATGGCCTGTTGCGACTGTTGTGTGTTGTCATAACATGAATGCTTCTACCAGGTAGACTTGAACTCGTAGACCGCAGTTAACATGGAATTTCATTTGGTGACGATTTGAACATCGCGTTCAACAAACGATCGTACATCGTACATCGCCTGCTGTTCCAATCACCACCACACAAGTTGTGAAGGAGATAATGATTTTTTTGTTTCTGCTTTACTTAGGGGTTTTACTTGTGGGATTTAATGAAAAGAAAAGATCTTTTTTGACCACTATGTCCAAGGAAGAGAAGAAAATACTGTACTGGACGTACTATAGATTTTCTACAATCGGTGGAAATAATTTACCGCACAAGAATCGCGCGAAGTTGAAATCTTGGCAGAATTTTGGAATAAACAAAAACAAAAAATTATAAAAACACTTCTCATATTTTTGTATCTTCAACTTCGGCCATTTTCGAATCATCTGCGACACTACTTCGACCATTTTCGAAAACTTCATCTGCGTCAAAAATGCATATGCTGAATATTTTTAGACGCAAACTGCAGAAGTCTTCTGTTCGAAAAGGCAAAGGCGTTTTCGAAAACGTTATCTGCGTCAAATATGCAGAATGTTCACACTTTTGAAAACATCATCTGCGGAGCAGCTGTGCAGCAAAAAATTGAGTTGACAATAGAAAGAAAATGAGAAACCCAGAGAGCGTGTTCGTAAAGATCAAATACGTTTGCGAGTAAACTGAATGACGTGGATCAAACCTATTATGACGATAGCATATCTGCGTCAAAAAATGACGATCAAATTGACTTTGATTTGACGTTTTCGAAAATGACCAAGCGCATATCTTACTGCATTAGCGTTGTCTTCGATATTGCAGTTCACTAAAGTCGAAAACATCATCTACGGTGCAGCTGTATAGTAAAAAATTGAGTTGACGAACAAAATATTGAAAAGTCAAATATATTTTTCGTAAGAGTCAAATGCGTTTGAAAACAAAATGACTGAAATTGATCAAACTGATTTTGTGAAAGCAGGACGATTGATTGCCGATTGACGGTCGCAATATCTGCGTCATAAATGACAATCATTTGACGATCAAACTGGCTTTGATTTCACGTTTATGAAAATTGTCTTCTTTGCCACTTTTGAAAAACATTTTATGCATATAATAATATCGTTTTTGATTGGATTTGCTGATAGCATCACTCCTTTTTGATTCCAAACGAATAAAAACATCGTGTTGTCAAATTTAGGGTGGTATTCACCGACGGCTCATAACTTATGAGGCTCATAAACCTATTCACCAAGCAATAATAGTGAATATTTATGAGCGCTCATAAGACTTATGAGTGGTCCTGACCACTCATAAAGTTATGAGCGCTCTCTCCGAAAACTAATTCGAAAACCTTCGAAGTAACCCTTCCAGAAAATTCACTGACTCATTTTGTCGGTACTTTTTGGATCCTTACAAAAATGAGTCTCGCACGCACACATATTGTAATTCCTTTTGTCTTCAGGAAATTTATTTTTTGTTTCAATTTCTTAAGTTCTTTTTGTAATTCATGCGGTGAAAATTTGGAAAAATAGGATAATAAAAGGTGTATGTAATGAATCTGTTCCGGATAGAAAATTACAGAAAAGTACAAGATTGTGTACTCCATGAGTAAAAACCTTGCCCGAGCTGTTCTTCATTCTATAACCATGATGTTTTTGAGAACAGTTAAGAACAATTTTTCCTGCACCTACTTTTGTGGTCGAGAAAGTGAGTGAGAAATGTCGAAGTACCAGTACCAGTTGATTTGTTTGTCTGGGATAATAATAAGCTAAAATTTATCTCAGAAAAACTTTTTGCTTAATCTGACAGCTTTGACAGTTTTCACACATTTATACTGTTCTGGGTCCCAATTCCGCAAGGGTGACTGATTTTCTGTGTACACATTCTATTCACACCCAAAACAAATGTAAGTAAATTTGATTGATTGTGCATGCGTTATCTGTCAAAAACTTAAAACTCACTCTTGCCGAATCGCAAAAATCGATGTGTACACGAATTTCTGTGTACACAGAAAAAACTCACTCTTGTGGGATTGGGCCCCTGATGTAGTTTTTCTTAATTTAACACAGCTAATATAAACCAACGTTTGACGTCTATCTCCCCTTCAAGCGAACGAGTCCATTTTGGATCCGTAAACGTAGTAGACAATGTACGAACGAAATAATTAGCGAAACCAAAAAGTAAAGTAAGAACATATCCCTTTATAAAACAAACTAAAACGTGCAATGATCTTCACCCCGAGACAAAACTAAGAAAATAAGTGGAAAGAAATTAAAATCACTGTAGTCACAAAGAATTTATTTATGTGCATGCAACACTCATTTTTTCAAGGATCCAAGAAGTACCGACAAAGTGCGGTCATTTCTGAAAACAGTTTGATTTCACAGTTTGGGGGTACCTGGGGAAGAGAGAGTTGTTCTCATTTTCGAACTTCGAAAAAGAGCTATGAGTGGTTGGTGAATAGCACAAATATAATTTGAGTTAGGAGCCTCATAAACTTAAGAGCCGTTTATGAGTGCTCGGTGAATACCGCCCTTACACTCACTCTTCCGAATGACTCCATTTAAAAAAAAATGGCTTCTTCAGGCATTTATCACTTTTGAAAAGTAAAACAATGTTCTAAAACTATTTCTTTTTTGAAATCTGGAACAGAAAAAGACTCCAAAACTATTACTTTGAACAGCCAATCAAAGGTTTTTGGAGTAGGAGCAGTTGTGAAAATGGAGTACTTCGAAAGTCCACCCGAAAACGACAATAGAAACTTAGACAAACTACACAAATACGAACGTGTTGATGGAAGTTGGAAGTTGGTTTTCATATTATCTTAGAATTGGTCTTAGAATCAAATATGTAAAATTTCTCCTCCATAATAGATGTCCCACAGGAGTCCATTATAGGACCATTACTTTTTTTTCACTTTTCATTTAAATCTCTGTCTTTGAATTCTACTGACGGTGCTGTGGCCAAATCAAGTAATAAATTAATCGGCCTCCAGTGGCCTTGGAATTTATTATGAATCAACAAATACAAATGGTAAATTGAGGTAAAATTGAGAATTTTGAGGTAGTTTTCAATAACTTCTACTTTCGTTATCTATCATTCAGACGTGGATTTTCATTGGGTTTTTTTCTGTAGTAGTACCTCGTGGCGTGATGGTTAGTGCGTAGGACTGTCATGCCGAAGGTGTGGGTTCGATTCCCAGCCGTGCCACCTAAAAGCAGAAATGTTTTATCCGAGGTACTGCCTCTTGCGAGGAACTGACAAATCCTCCAAGAGTATTACTTGTCATGAAAAAGTGCTTCTCATTTAGCCGTTCGGACTCGGCAAAAAACTGTAGGTCCCCTCCATTCCTGCCAACAACACGCACACAGGTATGGTTGTGAGTTGTAAGTCACTAGGCCCTGGTTCTCCATGAGCTGTTGCGCCACCCAATTTATTTTATTTTTTCTGTATCTCAACACTTTTAGTTAGGACCGATGTAAAGTTACGTTTTGTCAAAGTTCAAACATCACTTAACGATCTTTGACACACAAGACACAACCAACTTGACTCATGGGGATCACCAACGTTTAAATAATATTCCTGCAGAAATGTTTTGCGATAACAATTTGTCTACTGATTGTTGGGGAGTTCTCTTTGTCTGTTTTTTTTTTTTATATGAATAGCGTGTATTTCTCTTTTTGAATTGTGTGCTGAGAGTTGCGAAATACGATCAGCAGTAAAATGATTTCTGGACCATGAGAAGGTCCACTACGTACGCAATGCCAAACGCATGCCAAAAGGAATATGGCATCAGTTTCTGTACACATGCCTACAATATGCAATCTTCGCGAAATGATCCAGCTCCACGGCACGCAAAATTCCTTTATCCTCCTCTCTGTGATGCGATACTCTTTTGGTGGCTCATTTTTAGGGATATGGCGTCGCACATGACACTTCGTTGGCACATCGTAAATTATTTATTTATTGTACAAGGGTTTATAGTTGGTGTGGCTCACATAGCACTATATACATACAGTCCCTCTCTCCCTGCATGGCTCTGGCTTTGTAAGATCTTTTTGATCAACTTGAGTATTATCATGCGGTGTAGTGGGGATGATGGGGATACACAACACTCCGTTTAGCCCGTGTACTCTGTCTTAATTTTTATGAAACAAGATACTCGAGATGATCATAAATTCTCATCGAATCGTAGAAACCAAAAAAAAAAATAATAATAATAAAAGAATCGCATTGACTTGAAACTTTATGGGCAGCCGTCGAATAAACAATAAATCTGAAAAATCGTAAATAATTTGAGGATTTGTATCTGATGATGGAGCATCAATTGATGAAGAGGAGAAGATGGTTTTAATTGTTTAAAATTCATAGGAAAACCTACTTAATGATTTATTTAAATGATGGAATGATATACATATGTAGCTAGGTATTGCATAGGTTGTTATTTTTTATTTTTGTTTTTGTTATTGGGCGCGTTCAATGTTTGAATGGATAGCCTATCTAGGATAGCTTTGTATCCATGTATGTGTTTGAACGCAAGTCAGCTGTTGATGACATTTCTCATAGGATAGCTTTGTATCCTAAAATTTTTAGGATAGCTTGGGATCTCTTTTCTGCCAGCAGCTGTTTCGTCATCAGCTGTGTTTTAACAAGGGATTACAACAACACAAACCTATCCAGATCGCTTTAGTTCGGTGTTTGAACGTGGCCATTGTTATAGGATATATCATCAGTCTTTTATATCAATATCAAATTATCTACTCGCATGTTAAACATTACATTCAATTTAGGAGCATTTACAAAAAGATCAAAACTTTAACTTTCAAAAGGAATGAGTTCCACTTTAGAAGCAAGTAGAAAATTTTCGAGAATTCACATATAAAATCTTTAGAATGCTATTTTGACTATTTTGATGTTAGTAGAATTTATAATCGCTATTCCCAAATATTTAAGGCTTTCACATGCTTCTGGTGTGATTCTTCTATTATCTAGTTCCAAACGAACGTTTGCATTCGGAATGTTTCCGGATGCTTCCGGACTATCAAACGAAAATGCTATAATAGTATATGAAGAGTCCTGGAGAAAAACGGCTTAAGTCTACTTGGACTAGTTTCGAAAATAATGAGGATGTACATTTTTTACTAAAACACGCTAAATTCAAAGATAAATTAATAGATAAAAGAAACCAATTATTTTGTCAAGCACTTCATTATACAAACATATAAATTGAAATCAATTTCGTGAATTATTTATTCTTATACTATGATGATATGATTAAATTGTTGAACCATTTCAGGGCTCTAGACCTTTGGCACCTCATATATGGGAAATTTGAAGAAAAAAAAGGCCATCTTATTGGTCAGTTATTGGTCAGAAAAGGTCTACAAGTCCTAGAAATTGGTCAGCGCTAAATAACTTGTAATCAAGGTCACACACGATTTTTGGCAATTCATTTATAGGGATTTTATAAAAACTGTTAGCTGAAAGATCACTAGAACGTGATAAAAGGTCAACTTTTTTCAGGAATTGGTCAGCCATAGACTTTTTTTATGTATTTTTAATGAAATCAAAAAACTAAAGGTCAGAGCGATTTTTAGCACCTCATTTATGGCAAATCTGCAAAACATGAATACCATCAGAAAGATCTCTAGACCTATATAAAAGTTCCGATGAAGAAGAATGCCGACAAGTACATGTAGCCAAACAACAGGCATACAAAGCGGCACTGCCTAGAAGGACCAGAGCTGCTCGCAAGCTCTACGAGAAGAAGAGGAGAAAGGAACACAAGCTTCTAAGAAGGAAAAAGAAAGAGCATGAGAAGCGTGTGATCGATGAAATAGAGGGATGCCATTGCAGGAATGAAGTTCGGAAGTTTTACCAAAAGGTAAAAAGAACCTCACAGGGCTACAAGGCCCGGACCGAAGCCTGCAAGGATGATCAGGGGAACATCGTAGTAGAATAGCAGTCGGTGCTGAGGATATAGACAAATCATTTCTGCAAACTGTATAACGACGATGACGAACCGAATTCCGCTACCATGCAGATTGCACCATTCAACATGGATGACGTGGGCCAACAATTCCGTCCACCCGATCTCGACGAAGTAAGGATAGCTTTATCTAAACTTAAGTCCAATAAAGCTGCTGGAGCTGATGGCCTTGCGGCTGAGCTATTCAAAACGGCTGGGGATGAATTGGTTGGGAGTATGCACCAGCTCATCTGTAAAATATGGTCGGAGGAAAGCATGCCCGATGAATGGAACCTCAGCATTGTTTGCCTCCGTCCAATTACTCGCTTACGCTGACGACATTCACATAATCGGACGAACATAGCGTGATGTCAGTGGTGCTTTTGCGAGTATTGAGAAGGAAGCCAAGAAGATGAGTTTAACGGTGAATGAAAGCAAAACGAAATATATGCTGTCAACAAGAAAGGACACCCAACACCGACGTCTAGGACAGAACGTCACTATAGACAGCTATAATTTTGAGGTGGTCAGAGACTATGTCTGCCTAGGATCTGCTATAAACTCAGCGAACGATATCAGTGCTGAGATCAAACGAAGAATTACTCTTACGAATCGCTGTTTCTTCGCGCTAAGAAGGCAATTGAAAGCAAAGCCCTCTCTCGAGCTACTAAACTGTCCCTGTATAAGACGCTTATCATCCCGGTCCTGATGTATGGTGCAGAGACATGGACATTGCTAACGGTGGATGAGAAAGCGTTAGGCTGTTTTGAGAGGAACATTCTTCGGGTGATTTTTGGTCCCGTCTGCATAGATGGGGAGTGGGGGAGAAGATACAACAACGAACTATATGGGTTGTACAGCGACACCGACCTAGCCATAAAAGTGAAAAGCCAACGACTAAGATGGCTGGGTCACCTAGAGCGAATGGACACCAATGCTCCGGCCCGGAAAGTCTATGAATCCAACCCCGTGGGACAACGCAGTAGAGGTGGATAGCGTAAAAGGTGCGAAACTGGAGACAGCTAGCTAGAAGAAGCTTGTAGGTTGAGGCCCTGGCCCACCCGGGACTGTAGCGCCACCTTAAGTAAGTAAGTATATAAAAGTTCAGATAGTTTCAGTAATTGGTCAGTAATTGGCATTATTTTGTTTCAAATTCCATATATGTATACTAGGTGTCAAAGTCCAGAGCCAATACTGACAGTCATAAAGATTCTTTCATTCTTCAAGATATTTCTTGAACTGATAATTAATCAGCGTTTCCATGACGTTGCACGATAATTAGAGGTAGAAGAAGATTCGCTTTTTTTAAGAAAAGGCTGGAAAAATTATGTTTTCCATCCACTCGAAAAGAGACTTATAGAAATGAATAGATGAAAAACCTTACGCCAGCGTTGAAGATCACCTCTTCAGACTTCAGAACATTAGAAGAGACACCTGACACTATCTGGACTAGCAGATTTGTGTAAATCAAGATCTTTCAAGGCTCTTGCAACTACACGAGTTCGAAAGAAAATTCGTCCGATGAAATCGTTATAGCACTAGAACCTACACCTACAAGCAAATTACCTTTTTCGAGTGAGCTTACATAGGGAATGTTATTAGAGACGAACGTCGGAATAGAAGACGAAGTAGTATTTCGAATGTTTCTTACAAATGACAAAACATTTTTACTACCTTTGGGACATTGTAATATTTTTTGGTCATGCAAAAATTTTGTTCTTTGAATATGTTCGTTATAGGTCCTCCTAGCTTTTTTGAACTTTTTCTGGTTTTCCTCAGTAGTAGTCCAATAAATAGAGAGATTTTACCCTACAAAAGGTCGGGTAGTTCTAAATTTTTGATATGTTGGTATGGTTAGTAGATCTGTCATTTAGACTATGCCGATGACATATGTCTACTGGCAAATAACATCAGTGGGCTGAACGGGATGTACCAAACACTGCAAGTGAAGGGATAGTCGAGTGGTCTAAGAATACCCAGCACAGCTCACAGGACGCTCCACATTGTAGCGTATTATTTCACAAGAGACGCCAGTGGAAGAAGTAAAACAGTTTAATTACCTTGGCAGTATTGTTTCTGGTAACGGTGGTGCGGTTCTGGACGTTAAAAGTAGAAGATCGTGCTGCCTTCGGTACTCTGTCCCCAATTTTAAAATCCAGTCAAATTTCCTTACGTACTAAGTTGAGATTCTTCGAATCCAATGTCAAATCCGTGCTGTTATATGCTTGTGAAACCTGGAAAGTCACGTCTACCATTTTGCAGGCTTTTGTGAATCACTGTCTTCACCACATCCTAAAGATTCGCTGGTCACAGATAATATCAAATGAGGAATTGTGGCGCAGGACAAGTTAAGAGCGGCTGGACGTCGATATAAGAAAGCGTAAATGACGTTGGATTGGTCACACACTGAGGAAACCAAACGACGAAATTACAAAGCAGTCCTTTGAATGGAATCCCCAGGGTGCACGGCGGGTTGGAAGACCAAGAACAACATGGAAATCAACTGTCTTAGCGGAAGCAGAATCCCAGAGAAAGACGTGGCCACAGCTAAAGTACCTTGCAGCAGACCGTGAAGGATGGAGACGTTTTGTTGACACCCTATGCCCCAGCCGGGGTTACAGGACACGATGATGATTGCAGTTTTCAGGAAAAAAAAATTTAAGTTTATTAAATAATTGGGTAAGTTATTGAATGATCAAATTAAATCTATGCCATACTATAAAGATGGATAACATATTGTGTTTGTTTGTGGCTATGTAAGTATGTAGGGGGTGATCTATGTACATACAGGGTGTCCCGTAATGAGTGGATAATACTGCAACTGGTGATAGCAGGCCTTATGACTGCTCAGAAAAAAAATTAAAAAAAAAATATTTTTCTTGTGGTCTCCATGGTATAATTTATTTTCGAAAAATGTTAAAAAATTCAGGGTCTCCTAAAATACCTAATTATAAAGGCCAACCATAAAGGATTCTTATTATTTTTGTATTTTTATAATATTCTTGAATAACCGTCGATCTAAATGATGTGTAGTAAATTTTAACACCAGCTGATGCATTTTTTATGTTATAATTTTTTAAAATTATTTTTTTGTTCAAAAATAATTCAATATTTTTTTCACCAAAGTTTGAAAAAGAATAAAGGGAAAAAAATGTATGAGAACATAGGTGGCGAATTTGATAAAAATTGGCCTGTTTAATCTACTTTCCAAAATGGTATAACACATGTTTGTGTCTACAACCATAACCAATAAAATTGGCATTTAATCTACTAAAGTAGTTTTTTAACATTTTATCAGATGAAACTAAGTTACAAAGTTAAGTAAGCACTACCACGACGAATGAATAACTCATATTGTTTTTTTTTTTAATTTGTATTGCATTTAAAAATTACTGGTCTTAAATAAAGGCAGTAACATTTAACTCTAGTTGCTGGATTTTTTTTAAATATTTTTTTTAGTAAATTTTTTAATAAAAAAATGATTAAATATTTATTTTCATCAAAGTTTGTAAGTTAATAAAACAGGCAAAAAACTGAAAACTTTCGTGGCAAATAATGTTAAAAAATCTCCTTTTAATGTACTTTCCCAAATGGTAAGTCACAAGCTTCTTTCTACAGGAATAACACATTAAATTGGCTTTTAATCTACTAGAGAAGATTTTTAACACTTTCTCAAATCAAAATTGACTTGTAATAAAATAGACATTAAAATGCATACAAAAGTATTATTTGCAAATATTGTCAATTCTCTGTCATTACATAACGTATAACGTTGTTATACTGGTTTCGTCAATTAAACGCATTTTTGAATTTGATTAAATTAATACTGATTAAGAATGTCACAGTATACGCCGCTGGAGTATGCAAATATGCATTAAATATACGGGGAATGCAGAGGAAGCGCTAACGCAGCTGCAGCACTCTATAGAGAGCGATATCCAAATGCGCGACATCCAGACTATCGAGTGTTCATCAGAGTCCACCAATGTTTTTCAGAAGGACGAATACCTGGTAATGGACTGGGCAGCACTAGCGGAGGACGCTTACCGCCCAATTTTGTGGCCACCACGTTCGCCAGACCTATATCCTTTGGACTTTTTCTACTGGGGGTGCCTGAAAGAAATGGTTTATACTAAACCAATTACATCCATTACGGAACTGCGTCGTCGTGTTCAAGACGATGCACAGTGCGTTGACCAGTGGACAAAAATAAGAAAAGTGAATGTGTGATTTAAAGCTAAATTGCTGTGGAGCCCAACAAGAATATCTTAAATAACTCAAACATGTAACTATTGATTTGCTCTCTTCTTGTTGGTCGATTAGCGGCATTGTTATCAGCAGTGGAGGTAATTTTAGCTTCAGTTTTAGTTTAGAATTAGATTTTGTTGTGCGATAATTGATCTCGTGTAAAAAAATTACTGCTGTTATCAATATTTTTTCTTGTGAATAATAATTATGGATACCTTTGGAGCTGGTATGAGTTTTTTTAGTTTATTTTTTGGTGAAATTAGTATTTTTATTAATTTATCAAAAAGAGTCCTATTTTGAAGCATGAAAAATTCTTTTAAGTTGAGTTTTAACAACTTCACTGTCCCATGTATCATATTTGATACAAAAAAAATTTCTTTTCCTATGCTTCCAGCGTCCCATGTATCATATTTGATACATAAACAAAATTTTAGAATTCGGCTTTACTGTCCCCATACGAATTGATTTGAAAACATCTATAAGTCCCTAGTTTTTTCGTAGAAAAAAAAAGATACCAGCTATACGTCCCATGTATCACATTTGATACATAAATTAATTTTTGTTCCGTGTTTCCTACGTCCATGTATCAAAAATGATACAAAAATATGGTGTTTTTAAAAACAGGTTTTTCATATGAAAAAAAATAGCCCAAGAACTTCATTTTCATATAAACGCGTAGGTAACGTCTGAAACTTAACAGAACTGCAAACAAAGTTGGAAAAATGTTAAGGACAAAATACTTTTTGCACTTTTTTTGACTGCTTTTTATTTTTTTTTTTTATTTAGAAGTAGTTAATGTAATGAGACCAATATTTTCAAATAAATCTATGATTGTAAAACAATGGGATGTGAATCTTTAAGATTCTTATAACAGCACGTGGTTTGTTGCATTGTTTGCATTCTATATCGACTTGCTTTTCTTTGGAGGCCTCACGACCGTCTCTCTCAAATTATTGCTGTAGGACAAAACGCAACGCATCCTGATAAGTTTACCATTCTGACGAAGTATTTTTGTGAAATAGTGTGTGCATGAGCGTATTGCAGTTGCAGATGGAGAAATCCTGGTAAAAACTTTCTCTGACGAACACGACCATGCTTTCCGATCTCCTCAATTTTGCTTCTGTTGTGTGTAATGGAAGATTGACTCGATTTTTGTTCCACATCAATCAGTATTCTGGTTTATTAAGTAATTTGCAAATACTATTATACTATTAATAATTATTATCAGCGTTAATCATTTGCCCCTCATCTAAAAGTGGTTCATACAATTTCACCAAAATATGACCAAGGCTTGTTCAGACTTTCAATGGCCGAAGTTGCTCCCCAATATTCCTTGTAGCACCACGTGTAGCCTATCTATTGTTAGTCCGATCGTAAGATTATACCTTTTTCATCTCGGCCACACAAATATTGGAAGCCAACCGGGAAGCTTTTTCTGGTCGCAATGGTTAGGAAATGCACTTTTCGGGTCGCATTTTTCGCTAAATGTACCTAAAGAAGTTACTTCAATGGGGTATCAAATGAAAGCTAGGATTATTCTCTACACCATACCAATATTCGGACAGACTTTTTTCGTGGCCGCGATGCGAGAGGTAATCTTACGGTCTTGATTTTGAAGGGTTGTTTGTAATGGAAGTCTTAAATTTAAGTCGACTATTAAATTTGACCACTGATTCATCTACCACTTAATTCGTATGATTTTCTTCCTTTTTTAATTATTTAAGAAATGCAGTAAATTTAAAGAACAATTGGACAAGTTTAAAATGATTCCCACTTTTCTCAGAAGAAGAAGAGTGGAATATTAGCTTAAAGTTAATTTATCAGAAATTGACCCTCTGCTTCGGAAAGAGGAGAATTTTCCAGAAATCATATTTTCTATGTTTATTTTATGTTATCGTTATATTTTATTATGTATCATATTTGATACATTGGGACGTATAGCTATGAAATGAAGTTAGCATACGTCCATGTATCAAATATGAGCACAAAACTAAACCGTCTTTTTAACAACAATGAACAATTATTTATGCTACCAACCCATTCTATGCTGAATATTACTTAATAATAATGCTTTATTCTGGAAAAAAGTACGGGACGTGGGGGTGTTTTTAAATCATTTTATATGGGGACAGTGAAGCCGAATTTTGTTTATGTATCAAATTTGATACATGGACGTAGGAGACTCGGTACGAAAAAAAATTTATGTATCAAAAGTGATACATGGGACGTATAGTTAAAGCTTCATTTTCTAAGAACAAATAATGGACGTATGGGGGGTTTTCAAACAATTTGTATGGGGACAGTGAAGTTGTTAAAAAAAGTATATCAAAGTATATCAACATGCAGTTGATCTTGCAAAACAAACTTGCGAGGGGCTTCTCAAATTAAAGGAAGGTGATGAAATTCACTACAAAAAGGTGCGAGAGGTTATCAACACTCGATTGCAAAGAGGAACCGTCTTCATGGAGCTACAATCATCTGAAACCGCGGATAAAATAATGTCGTCGGTGGGCGAACTAAAAGGAACAGGCATAAGCATTTTTCGGGAGCAGTCACTTATGAGTCGACAAAAAAGGCAAACACTGAACGAATTTAAGCTCAAACTTTTAGAAATCAATCCCGACGCAAAAATATTTGTCAAAGGCGATAAATTGCAAATTAATAACTTTAAGTTTGTCTATAAATACGCACGAGGTCTTGTTGTCAAATCGGCGGCTGAGGTGTCTTTTGTCAACAATATGTTTGGTGACAGATCTTCTGATTTTTTTGACTGCAGCGAGGGAATGAAGTTGGCCCCGGTTCGTACTCAAATGGAGGTACCATCGGGCTCTCAACTTTCAACAGCGCCACCTAGGAGTCAAGCATATAACATTCCTTTAAACAAATAGGGTAGCGTTGCCGTCTGCCAAAAAATAAATAATTGTCTAAACTTATCGATTTTAGCTTACAATATAACAGGGCTAAAAAGCTAAATTTTGCATCCTGACTTTTTAAATTTCATATTAGATTTTGATATTATAATATTATTAGAAACTTTTTTAGAAGAAAATTCGGAAAGTGATTATTATAAATTTTTTAAGCATTATAAACTGAAATGTATTCCAGCAATAAGAACAAATGTACATGGAAGAGCGAGTGGTGGTATTTTGTGCGGCATTAAAAACAAATTTGATCATTTTGTTAAATTTAATACAATTATGGATAGGATGGTTGTACAAATTTGTAGTGATAATTCAAATTATTTTATTATTCCGGTGTATCTTAACTGCAGTAACTGGCAGAATGACTTCGACAATTTATCCACTTTTATGAACAATTCTTCTTTGGAAAATCTAATGGTTATTGGTGATCTTAACGCGAGAATCGGTGATTATCAAAACTCATCTACTAGCACTTTGCATGATCGGATATTATTTGAAGACGTAAGATCTTCTAAAGATCGAACGACTAACAGAAATGGAAGACTACTGATGGAACTTTTTGAAGACTTCGGGATGTTTGTACTAAATGGAGTCACTAAAGGTGACAAAAAAGGAGAGCTTACATTCATTTCCGGACAGGGCCAGTCCGTCATCGACATTTGTTCAATTAATGGGGAATGGTATAACTCAGTAGAGGATTTACAGGTGCTCATGGCTAGTTTTTCAGCGCACTTGCCTATTTTAGTAAAAGCTAATTTTAATGCAGAAGTTCAGCAAAGGAGCTCGGAAAATATCCATAAGTTAAAGTGGTCTGAAAATAAAGCTGCTCAATACAAGACACTGTTAAATCACCATTGTAATCTACTTCCTCTGCAATCATCATGCAGTGTTGAAGAAATTGAACAAAGCATCTCGAGAATTATTTACGCGTCAGGACAGTCTACGAACATCATCACCTCGTTCTCACCTAAAAACAAATGGTTTGATATAGATTGTATCAAGCTTCGCAAACTTTCTTTCAAATACTTGAAGCTATTCCGATCGACTAACTCCATAACTTTCAAAAAATTGTATCTCAATGCAAACAAAAACTTTAAGGAACTGTGTGCCACGAAAAAAGTGCTATATCTTAAAAATTCTGCCTTTAAGCTACTGGATTGTAAAAACTCTAAGGAATTCTGGAACAGTGTACGGGAATTGGGTGGACAGCACCGTAGTACAAAGATTTCTCTCGAAGCCGAGACTTTAGCGACTCATTTTAAAACGTTACTGTCAGCGGAGGAGAATCTTCAAAGCTTCAGCTACGCAATGCAGGACATTTGTGTACCGGAATTGGACTGCGATATATCAATGAGTGAACTCGAAGCTACTTTATTAAAAATGAAGAATAACAAAGCTCCAGGAAGTGATGGCATTCCAGTGGAATTTTATAAAAATGGAACTGTTCAACTCAAAAATTATATTGTGGAGTTCTTTAACCTTATTTACAACACTAACTGTGTACCTACTAGTTTCACCAAATCACTAATTTTTGCGATTTTTAAAAAAGGAGACTCTAGTTGTCCAGAAAACTATAGAGGGATTTCTATCCTCACTTCACTACGAAAAATATTCGCTACGATTCTCTACGGAAGAATTTCAAAGTGGATAGACGTCAATAATCGCCTCAATATATTTCAAGCTGGTTTTCGTTCAGGTTTTTCAACAACAGACCATATCTTTGCTCTGACTAGCATCGCCAGGAGAAACATCAATTTAAACAAAAAGCTGTATGTGTGTTTTGTGGATTTCAAATCTGCTTTTGATAAAGTTAATAGGCAAGCTTTGATATATAAATTAGCTTTGCTTGGAGTATCCAGGAAATTTCTTCGACTTTATCAAAACTTTCTGTCATCGTCTAGAGCAACTGTATGGGATGGAGCAAAACTGTCCGAGTGGTTCGACTTCTGCAGGAGTCCCACAAGGATGCATTTTAAGCCCGATTTTATTTGCTTTATTCATCGATGATATATGCGAAGTTCTGCCAGGAGGAGTTTCGTTTGCTGGAAATCTCATCAAGGTCCTTCTCTACGCTGATGATTTAGTTTTACTAGCTGATAATCCTTTCACACTTCAATTACAAATTAATAAGTTACAGGCTTATTGCGACTCTTGGGATCTTACCATCAACATAAGTAAAACGAAGATTATGATCTTTGAGAAACGACAGAGGAGAAGGCTACCGGAAGAATGCTGGCGTCTGAACAATGAACGAATTGAAGTAGTTCGTGACTTTAAGTATCTGGGTGTGTTATTGACATCTAACTTGAGTTTTAATAAGCATGCAAAAGAAAAGAGCTGTGAAGCTAAGTTGGCACTCAATATTATGTGGCCAAAATTTTTCGCCAATCAAAATATTGACCTCAGGTCTAAGTATAAGGTCTTTAATGCAACTGTAAACACATGTCTTTGTTATGGAGTCCAGGCATTTGGAGTTTGCCCTTTCGATGAATTTGAAGCTGTTCAGAGGTATTTCTTCAAGCGACTTTTCCGATTACCCAGCTCAACACCAACATATGCAATACATGTGGAATCTGGTCTGCCTCCCATCTACATACAAAACTTAAAAACTCACTCTGATTATTTAATAAGAGTTATGAAAAAAAGTGGCATCAGTCTTCATAAATCAATTATGGTTAGATTATTGAATTCCAATTCTTCTCCCTTCAGAGAATGGAACCAGTTGGCACTATCTCACGATATTTCTGAAAGACTTTTAGAAACTAATGTAAGTGATTGGAAGGATATATTCGCAACGATTATCTCTAAGGTCGATGAAAAAATATACGATCAACATTTAACAAAGGCATTAACGTCAAGTTCCAGGTTAATCTATAAAAACTTAAACCACCAAATGTGTACAGCTGAAAACTATTTCAACACTCAATACTCTGCTGAAATAATAAGCACTATATTCAAAGCAAGGGTTGAAATTTTGAATCTTAACTTCATACCTCATAGACCCGACTTACAGCCAACTTGTAATCTTTGTAATAGAAGAGAGCCCGAAGATGTTTACCATTTCATCGCCATATGCCCTATTCTACAGGAAATAAGAAGACTGTACTTCCAAGAAAGCTTTTTGTCATTAAATAATGTATATGAAATACTCAACGGCCAGCGGGGCTGGCTTAATTTATACAAATTTTGCAACCATGCATTGGCGTACCGTAATAGCTTCTAATCAGCCATGCGTTATTCACATCTTGTGTGCATCATGAATTTCTACCAGTTACGGCGTTAACATCACCTTTTTATGTTTCAAATCATCTAAAATTGTTCTTTTATGTTTTAAATCATCAAAAATTAATACCTTTTATGCTGCAAATAATTATAATTGCTCAGTATCTTCGCTTATCCATTTTATTCAAATTTAAGTACGATAATATCTTTTGCTTCTATAACTTATTCAAATGTTTTTATATAGTTTTTATTAATAACATTATATTACATTTCTTTTTTTATTACTTATTTTTTGCTAACAAAATGTCATATCCGGCAGACGGCAAAATTGCCAAGTCCGTATTCTATATCAACAAAAAATTGTATCACTTTTTATAAGAAATAAAGAAAAGTATCTATCTATCTATCTATATCAACATTTTTTATGTCATTGTATTTTTTCATTATTGTACTTTCCAAAAATAAAAACTTTCATTGCTAATTTTTGCTAACCTGCAAAATATTTAACTTTTTGTACAACAAAGTCAACCGATAAAAAACCAAAAAAAAATTGAAAAATAAGTTTCTTTTAAGCCCGTATGACACTACATTTTTTCTTCATTGTATTTCTCATTTAATCTATAAAAGTGTCAGCTGAGCAAAAAAGGGATAAAAAGTGTTTTTTTTATTTAAACTTTGATAGGTATGAGTGGGTACACACTATATCCATAAATGTAAAAATGTCACAAAAAATCTATAAAAAATGTGATTTTAAAATTAAATTTGTCAAGTTCTGGCAGTTTTTCTTGATATTTCAGAATTAAAAATGAAAAATTATTTCAAGGTACACTCAGTTAGAAAAGTAGATATACACTGGACCCTAGAGAACACTAGGATATGATGTATATTTTCTTTTGGGACACATTGTAAATGTGAAATTTAATTTAGAGAAATGCTATCCCTTTCTTAAAAACTCTTCTTATCCCTTTTTGGCTCTGCTGACACTTTGATAGATTAAATGAGAAATACAATGAAAAAAAAAATGTAGTGTCATACGGGCTTAACCAGTTTTATATTAAATGAATTGAAAATAATCAATTGTTCTAGTTCAATAAAAAGTGATTTAAGCCAAAAAGTCAAGTTTTTTGACTAAAATCTTGATAATCGGTGGAAACAATAGCCGCGTTTTATTATCGCTCATAACCCATATGGTTCACCTCGTGAAAATAAAACGATGTGGGTTAGTGCAAAAGCAGTGCTGTATATCAGTCTCTTTTTTTCTTATGTTTATTTGTTTTTCATGTAAGCACTTGTCTCTTTTCCTCTCTATTCCTTATACTGCTGACAAATCGCTGACATCCATTCACAATGGTAAATAGCCCTCTCCCGGCCAGAGTGAAAACCTCTATCTGGGTTATTGAAATTCACCTCGATAGAAACCTAGATCCCATGTTGTTTTTGTAATACATGTTAAAAGATAACCTCGACCCAGACCCAGAGATAATAAAACGCAGCTAATGCTCACGAAACCGCGCTCTACTTTTCAAACGGCATTAAGTGTGGTTAAAAAGTGATTTTATACTTCCTGCCCATGGTATAAAAATACAAGGTATGTTGTATATGAGATGAAGGGTCGCCATATTTGGTTTTGTGTGACGTCATAGCGAGTGTTCACCAGCACATAGCTTTAAAAAATAAATTATTTATTGTTTTACTTGAAATTTAACAAAACATAACTTCAAAATATAATTAATCTATTGTTTTACTTTGAGTTTTAATAGCAAATAGCTTCAAAACATAAACAATTTCTATTTACTTTTTTTGCCATAAATGGCAAACAATTGAGATCATTCACTCGCAATGACGTCACGACTCAATTGCCTGAACTGTCAAGCATACCTTGTTATTCTTATACCATGCTTCCTGCCAGTATTTTAGATATTATGACCAATAATGCTTTAAATAATACACCGGGATCTAGTCGCGGAAGACCTCAAAAATCATTTGAAGTTGCTTCCCACAAGACCAAAAAACGTAGAGTTGAGGATCGTTAGCTCTCAAACTCCAGTGAAGATCTTAAGTTTGCAGCAGAACTATCTGGATGTTATTCTGGCGAAAGAGTTGATATTGCTGAAAAAAAATGTATAACTCCACAAGAGGCCTTAGCATTGTATTTAGACCTGGATCTCTCAGAAATAAGTATAATGTTCTACAATCAGAAATAAGTATAATGTTCTACAATCAGTTATTAATGCGTTGCATAAAGATTGTTTTTCCAGCTTATACAAACTTAGAAAGCTTAAAAAACAAATGCTTCCTAGGCAGAGGGAGGCAACAGAAACAACTGCATCTGTTGACCTCCAAGAACTCCTAAATAAGACTGGAGAAAGTATTGCAGACATTTATTAAATACAACATGCCACGACTGCTACTTTAATCTGCAAGTGGAGCTTTAACGGAAGTTCGGGGCGCATAGGCAGTATAAACAACTCCTTACTGATTCTGAAAACATAGACGAATTCCTTTTTCTGATAGCGTTAACCCTTTTGAAATTACTGGAAGATAATAGCCGTTTTCCTTTGGAGGTGGCGAAGTACTTACGAGTAGATGAAAACCCTAATCTAGTACTACCAACTGCACATGCTCTCATGCGCGAGTAGATACATTTTACATGGGAAAGCAGTTTGATGTGTTCCATTGAAAAAAGCTGGCAAAGTACTTGCAAGTACTTCGCCACCTCCAAAGGAAAACGCCTAATACTGGCTATGGAAAAGTCCCCGTTGTTCTTCGGTTGCAGACCATTAAAATTTTTGTGTATGAAATAATGTTAACAACTTGTTCAAGTTGAGAAGTCCAACATGAACGATCTTATGGGTCAGTTTAAAAGCTTCAAGCTTGGACAAAAATTGACATTGTATTAACTTAAATCATTAAAGTACAAAACACATAATGTTTATGTCAAAAACATTCAGGTATCTTACATAAAAATTAATCTGGAAAGAATTCAAATTTAAGTAAAACAATCTATTTTACATTTTTTTAAATCAACCTTCTTTCTTCTGTTTAAGCTTAATAGTCATCTTCGAATTATCGTATGGCACTTAAATTCTCTGTGTTGATTGAATTACACTTTCTTTTGTGTTTTCAAGACCTATTTTACACACAAAAGCCATATTTTTTGGAAAACAGATTTTTGTCCACCATGTTCATAGATTCGACGCACTGTGCGCTGTGATGAAAATAAATGAGCGCCAATATGCTCATTTTATTGAGAGGTCCTTCATTAGAAGATGCAGAGCCTGTATCACAGTGAATGGGGGACAGTTTGAACACTTGATATAAATTTATTTAAAAATACAAATAAATCATAATTTTAATACTGTTGTTTTTATTTATCGCATTTCCCATACCTAAATCAAAACATTTTTGAAAGTGCATACTATTATTTTAGTTAGTGAATTTAGCAGCGATAATAGTGGAATTGCAATTTCTATTGACTTTTCTTTACAACTCAATTTTTGTTGTCATCAAACTTTGATGAAAATAAATATTTAATCATTTTTTTATTACAAATTAATTTAAAAAATTATTAAAAAAAAAAATTCAGCAACTAGTGTTAAATGTTACTGCTTTTATATAAGAACGGTTATTTTTAAATGCAATAAAAATTAAAAAAACAATATGAGTCATTCATTTGTCGTCGTAGTGTTTACTTAATTTAGTAACTTAATTTCATCTGATAAAATGTTAAAAAACTACTTTAGTAGATTAAATGCCAATTTTATTGGTAATGGTTGTAGACACAAACATGTGTTATACCATTTTGGAAAGTAAATTAAACAGGCTCATACATTTTTTTCCCTTTATTATTTTTCAAGCTTTGGTGAAAAAAATATTGAATTATTTTTGAATAAAAAAATAATTTTAAAAAATTATAACACAAAAAATGCATCAGCTGGTGTTAAAATTTACTACCCATCATTTAGAACGACGGTTATTCAAGAATATTATAAAAATACAAAAATAATAAGAATCCATTATGGTTGGCCTTTGTAATTAAGTATTTTAGGAGACCCTGAATTTTTTAACATTTTTCGAAAATAAATTATACCATTTAGACCACAAGAAAAATATTTTTTTATATTTTTTTCTGAGCAGTCATAAGGCCTGCTATCACCAGTTGCAGTATTATCTACTCATTACGGGACACCCGTATATGTACATAATTACTGAACCAATCCTAAAAATTTTTTTTACCAATCGAAACTTACAATGTCCATGAGTAACATAGGCTAAATTTTAAGGTTGAAATCTATGTTTATGTTTTTGTTGGATATCTGTGAGAGTTTTTGATGCAAAAATTATATCTTTTTTTTCTTTTTGAAAGGGCTTACTGAGAATGGACTAAGAGGATGGGTTAAAAGCTAGACATGTTTCGAGATTTAGGCTCATGTTAATAGGAGTAAATGGGGTAAAAACAAAAAATATCCAATTTGAATTTCATTTTGTGTTGTAAAGTTATGTATATTATTTACAGGATGGGTCTACTAATAAATATTTTTCAAAATTACATGCATTTACATACTTAAGGGCTACATATTTTTGCAAGATTTATATGCTATAAGGGGAAATGAAATAAAAAAATACAGTACCTAAACGATTTTAAACATACTCTTTGTTTTTTTTTTTTAAAGTTATAAATATAGTGTAGAATTCGAAATCACTGGCTTGTTATTTTTCTAAATTTTGCTTTTCCGATTTTAACAAATATAACCTTAGGAAACAAATAATTTTTATATATATAAATAAATAAAAAATTTTTTTTAAAAAATTTTTACTTTTTGGCGTTTATTAAAAACTAATTTTAAACTTTTACACAATTATTTTAAAAATTACAATATTTAGCAACGCGTTTCGGAAGTAAATTCCATCTTCGGGCTAATTAACTTAATGATGAATTTGGGCTTTAGTTCTTCATGTTTTGTTGTGCTTGTCTCTTTTTGTTTTTGTTGTTTTTTGGTGAAGTTTTATTAAATTTGTTTGTTAATATTTGTGTTGTGGGTATTCGGTTGTCTTACTTTGTTAGCTGTAGTGTCTCAGTGCAGTGTCATATAGTGCATTTGTTTTTAGTGTTAATTTGTCGTTCAGTACATTGTCTTCCTCTAGTTTACGTGATTTGTATATTTCGTATTCTTCGAGGGCGTCAAGTAATTTCCCTTTCTTACAGTGGTGTAGGGGGGTAAGGTTGGTGTCGAAGTCGGTGTAGTTGTGGTTAGTGTCAATCAAGTGTGCAGCGAAGTTAGATTTTGTGTTTGGTCTGGGTTTATGTTCGTTAAATCTGTCAAGGAATGTTCTCCCTGTTTGTCCTATGTAGTATTTGTTGCAGTCGTTGCATTTTAACTTGTAAACATCTGTGCTTGTTTTTGGGTCGTTTTTTGTTTTAGGCTGGAGTAGTTTAGAGAGATGGTTATTAGTTTTAAATGAGATTTTAATATTTTGTTTGTTGAATATGTTCCTCATTATTTGTGGCATTAAATTTGTGTATTGTGCGGATATATATTTTGTCGGTTCAGTTGTTGAGGCGTTGTTGTTGTTTGATTTGTTTAGGTTTTTTGTTTTCTTTAATTTCTCTTTCTTCTTGTTGATTAGTTTGTCTATTATTTCTATATTATATCCGTTTATTTTTGCTATATGTTTTATTGTGTGTTCTTCTTCTTTGTAGTCATTTTTGTCCATTGTTATAGTAAGCAGTCTGTTGATTAGTGCATTATATGCTGCCATAATCAACAGACTGCTTACTATACCAATGGACAAAAATGACTACAAAGAAGAAGAACACACAATAAAACATATAGCAAAAATAAACGGATATAATAATAGACAAACTAATCAACAAGAAGAAAGAGAAATTAAAGAAAACAAAAAACCTAAACAAATCAAACAACAACAACGCCTCAACAACTGAACCGACAAAATATATATCCGCACAATACACAAATTTAATGCCACAAATAATGAGGAACATATTCAACAAACAAAATATTAAAATCTCATTTAAAACTAATAACCATCTCTCTAAACTACTCCAGCCTAAAACAAAAAACGACCCAAAAACAAGCACAGGTGTTTACAAGTTAAAATGCAACGACTGCAACAAATACTACATAGGACAAACAGGGAGAACATTCCTTGACAGATTTAACGAACATAAACCCAGACCAAACACAAAATCTAACTTCGCTGCACACTTGATTGACACTAACCACAACTACACCGACTTCGACACCAACCTTACCCCCCTACACCACTGTAAGAAAGGGAAATTACTTGACGCCCTCGAAGAATACGAAATATACAAATCACGTAAACTAGAGGAAGACAATGTACTGAACGACAAATTAACACTAAAAACAAATGCACTATATGACACTGCACTGAGACACTACAGCTAACAAAGTAAGACAACCGAATACCCACAACACAAATATTAACAAACAAATTTAATAAAACTTCACCAAAAAACAACAAAAACAAAAAGAGACAAGCACAACAAAACATGAAGAACTAAAGCCCAAATTCATCATTAAGTTAATTAGCCCGAAGATGGAATTTACTTCCGAAACGCGTTGCTAAATATTGTAATTTTTAAAATAATTGTGTAAAAGTTTAAAATTAGTTTTTAATAAACGCCAAAAAGTAAAAATTTTTAAAAAAAAAAAATTTTTTATTTATTTATATATATTTAACTACACAATTGGAGACGTCAAACCACAAAATATAAATAATTTTTAAAATCGAATACTTTCTTTATATTACCTATTTCACCCTACAGATATAAAGCAAAATTTTGACAAATATATAGCCCTGAAGCCAAGCTCAAAATATAACATCATAAAACATAATCTAATGATATTTGTTAAAATCGGAAAAGCAAAATTAGAAAAATACCAAGCCAGTGATTTAAAAAAAAGCTGTTTTCATAATTTTCAATTTTCTCAAAAACTAAAGCTCCTAAATCCATCTGGTTTCCATCATTCGACTAAAGGATAATACCAACATTAAATTATAAAGACAATTTATTACTTTATAGTGTAAAATAAAAAATGAAAACCAAGTAACAACATTTTTCAATTTTTTTTTTTAATTTTGAGTTTCGTTGAATGCTGAACGAAACTTGACGAAACCTTCCACTCCGCAATTATAGCCGCGTCATATGCTCTCTGTGTACTTGCTTGTTTTCGTCCGACCACTTAAGTGCCCCTCCGAGCATTATAGATCTAGCTATTCTTACTTTTTCCGATATTTCTGAGTAAATTGATCAAAAACCATTGATGTTGTAAGACAATAACATTGTTTTTCATTTTTTTGAGTTTTCTACTGCTCGTATCTTTCTTAACCTTGCTCCTACCGAAAATATGAATAAAACTTTTTTTTTGTAGGAAATTTATTATTATTTCATTTTGTAGTATACACTTTTTTGCTTAAACGCTTAGTTTTCAAAATGTTCCCAAAAAGTTACAAAAGGGGACCTTTAACCCCCTTTCTGCCTAAAGCTCACGGCCCTGGGCTGGGGACTTTTAGTATGTTATACCTGGGGGTCACCCCTACCACATAAAATAATAACCCTGAGGCAATGATTTATTACATTTATTTTTCCTTCGTTGACTGGACTAAATGTTGTTGGAATTAAGTAATATTTTGGCAAGAGTACGATAACTTGGGCGCCAAGAAATGAAAACGGTTTTTTGTAGAACAGTTCAATGCAAGCATTTTTTACGTTTTTTCAAAAACCATAATGTGTAGATTTTACTTGATTCGAAAACTAGCTAATAGAACAGAGTATTGGCTTTAAAAAAAGGTATAATACTTAATTGTAACTTGTAAGTATTACTGTTATTTTTTAATATTTTTTTATATTTTTAGTACTTGTTTTATAAACGTGCCCCTCCTGCCAAAACGGAGCAAGATAAACCCCCCTCCCATAAAAAAAATTCTTGTATTTAACTCCTCTACAAAAATCCGTTATCAATTTTCGGCGCCCAAAACTTATCGTACTCTTCCACATATTTTGCTTGTTTCACTGAAAATTCAGTCATAAGATTATAACTTTTCTTGAGGTGGTTGTACCGGATTCATTTGGATTTAATAAGATTGTACATTAAAAAACATCTTGAAGTCTTTTGTTATATATGCTTAAATTATTCCAAGAAAAATATTTTAGTTTTTGATAATTTTTCATATCCCTCTCCATCACTTTGATAGTGACTACATATTAAAAAAAAAAAAATAAAGTAAGTTTTTCTATTAACTTTGGGTATAATTTAGTAGATGGTGAATTTCTGCGTCAACAACAATCTTTAAATTTTAATAATATTTGTAAATATTTTTCTAACTTGTTTTGGCTTTGAAATTTCCCATTCCAATAACGGCTTTTTTCCACCCCCTTCGTAAAGGGGAAAGGAGGGAGAGAATCAAAAAAATGTGTTCTCTGTCGAACTTTAACCACACCTTAGCATTTTTTCCGACAATGCAGGCTTTTGTTCTTTTAACCGCTGAGATATAACCAATGTCGTTGAGGGTTCTTCTTGCAGTTTCTCGGCTAACGGGCTTATTTATTGTTAAAGAAGCATGATTTGGTGGTAAACACTTGTTCCCTTTCATTTCTAATATCCTGCGAGGTGTGTCCGCATCCGTCAAAATTTTTGTGCGGCCTTTGACTTGTTCTTTAGGAACAATAACTCGCATTTTTTGGACTTTTATGACCACCGATTGCCTTCTTTTAAGCTTATTAGCTATCATTTGTGTCAAGAAGCCACTCTTTGTCATGACTACAATACTGTCCTCAAACTGTCGTGATAGTTTCCTCATAATATTAAAGAGCAATTAAATTTTTATAATTATATATTTCATTTATTAAAATATGCTGGTGAAAGTTCTAACCATACGCAATAAAACATTATCTTAAACTACAAAAGATAAAGGAAGTCATAAACAAACCAAAAACTTGCAAATCTAACAGCAAATTTCGATATTTTTGCTGATTAACGCTTGGTGCAAAATTGAGTACATGCGACTTATTTTTGTTTTATTTGTTTTTTTCTTGGAACTTGCTCCTTTCCGTTATGTATTATATACCGTTTTCTTGAGAATTGAACATAAAATACAGAGCAAACAAAATTTTTCAATTTGCTTTATTATTTCTGTTCTTATGCATCAATAAGTGCGCGAATTACAAACATGTATGTCCTCATATCGAGCAATATAGAGCTGTGTACTCAAAAATACGGAGATATTTGAAAAAAAAGATATTTAAAAACAAAGCTTTGAATGTCTTGAATTTTATTTCCCTTTTTATTTAAAACGAAATTAATTATTACAGCTGTTTGAGCCCGAAAAACATATTTCAAGCAAAAATGGAGATAATTCACTATTACAATGATCGACAAATATGTATGCGCGTATCACGTATACGCCGGGTATGCTCTTTATTCTCAATAATGCCTGTCTCGTTGTGGCTTGTGGGCAATTAAAAATGAGGTGCAGACACCCCTTTTTTTTCTACAAAAACTATTGAACACACCGATTCGATAATAAAAAAAAAGGTGCCTAGGACTAACGCCACATGTCACCTAACCAATTTAACCAAAAAAATTATGCGATATTCTAAATATGTTACTTCCGGTTGAAGTCCTGTCAAAACAAATTGCATTTCAAAAACGGTCCAACGGTATTTTGAAAATCTAAAGATGTTTAATAAAAAACCGCTTCCTATTATCATATCCGATTCTTTCAAAAGAAATTTTCGAAATAAACATTCAAAATTTTGGCTCGGCTCATATCAACGTATCAGGCAAAAAAATTTAAGAAGCTAAAATCAATATAATGTTTGCATATAGTTAAGTGCTTTCAGTTAGACAAAATAATATGTTACTTTCATTTATTTTCCTTTGCATTAAGCATTTTTTAGTAATAAATGTAGGTACAATTTAATTTTTCTTGTAATCAATCCAAGTATGGCCTTAAGCCATTTTCCCCCTGGACCCTTCATACGTATAATCAAATCTTGTGTTATTTTTGAAATAGCAAATGGTATGATAAGCATTTCAGATACAAATGAAAACATTAAAAAAGAAAATAGTGTCCGGGTTTTGCACTCAAAGACCTACTTTTTTGTGCAGCGGTTTAAGTATAAAGTGGAGACAGTTTACAAAATAAAATTTCCCGAGGTTCATTAATGCTTCAATCTGTGGTCGATGGTAAATCAAATTACATAGCTTACACATATAAATAATATTGTTTTAGATAAAAAAAATCTTGGGTATATATTAATAAGCTTTTTCTTAATGCTCTTATGACAAATACTGTTATATTTTAAGTTAAAAAGATAATTAAATTTTCGCTCTAGAAACTTGATTGCCAAACAATTTTAATATTTTGGGTTACGCCAAGCCAAAGTATTTTTTAAGCAAATTTCCGTTTTTTAGCACATCTAAAAAGAAATTCTGAATCATTTCCTAATTTTTGCCTTCATAACTGTGAAATTCGAACGGTTTTTGTGTAGCAAATTTTTGCTTAACGTGTCCCTTTTATAGGAAAATTTCAAATTTATTTTCCATTTTATTCCTCAATGTCAGGTTTTAGTGTTAACTTCTTTTTTTTTTTGTAATCAGACTTACTGTAAATATGCTTTGTGATTAGTGTTCGAATAATAGTTCTTGTTCTGAAGAAAAGAACAAAAATATTTCTGGATTTTATATCAGAATCGAAACCAAGTGTTCACACGATAAGGCCAATAAATTGAAACGAAAGTTTTATTCAAACTTTAAAAGTTTATTGAAAAATTAATAGTAGGTTAAGCATCATTTATATTCTAGTGGAAGGTTTCACTGCCTTTAATCAAAAGTTATTTAAGAAACATTTGTTTAAACTTTTGCAAGCACTGCTGGGATCGTCAAAAAAATGCTTATTGGTAGATTGTTAGGGTTTGTTTTGTTTTAAAGTTAATAAAATTGGAAATAATACAAGATATACATAATTTACAAAGAATATTTTTATGATGGTGATGGATGATGTCATAAACTTTCAGTTCAGGTGAGGGGCAACTCATTCATTAATCATCGCACGGGCTTCCCTGAATATTCTATTCATCGGGCAGCGGCGGGAACAGACAACATCAAGCATCGTTTCGGTCTCTTTTCTGCATAACCTGACGTAGTTGAGGGAATGAGCCCTTTGGTTGTGGCGGATGCAATCGAATACAGAGTTGAACGAAGGGTTCAAAGAGTGTTGACCGGTCCATGGCATTGACAGTGTAGTGTTTTATGCGTTCACGGGCGCACCAACTATTTGCTCGACTTAGAACCGCTTCTATGGGATCTGGCAGGGTTGGTGGGGAGTCTGTTCTTTTCAGAGTACCACTTCCCGATCGTACATTGGCCAAAACTATCACAGCAACTTCTTTTTTTTCTTTATTCTTATCAATGTCGGACTTGATGTCGTCCAGCATATCCAAACTCGAGGGATCACTAGGATCGTAGACAAGGATATAGCCATCTGGGAATACCAAATAGTGACGTGGTAGTTGAGCTTTGCCCTAGAAAAGTTGATTAAGAGTAACAAAATAGGAACACAGAGAACCGATGTTTTGAATTACCTGTAGTCCAGCTGTATCGTAGATTCGTAGGGGTTCTCTTGGTCCTCTCCCTGTATCTACACTAGCCGTATAGATGTCTTCTATTGTAGAATGGAGATCCTAATATAAAAAATATAATGGTTAAATGTTCATTCTATATCTATAAATAGGGAGATCACCAACAGAGTCTATTGTTATGTTTCCATTGATGAGTTGTTCGATAAGAGCTGTTTTCCCAACTCCTTTCATTCCACAAATAAGAACTTTTCCAACTTTACTTGCTTTGGACGAAGAAAGCATTGTTTTTAATATCTTTTTGTTACTATTTTCTCAATAATTATAGTTCAAAAAACAATAAAATATGTAATTTCGATTACTTCTTGTATTTTGTTGATTGTTTGTCTTTTGACGTTTTTCTGGTTGTCATAAAGTGACAAGGACAACTGACACAACAATGGCCGCGTTCATCGACAGAGATCTGAAAATTCAGGGCGGTGTTCACCGAACGCTCATAAGTCGGCAGTTACACTACCCGATTTTTCCACGGACGATCTTTTGTTCATAGGTGAAGAGAGTATAACCCAACTAACAAAATTGCTTCGCATTTTAGACATTATAGTGTTATTTGTTTCTATAGCGTGCCTATTACCCTCTGACGTGAAGTAAATACCTTATTTTCTGGTGCAAATAACATCAGGTTGATAGAAACGATATACCGATGTTTCTTTAATCTCTCTATATTGCTTTTATGAAATGACGACGGAGCTTTTGTTCTATAGTCATCCTGTAAAACTATTATACAATCTCTATGTTAGTTTCTGTTACTTGCTAAGTGCAGCCACAAACCATTTCTGCTGTACTAGTAAAAACACAAACCACTCCTGGTATACTAAAGAGTATAGACACAAACCAGCAGTGTGGAGAAATTGAATAAGTTTTTTTTCATCGTAAATATATTCTTCCATGGCCGAGCGGTTAGCGTGGTGGACTTTCAGTGCGAGAGGACCATGGTTTGAATCTCACAGGAACCTTTTAATTTTTATAACTTAAATAATATCCAATAAATTCTTAGATTGTATTTCAGGAAAAAACTTTCAAATAAAATATCAGCAAATTAATTAATTAAAATAAAAATATAAATAAATAAATATAAATCAATTGTGTAGTATTACTGCTTCCTTGAATATTTTCTGGTGCAAATTTTATCAGGTTGATAGAAGCGATATACCAACGTTTCTTTAATCTCTCTATATTGCTTTTATGAAATGACGACGGCATTGACATATTATATATGGACTGCTAGCAACAAATTTACGATGATTCCACTTGTAACAGTGGAACAAGCGCCAATCTCCGTCCTATAGGTGAAATACGGAAATAATGTTTGGCATTGGAACTGGGTATTTTTTGAGGGATTTTTTCCCGCTGACTTCTGTGGCCTATCTTGTTTGTTTTTATGAAGCAAAAAAACAAGGACGCATATCATGCTTTTTGGAAATAACTTCTTTTATTATCTTTTTTATAAAGTTGTTTTAAGAGAAGAAACATATGAAAAGTTTTCAAATTCCGAATTAGTTATTTTTAAATGAGAAAAGCAGAAAAAATCACACAAACGTCAAACCAGTGCTGGAAGGGTATTTTTTTTAAGGAAAACCCATAAAAGTATCTGAAAATTTCCTTTTTTTAAATAACCCCTTTTTACTTTTTGCACAGAATAAAAAATACGAGAGTGAGATGTAAATATCAATACAAAAGACGCGCTCTCATTGAAAATGGTCTATCAGTACAATGATCCTTTTTTTTTTTTGCAAGCTTTTATAATAAATGTTTATTTCTCACTTTTGCAAAAAGTAGCGGAAGGTATTAAAACTTTAAAGGCTCTCCCAAACCGACGACCATTGTTAATCATGTAAGCGATTTGTCAGCAGTATTTGGAAAAGAGACAGACCTCACATGAAAATAAGTGAACATAAGGAAAAAAAGAGATGGGTATATAGGTCAATTTTTGCACTTATCCGCATCGTTTTGTTTTCATGAGGTGAACCATATGGGTTATGAGTGATAAAAAAACGTGGCTATTGTGTGTATAATGTACGTCATTACTACTCGAACTGCTTGATTGAAAAATTGGTTCTAAAAGCCGCATTTTATTATCCACATGATCTGATCCGGATCAATTTCTAACACGTGACTACAAAAACAAATGGGATCCTGCTTTTTATCTGGATCTATTTCAATGATCCAAAAATTACTATTGTGAATGTGTTTCAATAGTGCCAAGAAAAGTGGCAACAGACACGTGAAAAATAAACAAACATATGGTGAAAAGAGACGCGTATATAACTTAGATCCTGTCTGTTTTATTTAACATGATCTGATCTGGATCAGATCATGAGGATAATAAAACGCGGCTAATAGAACATTCATTTTAATTAAATATTAAGGCTCTCCCAAACCAACGTGAATTCGTAGCGAATCATTCGCAAAGACAATTTTTTGTTGTTGTTTAGCATTGTGTATCTTTCATATTTTGTATTATTGTGAATGATTTCGCGTCGTCGGCGAATGTTTCGCGTTGTTTGGGGGAGCCTTTAACCTAAAAGCAAATTAATTTCGTATAAAACAAAATAAGGGATTTTTTTGCCTGATCCCCTAGCACTGTGTTAATATGTTTTATATTTTCACGGCTAGGCCTGAGTTTGCCGCTAGTCTCGACTGTAATAAGTGGTGTCATTTTCTTAGCACGTTTTGTATGGAAATGACATACAACTAGCAGTCCATATATAATATGTCAATGGACGACGGAGCTTTTGTTCTATAGTCATCCTGTAAAATTATTATACAATCTCTATGTTAGTTTCTGTTACTTGCTAAGTTCAGCCACAAACCATTTCTGCTGTACTAGTAAAAACACAAACCACTTCTGGTATACTAAAGAGTATAGACACAAACCAGCAGTGTGGAGAAAGTGAATACGTTTTTTTTTCATCGTAATTATATTCTTCCATGGCCGAGCGGTTAGCGTGGTGGACTTTCAGTGCGAGAGGACCATGGTTCAAATCTCACAGAAACCTTGTAATTTTTATAACTTAAATAATATCTAATAAATTCTAAGATTGTATTTCAGATAAAAACTTTCAAATAAAATATCAGCAAATTAATTAATTAAAATAAAAATATAAATAAATAAATATAAATCAATTGTGAAATATTTTTTTTTCCACCTTCTTCTATAAGACCTCTAAATTGAGTCCAGTAAGTGTTTTTCGGGACAACTGAATTTAGCCCATAAAGGTCCAATAGGAGCTTAAAAAGGCCGCCCTTTCAATTCTATGGACCATTATATAATGCTTATATGATTGCAAGAGATGATTATGGGAAGCTTCTTTGGATGATTATAGGGGCAAAATTGTTAGTTGGGTTGTTAGTTGGGAAAGTGAGGGGTAACGACCAGATTGTCTGTTCCTGGCAAACTCACACGATTTTTCCAGTATGTTTGGTTTCTCTTTCAATTTTTTTTTCGAGATTCTTGTGTTCAGTGTTGACAGCGTTGCCACTAATCGGAAAATTTTCCGAAGTAGATTAAAAAAAAATACAGTCGGAAGATTTCAATTTTTTTGTAGTAAATATGCATTTTCAAAAGTGTATTTGTATTTTCGAAAAAGAAATTAATAATAACAGATAATTGATTGAAAATACATAGTAAAAACATACTCTTCAATCTGCGACTGATTAGGCAATTCCAAACGCAAATATCAACTAATTCGACAAAGTGAAAAAAAACCATGCTATCTACAATTTTAAAAAGAAAACGTGGCTTTGTTTAAATTATAAATTTTGCATCTTATGTTTTTTTCGCGACGAGCAAGCTATTTTCTGAGAGCTGTCAAACGCTAATTTTTCGCAGTCCATAACATCAGGTTGCATTTCACAAAGCAGAGAATGAAAAAAATAGCTCAAATTTAACTATTTTTAGCACCCATTCACTGGTTTATTTCTTATCGCAATTCATTACATTCGACGACCAAACAAATAATTACTTATATGAAAGAAAAATGTCAGAATTCACCACCATTCCCAATTTTCAGTTTGCTATTCACAGCTCATATGCAACGCCGTAAGAGGATGGGTTTCAAAAGAAAAAACAATAACAATGATGATGAAATTATGTGTGGTTTTAATTTTTTTGAATTCCAATTTTTTTTGTAAAATCAAAAAGTATTTGATTGGCAGTAGATTTGTTTTACGAAAAAAAAATGTAATAGGCAACGCTGGTCATGACATGATATGCCATCTACCTCTGAATGCAAACTGAAAGGGACAGCAATAAAATATGAAGAGGACAGGGACGAAAAACTGACTGACAAGATCGTGTTGTATCGTTTCATTTAAGCATTTCACCCAATTTTGGGAAAAAATCGTACTGAAAAAATCGGGTGATGTTAAAACCGACTAACTTAAGAGCTTCATAAACCTATTCACCAAGCAACAAGAGTGAATACTTATGAGCGCTCATAAAAGTTATGAGTGCGGTTTTGACCACTCATAAAGTTATGAGCACTCTCTCCAAAAACTAATTCGAAGACCTTCGAAGTAACCCTTCAAGAAAATTCACTGACTCATTTTGTCGGTACTCTTGGATCCTTACAAAAATGAGTCTCGCACGCACACCCATGTAATTCCTTTTGTCTGTAGGAATTTTATTTATTGTTTCAATTTTTTTAAGTTCTTTTTGTAACTCACGCGGTGAAGATAAATTGTTTGTTTTTGTCCGTTTTGCATGATTGAAATGAAAATTGATGCCAACTACGTTTTCATTAGGTCAAATGAGGTAATTGGGCCTATTCGGCGTGATCTTTTATTCTGCTATTCTGTTATTCTGCTATGAATTTCCATACAAATGTTTAAGCTGTCAAAAAATCTTTTATGAATTATGATTTTCGTATTCCGCATGCTCAATCTGTTACAATCTGCTAAGAAATCTGTTATGTTCTGTCAAACCATCGAACTCAGAAGAAAATCTTTTAAAAATAGCATTTTTGGTATTCAGCATGCCAAAATCTGTTATTAAATCTGCTATAAATCATAAAAGAATAAAAGACAAACTTTTGTGACTTTTATCATAAAATATTTCAATAAGAACTCAGGTATACCAAGTAAAAATGGATATTTCTTTAACAAAATGTTCTTAAAAGGAGACAATGTAAGAAAATATGTTAAAACAATAGTTTTATAAACAAATTAAAATAAAATTATTTATGTAGAAGAAAGCGCAGAGCACAGGAAAGCTCGCTGCAACTAGATCAACAAACTCCATCGGCTAAGCGGAAAAGCGTAGTCTATTGAATGTCCTAATAGCCCCAGTGTGTTTGGTTATTACACGAAAACGCCGTTCAAATCACCTTGCAAAAACAATCGAGTCCTTGCAACGACTATTCGCAGAAGATAAGCATGACAATAAACGACGATCGTCATCACGACAGCCCTAGCCACACAAAAACAACTTAATTAGAAACTCTTTCTGTTTTATTTATTTAAGCTACAATCAAACACTGAACTAAACACTAAACTGCGCAGAATTCCTCTTGAAAGAACGCTTCTGGGAGTTGTATTTGATAAACGAAATTGTATCCACTCCAACGGCACCATCATCCAACTATTCCTGGCTGTTGGTGGTTTCTCCTAATCTCTAGATTCCTAAGGTGTAGGGATAAGTCCCTTTTTAGCTGCAGCACAGAAAATAAAAATGAAAATATGTTTGCCCACTTTTTTCAATTTATTTCATAACAGAGCAGCTGATTATGACAACAGATTTTAGGTCTGTTCATAAACTGATTTCGTTTTCGAAGTTTCATAACAGAATTTTATAAAAGTTCGAACGCCTGAATAGAAATCATAAAAGATCTTTTATGCTGAAAATCTTTTATAATTCATAGCAGAAAATTCATAGCAGAATAACAGATGAATTGTGGCAGAATAGGCCTAAATTTCGTTGAAAATTTCCAAATTCGATACGAAATCATTTCATTTCATTTCCCATACAATTCACATTTCGAAATGAGATAATAGGGGTTTTTCTTTTTTAATTCAGTGCATCAGAGCCTGAACTGTCAAACAAAAAGTTGTGTTTCTTTTTTAGCTCTGAGCGTTCAGAGCTAAAAATTTGTATTTTTTTCCGTTCTGAGTGTGTTCAGAGTTTGTTCAGAGCGTGCTCTATGAGCTCAGAATAAAATGACTGAGCAGACTGAGTTCAATGCTGAACGCATAGCATTTGACAGCTAGTGTTCAGGTGTATTTCCAAAATAGTTCCGGGTGGTCAGAACAAACTTGCTCAGATGATGTTCAAAACATGCTCGACATGCTCGGACTCTATTCAGAGCTCTTTTCTGAATTAAAAAAGAAAAACGCCTAATTTCAACCAAATTTGCACGAAATTAGGTTGGAAATTAAAGGTAGAACTATAATTGTCGGAAGGGCACTAAAGCTAACGTCAAAAACCAACGAAAAGTAGCTTTCCGTACCGAAAAAAGGGGAACACACCCATAATGTAACTCATCTTTCTCTTTTTGGCATTCCTATTTCACCAAATGTCAGTTTTACTTAAGTGAGGTGCGCTTGGGAGTGCACCTCACTTCCGTAACCAAAGTTGAACGAAACTTGACGAAACGCCCCACTTCGCAATTATAGTCGCGTCAAATGCTTTCCGTGTATTCGCTTGTTTTCTTCCGACCACTTAAGTGCCTCTCCGAGCATTAAGGCTCTCCCAAACCAACGCGAAATCATAGCGAATCATTTGCAAAGACAATTTTTTGTTGTTGTTTAGTACTGTGTATCTTTCATATTTTGTATTATTGTGAATGATTTCGCGTCGTCGGCGAATGTTTCGCCTTGGTTTGGGGGAGCCTTTACAGTTCTAGCTTAAAGGCTCACCCAAACCAACGCGAAATCATAGCGAATGATTCGCAAAGGCGATTTTACTACGTTTTCATTAGAGCAAATGAGGTAATTTCGTTGAAAATTTCCAAATAAGATCCGAAACTACCTCATTTCCCATACAAATTCACATTTCGAAATGAGATAATTTCAACCAAATCTGCACGAAATTAGGTTGGAAATTTGAAAAAATAAATCAAACAAGCCTTATTGTGAATCAGTCAAACAATTTCAGATTCAAATGTCAAAATTGAAATGAAAATTAGCAATCACATCAAAATAAATAATTTACGGACAAAACAAAACTAGGTAAATTGTTTTTATAATAAAAGGTTTATTGATAATTTTCTATCTGTGTTCAAAATTAAATCCTACCAGGAGGAAGATAAATCCCAGTCGCAGCAATATCACTGTCAATAATTGGATGTGCAATAAGTAATAACCATGTCAATTAATACTGGGGCGAATACGGGTATAACGCAACCGGATAACCGAAGGGAAGCGAAGACAAAACATCTTTCCAGGTTCAGGAGACGCATGGCCCGCCAACTCTTCAGTCTGTGCCCTATCAACAAGGAAGTTGTTAACAATTTAAAATAATCCTACTATTAATATACTACGCTGCGCCCTACATCACATAGGGATACCCCGAATTGATCAGGGATAACGTGCAGAATGATGACTTCACAACAAACTCTGTAGCATCTCAAGATATTTTTTTTATTTAAAAACTAACCAGAACTATCAGAGGCCTGCTCAAGCCACGAACTATCAGCATTAAATTACAAACATGCACATCTATGTACTGTTCATACATTACCGTGTTAAATATATGTAAACTTTAATAAAAAAAAGAATAAAGAAAATACAAACATCATACAAAATGATTGGTTCAATTGTGTATTCTAGAGGTTATCTTTGTTTTAAAATCTGTTAACGTCAGTTGATGGGAATTTTGTGTACCGCTCTGGGCTTTCTTTGAAGGAATGCTCGAGTTCCTTGGTGCAATTTTTTTTTTTTGAATTGATGCTTCTACATTCTGTGATGTGATGTTTGCAGTTATTCTTTAGATCAGTCATGCAATCGATCCAAGTTTTGTATCTTTGCAGTGATGCAATTGGAGAGGCTGGTATTTTACTTTCAAAATCTTGATGAAGTAGCTATACAAAATATAACTTTGAACAGTTAACAGATGTTGATCTAATTTATACTTACCTCTTGAAATTTTTCCCAAGCTAGATCTTAGAAAAATAAAAAGTGGGTGGTATATTTAATAATTATTATTCAATAGGGTTGAAAAAATTATTAAAAATTTAAACTGTCAAATCAAATTTTGTAAGCAGCTATCAACATGGTTGTCAAACGAAATGAGGTAATTAGATGAAAACACTTTTTCTGTAATTTGCGAAATAACCTCATTTCGGCTCTAATGAAAACGCCGTATAAGTCAAAACCTAACCCTGAGGCCACACGAGCTAGTAATCGCTAGCGAGTTACTAATACATCGAAACTTTTCCTACTCGCTAGTCAACTGGCTTGCCTTTTCCGAAGCCAGTTGTGAAGCGAGTAGAGCGGCGAGTGATTTGACAATTAATGTATGTACCCTACTCGCTCGTGTGGCCTCCGGGTAACGAACACACCCAATTTGCCACAGTTTGAAGATAGCTCTGAATTGGTTTTGTATGGAAATGTCAAATCGCAATGGAAGGAGACAAAAGAAAACAACAACAAAAATCGATTAACAGCCAGTTGAAATTCAAAAATGAAATGAGCTGTCAAACGAAACTACCAAATTACAAATGAAAACACTTTTTCTGTGATTTGCGAAATTAGCTCATTTCAGCTTTATGTCTGTTATCGCGTACCTATCCCAAAACTACGAATTTCTACGAATTTAGCCCAAAGTTCTGTCAAAGCTCATATGAAAAAAATAAAATTCGTAGAAATTCGTAGTTTTGGGAAGTACGCGAACAGACCTTTTAATAGCCGCGTTTTGTAATCGCTCATAACCCATATGGTTCACCTCGTGAAAATAAAACGATGTGGGTTAGTGCAAAAGCAGTGCTGTATATCAGTCTCTTTTTTTCTTATGTTCATTTGTTTTTCATGTAAGCACTTGTCTTTTTTCCTCTCTATTCCTTATACTGCTGACAAATCGCTGACATCCATTCACAATGGTAAATAGGTTTCTGCCGGCCAGAGTGAAAACCTCTATCTGGGTTATTGAAATTAGCCTCGATAGAAACCTAGATCCCATGTTGTTTTTGTAATACATGTTAAAAGATAACCTCGACCCAGACCCAGAGATTATAAAACGCAGCAAATGAAAACGTTGTATTAAGGCTCTCCCAAACCAACGCGAATTCGTAGCGAATCATTCACAATAGTAAAAAATATGACAAATAAACAACGTAAAACAACAATAAAAAACTGTCGTCGGCGAATGTTTCGCGTTGGTTTGGGGGAGCCTTTATACTACGTTTTCATTAGAGCCGAAATGAGGTAATTTCGCAAATTTCAAAAAAAGTGTTTTCATCTAAATTTGCTAATTTCATTTGACAGCCCTGTTTAAATTTGTTCATTTGACAGCTGCCAATAAATAATAGGACTGATTTAAAAATTGTTAAATAGAAAAAAGATTCTGTAAAATGGAAGGTAACTAAAAAATAAGTTTACAATTTAGAATTATCTACCCAAAATAATTTATAATTTATTGTTCTCATCATAATGCAGAGCTTTTATGGGATTAGGAAGTGAAGAAATACTGAACACTGGATGAAACAAACTATCTCACTGCAACTGCAGCCAGAAGAATGCAATATGTTGGATCTACTAAGAATCCCTGTCTGCCAGTGGAAAAACTGTTTAGCCTACTAGCCAACATGACCAATCCTAAGGAACAGGCAACCTGGGTATAAGATGTAACTCTCCAAAATGGATGTACATTTTCAATTAAGGCATCCATATCCTGCCCTATGGTTAAGGATTGAAGAGGAATCTCTTGCAGCGCTTTCATCGAGAAGTTCTATCCAAGCAAACTGTTTTGGGTCTTAAATCGATTTTTCCCATTCTCACAATCAAAGACATCCTTGAAAGCATCACCAATGAGATTCTGGATGTGGGGAGTGGGGGCGATAGTTCAGCGAACCCACAAAAAGCAGTCGACATAATCGAAGAAGAGTTCGGACTGAAACCAGGGACGCATTTATACCTGATTGTGCACAATTGATGGAACTATGTTAAGAATAATTCCAAAAGCATAAGATATTTTCTTCAGTTTGGCTACGGCATTCAATACAATTTGTACATCTGCCCTGAAAGAGAGACAAACTACAACCAAATGGATAAATACAAGTGTCTGGTTTTGGTGATTAGAAACAGACTGGATCTCTCACTATAATCAATTTAATCGTTTCATCACCAAAAATATCCACACATAAACGTTTTTTGTAGATGATAATGTTGCCTTTATTACTTATAACCTTATAAATCTAACAAAATTCTAATAACTTAATATATTTCCAAAATAATTAATTTCTACAGATTGTATATAATTAAAAATAAAACATACAAGATAAACTAAAGGCATTTGTATAAATTGCATTTTTGTTTTAAAGGTATTTTTATTTCAACTTATAGGAATTCGATATTGTATCTAATACGCTGTTTTCATTAGGCCAAATGAGATAATTTCGTTGAAAATTTCTAAATTAGATCCGAAATTACCTCATTTCCCATACAAATTCAAATTTCGAAATGAGGTAATTTCAACCAAATTTGCACGAAATTAGGTTGGAAATAAGAATAAAACAAATCAAACAAATCTAAATTAAGCACTATTGTGAATCAGTCGAACAATTTTTGATTCAAATGTCAAATTTGAAATGCAAAACATATGTAAATCAAATGAAATACCTAAATATAAACCAAATTTCAAGAATTCAATTTACGGAGAAAACAAAACAAAAATCAGGTAAATGTTTTGATAGTAAAATTACATAGGTATTGATAATTTTTCATTTGTAGGTATCCTTGCAAAAAATTTAAAGGAATGCCAAAATGACGAAGCCAAGCCGAGCGTCAACAAGATAATTTTCTGCTGGAGGACCATTTGACTGAAAAGCTACCATAAAGGAATCCAAGAACCAAGCCTGATCAAGAGACATTGGTGTCGACCAGATAATTCCTCATTTCATTATTTATATATAACATAAATATGTATGTAAATGTACCAACAAATAACTGAAGGCAAACAAAAAATTAGTTAAATAAAAAGAAAGAAATCATGTTTTATTTTTAAGACGGATAAAAATCCTTTATTGTAATCTCTTGCTTTTAATAGCTCTTGTTAGTAAGACAATCCTTCTCGGATACGCGGTAGATACAATCAGCTTACAACACCTATCCTGTCGATTTCTGGGTCATCATCGACACGATGTTCAATTGCGCAGAGTTTACAATTTTGTTACATACCGGCAGTTCATTTTCATGGGCAGATTGATTCTTGGGTGCCGTTTTCTATTTCAAATGATTATAGCAATAGATGCAAATCTCCAGACTCTCCTATACAGGATGCGTCCTGATATCACTGCCTTGGAACAAATATCCGATCTGCCGGTTTCTGGGTCAACAGCGACGATATGTTTATTTGCACGGAAGAAAGATCTTACTTTGGTGTGGATATGATTTTGCTACAGGCAGGGCGGGGCAGTCCATTTTCGTGGGCAGAACAGAATAAATAATTAAGAGTTTCTCCAGCAGCATCGTTTTCCATTTTTATTGTTTTTTTTTTTATTTATATGTATATAACCAATGACAATCGACAATGAAAAAAAAAAACAAAAAAATCACAGGGTTGTCAAACGAAATGAGGTAATTAGATGAAAACACTTTTTCTGTAATTTACTAAATTACCTCATTTCGGCTCTAATGAAAACGTAGTATTACTGTGTAAGTTATTAAATAAAATTTGATTTGATTTGATTTGATTTGATTTGGAATTCGCTTTCTTAAGATTCGCCAAATAAGCCAAAAGATTTTGAATTTGATTTCGGGGATTTTAATTTGATCCTTTTTTATATATTCCATGGCTATCAATCAGCAATGGGTTATTCCATTCACTAATTGGACTCAACGATCCAAAAAACACATCCACTCACAAAAGAATAATCGCTTTTACTAGCTGCTTGCCCATAGAAAGAACTCATACAAATTCAATATTTTTGAAAACTTTATGCAGTAATGCATCTGCTCACTTGAACATAAATGGTATATCTACAGCGGTCTCTAAATAAGCTTACACATATCGGTGCTCTGATTCGTGAAATGTGGGCAGAGTAGACATTTGTGGTTTTTGTGAAATGGATCTATGCGGAAAGACAATGCACTCGCTGTCGCTGGTATGATAAATCTTGTGGAACATTAGGCGTTTTCCTTTGGAGGTGGCGAAGTACTTGCAAGTACTTTGCCAGCTTTTTTCAATGGAACGCATCAAACTGCTTTCCCATGTAAAATGTATCTACTCGCGCATGAGAGCATGTGCAGTTGGTAGTACTAGATTAGGGTTTTCATCTACTCGTAAGTACTTCGCCACCTCCAAAGGAAAACGGCTATTATGAAGATGAAGATGAAGTCTTCTATGGGAGATAGGAGGATAAGTACTTCATGGAACAGGCCAGTTCAGTTCAGAACATCCTTACGATGCAGTCCAGATAGGAGAGGAGAGTAACTAAAGAATCACTTTGCTTGCAATTTCGGATGAACTTTACTGTGTATGTACATATATTCATACATTATATCACCTGCTGCAATAATAATAATTTAATACATCACTTATGTATTTTTAAATATTAAATATAATGGGTACATTAGTAAACAAATTTTTCTTTTCAGTTTTTTAATGTGATGGCATATGAAACTTCAGATTTGACATTTTGAGTCTGCGGTTGTTCGATTATGTTCAATTATATTCAATTTTAGGTGTGTTTGGTTTGTTGGGACCTAATTTCCAACCTAATTTGGTGCAAATTTGGTTGAAATTACCTCATTTCCAAATGTGATTTTGTATGGGAAATGAGGTAATTTCGAATCTAATTTGGAAAATTTCAGCGAAATTACCTCATTTGGCCTAATGAAAACGCAATATTAGCCGCGTTTTATTATCGCTCATAACCCATATGGTTCACCTCGTGAAAATAAAACGATGTGGGTTAGTGCAAAAGCAGTGCTGTATATCAGTCTCTTTTTTTCTTATGTTTATTTGTTTTTCATGTAAGCACTTGTCTCTTTTCCTCTCTATTCCTAATAGGTCTGTTCGCGTACCTCCCAAAACTACGAATTTTTACGAATTTAGCCCAAAGTTCTGTCAAAGCTCATATAAAAAAAATAAAATTCGTAGAAATTCGTAGTTTTGGGAAGTACGCGAACAGACATAATACTGCTGACAAATCGCTGACATCCATTCACAATGGTAACCCTCTGCCGGCCAGAGTGAAAACCTCTATCTGGGTTATTGAAATTAACCTCGATAGAAACCTAGATCCAATGTTGTTTTTGTAATACATGTTAAAAGATAACCTCCCCAAGGGGCACAGATTTGAATTTTGCAACAAGAAAATCCAATATTTGGTTTCACAAGGGTAGCTTCGAAGTGTTCTCACAACATCTTAGTTTTCTTGAAGTTTGTGTGAAGTTTTTAAATAGTCTCATTTTATTTTAAATTATTTGAGTTCCAACTCTGTAATACTTAAGTCACTGCTTTTATGAAGTGAGACAAAAAACTAAGAGGCGTGGTTTAATAGTAACTGAGTAGTTATCCGTGTGTTCCATTGTAACCTAATTAAAATTATTCGTTTTTCAAAAACAGAAGAGAAACTGTTTTGCGTCTTTCAACTTTTGCAACTTCAAAGTTACTCTAAAGTGTCTAATTAATTATCATTCAGAAAACTAATGTGTAACACTTTTGTGACAAAGTGAAAAATCCATTCAACTACTACTTTACGATTTTAAAGTAACATAAATATTAAAAAAAAAACCTAAATGAATCTACATTGCAACTTTACTTTGTTCTTCAGATTCGTTTATTACAATATACATACATACATAATGTACCTACACATGTAAAAAATAGTTTTAAGTTTGGCTTCTACAAATAATTAGATTTGTTGGTTATTTTGTTAAATTTTTAACACATACGAGTATATATATTTTTGAAATAAATTTTATATTTTTAACTTAAAAAAAAATAAAACATTTTTATCTTAATTTGGCCAAATGAAACCTAAATAAGTGCAAAACACAAAAAAACTTAAATAAATCTTTGCGCAAGTAAATCGCAAACAAAATGGCAACAAAACCTGAATGTAACAAGAAATAGACACAGCCGGTCACATAATTGTATTCTATTTCTAGAGAAATATAAAATTCATAAATCCAAAACAATTTTGTAACCGTTTGTATGTACTTCTTGTTACAATTTGGTTTGTTTTTGCCATTTTGTTTTCATTGCGATTGCCCCACGATAAACAAAAACAATAAGGTAGTATGCTCATTAGATACACCCCCTATTTGGCATATCTTGATGTTGTCGTGACGTATTAATTATCTTTTACCATCTTTTATTATTATTTTCATTTTTAAGAGAAACTATGATTAGAAATTAAATAATCAAACGAGCTATTTTTAAGAGATACAAACTTTACTTTTTTCTGTTTATCGTGGCGCAATCACATTGAAAACAAAATGGCCAAAACGAACCTAATTGCAACAAGAAGTACATACAAACGGTTACAAAACTGTTTCCGATTTATGAAGGAATAGATTTTGCAAGCATCTCGAAATCAAAATGGCAGAAAACCTAATTGTAACAATAAACACACACATACGGTCACAAAATTGTTTTCGATTTCCGGTGTTATTGAAGGCCTTGGATGCAACTCTGGTATGACAATTGACAACTGCTTGACTATAATTATTGTAGTTACTGATCCGTAACTGAGAGGATGCACGTATTTTTCAAAGGGAGTGCGTTCCCTTTCTTCTTTAAAGCTAACTTTATTTTACTTACAGCGTTCATTTATTCCGAAATCTGGTTTTTTGTATTTGGAACTATTTTTATTTGTGCAATACTTTTTAAATTAAATAAATATATTCTGTTGTCGATTTCGATTTTTGAAATTGATCAAAGATATTTTTTGATTATAGTTTATATTCTGCGATCCGTAAATAGCTCGACTTGGTCAAATATTTATAATGGAATTTGTATGTACCCATCATATAAAATATAAATAGTGATAAATAGGGATAGGTATATTTTGCTTAATGACTCGATCTTGTACAAAAATAGTTGAGAGGAATTTAATTTGTAAATTTTATGAATTTTTCAAGTGCTAACAATGTCATATCCTATACATTCTGATGCAAACATAAGCTTTCCTTCAATAATTCTAAAAATAGATTTTAAGTTCTTTGTTTGACTAATTAGAATTTCTAGGGAAACAGAACGCACCATGTATGCTTTGTTCATTGACGTTTCAAAAAAGTTTTTTACGCGTCTCAGTTAGTTGCTATTGGGTTATAAAAAAAACTTATTCTCAGCCATATTTTTTTTCTGAAAATAATTTGTTTGCCAACCCAAAAAAGAAAAAAAGATTTAAATCCTTTGTTTTTAATTTGACATATTGAAGCCTTGCAGCCGAATTTATTAGATTTTCGAAAGATGGCTCTTAGAGGTCAATTAGTTAAGTTTGCTTAAATATTTAAGTTGCCTTTAAATTACGTTACTTAAATTCTAATCTATAATCAATTTTCTATTGCCACTTAACTAAACGATTGAAATGTAACGTAACGTGAGAAAACTCACAAATACATGTACATTTCAGCTGTTTTTTTTTTGACAGTTTGCAAACAAAAACGAGCGCATACTTATAAGACAGAAAGAGAAGCAACTGAATGTAGCATCCTGGCATAGTCCAATGCAAAAGAAATGAAACATGACTCCATTTTGGTTTGTGATACTTTTATTTGTGTGTACAGAAATTCTTTTATTTAATTTATTAATTCACACTTTGGTCTTTGTTGATAAATCAATGAAATAATTTAGTTTTGACTTAATTTACGAAAGGAAATCACAAATTTAAAACTTCAATTAGATACCTACAACATTCAATATGGAAACTCTACCTACATACATACATACATAGGCATACCTATATTTTTGTAATAAAAATAATTCTTCCCGAATGTCAAAATATGTTTAAGATGGCTTTGAGTAGCCTTTAAACGTGGTGGATGGCGTTTAAGTTGAGATGCATTTAAGTAACGTTGCTTAAATGTGAAAATTGATTATAGATACCAATTTCGAACTTAAGAGCAATTTAAAGGCATCTTAAAGTTAAGATGCCTTTAAGTTTTCTTAATAAATACGGCTGTTGATGTTTAACTTTATAAATGGATAAAATATATCAATTTAGTGTTAATATTTACTAATCTCTACAAAAAAAATCATTTAAAAAAATAAAAGGGCACTGAATATTTAACAAAACACTTTAAATATAATGTATTATCTGAGCGCGCAGGTTTTGAAGGTGGTTGCGTAGAAAATTAATTGATTCAACTGCGAGCGTTACGAAAATTAAATACCTAGAACGTTGAAAATTAATTATCTAATATAATCTGTTTTCATTAATTAATAAAAGAGCCAAATAACAGTTATCACGTCTCAAATGTTTGACTTTGTTTTTAGTTTTATACTTTAAAAGGAAATACAATTTTGAAACTGAATGAAACTTGGTATGTATGCCAATCAACTTAAAATAAAGTTACGAAAAACTTTTTAATAATTCAACTTTTAAAACTTTTTAAAGATTCAGTTCAGCCTTGACAAACTCCACTTCAACTTGTTCATCAGTTACAATTAAGACAGCAATGACTTGACTGTAACCTCTCAAAAGTGTTGCAATTCAGTTTAAAGCAACCGCTTTAAATCGATTTACAATGATTACACAAGTGTTACGTACAACTGCATAGTAACTTGAATTAAGTTGCACAACACAACCCCTTTCTGCGCTTTTTCTGTTATAGTGATGTTCCTGTGACTAGTTTTTTTGCCCAAATGTAACCCTCACTATGTTACTGAGAAGTCACCACAACTTCTCAATAACATAGCGTGCCCCTTGGGTCGACCCAGACCCAGAGATAATAGCTGTGTTTTTTTGCATGTCCAAATAAAATTGTGTGAAAAAAACGACAGTAAAACAAAACAATTTACATGATAAATACAACAACAACTATGTCCATATAGAGTTAGCTAAGTCCAGATAATTAACTGGAGTTAACTTTTGTCCCGATAAAAACGGTACTGCCAGACTACCATTGTCGTTGTGTTATCGATAATTTGTATAGAAATGTCAAATGTTTGTTGGTAAGATAGTTCAGAACAAAATGGCAGACCAAGGCAAATGTTGAAATGTCCCGATGTCGTTTTTTTCGCCAAACTCCATATGGACATACAAAAAAACGCAGCTAATAAAACGCAGCTATTATAGGTTTGTTTGGTTACTTTTGTAGCACGATGTTCAAAAACTGTCAAATTATTGAATGAAGGGGAAAATTCTTTCAAAGAGGGGAAAACTTGCTACAAAGTTAACAAACGCGAAAAACCAATTTTGTATCACTTTTGTGTACGAAACTTCAAACGTGACACACACTATCAAACACTACAGGCAAATCTTAAGACACACACAAACAAAAATACACACAGACGTGGATTTGACAGTTTTTTACTTCCTGCACACAGAAATTTGTGTAGCAGAAATTTGCAAGATTTTTCATGGAGGGGAAATTTCTTGCTCTCTCATTTTGCTCTCTCGTTGCTACACTTTGGAGTTAACAAACAGGAATTTGTGAAATGTAGTGCGACGTCGTACGAATTCGTACGAAATTTCAGTAACCAAACAGACCTTATGTATCAAAAATTGGCTTCTTCACCAACACACCCCATACACGGAATTCCAAACGAGTCAGTTGCTCTCAAACTGGAATGTCAAACCAACACCACATGTATGTATTCGCCGATCGCCATTTCATTTTTGACTTTTAGCAGCGTGGTTTTTTTCTCTCTCCGGTCCGACTCGGCTTTTAAGAAAAACCAAAGTGAAGCGTGCTTTTTACCCGAAATAAAATTTACCGAATAAAATCTTACAATAATTAATAAAATGAGTTTTAAACAATCCAATAAACCATTCCAAAAGTTTGGTGCCGGAGGTGGCAGGAGACCTCTCAACAAATTCAAGAAAGGAGGAGCCAAAAAAAACCAACGTTTTTTCCAAAATGTAAAAGGCTTTGGTAAAAAAGGTAATTTCGGTCGTGGCACCCACATTGAGGAAGAAGAGTTCACATATTTCATGGGAATCCTTGAGGTTCAACAACATACACCGGTCGGATCATGGGAAGAGAAAGGTGAGTTCTTATAATTTTGGTTAAATTTCATTGTTCGTATTGCTTACCGGATGGTTTTTTTTATTTTTTGTATGTATAGTGGCCATGGCCAACAACGTCATGGAACAGACCAAGGGTAAGGAAATTTACTTTTCATCCAATCAAGTTGTCTCCAAAGTCCTCGAGAGTTTACTGGGTTTCGTTGATGCCGAACATCTAGAGAGGTACTTTGAGGTATTCGGGGGAGAGCTACGCCCAGTTTGCGCACACGTTTATTCCTCACATATTCTCCAAAAATTGCTTGAAACAGCATTCGTTCGAGCCGTTGGCATTTCCGAAGAGGAGATTGCTGGCATCAAGGCTAAGAGGGCCAGAGATATAGTCACCGAACTTAAGTACAACACTACTCGTGAGTTCGAGGAGGAGCACCGCAAAAAGTGTTCGGAATTCGTCGTACGCCTCTGCAAGTTTCTGCTCAACAATCTGGAAGAATTTGTCCTGGACCCGAATGCATGTCATCTAATCCGGTCTGCGATTCTCACCCTTGCTGGTGTCCATATTCCCAAAATTTGCTTACACAAAGGCAAGCCAATTAGTAGTGCGGAGAAGTTCAACGGCCTACTATATTTCCATCGGGTGGGAGAGTTTAAACTAGACAGGACAATTTTTAAAGTTCCAACCGAATGGTCAGAAATTTTGATGGAATTCCCAGAGAGATTACAGATGTGGCCTCAGTTCAAGGAATTCCCATACAACAATAAAACTTCTGTTCTGCTTCAAATTATCTGTATTGCTTTGCACACAGCGGACAAGAAGGCCCTCGATGCCTTCGGTAAAAAACTCATAAATGACACCTTCATTGACGTGGCAATTCCCAAGGCTCCTTTGAAAAACCAATTTGTCAAGAATGAAAACGGCAAAGAAAAGGAGGCAAATGGAAATGGAGTTGATGAAGCAAAGGTGGAAGACACTGAAGAAGAAAAACCCAGTGCAGAGCCGAAAGAAGAAGAAGAAGAAGAAGTAGAAGAAGAGGACGACGAAGAAAAAGAAAAAGATGTAGAAGAAGAAGAAGCAGAAGAAGAAGAAGACGATGATGATGACAAGGAGAAGCCATCGGTATTTAAATCCGATTCTTCCATTCGTCTATTGCAAAGCTTGATAGCAGTTGCTTCTCCAAAACTTTTGATACAAATCTACGGACTCTTCCAGGATCGCCTGCTTTCTTTGGTGAATAATAAGTTCGGCTGTTTTGCCGTGCAAAGATTTATCAACTACGTTGTGGATAAATCGCAGTTCGAAGCAATTCTTGATGAATTAACTCCACATTTTGAGAAATTTTTACAGACCAACAAATCAAACTTGGTTGCTTCTCTATCGGCCACTTGCCTCCGACTGAAGATCAAACAGGCAGCTTTTATCACGAGTTTGCAGAATACTCTGCACTGCACTGCATCTCAAGGGGAGGACCGTCCAAAAGCCTTCTTCACCTGTCTTATCAAATTGAAACCATTCGAGGTTTTGCCCTACGATCATAAGACATATATTGGGCTCTTCGGGTCATTGATTATTCAAGACATCCTGCAATTCAACAAGCCAATTTTTTTGGTCAACTCGATTTTGGAGACACCAGTTAAAAGCCTAGTTGAAATATTGCAATGCCCAAATGGCTGTTTCATTGCGGACAAGTTCCTTACGAGTCCAACAATTGGGGAGAAGTCTCGTGAAAAATTCGTGAAACTCTTTGAAGGATTCTATATGGATTTGGCGTTGTCACAAAGTGGATCCAGAGTTATAGAAACATTCGTAAAGTCTTCAAATGATGTACAGAAAGTATGTATTGCCAAAGAGCTAACTGGAAAGGAGAACAAATTAAAAGGATCCCCGTACGGAAGAATACTGTATAATGTTTTGAAATTGGAAACTTTTAATTTGAGTCAAACACAGTGGAAAGCATCATGGACAACGCAGAAAGAAGACGAGCCAGCGGTAGAGGATAAGGCAGTAGTAAAGGCTGATGAGGCCATGGAAGTTACCGAGGAAGCTGAGGAAACTGAAGTTGCCAAGGTAGTCAAGGCCACACCGTCATTGCCTAAAAAGAACAAGAAAAATAAGAAAAGACCAGCATCTTAAGTTAAGTAACTGATTTCAATTTTTTTTGTACGTCTTAATTCAAATGGACTTTTTATTAATTTAGAAAAATACATAATACATATACTTATCCAATTGTTTTTTCAATTAAATGTTTAAGTGAGCTCTACTCCATACATTGCGTTTTCCCTAAGTTCATCAGTTGGGCTTATCAGTTTGATGAAGGTGTAACCTTTTTAGACTCAAATTTTGATCGATATTTTGTTTGTTTTTCTATCCCACAATCGAGGTGCCAAAAATCGTGATCGACCTTACTTGACCTTGAGAAACTTTTTAAGCTTTGGTTACAAATTTTCTAGGGCTGAGACCAAGTTTAAATTTTTTGACATGCTTTTTTGTATTCGGATATTCCCATATTTTTATTTAATAACGTAAATAAATGTATTTTATTTTAGTTTCAAGAATATTCTTCATTTCTAATACAAACAAAAACTGAATAAATATGTTTGTATCATGTTTGTAGGTATAGATATCATGCTGAAATCACTGTACAAGCTCTGCGTTTGGCAGGTGCTATTTTTTTTTAATAGAAATTCGACACCAATCAAAAAATGGGAGCTAGCTATAAAATATTTGAAAGTTGAAGCAAAAAACAATTTTTATTTTTTATAATTTAATTTTTTTGAATGTGCACAGTGAGCGGCAGTATAATATGGTACTTAGCTAAAATGGACCCACAGAGTTTAATTTTGTGATTCGCACACCCTCCGCGACTATAGCTTTCAAACTAAATTATCCAAATCGGTACATTATCCAAATTGGTACCATTTTCTCAAAAAGTATTCAACCGATTTCGATTAATTTTAAATGGTTGGAAAGCTTTTAGTCGTGAGGATGTGCGAATTGCAAAATTAAACAGATTGGGTTGATTTTGGTTAAGTTCCATTTTACACTGCAGAGCACTTTGAATATTAAAAAAAATTGTGTTTTGCTTAAAATTTCAAACATTTAATTTGATAGAAAAAATACATATACAGGGTGTCCTGTAAATAATGGATAACCTTACAACTAGTTGTAGCAGGCATTATGACCTTTCTAGAAAAAAATATAAAACAAATATTTTCCCAGTGGTTACTATGTTATGATGTTTTTTCCAAAAGTTGTTAACAAGTACTACTTTCCTCAAATATGTACGTGAAGGCTACGACCATGGATGAACAATTTTTACTATTTTTTATTTTTGTAATATTCTAGAATAACTGTTGTATTGGATGGGTGGTAAAATTTAATAGTAGCTATTGCATTTTTTTTATTATAATGTTTTAAAATATTTTTTTCAGTACAAAAATTTATTTTCAAAAAAGTTTGACCACCTCGAATAAATTAAAATTGCATGAGAACATGAATGGCCAATTGCTTAAAAAAGTTGTCTATTTAATGCACTTTCCAAAATGGTATAACACATGCTTGTGTATAAACAAAATAACCAAGAAAATTTGTCAATCATCTAAGGCCTTCTGCACACGACACGTCGCGTCATAGACGTGTACAAGATTTGTCATGCAGCGACGACTTCTCAACGCCCAATCTTCTGCACACGGAGCGTATCGTCATCGTCAAATAATATTTTTTTTTGCAAAAATCTATTTGATTTTGCATTTCATGTCATTTGTATTAAAGATATCAATCTTTTTATTTATTAAATTCATCAGACCATTGCATTTGTTTTGCAATATGCTGCCTATGCTTTTTCTTTCAAGTCTCTTCTGGCGTATTCTTGCCATGTATTATTATACAAACACTTCAGCAATAACACAAAATTTTCGATGAATCTGACATTTTAAAGAAATTGTCCATGCACATAATGAAACATTTACGACCGAAGTCATCGAAGATACTGACACTGCTGTACGACAAGCGATTTGCTGCTTGTGTGCTGTGACGAATATGTGTTGCGTACGCCTCGTGTGCAGTTATTCATTGAAATCAATGTGCGCTGCACATAATCTGCATACAAGCGCAGTACGCGTCTATGACGAGACGCGTCGTGTGCAGATGGCCTAATAAAGCAGCTTTTAACATTTTCGCAAAATGTCTACCAAAATGTTACAATAACCTCCAAATTTGGGTTGGACAAAGATTTTCTCTTTTGATGTGTAAGGGGGTTCATTGCAAGTATAAAACTCGATTTAAGGTGTTGAAGGCCCCACCATTTGGCCACCATATTGAAAAACGAGTTCTAAAAAGTTTTCCGTGGCAACTTAAATTTTATTAGTCTTAGAAAAAAAAACTTTGGTACAAATTTGTAGCAAATTCAATTCTCTTCAATTTATGTTTACACACTTTTTACCCTAAAGTTATAAATACAATCAAAATGATATACATAAGTACTTAAACATCCTGTTGTCATAAAGGTAAGGCTTCGGTCCCTCCATTGACTGATAATAATTTGTTAAGTTCAAGTTCGAATAACTCTCTTGAAAATTATCGATCAAAGATTTTTTTGAGAATATTATATTTAGGGTATTCATACAACAGCGTAAAGTCGTCGTAAACTTTTAAACTTCGTAATTCTGTCACGATTTGTATGGAAAATTTGACAGATTTACGAAATTTACAACTTTACGATGTTTACAACGAGTTTACGCTGTTGCATGAATACCCTTATTATATTTATATATATAGATATAGATTATAAAAGAAAAAATATTATGGGTATTCATACAACAGCGTAAACTCATCGTAAACGTTGTAAAGATTAAAACTTCGTAATTCTGTCACAATTTGTATGGAAAATTTGACAGATTTACGAAGTTTAAAACTTTACCACGTTTACGATGACTTTACGCAGTTTCATGAATACCCTTATTAAAAAACATTTTTTAATTTAATTTTTAAATTGTCATTTCCGATAAAAGTCTTTGGACTCAGTGAAAATGACAAAGCATTTACTATTTTTACTTGCGATATAAAACATCGGAGTATGAGGGATTATAAGTACATGTACCTTTCTTGATATGGAATACAAAAGTCTTGCTGGTGTTTTTCTCAGCCTTTGGTGGGGGTTAAAACTCGCTTGATTTCCTATTTATATGGTAGGGTCATTAACACTTCAATTCACTTTTTAAAAATAGGATATGATGATCTGTCACTTTCTCTTAACTCATTAGGTTTGTTCGTTGAAGTTTACCCAGAGTTGACCCAGGTTTTCTTGACAACCCCAAGAATTGTCAAAAAAACCTGTGTTTTTTTGGTTCTCAAAAATCACCAAAAGGTCTTCTATTGTGATGTTGAGATAAGAAAGAAACAAAGTTTCTCTTAGAAATGGATAAAAACAAAGCACAGTTTTCGTTTTCTTTGTCTTTTTGTTATTATTAAAGTAGGCTCCTGTATTCGTTGAATTTCCATTTCAAAAACAACAGAATTATCTGCACCATGTGAGTCCACAACAAAAAAATGCTTCAGAGCTCATGTCACTTTGGCAGTTTATTCTTCACCTCAACTCGCCCCAGCGAAAAACCTAGTTCTACTTCAGGGCGAGTTCAGGGCGACCCTAGGTTTCAAAAAACACAGACTTCAGGGCTCTACGAACAAACCTATTATCACTTTTATCTTGGTGATCCGATAAATAGGACCAATGATTTAACTTTTTCAAGCAAACCTTATTGGCGTTTTTTTGTAGACTTTATTTGTTGATTTTTTGTTTTGCTGAAAATCTCCAAAAAAGGAATGATAAGGTTCACGTAAAATGATTATATCTTGAGTTCTATTAAGCGGACCGTCAAGATTGTGGTGTTAATGCTTACAAAAAATGACAGGGAAGCATATCCGATTTTTTTTAAATGAATTAAATAGGTTTTAACCTTGAAAATAAAACAGGGGATCGGGCACTTTTTAACCACCCACCTCCCCAAAGGCTGAAAACAAAACCTGCCAGACTTTGGCATTTGAAATCACGATACGTGTACCTAAAAACCCCCATACTCCGATTTTGGTTATACCTTCAGTCCCAAAATTTACTGTCGACTCTTAGACTTATAGGTACTATATGGCAAGTTATGCATTCGTAAACAAAATTAAACTCGCGATTTTGATCAGACTTTTATCATTACGCTGATAGGGAAGACGAAAAAAGTGAGTCTCACAATTCTGTCTGTCTGTCTGCCTGTTCGGCTACAGGCTAAATAGTCCAGTCATTAGGTCATTTGACCTTGCGCGCAGAGGCACTGTCTGATTTTTTTTTCATGGATCGATAGAGGCTCATTTAAAAAGCTTAAATCCAAATTTGCACCACCTGACAACTTTTTTTACCAAAGTTATTGGTAAAAATGTGTTTTTTGCCATTTTTTCGTCTTTTGTGAATATCTCGGCTGCAGTATGTCGCACAGAAAAAAATAAAATATGGATTTATTTATAATAAAATTTTCTATTATATTATAAAAAAATTAATTTGTTTAAACAAATAAAAAAAAAGTAATAGTAAGTTGAAGTAAGTTTTTATTGTTTGAAAATCACTCTTTCTTGATTATTAAGAAAAAAGCTCATTTAACGATGAGGTTTTTATTTTTTACTTTTAAAGTCTTTGTAATTACCTACAATTTAAAAAAAAATTCAGCCCTTAACTACTAACACAAGCCGAGAAATAAATTTATGAACATAGGTAAGTCGGCGCCCCACGCAATTTTATGTTTTTAGGTTTTATTTTATATCTCAGCCCCAGTATGTCGCAAAGTTAAAATTAAAAAAATTTATTGTTTATAATAATTCTTTCTATCAACTTGCGTTAGATTCAATTTGTTTAAACAAATAGAAAAAAAGTTGCAGTCCATTAATAGGTTTTTTTGTGTTAATTTTATACCTTTTTTCATAACTATTGAGAAAAAAACTCTATTTAACGGTACTTTTTTTCAGGTTTACTTTTTTTTGTAGTCCTATAAATTTTCTATAAATTAAAAAAAATTAGTCCATTACGACAAACAGGAGCCAAGTTATTCATGAATTAAAAATGACGCGTCAGTTTACTAACGCATAACAATATTCTTTCTATTTTTTATGAATATCTCGAGGATTCTCGACCTCTGTGTATGCATGGTATGGAATGAAACTGTATTATTTTTAATAATATTCATTATGGACTTAAAGGAATTTTATTTTCTCCAAGTAGATATCTACATAGGTACCTACAAAAGTTAAAGTTAGTAGTAACTAAGTTAATTTTTTCTTATTCCGCCCACGCTAACTCTTTTCCGCACCATTAATCCACTGCAAAGATCAATAATTAAATTGGTCTTATTCTCAACCGTTTTGGGCGTGAGTGCATTTTGTATTATAAAGATGTCTACATCTTCTAAGGCCTGGGAGACTGAAAAGCCACGATTTCGAAGATATTTTTCAAGAAGAACGATAAAGGTATACAGTATTCCCCGTTTGATTGCACCTCGCTTATTTGATTTTCCTGCTTAATTGATTTCAAAAAAACCATAGCTAAGTAACTAAAAACATGTTATTGTTTCGGTCAATTGAACTGCCTGGTTAATTGATCAAAAAATTAGACAAAATGGTCGGTGGAATTAAGCGGGGAGTACTCTACCTTCTATCTACCAAAAATTGAGCCTTGTAAGATTCATGAGAGTCGAGCAATCCATAAAAGATCATACATATGTACATTAGAGTGGTCGTTGAAAAAAAGGTTATCTCAGATGGACCCATATCGGCTCTAAATGAAGAAAAGAAAATTCCCTAATTTGTTCTGATTTTTATTTTCATTTTAAATTTCCCCTTTTTTTCTGCATACGCGTAAGATCTGCCAACAAAATTCAGAGCAGGTAGGTGGGAACCATACAAGAAAAAAATCCGATGGGGTATTATCTCCCCCCGCTTGGGCGGGAGGGGTAATTTAATAAAATATTTGCATATAATAGAAAAAAAATAATTAAAAAACAACAGCAATACTTACAGTAATGATTTGTAGCTTTTTGGAAAGCCAGAAGTCCATTCTTACGGCTTGTTTTTAAATTAAGTTTTTTTTGATGAACAGTTTTGGCAAAAAATTGTTTCAAACTCAACATTTTGAAGAAAAATTATTATTTTTTTTTTATTATAGGTTTGAGAACAGAATTTGCTGAAATTGTTTATTCAACGAATTTTTTTTAATAATCATCTATTAAAATGGACTTCTGGCTTTCCAAAAAGCTACAAAACATTACAGCAGGTATTGTCGTTGTTTATTAATTAGTTTTTTCTATGTATGTAATTATTTTATTAAATTGCCCCTTCCGTCCAAGTGGTGGGAGATATTACCCCACTCCGGTAGGATTTTTTTCTTGTCTACTTCTCACCTACATGCTCTGAAAAAGGGGAAATTTAATTAACCCCTACAGCGACTATATAGGGGATGAAAATAAAAATCTGAAAAAATAAGGGAATTTTTTTTCTTCATTTAGAGCTGATTTAGGTCCATCCAAATAGTAAAACTAAAAAAAAAAAACATTATAATGACCCCCCTAATATGTACATACATAGCTGAATCGGTGCACACACACAAACACTTTTCCTCAGCCTTCAGCATTTGTACATGTCGCTGCTGTGACACAACCTCTGCTTTTTGTCAAATCTGGAAAAAGTAACTTAATCTCTTCGCTGAAGAAGGCTCCAAACCTTTTGAAAACCGTGAAGATTTTTAAATCCGAAGAAGCCGCGTCTGTGAGGAAAAATGTATGGAGGAAGCAGTTAGGAAACATCGCTGGACCATCTTTTTTCACGCGCGAGTGTTAAAATCAAGTCCGATCCTGCTTCTTTGCCACCTACAGAATCAGCAGCAGAACAACACTCATTCCGGACATTCCATCAAGTACAAGCTTGGTTGGGAAATACTGGAAACAAAGTTCAAGTGGATTGGAGCCGGTGTTGGCTTCAGGGCCGATGATCCCACCCACACTCATCGACATGATTTCCTGCACGTGTACGAAACAATGCGGTGCAACCTGCGGGTGTCGAAAAGCCGGACTGAAGTGTTCAGCCGTCTGCAAGACCTGCTGCGGGAAAAGCTGCTACAACGTAGTTGATATTGCTGATGACTCCGAAGACGAGGAAAACTACGACCTTGTGCTCACGACAACAGCTTTTTCTAACGAAAATGAAACAGAGCAGAGACCAAACCTTGAATGTCATAACACTAATGAAGAGAGTGAAAACAAAATACCCTCACGCCCAAAATGGTTGAGAATAAGACCAATTTAATTATTGATCTTTGCAGTGGATTAGGCCTACAGGGGATACCACAAGATTTAAAAAAACGCGCCTCATATTCTACCCCTTGGCTGGTGCGGAAAAGAGTTAGCGTGGGCGGAATAAGAAAAATTAACTTAGTTACTACTAACTTTAACTTTTGTAGGTATGTAGATATCTACTTGGAGAAAATAAAATTCCTTTAAGTCCATAATGAATATTATTAAAAATAATACAGTTTCATTCCATACCATGCATACACAGAGGTCGAGAATCCTCGAGATATTCATAAAAAAAAAGAAAGAATATTGTTATGCGTTAGTAAACTGACGCGTCATTTTTAATTCATGAATAACTTGGCTCCTGTTTGTCGTAATGGACTAATTTTTTTTAATTTATAGAAAATTTATAGGACTACAAAAAAAAAGTAAACCTGAAAAAAAGTACCGTTAAATAGAGTTTTTTTTCTCAATAGTTATGAAAAAAGGTATAAAATCAACACAAAAAAACCTATAAATGGACTGCAACTTTTTTTCTATTTGTTTAAACAAATTGAATCTAACGCAAGTTGATAGAAAGAATTATTATAAACAATAAATTTTTTTAATTTTAACTTTGCGACATACTGGGGCTGAGATATAAAATAAAACCTAAAAACATAAAATTGCGTGGGGGCGCCGACTTACCTATGTTCATAAATTTATTTCTCGGCTTGTGTTAGTAGTTAAGGGCTGAATTTTTTTTTAAATTGTAGGTAATTACAAAGACTTTAAAAGTAAAAAATAAAAACCTCATCGTTAAATGAGCTTTTTTCTTAATAATCAAGAAAGAGTGATTTTCAAACAATAAAAACTTACTTCAACTTACTATAACTTTTTTTTTATTTGTTTAAACAAATTAATTTTTTTATAATATAATAGAAAATTTTATTATAAATAAATCCATATTTTATTTTTTTCTGTGCGACATACTGCAGCCGAGATATTCACAAAAGACGAAAAAATGGCAAAAACACATTTTTACCAATAACTTTGGTAAAAAATGTTTTCAGGTGGTGCAAATTTGGATTTAAGCTTTTTAAATGAGCCTCTATCGATCCATGAAAAAAAATCAGACAGTGCCTCTGCGCGCAAGGTCAGGCCCTTTTTCACGACGTGATGACTGGACTAAAATGGCTGGATCGATTTTCTTCAAACTTGGTTCATAGTGGTATTTGGTGATTCTTCCCACAGGTTTTTTTCATTTTTTAGGACCAAAAATAACGTTATTTTTAGCAATTTTACAAAATCTTTTTTTTTTCTCAAAAACGGCTCTACAACTTTTCTTAAAAATAATTTAATAAATTTCTTTTAGTAAAGGCTACATTGGGATAGGAAACCATTAAAAAAAATTTTATTAATGGTAGATCCCAACGAACCAATTTTTCTATTTTTTATTTTATTCAAAACGGTTCGTATGATTTCAATAATTTTTTTTCTACATTTTCAAAAGAATATTTTTTTTGGATTTTTAAAAACAGTTCAATTATTTTTGAAATCAAATATTTTGAAAACTACATAATCGATTTTTTTTAAACTAGGTATTTAAGGGATTTTTAACGCTTTATATATTTTAGAATATTTTTAGAAAAATTTAACATTTATGAAAAAATAACGATACCTTACACACAAATGTAAAAAAAAAAAAAATCGTTAAGGAAAATATTTTTGTCTTTAAAATGTCTCCTACGATTTTAATAAAACTTTTTCTGTATGCTAAAATTAGTACGATCTACTATAAAATAAATACACTTAGCAACTATTAATAGTGCCTCCCATAGAACATTTATTTTACTTTGTATTTTCACATTATCGGTTTCACGAATCTATTTTATTTTTTGTATATACTAGCCAGACCACGGGCTCTATTCTTTTCTAGGTGCATGAATTGAATCAAATTCCCCTAGAATAATAAAATTTGCAGTGTTTTTGTGCTGCAAATTTAATTTGTGTCGATAATCATCGACCAAAATATTGTGTCTTCGAAGGGTAACGACAGCATCTAACTGATGATGAGCCCAACTGTCTTGCCTGGGCGAAAAGCAATTGAACTCAAGGTCATAAAAACTTTAAATATGAATTTAATTTCAATACAGTCCACAAAAACAAAAATAATAATTCTCTTATTGTTTGTGTTTTTATTGTTCTTCTTCGTATTTTTTTTATATATCGGGCAATTCCATGGTAACTCACGTTACATTTGGGAGAGTTTCACGCTCTCTTTCATTAAAATTTCCATACTTATATAAATATAAATAAAACAAAATATAAATTCTATACATGGTAATGATTTCAACTTCTAGCAAAAAATAAAATTTTTGGGAAAAATAAATTCTTTCTTAGTACAAAATACTAAAACATGTTGGTAACTCACGTTACCATATTCGGACACGGGTTTTGTACTATGCATATTTTCTAAAAATTAAACAAACCAATAAATGTAAACTGGTTTGTTGAATAAGATATAAGAATTTATCAGCCTGATTATATCTGTACACAAATTTTAAATTATTGAAGATATTTTATACAAATTTATTAAAATACATGGTAACTCACGTTACATAAAGTCGGTAACTCACGTTATTTCACGTTTTAAATTTAAAAATTTATGGTTAAGCCTTTTATAATTTTATTTTATTTTTAGCCGTATGCTTATTACTTGTAGGATATTTTGTAATTCTAGTTTTAAAACTAGCGAACAAAAGACAGGGGGCGAGATAAATTTTCCATTTTTCAATCTTCATGTCCACTTTTTCATGGAATTACCCTATCTACAAATTTCAAAAAATTCAAATAATAAAGCATATCACAATTTTCAAAAAAATATTGTTTGGATTTCTAAAAAAAATTTCAATTTTTATTTTTTAAATTCGATATCTCGAAAACTTGATATATTAAAAATTTATTTCTTTAAATAAACCGCTCCAACGATTATATTTTTTTGTATACAATTATATTTATTCAAGAATTCTGATTGCATTCTCTTTTTTTACCTCAAACTATTAAAGGAGTTCTTTTAGCTAATTTAAATATCGTATTTCATGGTTTTAAAGATTTTTCTTTTATAATTTCCTCATATTTATATACTATTTCTTCAACCCGCAGCGTCTTGAACATAAGAGCAAGTACGTGCGACCCAGTCGTGCATTTTATTTGAAAGTGAATTGAAGTGTTAAAAAACTTAATAAAATATAGGAAACCAAGCTTGCTTGATATCTCGATTTATATACCTATAAATCCTCGTTGGATTGGAACCAGATTTTGGCAAAACATCCCCTTCCAAAATTTGGAATTTAATTTTATTTGGCTTACAGATCCTTATGCTCCTGAATGCAAATAAAACAAATTATTTCATTCTTTTTCCCGACATCCCCTTCCAAAATTTGATTTCGGCTCTTGTTCCATCATTGTTCCATTTATAAGAATATTTTATTGTATCAAGACTATATCGATGTCGGAACTATTATGTGAATCTGCACTATTTTGGGCTTATTACTTTTTCAAAAATAAATACAAAATCATATTTCATGTCAATTTTATTTTTGCAACAGTCAGTGTAGACACAATATAAAATCACGTGTCTACAATTAAGGCACACAGTTATGTTTTCTTGTTCATAAAATAAATAAATCATCCCGCGTATAATATTGTTGACAGAGGAACCCACTAGCAGGGTCTACAACTGCAAGCAGTCATGTACGTACATATATTAATATATAATTCTATTTTTAACAAAAATTTAAATAAACTTAAAATCTAGAAATCTTAATCTTAAAGTCGTGACTCTTATTTCCATTTTAAAATATATCTCAATTTTCGTAAATGAATCCTTGTATTAAATACGAAATCCCACAAAGGGCTACTAATTCCATAGCCTTGATCTTGATGTGCAAAATGATGCTGATAGTGGTATCTCTTCATGTAATACAAATGCTCCCTTGTTGGGCTACCATAATGAAGGTAATAATGCATCATGTCATAACACAGATAACCAAATAATGCCCCTCCAAGAACAACTCTTGGATTGGGCAGAATTAAGCTAACCGGCAAATAAATGATTGAAGCCAAAACGACTCCTGGCAAAGGTGGAAATACCAATCGCAGGGGATCAAAAGGAACTTTGTGATGTAGGCCGTGTAGCATGAAATGTATTGTACAAACGGCACTACTTTGAGTGTTTTTCGTCTTCATATGAAATAGCCAACGATGAAGAGAATACTCGAGCAGAGTCCAAAAAAGAATTCCAGCTGCAAAATAAACCGAAAGTCCTAAAAGCTGTTAAGTAAAGCGTAAACAAAAAATAAAGTCATTAAATATATCCATTACAGGAAATTGGTACCATTTTACCTTTACATACTCTGATCTATGCCAGCTATCCGAAAATCTATCGACTATACAGTAGAATATGACTGGAACCCAAAATGTAGGCACTACCCACCAAGGAGTTTTTGTGCACGCTTCCAAGTACCATGGTCCAAATAGACGAAGTGGGCGGTCAACTGGCTTATGGACCCATTCATCATAATGTTTGGTGATATTTGCAATCTGAGGAACCATCGCTTTATTCCAATCGACCAAGAGCTAAAAAAAAAGAATACCAAACAAATGTTATCATTAGAAGATTGATTAGAGGAAGACGATAATTTATTCTGAAGTTGAGTGAGATAGTTTATTTTCTTAAGCATTCATGAAATCTGTTACGAGTCTCGTTCTCGTCTCATATGTATTTTTCTTTCCTAATTTTATCACCTTCACAGAACTTCACCACATTATGTATGGTGTGATGCACTGTGCGGTGAATAGATAACGGTGTTAATTTTGAATATTTAAAAAATAATATGCGTTTTATAACTTCTTGCATAGGAGAAAATGTGATAAAAAACAAAATAAGAGAACAAGAGGAGGTTAAAAGATCCAAAAACTGGAAAGAACTCCCAAAGCTGAGGCAGGCTAAACTATTGCTTGGTAACTACAACGATTGAATAAATACAAATAGAAGTGACACCGCATTACTCAAAGCGATACTAGAAGGTGTTGGCCAATAGAAACAAATAAATAGAAATTACGAAACTTTTGCGTACGCAAACCAATTCTCAAAGGGATATTTACTTATTTAATATTTCCTTTATTACTGGTTTCCATGACGATTATGGGTCAATTTATTATTTTGTATTTAAATTTTGTTTACAATTTGTGTTATAAGGTATGGTGGTATTGGTTGTTTTTGTTTTTTTTTTGTTGCCATGACTATGATTTTTCAAGCTAAGCAGAAGATTTTATTTTTCTTATTGAAATATAGAACAAAATTATTTGAGGATAGTCTTATTATTATTTCATAATGTGTTTATATACAAAAAAATATATGTGGAAAGTTTAGAGACTTGTTGATTTTGATTATTTATGTAGGGTGGAGGGTTTATTTTCATTTAGTTTCTTGTATAATTTATGTGAAAAATAGTTTTTGCTCTCAGATTTTAATTTAGGGATGTAGCTACATATATGTACTGTACATACATATTTACTGGCTCAGTAGAGTAAGTCATATTTTAAACAAGACAAACACTTTGTTTTTGAAATCGTTTGGTCACCTTCCGGAAGCTAAAGTGCGTGGCTTCCACCATGAGAAGTGCAATAGTTCCATTTATAGGACATTAATTATAAAATCTTGCTCAGAAGCTCTGATTGATGTCTTTAACGTCATAATCTTTCTCCTCTGTAGCAGCATCCACGCATGTGAAGCTTTAGTTTGAATAAAAACCAAATCACTTTGTTTTCCAAGATGACGGCCTTCTCCTTACCCCGGGCAGGCAACCCACAAACTTAGTTTTATATTAAGGAGATATAGCCAAACACAATTCGTACAAGAACTTCATGTGGTGAACATGAAGTTCTTGTACTGATATTCTCTGAATCTATTAATTGTATGAAAAAAGTACCTATGTTAATCTTTTTCGTGTAAGATTACATAAGCTACAATTTTTACTTTCACATTTTTTCAAAAAAAAAGCTGCTAGTTTTCGTGAAATAAAGAAACAACTGAATTTTACTCCCCCCTAAAAAATTAAGCCCCAGCAAAAATCTACGGAACTTTTTAGGTAATGCTGAAGACTTCAAAACAAAGCTCTCCACCGAATTTCAGCTTTGACGGAATTTTTTCGAAGTTTTGCCATTTGTTTGTCTAATTTTCCTGGGCTATTCCTATTTCTCTCTAAGAAATCCTTAATTAAAATTTTGCATACTTTCATACTATTTGGTTTAAGACGAAAGCTAACAACTAATCAATGATTTTCTCAAAGATAAATGAAGGTATTTGGAGGATTCAAAAAGAAACTCGAAGCAAAATGTTCATACTTTAGAATGACCATAAGCATTAATTCGAAAGAAAATGACCGCGAGTTTTTTTTTAAAACAATTTGCATCAAAACGCATTCCTTTTTAATATTTAGATTTGAATATCTGATTTTCGGAAACAGTAAAAACACGTCAATTTTCAACTAGCGCTTGAGTCCAAATGGGTTGCCGCAGAACAAAAACCTAAAACAGAGATTTTTTGGAAATTGTTTATTGTTTCAATTGCTCTCTGATGTAATTCATAAATAATGGATAGTTTTTAAGCCATAAGTAAAAACCTCCCAAAAAAACCACTTTTGCATCATATTTTGCCTTTTTGTCCACGTTGCGTCACGAAATTTTGTTCGAAAACCTCAGATTCCGATTCAGCAACCCCACAATTTGCATGCTAAACACACAATATGACTGGACTAAATCGCAATGTAACGAAAACGATGCATTTTGAACGATAAATTGTAATATAGGTAGTACAAGAATTTAGTCTGTTATATCTCTTTTTTTTCAGTTCCTCGATTTTCGACTCATTCGATATCAAAACGCACGTACCAGACCCCTATATTCATATTTTGGTGTTGCATTCCACAAAGTAAATGACGGTAATGTTTTTTATTTTTAGTTCTTATACTAACATCTTTACATCTACTTAATTATTTATTCAAAAGCCTTGATAGACCTTAAACTTGACTATGTATATTTAAAATAGCTTTTTATGGCCTTTAGTCCAAAAAATGGCGTTTCGTCCGGCTTACTCACTTGGACTAATCAATCAGTGACATAGTGCGGGCCTTTGTCATACGCAATTTGTATTAAGTTCAGTTTAACTTTTTGGCAAAAACCACTGTAAACTATATTTAACAAGATTAGAGTTCCAAATCATTGAGTTGGAAGTTTTTTTGTCCGGGACCGGGCATAGCTCCTATAAGGCTTTTTTACTATACAAATTCTCTAAAGTACTAAGACTAAGCATTGAGGAATGGACTTGTTAAATTATTTTGTTTTTTTCAGTCGTATATAGAATTTGTATTATGTATACAAAAACCTTCTTATCCTTAAAATATTCATAATAAAATCGAACGATTTTCTAAAAATTAATAAAAAGTTTTTGGCGTTTGGAAATTCTGTGTACCAACCTATATTCTGCTCCCATGCCTATCTCAAAAAAGTGGTACTAGAATATAGCTTATTTTATCTCCTGTATATTAAGAACTTTATCCAAAAGATTAGATCAATTAAGTTGAATACCTCAGCAATGCTATGCAGATTTCGTATCAAGAAAATCAGTACATTTATTATTTATTTACTAAGCTTTGAAAAAGTTTAATTTCAAAAGGCAACGAAAATCATTAAAAACTACAAATTCTAAAGGGCCCTGGAGACGCTCGAACTTGGTGCGAGTGAACATAGTTCGACTAAACTCCGCAGACACAGAAACCATACTACTCGAACTTCATTATTTTTACGACTTATATGTCATTCACAATATTGACTGTCACATTGATTTTATTTTTATTCAGGTTATTTGAAATTTTTCTTTTTATTTTTTAATATTGAACTCAAAATTAAACCGTAATGTTCGAGTAAACATACGAAACCGGTCCGCAAACAGTCGAATCTGGTACGACAAACTACTAGCCCCGCCCTCGAACATCGAAAAATATCAAACTCCTTTTGATTTTGATCAGACCAAATTTTTGTTTAGTGACACCAAATAATTTATACTCGAACCAGCCCGCAGACAAATAAAATCAACTCGAACATAGTACTTCAACCATGTTCACTCGCACCAAGTTCGAGCGTCTCCAGAGCCCTTAAAGAAAATTTAAATTTCATATTAGAACACAACTAACATCCAAAACAGACACTACAATCGTTCTGACACCCATCGTTTCCATAGCAATTCATAATAATCAAAAATAACAAACAATGCTATTATTGAAAAATTGCCTTTCCAATACACCAACTTTATTTAATTAAGGAAATTAATTTTATGTTATACACCAACCTCATCATAATATTAAAAGCGAAAGCAGAGCTACTATAAAATGAAGCGGACATTTTGCCGGGTGTCACCTTCTATTTATATTTATTCAATGCTACAACCGAACACGTTTTAAAGACTGCATCAACCTAAGTAGGAACAACCTAAGAAAAATAACTAGTCTCCTCACTGGCCACTGCAAACTTAATAGACACCTAAACGTTCTTGGTCTAGTAAGCAGTCCAACATGCAGATTCTGCTGCACACAGGAGGAAACACCAGACCATATATTGGGAAAATGTGAAGCAATCATGCATCAAAGTGTTATTTATTTCATTTTCATTTATTTCAGTGGGAAAAGGTTAGCTTCCGGAATGCACCTCAGCACTAGCTGAGTAATGCGTTTGTAGGCTAACAATGGTAAAGTCCAAGCTTGGTCTCTTCGACAGCCGTGAGTCGAAGAATTAAACTCAAACCAATCGGACGCGCGTTTAATTTTATAGAAACAACCCCAACAAAAGGAAAAAACACCTTGGACACTACCAGGTGGAAGAGGGCGAACTTTCCTCCCTAACCCCGAGGCCACACGAGCAAGTACTTGCAAGCAAGTTGCAATACATACACATATGTTTACTAACACAAACAAACCCAAGCAACTTGCTTATCGACTGGCATGCAAGTTTTGAAGCCAGTAGTGAAGCAAGTTGGGAGACAAGCAAGTGGAATGCAAGTGGAAAGCAAGTGGGAGGCAAGTGGAATGCAAATTATGAATTTGACAGGCAGTGTATGTAGCCAACTTGCTTGCAAGTACTTGCTCGTGTGGCCTCAGGGTAAAAGTCCTCCAAATACTCAAATTTCTGAGAGAAATTAAGGTGGAGGAAGAACTGTAAGATGAGCAATCTCATCCAGTTTTTAGGTGGGGGCACAATAGATCTTAAAGTCGCAGTGCGACAACATCAATATTTAATTCATTCATTCATTCAACTTCTTGCATATAATAGTTTTAAAATTTCAAAATTTAGAACTGAGTGATGATATGCTGAAGAAAATAATTAATACCCCTTTAAGTTTCCTTTCATGATGCATTTTCAATCTTTTCTATAATTATCTTTCTTCTCCGACAAACGCACAATTACCGTTAGCTTTTAATTTTAAAAACTTTTTTTTCACAATATGCCTGTTTAGTAACGTGAAATTTTCACCAGGTTTCCAAACTTGGATTTTTTCTCCCATGGTTTCTGATAGCAAATTGCGAGAATTCCGCTCAGAAGAAGAAACTTTGAGGGCCAGTTGAAAAAACGTGGTTAAAATGTTTATCCTTGGTTCAGCAATTTGTATGCTATTTTTGGACGTTCGGAGTACTCCTTTTGCATACAACAACAAATCCTGGATAGTGTTGATAAATAAGTAAGTAAAGTGTTTCTTTGTTGTTGTTTTCCAAGGGAAATTTAACTGTGCTAGCTATGCACTTCCAAATAAAACACGACTGTTTAATGCAATCAAGAACTAAAATATACACGAAATATCACTTTCAACAAGTTTTTAATGTCGTTTTCGATTGGATTTATTTGGAATTGTTCCATTCCTATCGAATATGGAAAACCTTCTACTCCAAATTTTCAATATTCGATAGGAATGGAACAGTTCCACAATCCATTCGAAAACATCATTGGTCTGAAAAGTTTTTAATGTTTTGGGAAAACAAAAAGTCCCCTTTCACACGAAGAAACAAGTTGCTGGAGATTTTTTTTTAGACATTAGTTGTGTTTTTTTGCATGTCCAAATAAAATTGTGTGAAAAAAAACGACAACAAAGCAAATCAATTTACATGTTAAATAATAGTTAGCTAACTATTTAACTGGAGTTAACTTTTGTCCCGATAAAAACGGTACAGATTGTCGTTGTGTTATCGATAATTAGTATAGATATGTCAAATGTTTGTTGGTAAGATAATTCAAAACAAAATGGCAGACTGATGCATATGTTGAAATGTCCCGATGTCGTTTTTTTCGCCAAACTCCGTATGGATATGCAAAAAGACGCAGCTATTCTTTTAATTTCCTTTCCCACGAGGAAGCAAAACTCCAGGCAATTTTCGAAATTTCCTTTGAAAATCTATAAGTTGAACACATCTTAACCTAGATGTGAAAGGAAATGTCGAAAAAATCTCATCAAATACTCGTTCACCCGTCCTGCCCTTCTCACTATGGAACTGAAAGTTTGTAGCAACTCGTAGTTTCCTCGTGTGTAAGGAGACAAGGGAGTTATAGGAATGACCAATGAAAAACGACATAAATTAGCTGCTTTTTTTGTGTGTCCATATGGAGTCTGGTGAAAGGAACAACATCGGGACATTTTAACATTTTATTTACCTTTCGCCTTGGTCTGCCATTTTGTATTGAACTATCCTACCAATAAACATTTTTGACATTTCTATGTTAGCTGCGTTTTATTATCTCCGGGTCTGGGTCGAGGTTATCTTTTAACATGTATTACAAAAACAACATGGGATCCAGGTTTCTATCGAGGTTAATTTCAATAACCCAGATACAGGTTTTCACTCTGACCGGCAGGGGCTATTTACCATTGTGAATTATGTCAGCAGTGGCTCTCCCAAACCAACGCGAAATCATAGCGAATCATTTGCAAAGACAGACTTTTGTTGTTGTTTAGCATTGTGTATCTTTCATATTTTGTATGAAGGCTCTCCCAAACCAACGCGAAAAATTCACCAACATGACTGCGTCATCAGCGAATGTTTCGCGTTGGTTTGGGAGAGCCTTTAGGAATAGAGAGGAAAAGAGACAGGCATTAAATGAAAAAACAAATACACATAAGAAAAAAAGAGACTATAATATTCAGCACGGTTTTACACTAACCCGCATCGTTTTATTTTCATGAGGTGAACCATATGGGTTATGAGTGATAATAAAACGCGGCAGTTAACTATCGATAACACAACTACAATCGTAGTTTGGCATTACCGTCTTTACCGGGACCAAAGCTTACTCCAGTTTATTATCTGGACAAAGCTAACTCTAAATGGACATAGTTGTTGTTGTATTAATTTAACATGAAACTTTAGTATTTAGTATTTGCTTTGCTGTCGATTTTTTCACACAATTTTATTATTTTATTTTGACTCGCAAAAAAACAATTGATAATTTTCTATTTATTGTGAATCATGCCTAATCTGTTTCTATTCACAATAACAAATGTCATTGTTCATCGACAAATCACAATTTCCAAACACCTCCCTTTCAGAAGAAAAACCGAATTTGTTCATTTGTTTTGTTTTGAAAAACAACAAGCAAAAATCGGTGGTTAAGTGGTTGATGCGTTTTCAATTTTTGAATTAAAATGCCCGCTCTTTTCTGATTTTTGTTGTAAAACCATTTATTTCTTAATTTAAAATATACAATTTCGTGTAACACTACTTGTTTTACTATAAAAAGAATTATGCTACCGAGCTTAAAAGGAGTTTTCCCCAAACCAAGTGAGTAGCTTACAATCGGCCCAACATAACTGCACTGCAACTGGTGTTGCCAAAGAAACCACCAATGAACCCCCCTTTTGAATAAAGTACATTTTTGCCTTTTTTTTATTAAAGAAACTCAATATAAACGTGATTTTCTACGTGAAAATAAACTTCATTTAAAAGATTTACAAAAAACTTCAAGTCGTCTGCAATTGGCACAAAAAGTCGAGGAAGAAGAACAAAAGTTAGCGGAATTACGAAGGCGTCAGCGATTGCGACATAAATCTTTAGATGCAAGAGCATTTCCAGTAACACAGAGAAGACCTAGTTCAGGATGTTCTTGTGATTGTGGGAAGACTATACAAACTGAAATCTCGTGCAGACGACCAGAATCGGCAGTTTCTAGAAAAGTAGAGACTTGCACAAGAGAAGTACAAACCGATGATATTCTCGACGAAGAGTTCCTCTATCAGGCTCTCAAGAGGTATAATTATATTGGCATAAATACCAATGTTGACTAAGCACTTAGTAAAAATACAAATATTTTATTTTAGATGCTCATCTACAGATATAAGACTGGAAGGATTAAGCGGAAAAGTGAGTACCTACCTAATACCTACCTACATTTTTAGTTTCATGAGATTTGGACTATCTACCTACCTATAGTTTATTTTACAATTACATATTTATATTTTCGGTACAAAATGATCCAAAATAATTATTTTTATTTTTTTTTTATATGAGCTTTAACAGAACTTTGGGCTAAATTCGAAGAAATTCGTAGTTTTGGGAGGTACGCGAACAGACAAGATAAGTGTAAAAAGTTAGTTTTAAAAAATATTTTTCGTTAGAGAGATTTCGTAAGTCGTCAATGCCATGTTTAAACGAAATGCATTAAGCTCTGTTCTTAACGTTTTTTTTTTAGATATATATTGGCTATCCCTGTGTAAATCAAATATTCTGAACTTTAAACCATTGTGCGGAGAAGCGTCCTACATATAAGGAATTCCATATTTTCACAACACGAACAATTAGAGTAGTTGAAGGTTTGAACTTGAATGAGAAGTTTTCTATAGGCTGGAGTTATAGCTATTTCATGGGTGTCAAGTCAATCATTAGATTCCTTTAGTGGTGCTCAGAGTATTATGAGAAGGTATGAGTTATGAGAATGAGGGTTTATAAGTACCTAAATGCATCGTGCTATCGAATGCAAGAGTCTTTCTTTTTTTTCTCTGGCTTTGGTGGTGGTGGGTAGATTTAAAAATTATATTATTTTTACTATTTATGAGTTAGAGGCTTTACCTTTTCAATAAACTTTAAAGGATCCCCCAAACCAACGCGAAACATTCTCCGACGACGCGAAATCATTTACAATAATACAAAATATGAAAGATACACAGTGCAAAACAACAACAAAATGACTGCGAATGATTCGCTATGATTTCGCGTTCGTTTGGGAGAGCCTTAAAAAAAATAGGAAATTATCAATCATTTTCTAAAGGCTTGCTTTGATGATTCCATTAACAGAACCTATTATGTATTTTAGCTTTTTTGGTGAAATTTGAAAATGAACATGTTAGTTTAAAAATGAAAAACTTGGGGGTATGTGTATAGGATATTTCAATGAAATTTTGTATTTCGAATGGCAAATCTGTGAACTAAAATCTGAAATTTCGTTTCAATGGAAAACATTTATAACACATTTTTAACGTTATGTGAAAAACAATATTATGGACTAAGGACAGCTGCAGCATGAAGCAATTGGTTGACAGTTGTTAGTCTATAGAAGGGGCCAATAGTCGTACCAAGGCTTTCGTATGCACCATGATTATTTCAATGTGCATGCAAAAACATTCGTTTATTTGAAGCATATAAATGATCCCCCAAACCAACGCGAATTATTCGCTGACGACACGAAATCATTCACAATAACTAAAAATTTGAAAGATACTCAATGCTAAACAACAACAAAAAATTGTCTGCGAATTATTCGCTATGATTTCGCGTTGGTTTGGGGGAGCCTTTAGCCGGCGAAACATTCGCCAACGACTGTTTTTTGTTGTTGTTTGGGGTTGTGTTTTTGTCAAATTTTGTGCTATTGTGAATGATTCGCTGCGAATTTGCGAAATCATAGCGAATCATTCGCAGTCAGTTTTTTGTTGTTGTTTTGCATTCTGTATCTTTTATATTTTGAAATATTGTGAATGATTTCGCGTCGTCGGCGAATGTTTCGCGTTGGTTTGGGGGATCCTTTAAAGCGTTGAGTTTTCGCCACAGCTTTATTTGAATCTTTAAAGGACTCAATTACTATTTAGCCCAAAATACTTTACTCTTGATGGTGTTCACAGCCCAGGGTAGGCTACGGCCTCAACCAACAAGCCTCCCCAGCCAGCTTTGTCTCTAGCTAGCCGCCTCCAGTTGCCGAGATAAGACATGGCTCATAATTTGTCTCTATCAACGCTATCATATGCAACTTTAAAATCAATAAAGGGGTGGTTTGTATCTTTCTGGAATTCCTTCAGATCCTCTTCATCGAGCCAGGAGTTTCGTTTTGTTCACCTAGTAAAACCCAGCACATCAGTGGTGATACTTTTGATGGCTTGTTGACAATATCTCCTGTGTACTCCATGCTGGTAGCGTACTTGCTGATAAATAAAGGAAGACGTGGTCGGCAAAAGTTCTTGCGATCTCTTGCAATTTTAGCTTTTCGACATTAAATATTTTCACAGCATTTCTTTGAAGTTGTGGTGTCGTGTATATCCGCATATGTACTTGGTATAATAATAAGTAGTGGTAGATACAAGATACTGAAAGTATGTCTGGCGTCTATCGCGATGGTATCAATTTGACAGTTTTTTTTATCACAAGACCGCCAAGTCCCTTTGTGTATATGTATCAAGGTGTGCTAGCTATGATGACATTTCGTAGTACCTCGTAGCATAATGGTTAGTGCGTTAGACTGTTAGTCTTTTTCTTTTCCGTTGGGGTGTGGATGCAGATCAGCGTGATGTTCTTAAACTTGGCTTTGATGGGGATTGTGACCATACATTATTAAATCCCAAGACTTTTTGCCTAAGTCTTCCTCTTATCACAAACCCACAACCAAATATCCACTGATCCTGCTCCTGGTAACACTTTCCGTAGTAGATGTCACACGATTTCATTTCATTGCACTTCTTGGATAGCTGTAGCGTCAGCCTTAAGTCTATCCAGGGTCTCCACTAATTGTTCGGCTGCACGTGGTTTGTATGATGACAGTACATTCCACGTGCAGATCCAAAATTCGTTGTGCTTGTTTCGTTTGCTGGGGTGGTCAACATTAAAATCATCCGTATCCGAGGCTTGTTGTTGTTTCGGAACCAGTATTTTTTTTACATGGTGGGGAAGCTACTCCGACGAACAACCCCATCCTGGAGAGCCAGACTCTTAAATACCTAAAAAAAAGTGGAGAGCCGGTTGAAACCGATCCTTGTAAGCCTGAGCTTCTAACAGTCGGAGTAGCACATATAAGGTGTTCACCAAGTAGTTCAACCTTACTGGAACTGTAGACGCCATCGTTGATTCCATGTTGGGAATTCATGCCCTCCAATCCAATCGTTGGAGTGCATTGATGGGAACACTCTTTTGTTGCAGGTTAATTATTAGCAGCAGCCTACTCAACTTGGATCTGTCGACCATGGGGGCGCTTCCGCAAAAATTAGTTACGCGATTGCATAGCTCTAGGTTTCACCGTAGTAGTCACCATAAGCCCCACCGCTTCGTCAAAAGCCCGTGCGCGGTTAGCCAAAAATACGGTCTACAATAAATAATTTTACGTTGACCTCAAATATCTGACCTTTTAGATGTAGCTCGTAAGCTCAACTAGCTTAACCCAATACTACCTATGATTATTTCAAAAATATCCTTTCAAATTTCGCGTCCTTGCTCCACTAAGGCGGTGTGTAAAAACTATCCGTTTGTAAGAAACTTGTTTTGCAAGGCAAACAAATAGTAGTATCCACGTTCGCAGTTACATGATATGTGCAAGTGAGGTGGTCACGCTTTATTTTTATTTTTCATTTAAGTCTCGTACCTTAAGTGTGCCAAAATGAGACTTCTTAGCTGTATACTTAAAGTGATATTTGTTTTAGATTTCGCATTCCGATCATGCCCTTAATCACAAGCAACTACCTGACTCAATGCCAGACAATCACTCTGAACCGGACTTTCATTTTGAGAACCTAGCCATAGATACAGAAAGACTTCAAACAACAACAGCCAGCAGCACTCAAATAAGTAGCAAACGAACGACCAGAAGGATACATGAACTAGGAGGTAAGTTTTGTAATTCTTTGAACTTTTTTTTAATCGAATTTCTTCTTTTTTGTTTGTCTATAGACCGACAAGATGTCCGTTTGCCAAAGTATCTAGAAAGACAAAAACGAGAAAAGGAAGAACTTAAACAAAAAGAACTCCAACGGGACCGAAATTGTCCCTTTGGCTTTGAGCCACTGACTGAAGAGGAACGAATAAAAGCTCTTAATATAGCACAGAGAAGTACGTAAGCGATCACATTTAGACATCTTCTTAACTTAACTTCTTTATCTCCATAGAATTTAAAGATCTCATTGGAGAACTGAATCGAATGCCAATGACAACAGAAACCCTTCGTATTCGAAGTCGAAAAGTTGAAATTGAACGTGAATTGATTGACCTCGAGAATGATATACGAATATTTTCTAAACCAAAAGTTTACGTGAAGATGAATGGAGTTTTTTGAAAGAAAACAAACATCTCCATTTACAACTGGTTTTAGTGGTCTTATGCAATGTTTATTTACTGTGATCCTTATCTAAAATAACGACGGCGACAGTGTATGTACACTTATAAAAATAAAATGTTTCGATCAATTGTGAAATAAATTAATTTGGTTGTTTATCTTAAAAAAAATTCTCACACACACAAAACTAGTTTTTGGGGGAATTTTTGTGTCCTAACGAAATGACTATTGGGACATAAAATACAAAAAAAAAATCGAACTTTTATCTTATCTTTTTTTTCGTAGAATTTTTGTGCGATATAGAGGTATATTTTTTTTATTTGGTTTAGCTTAGATAGTACTATGATATGATTCAACAGTGTCAATGAGTGGTTAATAATATGTTTACTGACACCTGCTTGTGAGGTGTATCTGTGTGTATAATTGGAATTAGGTGTAGCTAAAGATAAGACTTATTTGAACTGTAATATAGGAAAACTTAATCGAATGCCGATAAAAATATTTACATAAAATTTTACTTTCGTTATTCATATTCGATATTAGTGTAGACATTGAATATAACACATACACTTGCATATTTACTTCCTGTTTGGCTTAAGTGAGGCGATGAGGGCACATTTGAGGTTGTGCACATGAATAAAGGCAACAAGCCTTTTTCGTACAGACTATTCAAATTGCACGTAGTTCATTTTTTGATCAGGTCAAGACTTTTTGTCTGCTAAATAATTTAATATTAAAGATCTGTCTCCAATCTTATTTAGCCAGTTTATATTTCTGAGATCTCAGAGGACTGAGAGAGCTCAAAAATATAAACATTTTTCCCTTAAAAACTGAGACTATAAGTTTTTGGATTCGCTTGCTCAATTATTTTGAGTAAATTACATAAGAAGAAAAGAAAAAGAGAGTTGTTTTTACTTCTATGTGAGGAATTTTGCATATTTTTTTCTCCTCTATCTCTCCTCTATCTATCAAAAAACGGAGGAAAATTACTGAGCGCTCAAGAAATAGGTATAAACTGGTTTATTAATTATCATTTGGGAATCCGTTCGTTACCGGTTTCCACTTAAAATAGATTATAACGACTTCTTCAATGACGAATGCCCTTTATGCCAGAAGATTTATGGAAACGAAAATGATAAGAGTCAAATTTACGATCGTCTGAGTATTTATATGCTAGGTTAAAAGAATATATAAAGGAACTATGGGGTCTATCGTGAATAAAATATCCCTCCTTCGAAAATAGGAAACGTGAATTATGGTCGAAAACTTTCCTCAGAATTTAGTGGTATTGGGAATCAATTTTCCATTCTCACATAAGATGCTAAGATCACGGCGCATAAAAGGTGAACAATTCATTGGTAATTGTTACTTAGAAAATAAAATTTGTAGTTAAATAATAGACAGTCACCCAAGATATACAAATTTTCTTGTCTAATTTCTTCAAATTTCATCGTGTTTGTATTTCTTTTCGCAATATTCTCCTGATCGTAAATTAAAAAATAATCAGTTATCTAATATTGTTTATCATTGGAATTTGTTGTTGTAAAAACTCAGAAGTTGTAAAAAATTTTTTGATAGGTATCCAATGACTTGCTGTTCTGATGAAAATAAATGAGAAATACCAATTGTAAACACATTTTAGCTTATTGTTGCAAAGACCCTGTTAACACAATAGTGTTTTACTTGCTTGCAAGCGAACATATGTTTTTCGATCAAAATTACAGAAAAAATCGTTTCCCTCTACCCAGAAGTCTCTCATCAGTGTTGTAAAGGGGCGGAATTTCAGCACGACGGACGTTCCCAAAATGGGTCATACCAAAATGTATTTTTATCTTCGATCAACCACATTTTGTTTTTTCAAATGCTGCAACATAGATAGTAGTTTTTTATTTATTTTGATAATAATAAAAATATTAACGGCTTGGTCGCATGTAATTGCTCTTATAGTTCAACTTGCTTGGAACTTCAGATCTTTTAAAAAATATTTAAGTAATTAAAAAACATATATAACGAAGCATTAAACGCTTTCTTTCAATTATAAAACAACTCGCAAGATTGTGATTGAAATCGGTAGAGCAATTAATGAGAAAGTCAAAATAAAAAAAATGTTATATGGAATGTACTGCTAATAACAGTTTTTAGTACATTATTTATAACAAAGTTCAACTTGTTTTGTTAATTGTCTGTGTAAAGTGAACCGAAAATAATAATAGATAAATGTCTCCACAAGAATCAATTGCCTCGATTCCAACAAATCTTCTTGTTCAAAAACCATTTTCTCGTAAAAAATATCTTCTTCCAAATCTGGATTATAGATCTATTTCTGAAGGAAACAATAAACAAAATTGAACTGAAAATGGCAAAACCAACCATATCCACACACGCAATTACTTTCAGCAAGTAGGTACTCTCAGCAATTAATTTCAGCAAGTACTTCCTTGCACGGTGTGGCGACCTGAAAAGTACTTGTAATTGTAACCCCGGTTGGGGCATAGCATAGGGCTAATCTTTAAAAGCCTGCAATTTCCTCGAAATGGTAGATGTGACTTTCCAGGTTTCATAAGCATATAACAGCACGGATTTGACATTGGATTCGAAGAATCTCAACCTACTGTGTAAAGATATTTGACTGGATTTACAAATTGGGGACAGAGTACCGAAGGCAGGTCTGTTCCTTTACTTTGAATTTCTGTGATTTGACACAAGTTTGGACTAAAAGTCACTGAAACCCAAAGTAAAGGATCAGACCTATTAATTCTACTTTTAACGTCCAGATCCGTATCGCCATTTGCAGAAACAATACTGCCAAGGTAGTTAAACTGATGATGTTTATAGAAAGTTTACTTTACAAAAGTAATAAACATTTTTAGCAATTAAAATGCAAAATTTTCGATTTCACAAAAATTTGCAAATTGGATATTTGCTTTTTTAGAAGCAAAGGTACAGATTTTTTACCTACCTATTTGAATATTTTACCAAAAACCTGAAATGTGATTTTATTACAAACATTTTGGAAATTTGAAAATAAGAACTTCAAGCTAAATCGTTAGAGCTGGGATCGAATTCGAATCGCCAAATCGAATCATAAAACGGTAGACGTATATTTACTGTACATACATATGAAAACTCATTAACAGCACGTAATTAAAGACTCGCTGATTCATTTATTTATCTGACTCATCATTGTATATAGTCCAGTAACCTTGTAGTTTCATAGGAGGGTATATTTAAATGGTCAAATAACTATGTACATATATTATATATTAACTGGGGTGGTAGAGATTTGACTAGAGGGTGAATTTTGCACACCATCAATTTGATCATGCAAAAGTTGATGAAATATTTCAGAATTTTGAACAAAACAATTATAGAATAAAGTTATTGCTCTTCTCCTACTAAACTGTTTGGCATTTATTGGAGTAAATGAAATAGGAGAGGTAGTATAGGGGCAAATACGAAAGGCTTCCACCAATCATTTGGAATTCCGTTCAGCTCTGACAAAAGAATCTAATTCCAGTATAAAGTTATACCATATTTAAATATGTACACCATTCATTTGAAATTCATAGTTCTATGGGTAAAGCGAAATTGATTCCATGCATTAAGGATTAAGCTATTCGAAGCAGTGGCGACGCGTGAATAAAAACTATAGTCGTTCACTTCATTTATTTTAACTTTGTTATTTTTTTAAACTTAAGATTTTTAGTTGTAGTGAGCTTAGAGCAAGCTGCGACCTACAATCAGAGGCTCATGATTTAAGTTTACACAAATTTTGGTATTATCTATGTTCCTCCTAGTTTTTTTATTCAAATTTTCTCGATTTGTTTAAAAATATTTGCACTATACTTTTGTGATATTAACTGTTTTCCTCAAAAGTTTTCGTTTCAGTAGTTGTCTTAGAAAAGGTAGATTTTAAATCTTTTAAGTTAAGAAAACGATTTTCAAACAAATAATTTATAAGTTTCTGAAAAAAAATTGCATTTATTATTTATAGATGCGATGTAAGAAAAACAGTGGTTTAGTAAACCAAAAATGTAGTTAAAAATGATTTTTAAAAATGCCCTACAAAAATAAATGAATAGATTCAACACCCTAAAAGCATTGACGAACAAAATCATAAGAAATTGTTCTACTTCAAACAATGCCTATAGTTGGTGACATTAAAAAATTAATAAGAGACCTACTTTCTCTGTTTATGTAACCATCTCTTTTTTTCAAAAACCTAATACCTACCTACCTACATACCTATTCCTGATTTTAGACACTTTTTTTTCTTAAAATTCTAAATCAGCTAAAAAACCCTCCTTTATTGCAGGATCGTATTCATAAATATTATAATAAATGAGCCCCTAAATACAATTTTTACTTTTGTTCTACCACCCATCCATTTAGCTATTAAGGCTCTCCCAAACCAACGCGAAACATTCGCCGACGACGCGAAATCATTCACAATAATACAAAATTTGAAAGATACACAATGCCAAGCAACAACAAAAAAACGCCTTTGCGAATGATTCGCTATAATTTCGCGTTGGTTTGGGAGAGCCTTTATAATGTTCGATTTCACGTTATATTAATTTTTAAATGCACTCAATTTTGATTTGAAATTTAACTCTTCTTAAGGAACCCAGACCCAGAGAAGTTTCACATAAAAAAAACTCAATCCCTTGAACAAATCTGTAGATGCCCATTTCGTTCATATTCTTCTTGCACGAATAGCAAAAGGCATCATACAACAACCACTCATACTTTGCGCATCCATCCTATATAAAACACAAAGCACAAGAACCACCACCATCAGAAACCATCCCGACCAAACACCAAGCAAACAAAATTTGAGTGTAAAAACTTGAACAAATCTCACTAGACTTGCTTGAATTCGTTCACAAATAATTTGAACGAATAGGTCGGTAGTTTTTTTTTTATTTATACTTTTTTTTTGTTGTTTGTATGCTTTTAGTGGTTACATTTCGTTCACAATTCATGTGAACGAGTTGAAGGTTAAAAATGAGTAGGAATGTTGCTGTCACAGTAGCAGGTTTTTTGTTTGTGTTTATTTTAACTACGTGCACAAAAGGGTTGCACGAGTTGAAAAATTGGAGATTGAGTGCGAAATCGAAGAAAACTAGTAGAAAAGCAAAAGAATTTTGTGGGTGGTTAGGTTAATTTATGAAACTTTTATCATAATAATTTTATCTGAAAGCTAGTCGTGCATGAACGAATTGAACAATAGGACTCCTCGCCACTGATTCGAAGTAAAACGTGTCGGAAAGGTTTTTAGTCTGGATATTGGAAAGTTAAAGCTCTTAGTGTTAGAAAATTTTTCAGAACTTTTGTTTGTTTTAATTATAAAAAGAAATAAAATAAAAAAAGGGGGTAATACAATTAACCTGCACATAGAGAAAACAAACTCACCTAAATTCTAGATTTCTAGAAGTGATTGGATATTACTCAAGAGCATCACTTTTTTCTTCGTGTCACATCTTAAGCATGTACATATTGTACATACATATGTATCTACTTTTTACACAGTGTGTTGTGAAGTGAATATAAATACACGATTAAGTTATCTGATACATTAATGCACGACTTCGAGTACTTTCAAACGTTAAGTTCTTCAATGGGATAAATGTACTTATTCATTTCTTCGTGACTAATGTTAGACTACTTCGTGAGTTTGATTCACGTATGCAACGTCAAATTTATTATAGCAACAACAAAAAAAAAGACGTTAAGCCCAAAAAGTATATGTACATGGAATGGCATTTAGTTTGTAAGAAAATGTAAGTGTTAAAAAAATAATCAGAAATTTGCCAATATTTATTATGAAATAAGCTTTAAGATTGTGAATGGGCATTATGATTAAAATTATCCAAAAAATACATTTTGGGGCCAAAAACCCCTTGAGGTGAGTCAAAAGAACATTGTAATCAGAATGCAAACAAAAATTTAAACTTACATATTGAAAAGTTTTTTTTTTTTCTTTTTTTTAAACTCACCTCCATACTGTCATCAAGCTTCACATTTATCGGATTATTATTACTATCACCATTTGAAATTTTTTTGCCATTCTTTGGTATTTTATCACTATCGATTTTATACTCGTTCATCAAATACATTGCAGCATCAGAATGTGGTGGGGCTTTCATGAATCTCTCTGTCATATCTCCTTCATTGAGACCTTTAAGTGTGTTAATTCCTCCAGGATGGTTTTTCATAAATCTTTTTATATCATAGTAGTTTTGTTTGTATTTAACAATGAATTCTTGATTTTCATTGTATTTTGTTCCCGTTTCAACCATTTTGAATTTGGCTTATATAACATCAACTGAAAAAAAAAACAAATGTATTACATTTTCAATAATTTATTTTACTTTTAGATTTCGTATACGAATATTACTTAGAATGGAAGGGGACTAAGAAAAACTTAGGAAGTGTTTCGCTGCTCATAGGTTTTTATTATTAGGCCACGATGTAAGTTTTACTTACCACTTATGTAAGTCTTACAGAAGCAACTTACAAGTGGCTTTACATTACAGATGAACTTACAGTAAAAAATATTTCCGTAAGTTTGAACCCTTATCACTGCCGTTTGAGTAAGCTGTGAGAGTTCCGTAAGTTGGAAAAAACGTTTTTATACTTGTAAGTTTTTCTTTCAACTTACAGCTTACGTAAGTTGATAAATTTACAGTAAGTCAATTTCAGAGATGTTTACACTTGTAATTTTATCAAAAGTTGCTTCCGTAAGTAACTTACGAAAGTTAAACTTACATGTGTAACCTTGGCCTTAGTGAAATAAAGCAAAAACTTTTTAAATATCGGGCAGTAATTTATTTTGTTAACTTCGGGCTTGAAAAAAACACACCTTTTTATTCAACAACAAAAAAAGAAATATTTAGAATCCAATATTATTGTGCCTACTTAGAAGTACATACATACCGAGCAAAATTTAACAAAATCGGTCAAAATATTAACCAGTTAAGGCTCTCCCAAACGGTGGGAAACATTCGCAGACGACAGTTTGTTGATATTCAGAGACTCTGTATCAAATTTGAAAAAAAAAAAACGGTTAACCCGTTTAGACACAAACCGACGCGATGGACAGTATGACGAAAATCACTTTTTTGGATGTCTCTTTCATCGTAATGTAATAATTGATTAAAAATTTTAACACAAAACCAATAATTACCCTATGAAAACAGAAAACAAAATGTATGCGAAGGCAGTTTCCGTTAAACGACGACAAACGATGGACCGGAGATTTCAACTCACAAAACCTCGATGTGTTCATTTAAAGTTTCATCGCTTGAAATATAATCTATGTTTCGCCAATCTCTGATCTTATAATATTCAACAAGCACATGGTTGCAGTCGGGTAAGGGATCAGCAGGATTATTTCACAATTTATTGCAAAACTTGCGGGGGCTATATTTGTTTGAAAATTGTTGTCTTAAATTTGATTTCACGTTATCTTGTATTTTTCGCAGTTTTTTTCGCTATTTAAATTAATTGTTATTGACCAGTAGATCACACTAACAGGCTCTTATGATTGAATGCTTTTAAAGTGATTATACATTGAAGATAAGAACATTGGTCTATTGAAGCATGTAATGATTATGATTAGGAAGTAATGATGACTGATGAGGATGACTAATGACAATGAGTAATAAAATCCACAGCTGTTTTTACAATGTGTTATTAAAAATAATACTATTTATAGTCATCATTATTATATCGTATTAATTTATAATATGCCTTCTAGCTAAACTATGTACGTTATATTTGATTTTATACAAACATTGTTCCGGGTATAATTAATGTGATATCTAAACTATTGAAAAACGAATGTTTTAAATTCGTGGGACTAATAGTTTCTGTAAAATCGGATATTAACATTGGCTCTCGGAAATTACCCTGGATTTTCTTTTGGAAAAAAGCCCAGCAACTTTTCTGGAATAAATTTAGGAAATTGTCCCGGAATTTGAGTAGGAAATCGAACCAGAAAGTTGGAAATCTCCGCAGATCGCCTTAAAAAATAAAATGCACGACTGGATCGCACGTACTTGCTCTTATGTTCAAGTTGTGTGGAACTTAAGAACTTTAAAAAATATTCAAGTAATTATAGAAAAAGTATAAAAAAGCATTTAAATCGTTCTTTTAATTAATTAAACAGCCTGATAAATAACTTAGAGCGCAAAAAAAAGTATGCCATTTGATTACTTAAAAAAATATCAATAAAATTTTTAAATCGTTGGAGCCGTTTTCTTAAAAATTAATTTTTTGTATATAAAATTTTTGTAACATTTTTCAAAAAAAAATTTGGTATGCCAATTTTGAGTATATATTAATATACATTTAAAACTTAAATTTCAAAACAATTCATCAACCCGTTTTTGAAATATTGAATTTTCAAAAAAAAATTTGTAATCTTTTTTTAAAAATCCAAAATTTATTTTTTCAAAAATTTTGGTATGCAGTATTATTTATATTCTAACAAAGCTTTTGTGCAAAAATTTTTCTTGAAATCGGATGAGCGGTTAATGAGAAAACCAAAAATCAAAAAAACCGTTATATGACAGGTACCGTTAATAAATGTTTTTGGTGATTTTTTTTCTTACTTAAAGGTATATCATATCTACAATAATACACTGATTTTTTTTTATCAAAATCGTTATAGCCGTTTTTGAGATAAATAAGCTTTTCCTTAACGGTTGTATGGCAAGTACCGTTATTTTTTGAGCTAAAAAAAAATTTCAATTTCCCCTCTGGAGAGTTACAAAAAAACCTTAAGTTCAAAATTTGAACAAAATCGCTTCAGTGGTTTAGGCTGTAGGTTGAGGTACGGACAGACAGACAGACAGACAGACAGACAGACAGACAGACACACAGACAGACAGACAGACAGAATTGTGCCACCCACTTTTTTCGTGTTCTCTATCATCGTAATATCATGTTTGATTGTTATCTCGAAATTTTTTTTTTGCACGAATCCAAAACTTGCCCTATAGTACCTATATCGCAAGTAAAAAGACCAGAAAGAGAAATGGAAATATGGCCGGAAAAACTCCGGATTAATTTCCCAAAAGTATAATGGAAATTACGCCAGAGAAAAAGAAAAAAATGCTTTTCCTGTTTGATTTCCAAAAAGTTTTTTTTTCTTGAAAAAAACAGCAGAATTTGTATGGCGAATTTTCTTGGATTTTTTTTGTTCAAAACAAAATCCGGGGTAGTTTCCGAGAGCCTTTATATTTACCCCCCTTCTTGAGAAACTGACTAAAATAATTTAGATGAAAACCCGGAACTCAGAGTGTCTTTGAAGTCCGTAGAACTAGAATAAAATGGACTAAATGTATAACATTTAATTTCCATAAACTTAACATCACACCTGAAAAAAACAATCTAGTTATTAACGGGGAACTAGAAAGCTTTACATTGATCCTAACAAGGCTCTAGCAAGGGTAACTGTCGATTTTCTCTAGGGCCTCACCAGTTAAGCAACCTTTTGCCTCTAGAGACAAAAAAAAAGTTGTCGTCACTGGGATTCGATCCTGTGATCTTCTGATTACTAGTCCAATCTACTGAGCTATTTCGAATACAGTTCCGTAATGTTGAAAATGAAAAACTATATACAAACCTAAATTTTTCTTACTATTGTATGATGGGTATAAAATATTGTTTTTTTTTGTTTTTGTCTTATATGGGGTATTTGTGATGTGATAACAAGACTTATCCGACAAGTTTTTACTAGCGAGGGCCTCACGAGTATTTGACAAGTTTTCCTTGTCTTAATTTCCCCTACCAAAGATTTTCCAGGGCCTTGATTAAACTTGACAAAAACTTACCATTTTTCCAGGTGAGATTTTAACTCACGACAACACGAAAATTTCAACTAACCCTTTGACATGAATTTTTGAAAAATTCCATGCTCTTTATATTAAAAAAATTATAATTTACGAATATGGTGGCTGTTTTCATATTCGGTTACAAATTGAAAACGGCCAACAAAAAGATACCGGAATTGAAAACGTCAAAAAGTGGCGAATTGTGGATCCATTCGTGTTTCCTTTAAGCCAAGAAATCAGCCAAATTATGGAAAAAATGGCGGAAAGTTGGATTTTGGTACAAAGCATCCCCATGGTATTCTAAGAAAGCTGTAAAAGTCCCCATGGATATGAGCGCCGCTAACAATTTGACGGGGGGTCAAAGCGGTTTTTAAAAGATATCTTCGGTAACTCTTACAGAAAAATATCAAGGACTAGGTTGTATTTTTTTATCAAAAGAGTGACCGTTTTCGAAATAATTCAATCGGTAGAGTTACGGATTTTATGTTTCTGTTTAAAATGTAGGTATAGGTACTCTTGTACACCACCTTTGAGGTTGAGTACAAAGTGAGTTTTTCTTGGGTGCTATCCCCCAGGAAAATTATAAAACAGTTCTAAAAAATATATTCAGGGATTTATTTGTAGGTTTTGGGAAAGTTCAGATCTGATTTTCTTTCTTTTCCATTGCCTTACGTTCTTCTTACTTTCATGAATACAAAAATAAGATACAAAACCACAAAACGCTTTTTTGCTATTGTAGCTTTTGTAAGTCAGAAGAACGTTAGTCCCCTTTCACACGTAGAAACAAGTTGCTGGAGATTTTTTTGACGTTTTCTTTTAATCTCCTTAAAAATCTCTTGTATACCTTTCACAAGGGGAAACAAATCTCCAATTTTTTAAATTTCCTTTGAAAGTCTATTGGTTGAACACACCTTAACCTAGATGTGAAAGGAAATGTCAACAAATCTGCTGAAATCCTCCACCGGGGAGATTCTGTTCGCCCCTCTTTCCTTCTGCCCTTCTTACCTAGGAACTAAAAATTGCTGACAACTCAGTTTCTTCGTGTGAAAGAAAGGGCACTAAGGCAATGGAAAAGAAACGATATCAGATCTGGAGCAGCGTTACCTTTGAGAATAAAAAAAAAAAAGAGTCAAAAAAAGGAGTCCTGGGCGAAAAAAAGAGTCACCCATAAAATTTTAATAAAACACCAATATATGTATTTTAAACGTTATAACAGTTTCTTAAAACCAAAAAAGTTTGGGGCGCCAAAATTGAATTTTCCTGGGGCGGCAAAAGTCCCAGGTTCGGCACCGATTATTATTATTCAATTGTTTCCACAAACTTCTGACGAACAGCTCTGACGAGTACGTCAAAACGATTGTTACGCATCCACTTCCACTTTAACCAATTCTTCTGACGAACAGGTTTGCCAGCACGTTACTTGATACAATCGTGGATTGTCGGTCGTCGGTCAACATGAAAAAAAATATTTTCGGCAGCACGTAATTGGAGACGAGTTTCATTGTGATTTCCACTTAAAAATGTCATTGTAAAATGTTAACTAAAAAGTGAAATGTCAGATTGGTATTTTTCAAAATAAATTTTGTTGATATAACTTCAAATAGTTTTTATCGTCCCGGTTGTTATTATTATTGCCAGGAAAATGATTGTGTCCAACCTTAAAAAGGATTTTGCTATGGGGGCTCCATCAATTAGGTACCCTACTGCTTATAAACCGGCGCACTCGATTATTTTTTTCCTCCAAGTTGTCGATCTTTTCTTGCATGTACATATGCACCTCCGCTTTTGCTTTTCTTATGGCCTTTTCGATTGGGGGCAGAATGACAGTTCTTGTTCTGAAAAGTACAGAAAATTGTTCTGTTCGGATTGCCAATCGAAAAGGCCATTAAGAAAATCATTGCTGACGACAACTATTTTCTGTCGAGTGCAAACTATTGTTTCAAACGTCATTTTCGAGTTTGTGTGCTACCAACTGTGACAATACAATCGAGGACACTGGATTGAACCAACATAAGTGCTGCGAATGCTCGATTGTATCGTTAAAACTCTATTGAATCAAGTTATGTGCTGGCACCCCAGTTCTGACGAATACGTCAGAACGACTGTTCGTCATAATACGCATCCACTGTAACTGTAAGCTAACATGTGTTCAAAAACCGGCTTTATAAGAGCGAGTGTGTTGATTTTGGCAACTATGTATTTTAAATTTTGAAAAAAAAAAAAAAAAAAAAAAATAGATGGCAATGCTTAAACTTCGAAAAATTTTAAATTTTACTTTTATTTTTGACTTAACTAGTCATGAATGAATAATACACCCATTCTAATCTACATAACAAGTCCCTAAAAATAGCCAAAAATTCCATAAAACTTTGAAAACTTAAAATCAGCCAAAATCATTTTAAAGTAAATTTAATTATGTTTCTTTTATGTGGAGCAATGCCTATACCTATCTCTGCTTGTTAAAAAGTTATAGGCAAATAAGCAATGATTTTTTTTAATTAAACGAACTAAAAAATTAAAAAAAAACAAAAAGGGTGCTTTTGCCTGAAAATTTCATCAAAATTGACTGATTTTTTGTCCGCTCTACCGCAGGAGTGTAGCACTGTGTGTGTATATTGCGCGTAGAGATAAATAATTCATTTGTTAAATATAAACTTCAAGTATCAACTATGAGAATCAAAAGAACTGTTTCATCACAGATAAATTAAAAATCTTTCATTTTAATCACACAAATTGGCAGTTTATGTTAAGGTTTGCGATTATATTAGGTATGTATATGTACAAATATACAAACAAAAAAAATATAACTTGATTGATTAACCAATTCAACGGCATGTGTAAACCGAGTCGCCTATTGTAGCTGCCCCATTTAATAAATCAATGAAATCTTTTGATAAAACAACACAAATATAATAAATTCAAAAGATTATATTTACTCACTCACTCTATGTATCTAATAAAAACTTTTCGCGCTAAACGTAGTTTTGAAAAGAATTTGTAATACTACAACTTTTTAAACAAATTTTCTCAACATCAAAACTAATCCGACACACTTGAAAAAGCAGTTACTATATTTTTATAACAGCACTTCAGGGGCATAAAACAAAAAAAAAAGAACTAAAATTTACGACCCTATGAAGTTATTTAAATAAAAATAATAATTGCATTTGTGTTTTTATCTAATCAAAATAATAAGTGTAAGTATGTATATCTACAGGTTTCATTTAATCAAAAAAATAAAATAAAAACAACAACTCCATTTAACATGCCAACTTCTGTTCGAACAACTCTAGTTAACACGATTTGTAATGTTTTTGGTTTTTCAAATGAAATCAGAAAGTTGTTGAGAGGAACTAAAATGTTTATCATAATATGCATTCAAAGAATTTACATTTTTATTTCATTTAGTTTATAAAATAAAAACTACAATCACTTCGGAATGATTAAGTATGTAGTATGTCCCACAGCCCGACGACAGAAGTATGGTATGCCGTTGGGAATGCGAACTTCCGTAAATACGTCTCCTTGAGTGGTAAGTATATTAAAAACTGCTCGTCACTTCAATATTGTGTTAAAACCCCAACCAAGAATAAAACAACCTAACCAGATAAGAACACCGGGAAATTATTAAGCCGTCTAGCGCGGAGGAGTTGAATAAGATAAGGATTTCGAAAAAAAACATTGAATCAGCACGAAATTATTGTTTAAACAAAAATTAAACGAGATAAATGCAGTGGCCCGAAACAATTCTTTTCTACCTACCTTGCGGATTTTTTTTTTTTTCGAATACCACAATTCATGCAATTTTTTTATTTTTGTTTAAAGAAGTCAACCGACACGACGACGCGCGATGTCGAAGAAAAGCGCGTTTCAAGACTTCCAGTCCTTAGTCTACTAAAACCATTTTATTTCTCATAAATGCTTTTTTGAAAAGAAGTTTTGTAGTGTAGTAGTCGTCGTGTGATGGTTTGTTGAGGTGTTATCAGAGTTTATCAGCCATATGACTATAATATGGAACTGATATCATCATCCCTTGTTGTTTTTGCCTCCAATACTGAGCATTTATATCGAAATCAGAAAGGGTTAGGGGTAGAGGGTAGCATATATATGTATGTAGTTGGAGGTGCGTCGTAATCTTCTCGATGATACCACCTACATATAACATAGTTTAAGTGAATATAGCCGTATAGACTTGTAATATCCAAGAACGAACATTTACGACCATAGGCGGGTACAAAATTTGTTAACGGGGGCATCTCAAAATTTTAAAAATTCACTTAGTAGAAACTATGCTGTTGACGATTTACGCTATAAACTTGCTAGTATTTTCTTTATTCATGTAATTAATTATAGTGAATGACTTGACCGAATTTTGAAAAATAATGGGAGATAATGGGTAAAATTAATAAAATAGACAGCACCTGCTCAAAATTGTGATTTTTAAAGCAGGTGGACATGTAGTTTTACGAGAACCTGCTCACCTTTTGGAGCACCTGCGCTAAGTGTACATGCTCCGTTTCATTCATACAATCCACTGTTTTCTTCTGGTGAAATTTTATCTTTCGATTTATAGGTACGTACTATGGCAAGTTATGCATTCGTTAAAAAATCGAACTCAAGATTTTGATCAAACTTGTTACGGTCGGTGATAGGGTAGACGAAAAAAGTTGGTGTCACTTTTCTCTCTGTCTGTTCGTTGAGCTAAAGCCTAAATGGCTGAATCGATTTTCTCGACACCTTTTCTTAAAAAAAATCAGTAAGTTTATTTTAGTAAAGGCTTCCTTTGGGTGGAAAACCATTTTTCAAAAATGGTTATTAATGGAACCTCCCAAATAACCATTTTTAAAATTTTTGATTTTCCTCAAAACGATACGACCGATTTCAATTATTTTTCTTATACGGAAGGTTCCAAAAAATAGAAACAGTTTTGCGTACCAAATTTTTTGAAAAAATATTTTTGGATTTTTAAGAAATGTTTCAAATTTTTTTTTTGAAAATCAAATATTTCGAAAACGATATGATCGATTTTTTTGAAACTCGATATTTAAGAGTTTTTTAGTATTTTCTACAATATTTTTAGAAACAAATTTACATTTATGAAAAAATAACGGTACCTTCCATACAAAAGTTAAATAACCACAAAGGAAAATATGTTTTTGCTTAAAAACGACTCCTACGATTTTGATTCAACTTTTTTAATATAATAAAAATAGTACGATCTACTACCAAAAATTATAAAATTTCACACATAGCAATTATTAATAGTACCTGTCATGGAACGTATTTTTTTATTTTGAATTTTCTCGTTTTTGGCTAAACGGATTATAATGATTTTTTGTATGTAAAAATTTCAGATAAGATTAAATAATATTGCATTTCAAAATTTTCAAAAAAAAAGTTTTTGGATTTTTAAAAAATGTTTCAATTTTTTATTTTTGAAAATTCAATATCTCAAAAACGGGTTGACAATTTTTTTTCAAATTTTATTTTTATATACACATAAATATATAATTTAGATTTGCATACCAAAATTTGTTCTTAAAAATGTTATAAGAATTTTATATATAAAAAATTATTTTTTTAAGAAACCGCTCCAACGATTTTAAATGTTTTTTCCTATACAATCATATTCAATCAAGAATTAAGATGGCATTCTTTTTTTCCACCTCAAACTGTCAAAAGAGTTGTTTTAGCCAATTTCAATGTCGTATTTCATGCTTCTCTTCATTTTTCTCTCATAGTTTCCATGTTTTTATATACAATTTTCTTAAACCCGCAGTGTCTTGAACATAAGAGCAAGTACGTGCGACCCAGTCGTGCATTTTATTTTATTTCTAATTTTCTTGAAAACGGTGTCACATTATTTAAAGAATTTTTTTTTATGCAGAAGCATCTAACAAATGAGGCCGTGAGTGTAAAAGTGGTGTAACCCATTTTTGGTATTATTGATATTTTTCCTTATATTTTTAAATTTGTACATCAAAAGTCATTAAAGCCAAAATTTTAAATTCTTAAATATCTGGCTGGGTGTGGCGACACTTTAAACGTCTGGAACCCCAAAATTCATAACCAAAGCGTTGTTCTCTATAGTTTAAGCATACCTATATAAAAGTGGTTATACTCCCTATCCATAAATCCGTAAAATCACCGTTTTCAACCCACCTTCTCCAGGCCTGGCGACAAAAGAATCCTGCCAGACGACTGGATTTGATATCAAGACTTTATAACCTCAACATTAACGTTCGTGAATTTTGGTTATACCTTCTCCCATAAAATTTGCTGCCAGCTTTCGGTCTATAAATATGTATTCATTAATGTTTTTTGCTTATTCTTAAATATGAACATTATTTTTCGAAATTCTTTTTGAATCTTAATAAGAAGGTTTTATAATACAAATTCTATATACTAATGAAGTAAATCAGCCAATTAGAAGACTTAGCATTGGATTGGACTTGTTGAATTATTGATTCTTTTTTAATCTTCCAAATACCTTTATTCATCTTTGAGAAGATTATTAATTAGTTGTCAGCCTTCGTCTTAAACTCGTCCTTGACATTTTTTCTGTAAGAGTTCTCGTTCGGAATATATTTGTTAAAAAACTTTTGGGGGGGCCTTTAACCCCTGGTAAAATTGTTAGCGGCGCTCAAAACTTTTTAATAATGATAATAGTTTCCACCATTTTTTCCGAAGTTATAAATTAACATGTACAAAAGTTATAAGTAAATAAGTAAAAACAAAACAAAAAATCCGATTTTTTCTCATTTTTTGCACTGATTTTTTTTTTCAAATTTAGATAACTAAATATTTTTCAATTTTTTTCAAAAATTCATTTCGATGGTAAATTTTATTCTCTTCAAAACAAAGATTTATCTCGAAATTTTGCTTCGTTTTCGAGTATATAACTCGAGCATATATAACTCAAAAAATGAAAAAGGGTGCTTTTGCACCAATCGATAATGCACCCTCTAATTTAATAGCACTCCGCGGTTTTTTCATCTTCAGTGACCCCTTTGATGACTTTAACCAGACATATGACATAATCAATAGCATATATCTGTCATTTTAAATTACTTTTTATCTAAAAAATATCACTTAATTAAAATATCAATGCCTCGTTTAATGGTTCCTTTTAACGACCAGTTTGTTCACAGTGGGTTAAATCTGCAATTAGATTATCACTGATTCTGTTAAACCCATAGTTATAAATCTGTGATAATCAGAGGGTGTTTGTTTACTAAATTTTCGGTTTGATTAAGGCCACTTTACACGATTATAGAAGTCATATGACTTCTCACATGACCTGTCAATTTTGGTGGGGGCAAAAACCCCCATTTATTCGGCTTAATACAAGCTAATTCTTAATCTAACTTAAAAACTTAGAACTTAGGCTAAGTTTCGTGAGGCGTTGAACGGTTCAGAAGTCGGTTTTTTAAGGAAAGAGTACTTAGGTTAAAGTCGAAGAAGCACAAATGTTTGAATTAACAGCCCGCAGCATACGAGAGATTGGTTCGTTGGAGCCATAAGAGGTTCGGTGGGTGGGTATATAAAAGTGACGAGGATTACGTGTATTACGAGGGTTAGTATTAAAAGAGACAGAGTTGTAAGTCGATATGCAGTCAACGGAACCAGAGAGAAGTCGATGAATGAAGAGAAGGTTTGATATTTCTCTTCGTTCTTGCAACGAATTCAAGTTTATTAGTTTAATGCGATCTAGATAGGGAGGCAGGATCAGAGGATTGTTCCACGATAGATCTCGAGGAGCAAATCGTTAGAAACAACACGCTGGATGCTCTCAATTCTTGAAATGTGAGTAAGTTGGTAAGGGGACCAAACTTGAGAGGTGTATTCTAGGAGAGGACGAACAAATAATATATATAAAGACCGGGTAACATAGGTGTTGGAGAATTCTTTGGACCATCTTTTGACGAAGCCGAGCGCTGAGCTTGCTTTGAGAATGATATCGTCTATGTGAGTGAGAAAATAAAGCTCTGGGTCACATAAAATGCCAAGGTCGCGAATATTATCAACTATGGGTATGGGTTGATTATGGAGCAAGTAAAGACGGGGAGGAGATTTGATACGTTTGCGTGAAAAAGTGATTGATTGGCATTTGGCGACGTTTAGCTCTAAGCTATTTCTTAGACACCAAACTGTCAAGATCCTGTTGAATAAGAAAGAGTCATTGTGTTGAGGAAATGGTCTTGAAGAACTTGGTATCATCGGCGTACAGAGAGATAGAAGAATGTTTGATGACCCTTTCAATATCGTTAATAGCGAGAATAAACAAAAGTGGGCCTAGGTGGCTGCCTTGGGGGACACCGGAGGTAGCTAAAAAAGAGCAAGAGGTGGCAGATCTGAATCGAACGCTGTAATAACGTTTTTCAAGGTAAGAACTAATCCATTTTAACAAAGATGGTTCAAACCCTAGAGTGGATAGTTTGAAAAGAATAAGCTTATGGGAAATTTTGTCGAATGCTTTGCTACTTCGTAGCCTTTCTCTAAGGCTGAGAGGGTGTAGGACACAAATTCAACAAGGTTAGTGGTTGTAGACCGGCACTTGAGAAAGCCATGTTGTGAGGAGGAGATGAGAGATTTGCAGTGGAAACTTAAGGTTTCATACTAAATACTTTCGAAGAGTTTGGGTATGTGTGAAAGCTTAGCAATGGGACGATAGTTGTTAACATCGCTCTTCGGACCCTTTTTGTGTACAGGAGTTATGAAAGATGATTTCCATATCTGAGGAAACTCTCCTTGATTTAGGGAAAGGCTAAACATTTTTGAGAGAGGGAGAGAGAGGGTAGAAGAGCATTTTTTTAGAAGTATGGCAGGGAGACCATCTGGACCCGGATTAAATTCATCGTTTAATTGATACAATTTATATTCGATGAGAAATTGATTAACAGTTCGAGGGAGAAGCGGTCCAAGTGAAAAAACTTTGTAGATAATTGAAATAGGCAGAATCAGGAACAAAGGAGTCATCAGCAAAAGATTGTTTGGAGAATGTGGCAAAAAGGTTGGCAATAGTGCTAGGATCACTCGAAGTTACATTATTGAAAGAGAAAGTGGTTGGTTAGCCATCGGATTTTCTTTTGTAGTTAACAAACTGAAAGAATGATTTGAGATCTTTTATATGGTTGGATTGCATTTCCGTTAGATAACGCTGGTAAAGGCAATTGTATAGCTCGGTAAAATGGAGATAAGAACCAAGATAGTTAGAATAGTCAGTAGGAGAACGAGAGCGGAGGTAACTTTCCCACAACTTATTCCTTTTATTCCGCAGAGAGCGAAAGTTATGATTATACCGAGGTGGAGAAGTAGAAGAGGTTTAGTGGCGAGAAAAAGGAACATAAAGAGAAATAGAGTAAAATAATTCTCTGTAGAATAGAGTTAAGGCATCATTTACGGTTAATTTGTCAAAATTGAATGAGACTGCTAAGGTATTCATTGATTAGATGAAAGTTTGCTTTGTCGTAAGAAGACATCCGTAGGGGGGGTGGACTGTAATGGAGAATCGTGATAGAAGAAGGGGAGGATGGAAGTTGTCGATGGTTGATAGAGAAAGGGGATACAGAAGAGTTGATGGGGTCTGTTGTGAAAATAAGGTCAAGTTGTCTACCCATAAAATTTGAGATGCCACTAACTTGGCAGAGGGTTTGAATCAGCAAGGCTATTTAAGAAGAGACATTCTTTGGCAGATGTGGGATTGGAAGCAAGATAAAACGAAAGATCGTCTGATGGAGTCCATTTTAAATTAGGAAGGTTGAAGTCACCAAAAAGAAGGATCTCATCATGGGGGTCACATAAATCGATGAGTTGTGAAGGTAAGATGTAACAACAGACAACGAAAAGTGACTTTCGGGGTAGTGAGATCTTAATTGACACATAATCAAGAATAGGGAAACAGGATATGGCAATAAGGGAAGAGTCTATAGAATTTTTAACAGCAAGGAGGACACCACGGCTAGGGCAATCAGTGGTGGGTCGGCTAATATCATCATCGCGATAAACGTTAAATGAAGAAGGGAACAATTCTTGATTTTTGATGCTGGGGATAAGATTCGTTTCCAGTCAGTGCATACTTCGAAGGGTAAGGCATAAGTTTGTTGCAAAACTGACTGAGTTTTGGAACGAAGGCCTCTTACATTTTGATAGTAGAAAGAAAAAGGGAGGTTTTTGGAAAGAGAAGTGGAGGTTGGGAGTACATTAGGAACGAAAAAATCTGTCATGGTCAGCTCTGCTACGTTGAAGGAATAAATCATACCAAATCGTCTGAACGCACTCACAGATTTCATATGACTTCTCAAAAGCAAGAAGAATATGACTTTTTTGACATTAGAACTGCAGCTAATTCCATTTGAGAAGTCAAACGGGATTTTTTGTCTTCATGGAAAATAGGGAATTCAGAGTATTGAAAATTAAAATATTAAAAAAAAAATAGAATTTTGAATGAAAACAACAATGGATAATTGCAAAAAAGTAATTTTACTCTTATAAAACAAATTTTTGTAATACTTTTTTTGCTTTTATTTTGATTTTAACAGATAACCATAGAGAAAATTAAATGCAAAGTAAAGCCGTGTAAACATAAAAAATGATAACCCTATTATTTGACTTGAAATGGAAGATCATTTGAGAAATCATAAAGAAAATTATGACAGGTCATATGACTTCTATTATCGTATAAATTGGCCTTTAATAAATCATGGTTTTTCCAAAAATCTTTCCATTTCTGGAAAATGATTTGTCAGACGTACTCCGTCATTAACTTAGTTTAGTGTGAGTGAGTTTTTGAAAAAAATCTTTTTTTGTGTACAAAAACACGGGCAATCTGCATTTTGTGAAACCTAGTGATGGGATTTATTCCCAGTTGTAGTTTTTCAATATATGAGGGGTAGGTATAGTTTCAAAACTCTTCTTTTCCACTTTTTAGAATTTTGAGTGAAATGATGAAAACTGTTAAAAGCTAAAAAATAATGAAAACGATTTAGTTTTAACGCTAAATTATAAGTTAAGGATGACCTTTATCCATTCCTTAGGGTTTGAACATATTTGGTGAACCTGCTTATTTAAAAAATCAATTTAATTTGGAAAAGAATAGTTTTGAAAGTTACGATTGCAGTTGATTTGATTTGTATGGATTTGATTCAGAAGAGTGGTTATAGAAGAGTTTTGAAAATATAGAAACCTAAAAGAAAAAGAAGATTTTTGGTGCAGAATTTGATTTGTAAGGGAATAGATGAGTTTTGAATGGAACTACTGAGTTGAATAGTGTTGTTTTGAAAAAAAAACAGCACTTTTCAAGTACAAATAAGTGTAGAAAATACTAAGTTTTTATAAATTTTACCTAATTATGTAGATGAAGGAACATTTCCTCATACTTAACTCATTCTTGAAAAAAAAACTAGAATAGAAGAGTCAAGAGTTTTGAAACTATACCCCTCATATATTTTATTTTAGACCTTACCAAAAAGAACTTGTTTTTGGATGATAAATAAAATAAGTACAACTAGTAGTAAAATCTTAACAAATTGTTTTTCTTTTTTTGTTGCAAGATGGACGATGCTTGGTTTCTATTTATTCTTGTTCTTTGTTTGTAGAAATTAGGAAGAATTTGTTTTTCTTTATATACATACGCTTTATTGGAAATAACCAATGATGAACCAACGGAATTCCTGGAAAGGTTTCATTAAATCGTGCTAATCAAACAGAATCGGCGAATTAGTGATTTCTCCAATTAAATGCTCAAATCATGGATTCTCTGTTTAAAATTTTGCTGAACAAACGCATTCAATGATAATCAACTGGAATAATCATTGATTAAAATTGACAAGGTGTGAACAAACTGGCCCTTAATCTAGTAATCAGTTTTTAAACTTTTATTATCTAAGAAAACCATTTTATTATTTCTTAAAAAGTTTTAGTGTCTTCTTATCGATTCGACGATACAATTTTTAAAACCCTAAGCCTGTTGAACACGAGCAAGTACGTATGACCCAGTTGTGTTTTTTATTTATTGTGATTTGAAGTACAATAACTCCTTAACATTTAACGTCACAAACAAAAATTTTTCAGCTACCTTTTAGCTACAATTTTTTTTCTAAAATTTAGCGTTTTAGAGATATTTGGTAAAAAACCCATTTTCGTGACCTTTGAACCCTTTAAATAGACCCAGCGGTCATCAAATAGTTGAGGACTTATCTCAGATTAGAAGTTATCTCAATACCAACATGTCTACCAAAACTCAGCCTGTTACAAATTTGTTCCTTTCTTTTGAATTTGCATGTCTATTCTTACTGGGATTTTATGCCACCTACTTATCATAAAATAATATTGGCCAGACCACCCCCATAACTTTTTTTTGCGGGCGCCAATGTATGAGACCGTTTCACTTGCGATACAGGTGTATTATGAATCATTGATTGTGTATTCCTCTGTATTAATCACTCACTGTTGTAGGACATAATTCCTATCAAAAGGTCTAATAAATATATGTAGTTCAAGGATACCTACATATTATTTTTTGCAAAAACAAAAATAAAATTGCGCGAACCATATTATATTGCGTGTGACGACAAGTTTTTTTGATTTCAAAATAAGTTTAATTTATTTAAAGGAGAATAGGTGTTGTTTGTGTTGTATGTACTTATGAAGAGAGTATCACTGTATTTTGACCTTAGCTATAACCAAGGCTAAGAATTCAGACCAAAAATTAATTTTTAGCTGATTTATAGGTAATCAAACTTTTGGCATGGCAATTTTAATGATTAGAAGTCACACAACCATTCTAAGACTATACCTACTGAGACTGACTGATGATGGTCAAAGGTTTTGCCGATTGGAAAAGAGACATTATGTGTGATGAAAATTTGCTTTTTGAAGGTTAATATTCTATATTTATAGTAAATGAGTGTTAAGATAGTATATAAGGAAGTTTTTTTCATAATTAAAATCTTAAGCATATGCTTTATATTTTACTATGCATACATAATGTATATTACTTGAAGTAAATACAAAAGTAAAAGAAGAAGAAGTAGGTAGAAAATTTCACTTTGGTCTTTTTGGATTTTGAATTTAAAATTGCTTTAACGGCCTTTATAGGTTAATGAATGTATCTTTTAATAAAGGAACAATTATGTTCAAAGTTCACACTTGCCACTTTTTGATATGTTTGTTAATACTCGGAACTGAATTTGCCAAGAACAACAACGTCACACCATTAGAAAAAATGAGATATCATTATCAATATATTAAAATGAAAAATACACTGTGGCGTATACTTAACTTTTGTTTGTATGTTGTTATTTTATTCCTTAATTCTAGTTTGAGTGAAAAATATTTGTTTGTATACTTTGGTAAAATGCATAAACTAGACTTTAATAAACAAATGAGGAGAATAGAAATTATCTAATTGGATACGTATTTAAGCAGCGAAAATCGCTTTGAATTATTTTAAATTCTTAAGTTATTTGAGGCTTTTTGCTTGTGATATGGCCCAATTGAAGTCTGCATTTCTGTATATATGTTTAAGGTCCAAGGGAAAAACGGCTCAAGTCGACTTGGGTTGATTCCGAGGAAAACGAATATACTAGTTTATTACTAGCTAGCTGGCCCACACCAGCTTCGCTTGGGTAGAGAAAAGTTAAAAAAAAATTACGAAACAAAATTATAAATAAATTTTACATTACCTACGTGTTGTGATTAGGTGGGCAATATTTGTGTTTTTTTGTATGGATTTTTTAAAATTTAAAATAAAAAATATATACTAGTGAAAAAAATTAAAGGAACAAGATTTTTTTCTATTTTTTTTATTTTTTTTTGGAGAGCTGTATCTTCGTGATGAAAAGTCGTATTGAGTTAAAACAAAAAGCATTCTACAGCTAAATGTTCCTTGTTTTTTAGATTTGTGTTCAAATAATGTTTCTTGCAGTACCGTTACTCGGCCATTCCAAAAAAATCGAAACCAAGCAACTCAATTTCAATTTAAGGAAAATAATATATTAAGGTAAACCAATATTAGGAATACATATAAAATATAAATAAATTGGGTGGCGCAACAGCTCGTACAGCTCGTGGAGAACCAGGGCCTAGTGACTTACAACTCTCAACCATTCCTGTGTGCGTGCTGTTGGCACGACTGAAGGGGACCTACAATTTTTTACTGAGTCCAAAAAGCTAAATGAGAAGCACTTTTTCATGACAAGAGTAACTCTTGGAGGATTTGTCAGTTCCTCGCAAGAGGCAGTACCTTTATGTTTTAAGTGGCACGGCTGGGAATTGAACCCACACCTTCGGCATGACAGTCCTACGCACTAACCATCATGCCAGAGGAACTTTATATAGGAGTTAACAAAAAAATTGTGAAAACCAATTTCTATTTGTTGTTGTAAAATAGAGAAGTGATAAAGAAACTCATACCTTATCTTCCGTAAATGGGCATTTTTCGGTATTTCTGCTGGTATCCAGGGCCGGATTAAAATGTCTGGAGGTCCTGGGGCAGCAAAGGAGTGGAGGCCCCTCATTAATTTCCAAATAAAATGGACAATGTTTTTTATTCCAGTGTTTCAATAATTTATTCCCAGAAAATTTCCATTTTTCGGTGAGCCAATTAGGCCCCAGGTATAGCTATATCGAAGGCTGGCCCAAAATGATTTTTTTTTACTAAAAAAAAATAATAAAGGCAGGAGCTTTATTTTGGCGTCAAAATAATCGATGATTTTGCCTTTTAGTGATCTCGGAATCAATTATTAAAAATTTCAATAATAGCTTATTTCACTATCACCTCGAAAGGCTAATCTAATCCTCATTCAGCAATGAATTTGATAGTAGGCACAAACTATAATTCTTTGGATTTTTTGTGCCTCTTGCCTCGCTAGCTCTTGATCTAGTGTTCTGTGACTTTTCCCTATTGCACTGATTTCAAATTAGTCTTTGAAATTCGTATTCGTAAAGACGATCAGATGCATGCCTTCTCACTGAGTTTGAGGTTTTTAGTAGACATTAACTAGCATGCTTAATAATATATTTTCCCCCTAGTTGTGGCATGTAAACAAATCTTTTCAACATTTCCGAAGAAATTTGAAACTTTTTCACGATACTTTATCGCAATTTAGAAGTTCTGTGGAACCTTTTTCAGCTCAATATTCTATCTTTTCATTTGTTACGCTGTCAGGCCTGCTCTTGATTCGGATGATCAGTTTTAGAAAAAGAGAATAAAAATAAAGAAAAGATGCATCTGGAAAAGCCCAAAAGCGATAAGAAAATAGTCATTGAAGAGGAAAGACTAAAAAGGGCTATGGAGGTTAAGAATAATGCACCTGGAAAATGAGATCTACTCTTCTCAGCTGCGAGCTATGTCTTAAAAACTGTCCAGTAACGTGCATGCACTCAGAAAATAAGAGATAAAAGCAAAAGTGAGTTGAAGGAAATTATTTCAAATTTGAATGAACGAATATTATTACCTTTTGATTATAATATTCCAGTCCCATAAATAATTGAATACATTAAAGAAAAACTTAACAAACTCATTATAATTATTAATTAATCACAACCTCTCCGTAACACTTTTTTATGTTCTTGTTCAAAGGACTAGCATTTGTTTATTACTTTTTTTTTGTGCAGTATTTACTCGTCGGAATTTGAAATTCCATCCATTGTGGAGGCGCGGGGCTGTAGCCCCCTCTGCCCTCTCTTAAATCCGGCACTGCTGGTAACAGCTCTCCAATGGAAAGTTGCGAAAGGCATAATGGTTTTGAAACCTGGCAAAACATCTCGTAAAAAGAACTCTTACAGACCGATTTCGCTTCTTGCTATAATATTGAAAGTTTTTTCCTGCACCTGCAGACGATAATAGAAGAAAATCAATGAATACCTGAACATCAGTTCGGAATTAGTGCAATAACTGACGTAATTGAGAGAGCTCTTGAAGAAAAAAAAATCTGTTCGAGGGTCTTTTTGGATGTGTCACAAGCGTTTGTCAAGGTGTGGCATGAAGGCCTCAAATTCAAAGTAAGACAAGTTCTGCCTGAAGGACTTTATAAAATTCTAAACGAATATATAGAAAAAAGACTTTTTCGTGTAGGACACGCAAATGAATATTCCAATTTCAAAGAAATAGTGTCTGGGGTACCACAAGGAAAAGTTTTAGGTCCAGTTCTGTACCTTCTATTTACACGTGATATACCTCAAACAGAAGACACTATCATAGCAACGTTTGCTGATGATACTGCAATACTAGCAGTAAGCAAAACGATTAACGAAGCTACAAATAAATAACAAAATGCTCTTAATAATGCTAATGAGTGGTCGTGTTCCATTTGCGATTGAGGCAAAATATCTGGGAATGACTCTAGACGCGAAATTAAAATGCAAGCCGCACGTAAAAAAGAAATGCGAAGAATTTAAAAGTAAATTAAGAGATATGAACTGGCTACTCGTTAAATATTCTAAGCTTAGTATTGATAATAAGTTGATTTTATACAGGCAGGTACTTAAACCTGTCAGGACTTACGGTTTACAACTCTGGGGTTGTACCCGCGATACAAATTTGAATTACTTACAAACGTTTTTAAATGCACCATGGTATATAAGAAACGAAAATCTTCACAAGGATCTCGGGAGTTCTACGGTTCGGGACGAAATAAAGAGTTTCGTGCGAAAACATAGAATAGTTCGTCTGCGAAGAACAAAACCTTCCGACTTGGTGCGGTGAACACAAAACCGCTTTAAAATCGTGGAATAAGCAGGAACTTTCACCGGAAAGTTACCTGCAACACGTAACTTAACTTCGTTAAAAATAAATTGCTAGATAAGTTTCAACTTAGTTGCAATCAGGAAGTGGAGGTGGTTTAAGTGTAGTAAGAATCTCACACTTCTATGAGAACGCGTTTTTCGGTCCTCATAGAGCCTGATGCTGGTTTTGCACCTACCCACGGAAAAAAAAATTTGAATAAGTACACCGCCCTTCATCATCACTTTTGCATTGAACTAGTTGAAGGTCAGACCTTTTAAAGCTATTTTTGGGTTTTATATCATGGTTTCTTTAATATGACACAAAAAAAATTGATAAATAGTGGACAATGGGTGGAGGAAAAGCTCTTGCCGCGGTTGAGTACGCAGGAATTTATAGTTTTCATGATCAAGGACAAACGGGACATCAAATTTCGAAAAAAAAATTAACAGAATCTCTTCTTTGGCCTTTAATTATCTGAAAAATAAACAAAAAGATGGTATCGATATGAAAAGATGCTACCTCCGCAAGTGATAGACGAAAAATTTTAAGGGGTTTCGTCTAATTCGTCGGTTTAATTGGCTAAAACAAGGGAAGAATCTGGGATCAGTTACAATATTCCTACAGTCCTAAAATTTTTTTTTTGAGAGCTGTATCTTTATGATGAGTGGTCGTATTGAGTAAAAACTAAAAGCATTCTACAGCTTAATGTTTCTTATTTTGCAATTTGTGTTCAAATAATTTTTCTTGCAGTGCCGTTACTCGGCCATTCCAAAAAAATCGAAACCAAGCAACTCAATTTCGAATTAAGGAAAAAATGTATATCAAAAATTTGCTTACATTATTTAAAAAATTTTAGTTCTATTTATTTTTGAATAAATGTATGCATTCTGAATCTTATCCAAAAAAATTACAAAAAGCAACTTATTTGTAACCGTATTTCATTTGTCCAAATGGGTCCACCAAAGTGCAAAAAACTTGTTCTTTCGGAGCTCTGTACATGAAAAATTAAGCCAAGTATATAAATAAATCCTTAAATTTTATTGTCCACATATTTATGATAAATCTTGCAAAAAAAAACTTATCACACACTTGTAAGCGCTATTAATTTAATTCTGCTAGATGAGCGAATTCCCACACTGTGCGGCGCGGTGCGGCTCAGCAGAGGAGGTCAGCGTAAACGGTGGCGCACGAAAGTGGAAGAGGACCCCAACCAACTTGGCGTGCGCAACTGGAGACAGCTAGCTAGAAACCGAGCCGGCTGGAAGAAGCTTGTTGGTTGATAATCCACCCCAGACTGTAGCGCCACCTTAAGTAAGTAAGATAGCTTTACTACGTTTATTTGTTTGGTAATGTAAAATATAATGTAAATATTTCATGTTTTAAAACATCTTTTTTTAGATACTGTTCAAGCTGTTGCTAGACAAATCTAGAGTTTATCATATTGAAACTTCACATCAGTGAACTCCAGTTTTGTCTAGCCACAGCTTAAACAACTTCAATGAATATGCCCCATTATGTACAATATCACTGTTAAACAAGTAATAAGTCGAGTCATAAATAAATTATTCACTGAGAATAATAAATTAAAACAAAGTTATACGACAATGGAAAAGGTGGATGGATAATTTTACAATTAAATTCTACCTAAAAATATCAATTGAAATAAATTTAGTAAACAAAATAAAATATAAGTAAAACACGTTTTGGACAAAATGATTAGATATACAATACGTATGTATAAGTAACCGACAAAAAATACCCAAATTTGGACCCAAATTTGGACCCAAATATAAATATATACCAATCAAACGCCAATTTCACAATGCATTTCTTTGATGAAAAAGAAACAACAACAAAAGCGTAGGCCCCTCAAAAAGATAAACACGCGTTAGTTATATGTACACATTTCAAACAGAATTAAATGAAATCAATAGATAAACATTTGTGTAAACAGCACTCACCTTCACTTTCTTTTATATCAATTTCCGTATTTACTTTATGACATGGATTTATATAATTGATGATGATGATGATTAGTATTGTCAAAATGATTGCAAATTTCCAAAATATCGAAGTTCGTGACACTTATAGAATATTATTTAAACATTTTTTTCCATCAACAAGTTAATTTGAGACACTTTGTTGCTTTTCTAAAACTAACCGGCAATTAAGAACTTTATGACTAAAAGTATTTGTTAAATTTATCAAAATGCAGTCCTATTGTATTCGATTAAATTTTGGGAAAAACAAATCTACCTACATTTTATTTACCATAAATAAAAAAATAAATAATTCAAATTAAACTTGAGTCAAGGTCGAATGGCTTTAAAAACAAAAAATGCACCGTACTAGCCGCAATTCAGTTTACATTTCATCGTAGACCGGTCCTATTGTTTTGACTAACTTAAAACTAATATTGAAGCTTTAAAAATTCAAGAATTCTCTGACTCAGAAATTTAGCAATGCATTAGACTCAGTCTGATTCTTAGCAGCTGATACATTATGTTTGGACTCAAATTTTATTTTTCACTACATTTTTTGGGCAAATAAAGCTTAAAGTTGCCAACTTATCTAAATTGAGTGTTTTTTTTTCCCTGGTTTGTTTGTTTATGAATAATCATAATATTATTTTTAGTTTGAAGTTGAGTTCATTGTTTCCTGCATTCGTTTTTACTTTTAGGTAATAAAGACAGATGATTAACTCAGTTCACAGTATGAATTTTATAGAACTGTTTAATCAATGAAAACTTTGTTCTTTATTATGAGAATGCTACAACTCAAAAAGAAGTATTGTTTACGGACAATATGACTGATTCTGGTCTTTGTCAGATTAGTGATATTAAAAACAATCTGAATAGGCAGCTTGATCTTATTTTTGCTAATGATGCTAACAACTGCAGCGTTGAGGAAAGTAGCCAGGTTCTTTCCACCATAGACCTCTTTCATCCGCCGTTATCTTTAATTTTTGCTTTCGAACATGTAAATATGAATATTGAGTCTGAGAGTACATATCGTTTCAATTTTCGGAAGGCTGACTTTGTCAAACTCAACGAACTTCTAAGTAATATAAATTTTGATTTAATTTTTAATTCAAACTCAAACAATTGTATTGATATACTCACCACTAACTTTTATTCAGCAATTTTTGAATGTTTGTTCCTATCTGTACCTTATGGACCCCAGAAAAATACATCATCGTCACCTCCGTGGTATTCAAAGGAGCTGCGTACACTCCGAAACTCGCGAAACGGCCTTTGGCAAAAATATTTAAGATCTAGAACAGACAGTGACTACTCCCTTTATCTACATGCGTACAATGAATTTTCAGCTCTTTCTAAATTGCTATACGACAGATATATCAATCAAATGCAATTTGATATAATTACAGATCCCAAACGATTTTGGCAATTTATAAACTTCAAGAAAAAGTCTGATGGTTATCCTACTACTCTTAATTATTTAGATCATTCTTCTAACGATTCTAAAATTATAACAAATTTATTTGCCAATTTTTTCGGTCTTGCTTTTTCCGATAGTAATTTTGAGCCAGATGAAAACTACTTCAACTATTTGAATAGTTGTAATCGAACATCATTAGTTTCAATTAGTATTAATGTTGGTGAAGTGGTCGAAAAGATAAAAAATCTTAAGGATGATTTCTCATCCGGCCCAGACGGTTTGCCAGCGATTGTTTTAAAGAAATGTGCAGCCAATTTGGCCCTGCCTCTGGCTTTTCTTTTCCAAAAATCTCTTTCCTTAGGGATTTTTCCATCAATATGGAAGGATTCTTTCATCATTCCAATTCACAAAAAGGGATGTAAAGCAGATGTTGCAAACTATAGGCCAATCGCCAAATTATCGTGCATTCCTAAACTGTTCGAAAGTATTGTCTTCGACAAACTATATTTTCATTGCAAGTCATTATTTTCCACCAAACAGCACGGGTTCATCAAAGGTAAATCTACGACCACTAACTTAACAGAATTTGTTTCTTATACTTTAAATGCAATAGAAAATAAAAACGAAGTTGATGTCATTGCCACAGACTTTAGCAAGGCCTTTGACAAAATCTCACACAAAATAATCTCGTTCAAACTAAAGGCTCTTGGTTTTCCTCCTGGTTTCGTTCAATGGATAGAATCATACTTGTTAGATCGTAAATATCGAGTCTTGTTTAGATCTTCAGTATCAGATCCTTTCATTGCAAAATCAGGAGTCCCTCAAGGTAGTCATCTGGGTCCGATTATTTTTATTCTAACGATCAATGACGTGGAATCTGTGATTGAGCAATCAGAACTTTCTATCTACGCGGATGACATGAAGATCTTTAGAGCAATTTCTTCGCCTAATGATTCTTTACCTCTTCAGAACGACCTGAATAATTTTTTTGTTTGGTGTCAAAAAAATAATTTAGAACTTAATGTCGGAAAATGCCAAGCAATCACATACTCTCGCAAACGCTCCCGCCCACCACCACGGGACTACTATATCAATCTTGACCTTGTCTCAAGAGTAACAACTATTCGGGACTTAGGTATTATTTGTGATACTGAGCTCAATTTCAGATCCCATTATGACAACATAGTAGCTAGGGCTAACTCTGCTCTTGGTTTTGTCAAGCGTTGGTCTAAGGAGTTTTCGGATCCTTACGTTACAAAATCTCTCTATACAACCTTTGTACGACCTTTACTTGAATATGCAAGCCAAGTATGGTCCCCCTACCACCATGTTCATGTTAAACGAATCGAAGCAATACAACGTAGATTCCTCCGTTTTGCTCTTAGGGGACTCCCATGGGTTGACAACTACAACTTGCCCCCATATCAAGATCGGTTGCAGCTCATTAACCTACAATCTCTGGAAAAACGTCGTGAAGTGGCTGACATAATTTTTGTGCATCAAATTTTATCTGGTGCTACTGATTCTTCTGCCCTTCTTGAGGTAATGAGTATTAACGTCAACTTACATTCTCTAAGATCAGTACCCCAATTCCATCAAGCCCCTCACAGAACTGATTATGGTAGAAATGAACCAGTAACTAGAATGTTGAGGGAAGTGAATTCAAATTCTAATATTTTCGACTATAATCATAGCAAGATCACACAAAAAAAACTTCTTTATGGTTCCTCATTTAACTAGTTTGAATAATACAGTAAAGTAATGTTTGCCTTCATTATAACCTTAACTGAGAGAAACTGAAACTACTAACTCTACTAACCTGACAAATGCCTTTAGCATGCTTTTCAATTTTAATTTGCAATTTTAAATTTTAAATTTTAAATTTTAGATTTTACTTTTACGTATAATTTAACTTTTTTGACTTTTCAACTAGCGATCTGCTTTTGCTAGATCCTTTTTTTAATATTATTTTTTTTTTAAATTTTTCTATTTTTTACTTTTAAAATTTTTGTAACTGCTTGTATTAAGCAGACCCAACCTCTTATCTCTCAGTAATAATATCCTGCACATCGCTTTAAAAGGAAGTTGTTGTGCTATGCTGGCAACAACATAGCATAATAACTATCTTTATTTTAACATAATTTAATTTTTAATACATAAATAAGTGCCGATACGACTTGCAATCGAATTTGCGTCGTACTCGGTGTAAATGGACCCCAGCGCGTGCGGTATCTGGGGGGGATAGAGGCGTGGGATTATTTATTTATTTATTTTTCTTGCTCCTGTTAAAAATAAAAAGTATAAAATTTGATCAAAGACGATTTTTGTTCATGAGACATGTGGCCTGTGATTCTAGTAATCTAAAATTCGGTCTACATAAACTAATATCGTATAAGCATAGGATAGTTTCAAAACGTTCGGCAAATTAAAAAAAGGTGTAACTACGAGCCACACGCCCACATTCATCTATGGCAAATAATTCTGCTCTAAATATCAGAAGGCTAGAATATGAAAAATGGCCCCAAAAATTTATATGAAAAGCAAAAACAACAAAATAAAATATTAAATTTTGTGAATTGGGTGATGTTTCATGGTTTTGGGCCTTTTTTAATTTTTTCTTATTTGGGGTTATTTTTTCCAAAAATTGGGTAGTTTTGAAAAATTACCTCAATTTCAAAATGGAATTATACCCCAAATCAAGTGAAATAAAATGCATGACTGAGTCGCACTTACAAACTTGCCCTTATGTTCAAGAGGCTGAGGGTTTAAGTAACTTGTACACAAAGACTTGGAAATTCTAAAAAAAAAGCGCCATCTTAATTCTTGATTGAATATAATTGTATGGACACAAAATATTAAATCGTTGGAGCAGTTTTAAAAAATTAGTTTTATATATAAAATTTTTAAATATTTATTAACATATATGTATATGTGTATTATAGGTATATGAAAATAAATTTCCAAAAAAAAAAATTACCAACCCGTTTTTGACATATCGAATTTTCAAAAATTTAATTTGAGACTTTTTTTAAAAATCCATCAATTCCTCTTTTGAACATTTTGATATGCAATACTGTTTGAACTTATTTGAAATTTGTAAATAGAAAACTTAATCTTTACTTAATCCGTTCAGCCGATAGTGAGAAAATTCGAAATAAAAAAAACATTCTATGAGAGGTACCTACTACTTATTGTTTGCTAAGTGTAAATGTTTATAATTTTTGGTAGTATGTAGATCAGACTAATTTTAGCACGGGGAAAAAGTTTTATCAAAATCGTAGGAGCCGTTTTTGAGACAAAAATATTTTCCTTTCGGGTTTTTAAAAGTAAATGTTTATCTTCAAATTCTTAAGCGAGTGTTTTAAAGCTCTTAAGTATCGAGTTTAAAAAAAATCGATCATATGTGCCCTTGATTGTGAAATGGTCTAAGTAATAAGGGTATTCATGCAACATCGTAAACTCGTCGTAAACATCGTAAAGTTGTAAACTTCGTAAATCTGTCAAATTCTCCATACAAATTGTGACAGAACTACGAAGTTTAAAAGTTTACAATGTTAACGACGACTTTACGCTGTTTTATGAATACCCTTAATATTTTTGTTATTTTAAGATATTTAAATATTTGCGTTTGAGTAAATTACAAAAATATTTTTGTTCCCAGTGACTAAATGTTTCAGTAAATGTTGGATCGCATATTCTAAAATTTATTTACTGCATTTAAATTTTCCCCGTAGCAATAATGATTATGGCCGTTTTGGAAAACGTCAAATCAAAGTCAATTTGATCGTCAAATGATCGTCATTTTTTTGCGCAGATTGCAATCGTCATTATGCAATCGTCCTGTCTAGCACAAAATCGGTTTTATCAACGCTTTCAATTAACTCGCAAACGCATTTTATATTTACGACTACGCTCTCTGGTTTCTCAATTTTTTTACCGTCAACTCGATTTTTTTACTGCGCAGCTGCACCGCAGATGATGTTTTCGAACATGTGACTTTAGCAGTTTGCGTTAAAGAACATTCCAAAATGCATTTTTGATGCAGATGACGTTTTCGAAAACGGCCTATATATCATATAAGAGACATTAAATGACTTAGTCCACTTTCAAAATAAACATAATATCGAAAAAGTGACTTGTGACATTGAAAAATGATGAATTTTATTCGTAAAAAATAATAGTAAAGCAAAAAAAAATATATTAAAACTCAAATATTAAGACTCGGAGTTTTCAGCAAAGAGTTCTTTGAAATCTTCTTGATAATGTGCGAAAAAATAGGGTTTTAAGATGATATAAAGGTGGAAAGCAATTGCGGGGCTTTGAACCAACATTTTATATTTTGTGTAATGACTTTAATTTTTTAATGCTGAATCTATAGAAGCAACATTGAGGTGATACAAGCACCCTTAAAAGAGTTTCAGTGAAAATTACAGTATTTTTTGAAACGAATAAGGTGCCAGTTATAGCTATCATCGAAACTCATCATTGAAAATTTTAATAATTGATTTTGAGACGTTAAGGAGGCAAAATCATCTATTATTTTGATTGACGATCAAAGCTCACGACTTAATTAATATTTCTAGTCATAAACAAATTTCAAATAGGCCCAACTTTCCACAAAAATTGACTTTTGATTTTTCAATGATCATTGGTAAGGTAGTTCAATCATTGAAATAAGAAAAGTCTTTTTATGTAGAAAGTTGGGCATATTTGAATTATTTTTTTGGCTAAAAATATTTACTAAAGCTTAAGGCTCTCCCAAACCAAAGCGAAATCATAGCGAATGATTCGCAAAAACAGTTTTTTGTTGTTGTTTAGCATTGTGTATCTTTCAAATTTTGTATTATTGTGAATGATTTCGCGTCGTCGCACATAGGAGTATTTGTATGCAAAAACTGGACAAAATTAGTTTTTGTCTTGATTGCAATATTTTCATCTTAAACCATGTAATAAATACCGTTTTTAATAAATTTACCCTCTTTTAAAAAAAAAATAAAATTCAAGTTTTTTTTTTAATTTTTCAACTGGAAACAAAAAAAAATGCATACAATCGGATATACGATATGACCAAAAAAGTTAAAAAGGATCAAAGTTGCAGCCAATATTTTTTTTTAATCAATACTGGGAGCTTTGCTTAACCATATTTTATACAAATAGTTACCAAATAACTCCAAAAAATAAAAAAAAATGAAATCCCAAAGAAAAATAACAGCACAAATAGTCAGTTTGGATGGGCATAAAAGTGGGAAAACGATATGACAAAAAACAACTACATCCGCAAAAATCCGCAGCCGATTCTTTTTGAAAATGAAGCTTGATGGTTTATTTTATCCACCCATATACAAAAGAGAACCCAATTCCACCGACATCTATAAAAAAATTACTTCCCAATGAAAAAGAACCAACAAAAATAGTGTTTTTTTTTTGCATTTTTAGAACAAAAATTCGAAAAAAAATATAAATATTAAAATATTTGTCGTAAAAATAGCTCAATATAATAGTGAATATCTGTAGTTGATTTTTATATACCAAAAATTTCATCAGACTACACAAAATTTTTAAGAAATAATTTAATAAAATGTTGCAAATTTTTTGAAGGTTGATTACGAAAAGAAGTGACAAATTCATAATCGAAGACTTTGACATTTGAAAAATCGACTTTTGGCCGAGTTTTGTAGGCAAATACTCCTATGTGCGTCGGCGAATGTTTCGCGTTGGTTTGGGGAATCCTTTAAGGCTCTCCCAAACCAACGCGAAACATTCGTCGACGACGCGAAATCATTCACAATAATACAAAATATGAAAGATACACAACGCTAAACAACAACAAAAAATCGCCTTTGCGAATGATTCGCTACGAATTCGCGTTTAAGGCTTTCCCAAACCAACGCGAATTCGTAGCGAATCATTCGCAAAGACAATTTTTTGTTGTTGTTTGGCATTGTGTATCTTTCATATTTTGTATTACGCGAAACGCGAAACATTCGCCGACGACGCGAAATCAACAGCCTTTAAAGGCCCTCCCAAACCAACGCGAAATCATAGCGAATCCTTCGCAAAGGCGTTTTTTTGTTGTTGTTTAGCATTGTGTATCTTTCATATTTTGTATTATTGTGAATGATTTCGCATCGTCGGCGAATGTTTCGCGTTGGTTTGGGAGAGCCTTTAAGCTTTATTTGCTCATCAAAATAATACATGATTTTACTTCCTAAACGTCTCAAAATCAATCATTAAAATTTTCAATGATAGTTTCAATGATAGCTATAACTGGCACCTAAGTCAGTAAAAATAGAACATAGAAAATTTTTAATGTCTTTAATTGTGATTCTTGATCCTGGCGAAAAATTTAACATTTTTAATAACTTTCATCAACGTATCAGTTGATAGAATGACTTTTACTGTAGCTGCTTAACACTTTTCCCTCTCATTGAAAAATAAGACCCCTTACCACAGATATTTTTACAGAGTTTTTATCCTTGTTTCCTTTGATAAATTAAGCATATGTACCAGGTTTCATCAGTATACCGCTGGAGTTTGATAATATTTTCCTTGCTTCACTTAAAATTCAGTCATAATTTTAGGACTCTCTTTAACTTTTTAAGTGTGGTTGTATCGTGTTCGTTTTGATTTCATAAGTTTGGAAAGTAAAAAAAATACCCTTAGGTCATGGGTCATGTGCTCATGATTGTATTTTAATAATATAAATATTTTTCTTACTATTCTTGACTTTACAAATGCCCTTTTCCATCACCGGTTTTTGCCACCCTCAGCATGTCTGGGAGTGGGGTGGGGGAAAATCAATAATGTGGTCCTATGGTCTCCAGTGTGCTGAATCAAACGACGAGAGCTCTCGCGTCATCGTCTGAAATCTGGTTTTCGATTTATGGGCCAATATGTTTCAGGGCTTAAGCCTGGTTATTATGGCAACCCCTCTCGACCTCCTGCCAGTGCTACAACCGTGGCAACACTCCTTAAAAACTAAGCTAAGACATGAATTATTAGTGGACAAAAGCTCAACCCATCAAGTTGAAATTACTGCGATTTGTCTAACTAAGGCTAGAAACGCACAGGCTAAGGCTGGAAATGCACTTGCGATTTTAATCGCACGATTATTTAGTCGCAAAGAATAGAACACATAAGCCACAAAGCTTATGAACGCACATGCGACTAAGAAATTGTATTCGAGTTGCGGCGGTTTTTAGTCGCGGCGACAGAAAATCGCAAGTCCATTTCCAGCCCAACAGCCCTTCTAAAGGCAAAAATCAACTGACTTAGCTCACTTCACAATTTTTGCGGTTGCACAAAAAATTTGATTCAGATTCCTGTAAATTGGAGTGAAATAGTGTAGTGTAGTCCACTTCCATAATCAAGGGCCCATATGGTTTTTGAAATATTTGATTTTCAAAAAAAGATTGGAAACATTTTTGAAAAAAATCCAACAAATACTAAAGTTTGTTTTTTTTTTAGACGTGTGGTATTCAATCTGGCAATACTTCTTTCGGAGTTGGTCTTTTTGACAGCTGTCACTGTCATAATCATAGACTTAAGGCTCTCCCAAACCAACGCGAAATCATAGAGAATCATTCGCAAAGATAGTTTTTTGTTCTTGTTTAGCATTGTGTATCCTTCATATTTTGTATTATTGTGAATGATTTCGCTTCGTCGGTGAATGTTTCGCGTTGGCTTGGGAGAGCCTTTACACCTGAACAACGTTTGCAAATCGTGCAAATTTATTACCAAAATAATGGTTCGGTTCGTGCATCGCGCGCTGCGTCCAATATTCGGTCGACGTAATCGCCCACCAGAGTCGGTAATTCGAGCAACCACGGATCGGTCTCGCACCACGTTTCCTCTAGTGGATAATGCGCATCCTCAGAGATGCCGTACAGTGCGCACCGAAGACGCTATTGCTGCTGTGGAGCAGAGTATCAAAGAAGACCCGAATGAGTCCATCCTCCATCGCATCGAAAATTGGTGGTCGAAAAGTGGGCCTCTCTGCTGGAATTTATTCGAGCTATTCTTGGCCATAACATTAAATTATATGCGTTTTATTTTTTCTTGAAAACCACACGTCTAAAAAAAAACACCCTTTATATCCGAGGTGGTCGTGAACAGCCAGGTAAGTCGAGATACCTGAAGTGAATTATGTGTTATTTTATTAATAATCCTTTAATAAATAGTTGACAATATTTAACGAAATCTTACCCTTGTGCAAATTTTTCGTAAAACTTTCTGAAATTCAGTCATTGGACACTTTTTTCCAAATTAATAAGATTATGCGAATGATATTAAACATAAACCCCGAACTTCTAAATTTTTAAGAGTTTGACTTACCTGGTTTCTCACGACCGCCACTTACTTATATCGCAAGTAAAACTACGGGCCACACTCATATTTATCATGCTTTTATTCAGAGTTACCGCATGGCACATAATTCCGCTATAACTGGAGAAGTCGATATGAAATTTGGCTCAAATCGCATTTTTCAATGAATAACATTTTTTTTTATTGAATCTGTTTAGGTGGGTCTCCTCAATATAAAAATTTTTTTTTTGGGATTTTTGTGGTAAGGGAAGATACGATTTTGGAAGCACAAACTATCATTGTTTTTCGTGTTTTTACCCACTGTATCGATGGAAGGGGTACGTAATCCCGCAAACCGAAACCTGGAAAACGAAATCCAATAAATTAATAATTTTGCTTTTTATCATCTCGCAATTTCAAAAGCTCGCTTTTTACAATCTTGTGTTTTTCCCGAACCAAAAAATCTCGCAAATATCAACAGAAATCTGGCATATCATATCGGGATATACTGGCTTTCAGGATTTTGTCCATTCGGGATTTTGTACATTCCCCCCTAAAAGTAGGTTTAGACACTTGATTTATTTAGCAGAAGTTATAACTTTTAATCTTATTGCCTGCCAAAATTTGACTGCCTTTGTTTGCCTATTGCAAAGTTATATTAAGTTGTTTCAGACCAATTTCATATACAAAAATGAAATTGTTTTGAAATGTGGTAGAAAATGGAAGGAAAAATGAGATGTTAGAGCTTCTTTTCCAAAAATATTGGTATGGAGATTTTCTACCTGAATATACTCCATTACAATGCAATCTGTTAAATAGAATTTTAGCTCGACGTTAATAAATGACAAATGGCTGTTTTGCACTGCGGCTAAACTGCTTTATTCAAAGAAAAACGGCTCGTGGTATAATGATTTTTTCCTTTCATCTTAAAATACATTTAATTTCTCTTAAAAAAAGTTAAATATTGATATACAAACACAAAAATTAAGATCAACAAATAATTTTGTCCACCTAGATTCGTATTTTTGACGGTGCAGGGAAATAACTTCACGGGAGATAACTTTACAAGGTGGGGAAATAATTTCACTTTTTTGCTGTGAAGTTATTTCCCACTGAAGCTGAGAGATAATTTCACTTTTTTGTGGGAATGAAATTCACTTTAATGTGCGTTTCTTTAAATCCAGTTCCTTTAAATGCAAACAAAAATTTGCACACCCCAAATCTTATAGTGTGCCCAAGCAGGGGGGTTGCAGGGGGAGAGCATGCCCTCATACATTCCTCACTGTTTATTCGCCGTAATGCTTTGCCTTACATAAATACAGTGCTAGCACCCAGCATTACGGCGAATAAACAGTGAAGTATGTATGGAGGGCATGCTGCCCCCCTGCAATCCCCCTACTTGGGCACACTATAGCATTTGGGGTAGGTGCGAGGCTGGGTGTATGCAATGTTTCTTTTGCATTTAAAAAATCTGAATTTAAAGAAACGCAATTTTAAATCTGTGTAATTTTTACCATATCATAGGTGGGAAATAACTTCACCTCGTGGCATGATGGTTAGTGCGTAGGACTGTCATGCCAAAGGTGTGGGTTCGATTCCCAGCCGTGCTACCTAAACACAGGAATATTTTATCCGAGGTACTGGCTCTTGCGAGGAACTGACAAATCCTTCAAGAGTATACTTGTCATGAAAAAGTGCTTCTCATTTAGCCGTTCGGACTCGGCGAAAAACTGTAGGTCCCCTACATTCCTGCCAACAACTCGCACACAGGAATGGTTGTGAGTTGCAAGTCACTAGGGCCTGGTTCTCCACGAGCTGTTGCGATACCCAATTTAATTTATTTTATAATTTTCAGATGAAATTATTACTCACCTTCAGTGGTAGGTGAAGTTAATTCCCATGTGAAGTTATTTCCCTGCACCATTTTTGACCACTGTGCGACGCACGGATCAAAGACCAAATATGCGGTTGGTGGAGGTGTGTAGTCTGATAGACTAAATTTAAATCTCTCATTCCATCTTCCTAATCACTGTAGCGTATTCCAGGCGGAACTTCTAGCGATAATAGAAGTCCTATCTTGGCTCAAAGAAAACTTGATATACACCTTGAATATCCGCATATTTTCTGATAGTCAAGCCGTTATTAAGTCTCTGGACCCTGTCTCTATAAACCCTAATCACTACTTGTTTGGCGATAAAACGAGGATGGCCAAATCATGATTTGAAGTGCTCCAAGTGTTTGATATCTCTAAACAGACTGCACAGTATCAGCTCAGTTGTAGGTGTCATAACAGGACACTGATGAATAGACAAGCACGCAAAGCGGCTTCGCGTGCTTTCAAACGATTTGCAGAAGCTGTATGGACGAGGAGGAGTAAAAGAAGATTCCTCGCCGTCTCTGTACATGTCCTGCTCTTCCCCAGTGACGTAGGCTCCACTTAGGCGACTACTTTTATAACGATCCTAGTGTTCTGGCAAACACAGATATTAATAGTCTCGTACGAAGGGGTGCAGGGAAATAACTTCACGGGAAATAACTTCACATGGGAATTAACTTATTTCCCAATGAAGGTGAGTAATAATTTCATCTGAAAATTGTGTGAAGTTATTTCCCACCTGATATGACAAAAATTAAACAAATGTAACATTGCGTTTCTTTTAAATCCAGATTCTTTAAATGCAAAAGAAACTTTGCACACACCCAGCCTCGCATCTACTCCAAATCCTGCCCAAGCAGTGGGGTACATACATACATACCTGAGGTATGATACCTCACTGTTTATTCGCCGTAATGCTGGGTGCTAGCATTGTATTTATGTAAGGCAAAGCATTACGGCGAATAAACAGTGAGGTATGTATGGGGGGCATGCTGCCCCCCTGCAACTCCCTTACTTGAGCACACTATAGAATTTGGGGTAGGTGTGAGGCTGGATGTGTGCAAAGTTTCTTTTGCATTTAAAGAATGGTGCAGGGAATTAACTTCACGGGAACTATCTTCACATGGGAATTTACTTCACCACTAGTGGGAATTAATTTCACCTTTTTTTTGTGAAGTAATTTCCCCCTTAAGGTGGGAAATAATTTCATCCGAAAATTGTGTGAAGTTATTTCCCACCTATGATATGATAGAAATTACAAAAATGTAAAATTGTATTTCCTTAAATCCCGATTCTTTAAATGCAAAAGAAACTTGCATACACCCAGCCTCGCACCTACCCCAAATCCTATAGTGGGCCCAAGCAGGGGGGTTGCATACCTCACTGTTAATTCGCCGTAATGCTTGCTGCTAGCATAAATACAGTGCTAGCAGGAAGCATTACGGCGAATAAAGAGTGTGGTATGTATGCAACCCCCCTGCTTGGGCCCATTATAGGATTTGGGGTAGGTGCGAGGCTGGGTGTATGCAAAGTTTCTTTGGCATTTAAAGAATCTGGATTTAAAGAAACGCACATTGAAGTGAAATTAACTCCCACAAAAAAGTGAAATTATTACTCACTTTCAGTGGGAAGTAATTTCACTTCAAAAAAGTGAAATTAATTCCCACTAGTGGTGAAGTTAATTCCCATGTGAAGGTAGTTCCCGTGAAGTTAATTCCCTGCACCTTAAAGAATATGGGTTTAAAGAAACGCACATTAAAGTGAAATTCATTCACAAAAAAGTGAAATTTTCTCTCAGCTTCAATGGGAAATAACTTCCCTTCAAAAAAGTGAAATTATTTCCCACTAGTGGTGAAGGGGCTTCATTACTGATAGAAGTATGAGGGAAAAACTAGGAACTAGGACGATACGGATACATAAACGGAGTTATTTTGTGTCAATTTTGATTACAATTATAACCTTTTATGACAAAAAGTGATGAGATTTTATATATTAATTATCACGCCTTAAAATTTGATTTTTTGTCCGCTCGCCTATACAATGTGCACCACTGCCAGCGTCGGACGCTATGACTAAAATCACGTACATATTGTGGACTTCTCCCTCGTCGTAAATATAAGTTTGGCTATCAATAAAATAATTATTCCTACACTTAACCAATACTTGCCCTATGAGCCCGTAAAAAACGTTACCATGCTATATTTTTGATTAAGTGTGCCAGTATCGGCGTTGGATAAGATCAAAAGAGTTGAAAATAAATACAATCACTTTGAAACATTTTAGGTGTGTCCATGAGAAAGAAAGAAAGAAAAAAAACACAAAAAAAAACCCCTAAACCAAGAAGGCAAGTCAATGCAAAAAGTCGTTCCGTTGCTATTCCTGTTTGTTTGTTTATTCAACGAACTTTTATGGCATTGATGTTTCTATTTTATTTTGAAAACGTCATCGTTTTTGGTATTTTCAGATAAGTTGTCTCAATAAGTCTTATCTTGAAGATAACATGGAATATTTTGTAATAGATTTTTCATGTTATCTTAATGATCGTGTATTATTTGTCAACATTTACGCAGATATTAGTTAACTATTTTGTACAAAAAAAAAAATAAAATCAAGCTTTGCCTTAGATAAAAAAATGTCATTGTCATTCATTACATTATTATTGAGGTACGTAACTACTAAATAGTCTTGTAAAAAGTCTTGTCAACAATCAAACACATGACTGGAGAAGAGTATTCGTTTGAGTCATTGTATGCAATAAAAATTCTTAGAAAATTCAAAAACTTAAAATATTTTTTAATATAATGGCAGATACACCGGGAGAAAAGATTCTTATTATTTTTAATCGTATCAAATAAATTACATAATTTAAATAAATACACATTTATGCCTTTGATTTGATTGTAAAATTACAAAACAAAATATCACCATAGATCCTTGGGTTAAGGGCCAGCTTTCATTGCTGAATTAGTTCGACTTAAATCCGAGTAAGTTAATTCTGAAAATAAATTAAACCCAGTTTACTAAGAAGCAGTTTTTTTACTGAAAAATTAGGGTACTGCTTTAAAATTAAACTCGATTCGACCCGAGTTCGGTTTGAGTTCAGTTTGAGTTTGGTTTAAGATCAGTTTGAAATCGATTTGATTTGGTTTGAGTTCGGTTTGAGATCGGTTTGAGATCAGTTTGAAATCGATTTGAGATGAGGTTTGAGATCGTTATGAAATCGATCTTAAACCGATCTCAAATCGATTTTGAACCTTTTAAACCGATCTCAAACGAGTTTAATCTGCTCTCAAACCGATTTCCAACCGATCTCAAAGTGTACTCGACTCGACTCGATCTTTTTAAATTTAGTTGGTTATTTTGTTTGTTACTAGTTATGTAAGCTATTACTATACGAATGCTCAGCTTTCCTGATTAATTTTTAACACATAAAAGTAAGACCGCACTCGACGGAAATGCATTTCGGCGGAACTGCACCCCAACTGAACTTCAAAATATTTTTTGTATGAAACTGTATCGGCTACATATGTATATCGAACGATAGTATCAGAGTTGTAAAGTACTTAAGTATATTAACATAATGTCTACTTAAAATAAGAGAAGGCTGCTGGCATCGACTTGCTGTCTCTGTGTCATCCCGCTGAAGTCTTGCCATGGTCGTCCAAACGTAATTTTCAGGGTCGTGGTTATTGTGCTCGTCTCGCTGTGGTTTCACCGTGAACGTTTACACGGGGATCTGGGGATCGCTATGCTCTCGCTTTGGTTTACACGTGGTTTTTGGCATTTAGATAATTTTTTCGTTATCTCGCTTTGGTCTCTACAAAGTTCTTTTTTTTTTCAAAATAGCATTTTTATCAAAATAGCATTTTTAAAAAGGTTAAAATAGGCTAAAAGCTTGTTTAAAAAGTCCAAACCGGGTTTTCAGAGTGTTTAACATTGTGTTCTTCTTGCTGTGGTCTCGCCGTGCCTGTCTATGTCGTTATTTTCTCGGTTTGGTCTCGCCGTGACATTTACACGTTGTTTTTAACATTTAGATTATTTTTCCGTCATCTCGCGTTGGTCTCGCTATAGTCCCACCAAAGTTCTTTTTTTCAAAATAATATTTTTCAAAAAGGAGATGATGGCAAACCATTTAAAATGCCAAACTAGTGTGAAAGTGTGAAAAGTTTTTCGACCTTTTCATAGAACAAAAATACAGTTAATTAGGCGTTTTAGTCATCGTCAAGAACGTACTAACTTACTTAAGGTGGCGCTAAAGTCCGGGGTGGACCAGGGCCTCAAACAACAAGTTTCTTCCAGCCGGCTCAGTTTCTAGCTAGCTGTCTCCAGTTTCACACGCCAAGTTGGTTGAGGTCCTCTTCCATTTGCGTGCGCCACCTTTTACGCTGTCCACCTCTAATGCGCTGTCCCACGGGGTTGGTTTCAAAGACTTTCCGGCCGGGGCATTGGTGTCCATTCGCTCTAGGTGACCCAGCCATCGCAGTCGTTGGCTTTTCACTTTTGTGACTAGGTTGGTGTGCACAGCCCGTACAGTTATTTGTTGTATCTTCTTCCCCATTCCCCATCTATGCAGACGGGAACAAAAATCACCTGGAGAATTTTCCTCTCAAAACAGCCTAACGCGTTCTCATCCACCATTGACAGTTTCCATGCCTCTGCACCATACATCAGGACCGGGATGATGAGCGTCTTATACACAGACAGTTTTGTTGCTCGAGAGAGGGCTTTGCTTCTCAATTACCTGCTTAGCCCAAAGAAACAGTGATTGGCAAGATTAATTATTCTTCGTTTGACTTCAGCACTGGTATCATTCGCTGAGCTTAGGGCGGATCCTAGGTAGACAAAGTTTCTGACCACCTCAAAATTATAGCTGTGTATAGTGACGTTCTGTCCGAGACGTCGTTGTTGGGTGTAATTTCTTGTTGACAGCATGTATTTCGTTTCGCTTTCATTCACTGTTAACCTCATCTTCTTGGCTTCCTTCTCAATACTGAAGAAAGCACCACTGACATCTCGCTTTTTTCGTCCGATTTTGTGAATGTCGTCAGCGTAAGGGTTTAGTTGGACGGACTCTTGAAAGAGTGTGCCTTTTTTCTTTCAAGAACGATTTTGCCTTGCCTAAAGCCTTTTTTGACATCAAATGCATCGGTGAGGTCCTTACCGACCTTGGTGGAGCAGCGTGCATTCTCCATCGTCATCCTGTACAAACGGACGAGTTTGAGAGGGATGCCAAAACTAGACATTGCTTTATATAGTTCGTCTCTATAGATGCTGTCATACGCGGGCTTGGAATCGATGAAAAGGTGGTGGGTATCGATTTGAAACTCCTGGGTTTTCTCCAAGATCTGCCGTAGTGCGAATATTTGGTCGATGGTGGACTTCCCTGGCCTAAAGCCACACTGATATTGACCTATCAGGTTGTTGACGAATGGCTTCAGGCGTTCACAAAGCACGGCAGAAAATATCTTGTAGGAATGTAGGCGATATTAAGAAGACTTATGCCTCTGTAGTTGGTGCAGTCCAAAGGATCGCTTATCTTGAGGTTCGGGCAAACAATGCTGAGGTTCCATTCATCCGACCATATTTTGCAGATGAGCTGGTGCATACTCCTTACCAATTCATCGCCAGTTGCCTTGAATAGCTCAGCCACAAGGCCATCAGCTCCAGCAGCTTTACTGGACTTTAGTTTAGATATAGCTTAGCTATCTTTACTTCGTCGAGATCGGGTGGACGGAATTGTTGGCCTAGGCGTCGTCCAGGTTGATTTGTGCAATCTGCATATGGAGCGGAATTCGGTTCGTCATCGCCTTTTTACAATTTTGCAGAAATGATTTTTCCATATCCTCAGCACCGACTGCGATTCTACTACGATGTTGATCATCCTTGCAGGCTTCGGTTCAGGCCCTGTAACCCTGTGGGATTGTTTTTACTTTTTGGTAGAACTTCCGAACTTCGCTCCTGCAACGGCATTCCTCTTTTTCCTCGTTCGCGCGCTTCTCATGCTTTCTTTTTCCTTCTTAGAAGCTTTTGTTTCTCTCTTCTCTTCTGCTCGTAGAGCTTGCGAGCACCTTTGGTCCTTCTATGCAGCGCCGCTTTGTATGCCTGTTGTTTGGCTGCATGAACTTTCCGGCATTCTTCGTCGAACCAAGGGTTTCGTCGCGCGAGGCCCAGCACGTCAGAGGCGGCATCTCTGATGGCTTCCTGGCAATTCTTCCACTGGGGGCCTATTCTGAAAAGCGCAGCGGATCGCTTTCAATGGCGGATTTGCATTTTCCTATTCTGAAAAGCGATTCGCTTTTCATTCGACCGCATATGGAAAGCGAAAGCGCTTTCCAACTAAATGTCATTCTGTCAGTACGTTTTGAAAGCGATAGATGTGAAGCTGACGAACTAGTGACGGATCGAAGCAAAATATAAATATTTACATAAAAAATGTTTTGTTTCTCAAATAAAAATGTTCTTTGATTGTTTCTGTAATTTTTTGGGGATTTTTTTTTTTAAATAAAAGTGTGTTTTGATTTTATGTCATTTCGTGTTTGAAAACGATAGGTATTTAGGGGACGGATTGTTGGCGGATTGAAAGAAAATGCAATTACGAGTGTTAAATTATGTTTAAATATTTTTCACCTCATTCTTAGCATAGCATTTAAAAACACACTTATGGAGTCCAACGAATTGTTTTATTTTTTAGACAAGTGCAACAAATCGCAAAATTATGAATTAAAATACTTTTTGCATAAATAGAGAAAAAAATGTTTTGCTGACACGGTCCTTCTGTCATATTCTTGGAAACAGATGATATTTTAATGAGAGAGTGGAAGTGAAAATGGGAGTGGCCTGGAATTATTTGGAATTTAAATGAGAAAACTGGAATTATTTGGAACTCAAATGAGAAAACTGGAATGATCGTTTTTGTTCATTTTCGCTTTTGGGAAATACCCAAAGCGAAGACGGTCGAAATTGAGGTATCGTTTTCAATTCGACCCGCCGCGCTTTCTAGAATAGGCCCCCTGGTTCTCGATACTTGCAGTTGGCGGCATGGGACTATTTAAGACGACGTGAGAGACTCGATCGGAAAAGGATCTGGCGATTGCTTGCAATTGTAGCCGTCCGACGTCGAACTTCCTCACAATATTTCCCTGTCATCGGTGAATACCTACTTGTAGATTTTGAGTAGATAATTTTTTGCAGTAAAGTGAAAATAATTTTTGATTTATTTTTAACGAAAAAGGTAAAAGGTTGATCTTTTCCACTTATTTTTTCGTTAAACTCAACCATTGAGAGATATGTATTTATAAAAATAAATATTAAACCTCAACAGATAACCTTAATTTTATTTTTTTTTTAAATAAATCTCAACCGGAAACCGAAATCTTTATAAAGGAATGTAGTAAATCTCAAAGAGAAACCAATTGAAAATAAAGGAAAATGAAGGTTGACAGTTATTTCTGATCTCTGACTGCACCCTTAATTTAAAAATTTAGCATGTTTCTGCTGCAAAAATTTAAAAAAATATTTTTTTCGTATCTAACTGTTTACATATATTGGCTATCACTGAATTAAATTTCAGCTTTCCCGGTGCCATTTTTCTATTAAAAAAAAAAAAAACAAAAATGCAACGTACACGGGTGCATGGTGGAACGCTCCATCTTTAACCCAAAAGCTGCATCGAACCTCAGTTACAAAATTTCGGAGCAGATATTTAAAAAAAGTGGAGTCAAGAGATTTTCAAATGAAGGGAAACCTCAAGTTTTTAAAAACTTTATTTTTAACAAAAATGTATTTAACAACAATAAAACTATATTTAAAAGAAAACAAATCACATTAGCTCTGATATGAACGAGAAACGACCAACAAAGTCAGACAAAGAAATGATTCCGTTCAGCATAGACTTTCAGATGCAAACATTTCAGATTTCAGAGTCAGAGTTGGTTGGAAAATTGAATAACACAGTGTTATTCGAAATTGGAGTAAATTTGGTCCGATTGGAGTAAGGTTCCAACGCTGATGCCGCAGGCTTTCCCCCGCTGAAAGTTCGGCTGCGGCCGTGGCCACCGCTTGTCAGCACACTGATTTAAGATTTACTTAATACTGTGGTATCAAATGAAGCATATTGGAAAATGCCAGCTTTTCTAGAATCAGTCACTCCAAACGGTTGCTGCTTCCCTAGACTAGTACTGTCAAATACAGAAATTCTTTCTTAAGCCAGTACCAGACGATTGTGGAATGCCTTGCCTGGTTCTGTTTTTCTCTACCATTCGAAAGTCTAAAGAAAAAACACATTGACAAGTAATAGCACATGTGTACATACATATGTGTGTATAGTACACCCATCCATATATTTAAAATTCACAGAAAAAATCAATCTCATTCTACCAACTCTTAAAACTCCTTATAAAATTATTGCTTTAACTTCACATTTTATTTTATTTTTGTTTGTCATAGTGAGCTATCATTAACATGTACAAGTACATAAGTATGCATATATGCAACTTTATATCAATTATTTTGTTTTTAATTTCAATTTAATGCACATTAAGATACCCTTAGGCCTATGCTCTTTCACACTTTATTGAGAAAACCATACAAAAATATTTTATGCGCTGAGTTAGTTATAATGTTCTACATAATTCCTTTTTTTTAACATTCACTCATACATATATATTCTTAAATACACTTACATAATCTTTAAGGTACTTTTTTTCTGAGTTGTACAAAAGTAACTGCCTTTCATGTATGTATTGTATAAAAAAAGAGACAAATAAGTCTTTTTTTTGAGCCAACAAATTAAAATGTTTAAAAAAATAAAAAAAAAAGTTTTTTTTCAAATAGTTTTAAAATGCTATTCAAAACTTAAGACATATGTATGAGATTTTTTTTTCATTATTGGTGCCTTAATGATAGCCATTTGCTGTAACTTCTTGCTTATGATTGTTAACATCCATTTTGGCATGACCATTTTGATGACCATTTTCAATTTTCTTAGGTCCTGTTGCGGTCTTTAGTTTCTTTACTGGTGGTTCATTGGTGGAGATAGTTGCAAAATCAAACTGAAAAAAACGGAACCTCAATAAAATATGTTTGAAAACAAATATACAAACGACTTACCCTCTGTTCTAAAGCCATATGTGAAATTGGAGGAAGTCCAACACAAGCTCTTAAAATATTTTCAATCGCTGATCTCTGACTAAAGAGAGAATTCACAACAGGAGTTCCCTTGGGGACAAGAGGAGCCTTGCACAAGTAGCTAAGTATTGAAAGTACTGGCTTGAAAGCAACCCATGAAGAACTTGTTTCTGTATTGCTCTTCACGTGAATCCTTGAGCAGAGCTCTCCCAAAATGACCAAATCTAGAATCAATGGAGATGCCAGAAGAGAGTCCTCACAGGTATTGTGAATAACCAAGGTGTTATGGCCGCCCATCATAATTTCACTCGTATACTCGTCCATGGCCCTTTTGCTGTCTCCCACATAGGGGACGTACTTTATGACGACCACATGATCAGGGTGCTCATTTGGCTTATAGAGAATGCTGTTCGATTCGACCATATCGTCAACAACGTTACTTTTGGAAATCTGGAAAATTAATTAAAATTCGTTTACAAACAAATTATCTACTAACGATTTGAAACTCTTACCTCTTTGGACCGGAACTGTTTAGGGGCAGATAGGTTCTTTCCGTCGTTATTGCCCAAGTGATTATAACTGACAATTGAGGTGGGTTTGATGCCAGCGCCGACTAAGAAATCAACCAACACCGACTTGAGCTTTGTTTGGCCAGACTTGAAATCATCTCCAGCGATGTAAACTCCATGATGTTCAGCCATTTCAATAAGTCCAGGAACAAATGTGTTTTGGGGCGATCCATTGATGTAAGTACACTGTAAGAATAAACATTTTTCAGTCAGTTACCAGATTTCGCAAATCATTCCATCAAACAACTACTTACTCCTTCAGCAATACTAGCCATTGCAAAAATTGTCGATGGTGATATTTCCGATTTGTTAGCTTTTAAAGATGCATGTAGCTCTTCCATAGTAGTATTGAGTCCCTCTTCAATATCAGCAAAACGTTCTGTATTAGCAGTCCATAGTACAATTATCTTTTCAACTCCTGACGATGCCTTGAAATCTTGAATATCCTTGCGAATTTGTTGGAATTGTGCATATCTGGTCCCTTGTATGGTATTATCAGCTCGTGACAATTGATTGGCAGCAATGAAATCTGGATCATAGATCGATGGGCGAGGTTGCATTTTAGAGAGATCCTTATACAATAGATCTTGTAGCTCGACATCTAGAACTTGAGCACGACGCATTGATTCGCCAATATTCAAAGAACTGATATCCCAACCATCGACAACTAAATACATAAAATATTAGAAGCACATTTTTTATATTTAATTCGATTTCTTTGAAAAAAAAAATTCTTACCAATATCATTAGGATTAACCATCGGAACAAGATCTTTCATTGGTATATAAACATCTTTGCCATTCTCATCATTTCCCAAATAAACTGTCGATGCTTGAGTAATAGATCCATACCAATTTGCCTTTTGTATTCCGGTTTTCTTTCTCCATTCCAATTGACGACGATTGGCTTCGAGGGCGGCACTTAAAGTTGAACCATTATTGCCACCCCAACCGACCAGCATTAGACCCAATTTCGGCAATGTTTTTTCAGTTCGAATTTTTAGTGATAGTGTTTCGGGTTTAACCTTGAAGAAAATAAATTGTATTTATAAGTTATATGTTTATATTGAAATTATTTGATTGAAAAGGTTCATCATGAAACTGCTTTTTTGTTAATTTTTAGTATTTTGAACATGAAAAAAAGTGGAGGTTCCCCTTTGGCAAACAAAAGTATGTTCTTGTAAAGTGGCAACACTGACATTTTACCCGAAGGTCCATTTACTCAACCTCTATCTTTTGAGACATTAACTGTTATTATCGAAACACGCTTTAGGCACCATGTTCAAAATATTTAAAATTACCGAAATGTGGAAGTCCCACCCTTTGACTTAATAAAAAGTATGTTTCTATAAAGTAGCAATGCTGGATTTTAACCGAAGGTGCATCTACTCAACACTCATTTTTTGAGACATCGACAGTTATTTTTCCAACAAACTTTGGCCATCTGGAAGCGTTTCCCTAACTTTTTACATGTTCAAAATACCAACAATTACAAGAAAAGTGGAGGTCCCAATCTTTAACATACAAAAGCATTTTCCGAAAAGTGGCAACACTGACATTCTACCCATAGGTGGGTCTTCTTAACACGTATCTTTTAAGACATCAACCGTTATTTCTCCAACACGCGTTTGTTGTCTGGAGGCGTTTCCGCAACTTTTTCATGTTAAAAATACCAAAAATTACAAAAAAAGCAGAGGTCCCACTCTTTGACATAATAAAAGTATGTTCCCAAAAAATTGCCACACTGACATTCTACCCGAAGGTGGGTCTACTCAACACCTATCTTTTAAGACATCAACCGTTATTTTCCCAACACGCGTTTGGCATCTGGAAGCCTTTCCGCAACTTTTTTCATGATATACATACTAAAAAATGTTCCAGAAAAGTGGCAACACTGGGATTCTAAACGAAGGTTTTCCTACTCAACACCTACTTTTAAAACATCAACCAACCGTTATTTTAACCATGGAAATTTTTCAAGTAATTTACCTATGAGTTTTTTTTTATGCTACCATTTGGCCAAAATTGGGTGCCATTTTTTAAAATGGTAGACAAGCGAAAGGATTACTTGCAATACAACAACGATTCTCCAGCTTAATTTCATTCCCAGCATGTCAAAAATAAATGACAAATATGAAATTAAAACTTGGGCACAGCTAAAGCACCATACCACAAACCGGGATAGAGCAGAGAATCTGTTGCTTCCTTAGGATCCAGGAGGAGTTAACGTGTTACTGCGAAGACAGCAGTGACCACATATATAATTTAACCCATATTCTGACTCAGTCTTTCTTAACGAAATTGAGGCATCCATCCAGCAGATACTGATGCCCAACCTAAGTAAGCTCTTGGAATAGCTGATATTAAGGAAGTTCAAAAGTTTTCCGGGGCAAACAACATCATCCCAGACATGCAGTTCAGTTTTCGGGAGAAGCATTCTACGACGCATTGGCTCTTGAAGTTTCATCCCGACATCACCATAGCTTTAAAAAACCGTCGAGTTACCGTCGGGATGCTTTCTGGATGTCGAAAAAACATTCGACAGTGTTTGAATTGAAGCCCTTATCCATAAACTCAACTTAATAGGCTTCAGCACTAATACAAATTATTTTCTCTTTTCTTTCTTTCAGGAACTTTTTCGTGCAACTGGAGAACTGCAAATCGACAATGAAGAGCATCAGAGCTGGAGTTGCCCAAGGCTCCAAGCTTGGACCACTTCTCTACAACATCTTAGCCTTCGACCAACAAACCTGAAGTGAATGCGAGAACCTTCTCTTCGCTGATGACTCGCTCACATATTACTCATCATTATCTACATTGACAGCTATCCGAGAATCGAGGCTCACATCCGCAAACTCTTCGAGTTTTACACCAAATGGAGGTATCCTGATCAACTAATCCAAATCGGAGCTTGTCTGTTTCAGAAGAAGCTGGCTTGACCATCGGACAAGGTATGAATTTTTACGTTGATTTCAAACAACACACATTCTTTGGGAATGCGCCAGAGTTGCGAAATGATAAAGTTTAGAAAAACCAAAGTTTCGAAAGGACAAAGTTTCAAAACGGTTAAGTTTCTAAAGACAAAGTTTCGAAAAACGAAGTTACAAAAAGAGAAAGTTTCGCAAAACAAAGTATCGAAGGACAAACTTTCGAAAAAAAAACGTTCCAACTTCGTTGTTCCCTTAGCGATTTCAACGAAATAGACACAGGTGATAGCTGATACAGAATTAAAAAAGAAAAAGTATTTTCAAAGCACGGTACTCATCATATTGCAACTTTGTTGTTCTTTGATCGATTTTAATGAAATTGACACAGATGATAGCTGAAACAGAGGTCAAAAAGAAAAAATATTTCCAACAGGGTGTTCCAAACAAAATGTCAACTTCGTTGGACCATGAGCGATTTCAATGAAATTGACACAGTTTAGCTGATACCAAGTCAAAATATGGATGCACGGTCTACGGTGCATAAATAGGAGAACGATTAAGCACTTTTTGTTGCCCTTGTTGCCTAAAAATATGCCTTGTGATAAAACGGTTGGCGTGAGTCTTTGAGCACCGCATCAGCAGACTCCTTATCAACTCTCGAAAGCTTAAACATATCAGAATTCGTTATTATGATAAAAAAAAACTTCAGGTGATTTTAACTTTTCCTTTTATACCATGAAAAAATCTATTTGACCTGTTGTTTGGGGTGGAATGGTAGAACTTTAATTCTATTGCAGCTTGTGTCAATTTCATAAGGTTTTGTACTATAAAAGGGACAAAGTTTAGATATCTCGTAGGAGCAACAAATGTTGAGAAAAACGTCCGCAAGGACACATATTTTACCCAGGAGTGATTTTGAAAAACTTTCCCTACAGTAAAAGCTCTTATTATAACATTTGTGAATCACATGACAACACAACTTTGGGACAGAATTCCAAATAGTTTTGAAGTCAGAAAGTCAAGACGTTTACCATTTCCGTTTACCGTTTAATCATAGCTTCAGTAGGTACTTTTACAGCGATTCCTTCTTCAGCGGAACTGCACTACCATAACCTTTTACTACAAACAAGAACAATTCGTTCTGCGGGTGAGAACATTTTTCTAGATAGTAAAACGATAGTTTTATAAATTAAGTATGCACCTATGTATTTCTGTTCTTGTATTAGGAAGAAAAAAAAATATTTATCTATATTTTTTTTAAAGGCAATAAATAAATCACTTATAGCCATTCCCTTATCCATTATACACATATGAATCGATATGTTAGCCATAAATAATATTTTACTTCCAATCCACATTACATTTGCATGCAGATAATTATTATTAATACCTGTTTGTAGAATAAAAACTATTTTTAAATGCATCTCATGTACCTATTTCTCACGCTTCTCAGATATAAATGCATGCAAATTACACAACTGCGCTCTTATTAATTTATTTTTCTCCTATTTCGGAATATATATCATTTGAATATTAAACATCTGCTTTGAGATTGAAATAAAATGCACGACTGGATCGGACGGTCTTGCTCTTGTGTTCAAGTTGCTTGGAACTTAAAAACTTTTAATAACAGTTTTTGGCAGCAAAATTTTTTAACCAAAAATACATTGATTTATTTTAATAAAAAAAAATAAAAAAAGTTAAATGAAGTACCTACCGTTATTTTATTTAAGAGCTAAAAGAAAATTTCAGTTTCCCCTATAGGGAACTACCAAAAAACCTTAAGTTCAAAATTTGATTAAAATCGCTTCAGTGGTTTAGGCTAAAGTTCGAGGTACCGTGTACAGATAGACAGACAGACAGACAGACACAGAAACAGAACTGTGCCACCCATTTTGTTCGTGTTTTCTACGGTCGTAATGTTATACTTGATTCTCACCTCGATTTTTTTTTTCTGTACGAATCCAAACCGTGCCCTTTAGTACCTATGTACATCTCTCGCAAGTTAAAAATACTCTGAATACCTGTTCAAGTTTATATTCTTTATTAAATTAAAATTGTTAACGGCAGAAATGACGTTCAATAGATGAAATAATGATCTTTATCATTCTTTTTAGGGGCTTACAAATTTGTTTTTCTAAACAAGTTTATAATAAAGCCTAGTACCTACGCTGCTGATGCGAAACGAAATTTTAAGCTGGTCTCCATTAAGACAACGCTTACGAAAACGCAGCGAAAAAATATTCATTGACAGTTACACCAATTCAAAAAATCAAAACAAATGCAACTGAAAAAAAGAACACACACAGCCACGCTGCTGTAATGAATGAAACGACAAAAATACACACGAAAAAACACAAATGTCATTTTTCCGCACACAATAAATGGCCTTGGTAATTAATTGTGTGCGAAAAAAGAGTGTAGACTTCTCCAAAAAAAAAAAAAAGGAACAATCTTCAATTTCGTTCATCGAACAGCGTACTGCAGAACGAAAAGTAAAACTAAATTTTTCGTTTATGATTTCTTTGTCATTTTTGTATGAGATATTTCGTTTCGCATCAGCAGCGTTCTAGGCTTAAAGCCATTCATGCAACAGCGTAAAGTCATCACTTTGTGGGATAGTGTAAGGCACATTAACAGGTTGGCATTTCAAAACTTATTTTTTCTGTTTTTCAACTCATTTTCGGTTTAAATTCTCGATGTAGGAAAACAATTCTAAGAAAGTTAACTTTGAAAGAGAAATTAATCGACTTAGGTGAAAGTTTTCTCTACTTTAAAAGAAAATGGAAGAAATGTCATTGAAGTTAGAAATCTATTCACTTTTCAGTGAGAAAAACTTTTTTTTTCTATAGACGAAGTATTTCTCACTTCGTGTGAGAAATGATTCTGTGAATCTATGGCAACAATTTCCCGTCAAAATACCGTTTATTATATGTATATTGTTTTCATGCATTAAAATCATGTTCGCTGAAACCCGAAGCGTTGACCTGTTACATCCGTAAAGTTTTCAAAAAATGTGTAGATACCTATTGTTTTGCATAGTTTTGCTTCTCATTTCTTAACTGAACTTGAAGGTCAACTATCAAGTTAATATTTGCCGGAGAATGAGACATGCTATATATTACCTACACCACGTGAACATTAGATATCCCAATCGCAAATCATCTAATGTCACACCCGTAGCGCAACTAAATTGGATCCTATAACTGAATGTCCGAACCATCTTTCTTTCCAAGAGATGAAAGTGAGATAAAAATTACAGGTGTCAAAATTCAAATTCTTTATGAATTGACATTCATGGTCAATGAGTAAATTTTCATAGCTGTCAGTAATCTTCAATGACTCTTTTATTCTTTTCTTTGTAAGGAACATTATATTTCTCCGAAATGGATGGAGAATAGCCTCTGTTGTGGTGCTCATTTCACATTCTTTTTTTTATTCATTTTTGATAGTAAAAAACGTTGAAAATCTCCACATCGAATCAATTCACTTTTGATTTAAAAAACGGCAAAATGTTCACATTCAAAGCTGAATTTAATCAGCTGTCAAATTAGTGTCTTTCATTGAAAGACGTTGTCAAAATATTTTTTCTTTGTCAGTCAATGACAAACCGACTTTTCGTTTGTCAATTGAGCTACATATTTTTACTTGTCTTGACGAAAAATGCTTGTCAGTTCAAAGACATTCAATTTTGGTATATTTTCACTTGTCATTTTGTGAAATGACGCAAAAATGCGTCTTTCGTCATTTGGTAAATGACAAGTGGAAACCTAGCATTGCTTCTATTTTTCATTTTATTAGCATTCTATGTAGAATATACAGTGAGCGTCAAAAAAAAGTGTACAGCTGTGAACTGCGTTTTTGTAACTCTGTTGAAGAAAATAGATTCGATCTTTTAGGAAAATACTTATCTTATTTTTTGATGCGGTTAATCTTCAATGAATTGGCATATAAAACTTAACAAAAAATATTACAGTTAAAATTCAATAAAAAAATAACAAAAAATACTTCGTTTTTATGGCGTCAAAAGAAAGTGTACACTATTCAATTAAAGCGAAAAACTTAAAAGCAATACTTCGTCTGCTTCCCTTTCGCCGTTAGGATAGCTTCTATGCGTCTGGGTATTGACTCTACTAGCTTCCCTGGCAATTCAGCTGGAATTTTTTGCCACTCTTCAAACAAAATTGAATTTTGTGCGTTTTTGCTAAATAATTTCCTCTTTTGGATCTGTTTGTACAGATAATCTCACAAATTCCCAATGAGGTCAAGGCCTGGGGATCGCGGAAGGTCTGCTAGTTGCTTAGAAGTACCATGGAGCCATGGAAAAGAGCAAAATTGCTGTTTTTGGCTCAAAACAGCCACCAAAAATATGGACACTGAAAAACACTGAATTAAACAGGTTTCTTGCAAAAAGCACGGAGAAGGTTTGGTAATGGTCTGGGGATGAATGACGTCTTCTGGAGTTAGAAACCTTGTCTTTATTGACAGTACGATGAGGACTGAAGATTGCCGTAATATTTTAAGAGACAATTTGCCGTTTAGTATTGCAAAACTGGGGTTAACTGATTCATGGGTCTTCCAACAAGACAACGACATCAGGCATACATCGAAATTGGTCAGAAATGGTTACTCCATGGTACTTCTAAGCAACTAGCAGACCTTCCGCGATCCCCAGGCCTTGACCTCATTGGGAATTTGTGAGATTATCTGTACAAACAGATCCAAAAGAGGAAATTATTTAGCAACCAGCTGAATTGCCAGGGAAGCTAGTAGAGTCAATACCCAGACGCATAGAAGCTATCCTAACGGCGAAAGGGAAGCAGACGAAGTATTGCTTTTAAGTTTTTCGCTTTAATTGAATAGTGTACACTTTCTTTTGACGCCATAAAAACGAAGTATTTTTTGTTATTTTTTTATTGAATTTTAACTGTAATATTTTTTGTTAAGTTTTATATGCCAATTCATTGAAGATTAACCGCTTCAAAAAATAAGATAAGTATTTTCCTAAAAGATCGAATCTATTTTCTTCAACAGAGTTACAAAAACATAGTTCACAGCTGAACACTTTTTTTTGACGCTCACTGTATAGTGAATAAAATAAATAACTGATTTAATGGAATATATTCAATATTCCTAGACATTGTTTAAGAAAGTGATAGGGAAAACTGGAGTTTATGTTATGAAATTTCAATTAGATAAACTCCCAGTTTTACCTAGCAACAGCTTCCACTTTCAACAATGTCTATGAATATGCTCCAATTTATTTACAATAATTATCTTAGAGTTTTTATTTATAAATGGATTGGAGCGATTTTTTGCGAATCCAAGGGAATTGAATGAAAAAGAAACGCGATTGGGACTTAATGACACCAGCACAAGAAAATAAGGAGTTTCCATACAAATTTATCGATAACATTATAAAATTCGTGCAGGTAAAATAGTTTCCCACTAGGCTTAACCTAAGCAACCATACTTCTCTGAGCTTAGCTAAGCCTCTGGGTTTAAGTTGTTGTTAAATTTGACATGAATTTAAATTCTTCAGGCTCCACATCGTTTTTTTCTACCAATTCTACCAATTACGGGATTGAAAAAAAGCACGACTAAGTACATAAATTTGTTTATTTTTTTTATAGAGTTCTTGGTATAGATTGGGTTTCATGGAAAATCAATACTATCTTCTTCTTCAGCTGCCTTCTATATTATCAATATGTGAGACCATCGTCTGATTGCTTTCATCGCAAATTAACGAGAATAATTTTCATATTCATCATGCCATACAATGACGCACTCATTCATGCCATAAATGTGTGCAAACATGTTAATTTAAGAATTAAAGTAAACAACAAAAAAATGTATTCAATAAGTACATACATACATTCATTCTTCCTATAGATTTTGTTATGCTCTGAAACCTATAAAAATATCTTTTCTGGCACTTTGGTGTTACACACGCAACACACCCTCTTATTAAAGACCGTTGTCGGGAGGGATCACAGGGCCTCAAACCCCCTTATAAATATTAGACATTCATCATCATAACAACACACTTTAGCAAATAGAGCAAAAATTAATAAACAAAAGCATACAAAACAGTTTTTGATTCAGATATAAATATTAAAATGCTTGCATTTTTTAAAATAGAGAGGTGTAATCTAAATCTAAATAATTTTAAAGGCTAATGCTACATTTCCACCTAACGCTAATCTGAGATTTAATAAGATTTACCTCAAATCTTCTTTAAATCTTGAAGATTTACCATACAAATATATTTCGTTAATCTTGGAGATTAGAAATTAATCTTATTAAATCTTCCTAGGACAAATAGTTTTACAAATCGAACTAACCTATTTTAACATGGTGCTGAACGATTCATTCGAGACTCGATTCAGTTCTTCATTGTTTGACACGAATAAAACATTCTGTCCCTTTCGCACTTCATAAGAAAAATTGAAGCGCCATTTGCATTTTTGAAAGTGTTGTCAGATTTAATCTTTTTTATATCTTTTTGTGCGGTGGAAACACCAAAAAGATTTATTTAATCTAAACTGAGATAAACCTTAGGTGGAAACATAGCATAAGCCTTAAATATAGTAGGTCTGTTCGTTTACGTTCCCAAAACTATTGATTTCTACAAATTTAAGTCCTAAGTCGCTCCCGTATACCAAAAAATTCCTACAAGAAAATAAATTAGCTAAATTTGGAAGATTTTGAAACTGTACAAAAAGATAAATAAGAAACTTAAAATTTTGTCTGTGCAAATGTAGAACTGAAGTGTTCGGTGTGAAAATAAAACCCGAGCAGCCACTAGTTTTTTGACATTTGAATGATATTCCCCAGTGCGCCCTGCAGCAGGGAACATCGAACAAACCTTTTGGCAGTTTTGGGCAGTGCACGAAGAGCTAGAGTATTACCATCGCGAATTGTAACTTTGTTATCGATAGTTTGTTTGAAAACGTCAGAACACTATTGAGCTAACTGAACTACATATATCCGCTAAGTCGGCATTAACATGACCCGATTTTTCCAATGGCTATCTTTTTGTTGTTTTACATTAGCTGTGTTTTTTTGTATGCCCATATGGAGTTTGGTGAAAAAAACGACATTGGGACATTTCAACATTTGCCTTGGTCTGCCATTTTGTTCTGAACTATCTTACCAACAAACATTTGACATTTCTATACAAATTATCGATAACACAACGACAATGGTAGTCTGGCAATACCGTTTTTATCGAGACAAAAGTTAACTCCAGATAATTATCTGGACTTAGCTAACTCTATATGGACATAGTTGTTGTTGTATTTAACATGTAAATTGTTTTGCTTTGTTGTCGTTTTTTTCAAACAATTTTATTTGGATCACACTGGAGAAATCGGGTAATGTAAATGCCGGCTAAGCTACCTAGCTATGCAAATATTTTCGGATGCATTGCTTTTTGTTTTTGCATCAATTGTAATTAGCTGTTCTTTTGCTCGGTCAATTTGTTTGAGCTGGAGAAGAAAACTAAAAATTATTACCTACTCCACAAGACGTCAAAAACAATTCCCATCACCTCTTTTTTAGGAATCAACTGATAGTAAGAAAGAAAATAAGTGTTCAGATGTGAAGAAAATTATTCTGCATATTTTGTTGTCATCTTTGTGTTTTTTGTAGTTTCATAATGAAAGACACGATTCGATTATTTGAATTTGATAGAAGAAGCAACACAAAAGAGAACGTCAATTTTCTGCACCGAATATTTTCAAATATTTAAAAAATATTTCATCCCTCTTCTACACTGTTATCGCGTTCACCATCACAAATCGCAGAAAATGCTTAAAACTCTTAACGTGTTATCAGGGGCTATATAAGTTTTTTGATGGTAAAAATAAAGAATTTTGCTGAGAAATTGTGTTTAGACTCCTGACATTCCTGAAATCTCAGAACCCTGAACTGGAATATGATTTCTCTGTCATATGTCAAATGTCAGTAAACGTCAACTGGCTGACAACTTTTTTGACATTTCTATGTTCTTTATCTCACTCCCACTTCATAGCCAGAAAGGGATGGCCAAGTTAGGCAGGATTTTTTTTTTTAATTTGTGGATATGTTTCGACGTTTTTCTTGACAGCACAGATTTGTGTGTTTTTGTTTTGTTTTAGCAACGGCTCAACGTCAAAATGATTGTGTTGTTAACGTAACTTTGTGTCTGAAAAAAAAAAGTTTGATTCACGCCAAAAAAAAAGGGTGGGAGAAGCCAGTTCAAGTAAACACCATCATAAGTGTATGGAAATCAAAGATTAAGAAAATAAGGACTTGGACCCAATGGGATGTGAAACTTGATGGGCTTCAGTGATAATCCAAACCTGTTGTAGGAAGTCTACAAAAGTGACTCGCTTCCAAAAGGTATCTAATTATTGTTTTCATAATGTTTAACTACTAGTGTCCATTTACATATAACGTACCTATATCCCTCCAAAATAATTTTTGACTACGACCTTGCCATACACCTACATTAAAAATCCTGAATGGAATATTCTAGAACACCGGCCAACAAAAACAAATTGCATCCACCCTTATTTTATGTACATATATTCAAGGTCAAGGGGAAGTTATCGATTTTATAACCTCGCACAAACCAGGAAAAAACATTTGTGCCTTATTTTTTGTGCAAGATGGTTATTTTAGACAGAAAAAAAATAAGTCTTCACTAAACTTACCTGGATTTTACCACCATCCCGCTTTACTGATGAAGTTTGATACTCATAATCAACTTCGATATATTTTTCATCGATTTGTACATTCGGTGATATAACTTCTAAGTTTGATGCACTCATTGTAAATAAATTGATTTTTTTCTTTTTTTTAATTTAAATATAATTAACTTAATTAACTTTGCATACAAATAAGCAAACAGTCTTTGGATTTCACAAAAATGTTTCTCTTTGAATTGAGTCCTTTTTTTTCTTTCTTTAAGCCACTCACAATATTTTCAGAACTTAAATTAAATCTCTTTGATGATGGACAGATGTCAAATCAAATTAAATTAAACCAGTTTTTTTGCTACAAGATGATGATGGTTGAGGTTGAATTCTAAAGAAATTTCTCTGATCTTGATGATTCTTGAAAGGCAAACAATTTAAACTCGCTAATGTGAAAAGTAAAATGAGTTTTGCGTTGCAGTCGATGGAACAGCCTCTAAATATCGGTCTTTACCACTTGAGCTATCTCAAACTTATGAGCTCTCCTCTCGAATTGCCAGATCTATTTATTGTACTCCTAACTAAGGGCGCATGCCTTATAGTTTACATTATGTATTCAATCAGCTGAGTGTGAGCTGTTGTCGGTCTTTGGTGGTTGATGATGAGATGATGAGTGTAAAACCACAATAAGGCACGCGTATAATATCAATTGGATAGAATGTGTCTTTTCCATCAGAATTTTATGAACTTGTTTATGGTTAAAAATGGTCAATGGACATTAATGGGAATCTTCATCTCTCTCCAGAGAATAATCGTTTTTTTTTTAAGTTCTTTGTTGTTGCTTTTTAAAGCAAATGAAAAAAAGCATGTTTGGATTATTTTTTATAATTTATTCAGTTTCCTATTAAGTATCTATCATTACTTAATAATCGTCTTCTTATAATAATAATTATTGATTTGATGATTTTCAAATAATGTTCAAACAGGGTGTTTTTGAAATTAAATCGGAAGATTTGAATAGGTATCGCAAAGGACTTTGTATTTGTATGGTGTATGGTGTAGGTTAAACATCATCGATAGTCATTGAATATCGATATTAAAGTGGATGATCTGAAATTATTGATTCTTTCGAAAATATACAATACTTAAATGTTTTCTACTTTTTATCAAATAAAGCAGAGTATTTGATTGTGCTGAAAAATGCAGTTTTTATTTAACCTTCTGAAATTAAAATTTAAATATGATTTCTGGCATATGACCGCCACGGCTGGCTCGTAGTCTAATCTGGAGGTCCAATTTTGGATGACATTTTCCAACATTTGTGGCCGTATATTGGCAATAACGCGGCGAATGTTGTCCTCCAAGTGGTCAATCGTTTCAGGCTTATCGGCGTAGACTAGCGACTTCACATATCCCTACAGAAAATAGTAAAGCGGCGTTAAATCGCACGACCTTGGAGGCCAATTCAAAGGTCCGTTACGTGAAACTATGCGGTTACCAAAGCTTTCCTTCAATAAATCAATTGTGGCCGAGCTGTGTGACATGTTCCGCCGCACAGTGGGGCCAAACCTACGATTTAGGGAAAAAACTATAAGCGGTATCATTTCGTATGTATTTGCGCCCGCTAAATTGAATGGTATTATCAGTTTTATGATCAGAGGCTAGGGGAAATTTTTAACTTTTCATAATAGTGGGATATTTTGTATCAAGTACGGTCAGGTGGAAACTAAAAAGTAAATTACTATTTCTGAGAAAAGAAAAAGCGTATTGGAGTGATTCAAAGTAGTTTTTAAAGAAGAATAATAGAATTTTACAATTCCATTACGACTTCTGTGAAAAAACAATCACTTCTTTATTGAACCGGTTATATTCAATCAGAAATCTTATTTCTTAAATTGAATTTTTATTCACTGATCCCAAAACTGGTAGAATCTGGTGATTATATTTTAATAGGATCTTCATTACCACCAGGACTACCAAAAAAGAGCTGAAATAGACCCTAGGAAGGTGGAGCTTTTTTTATATGGCTACTCAAGTCCGGAAGTACACCCGATGTCCAAATGTTGGCTAGATTTTTCGGTGTAATCGAAAAAATGGGGTAAATTATTTTCTCATCAGAAACTTTAAGATATATAAATTAACACAGTACATTCAAGGAAAAATTTTAAAAAATAATCCGTAAGATGGAGGAATCATGGAAAACATCAGTTTTAAAGGCTCAAAATTTCAATGGTCCGTTTTAATCCCTTATTTCGGCCGAAAGCAAATTTTTACTATAAAATCATTATAACAGCTGGATTCCACATGAAAAATAGTGAAAAGTGCATCACAATGCCATATTGAACACTTTTATATATATGGTTTCTTCCACCTTGGCCCCACTGTGCGCCGTCTTGTTGAAACCATAGCTTCTGCACATGATTGTTCAATTGATGGACGCAAAAGTCAGTAATCATGGCTCTATAGCGGTCGCCATTGTATGTAATGTTCTGGCCAGCATCGTTTTTAAAGAAGTACGGACCAATTATTCCACCAACCCATAAAGCACACTAAACAGTCAGCTTTTGTACACTTGAGGGTTATTATCACTCCAAATTGTTGTTATTCAGGTGTTAAGGATCCCCCAAACCAACGCGAAACATTCGCTGACGACGAGAAATCATTCACAATAATACAAAATATGAAAGATACACAATGCAAAACAACAACAAAAAACTGACTTTGCGAATGATTCGCTAGAAATTCGCGTTGGTTTGGGAGAGCCTTTAGTCTTTTCATGTTGAAATGCCAAACCAAACTTAAATAAATCACTTGACAGCTGACAAAATGGCCGCCAGTTAAAATAGTATTGCCAAATTAAAGTTCTATACCTCTAAAAAACACCCTTTTTCTTAAAGACTTACTATCTAAGCTGGGTCAGAGATTGAAAAAAAAATTGATGGCCCTGAGCTTTGGAGACAATTTGAATACCTCATTTTGGACTGTAACCAGCTCCGTAAACATGATTCGAATTTTGAAGTGTCGAACAAGAATTCTTTGAAATTTTTTTAGACTGTCACCAGCGCCGTAAAAATAGCTATGCACTTCTTACTTTTTTAATCATAGCTTTTCTGTTGCGGTAAATAAAAAAAAAATATGAAATGGCACTATCGATTTTTGTCATAACACATTGATTGCTGCAACATTTTTTAAATCGAACCATCTGTACAGCGCTGGTGTGGGTGGCAGTCCAAAATATAATAATCAAATGGTCTCTAAATAGTCCCGTGCGGAAACCGGGTTTTTTTTTATGAAATCATTCCTTAGACACTAAAGCCTAGTAGCCTATTGAATAGACCTTTTAAAAAGGAACAATGCGTGCAAGGGTTTTTATTATTTAATATGTTTGTTTACTTAAAACCGAAAATGCTACTAAATTCACCCATGCGTTTCTGAGAGAATGGTCACACTGGCCACTTTTTACTGTTTTTGGTATAACTCGGAAACTAAGCTGAATTTGACAATTTTACATCTAAAATTTTTTGTTCAAAATTAAATTTTCTATCGAAATGGATAGTTAAAAATATTTCATAAACAAAATTTAACAGGAAAAGTTAACAAAAACCAAAATTAAAAAAATCGAAAAATCAATGATTATTAGTTTTTTTCTAAATAGCACATAACTTTTTTCGGAGCGAAGATACGCTCAAGACATACGTAAACAAAGTAAAGTAGAGTTTTAAGGCCTTAATATCACATGCTAAGAAAACAATATTATTTGAAAACTGACAGAGATATAGCCATTCAAACTTTACCATTTCTTATTATTTTTCGCAGTTTTTGCCCGAAACACAAATTTTTTGGTACTTTATGACACATTTAACATTCCTAGTGCCTAGTACCAAATCTTATACTAATCGGACCAGCCGCTCAGTCTGAAGGTCTGAAAGCATTTAAAAACAGCCGAAAAGCAAAATTGTGAACTAACATACTTTTTTAATATTCTCTAAAGTCGTAATAACATATTATATCAAAATCTTGATGTAGAATATTGATTCGAATGTGAAACTTGCCATATTGTACCAAAAAATAAGTTTTCGGGTCAAAATTGTGAAAAATTATACGAAATGGTTAAGTTTGAATGGGCATATCTGTCAATTTTGAGCAAAAATTACTTTTTGAACATGCCCTATTAAAGTCCTTAGTCTCTACTTTCTTTAGGTTTGCATGGCTTGACCCTATCTTTGCTTCAAAAAAAGTAATGCACAATTTATTAAAAAAAACTTAGAAATCTTTGATTTTTTTATTCTTTTTTGTAGGTTTTTGTTAAGTTTTCCTGCTTAAATTTGTTTAAAAATTTTTTTGAACTATCCATTTCAATAGAAAATTTAATTTTGAACAAAAGTTTTGCGGGCAAAATTGTCAAATTCAGCTTAGTTTTAGAGTTATACCAATATAAGTGAAAAGTGGCCAGTGTGACCATTCTCTCAGAAACGCATGGGTGAATTAAGTAGCATTTTCTGTTTTAAGCATGCTTATGAACCAAACCAGCATATTCAATAATAAAAACCCTTGCACGTAATTGTTCCTTTATACCCCTCATTTTTCCGGTCTATTCAATAGGCTATAGTACGCTGCTGATGCGAAACAAAATTTTTAGTTGGTCTCCAACAAGACAACGAAATGCTTACGAAAACGAAGCGGAAGTATATTCATTGACAGTTGCACAAAAAAATTCAAAAAAGATCACAAGAAGCTATATGAAAGAAATAACAAAAATAAACACGAAAAACACAAATGTCATTTTTTCGCACATAATAAATGGTCTGGGTAATTAATTATTGTATGCGAAAAAAGATTGTAGACTTCTCCAAATAATCTGCTACAATTATTAATCTCGCTCATCCAACAGCGTACTGCAGAACGAAAAGTAAAACTAAATTTTTAGTTTATGATTTCGTTGTGGCATTTTTGTATGGGATTTTTCGTTTCGCATCAGTTGCGTACTAGGCTTAACGATGAAATGTAGCTTGGGAGCCATTTAGCCAGTTTATATTTCTGAGATCTCAGAGGGCTCAGAGGACTCTGAAATATAAACACGATTCCTCACAAAAATTCCTCACTTTTCCCCTTAAAAACTGAGACTGAAATTTTTTGGATTCGCTTGCTCAATTATATTTTGTCGCAGTAAATTACATGAGAAGAAAAGAAAAAGAGAGTTGTTTTGTTGTTTCTATTTGAGGAATCCTGTTTATATTTTACCCGGCTCTGTCAAAGAAAGGGGAAAAATTACTGAGCGCTCAAGAAATATAAACTGGCTAATTGTTGTAATCATGTCGCTTCGACGCCATTTTAAAAAATGGTGCCCAAACTGTTGTGGAAAATGGTTATATAAAAAAAAAACTCGTAAGCTACTTGGAAAATTTTTATGAGCAAAATAATGATAAATGTCTTAAAAGGTGTTGAGTAGATAGACCTTCGGGTAAAATTTCAGTGTTTCCACTTTTCGGGAATTTTTTTTTATGTCAGCGGGTGGAATCTACACTTTTTTTTGATAATTTTTCTTATTTTGAATATGAAAAACGTTTCGGAAACGCCTCCAGATACCAAAAGCGTGTTGGGAATGTAACAGTTGACGTCTCAAAAGATATGTGTTGAGCAGAAGCATCTTCGGCTAAAATTTTAGTGTTACCGCTTTGCTTTCCACTTTTGTGATAATTTTTAATATTTGGAAAATGAAAAAAGTTGCGGAAATACCTCTAGATGCCTTAAGCGCGTTGGCAAAATAACAGTTGAATTCTCAAAAGATAGGTGTTGAGTAGAAGCAGATTCGGTTATAATGTCAGTATTGCCACTTTTCTTTCTACTTTTTTTGTAATTTTTAATATTTTTAACACGAAAAACATGTTATTAATATTAAAATTACCAAGAAGTGGAAATCAAAAAAAAGTTTGTTCCCGAAAAGTGGCAACACTGAAATTTTACCCGAAGCTGCTTCTATTCAATATCTATCTTTCCGCAACTTAAACTTTTTCATGTTTGAAATATTAAAAATTACCAAAAAAGTTGAAATCCCACCCTTAGACATAAAGAAAAAGAAGTTCCCAAAAAGTGTCAACACTGAAATTTTATCAAAGGTGCGTCAACTCAACACCTATGTTATGTATATTTTAAGTCATCAATCGTTATTCTTATCGTGAACATTTTTCAAGTAATTTACGAGTTTTTTTTTGTATTTTACCATTTTCCACAGATTTGGCACCATTTCTAAAAATGGCGTCCAAGTGACAGGATGACAAAAATGATTCCCAAGCTTAATTTCGTCTTAAGTATCTGAGGAATGAATTCCAATCCGAAAAAAGGTGCACGGGATTCGGTTTCCTGACCGGACTAAAAGTTGACGGTCATACAAATTGAACTCCAAAGCGCGGCAAACAACTGCGGAAGGAAGATATGCTGGGATCTGTTCAGAATTCACCCATCTGACTCAGCTGGTACACGAGCCTACTCGAATACCTAAAGTTGCAGATCAAATCTCGAACACCCTTGACTTGTTCCTCACATCTCACCCCGTAAAATAAAGTTTGAGTGTTTTAGCTCTCCTCAACAATTCTCACCATTGTTTAGTATCAACTTTTTTTCTTATCTATTCGTATTTTTTTTTATAAATAAATTTATGTATGTATGTAATTATTTTTATAGAAGAAGTGTGACTAAACTGTGAATTTCTTGTATTTTTGCTTAACTATGCAGTGCTGCTTTTTGATAAAAAAAAATAACAAAATATTTTTTAATTATTAAAAAAATTTGTGTTTGTATTTGAATTTTTCATTTCTCGAATGCTGGGTTTGGGACAGCAAAAAATATCAAATTCAATCATGAAAACGTACAAAGTAAAAATAAAAATTCTTATGCTGTGGCTTTGTTTTCTTTATTTCTTAGAAAGTTTTTGTTTACTTTTTGTTGACGTTTAAAAGCTGGTAGAAATTATTTGATTCTATGCGTTCGTGTACTTTTGCACAGTTTTACTTCTCTGATAGAATTGCCTCATAGCACTTTTTTTAATCTTTGTTATCAATTCTTCAAAAATAATGTAAAATTGGAAAATAACCACTTTTTCCTATTCTCGAACACTTGTTTCCCAAACCCGAACACAGAGTTGCCATATTTCGAACACCAACATTGTATGGCAAGCAAGTATAATTAGAGTGTTCGAAAATAGGAAACTCCAAAAATGCCATATATTCTGTCTTCGAACATCAAGACAATTTGTTCAAAAATATCTGTTCGAAAATAGGAACACAATCATAGAGCCAGTTTCCTGTTTTCGAACAGATGTTCGAGTATTAAAGCGGTTTCCTTTTGTCGAACAGTAAAAAAAAAAACATGATTTTTTAAACTTTTTATGTAAATTTTGTTACAGTATTATAAACTAAAATACTAATATGATCTATAAAATATTTGCAAATAAATAAGTCAATGGTTTTCTTAAAAAAAAATCTTTCCCGGGACATTCATTCTAGTTTTTACTTGCGAAATAGGTATTAAAAGGCAAGTTTTGGATTCGTGCAAAAAAAAATTTTTAAGATAACTACGAAGATAGAGAACACCAACAAAGTGGGTGTCTGTCTGTCTGTTCGTCTACAGCCTAAACCGATCGATCGATTTTCTTCAAACTTTGTACATAGTATGTTTTTTGGTAATAATGCACGCACGTTTTTTTTTCAATTTTTTAGAACCGAAAATAACGGTACCTGCCATAAATTTTTTTTAGCAATTTTACAAAATCGTATTTTTTTGAAAAACGGTTACACAACTTTTCTGAAAAGAAATCAATAAATTACTTTTAGTAAAGGCTTCCTTTGGGAAGCCTCAGGGCCTTTATGAGGGTATTAAATTTTTGTGAATTTCCCATAAATGAGGTGCCAAAAATCGCGCGTGACCTTGAGCGACCTTGAGAAAGTTTAAGCCTTTATTACAAGTTATCTAGGGCTGACCAATTTCTGGGACCACTTGACCTTTTCTGACCAATTAGATAGCATTTTTTTTATCAAATTTCCCTCATATGAGGTACACAAAGGCCCAGAGCCCTGACCTTCAACTTTTTCAAAGCAAAAGTGATAATAAAGGAGGTTTACCTATTCAATGACATATGTCTACTGGCAAATAACATCAGTGGGCTGAACGGGATGTGCCAAAAACTGCAAGTGAAGGGAGAGTCGAGTGGTCTAAGAATAAACAGCAAAAAGAAAAAAATAATGCTCACAGGCCGCTCCACACAGCAGCGTATTATTCTACAGGAGGCGCCAGTTGAAGTAGTGGAACAGTTCAACTACCTTGGCAGTATTGTCTCTGCAAACGATGGTACGGATCTGGACGTTAAAAGTAGAATAAATAAAGCTCGTGCTGCCTTCGGTACTCTGCCCCCAATCTGGAAATCAAGTCAAATCTCCTTACGCACTAAGTTGAGATTCTTCGAATCCAATGTCAAATCCGTGCTGTTACATGCTTGTGAAACCTGGAAAGTCACGTCTTTCATTTCGAAGAAATTGCAGGCTTTTGTAAATCGCTGTCTTCGCCACATCCTAAAGATTCGCTGGCCACAAATAATATCAAATGAGGAATAGTGGCGCAGGACAAGTCAAGAGCGGCTGGACGTCGACATAAGAAAGCGTTAATGGCGTTGGATTGGTCACATTGAAGAAACCAAACGATGAAATAGCAAAGCAGTCTTTTGAATGGAATCCTCAGGGTACACGGCGGGTTGGAAGACCAAGAACAACATGGAAATCAACTGTCTTAGCGGAAGCAGAATCCCAGAGAAAGACGTGGCCGCACAGCTAAAGTACCTTGCAGCAGACCGTGAAGGATGGAGACGTTTTGTTGACGCCCTATGCCGCATCCGGGGTTACAGGACACGATGATGACCTATTCAAATGAACGAAAAAAAGTGCTGCGATTTCAACATGAATTTGAAGAAATGATAATAAAACGTGTAATGACGGTAAGTTTAAGAATGTGTGTAGTACCTCGTGGCATGATGGTTATTGGTAAGTGCGTAGGACTATCATGCCGAAGGTGTGGGTTCGATTCCTAGCCTTGCCACCTAAAAACAGAAATGTTTGATCCGATGTACTGCCTCTTGCGAGGAACTGACAAATCCTCCAAGAGTATACTTGTCATGAATAAGTGCTACTCATTTAGCCGTTCGGACTCGGCAAAAAAGCTGTAGGTCCCCTCCATTCCTGCCAACAACACGCACACAGGAATGGTTGAGAGTTGTAAGTCACTAGGCCCTGATTCTCCACGAGCTGTTGCGCCACCCAATTTATTATTTAATTTTATTCAAGAATGTGTGTTTTCTTATTCTCTCCTTAATTGGATGCTTTCTCTAATAAATACCATTTACAAAAATTCATTTGGTCCGCTCAGTTCGGAGTTATAACGTTTAATCGCACTCGAAAATTTTGTACCTATTCAAATGAACGGGAGTGTATATACTCTATAATTGCATACCAAAATTTGTCCTCAAAAATGTTTTAAGAATTTTTGTTTATATAAAAAATTATTTTTTTAAAAAACCGCTCAAACGATTTTAAACTTTTTTTTCTTTACAATCATTATTATATTAAGAACTAAGATGGCATTCTCTTTTTTCACCTCAAACTGTCGAAAGAGTTGTGCTATAAAATAATTGAATCGATCACCCTAAATGATTTCACAAATTTTTATCTTTTAACACTATTCACAAATATAGTAGGAAGGTTGCTTGAGCCATTGACTGTTTCCCATCAGCATACAAGTTTGCAGGTTTACTATAAATGCTTATGTATGTACATAGGGTGAGTCGGTGTAATATGCCACACTTAACAGTAAACAATTGAAATTAAATAGTAAATGACAAGTTAAGTAAAAGATTTTCTTAGTTTCGTTAGGTTGTTGTTTTATTTAATAAATAAAAGAATAAAAACATAACTTTAATACTTTTAATTCATTGCAAATGAAGTTTTTAAAAAACCTTAAAAAGTGGCATTTTACCCACACGTGAGGGTAATATGCCACTTCTGAAGGGGTGAAATGCCAGCAAACATTTAATATGGCATTTAATCGATAGGACAAATAGGGCAGATTCTATTTTGGAGACAGTCCTCGTGCATCCATTTGTGACAATTGGATCATTGCACCCAGTCACATCTTTCAGGCATTCTTGCTTCTGAAAGAAATTAAAATCCAAGGGGGGGGCCACTTTAGTGGGTAAAATGCCAGTTGGTACAAAACAAACGTGGCATTTTACCCCAAAACGTGAAAAAATATAAAAGTATCCCTGAACGAAAACTAACGGAACATATCAAGTCTAGACACAAGCAAACATTAACTACACAAAACTAGCCTTACCTTCTTGGAAGAAATCTTCGTATATCGCACTAAAAAACACAAAAAAAACCGATTTTAATCGCACTCAATTTAATAAAAACACACTTGAATTTAAGCTTTCATGAATATTTTCCAAACCAAACTGCCTAATAGCTTGCGCATCCGTGTGCCCAGAAAACTTAGCGTAACTGAGCGAATTGCAATGTCAGCGTTGCCAACATCAACTTAAAACTGCAATATATTGAAAGGTGGCATATTACCCACACTGGCATATTCGACCGACTTACCCTATTATGTCAAACTAAATTTAGCCTTTTCTTATCAAAAAATGTTTATAAATCAATTGAAATTATATTTGTTCAGATTATATTCTCTTTTTCGGGCTGACGGCAAAAGCCAAGTCTTGAACCGTGAAATTGTAAACTAAAGAACATTTAAAATTGTTAATAAAAAAAACACATTCTACAACATTCTACTACTACTACAAGTTTGCAGGGCCTGATGGAATTATTCCAATCCTGCTCCAAAGCTCTAAAGACACAATTGTTCCAATCCTAGCGGGTATTTTTAGGGGTTGTATTAACATCCCCAACATCATGGAGAGAAGTCAATGTCATCTAATACATTCCAAAGCCCGCCAAGCCTATAAGCCTATCCTCCTTTTTCGTCTTGAGGACGAGCCTTATCCTTAGAAATGCTAATGAAGACTCATATTCATCTAAAACTGATCAATGTGCTCTCGCAGGTCCAACATGAATACATGAGGTGCAAATCTGTTGAGAAAGCGCTTCATGAGGTGGTTGGCACAGTTGAAAAATCAATCCGCTGCAAGGAATTCCCTCTGTTAGTATTTCTTGACCTAGAAGGGGTCCTATTCCCCTGTTCCTAAGTTAGTCTCAAACTGTTTCAGACCGCCAGATTTAGTCATTTTTGGTGCAGACCAGTACAATTTTTCACTTGTGGAACGGGTTCGCACTTAATCTGGCAGTCTGAAACTGTTTGAAACCCGGCGGCAAGGAACACAGCTAATGTTGATAATAGTGCAATTCGACAAGCTCTCAACCCCGTCAGTATCGATCCGACACGCAGGTTTCGAGCACTGCCAAAAATCCTGGTGTGGTATTTGATCGTAAACTTAACTTGGAAAGAAAAATTAAAGAAAGAGTTTGACACTAGATGACAGTTCCTTTTTAGACAAAAAGGGAAAATTGATTTTGGATTTGAAGAGATAATCAAAACCACAAAAACGCACACATGCACACACTTTAAGCGTCAAAATCTTGCAATGTCATGTGTGCAGTTTAATTCTGAGATTCTGACTGTGCTATGCATTGGAATTGCTCACATTTGACTTATTTTTCTATTTATTTACCTTAAAAAATTCATAGTTGTAGATTTTTAAAGTTTGATGTAAGGTACGGTGCCATGAAATAAAGTCCAATGCAATAAAGTCCAAAACCAAGTTTTCGACTATTGTACTTTCAAGTGCGCACCGTAAAGAACAAAATTCCCAATACTCGGTCCGAGCTAATTCATAGGTACATACATCTTGACCTCCACAACGCTACATCATCATCAACCAATTATAACAATCCGGAATCAAGACCCCACATTAAGCGTTGAAAGCGTTGAATTAAAGTATCATAAACTTTCCAGTTGATGCTTGACCATATTAAATTTTTCTTACTTAACCAGGTTCAAAATGCATCAGTTGTTTGATAGTTTTTTTTGTTTTTTTGTTGTCTTGTCAGTGATTTTCCATTGATAGACATGGAACAATAGAACGTATTATAAAGGGTGATTTTTTAGCTGGTTTGGTTTTGGCAACACTGGTTTTGACAGCTGACGTGTGTTTAGTACCTTGTGTCACTGTCAAACAGCTTCAGTTTGGTTTGCAATTTAACCATGGATCGTCTTACAAATGAACAACGCTTGCAAATTATTGAATTTTACTATCAAAATTCGTGCTGGCCGAGGATCCGCTTTTTTATCGAAAAATTGTGTTCAGCGATGAGGCTCATTTTTGGTTGAATGGGTACGTAAATAAGCATAATTGCCGCATTTGGAGTGAAGATCAGCCAGAAGCATTGCAACAGCTGCCAATGCATCCCGAAAAAGCCACTGTTTGGTGCGGTTTATGGGCCGGCGGCATTATTGGGCCATATTTCTTCAAAGATGATGCGAATCGCAGCGTTACTGTCAATGGTGAACGCTACCGAGCGATGATAACAAACTTTTTTTTGCCCGAAATGGAAGTTCTTGACTTGCATGATATGTGGTTTCAACAAGACGGTGCCACATGCCACACAGCACGCGAAACAATGGCGCAATTGCGAGGCGAGTTTGGTGAACAGTTAATTTCACGTTTCGGGCCGGTCAATTGGCCGCCTAGATCGTGCGATTTGACACCATTAGATTATTTTTTGTGGGGGTATGTCAAGGCTAATGTCTATAGGGACAAGCCCGCTTCGATTGACGCACTGGAAGCCAACATCCATGCATTCATTCGTGAGATACCGGCCGATATGTGTGAAAGAGTATGCCAAAATTGGACTCAGCGGATGGGCTACCTGAGACGCAGCCGCGGTCAACTTTTACATGAAATTATCTTTAAACATTAAATTGCAAGGTTCAAACTATCGATTCAAATAAATATTTCATTAATTTTTTTTTTTTTTTGTTTTTTTTTTTTTTTTAAAAGTTCTAAACCTCTTAAAAAATCACCCGTTACAAGAAGAAAATTGCAATAGTGAATCTGTCATTGTACTGACCGCACTTTGTACACAGTTCAAGTTGTTTATGTTTATGTTGCATATAAATTATAAATTGTTCTCTAAATCGTTTTACTCATTCATTGAGCCATTCAATTAATTGAACGTTTTTATTCTTATTACTCTCTAACGATGCGTAAGAAGAAATGAAGAAGCGGAAAATTCCTTCTGGAATTCAAACTTGTCTTTCTTCCACTTAAAAAAACGTATAATAATGGAGGTGCATATGAGTAATTTGCCTCAATTACATTTTGGCATATAAAAGACATTATTTGCAAGCCGGCTGCTGCCGTCTGTAGTCTGAAAATTCTACATCATGGAGGTACTATACCTACATAAATTGTATACAAGGTTATCAACGCCAGATTCAGTCTGTTTTGATGATGCGTCAACTGGTGATTGTCAATCTTATTATGCAAATGGGTCTCTTGATCCGATCACATTTCTTTTCCTAGGCAAATCTGGGTTCTAGCATATTGACTCTTCATCAGGTAAATTCCAGTTTTGTCTAGGAAAAGCTATGAATATGCCCTATTCTTACTTAAGCTGTGTTTTGATAACTTTCCCCTTAAAAAGTCTAAGTGCTATGAAACGTTTTTCTTTTTTAGCCCTGAGCAGAGCTCGAGCAATCGGAGTTAGCTCTGAGCAGAGTATGATCCGAACTCTCCTATATAATATTGAAACACATCTAGCGAGGTACTGAACTGTCATACGATTCGTTAGAATCACACGCTGAGCGGAGGCCGAGCGAACGCTGAGCGGAGGCTGAGCGGACGCCGAGCGGATGCCGAGCTGACGCCGAGCTGACGCCGAGCGGACGCTGAGTGGAGGCTGAGCGGAGGCCGAGCGGACGCTGAGCGGAGGCAGAGTGGACGCTGAGCGGACGCCGAGCGGACGCTCAACAGAGGCCGAGCGGACGCTCAGCAGAGGCAGCGGACGCTGAGCGGACGCCGAGCGGACGGCGAGCGGATGCCGAGTGGACGCCGAGCGGACGCTGAGCGGACGCCGAGCGGACGCTGAGCGGAGGCCGAGCGGGGGCCGAGCGGACGCTGAGCGATTGCCGAGCGGACGCTGAGCGGAGGCCGAGCGGACGCTGAGCTGACGCCGAGCGGATGCTGAGCGGAGGCTGAGCGGATGCAGAGCGGATGCCGAGCGGACAATGAGCGGACGCTGAACGGAGGCCGAGTGGACGCCGAGCGGAGGCCGAGCGGACGCTGAGCGGACGCCGAGCGGAGGCTGAGCGGACGCCGAGCGGAGGCTGAGCGGACGCCGAGCGGACGCTGAGCGGATGCCTAGTGATTTCACCTAATTTTGTTTTTATAAATACTGTTAAAAGGATGCACAATAACAGCTTACACTATGCTCTTGAAGGTACAAAATAGATAGGACTCATTGTACGCAAATAGAATTGTGTTAAGCTGGCCATACACGACCGAGCCATCCGATCCATTTGGTTCGGTTGGATTTCAGACTGGCTGAAAATCCAAATAGATCGGTGGCCGATCTACCCCACACACGACCGATTTTGGATCGGCACTGAGCCATTCGGCTCGTTGGCTCTGTCGTGTATGGCCAGCTTTAGATTTTGTTATAATATATTTTGATTAGTTGTTTCTCAAACCTAGACATTTTGTTATGAATGTTATTTCATAATGCAAAAACTATACTTTGGTCTTTCATTTTCATGTCTAAGAATAATTTTCTCTCATGTTCTCATTAATGAGAAATCAGGGAAAAGAATTTATATAACATATTTTAAAATAGTTTCTAAACATACACAAAAGTAACAACTCACTTCGAAAAAAAATACGAATGGTCATATTATGTTAAATCATGTTCAGTCATCATCAGAAAGTCACATCGAAGTTCTTAAGAAGCTTATTTCAGTTTCAACCGGTTCCGATTTGATGCCATTATATATAAACAGGGAAAGGATTTTGTTTGTTGACCTAAACAAATAAAAAAAGGCAAAATAAAATCATGAAAAAGGCAAATAAAAGGGCATTTATTAAATAAAGAGAATATTTACATAACTTATTAGCCGTTTTCCTTTGGAGGTGGCAAAGTACTTATGAGTAGATGAAAACCCTAATCCAGTACTACCAACTGCACATGCTCTCATGTGCGAGTAGATACATTTTACATGGGAAAGCAGTTTGATGTGTTCCATTGAAAAAAGCTAGCAAAGTACTTGCAAGTACTTCGCCACCTCCAAAGGAAAACGCCTATTGTTAAACTATAGTAGCATTAAACTACGAACAGCTTTTTAAAGTTCATAAAAGACAGCTTCTGCGATTGTCTCTTGAAAACACCTTGGAGGAGCTAAAGAGTCTCTTCAACGTTTTCGGGAAGTTTAGACGTCACTTATCATAACGTGAACTTCTTCAAAACTTCGTTTGCAATCGGTCACTCACAGATACTTAAACTCGTTTTTATATTATCTTAAAAAATAATGATTGGGCGCACCAACTTAAATAAAACAACGACCTTTGTAAGGATCACCCTAATGTACATACAAAATTTTATCAAAACTTGCTGTCTTCATGTACCTTTTATTATTATTTACTCATTCCATTATGCCATAATGTTTGTTGTCATATGATAGACAACTTTATTTTGCCCGAAACCAAATGTTCTTAAATTCTTCGCGTCATAAAAATTATTACCTGGTAAAGAATTATTTAACAAATATTGCATATGAACCTATACAAATATTTTGACACTGACTCGTTAACGGCCTCCGTGGCGCAATTGGCTAGCGCGTTCGGCTGTTAACCGAAAGGTTGGTGGTTCGAGCCCACCCGGGGGCGGTACTTTTTTTATTTTGTTGGAGAAGATTTATGCTGAAGAGATGTGTGAAGTCAAAACATGTTTTTATCGGATTCGTTTGTTCAACCATTAAAATCGTTTGTCCACCCCCATTGGTATTTTATGTTTATTGTTTTGTATTTGCATTGTATTTTGGTATTTTAGGTTTCTGTTGTATTTCGGTATTTTGGGTTTTCGGGATTCCTTGAACTTAACATTTCAGCAATCTGTAGGTGTATACCCAGTAGTTTTATGAGCTTCAGGATATACGAGTATACAAAAAATGATAGTGAAGTTTGGGTCTCACAATTGTGTATATAAGAGAAGGATAAAAGGAAAAACACCAAAGATAAACCCTAGCCATGAAATGAAATTTATTCATATTTGTAAATAAGCAAAACGAGAACTTGTATACGCATTTTTTAATGTTCTTAGTTTGCAATAACAAATTCTCAAAAATTAGGCAATTATGAAGACTATAGACTTAGAGCCCACAACAGATTTGGAGTGTGAAGGTTAGCCAGAAGGAAGTATAGTAGTTGAAATCTTAAGTAAGGCTTTTTCAAGGTAACAAATTCTTGCAGTCCATAACCAGTGATTATCGTATCGAGTATCGACGACAAAATGTAAATACAACTTCGTGAGTAATTGTGTTAACCAAAATTGGTTTTAACCCCTCCCGAAAAAGAAAAACTGTAATATTTGTATGGGATAAATGTACCAGTACCTGCCACCTTCTTATTTCATCAAAAGTTTGTCCTCTTCCTTTTAAAATTGACATGAACAAGCATTTTATTACTAAACACATAACTGTGCTAATTTATTGATTTTTTTTTATCATTTTCATTTCGTTTTTTATTTTGTTTATGTTTATGTTTAAATTATATAAAGACGTTAATACCAATCTTAGAAAATAAGAAATTCGTTAAAATTAAACTTGACATAGATTAAATGAACAAGAAACCGACACGTTACTTTGTCTTTTACCATTTGAACACTACACCAACTTAAATAAAAATAAAAAAAAAATAGAGTCTCCGCAATTCCAATGTAAAACAAAAATCTAGTTCAGAAGAGGAGTAACTTCCTGGTCGACCAGAGCTGGGTTGACAATGTCACTACTTATTAAATCAGGAGCTTTCGCAAAATCATTAACTCCTAGGCTGGGTAATTGAGGATGTGGATCTAGTATAGGCAAAGGAATACTATTGTCTGTTGGTATTGTTGAATTTATCTGCTGTCGCATCTGTGATGGAGTTTTAAGGTAGTTAATTGGAACTAGACCCGACGTTTGACCATCAATGGTAGCAAGACCCCAACCGGTAGCCAAGAGGTGATGAGTGTTTTGTATTTCTTTGGGTGCAACTAGAATGCGTTGTCCTGTTTGGAATGATAATTCTGATGGATTTCTCGCTTGGAAATCATAAGCAGCGGATGCTTCAAGAGGGTTCACCCATTTTTCCGGATTGCGAGCTAGAAATTGTTAAAATACATATGTATATTAATATTTTTCAAATGAATTTGCATAGTAAAAAAAGCTTATTCTGAAGTTTCAAATAAAATTGAATGAATATAATGATAGTCAAATGTTTTGGATTCTAATTTTTTGAAATTTAAAAAATAAATTAATAAATATTGGGTTTTTAAAATTGCTGAATCATGCAAAGTTTATTCATGAAACGGCGTACGACCGATGACGTAAGAGGATTTTCAAAATTGTCTGTTTGGTTACGAAAAATGTGTAAAAACCTTGCAAAATAGCAAAATAAGATCAAATTTTCTCAAAAACAGTCAACAAAAGAGCCACTAATGTATAAAACATCAAAATCCAACTCCTTTCACCGAAAATCATATTCCGTTCTTTTACTTTGAATTTCTGTCATTTATGTACATTTCCGCGCTTTTAGACCAAACTTCTGTCAATTAATTTTTTTCAAAATGAATTTTGGACCAAAATTCACACAAATGTACAGGGAGCATTCCATCATGAAAAAGAGGAACTAATTTACAAATATTTTAATTTTTAATTATTGTGGCTAATACCGCTTTTGATTCATTCTAATAATTTGGTTTTAACACATTTGTGATCAATGATCCATATAGACCAAGAGCCGACAGCAAATTTTAGGGGTGGAGGTATAACCAAAATCGGAGTATGAGAGATTATAGGTACATGTATCGTGATATGGAATATGAAAGTCCGGCAGATTTTTTTCTCAGCCTTTGGTGGGGGTGGGGGTTTAAAACCCGCTTGGTTTCCTCTTTATATGGTAGGGTCATTAACACTTTAATTTACTTTTAAAAGATAGGATATGATGCTCTGTCATTTTCCCTAAGTCTGAAGACATATCTTGGTGATCCGATAAATAGGACCCATGATTTAACCTTTTTAAGCAAACCTTATTGGCGTTTTTTGTGGAGACTTTATTTGTTGATTTTCTGTTTTGCTGAAAATCTCCAAAAAAGGGATGATAAGGTTCACGTAAAATGGTTATATCTTGAGTTCTGTTAATCGGACCGACAAGGTTGTGGTGTTTATGCGTAGAACAAATGACTGGGAACCATATCCGATTTTTTTAAATGAATTAAATGGTTTACAGCCCTGAAAATAAATCTGGAGATCTAGCTCTTTTTTAAAAGAGACTGAAAACAAAACCTGCCAGACTTTGGTATTTGATATCACGATACAGGTACCTACAATCCCTCATACTCCGATTTTGGTTATACCTCCACTCCCAAAATTTGCTGTCGGCTCTTAGACTAAAAGTTTCGCTGAGATTTGAACATTAGCAAAGCAACCTAGAACATTGGCAGAATCGGCCCGACCTTACGTGACAGCTCTTCTTATTTTAGACATTTTAAGGAATACCTTTAAAATGCTTTCATATTATACAAACTCAAAGTTAAAAGTTCAAGTGAGCTCAACTCCATGATTGCGTTTCGCCCAGTCACTCCACTTAAACAGAAGAATTTTTTTTCAAATTTTCTTCATATTCAATTATTATAATACAAACTGTAAAATAAATTTAATATATGACATGTCTAAGGCCCATTTGCTGATTTGGAACATAAATCTAATGCATAGCTAAATTTCACTTAAATTCTATGTGATACTCAAATGTACGTAAGTTGCTTGAAAGAATTTATGTTCAACATAGTAAGGGACCACTTTTGAATTCAAGCTAACTTCAAGTCGGAAATGTCAAAATATTGTTAGTTTTGGTTTGTTTTTGTTTATAAACGTATTTAACGGTGTTTTATTTTTAACAATATCCGGAAATAATAAAGAAAGAAACCCAAATTATTGGCAAAATTTAAAAAACGCTTTTTCCTCTTTGGATTTTGATGAAAAAGAACTCATGATGTGCAACTTGAATCGTGAAAAGGTACGGAAAGGAAAACGCTTGGGATCGAATAGAAAAAAATAGCAAACAGCCGCGATAGTTCTATAAAGGAATAACGAGGCACTCAAGAGGTTCTCTAATAACTACAAAGCCGGCGGAAAATGTTTTTCTTTGTTCTTTGAAAATGTGTATGTACATATGTAATAATAAACGATGTGATAATTGTGATAATCTGTGACTGAAGTAATACTTTTATTTTGAGAGCTTTTTTCTCCAGTGAAGTATTGATTGTGTCACCGGATCGCCTTCTGTTTGACCAGGACTTAAGTTTTTTCCTTTATAACTCAGAACTATAAAAATTGTAGTTAGGGCTTTTACGAGATTATTGGCAGTATTATGCATCAATATAAGTATATTGTGCCAAGTGCAAGTCGCAATTATAATTTTTAATCGTAAACTTACTTTTAATAACAAAAAAAAAACGAGAAACATAGTTCGATGCTATGTTAACGTTTTTTCAAATGGAAATTGCAGTTTCAAGAAATTTTATTAATTCATTTTCAAATTGAGCTATTGCTTTCGAAACTCTCAAAAAAATTTCTTGAAATTGTTGAGAATGATTTCCACCAAAATTGGTTATACTAGAACATTCTAAAACCATTATATTAAGTTCAAAATAACTATTATTATTTTCTTCGCAAAACCTTTTGTAAGAAGAGTAAAAAAAAAACTTTCCACATTATTTTTAATATTATCGTAGCCATAATCTTCACAATTCTTGGCAAACAAGTCAAAATCAACAGTAAACGAAAACTAATGTTCAAAATAAATATCTTATGTGGCACTTTTTCTTCCACTTAAATTATGTTCAACCCAATGATTTTTATGTTTGAGTTTACGTTTGGTGCAAAGCAATAAGTGTCACTTAAGGGTTTATGTGGAGTATAAGTATTTATGTTCCGTATCAGCAAATGGGCCTAAGTTACGTAAAAAAAAAACAAGACGTTAATGATAACATAAAAGTAGTTGAATTTGTCCGTACGTGACCATGGAATGCTCCACAGAAATCACAGAAATGGAAAGTAAAGGAACAGACATATTCAGCCTTATTATGAGTTTCACGTGAACAACATTCCACCCGGAAAAATTGACATTTCACTTTTCGCCTATTGTGAGTTTGCCCCGAAAAATGAAAATTCCCCCTTTTTGTGAGGCGGTATGTATCGTAATTAAGATCTTTAACTATCACTTATTTTTTGAAGGCGGACGAAACATAAACAGAGGATATTGGTGTCCTTTGCGCAAGTTTTTTGTTTATTTTAGGAGGAGTTCGGGCGAATTTTTTCGGTGAAATATTTTCCGGGCGAAACTCATAATTACTGATTATTTCTCAAGTTTGTTTAATTAAATTGAACAATACAGACTAAGAGCCCACAGTAGATTTTGGGTGTAAGTGATAGCAAGAAGTATAGGCGTCGAAAGCTTCATTAAAGGCTTTTCAAAAAATTAAAGTCTTGCAGTCCACAACTGGGGCCCTTGTGATTAAACAGTGCCTCAACAAAAATATGAATGCAACTTCGAGGGTAATCGTGTTAGCCGAAATTAGTTTTCACCCCTGAGATCATTTGATTGTTTTAAAATAACAGTATCGGGATTTTCATAAACGTCGGACTGCCCTATTTCTGCAATCATAAAAATGAATTTAAACACCATTTTAGAATGTAATTTTTATTTTTAAAAACAGGGAATCAATAACAAGATTTTAGAGTTATAAAAAACCTGGGGGGTCATTCCGTAATATTCAAAACGATAATCGTCAAAACGATGATCGTCCATTATTTGCTTCACGTAACTCATCCACTATCGTGTCGTCAATCGTTTAAAATTTGAGAGCGCTTTGTACATTCCAGAAACTCTCAAACTTTGCTTGAACTGTCAAACGGAATGATAAATGTTAATAAAATGTTTTTTTTTTTTTTTTTGTGTTGTTTTGTGTTTGATGCCGAATAATTAAGAATTGCAACTAAATGTTAGTTATTTTATCGTCATATTTTTACAAATTAATATAAATCCAATTCCTCAACATTATAGGGCAGTCACACAAACTCAAATTGGAATTTTAGTACAATTCATGGAAGAACATCTCGACTTGGCCAAAGGATATAAGCCAAACTACGTGCAAGGCAAAAATGAAACAAATAAATTGTGGGCTGATTTGGCAGCAATATTAAATACCGATGAGCTGCCCACGAAAAGCATTGCTTCATAGAGAAAGGTGTGGACAGATAACAAGTACCGCGGCAAAAAAAGTTGGCAAGTCAGAAAATGGGAGGCGGTCCTTTTGAAAAAATCCCTATTTCTGAGGACAAACAAAAACTAATTGATTTAACAGTCATCGACTATCTCTCTAACCGGCAGCATCGTTTTCACAGTTTGTCTCTGTCTCTACCGGTTTACTTCGTTGGTGATATCCCGCTATTTCCATAGCATTATTCATTTCTGTTTCTTTCTAATTTCAAGTGTAGTACAGTCAAATTAATATTGTAAATGGAAAAAAAATAGCGACAGGCTGAAATTTTGCAGGTCGTTTCGGGGGTAGGTACACAACTTAAATCTAAGTTGGCAACCTCCTACCCCTACCCACTTTTCTTAAATCCCGATTTTTGAAGAAGCGGCTGCACCGATACGGATGAAATTTTCATAATTTGTTAATCTGGTCATAGAAAAAATTAAAAAAATTATTAAATAAAAATCCGCCCACTGCCACACCCACTTTTCTTCTTTCTTTGTTTCTCGAAAATGGCTCCTACGATTTGCATGAAATTTTCAGAGTTTATTTTTATGAACGAGAAAAAAATTTAAAACAAAATTTCATTTAAGTCCGCCCACTACCACGCCCACTTTATTATTGATCTTGATTTCTCAGAAACTGATTTGGATAAAACTGAAAATTTGTTCATACTTGTGAGTAGTGATACAAAGATTTGCGAATCACTTTTGTTTTTGCGAAACCCACGGGTAGTCACGCTCATCTTTCATGTATATTTATTAATTTCTAGGAACTGTCCTAGGGAGTAACGATTTAGTTTTCAAATAAAAAATAAAAGCCCATATAAGGCCTCGAAGTATTCAAATTGACGAAAATCTTTTATTTGAGTTTTTTCATAGCGTAAGGATTTGTTTTTAATTTCGCTGCTAAAAGGCCAATCATTGTACATATTATATATAAATTAAAAAAGCACTTTTAGTAGGATCCGCCCACTAGCACTCCAACTTTGTTCAATATTGTCTCTATAAGACGGCTATTTGGAGTGTGTAAAATTTTCAAATCTTGTTTTTTCGATCGAAACTTACAATTAGTATTATTCATCAGTGTTCATAGGGGGGTAGGAAATCCAATTGTGTTGATTAAGCACATCACTCGTTTCCAAACCACCCTGGAGGTAGAGTTAACAGCACAGTGGTGTTTACTGTAGGCCTAATCAACATAATATCTTATTAATATTTTTATATCTTTTTCGTCCTTGAGAAGGACCTGGTAGTTCATTCTCAATCAAAAGCCCAGCGTCACGTTTTTCAATTGAAATTTCATCGCCAAAACAATCGTCGTATGGTCGCAGGTTTCCACACTGCAAGTCTTGCAAATTGGTGTAGATTTCAAAGCAGCTTTTCGGTAGCCACAAGCGTGTCCACAATTTTTTGTACATTTACATACTATTAGTCTAAGACGGGGATTTAAATAAAACAACTTTTTTAAATTTTTTTTCTCGCGCATAAGAATTAACTCTCAGAATTTCATACAAATCGTAGGAGGCGTTTCCGAGAAATAAAGAAATGAGAAAAGTGGGCGTGACAGTGGGCGGATTTTACGAAAACCAATTTGATAATTTTTTCTCATCCATAAGAACAAACTCTTAAAATTTCATGGAAATCCTTGGAGCAGTTTCTGAGAAACCAAGAAATAAGAAAAGTGGGCGTGGCAGTGGGTTGATTTTACTTTACCAATTTTCTTAATTTTTTCTTTGATCATATTAACAAATTATGAAAATTCCATTCGTTTCGGTCGAGCCGTTTCTTCATAAACCATAATTGGAGAAAAGTGGGCGTGGCACCGCCCCTGCAAGGGGTGGGTGGTCGCCAACTTAGATTTAAGTTGTATACCTACCCCCGAAATGACCTGCAAAATTTCAGCCTGCCGCTATTTTTTTCCATTTGGTCAGTAGTAAAATGTCTCTATTTACTGGACTAGTGTGTGCAAAAAAAAAAACTTGTAAAAAGTGACAAGCAATTTGAAATGGCCCCTGGGCCACGTGCTCCTTCGAGTGGTAGGTTTGATATTCTTAATGAAGATCAGCCTACCAACTCAAAATATAAAAGAAAAAGAAAAACTAACGTCATCGACAACGAATTAAATTTCAATGTTCCGACAACCTTATCTTCTAACAATCCAAAATTCATTGTAATTGCTCCCTCGTCTGCTGACCATCCACTAACCTCATTCAGTGTTTTCTTACTCAAAAAGGCCATTGACGGTATCAGTACAGCATATGAAAGCATTACCCAATTAAGAGATGGCAGCCTCCTGATATTAGCAAATCACAAAAATCTGCGGATCTATTCCTCGCTCAAAAAACACTCGCTAATCTTTGTCCCATCTCCGTTACACTTCATTCAAACTTAAATTCATCAAAAGGCACAGCATACGCTCCCTGCCTAATAAACGTTCCCGAAAAAGAAATCATAGATGAGATGAAATGCCAAGGCGTTACCGACGTCTTTAAATTCACTAAGTTAGTAGATGGCACTGCACGTGCTACAGGTTTGGTCCTTTTTACATTCGATCTATTCCGTCCACCATCCAATGTTAGTATTGGATGGTACAATGTCAAAATTGAAGAATTTTTCCCAAACCCTATGCGCTGCCGCAACTGCCAGCTGCTTGGCCACACAACAAAAAGATGTACAAGACCTGCTTCATGTGTTAACTGTAACCTACCTCCTCACAGTTCAAGTGAATGCACACGTGTTTCATGCGCTAATTGCCTTGAAGAACACCCATCTTCTTCCAAGCAATGCAAGCGCTACTTACAAGCTAAAGAGATTTTAAAAATTAAGACAATTAAAAAATGCACCATGGCTGACGCCAAGCAAGCATTCAAAGACCAAAATCCCTCTTTTGAATTACCTTACACATACTCCGCAGTGACCAAAGCACCAATAGATCTTTCAGTACAATTAAATCCCTTTAACTCCGACAACACTCCAATGGAAACAACCACTTCAGTAGCAGAAATTAACCCAACCTCACCTACACCAGTTAATCCTTCAATCTCCAAAATTCATCTCAGAACCAAACGCCGAAAAATCATCATTCAACCTACACAACAACTAAACACAATGAAAATATTCAAACAAGTTCATCGAACTCCACCGCACCCATGCCTCAAACGACTATTCAAAACCTGCCGCAAACACAAGTCAATAAACCAACTAATTTTTCACAAACTAATATTCACGAAAACACTTCAAATACCATCTCCACATCTATAAATAACGATCTCAATAACTCATCGATCCCTTTAATCAACCAATCAATCAATATCATAAAACAAGCCCGAATACAATTCACAAACCTTGCTTCCGACAATGATGATGAAAGCATCTAAAAATAATAATATCCCTCCCGTCAACCCCGGCTCCGCGACTCGGAGGTTGTGTCATCCCCTGGAAGTTCGGGTGGCTCAGCGTTCGGACCGCGGGGTCGGCACTTTGCCAACCCACCTTTACCTAACCCCAACTTTTCGCAGTATAACCCAGCTTATATTGTCCAAGAGTCACAACCAGGTAAAAACTCGTTCCTTAACGTTCTACAATGGAACCTTGATGGTTACACGAATAACAACCACGAACTCCAACTGATCATAAAAGACAAAAAACCCTCTGTAATTTCACTTCAAGAAACCCACCTTCAAACAGACCCGGTCACTTTTGCCCCAAAAGAATATGCGGCCTATTTCCACAACCTTCCGACAAATACCAGTGCCTCTCAAGGTGTCGGGTTACTGATTCACAAATCAATTCCCCACTCCCTTCTCCATATTAATTCTAATATTTCAGCCGTGGCTATTTTAGTTAATCTTAATATTAAATTAACAATACTCTCAATATACATACATCCATCACAACAATTCACTGCCTCTGACCTCGATAATATTGTCAGAACTATACATACCCCAATCCTATTAACAGGCGATTTCAATTCCTCTCCGTCCTAAATGATGGCAGTCCCACCCACTTCTCCACCCACAAAACATTTACTCATGTAGATGTAACCATTGTCTCTCCTCAACTTTTGCCTTTCACTTCTTGGAATAGGTTCGATTATCTTCACGGAAGCGATCACTTCCCCATAATAACAAATATTCGTCTTGGTAGCGATACAAGTTTTACAAAACCAACAGTAAAATTCCAAACTGATCGCGCTGATTGGGATGCTTTCCAAGCAAAAGTACTTGATTTCTTAATGTTGAACCCGCCATCGCTAAATGTAAATCAGGAAGCATCCACAATCAACAAAGCTCTAAGATATGCTGCGAATCTCGCTATCCCGCAAACGAAAGGCATAAAGCACAAGTCTTTTGTGCCATGGTGGAACTCAGAAATTCACTCACTACGAACTGATAAACAAAACCTATTCAAATTATTCAAAAAGCACCCCACAGATAACAACTTAATAAAATATCGCAAGGCGAATGCCTTGTTCACAAAAAAAGTCAAAGAATCAAAGAAACTAAGTTTCCAGAAATTCACTGACAACATTAATCCTATGTCATCACCCAAAAAACTATGGGCTGACATAAAAACACTCACAGGTAACTATATGCCACACGTTATAAAAGCCATACATACTGACTCCGTAACTCTTACAGACCCCCTCAGCATCTCCGAACACTTCGCTAAAACCTGGTCTAATTACTCGAGTAACTCAAACTTTTCACTTGAGTTCCAAAATTCCAAACAACTAACTATAGATACCCCAACCACTACTAGAAACTTAAGTCAATCTGCGAAGTTTATTGAAGCGCCAATTAACTTTTTGGAGCTTGAGTGCTGTTTGAGTTCAGTGAAGGGTAAAACACCAGGCTTCAACCGTGTCTCCTACCCCATGATCAAAAACGTACCGCTGCCAACAAAAAAACGAATCTTAAATCTTTAGAATAAAATTTTCGACAGCGGCACTATTCCCCAATCATGGAAAACCGCAACATTAATTCCTTTACCTAAAAATAACCATCAAATCTCTGTAACAAGCGGTTACAGACCAATATCTTTACTTCCATGTCTTAGCAAACTTCTGGAAAAAATCATAGCCAAGCGGCTCCTCTGGTACGCAGAGAGAAACAACCTAACTAGTCGTAACCAAGTCGCTTTTAAATACGGTCGTGGCACAATAGATTCTCTTCTACATATCGATGAACTCGTTACTTCTGCGTTGTCCTGCAAAAACCACATTTCGATCCTCTCCTTGGACTTCGAAAAGGCCTTTGACCGCATTGGAATTCATGTTGTCCTAAAAAACTTAACCAATTGGAAAATTGGTGAGAAAATGTACAGATATGTTAAGTCTTTTTTATTAAACAGGAAATTCAGATCTAAAATAAATAATACTTATTCAAAAGTATATAGTATTGACAACGGTATTCCCCAGGGTTCGCCTCTCTCTGTGATCCTATTCATCATCGCATACGATGAAATAAGCAAACTCATTTCTAAGTTCAACAAAGTTGAACATACCCTCTACACTGATGACCTCTATGTGATGGCTAAGTGCAATAATATACACCAAATTAAAGACATTTTCAAAGAACTCCTTATTTGTCTATCTAACTGGGGTACCACATCTGGTGCCATTATCTCGGCAAATAAAAGCAAACATTTGCACATTTGCAAAAAAAACTAGCTGCACTAATTTTAACATTGAATTCCTAAATGTTCAAATACCAAATGTTAGTAAGTTAAGTATTTTAGGTATTATATTTGACAGTAAGCTAAGCTTCAAAGAACATTGTCTAGATATTAAGAAAAAACTAGCTACCAGGCTAAATATAGTTAAATACTTATCTTCTAAATATAGTCTTGTTCATTCTAACACTCTAGTTCACATAACAAAATCCATTATTTTATCTAAAATCGATTACGGGCTGGTTGTGTATGGCAAAACAGCAAAATCAACTCTACAAATGCTCAATTCAACTTATCATGCAGCTCTGAGATATAGTCTGAGAGCATTCCGCACATCACCAGTCAAAAACTTACTCACGGAAGCAGGATGTTTACCAATCGATTCACGTAGGGACATCCTTATCTCCCGGCTTGTTCCAAAAATTTGCGAATCCTTCAATACTCCAATCACGAGTTTAGCAAACAAGATTATTAGAAGGAAAAAAACACCGAAGTTCCCTTCAACAATATTCCAAGTCTTAGAATCATGTTCAGCCCTTGGAATTAACCCAGACCCTAAATCGTTGGCTATGGAACAATTCCCTCCTTGGCAGCTGCCCACTGACACAATCAACACCTCGTTATCTAAATTCAAAAAAGATACCACGCCCAAAGAATTGTTCATTCAACATTATAATCAAACGATGAGCAACTTCGATGGCTCAACATGGAACATTCTCTATACGGATGGCTCGAAAAGTGAAGCTGGCACTGGATTTGCCATTGTCAACAGAGCAGGACATGTTATACACGCAGAACATATACCGGACTATTTTTCAATTTTTTCTACCGAAGCATTAGAAATTCTTAAAGCTACAGAGCTAGCAACCAATTCTGACAAAAGCACAGTCATCTGTTCCGACAGCCTCTCAACCCTCAACGCTGTTCGCAACATAAAGCATCAATACCAAATCATAAACAAAATAAGAAACAACATTACTAAACAAAGCCTAAAGCTACAACTAATTTGGATTCCGGGTCACATAGGAATAAATGGAAATGAAAAAGCTGACATTGCAGCGAAATCAATATGCAACACAGGTGTCATTAAATCCTATCCTCCAACCAAATCAGATTTCTTAAGACTCGCAGATGCTTATTGGCGACTTAAACGCAACTATCAATGGAGTCAATATTCTCACCACTACTCCGAAATTAACCCGAAAGCTTATCCAACAATCTACCCAACAACAACAACAGCCAAAATGAATAAATGCTTTCTAAGACTTCGAATAGGCCACACAAAAATTACCCACAGTCATCTTTTTACACGGGAGAATCCGCCCAACTGCCCCCTTTGCCGTCCGGATGCTAGCCTCACAATCAAACACTTAACATCAGAATGCCCAAGAATGAATGCCCATGACAGCTTTGCCCATTCTCTCGAAATGGACGGAGTTGTCCTCAGGGTAGGCTTCGCTGCTTTCGGCCGCCCCTTTGCTGTGTTTACACATACATTATTTTATAAATATTTTCTCCATTATTTACACCTCTTATAATCACTTATTATGTATTCTTATAGTCCAGCTATAAGCCCTGGTAGCTATCGCTGTAAACTCTCTTTTTTATCTGTACATTTATGTACTTTTAATAAATAATAATAATAATTGATTTAACTTCAATTCGGTCAGCGGTATCCGGGAGTTCTTCCAAGGTTTTTGGAGATAAGGGATTTGATATTTCTTTTAACTATCATCGTAATCGTATTAATTGTATTTTTTTCCAATTTTCAATTTCATTTTCACTATTTAAAATAAGACAATTGCTGCGCCAAAACATTTTCACTGCAATTTGTTAACAGATAACAGACAAAAATGTCAAATTACAGTGGGTACTCAATTATTCAACTACAGTCACCTACAAACTTCGAAATTAATGCAAGACCCTTTTGACGATTACCGCCTTACGTGAAGCAAATAAAGGAAACACTATCGTTCAAACGATAGCGTCAAGAGCCATGGAAAGATCTTTCCTGAAAATACCTAGAAGGCAGCGAATGGGAAACGAAACAATAAGAAGAATGACAGATTTCGAAGATGTGGTCAAGAAGGCGAAGAAATAAAAATTGAACTGGGCTGGTCATGTATCTCGAATGTTGGAAAACCGATGGACCATTAAGAGAGGCGACAGAAGAAGTGTTGGGACAGTTAAAACGGTGGAGAGATGATATCGCTCAAACAGATGAAAAATGGGAAAAAACGGCGAAAGATAAAGCAGCCTTGAAAACCTTGGGAGAGGCTTACATCCTAAATTAAAATTTAAATTGACGGAATTTTACTCTTTATTAAAAATTAAATATAGATTATATTATTATTATTATACACTAGTCAACGAAATTAAAGGAACAAATTTTTTTTTCAATTTTTGTTAGTGTTTTTTGAAGAGCTGTATCTTTGTGACGAGTGGTCGTATTGAGTTGAAATAAAAAGCATTTTACAGCTTTATGTTTTTTGTTTTGAGATTTGTTTGCAAACAAATGTCTGATCATGACATTTAATTGACTCAAAAAAATTTATCCATAGAAATGAGGACCTTCAAAAAAAATAAAAAAAAAATTTTGTAGTCTCGTCTCATTGTTTGCAATAACGCAATAACGGTACTTCAAAAAAATTTGTTTGCAAACAAATCTCGAAACACAAAACATAAAGCTGTAAAATGCTTTTTATTTCAACTCAATACGACCACTCGTCACAAAGATACAGCTCTTCAAAAAACACTAACAAAAATTGAAAAAAAATTTGTTCCTTTAATTTCGTTGACTAGTGTATTAATATATAGATTATTTTGATTAAATTGTTAAATTTGAATGGATAAATAAAGCTTATAGTAATAATAATAATAATAATAATAATAATATTTTATTTTTATTATTGATTTTAAAAACATTTTCAAAATAATAAAAATCAATAACAAAAATATATATTTAATTCAAGAAAGGTGTTTTAAATTCTTATTTGTGATTGCAGAAATAAGACAGTTTGACGTTTATGAAAACCCCTATATCATAGTTTTTTTTTTGCTATTTTTAATGGAGTAAATATTATTTCTAACGGTACTTCACTTGAGTTGTTGAAAGGAGAATTGGCATTTTTTGGTATTAGCGGCTATTAATAAAATGAGTGTCAAATGAAGTATGCTACTCAATAACAACTTTCTCTATGGGCGTTACATTGCATCTCATCTAGAAAAGAAAATTTTTCAATGTTAATATAATGCGTAAATACATCCACATTTGTAGACATTTCAACACTGTATGACAAAAGTTTATTTTTTGTCTCTAAAATGAACCCAAATATAATTTTCTGATTTCTTGATGCACTGAATTCGAATCTGGTCCAGAATTGCTATAGCACGTCACGTTTCTGAGATATTCTAATCCAAAATTTGAAAATATGCGTATAAATGGCACACTTTTTCAAGTTTTTTTTCTGTTCCAAAAATTGATCAAAACTATATTTAAAAAAGAAAGCCTAAAACCAGCGACATACATAGTTTAACAATTTTTAAAAATTGATCCGATGTTCTAAATACTTCCGGTTGAAGTTCTTTCAAAACAAATTGCATTTCAAAAAACGTCCAATGTCATGCTTGTGAAAATTATTTTATTTTCAAAAAAGAAAATTACCGCTTCCAATTATTATCTTGTCCGATTTTTTCAAAAGAAATTTATAAAAAAGTCTTCGAAATTTTGGAAATAACAGCGTATCAGGCAAAAATAATCAAGAAGTAAAAATCAATATAGGTTTGCATAAATAATTACTTTGAGCTAGAAAAATAATTCGTTACATTCATTAATTTTCTTTTCAATTAAGAGTTTCTTTTAATAATAAACTAACAATCTCATTTTTCTCGGAATCAATCCAAGTGGAATTGAGCCGTTTTTCCCCTGGACGCTTCAAATTTATTTAAAGTACTAATTGAGCTTTTGGTACTCAATGGCCTTTGATGGTTCCAATGAGAAAAATGAAACTTGATTTCATCAGAACTACTTCTATGCAGAGATACAAAATAACAATTCTCTTAAAACATCCAAGAATAATTCAAAAGTACAGGAAAAACACACATACTCATAATCGCCCAGAATTCAATAAAATCTTATCATTGGGCTTATCGCTTATCGCAGATCAACATTATCATCACATTAAGAATAATGAGTTAAATAAATAATCTTAATCACAATTTTATACAAGAATTCTAACTCGACACAATTAGATAACAAAAGAAACAACAACTAACAAAAAATGCAAGCAAACTGTTAGGTACTTACTTTCTTCGAGAGCAGTCTCTGAAACGGTTCCTATCAACTTCATAATCAGATATGGCGCCGTAAATATAAAACTAATGAATGCTAATACTGGCCAGGGTGACGCACCCTTACTTGGTAAGGCCGATCCTGAACCTGCTGCCGATTGTTTCACAGCGGCAGCAAACGCTTCTCTAAAGGCCAACGAAGAGGGATCAAGATTCGATATTCTTAACCAATAGAGAAGTCTGTAATTGTAGAAGATCAATAAAAACAAAGCTTATAACTTAAGGGTCTTGATTGACTTACTTTCTGTAAACCCAGTTTAGTCCTCGGAAAATGGCAAATGTTTGCCAAAATTGAGCAAACACTGTTCTCAGTCGACCAAAGTTAGCTGCGACTCCTAAGATAGCCCGAAATGAGCTAGTAAGGGCGAAGAATGTCGAGTCCAACATTTGAGCAATGTTTCCAATGGCCGAGACTAGAGACTCTATGCTCTGGAAGGCCGGACGTGAGCTGTTCTCAGCAAGTTGAATGAATCTTTGTTCAGGGTCTGCAGGATTCATCCCAAATCTTCCATATGATCCACCGTATCCCCCGAAGGCACCACCTCCACCAAAAGCACCTCCCCCGAATGTATTAAATCCGCCACCATACCCTGCATAACCACCTCCAGTGGGCATATAAGGATTACTCATGTAACCGAATGAGTTTTGTTGCAAATATCCTCCTGTATTAGTAGCGAATGGAGGTCTCACCGGTTGTTGTGGAATAGATGGTGGTAATTGTGGTCCCAGAGCTCTCACGTTTCCAAATGGAGTGCGCATAACACCTCCGGACGTCGTGACACCACCACCAGCTGTAATTATAGGCTCATTTAGGACAGCACTACGAAAGTTTTCAGTGTTTTCACTCATATTTTGTTCTTTTGTGTGTTTCAGATGTTGATTAACTTTGTTTTTTTCCCGTGATGTTTTATTTAATATTAACACATTGAAAAAGGTAATCTTGTTGTCTAGCAGAAATTTAATATGGCTGATGAAATATATTTATAATTTAATGTGTTTTTTTAGGATAGATTTTTATTGAAATCAACAAAATTTCACTTGTTTTTCACTCTTTTCTCTGCAAAAATAATCTGCTTCAATGGGGGTCGGCCGTTTGTCGTCATACGATTTTAATAAAAAAAAAATCTGTTCGATTTGTTTTGATATTTGACATTTGTTTCATAGGGTGTGCTCTACTTATTTGTTACAGAAAAAGCAGAATATGGAAACACTACACTGAACGAAATTCTTCCTTTTTACCGAAAGGCTAAAAATCAGAAACTAAATATTTTTGCCTAGTTTTTGTGCGTGGTTTTGGGTTGGATTTTAAGAACTCTTCCATTTTTATGGAATATTGAAAATTTTGGATTATTGAAGTATTGAAAAAACTTATGCTACATCTCCACCTACGCTACTTTGCGATTTAATAAGATTTACTTCAAATCTTCTTTATATCTTGAAGATTTACAATACAAAATTTCGGAAAATTAGAAATTAATCTTGTTAAATCTTCCTATTACAAATACTTTTACAAATCGAATTAACCTATTCTTGTATGGTGCTGAAGGACTAATTCATGGCTGAATTCAATTCTTCACAAATGAAACATTCTCTCACTTCTTCTTCATAAGAAAAAATGAAACACCATTTTCTTTTTAAAGGTGCTGTCAAAGTTAATCTTTTTGTGCAGTGAAAACACCAAATAGATTTATTAAATCTGAACTGAGATAAACTTTTGGTGGAAACATACCTTGCATTATGCTACATTTCCACCTAATGCTAATCTGGGTCTTAATAAGATTAACCACAAATCTTTAAATCTCGAAGATTTACTATACAAATTAATCTCGTAAATCTTGAAGATAAATCTTCTTAGCACAAATACTTTTACTAATCGAACTAACCTTTTCTTACATGGCGCTGAAGGATTCATTCATGGCTGAATTCAGTTCTTGATTAATGAAATATTCTATCTCACTTCCTCTTCATTAGAAAAAATGAAATACTTACTACGTTTACATGTGGTGTTGAAGCGAGCTTGAAGCTAGTTTCAACTCTTTGTATACCTGGCTCGAGTTGAAATGAGCTTGATTCGACTCGACTCCGCTCGGGGAGCTGAGTCGAGTCGAAATTTGTGACGAAAAACCTGGGTCGAGAAGTTTGTTTTACAGATAATACACTTTGGTCTGTTTATTTGGATGTTTGTCTTCAAATATAGTATTGTTTAAATAGATACGTGTAGTAAAGTACTCGTGTTAATTCAATTATATTTGTTTTGCATTGAAATGATTACATTAATGCCATTCATTTTTCTGAAATCTCAATACCATTTCAACTAAATTCTAAATGGAGCACTCAACTCAAGTAACGAAAAACCTGGGTTGAATATTCGACCCTACTTCAACTCGAGCTCTCGATTCTGCTTGTAAACGTAGTAAATATTTGCATTTTTAAAGGTGCTGTCAAAGTAAATCTTTTTTAAATCTTTTTGTGCGGTGGAAACATCAAATAGATTTAATAAATCTGAACTTAGATAAACCTTTGGTGGAAACATAGCAAAATAGTTCACACGAAGAAACAAGTTGGTGGAGAATTTTTTGACGTTTTCTTTTAATCTCCTTAAAACTCATACCTTTCACACGAGAAAACAAATCTCCAGGCAATTTTTGAAATTTCCTTGAAAGTCTATTGGTTGAACACACCTTAATCTAGATGTGAAAGGAAATGTCAAAAAAATATCTTCAAATCCATGACCGGGGAGATTTTATTCACCACTCTTTCCTCCTGCCCTTCTCACCATGGAGCTGAAAATTCCTGGGAACTCAGTTTCCTCGTGTGAAAGGGCACATAGGGTTCAATATACGGATTCGAAAAGAACTGAATGGTATTTCGGAAAATAAATCAAGTATTAACATACCTCAAATACAAAAAGCAGCAAAATATTCACTGAACGCACTCACTGTCATGTCAACTGCACCTGTTTCTTTTGACATTTCGTGTTGACGTATACCACATGTTTTGATTTTTTCGCAAGAACGTAATAACAATTTTTTCAAGTTTTTCTTTGCTTTTCTACAAATAAAAACAATTTGCAATCATTAAAACATGGTAAGAACAATCCCTTCACAAGTATAAGATATTAAACTTATTCAAAATTAAAATTTCTAGGGTAAAAGCAAAAAGGCATTTATTGATAGAAAGAAGTCGGTCACCTTCCATTTGGTGCACAGAAGTCAACACGATCCCTTGGTCGCCGATGAGACTGCTCCCCAGCGTGTTCTCCTCGAAGCGACACCGTCCAATAAACAGCAAGAAGACGATCCAAAAAAACGCCACGAAGAACAAAAGAAGTTTGGAATTCAATTCGATGACGACTACGACTATTTGCAGCATTTAAAGAAGCCAGGGGAAGAAATTGTGTGGGAGTACGTCGAAAATCCAAATCAGGTAAAAAAGAACAAGAATGCTGAGCCTAAACTGCAGCTACCGAGCTCTGTGTTTGCCAGTGAGTTCGAAGAAGAAGAGGGAATGTTGAATAAAGCTGCTCCACGTCCTGGACCCCGGCCGGACCTCGACCCAGATGTAGTAGCGGCGCTGGATGATGATTTCGATTTCGACAATGAAGCGAATCAAATGGAAGATGATTTCGTTATTCAAGCAATGGGCGATGAAGATGATGATGATTACTACGATGAAGACGACGAGGAAGATATCGATTCAGATAATTTGATGTCCAGTGGAGACGAAGAAGAAGAATTAAGAGATCGCTTGGCACCCCTGATGCGGGAACGCCGCTTCGATGACGAAGAAACTAAATCTCGTTTTACTGAATATTCCATGTCGAGCAGCGTAATTCGTCGTAACGAACAGTTGACGCTATTGGATGACAGGTTTGACAAATTCTACGCAAGTTACGATGATCCCGAGATGGGTCCGCTCGACATGGAAGAGATCGAAGGTACCTGGGGCCAAAAACATCCCTATGTGCTTGGTTGCTACAAACTCATGAAAAAATCTAAATTGGTCGATAATTACAACAAGGAATGGGATAAGGAACGTTTGGAGAAGTACAGAAATGTCGTTGATGACAACGATGACGACGACATGGTAGAACTAGAAGTTGAAGATCCCAAAGGAAAGAAATGGGATTGCGAGAGTATTCTGTCGACCTACTCAAATATCTACAATCATCCAAAACTCATTGATGAACCTCGGAAGAGTAGGAAGATTGAAATTGATCCGAAGACAGGCCTGCCTATAAACACCCTCCGTGGGGGTGATAATGATAAACTCACAGCAAAAGCCTTGGCTAAATTGGACAGTGATGATGTACCAAGTGGTGGACCCAAATCTCTTTGTGCCAAATCTGTGCTATCCACATTGAGTGTTCTCTCGATAAGACCCAAAGACGAGACACCCGAGGAGAAAAAAGAACGAAAAAGGCTGCTTAAGGAATACAAGATGGAGAGGCGTATAGAACGAAAGGCAAATACTGAGGCGTTCAAGGAGGAAAAGAAGAGACAAACTCATATTAAAATTAACAACCAGAATAATCTCCAAGGAAAGAGGATACTTTAGAGATTAAATTATGTTGATGAAGTTTTTCCCTTCTGCCGTTTTTCAGAGTTTTTAATTTTCTTAATTTTAAGTCACTAAGTTTTTTTTTGTAGCATTAACACATATTTCTTGAAGTAAATATATGTTACTATCTAAATAAATAGTACGAATATAAAGATGTTCTTAACTAGTTGCAAACGAACAAATATTTTCCCTTATCTTACGAACTAAGTCACACAGATTTTACAGAAATCCTTTTTGGAGGGTTTTGCTACTATTTGAACAAATTTTTATATTGTTTTGTAAACTAGAAATGTGATTTTAATATTTTACTTAAATTATCCATTGAATGGTTTAAAAAATCGTTTGCTTCAAGCCCGGTATAACTCAAAAATTGGCAATTTTGAACTAAGTATAATATTTTGACAAATATGTTCTGCAATACATTATGATTATACTTATGAGAACGCGGAATAATTCTTTATTATCACATAATCCGACTAATGAGCTGAGCGTCGATTCTGTAATCGAGGTGATTGTTTCGTTTTTTCCGAAATACATAATTCGTCGGTGGTGTAGGCGCAGCTTGAGTTTCGGCGCAAATTTCCCGGTCGTCCCACAACGACTGCGCAAGCTCTACGCCGACGTCTAGCTGCTCGCCTGAAAAAAAGTAGGACAACATTAGATGCTGGTTCTGTCTAGACCCGGAGCAGCCGTTGTGCTGAGAATATCGCAGTCGCAGCTGTGGCTGAAAATGTCGCAGAGGATCCCGGAGTATGTACTTAAGTATATTTTATAAAAAAAATATTATTCAATGGTCAACTCAAGATAATATTAAAATTTTTGGGATAGCAAAATAGTATATAATTGTACGTTTTAATTGGATGTATGAAGATATTGAGCGGCATAACTTTTAGTCTCTAGAGTTTCTTCCGAGATGGTTTTGAAATGTGTCTCGGAAGCTTTTTAAAATGTTTTTTTTTTGCAAAAGTTAATAGAAAAATGTTTTCAAGAGGAATTAGAATTTTGGTTTTAACTCATCTAGAATAGGCAGAGTGTCAACGGCAAAATTAATTTATTCGATGATCGTATTTCGACAAAAGTCATTTATTTAAAGCACTCTCGCAATAAGCCAATTGTTGGGTAGTATACTCAGTCGTACCTTTGAATCCGTTTGTTGATGATTTTAAGAGCCATAAATCGGTTACTTTAAATTGTTTTGGTACTGAGAATTTGAACGGTCTACAAATTTACTGGCCAGGGCTTATGATGTCAGTATGTTTGGGTCGAAAGACGATGATAAGATTCTAATCGATTTTCCAACTCATTCCAGTAAGATGGGACTTTCACTTCGGAAAATGTCTGTTAAGAAGCCTGAATGGATACTGTATAATAATTTTACGAGTAATCAAGAAGATACTGAGAAAAGCGGCACTTTTACTTTTAAGTAATTAAGTATGATTTTAATAAAGGAAATTAAAAAAAAGTAGATAAATATTATGGGTATTAATACAACAGCGTAAAGTCGTCGTAATTGTTATAAAGTTTAAAACTTCGTAATTCTGTCACAATTTGTATGGAAAATTTGACAGATTTACGAAGTTTAAATCTTTACCACGTTTACGACGAGTATGCGCTGTTGTATGAATACCCTTATTATTTAAAAATTGTAAAAATCGTCAAAGCCTTATCCTCCTGGTAAATTTTCAACAAAATTTATATTTAAATTTCAATATAAAAAACCACATCATTTTTATTTATTTTTATTTCAATTAAATACAGAGTAACAACGCTGATTTTATTGTTTAAAAACCATATCATCCAAATGATGGCCGTTTTTTTCAATTAACTCTTGCAGTCGGACCCTTACATTTGCGATACCGCTCGCTCGCTGAAATGGCACACCAAACTGTCGTTTTTAAACAATGTAAACGTTTTTGATGGCGTTCTCTAGGGTTATTGGGGCACCAGTATCGCATATTCTGTTTGTTAACATATTCATCAATATGGAAATGTCCTTCGTCACTGAATCAAATGTTTTTAAGCGTAAGTGCTGTCCGAAAACGTTCCAGCATTGTTCTTGCGAAGGATTCTCGCAAAGGATAGTCACTTTCGTTGAGATACTGAACAGTATTTTTCAACATAATATGCACTGCTGATTTTGTTATTTCTGAGGAGGCCGCAATCTTCCTTATCGATTTACGTGGATTTCGAATAATTTAATTTCGAACTTAAGACACATGTTCTGGCGTTGTTGCTGACGTTGATGGTGCAGGAAAAGGTCTATTGTGCCTTCTTGCCTGAATCTTTGTTCCCACGACCAGATAAGTTGCGTGTTCGGGGGATCACTTAGTCCTCGAATATTAAAATGAGTACAAAAAGCGGGACGAGCACGTACCAATGATTCACCTCACTTCAAATATTGCTCCACCGCGAACACGCAGTGACTCATAGCGACTAAAAATTCCGCAAAACCTGCACTTTGAATGATACCCCTCCTGCTTACCTCAACCCGCTAGCATTTCGATAGTCGCAATTTAAAGTTGAAAAATTCCTAATAATAAAAATTCCAATAATATAAACTCATTTATTTTTTGAAAAAAATATCACAACAAAAACATAAATGTTAAAAAAAGAGCCAAGTTCTTATATGTACAAGAAACCTGTGCGTAAAAAGTCTGCCAAAAAAAGTAATGAGATCTAAAATACATGCCAAGTTTTAAGTTCATGAAGTTTAATATCAAATATCTTAAGTAGAGTAATATCGAAAACACTCCAAACTATGACAGAAATTTGGTATTTAATGATTACTGATTAAAATTTGGTGGGTTCACTGGTCAAGTTTTCATACATTAAAGTTTGTGATTAAGTACATATGTAATTAAGGGAAAACTTGCCAAGTAAATCCACCAAATTTTAATCAGTAATCATTAAATACCAAATTTCTGTCATAGTTCGGAGTGTTTTCGATATTACTCTACTTAAGATATTTGATATTAAACTTCATGAACTTAAAACTTGGCATGTATTTTAGATCTCATTACTTTTTTTGGCAGACTTTTTACGCACAGGTTTCTTGTACATATAAGAACTTGGCTCTTTTTTTAACATTTATGTTTTTGTTGTGATTTCACTCCTTTTTGCAAAGATTTATTTTGCCAGGTGATAATCAAGCCCTACCGCTCAACAAAGTTTTATAATTCTACAATAATCAGAAGGGCTTCATATAGTTTACAAGAACTTTTGAGAAAGTAGGTGGATGCCACGCCCCCTGAACTGAAAGTTCCAATTTTTCGATTTTTTTCTTTCAAAATATTTCAAGCCCTAACGACCTACCAATTTTTATCGTTCTTCAACAATCGAAAGTGCTCCACATAATTTTCAAGAATTTTGAAGAATGTGGGTGGATGCCACGCCCCCTGAATGGAAAATTCCAATTTTTCTCTTTCTAAGTACTTCAAGCCCTACCGATCTACCAATTTTCATCGTTCTACAACAATCGGAAGTGCTCCATATAATTTATGTGAATTTTAATGAATGTGGGTGTATGCCACGCCCTCTGAATGGAAAATACTAATTTTTCAATTTTTTCTTTCTTAGTACTTCAAGCCCTACCGATCTACCAATTTTCATCGTTCTACAACAATCGGAAGTGCTCCATATAATTTATAAGAATTTTTAAGAATGTGGGTGGGTGCCACGCCCCCTGAATGGAAAATTCTAATTTTTCAATTTTTTTCTTTCTAAGTACCTCAAGCCCTACCGACCTACCAATTTTCATCGTTCTACAACAATCGGAAGTGCTCCATATAATTTATAAGAATATTTAAGAAAGTGGGTGGATGCCACGCCCCCTGAATAGAAAATTGCAGATTTTCGATTTTTTCCTTTGTATGCACCACAAGGCCTACCGTTGTGCGAAATTTCAAGCTTCTACGATGTCCGGAAGTGCTCCATAATTTTGATGATCTGTCAGTGAGTCAGTGAGTCAGTGAGTCAGTCAGTCAGTTACGGTTTTTGCGATTTTTGAAGTCCTATATCTCGGGAACTACTAATGCTAAAGAGTTGAAATTTGGTGAGCCATCTGTGTTTGCTCAGCTCAGCAAATACTGCGAATTTGAAGTTTCTGACTTTATTGGTACTGAAGTTAGAGGGGGGTTGAAAATCGCCTGAGTTTGTTCCTGTAAAAAGGGTGTAGTGCCGCGAACTTGGCTGGGCACTACCGTGCCCTTTGATTTGCATTCGTTCAGATTTATGTACAAAAAACTGTGATTTGTGCCTTTTACAGTACAAAATCAAAAATATAACTTTGACACACTATATATAACCTACAGAGTTTGTTAATAGCAATTTTTTTACTGTCTAAATGTTATTGTCTCATAATTTTGTTGTAAAAGGATATTTAATCGAGTTGTTGACTACAAAACAAATGACTTTCTTTTTCAAAATGGCAGCCTTCCCCTTAACCCGGGCATCCCGAAAACTTGGTTTTATAATGAGAAAATGTAGCCAAACACACATCGATTAATTCAATTTTAATACATTTTTTGACAAAATTTGCTCCCCACGATTTTCTCTGAATCTATCAAAGGGCACGGTAGTGCCCAGCCAAGTTCGCGGCACTACACCCTTTTTACAGGAACAAAATCAGGCGATTTTCAACCCCCCTCTAACTTCAGTACCAATAAAGTCAGAAACTTCAAATTCGGAGTATTTGCTGAGCTGATCAAACACAGGTGGCTCAACTCCTTAGCATTAGTAGTTCCCAAGATAAAGGACTTCAAAAATCGCAAAAACCGTAACTCACTGACTCACTGACAGATCATCAAAATTATGGAGCACTTCGTAGAAACTTGAAATGTCGCACAACGGTAGGCCTTGTGGTACATACAAAGGAAAAAATCGAAAATCTGCAATTTTCTATTCAGGGGGCGTGGCATCCACCCACTTTCTTAAATATTCTATAAATTATATGGAGCCTTTCCGATTGTTGTAGAACAATGAAAATTGGTAAGTTGGTAGGGTCTGAGGTATTTAGAAAGAAAAAAATTGAAAAATTGGAATTTTCTATACCTTCCGATTGTTGTAGAACGGTGAAAATTGGTAGGTCGGTAGGACTTTAAGTACTTAGAAAGGAAAAAAATCGAAAATTTGGAATTGTCCATTTAGGGGGGGGGGGGGCTTGCCATCCACCCACTTTATCAGAATTGCTATTATTTGTATGGAGCACTTTCGGTTGTCGTAGAATTATGAAACTTTGTAGAGCGGTAGGGCTTGACTTTCAAAATAAATCTTTGCAAAAAGGAGTGAAATCACAACAAAAACATATAGCCTATTGAATAGACCTTTTAAAAAGTAACAATTACGTGCAAGGGTTTTTATTATTGAATATGTTTGTTTAGCCCATAAGCATGCTTAAAACCGAAAATGCTACTAAATTCACCCATGCATTTCTGAGAGAATGGTCACACTGGCCACTTTTCAGTATTTTTGGTATAACTCGAAAACTAAGCCGAATTTGAAAATTTTACTTATAATACTTTTTGTTCAAAATTAAATTTTCTATCGAAATGGATAGTTTGGAAAATTTCTTAAAAAAATTTAAGCAGCAAAAGTAAACAAAAACCTACATAAAAAAAATCAAAAAATCAAAGATTTTTAAATTTTCTTCTGAATTGCGCATAACTTTTTTCGGAGCAAAGATACGCTCAAGACATGCATGAACAAAGTAAACTGGAGTTTTAGGGCTTTGATATGACATGTTAAAAAAGCCATATTATTTGAAAATTGACAGAGATATATCCATTCAAACTTTACCATTTCTTATCATTTTTTACAGTTTTTGCCCGAAAGCCTATTTTTTTGTATTTTACGACAAATTTAACGTTCCTAGCAACTAGTACCAAATCTTATGTTAATCGGACCAGCCGTTCGGTCTGTAGGTCTGAAAGCATTAAAAAACAGCCGAAAAACGAAATTGCGAACTTACATCCTTTTTATAAATTCCCTATAGTTCTAATGTCATATTATATCGAAATTTTTATTTCGAACATTCTTACGAAAGGGAAACTTGCCATATTGTACCGAAAAAGGGACTTTCGGGCCAAAATTGCGAAAAATTATAAGAAATGATAAGGTATGAACGGGAATATCTCTGTCAATTTTGAACAAATATCAATTTTTGAACATGCCATATTAAGGCCTTTAGTCTCTACTGTGGCCTGATTATGGAATACGAAGCGAATCGTTTTCAATTCGATATCTCCTTTTCGACTCGCTTCGATTTGAGCAATTATCGAATACGAAGCGAGTCGTAAATTATACTTCCAAGATTTCCAGACAATTGACAGCTGATTTCCAGAGAATATTTGTGTTTTTTTAATTAAAATCATTTGGCGAGAAGCAAATATTTACAATTTTTGTCATTTGCTTAGAATAAAATTAAAATATGTATTATTTAAATTAAAAATAGACCCATAATGTTGTTTATATAATATGCTGATACTGTGATGTACAATTTTCCTCAAACTTTCAAGAAAGTTATTATAAAGTGCTTCTTCACCTCTTGATCTCCTTTGCTTAGAGTGAGTGTTTTTGTGTAAAGTGTTTTCATCTTAAATTTGCTTTATTCTATAAAAAATAGGTTCAATAAGCTGTTTCTGCTTTCAAAAAAAGGTTTCTTATTAAGGTGCATTGAGTGCTCCTTTGGCTATCCCTTCATATTCCCTCAAAAATTCAATGAGCGCTGAAAGTTGTTGCTGGTTCGTGTGTTGCTGTTTTACGTTTATTATACAAATAATAAATTATAATTCTTTCTTTAGTTTTATTTTATAAAAGAAAGTAACAATTTTTTATTTATTTTAATGAAATCAATTAACACATTCACTTTCGCCCGTCGTCGATGCACCAATCCGCCAAGAAAAACTTATCGGAAATCTCATTTCACATTCGCTTTCGATTTCGAAAATAGGGCGAATGTTAAACGAAAAAGGCGAAAGCTAAAGCAATAATAGCAAACCTCATTTTCGCCATCTAAAACGATCCGCTTCGTATTCCCTAATCAGGCCACTGGTTGGTTTTTGTTAACTTTTCCAGCTTAAATTTGTTCGTAAAATATTTTGAACTATCTATTCCAATAGACTGTCATGCCGAAGGTGTGGGTTCGATTCCCAGCCGTGCCACCTAAAAACAGAAATGTTTTATTCGAGGTACTGCCTCATGCGAGGAACTGACAAATCCTCCAAGAGTATACTTGTCATGAAAAGTGCTTCTCATTTAGCCGTTCGGACTCGGCAAAAAACTGTAGGTCCCCTCCATTCCTGCCAACAAACACGCACACAGGAATGGTTGTGAGTTGTAAGTCACTTGGCCCTGGTTGTCCATGAGCTGTTGCGCCACCCAATTTATTTATTTGATTAAAATTTGGTGGATTTACTTGGCAAGTTGTCTCTTAAATACTTACTTAATCACAAATTTAAAATGTATGAAAACTTGACCAGTGAACCCACCAAATTTTAATCAGTAATCATTAATTACCAAATTTCTGTCATGATTTGGAATTGTTTCGATATTACTCTACTTAAGACTTCATGAACTTAAAACTTGGCATATATTTTAGATCTCATTACTTTTTTTGTCTGACTTTTTACGCACAGGTTTCTTGTACACATAAGAACTTGGCTCCTTTTTAAACATTTATGTTTTTGTTGTGATTGATTTTATTAAAAAAAAGTATGTTAATCTTTTTTGTGTAGAATTACAAAATAAAATTTGTACCTTCACATTTTTTTTTTCTAAAGAACTGATAACACATTTTTACAAATATCGGTTAACTTTTCGACACGTGAAAGGAAGAAATGTCCTAAGGGTAATTTCTTACGCTGAACTCAAATCCGTTATCCGTTTTTCGCTATCAGCTCTGGTTGTCGAGATATTAACATTATAAAGTGCCAAAAAACCCCTCTTTCACAATTTTTAGGGTTATGTAACTATGCGAATTGATTTTTATTTTTTTTAATTGTACAGATTTCTGAAAGTACTAATCTTAATCTTAAAAATTCAGCTTTAATCGTTCCAATATCTCTTTTACTTTTTGAGAGATATTAAATGAGTTATTAGTCCTCATCTGACTACATATAATTTTAAAAATGCTTTCTCTTTGGCTTATGTCGTTTTCGACAGGAGCAGGTAAAATATGTTCTAAAAAGATTTTTTAGTATAGATTCCAAATCTGAAATTAATTTTTTGCTATCAGCTCAACTTTTGGAAATAAATTGAGAAATCACCCGTTTTTGACCATAGTTTTTTAATTTGAAATAACTCTTACAAATTAAAACAAAGTGTAATGGAATTGCACGATTTATATACATTTTGGTACGTTTCACGTGCAAGAGACCAACAATAGTCACTTAACATACCATCATTCCAAAAACCCTTGTAACTGTTTTCTATTCTTTTTAAATCTTGGTGAAGTCGCTCTCCTTGCTTATCACACTATAATGAAAAATGCAACTGAGGATTTCTCAAAAAGTAAAAATGATATTGGGACGATTAAAGCAAAAATCAATGCGCATAGTAACATAACCCGAAAAAAGGGTTTGTTGGTACTTTCTAACGGTAATATCTCGAAAACCAGAGCTGATAGCGAAAAACGGATAACCTTGTAAACCTGTGTAATTTTCGGTAAATTAAGAAAAAACAGGTGTGGAATCGGCTAAGATGATAGTCGTTTTGACGATAGCTATCTCTATCATAACAATAGGGAAATATAGAGAGAGCAAAACGACAATAATTTAATTTAGCGATCACTTTGGTTTAACGCGATATGGGACCAGAATTTCGAAGCTGCTAAATATTAAAGGTGTGAGGATATTTTTCTTACAATTCTTGCCTAATGCTATTCTAGTCTTAAGTTTAAATGAACGTTAGTTATTTAAATAAATAAATAAATTGGGTGGCGCAACAGCTCGTGGGGAACCAGGGCCTTACAACTCTCAACCACTCCTGTGTGCGTGTTGTTGGCAGGAATAGAGGGGACCTACAATTTTATGCCGAGTCCGAACGGCTAGATAAGAAGCACTTTTTCATGACAAGTATACTCTTGGAGGATTTGTCAGTTCCTCGCAAGAGGCAGTACCTCGGATAAAACATTTCTGTTTTAGGTGGCACGGCTGGGAATCGAACCCACAGCTTCGGCATGACAGTCCTACGCACTAGCCATTAGTTAGTTATTTAATAAACGCCAATGGATCGAAATTCAAAATGCTGCACAGTGTTCCGTTTGTTGAATTTTGGCGGCAAAAATAATTTCCCACGCTAATTTTTGATTGATTATTTTAATTGTTTCATAAATAATAATAATTTAACGGTCTTTTCCAATAAATTGGCAACTATCAAAATTCTTTGCTTCAGATTTAACTTTAGATTATTTTTGATTATTTAAAATTGTTTGAGAAGTTAACCTAACATTTGATTGGCTACTTCAAACTTTCAAATTCGATCGGATTAGGCCTAAAAATAACTTCCAATAATTAAATTTCAAAATCGAAGAAAAACCTACAATCATAACAAGGGTCTAAGCTGGTGATTCCAATAAAAGTTTTAATAAAATAAAAAACGTTCGTCCACTTTTTAATTAAGAACAAAAAATGGAAAATATAAGTTATAACGAAACACCGGATGTAACAAACAAATTCTCCAGTCCCATATCGAGTTCGTTATAAACAATTTTGACTGTATATTGGAATCACTTTCATAATGAAAGTGCATGTACACATTTCAAACATAAACTTGACTAAGTTCTTAGCTTGGCAATATTGTTTTCTTTTTAATTTTGATATTTTGGAGCATGATCTGACCTTAATTTTGAAGATTCTGCTTGGAAGAGAAAAAAATATTCAGTATTGGCGTGGAAAATTATTTTCGTTACCAAAATTTCACAAACCAGTTTGTGGCGCCCAGCGCAAATGGGCTCGAATCCCGTAAAGTATATAGACCAAGAGCTAGCGACCGATTTACTCACCTCATTTTAGCAAGACTTAAACTTTGGTCATTGAAAGATTGAGGCCCGACAGTTATAAAAATGCCCGTCTTACACTCCGGTACCCTCCATGAGTTCTTAAGTTTAAGGCTTGAAGTTGTAAAAAAAAAGTGCCCATTCACCTCATTTTAGCAAGGCTCATCTTTTAATATATCGTTCATTGATTCAATATATACACGAAAATAACAATGTAAGACGTTTTAGCCCTCCATGACATGCTGTAAGACGCTCGTGTATATGTAAAAAAAATGACCCCATTCACCTCATTTTAGCAAGGCTGTTATTTACACATAATTAAGATGACATAAAAACAAACACACATTTCAAGTGTAAGACGTTTTTTCGGTCAATAACCCTCCGTAAGACGCTGAAAACTAAATTTCGTTAAGTCAAGATAGCCCAGTAAAAATAAATTTTTTTCAAGGAACAAATTTGCAACAGGTTGATTTTTGGTATACACGTTGGGATTGGCGTTACTTATAACCTGTCATAGGTCCTCAAACATCCAATGCCCGCTAGTCCCGTTAGGGGGGTCAAAGGTCACGAAAATAGGTTTTTGCTAAATATATCGAAAACGGTAAGTTTTAGAAGAAAAAATTGTTCTACAAACATGTAGCTGAGGTAATTTCCAACAAAAAACATGTACAACAAATTGTTCTTAGCATTAACCGTTACAAAGTTACAGTACTTCAAAGATTCACAGTATTTCAAAAGAATGCTTTTTCTTCCACACAACCAGAATGGTCGAGCGCTTTGTGCGTTTTTTTATTGTGGTATCCCCAGGTGGCTTATTCCACGATGTTTGCTTAGTGAAGGTGTGTATTAAAATTAATTTTTCATTAAAAAAAAATTTGAACTAAATTTATTTAATCGTCATTTAATATTTGGTGATCCGTGTTTCCTTGTGGCATTGAATGTATTTGTTCCATGTCATCATTCAATTCTTCTTCTTGTACATCAATTTTGATAGTTTGTACATGACTGTCCATGACATTGACCACAGTCAACAGAGCAATGTAGTCATGCTTTTCGACAACCACAACTTTTACGGCAGTTACAAAATATTGTACAAAGGAGATCATTTCTGGAGCTGGTTGAAGCAAAGTTGTTATAGGATCCAAAATATTATTTGTCAATATCCAACCCCAGTCTTCTGGCTTCATACCTTTGTGCCCAAGCCAAGTTTGAACTTGAAGGTATACCGTATATATAAATGATATTTAGCAGCACCAAAAGTTGGAGGAAGGGAAGAAAATTGCACAGCTTTAAGCATTGTCAATCTGTTAAATTTTGAATACCTAAGAGTATCGATGGAGTCCACTTCTGCTGGTGCTTAGTAAAATGCAAGGAGTAGGTATATTTAAGCCGTTTTCGGAAATAATATTTTGAGAACAATTGGGTTTGGCAAATTTTTCTCCATATTTCATTAGATATTCACTTTTTTTCAAATAGTTTGAAGAATTTTAGTTTGGCTTTAATGTATAAAGCCGAAGTTGAATCTTGTAAATGAATGCAAACATAGAATTTTGACTTGACATTTTGGGTACCTATATGAGTAAGCTTTGCGACGAATTTCAGCTAAACCATTGCCAGATTTTTTGAAATAAATTTTCTTGCCAGGAAGAGCTCTTGCTATCAGTATTGCCAGCAAGTCAACATCTTCACCAACAACAATAGCAGTGCGCGTTTTGGATTGCTCTTTAGCTGTTTCGATAATCAAAACACCGTCATCGTCCAGCCTCGTAGAAGTATTCGTTGCTTCAAATTTCTCCGAAGTCATAGCAATTAAACTACTTTTGTTGTTTGCATTCAAAAGAAATTGTTGTTGAGAAGGTGGAACCATCATTGCTGCATCCACTGATAATGGAGCTGATCTACACCGACGACGCTGCACAGTGATCCTTGTAACCATCGAAAACAACCATAACTTTTTTCCTGAACGTTTTTGAACATAACTAATGTAGCTATTGCAAACCGGCTCCAAGCAACACGATGCAGCAAAAATCCTCCATCTATGATGTATGTATGTATATCACATTGTTATAATCAATGTCATCTTCAACTAGCTGTAAATAATTATACAATGCAGTTTTTATATTATTCAAATGAAAAATTAATTTAAAAATACAGATTCATTAATCAATCGTTGTGGAAAAAGCCTCCTGGGGATACCTTAATAAAAATAACGCACAAAGCGCTCGACCATTCTGGTGGTGTGGAAGAAAAAGCATTCTTTTGGAATACTGTGAATCTTTGAAGTACTGTAACTTTGTAACGGTTAATGCTAAGAACAATTTGTTGTGCATGTTTTTTGTTGGAAATTACCTCAGCTACATGTTTGTAGAACAATTTTTTCTTCTAAAACTTACCGTTTTCGATATATTTAGCAAAAACCCATTTTCGTGACCTTTGACCCCCTAACGGGACTAGCGGACATTGGATGTTTGAGGACTTTTGACAGGTTATAAGTAACGCCAATCCCAACGTGTATACCAAAAATCAGCCTGTTGCAAATTTGTTCCTTGAAAAAAATCTCTTTTACTGGGCTATCTTGACTTAAACGAAATTTAGTTTTCAGCGTCTTACGGAGGGTTATTGACCGAAAAAACGTCTTACACTTGAAATGTGTGTTTGTTTTTATGTCATCTTAATTATGTGTAAATAACAGCCTTGCTAAAATGAGGTGAATGGGGTCATTTTTTTTACATATACACGAGCGTCTTACAGCATGTCATGGAGGGCTAAAACGTCTTACATTGTTATTTTCGTGTATATATTGAATCAATGAACGATATATTAAAAGATGAGCCTTGCTAAAATGAGGTGAATGGGCACTTTTTTTTTACAACTTCAAGCCTTAAACTTAAGAACTCATGGAGGGTACCGGAGTGTAAGACGGGCATTTTTATAACTGTCGGGCCTCAATATTTCTATGACCAAAGTTTAAGCCTTGCTAAAATGAGGTGAGTTAATCGGTCGCTAGCTCTCCGTCTAATAATTTAGAGTTCTCAGATTTCGATTTGGCAAGCAGAAGTCCTATTTTATTTCTGCATATTATTATATCAGCCCCTTTTGGTCCATTCTTACATGGGCTTATGTTGAACAAAACATTTCTATTTTTCAAGCGGAAAGCTTCTTTTTGCACAAAATTGCATTGCTTTCTAAAAGATTTTATTTGTTAAGTTGTAACGATATGTACATATATGTCATAGAATATCTCTAAAAGTTCCCCAATCCTTTTGATTAGGTCTTCCAATATCTATTTTTAGAACTTCTTACATACATACATTATGTATATTTTTTGAAATAATTTAAAAATTTAAACATAATTTTCGATCATTGAGTTCTTATTATTTCAAATCAAATCAACATGATCGCATATTTGTCACTCAACCATCCATAAATTATCGTGTAGACTAAAATTTAATTTGATTTGAACAATACCACACATAATTTCTTACACTTCATCCTATACCGCTACACTTTTAATGAACAAAAAGGGTTGCTTTTGTATAGAATTGAAATACAACACAATCAATAAAAAAAGCAATCCTTGAATATAGGTATACTTTTTGAAACTACCCTAAACATAATTATAGGACAGTCATCAATACTTGAAAAAATCCACAAGCCTATACCGTGAATAAATAACGAGTACCTACCTAACTAAAACTACCATACCAATATTCTTCAAAAAAAAAAAAAAATATGTATAAATGCAACTACCCAACGAAGCAACTACCCTTACCTTTACTGAAAATATGAAAAGGTAAAAATTAGCAACAACCGTCAAAGGATCTTTTTTCGTAGGAATATGAATGTTCGTTACAATTCCTTCTCTTCGAAGGTATACAGAGTAATAGAAACAAAAATATAACCTCCCATTGCGAGTATGTCACAGATGTAACGGAATCGACACAAGCATGGAACGAATTTATAAGAAGAGGAAACATTTTTATGATGGGATAAATTTGTTAAGAATTTTTACATAAAGACCATCGTAATTTTTTGATTTATTAGTTAGAAATTTTAGGATAAAATTGAGCCACTGAGACAAGTTTTGTTACAAACTAAGCGACAAAATCCTTAAACCATCACAATTAATTTTTAAAATTAAAAGTATCACTGGGGCAAAACATGGTCTAGGTGAGTCAAGGTTAGGTTCTTAGCTTAATCCGATAAATTCGCTTAAGGTTTTGATTTCATCTCAATCAGATTTTACTTGCGTTAGTAAACTTAACATACGTGAGTTAACTAAACACACCGATAAACCTATCAACCAAATCAATAAACTTTCGAAAACAAAGATCAGATGTGATTTTTATGGGTGAACATAAAGGGATTTGGTAACGTAGGGGGGAAGACAATAAGGGCCCAAAAATATGGTTGGCAGCAAACGCCCCGGTTTCCAGCTATTTGTCAAAACATGAAAAAAATAATTTTTGCTTACTTTACTGCCTCGTTTCTCTTTGGGCACTTTGACTTGAGACAAGAAATATCTTCAGAATATCAAGTTGTCACCGTTTCAACCAATGTCCAGATTCCCAGATATAAATCAGTTTTTAAAAAAAGGACAACATGGGGGAAATATGTAGGTACGCCAAAAAATAGAGCTTGATACAAGTTATTTATGATTTGATGTCCCAGTTTGATTGTACGTACAACTGTACTACATATATATATTTGTACGTACCTAAATTGTCCCTATGTACATTGAACCTTAAAGATACAAATCAAATAACATTTAAAGAAACCCAGATAAAGAATACAAAATTGCAATAAAGTAGGTATATAGTTTTTTTATTCTTAACCAAAATTAACACTGAAGAATTTTTAAATCACCCTTCTTCAAATAGTTATGATGCATTTTTTACCTATCCGATAGCAATTTCATATTCCTGTTATCTAGATCCCTTCAAAAATTCATTCTGTATTGATTCTATTCTCTTTCTTGATGATTTAAGAAAGTAAAAAAAAAGACACTCTCTGTCCTATGAAACTAAATAAAACCAAAAGGAAAAATCTGCTGCAAGCAAATCCTCCCTAAATGCACTCGGGGTTTTTTTTTGTTGTCCCGCCAAAAATGCATTCGTAGAAATGTTGCCGTTAAATATAAGGTCGGTAACCTTTCCTGGTTTCCAAACTAAACAACTATGAATAGAATAATCGTATTCCAGTTTCGACACATTTTAAAATTGATCTACCTAAGGCTGGCGGCACGCAACGTACGTTACATTATCCTTAATAAATGTCCTTTATGTAGGTATTCATAGTGATAAAATGTGTGTTAGGTATACGAGACATAAGCACCCGAAGAAATATTTGCTAATATAGAAAGGAGACACCTCTTTTGGATTTATTTTTATTTTTATTTTCAATAGGTCATTCATAGTTTTTGGAATAAAAACTGCAGGATACAATTTTGGGCGGTATTACTTAAAGTGGCAGTTATTTTCCAAGTATTTGAAATAATTTAAGATTTTTTGACAATGAAATAAAGCACTTAACACGATTTAACTTTGTCGTTTGCCGAACAATGTTAAAAAATTTTTTATCAATTTTGATCTTAGAAGAAAAGTATTTTATTTTAATTGGAAACACGTCTTGTCATTCATCGAATACAAAAAATCATAACAACACTGTTCTACATACTTCTACAGATATCTGTCAAGATGCATTTAATAAATTTTAATATAAAATTAGATTCATGTTTAAGTAGGCGCATATTGCAATAAGACCCGCGGAAATAAATCCAATGGCTTTTTGGCAACAAAAGCCGTGGGTTTTAGTTCCTATTTTTTGTGGGTTTTTATTCCAAATGAAAATAGAAATAATAAATACATATCTTATAAACATAACACAAAATATAAAATTCAATATTAATTAGACTGCAATCATTTGTAGGTTTCATGCAGGACGTTTTAACACATTGGTATTGTTCTTACATCGGCGCCTGCCTGTCGTCTGAACATATACCCTAGTGGAGTAACGAAGGAGTTGCGTGAGCGGGACAGAGAATCCAAAAAGGGAGCTACGAATCTATGAACCCACGGACTCTGCAAAATTATGCCTCGCAGAAAAAATGAAATAAAGCCCCAAAAAGTGCACAAAATACATCAATACATTATATTTTCAGTATAATTTTACTATGAAAAATAACCTCAAAGAAATAAGACCCCAACATTAGTTTTGGGGCTTAGTTTCATTTCATTTTGAAAAACTATTTGGGCGCCTTATTTCATTTTGCATAATTTACTAAGGAAATCACAAAAAATATTGTGAAAATCCGTCCGCCAAAAGAGGACCAAGAGCTATCAAAAACGGTTCAGGGAAATAATTCCACGGGTATCTGCTCCGCATGGGAGTTTATTCCATCTTTGATGGTAATATTTCCCATTTTTCAAAGTGGAATTTATTCTCGCTGCGAGAGGGAATTAACTAGGTACACTCAGAATTTTGTGTATATTTTTCTCACCTAAAATTTTGGAACTTTCAGAAGAAACTTTGCATGCACCCAACCTCGCACCCACCCCAAATCATATAGGGGGGCAGCATGCCCCCATAAATACCTCACTGTTTATACAACGTAATGCTGGGTGGTAGCACTCATGTTATTTACACTTGCCTTGCCTTGCCTTACATATAAATACAGTGCAGGCAGCCCAGCATTACGGCGAATAAACACTTAGGTATTTATGAGGGGGGGGGGGGAATGCTGACGCAATACAACCCCCCTGCTTAGGCACACTATAAGATTTGGGGTGGGTGCGAGGTTGGGTGCATGCCAAGTTTCTTTTGCATTTAAAGAATCTGGATTTAAGGAAACTTTGAATTTATCTTATACATTCATTTTGTTCAATGAGTTTTCTTTCCATTCAAAATTGGAACTAAAACCCACAAGAAAAAGGAAACGAAACCCTCAGCTTTTGTTTTCATTTCAAAGTGAAAAATAAAACCATGGGTGGTTTTTCCTTTTATTTTGGGAAATAAGGCCCACGGGCTTTATAGCCGCGGGCCTTATTGCACTGTACCGTGGTAAAGACACATTAAAAGTTCCGTCAATCAAGAATCTTCCTTCCTCAGGTTTGAAGCAAAGAGCATTATTCTGCTCCTACTTTTTCAGTTTAATAACAATGAAAACTATATATTATAAAAAAAAAATGCACGACTGGGTTGGGTCGCACGTACTTAGGTTAGGTTAGGTTAGGTTAGGAGGGGTGTGCACAGCACAGAGGCTGTTGCGTACACGGGGGACTGTTGGTCCATTGTGATCCCCTTACAAAAAGAAAGCAGAGATGCTCCTAAACTAATGATTCAGATAGACTGGCTCATTAACGAACCAGCCTGTGCTCTCTATGAATTCCCTCATATTTGCCATTGAGACCTGCGCTAGATCATCCAGTTCTCCAACAAACCTGTTTCCCAAGTAACGGAGGCGGCTTGTTTGGAGGTTCGGACAGTCACAGAGCAGGTGTTTAATGGTTTCTACTTCTTCAACATCCTGACAGCTCCTACAACAGTCGGGTGCGAGTACACCCAATCTGGTGGCCATTGTGCCAATGGCGCAGTGACCCGTTAGTACACCTATCAAGATTCTAATGTTCTTTTTACTCAGCGATAGAATATACTGAGTTTCCTTTTCATTAATTCTAGACCATAGACTTCTAGAGATAACGCAATCGTTCCTGGTAATCCAGGATTTATTGATTCGCTCTTTCGTTGCTAGGTCCATTTTCATTTTAACTACGCCGATCGGGATGTCTAGTCCCATGTCTAATTGGTTACTACTGTTCCTATTTGATAATGACCCCTTCCTTGCTAGTTCATCTGCTATATCATTCCCTTCTATATTGCTATGTCCAGGAACCCAACAGAGTTTGACTTGGTTAGTGTTACAAATTTTGTTCAGTATGCCTCGACATTTTACCACTGTTTTGGATCTTATGGTCTCACTGGCTATTGCTTTGATTTATATTTGCAGCTTGGCTGTCCACGAAAAATGTGATCTCCGACGAGATCAGTTTTTTCTTGTGTACCAATTCTGCTGCTTTTTGAATAGCGTAAATCTCAGCTTGAAAGACACTACACTCATCTGGGAGTTTATATGACTCTCTTATATTAAGGGCTTCACAGAACACCCCCGCACCTGTTCCTTCTTCCATTTTAGACCCGTCAGTGTAGAAGGGGATACCCTGTTCACTAATTAGTGATTTGGGTTCCCATCCATGTCTTTCGGGTATTGAAATAGAGAAGTGATTGTTAAAATCCATTATAGGAGGAATATAATCAGTCTTCGCATCAAGTGCAGCCACTGTGTCATACCTTTGTAGGATAGACCCATGACCATAGGTCGCACGTACTTGCTCTTATGTTCAAGACACTGCGGGCTTAAGAAAATTGTATATAAAAACATGGAAACTACGAGAGAAAAATGTAGAGAAGCATGAAATATGCAATTTAAATTGGCCAAAACAACTCTTTTGACAGTTTGAGGTGAACAAAAAAAATGCCATCTTAATTCTTGATTGAATATGATTGTAGGGGAAAAAAAAAATTTAAATCGTTGGAGCGGTTTTTTAAAAAATTTATTTCTTATATATTAAATTCTTAAAACATTTTTAAGAACAAATTTGCAAATCTGAAGTATATATTTATGTGCATATAAAAACAAAATTTGAAAAAAAAAAATTGTCAACCCATTTTTGAGATAGAAAATTTTCAAAAAAAAAATTTTAAACTTTTTTAAATTTTAAATTTTAAGAAAAGCCACTGAACAGTATTGTATAACGTCTCATTGTTTTTTCCTAATATTTTTTCCACTTTTATAGAAAATTTTTTCTCCCATCTAAACTAGTGAGGAAAAACTGTCCCCTTGCATGTTGCCCTGGTGTCATGTTACCCCACTTTACCATAAAAACGCTTTAAGAAGGTGCCAATGATTATTATTAGTTTCAGCCAGTATTGTGAAAACTAAATTTTTGTTCATCAAAATCTTCATTCCCCATATCTCTTCCATCTGAACTTTGAACTCACATAATTAATGTAAAATTAACATTTAGCAAAATAAATCATCAAAATCGGAGCTGCACTTAAAAAGTTCAAAGTTTTAACTTTTGCCTGGATTTATTGACTCGATTAAAAACATAATTTAAGTTTATTTAACACATTTTTGTTTTATTTAAAACCTTAGTTCAAAGTGTAACGTTAGCCGTGCATCAACGCATGAAACCATACGAACATACCTTAGAACGAACATGAGCATTATTCCATACAACTGCGCCGGACATAATTAAAATTCGATTTCACCTCACCAGGGAATTTTCTCGAATAAAATGAAAATGAGAAATTTCTCAAAAAACTCTATACAACAAATCACCATTCAAAGAAATTCTTAAATTTCTCAATAAATTGATAATTTCTAACTAAAATCATCAATTATTTTATTTCTTCAAATGCAAAATGCGATTCGATGCGATGAAAATTTCAACCAACATCAATTTCCAAGCCATATTGAAATTTCAGTGCAAATGTACTCCATTCACCATAATTATATCGATGGCATCGTAGCCGCTCGTCGCCATAGTCGACTTTGTATCGAATGGCTGGCATACATCCGCTTTGGCTGGGCATTTTGCTTTAGTAGAATTTCACGTACTCATATGCGACGAAGCACGTTGAATCGAACTGGCTTTGCGCGTTGATAGACTTCGTTCAATGATTTTTTTCTATCATAATGAATATATTTGCTTGGTAGAGTAGGTAGGTAGGTAGGTAATCGACATCTCGGCGCAGCAAGTCAAAAAACCAACAACAACGATTGAATACAAGAAGCAAAGAAGGGAATTATGTGTGTTTTTCATATGCCTGACTCTGGCCTGCCTGCCTCTGTGTAGTAATAATATGGTGTACCTTTTTTGATAGAAGATAGCATCGCATTGGGCATCATCCTGTGTGTCACCGTGTGAAAAAAAAAATGCTTCTTTTTCGTATATGGTAGTATTTGCCGCTTTGGGTTCAGCTCTGCAGCTTTGCTCTGATGTGCTGAATTTGCTTCGGATTAGGTCGCTATATTGTAATAATAATTATGATAAGGCTATTTTATCGACATGAGGATGACGAACAAAAGTGCTATGCTTGGTATTAAAAATGTTCGTCATGGTAGGTAGGTTTGTTGGTTGAAGCATTTATGTTAGAGGGTTGTTTTTGTTGATAGCAATTTATTTCTGGATTTCTGCTAGAAATTTTTTCGTGAAAATGAAATGCGCGCCATATTTGAATATTTTTAATGTTAAAAGAAAATAATAAAATAATCTTGCTAAGTAAATATAACCTGATACTTATGTATCATAGGTACCTACATTCATGTTTTGAAATTGAAATATTTAGGTAAAGGATTAGGTATGCTTCTAGGAAATAAAAATACAGTGAGAGATAGAAATATTCATAATTAAAATTAAGAAAAACAGATAACATTTCCTTGGACACTAACAATTTTTGTTAATTTTAAGGAAACAAAATATGTAGATATTATTATCTTTATAATAAAACCCAATAGCCTATCCCTATAGAATAGACCTTTTAAAAATATATTTGTTTGGCCCATAAGGATGCTTAAAACAAAAAAATGCTACTAAATTCGTTTCTGAGAGAATGGTCACACTGGCCACTATTCACTATTTTTGGTATAACTCGGAAACTAAGCCGAATTTGACAATTTTACATTTAAAACTTTTTGTTCAAAATTAATCATCAATCAAATCAATGAATTTTTTTCGGAGCAAAAATAAATAAGAACTGAAAAATAAAATGACCGACTGGGTCGCACGCACTTGCTCTTATGTTCAAAAGCCTAGAATTTTAAAAATTGTTTATAAATAAAAACATATAGATATTATGAAAGAAAAATGTTTAAAAGAACTCGTTGTTGAAATTGCTGAGATTGTTCTAATTTTGGAACACTGAACAAATTGTATCAAAATCGTAGGAGTAGCTTTTGAAAATAAAAATTATATTTTCTTTAACTGTTTTCTACATTTATATAGAAGGAACCGTTTTTTTTGTAAAAATAAAATATTTTCTTAAATATTTCAAAAGATGTTAAAAAACCGTTAAGTACTGAGTTAAAAGCAATTCGATTAAGTCGTTTTCTAATTTTTGCGTTTCCAAAAAAAAATGATTGATTTTTTTTAAATCTAAAAAAACTTTTTTAAAAATGTTCGTTATTTAAACTTTTTTAGAGCATCTGCAAATCTTCTGAAAATCGAAAATCAGAAAATGGTTCTTTGAGAGGTACCATTATTTAACATATTTTTAAAAGGCTTCCAACCCAAACATAACTTTTACTTAAAGTTTTCTATTGAATTTTCTTAAAGAAAAGTTGTGGAGCCGTTTTTGAGAAAAATAAGATTTTTTAAAATTATAAAAAATAAAATGCACGACTGAATAGCACGTACCTGCTCTTATGGTCAAGTTGCTTGGAACTTAAGAACTTTTAAAATATGCAAGTACCTAATTAAAGAAACTATATATACAAAAATTTATTAATTTTAATTAAATTTTAAATTGTATAAACAACTAGTATATAGCTTAGCGCTCAAACTCAAATATGCCATTTTATTACTTGCAAAATAGGAATATATGCAATAACAAATTTAAACCGTTGGAGTGGTTTTCATAAAATCTTTTTTTTTTATATAAAATTTTAGAAAATATTAAAATGCATTTTAAAACTTACATAGTTTCAAAAAAATTTGATTGAAATCCGTTATGCCGTTAATGAGAAAATCGAAAATCAAAAAACCGTGATATTGCAGGTACCGTTAATAGCAGTTTTTGGTAAATTTTTTCTACCAAAATGTATATCATGCCTACAGTAACGCACTGATTTTTTTTTTATCAAAATCGTTGGAGCTTTTTCTTAACTTAACGGTTGTATGGAAAGTAGCGTTATTTTTGAAACTAAACAAAATTTAATTTTCCCCTCTGGAGAGTTACAAGAAAACCTTAAGTTCAAAATTTGAATAGAATCGCATCATTGGCTTAGGCTGTAGATCCAGATACAAACAAACAGAATTGTGCCACCCACTTTTTTCGTGTTCTCTATCATCAAAATGTTATGATTGATTGTTATCTCAAATTTTTTTTTGCACGAATCCAAAACTTGCCCTTATAGCCTATTGAATAGACCGGAAAATGAGGGGTATAAAGGAACAATTACGTGCAAGGGTTTTTATTATTGAATATGCTTGTTTGGCCCATAAGCATGCTTAAAACCGAAAATGCTACTAAATTCACCCATGCGTTTCTGAGAGAATGGTCACACTGGCCACTTTTCAATATTTTTGGTGTAACTTGAAAACGAAGCCGAATTTGACAATTTTACACATAATACTTTTTGTTCAAAATTAAATTTTCTATTGAAATGGATAATTCAAAAATTACGAAAAAATTTAAGCAGGAAAAGTTAACAAAAACCAACCTAAAAAAAATCAAAAAATCAAGGATATCTAAATTTTTTAATAAATTGTGCATAACTTTTTTTGAAGCAAACAAGGGTCAAGACATGCAGGAACAAAATAAAGTAGAAACTAAAGGCCTTAATATGGTATGTTCAAAAATCAATATTTGTTCAAAATTGACAGAGATATTCCCATTCAAACCTTATCATTTCTTATAATTTTTCGCAGTTTTGGCCCAAAAGTCCCTTTTTCGGTACAATATGGCAAATTTCACTTTCGTTAAAATGTTCGAAATCAAAATTTTGATATAATAGGACATTAGAACCATAGAAAATTTATAAAAAGGATGTAAGTTCGCAATTTCGTTTTTCGGCTGTTTTTAAATGCTTTCAGACCTACAGACCGAACGGCTGGTCTGATTAACATAAGATTTGGTACTAGGTGCTAGGAACGTTAAATTTGTCATAAAGTACCAAAAAATAAGCTTTCAGGCAAAAACTGCGAAAAATGATCAGAAATGGTAAAGTTTGAATGACTATATCTCTGTCAATTTTTTAATAATATGGCTTTTTACCATGTCATATTTAAGCCGTAAGACTCTAGTTTACTTTGTTCATGCATGTCTTGAGCGTATCTTTGCTCCGAAAAAAATTATGCGCAATTTAGAAAAAAATTTAAAAATCTTTGATTTTTCGATTTTTTTATGTTGGTTTTTGTTTCCTTTTCCTGCTTAAATTTTTTAAAGATATTTTTCAAACTATCCACTTCGATAGAAAATTTAATTTTGAACAAAAAGTATTATAAGTAAAATTGTCAAATTCGGCTTAGTTTTCGAGTAATACCAAAAATACTGAAAAGTGGCCAGTGTGACCATTCTCTCAGAAACGCATGGGTGAATTTAGTAGCATTTTCGGTTTTAAGCATGTTTATGGGCCAAACAAACATATTCAATAATAAAAACCCTTGCACGTAATTGTTCCTTTTTAAAAGGTCTATTCAATAGGCTATTATAGTAGCTACATATATCGCAGTTGTGAAATTACTTGCATTCGTCAATATTTCTTGAGAAAAATAGTGCAAAATTATAGTTCAGTAAGGTTAACGTGAATAGTAAAATTTTGATTAAAAATGGGAAGATCAAAAATTTTAAATACAGCCGAGAAGGCAAAAATAGACGTTTACCACGCGGAAGGTTATTCAAACCGCAAAATTGCAATAAAATTGAGCGTAGTACAATTTAGTGTTGACATTTATTTAAAAGGTACACTTTTCTATAGAAAACAATACAAAGGAAGGACATCTACTGTGATCTCACCATCTGACAGATACATTCGAATTGCCTTCAATTCCATCTATTCCACATCAAAAATCAAATTCGAAGCAGGGGCTAATGCAAGCAAATCGACTGTTCGGCGTGTTATTCTTGGTGCTGGACATCTGAAGAGGTTTAAAGCTGACACAAAAAAAACCCTGAATGCCGTGCGTAAGGAGCTTCGACTTAAGTTTGCGAAACATCATATGGCTTGGACTACAGGCCAGAGCCAAACTAAAAATGATTGGCGAATGATTGTCTTCACGGATGAAAAGGAGTTTAATTTAGATGGACTCGATGACTACAACTTTAATTTCCATGATTTGCGCAAAGATGAACGACTTTTAACACGCCATCATAGCCGAGAGGGTGGAGTAATAGTCTAAGGTGCGATCGCCTTTTATGGAGATTGGAGCTTAATGTTCAAAGCACAAAAATGACAGGAATAACCTACAAGGAAGTATTAGAATCAGCTTTTTCTTAACTGAAGGACTTTTTTGGACCTGCTTTGCCATGAATCTTGCAACAGGACAACGCACCAATCCTTACTGCTCGTATTGTAAAGTCGTATATTGCAAGTTATCAGGCAGTACAAAAATAAAGAAGGACTTTATCCATGGCATTAAGTCCGCTTGGGCCGAAATATCGCTGAATTATATAAAATCTTTGTATGACTCAGTTCCAGATCGGAGCGTTGAATTATTAGTTTCAAAAAACGGTGGTCATACCCACTACTAAATTATTTGCTTATAAAATTACCACAAAAAAGAATCAATAAAATCAAAATGTTGAACTTTTCCACAATTTTTGCGCTGTTGCCTTTATTCATGTGAACTGATTTTATTGCTTACTTTTTTGAGTATTTAACTTTAAAAAAGAAAATAATTTTTGTAAGTGTATTCCATGGAGAGATTAAAAACCTTTGCTTACCACAACACATAAGTTTGTTATGGCCATGAAAGCTGGCCCTAAACCACCGTTTAGTACAATTAAATTTTTGCCTTTATTCAAGTGAACTTAAGTGTAATTTCGTCTAAATTCTTGAAAGCTATGAAACTATCCTGTAAATTATCTAAGATTTGCAAGTACTTTCGTTGTACAAAAAGAACTGATAAGTGCAATTGACTTTGAATCATAACATTACACTGGTCGAACGTCGTGTTATGTGTACATATACATATATGTTCTCATAAAATGGGTCTATTCGTTCACTTACCAAAACTGTGAATTTCTACCAGTCTTAGTCGAAAATGTTGACAAAGTTTTTATAAAAAAAAAAAAAATAGACAGGACTTTGGACTATAATGTGCAGTTTTGGGAAGTAAATGAACAGAGGTAATGTTGGTAAAGTTTGTGAAAATGATTCATTCTTTATTGCATATTGTCCCTATATTAATCACGTTTTCATTTAGTCATCGGAATCATTTGTAAAGCTTCTGAAAGCGTCACCTTTTGGCACTATATGATAGTTCTTCTTCTGAATAAAACACACAATCGTTTCTGAAAGCACGCACATATGCGTACACTTTAAACTTCAAAATCGTGAAATGTATTTTTTTGTTCTTCAATTTTGGAATTACTTTTTTGAATTTGTGATTTGAAAAGTTATACTAATAATTTTAAATTTTAAAAGTGCTTTTTTCGAAAAAAGAATCAAATTCTTCCAAATTATTTTTCGCAATGTTTATAAATAAGGGCCTTATTTCGAATTTCGTTTTCTTTCGATAAACGACTTTTCCGAAAGTCGATGGTAAAAAATGGATTATAAGATGTTGAAAATCTTAATTACTGCGAACGAAATTTTTCGTTTAAAGTTGTTGAAAAGTTTGGTTCAAAAAATTAAAAACTTCAACATGAAAATTAAATTTTTTAATGATCGGTTTTCGAAAGTCACAAGTCGTTTATCGAAAGCCAATAATAGGGGCCTTAGAAAAATTAACAATGGTTTTAATTTGACATTTGCATTAGCCGTTTCATAAATACAATGAATCAAACTTCAGAATACAAAAAAATTTTGTTATTTGTTCGTTTGACATTCGGGATCAGGGATTTTTGAAGAGTTATTCCGGGCTACCAGACAAAAAATGCTGTAAGATAAGAAAAGATGTTAGAATGAATGTTTTTTTTTTAAGGAAAAAGTACCTTTCGTTTTGTTTTTTTAATTTCTCAAAAACAGAATGGTTTTACAACCAGTTTTCGTTATTTAACCAAGGATTGATAAGGGCATTATTGAGTTTCAAACACAATATAGCACTTAGTTACTCAAAATTAAAAAAAAAACTCATTGAAATTTAATTTCTCAGAAAGTGTTGATTTAATAAACAGGAAAAGCTATAACACATTACTGTATGAGCTTTCGTTGAATCATCCGGGATCATTCTTTAACCACAAAGGGAAATCAATGTGTAGGCCCCCTGTTTTGGACTAACCTCACTTGAGTCGGAAAAAGTTTGTTTGTTTGTTTTAAATAAATAAAATAACATTAAACATAATCAAAACTAACTAATTTTTAATAATTTTAAACTAAAACGTGATCTAACTTTTTTTTTGTGTTTCACATTTGTAATTCTTTTTATATAAAGGGTGTTTTTTTTAGACGTGTGGTTTTCAATCTGGCAATACATTTTGCGGAGTTGGTCTTTTTGAAAGCTGTCACTTGATTTATTATGCTCAGTTTGTTTTGTCATTTCATAATGAATAGACTTACTGCTCGACAACGTTTGCAAATCGTGCAAATTTATTACCAAAATAAGCCATAATGTTACAGTCAATGGGGGACGCTATAGAGCCATGGTTAATGACTTTTTCGTTCCTGAATTGGAGGATGTTGATGTTGACGACCTTTGGTTTCAACAAGACGGGCGGCGGCGCTACATGCCGTATAGCCAACGAAACAATCAACAACGCGTTATTGCGGACATACGGCCTCAATTGCTTCAAAAAGTGGTCGAAAATGGGGCCTCTCTGCTGGAATTTATTTGAGCCAGCCGCGGCGGCCACTTGCCCGAAATCATTTTTAAAACATAATGGCAAACCCTTATCTTTACAATAAAGCTACATTCTTGGCCATAGCATTAAATTATATGCGTTTTATTTCTTCTTGAAAACCACACGTCTAAAAAAACACCCTTTATTTTAGGGTTTTATTGCATATTATAAAGTAAGTATAACAATTTTTTCAATTATATATATGTATATACACTACTAAACGCTTAAAACCGTATCTTCTTTTTTTGATAAAACTAAGAATCGTTTTTGTTCTTGTCCCAAAAAAATAGTGATAACACTTCCTTCAAATACTCTAAGTAACTGTCCAGTGTACGCATACATACTATGTATGTATAATAGTATGTTTGTTTATGATTGAACTTGAAACTTTATTTCATTATCACCACCTGTGAAGCTTATGAAATAAGTCAAAATAATTAAAAATGTGTTTTGAAAAAAAAAATTATTTTGCACCACTTTAAGTGTGGGCCCTTTAAAAATTACCAATGACCAAATGCGGCCCTGTTGATGTTCAGTGTTTATAAAAAAGGAGTTAGTGCATTAGAACTTACATCCAAACCACATTAAAATAATTATTAAAAATATCGGTTTTCCTATTGAAATGGGCAACTGTGGCGTATACGTACTATTTTTTCGAAGCAATTTTAAAATCGATTTGATATTAATTTCTTACTTAATAATTTGCTATTTCGTGACGAAATATGGTTTTAAAAAATATTTGACCTTAATAGCCCCTCCAATTAAAGTTGATGTTATGTATAATGTAGGCATAAATATGTACAGTGTTTTGTATGTATGTGTATGTATGTATGTGTATGTGAATATTATTGTAGAGTAGCATATTACAATGAGGATAAATACAAGCTCTAAAAGAATTTTATTTTTGGGTTAGTAAAATGTTCACACAAAAATTAGTTTATGTCCTACAGTAAGACCCCCTTATATTCACATGAAGATGACAGTAAAAAATTTTGGCTGTAGGCAAGTTATGTGGTTGTATTCGATATTGATAATTGGTGGCTTTCCTATAAAAATTGTTAAATATTGTTTGTTGTTAAATATTTAACATAAGCAACAACAATTACAATTATTGATTTAATGTTTTGGTTAATTTGACTTGATATTTTCTCTGAGTGACGTGGCATGTGCTTTTAAGCGGGTAATTTTGTTTTGATACAGTAGTAAAATATGTATGATGTCATATTAAGCGGGATGTACTGTAAGGCAATGTATAAGTGGGCTTTACTGTAACATCTTTTTTGATGACAGTCTATTAATAACTAGGTTTAGGTTTAACGGATTAGGTTTTACGGCCTTTGAATTCGAATTTTCTGCGATTCGGCCAGGTACATAATATGGTAAGCTCAACAGTTAGATGCCACTATACCCAATCTAATGCGCAATGTTTTATTGATGATGACTAGTGTTGATATATAAAACTATTATTAGTGGGCAAAATATATAAAAATAAAAATGTAGGTAGGTAGGTATATAGAAAAATAGTAATAATAAAAAAACAATAGTTGTAAAATTCTATTTTCCTCGAAAATTTTTTTTTTTTTTTTTTTTTTTTCAAAAAATGTAAAAAATTTGCGTCCATGTTTTCACCCCAGAATGATAAAGTAGCATTTATTTATTTTTTTTTCTTTCCTTCAATAGTTGATACGCTGCGTACATTATATTCGAGCTGAATATCTGCCATATTCGCACGCAGTGATATGCTTCTGTTGGTTTTCATATGAAAATTTTGTTCGGGTAGTAGAATTGTTTGTGTGCGTTGCCATCACCATTTTCCCCTTGCACGTCGACACTTCCCCCAAAATGCCCTAAACATCATATTTCTCCTCACCATTCACCATTCGCCAACCAACAACCACTTCATGGTTTAAAAGTAGAGATACTCGCATATCTAACCGAGGGGGTGAAAGGGAAAGAGAGAAACATATATTTTGTACTGCTGCCTGCCTGCCTGCCTGGCTTTGCCTTTGCATTTGCCTTTGCCTTTGCCTACCCTGCCATAGGAGCATAGAGATTTCGAGATACACATTCGTATTGAATTTTATACTGTGGTGTAGTTGGCTGTTTGTTCCCTGTTCCCTGTTCACCCTGCTTAGTGTTTGGTTGGTTTTCGTTCGCGTCGTCGTTTGTTCGTACGTTCATATAGTTTGCCTTTGCTGGCTTTGGCTTTCCCATACAATAAACTCTACTACCGTCATCGTCACTGGCTCTGGCTGTAGATACTTTTGTGCTGTATTCTGTGTATAGTGATACTACTAAGCGAAGAACCCCACGACTACGAACAAAAATTTTATATTCAACGAAAGAAGAACACTCTACGTAGAGGTAGAGCATACGGCAAACGGCATACGGTATACGGCTACCTACAAAATTCAATCCATCGCATCGGTTCCAATTCCTACCAGCAAGCAGCAGCAAGCAGCAACAGAAAGTAAGATACAAAATTTTCAAGTAAAATTTTCTCAACCAAACGCAAAGCAAAAGCAAAAGCAAAGGCAAAGTATAAGGTATAAAAGGTATACTTTATACTACACTACTGATACTGTACCTACTGAATATACTGAGTGCTCGTTGGAAACACTGTGTGTGGTGGAAGTATAGAAGCAGAAATACATTTTTTTCTCACATCGCATCGCATCGGTATCGGTATATTCGTTCGTTTCGTTCATTGTATCTGGTAGATACTTGTACTGCTTTCAACTTTGCTTGGTTCGTCGTTGTTCGTTGCTTTGGCGTTTGGCTTTGGCTTTCCTTTGCTTCTACATCAGATCTGCTGAGTATTATAGTGAAGAGTTTTATTCCACATACATTATTTGGTTCTCGGTCAAAATAAATTTTTAGTGGCCATATTCAAATATAAATTACTAATTTAAATTACACAGGTGAGTGAAATTTGTTGTTCTACAATTTATCGACAAACCCTGGGGGTATTTTATTTTCCAAAATCCACAAAAATTAATTGCCATTTATTATATAAAATTTGTAAAAATCATCGACCCATTTTGGCGTGGGTTTTGTATGAAAATTTCTTTTCCAACAATTCCATGGCGATTTCATATAATTTGTACTGAAAATGGACGTCGCTATTCGGATTTTCTTTATTTAAAGTGTGTTTTCTTGTGAATAACTTAATTTTTCCACGACGAATGATAGGGATTAGATGAATATTTGAAAATATGGTTATTTAATAATTGAATTGATAAAAAATTACGTCTTGAAAACGTTTTCGTCATCATAAAAAAAAATTCTCAAAAAAAAATTCGAGGAAAAAACTCGAACACTTTGTAGCCTGCTGGTGTATGTGTATTATTATATTGGGTTGGTTGGTTTGCTCTGGTGGTGCTTCATTTTATAGGCGTTGCGGCGGCGGCGGCGGTAGAAGCAGTGGCGGGCGGGTTTGCTGCTCTTTGTTTGTGGAGCATACAGGGGGGTCATACGTACGGAGAGAGAGAGATTGGTGAAGGCGACAGTGACGGCGACTCTGACAAACAGCGACGACGGCTACGACCGATGATAGGCGATGGGCATAATCGGGGAGGAAAAAAGGCGCATTAACTACCTAACTTCATGTATACGATGCAGAGGGGGGTTCGTTCGAACTACATACATAAAATCCAGGGCAGGGGAAAGAAATTCCACTAACCAAGAGTTTTACAGTGACAGAGTAGGTATATTAGTATAGAAGTACTTAAAACTCTTTTCAGCACCGAAGATAGGTATTTTATAATTTTTAGGTTAAAAAACATTTTTTCTTGTTGTTTTCTTCGATTTGATCATCATCAACGCCGCCCGCCACCATTAATGTGAGGAAGTATAATCACAAAAAATATATATAAAAAAAGAGCGCATTTTTTCTCGTTCCCAGTGAGTGTGAATTATGTTTTGTTCGCTATGTTAATTCGTTTTCGTTGACAAGGAGTAGCCATTTGCAAAAAGTTAGAATATACAAAATTCAAATATTTGAAGTGGATAGGAAAAGCGGCCATTATTTCCTGTTTTTTTGGTTAGATTTTTGTGACTATACCTACAGAATGCCTTAGTTGGAACAGAAAAAAGAGAGAAATGACATTTAATAAATAATTAATTTATAAATTAGTCTTTTTTTTAATTTAAATTTTATTTCATCAATGGCGGCTGATTTACACTGGCGTGCTTTTTTTTCTATACATAATTTTTTCTTTGTATATGTAGATAGGTAGGTATATCATTATTATTATTTTTGTCTTCTTGCTTATTATGTCTTTGTCAAGTTTTTTTTTTCAATTTTTTCTTGGCGGAAACAATAATCATAGAATGTTGTTTTTTTGTATTCCTAATACCTACAAGAATAGGTAGGTAAACAAAAATATTTGGTATTCAAAATATATACACACAAAATACTTAAAGTAATTATAACTGTAAGGACGCCATTTTGTTTGGTTTGAAAATTTGAAAAGATGCTGAATGTTTAAGGATGAGCTGAATAAATTTTATACAGTAGTGCTTGAAAGTACTGGTTGTTTTGAAATTATTATTTCTTTGTAGGTATTTACTTTAAGTAAAAGATTTCAGAAAATATGACTTGAATTTAAAAGTTTTATTGTTTTTTCATGTTAATTTTTAATAAAGTCGGTTTTACACAGTCTTTTTTTATAGATATCAGCGAATTTTTCTTTTTTCATTTGGAGAATATTTGCTTTTCATAAACACTAACCGTTTATTTTTTGTTTGCATATGCCTGACATAAAATAAAAATTAATTTAAAAAAAAAGGAATAGGTATTCGTGGAAAAAAAATTAACTTGGATCAAACCTATTCTTTATTCAAGGGACCTTTACCTTCAAGATCATAGGTACCTTTCAAACTAGACAATTAACTTAACGAATGATATCCACATGGGGAAGAGGTTGTACTTTTTTTCAATATTTCATAAAAGCTCCATTAGCAGCTCAATTCTCATTATTTTTTTGCTACTACATACTTTGTTTTTTTTATTTGGTTTCTTACGCAGTCTCAGGATTTTTGTTTTTAGATTCTCCCAAACCAATAATTATTGAAGATAATTATTTGTTGTTATTTAGCATTGTGTATCTGTCATTTTTGTATCGTTGAAAATGTTTCGCTCCGGTTTCGCGTTAGTTTGAGGGAGCCTTAACACCTTCAATTAATTTTAAGGCCCGGTTTTAAAGTGCGAGAGCAACCAAAATATTTTCCGGTTTCAGTCCGAGTTTACTAATAAGTTTTTTTAGTTAATTTAGATCCCAAGCTAACTCATTAAGTTTGGTGAGTTAACTCAGAAACAGATATTTCTGAAAACTCATTAAAAATCGGTATAAATCCTTTAAAAGCGCGATTTCCAATTGAGATACCCCCTCGATTTTGATATTGGAAGGGTGATATCCATAGTGTCCATCTTTTAATTTAATAAATTCTTGATAGTTAAAATTTAAATTCAATACTCCACTGAGAAAATAACTTCTGATGATCAACTTAACTCTGTTTTAACTTTGCACTTGAAAACCTAAAGGTATCAAAATGTAACCTATATTTTTTTTAAATTCTAGTACCTAAAATTTAAACGGTTTAAACTAAGGTTATAGGATTAAAAAGAGGATTATTTCGTCTTATCTACTCTACGTTTATTTGGTTAAAGACCTATCAATAAAAAAATTCTAATTCAAAAATTAACTAAAATGCCGATCAGAAATTATTTCACGAATTAAAATTTCATATCAATAAAAATATAAACTGCTAATCCACGTTAAGTTCAGAATCTTAACGACAAATTACTACAATCAACAAGAATTCTTCTCTGTTACTAAAGACTATTTATTCACCTGCACATACTTTCTCACTAAGTGTGAGCTTTCGCACATACACTCTCTCATTTGAGGTTGTAATTAGCATGTGTGTCACAAGCGTCTATTACCTTTTATCTCTAGTTTTTGGCAAACAATGACAGAAGTTCTTTTAACTTTATTACTCTTTTAATGCACCTTCTTTGGTGAGTTAGTTTATTACCTTAAATTTTGATTTATTAATAAGATTTGACACTTAACTCACTGACTAAAGATAGGAAATTCATGTTTTATTTGCGTTTATGAATACCGATTTTTCGAAAACAACAAAATTTAAAACAATTCAAAAAACCTTTCGCTCTTTAAAATATTACCATACAACTGCCAATACTCAAACAGTATTTGTTTTGTTATTTATCATTTGTATGCAAATTCTTCATCCCCGTTGGTTCATAAGAAAAGATTTTCTGCCTAGCTGCACATTTACCCTTATGCACCCTATTAAAAACAAATATTCTATACTTGCGTTAGTTAACCTTAACATAAATGTTGCATAATATTCTTTGAAATTTGTCTATTTATTTTCAAAGTTTTTAAAAACTGAAATTTTTGAAAAATATTGGTGGGAATTGAAATTTAAAAAAAAAAATATTATTTCTCTAAAGTTTTAGTTTTTCAAAACAAAGTAGAAAAGTTTAAAAACATGAAATTCGATGTTTTAATTTGCTTAAACAACCTCTGTTATAGTTTGAGACGAAACGAAAGCCATCTTGAACAGATATGAATTTATGCAAAAAAAGGCGCGTTTTTTAAAAATTGATTTCATATGTGTATATAAAATTGTGAAGACATTTTAGGGAAACATTTTATTTTTTTTAATATACTGCTAAAACTTAAAAAAAAAATTTTTTTTTTTTTAATTTACAAATTATTTGAAGGCTTTTGTATAAAAAAAATTATTTTAAATCCGCACATCGTGAAAAAAATCAAAAATCAAAAATAGCGTTCTAGCGGAGCTACTGTTAAAAGTTGCTAAGTGTAAAATTTGTTTATGTTTATGTATACAGTTCTAATTTTAGCAAACAGAAACAATTTTATCAAAATTGTAGAACAAAATTAGATTTTCTTCAAAGGGTTTTCAAAATTTGTGTATAAGGCACAGCTTTTTTTTGAAACAGGGGAATAATAATAATATTTTAAAAAGTATTAAAAACCGGTAAGTTCCAAGTTTAAATAATCGACTTAACCGTTTTCGAAATACATATCGGGTTTTCAGGAAAAAAAATATTTTTCTTTTAACAATTTAAACTTTTTGAGAGCTTCTGAATACAAAAAATTGTTTAAGTCAGTCACGTCGTTTTCAAGAAAATCGAAAATTAAAAAAAATGGTTCTTTGGGAGTTTCCATTAAAAAAAAAATTACTTACGATATATATGTATGTAGGCACTATATGGCAAGTAATGCATTCGTAGAAAAACTTGAACTCGAGATTATGATCAGACTTGTCATTGCGATAAAGCCGAAAAATGTGGGTCTCACAATTCCGTCGGCCTGTCTGTCTGTCTGGCTGTTCGGCCGCAGCCTAAAGGGCTGGGTGGATTTCCTCAAAACTTGGTACATAGTGATATTTGATGATTCTGCCCACACGTTTTTTAAATTTTTTCTTAGAACAAAAAATAACGGTAGCTGCCGTACAATTTTACAAAATCTTATTTTTACCAAAAACGGCCTCACAACTTTTCTTAAAAAAATAAATTTCTTACAGTAATGGCTACCTTTTAATAGGAAACCATTTTCCAAAAAAAAATGGTCATTAATGGTACCTCCCAAGGCTTGTTTCACACAAATACGGTTTCATTCGGTTCGGTCTGTATTCGGTTCGTTTTCGGTCGGACCTGATAAGTGTGAACCGATGAAAACGGCAGGAATAAAAACCTAATAGAAACCTAATAGCACCGAACGTCCCCTCGACACGAATCGGTTTCATTCGGTTTCAAGGGCACACAAACTTATCGTAGCGTTCACACATATTCGGTTCTATAAGGTTTTTTTGTTCGTTTTTATTTGGAATTGACAACTAGTGCTGAAGTATGATGACATTTTTGGAATTAAAAATTGATATTTGAATAAAAACCTAATAGGAACCGTATAGACCAAGATCCCAAGGCCGCCAGACATACGTCATTTTATAATAGCTGAATTTTTTTCTGTGAATTAACCCTATGGTAGTTATTAACGAATGGATACTACGAACCTTGAACCCGGGTGCGTTTCGGAGGTATTGAGTGTTAAAAGTGCATAAAATGATGCAAAATTACGTTATTTTATCAGAGCTGATTTTTGTATATGTTTCAAAGAAAGTTATGATAAGCTTATTTTGACACTTGCCAGACACCTGCGTGGGGACCTAATGCCAGCCAGACACGTTTAAAGGTGCCAAAAAAGTCGTCAAATTTACGTTATAGTATCAGAGATGAATTTTATATATGTTCTTTGGGCAACTGTTTCAAGATATTTCCCAAGCTGCCAGACACTTACGTGGGGACCCAATGCCTGCCAGACACCTTTTAAGGTATCAACAAATCATTAAATCGCGTTATAGTATCGAAGCAAATTTTTCTATTTTTTTCTATAGACTAAAAAAATTCCCAACAAAAATAAGCTTTTTTTCTTAAGTACAAAAAAGCACTTTTTCTTGGAGGAATACGTTCAGATCTTTTATATTTTAATATTAACACTCAATTTTTATTAAAAAAAATAGTTTTCAGATATCTGTTGTGATACCTGGATTTGTAATGGAATTTTGAAATAAAAAAATCAAGGAAAAATCTCTATACACAATTTCAATTTCGGCTAACACGTACTCGAATACCCTCGAAGTTGCATTCTATTTTTTTTTTTTTTTCAATGTACTGTTTAATCACAAAGGCCCCAGTTGTGGACTGCAAGACTTTGATTTTTTGAATAGCCTTTAATGAAGCTTTGAAGTGAGCACTTTAGGATTTGGGGTAGGTTCGAGGTTGGGTATATGCAAAGTTTCTTCCGCATTAAAAGAATCTGGACCCGTGAGTGTTTTTGAAAAATGTTTGCAATCGCCCCGATCACATTTGGGCGATATTTCCTTATATTGCAGTGGTTTTTGGCAATTTTTCCTATTTTGGATTCAATTTCCCATTTGGTTATTTTAATTTACTAATTTGGGCATTTTCAAAGTAATTTCTTTAACTGTTGCTAGGTAAAAAGTTAGTCGTAGCTGAACAAAATATTTTTTTTTTTTTAATAAATGCTAAGATAATGTTGATAGTAGGTATATTTGAGCACCAGTGAAGCTTTGGAACCTAGACAAGGATATCATTCGCACTCTTGGCTAAAAATATTGTTAAATAATGTTATCCAAGGAACATATGTATTTTTGCTTGTTAGATCAAAATATCTTTGATATTGAACCGTATGAAACACGTTTTTTTTTATAACTTTTAAGTGTAGGTGTCTGATAGCTTGGGGAATATCTTGGATACTTTTAAATGTGTATCTGTCTGGCTGATATTAGGTGCCACTGTTGTGGGTGTTTGGCAGGGAAATATCTTAAGACAGATGTCTATAGAAAAAAATAGAAAAATTTGCTTTGATACTATAACGCGATTTAATGATTTGTTGATACCTTAAAAGGTGTCTGGCAGACATTGGGTCCCCACGTAGGTGTCTGGCAGCTTGGAAAATATCTTGAAACAGTTGCCCAAAGAACATATATAAAATTCAGCTCTGATACTATAACGTAAATTTGACGACTTTTTTGACACCTTTAAACGTGTCTGGCTGGCATTGGGTCCCCACGCAGGTGTCTGGCAAGTGTCAAAATAAGCTTATCATAACTTTCTTTGAAACATATACAAAAATCAGCTCTCATAAAATAACGTAATTTTGCATCATTTTATGCACTTTTAGCACTCAATACCTCCGAAACGCACCCGGGTTCAAGGTTCGTAGTATCCATTCGTTAATACCTTCCATAGGGTTCATTCATAGAAAAAAATTCAGCTATGATAAAATGACGTATGTCTGGCGGTCCTGGGATCTTACTCTAGTATATGTGTGAAAATAAAACCTGAAACCGAATACAGACAGAACCGAATGAAACCGCATATGTGTGAAACAAGCCCAAGGAACAAAATTTTTTGTTCTCGATTTTCTTCAAAACGGTAGTTACTTATAATTTCAATAATTTTTGTATACAGAAGCTTCTAAAAAATACAAACAGTTTTTTGTACCAAAATTAAAAAAAAAATTGTTTTGGATTTTTAAAAACTTTTAAAAATACTTTTTTGAAAAGAAAATTTTTGAAAACTACTTGATTGAATTTTTTGAAACTTGGTTTTTAAGGATTTTTTAAAACTTTTAGGAATAATTTAAGAAAAAAATTATATTTACGGAAAAATAACGGTATCTACAAATGTTAAAAACCATTAAAGAAAATATATTTTTTCTCTTAAAAATGGCTCCTACGATTTAAATAAATCTTTTTCTGTGCACTGAAGTTATGCGATCTACTACCAAAAATTATAAAAATGTGCACTTAGTACAAACTTTTTAGTACCTCTCTCATTTTCTTATATACAAATTTCAAATAAGATTAAATAATATTGCATATCAAAATTTTCAAAAAAATCTTTGAAGCTTTAAAAAAAGTTTCAATTTTTTTTTTGAAAACTCGATATCTCACAAACGAGTTAACTATTTTTTTTATTGTTAGTTGTATATTCACATAAATAAATACTTACGATTTTGCTTACCAAAATTTTTCCTTAAAAATGTTTTAAGAATTTTATATAAAAAAAAATATTTTTTTTCAAAAACCGCTCCAACGATTTTGAATTTGTTTCCATATAATCATATTTATTTAATCAAGAATTTAAATGGCATTCTCTTTTTTCACCTCAAACTATTAAAGAAGTTGTTTAAGCTTATTTAAATATCGTATTTCATGCTTTTAAACATTTTTCTCTCATAATTTCCATGCATTTTTACACAATTTTTTTAAACCCGCAATGCCTTGAACATTAGAGCAAGTACGTGCAACCAGTCGCACATTTAACTTTTAAATGGTTTTCCATCAAAAAGTTGCCTACTTTTTTAAGAAAATTTATGGTTTCGTCTCTGAGAGAGAGAAATTAGTATTTTGTGAAATTGTTAAAAAAAATTCAGGTCAGGTACATTTATTTTTATTTTTATAAAAAAAAAAACAATACTGCCATTTTTTTTAAATTGGAAAAATGATCGATCTTCTTGAATTAGTGAAACAAAATTTGGGAGAACAGGATAATAAATTGTCAAGTGATAAAAAATTATAACAAGAGATCTAAGGCTAGGACCGCACTTGCGATGCGATTGTCGAAAGTTAAAATGAAACAAACGGACTTAGATGGTTGTGCTCGCACTTGCGATTTAAAGAAGCGCGACTAAAAAATCGTAGTCGCAACTAGAAAAAATTATACACGCACTTGCTATTTTCAAACGTACGATTATTTAGCCGCAAGAAATGAGACACATGGTTTTAAATGTGAATGCACACATATGCGACTTTAAAATCGCAGCGATTAAAAAAATGGAACCAGATCTATTTGTTGAGCGTTTTTTCTGTCGCGAAATTAAATAGACGCATGTGCGTGCATTCATATTAAAAGCTTTACGTTCTATTTCTTGCGACTAAAAAATCGCGAGATAGATAGCCGCAAGTGCGTATATGGCAATTATTTGTTGCGACACCGATTTTTTAATCGCACCGACTGAAAATCGCACCGACTGAAAATCGCAAGTGCGGTCCTAGCCTAAGAGAACTTTAGGCTAAGGACGCACTTGCGATTTTCTGTAGCGCGATTATTTAGTCGTAAAAAGTAGAAAACACTTGAGTTTAAATGTGAATGAATGCGTTACTAGCCTCGTGTTGAAGAACAAACAATTTAGAGACGTTGAGCTAGAATTCCAATTTCTTTTTTTCAAAAACATAAATAAAATTTTTGTTTTGTACATATGTATGTAAAAAGTATAGAAGAAGAAGTATAGAAAAGCCATACAAATGTAGTGCATGCATGCGAATAATACATCAATTCATGTTGAACATTTTTTAAATGAACAACAACAACTTATGTGTGCTACCACCAAGTTTATGGCTGAAGTTATAGCTACATTATTTCTTCGATCTTCAGACTCCTTATTTAATGGTTTTTAGCCGGGTATGCTCAATATTAAATGAAATACTTTTTTTTCGCTCCCAGATGACGGCAAAGGGTTTTTCAATTAATATGAGCATACCAGACTAAGCACCACTAAGGAAGTCTTACGATCGAGGTTGCACTCCCGAAATAGCTATAAGTTCAGCCTATAAACTTGTTGTTGTTCATTCAAAGTAAGTAAAAATAGAATATGTAAATTGAAAAATATCAATCTGAGATCTATTACTTTAACTTTTGAAGTTTATTGCTTTGATTTATATTTTGAGGTTGAAATATGAAAACTGAAACTTGTTACCATCTATACGTCGTCGTTCAATGAAAACTTCTTAAGTCCATCTTTTTAGAAAGCGAGAAACCTCTCGTAAAAACGTAGTATTTAATAAAAATATAGACATTTTAGATCTGTAAAAGGTCTCTAAATCTTATGTTGGTCTATTTATAAGGAGAAAATTTCCTTAAATCAAACATTTTCAATTCTGGTCATTAAAAATCCATAAAAAGTACACGACTCAAAATAAAATTAAATGGAGTAAAGGAGTTTTCATTGAACGACGACGATATGTTTGTAGTGCTAAAAATAATGTCGATTCTGGACTTGTGAAAAATTAAATCCAAAAACTTTTCACGCTTACAAACTTATTCCGATTCCTTTTGTGTGAAAATGTGAAACCAACCTCAAAAACTTTCATATGAATAATTTTCTTTCACGACGTCAATTGGGAGCGAATATCCGAAATGGAAACGTGAATTCGAACAAACGATGACAAATTCAATCATATCTCTTTCTCTGTCAAATCCATAAAGAAAAAGTGTTTTTGTCTCATGCATTTCTCTTTTCTCTTAAAAATACAAAAAAATTCAGAGAATCAAGCTGTTTTCAAAAGAAATTTTCAATTCAATTTTTCACAGAACCAGAATCGGCCCCCTGTTTCGAAAAAAATCTTATTCGCCTTAAAATCTACTTTTACGGCTTATACTATTGTCTATATATTGGTTCTTAGGCCCATTTGCTGAAACGAAACTTAAATATGAGATTTCAGCACTTAGGCCCATTTTCTGACTCGAAACTTAAATATTTAAGAAAAACATAAGCGCTTATGTGACAGTTTACGCAGAGGAAAAAGTAAAACATAAGCTTTTAAGTAGAACATAATACTTAAGTTTCGTATCAGAAAACGGGTCTTAAAAATTTAAGTTTCATTTCAAAAAATGGGTCTTAAGAAGCTGATATACAAATATTTAAGAAGAATGAATTTAAAGAAAATAAAGAAAAAATTATTTAACTTTTAAAAATACTATCAATAATAATTCCATATTATTTTCTTTTTTGTAAAGTTTCATGAAAAAATTTAATAATATGGTAATTGCGACCCTTACTCCAGTGAATGCTTTTCGCCCAGGCAGTGGAGTGAACTCCAACTTGTGCATATAAAATAAAAATATTGAATTTCCAAAATCATTAATAAGTTTTGAAAATATTGAAATCCAAAATTCATGGTGATCAGCAAGGTTTTTGTCTTAAATACACATTTTAAGAATTTTGAGAATAGATGTTTGATTACATGTCACTTAACTTTCAACACACACTGTGTAATAAAGCAGCAGGCAGTGTCGTTACAAAAAAAACGAAACAGTTACGCAGGTAATGGTGCTTGTTTTTCAGTGATTCAAAAGCTCACAAAAATTACCTAAGTTTTTGTTTTTAGACAAAGTGAGCTTCATCATTTAATTAAAAACCCCAGTCAAACTTTGCAAGAATCTCTACCTTCAAACATAGAACCCAGATGTAAATGGGAAATTCTTGCTTAAATGAAAATAGTTAATGAAATTCAAAACTAAAATTAAAAAACATGACTAACTGTATGCTTGTTTATTTTTTAAAACAAAAGTACATTTGTGAAAAAAAATTGAATAACAATTTAATAATTACATCAAGCAGGATCAATTTTATATATGAGTACTGGAAAAACTTGCTCTATGTTTCTATGAAGCCATTTTGCAGTGCGACGTAGCTAGTGCGCATACATTTTCCATAGAAATTCTCAGTTGAAAACAAATTCACCTATAATTTGCTCTGTAGAGTCGTTAAACCCCTGTTGCTCTCTTGTAACAAGGAACAAACCCTACAACCACCACCAAGTATCTATAGATAGATTCTACTGCTGCTTCCACTAGCTATTAATATGTGTATGATACGATGATGACTTTTTCCTTCCTATGAGTGTATAGATGAGATGTACACAAAAAAAAAGAACTTTTTTAACTTTGGTGGTCTATTTTTTTCTCGATTTTTCCTTCCATATAAAAACGTGTCCTTTTAGAAAACGGTTATTTTGTTGGAAACCATACCTATACATAGTTTCTTGGAATTTTAAATTCTACAGTTTTAGTAGAGAAAAATAAAATACAAAAACAAAATCAATAGACACAAAACATAAAATTACTTTTCCTTGGGATTTTTCATATAGTTACATGCAGCATAAGTTTTAATATGGCAAGAGCATATATAGGTACCTACCGTTAAAAAGCATTGCCGTGTCATAGAGAAAATATTGTACGAGTATGCAGAGCCAAAAAGAAACCCCTGGAAAAATTATTCACTCCATAACTACTAACCAACCTCTCTGCCACACACCCCAATAGCCAGCCCTACAATGTTATCTGATGGCTTTCCACCCACAGCATTTATTTTCATCTCATCATACTTGTAGCATTAATTCTCGGTATTTCAGTTTCAGTTGTTGTTTTTGTTGTTGCTATTGAGTTTGCTACAGTTTTTGGAGTCATGCTCCATTCACGTTTCGCTCCTTGTGTTGTGTGTCAACAGGGGGTGACTTTTTTGTGATTCTCTCCAGCCGTCATCAGTGTCTAGAGTTGTTTCTACTTTGATATAGCAAAGCAAAAGCAACTACATACCTCCCCATTCTCATAACTGCTGAATGCTAGTGCTTTCAGCCAGCGCCCCCTATTCAAGTGGGTTAAACACTCAACTATTTTGGGGCTATTGCTACTTTCAGTTACACCAGCGAGTATAGAGATTGAATTGTATCTATCTCTCACTCTCGAAAATCAGGTAAACAGATATTAAATGCTTATCGTATGTGTGCGATGCTATTAATAATACCAAATCCCGGGCTGAATAACACAAAAGATTGTCCGAAGTTGCTCGATACTCCCCTACACCATACCCTTTCGTCCTTTTCGAAATTGATTTGTGGTAACCAAAGCGGGTGAAGGTTGGAGGGTGATTGAGGACAATAATTTGTTAAGAGCTTAGAAATTATTCAAACTCGTCCTCCATTATTACTAACTAGGTATGTAGGTTTATATAAACTAAGTACAAACCGCAACAACAACATTGATGCAATTTAATTACGCATGTACAACAAATACATAATTGTTAATTATTAATTAATGCTGCATTAATTGCACGTACACACTGATTATTTTGAAATATATTGTATAATAATATATGTATATATGTATAAGTGCAGCGTAAAAAGGTGTGTGCTATGCGATTGTATTGTTTTGTGTGATATAGTTAAAGCTTCGCGTATATATAGGAAGTTATGGACTATTTACCTGCCAACGGAAGGATGAAATAACATATCATACATCAATTGTGATACATACATACACATACCTACTTAAGGGTTTTGGTTATAATTTTAATGTCGGACATTAATCAGTTATTTGTGTTCAGTGGGATGCATCAGGAGGTGTTGTGGGATTTTCTTGCAAGAGTCTCTCTCCACTGCACCCACACTTTACAAATTACCTGGTAATCTGGAAAGTTGGAGTACAGTTGCACTTTGTTTTTCTTAGTTGCAATTATGTGTGTTTATCTTTCATATTATTGATTCGTATAGGTACATGGTGCTCAATATATACCCATATTCATTTTTTTTTGTTAAGTGGCGCCCGGGTAATCTTTAAATCAAAGGAATATATACTTTCAACTGCTTTAAATATTTCCTGGGTACCATTTCAAGCTTTGATGATAAAGGTGTGTTATAAACAGTCACTTAATTTATTGGGAGAGAAAGCCCGATTCTACTCAAGTGTTCTTGTCACCTAAATAAGCAGCAGTTGGAAAGTGGGAGCTAATACTGGAGCCAAGATAGCCTTAGAAAATAATTTGTTTAAGATGATGTTCAGTCCAAGACTACGATTTTGAGATACTTGGGTAAAATTAGCAAAGTTGTTTATAGAAAGATAGAGAGATGATAAATCGTCAAAAACAATATTCTTTTAACCGTATGAACTCTTTGCTTTAGTTCTACCTGATACGAGGGATGGTATTTTACTTATTACTGTTTAACCCATTTCCATTGCTAACGTCTCAATCCTCTCAAAAGCAACACCGTTGATATATCCACAGTCATTGTTACAACAAGATAGTGCATTGGCCAAAACGGTTCGACATACATGTTACTGGGGGTCAGCCCTAGAAATTTAGTCATTCTAAGTGACGATTTCTCCAAAACATTCGATTTAAATCATGAAAATAGGAATATATTATTTCCATTGGCGCCTAAGTTGAGCTAAGAACATTTTTTTTAAATGACCTAATTTTAGATTAGAATTCAAAATATGTATTACTTTTGAATCAAACATTTGTTTCTTGTCATTTATGTTTTTGGTCTTCTTCAAACTTCTCTTAGGCGCCACTATCAGTACTTTCGTTAAACCCAATTTTTTTTCTGGTCATAAATTTGGCCTTCTTTAAACTTCTCTTGGGCGTCACTTAACTTTAAAACTACTTTTTTCTTTTTCTGGAATTTCCTACTTTTAGATTAAAACTCAGAACATTATTCTTAAACCAAACATTTGTTTCTTGCCATAAATTTTGTGTTCTTTAAACTTTCCTTGGGCGCCGCACTTTACTTCAAATCCAATTTTTGGAACTTTATGATTCAAACTAAAAATATTGTCTTGAAACCAATAATTTATTATAGGGACACTTCTGAAACAAAAAATTTACGCGCTCAAGAAATAATGAATATTAACACAATATTCAAAATTTTTAAGATGTAAAATACTCAAATTATAACGAAATGGCGATAAGCTCGTGTGCCGAAAACTACACATTATGATGTTTTATTTCCGACTTGCAACCTAACAGAAACTCATGACACGAACGCCATGACAAAAAAAAAAGAACAAACTGACCTAGAACCACCATAGGCGGTGCTTTAAGGGGTGGGTACCTGACGCCCCATGTTGAAATATTTTTCAGGAAAGTACGAATATGTGTTAAGTTTCCGTATTTTGGACTGAACGAATTCTACATAAAAAATGTTACTGCGCCTTTTGTCTATATTTTTCACTATTTTCTATTTTTCTATTGGACCATCACGTACATCAGATTTCTTATGAAAGTGGTTTTATTTCAGTTTATGCGCATACTGCGTCTTTGAATAAAATTTAGAAAGCACACATACCTACTATCACTCATAGCGAAGGATAGTCGAGGTGAATTTAAAGTGTTTTTTCTTCTTGACGGCATTTTAAGTTAAAAGACACTTGAATGACATCTCGATCACCAAAAAAAGTTTTCTCATTTTGTTAAAATGAGCAATTGTTGTAAAACGTCACAAATTAAAATGAATATAGTGTAAATAAACCGAAAGGTACACTTAAACTTAATGGTAACGTCTAAGGCACAATATGCTTTATAGCGTATGACACTTGAGTAGTTTAGAAGTAGATACATTTTTAGTTACGATTTGGTTTTTCTGATTTTGGATGATGCCTTATAGTAACTTTTTAGGTTACAAAGGTAACCATATTATTACCAATAAGAAAATTTTATGTTTAAAGTCACAAAGTAGTTGCAGAGTGCACAGAGTGTTTTCTTAAATTACCTTAACTCTATTTACTCAAAATATTTACGTATTATCCGAAATTGTGACCATAATTTTGTATGAATTTTCAGAGAAGTTACAAATTTCTACTTGGGTATATGTATTTGATATTCTTTATCTTCTCTTGGGCGCCACTTTACTACTACTACTACAACTTTTAGATTTAAACTTATAATAGGTATTGTTTTTAAATCAAAAATATGTTTCTTTTCATAAACTTAATGGTCTTCTTTAAACTTCACCTGGGTGCCACTTTACTTAAAAACAGCTTTTTCACATTTCGGAATTTCCTACTTCAAGATTAACACTCAAAATATTATTTGTTTGTTTACAAATATTTGTTTCTTGTAATATATTTGCCCTTTTTCAAACTTCTCTTGGGTGCCACTTTATTTACAAATTGCTTTTTTTTTCAATTGTTGGAAGTGCTTTTATTTATTTAAAACTCAAAATATTATGTTTAAACCAAACATTTATTTTTTTTACTTAACAACTCTTTTTTCAAATTTCAGAACTGCAAACTTCTGTTTAAAAATCAAAATACTATTTTTAAATCAAACGCATTCTTTCTATTGATATATTTGGCCTTCTTTAAACTTTTCTTGGGCGCCACTTAACTTAGAAATTACTTTTTTTAAACATTGAAACTGCCTACTTTTTCAATCCACAAACATTATTGTTTCTTCTCATGCACTCGGCCTTATTTGAACTTCTCTTGGGCGTCGCTTTACTTAGAAATAACTTTTTTTTAACATTAATCTCACGAGCAATATTTCATAGCATGAAACAAAGCATGGAGGCAGATGATAAACAGGTTTTACGGGAATAACAAGTAACCATCTGACGGCGTTAACAAACGTTAACCATCGTCGTTGAGGGTCATCCCTTCTCCGAGTAAACACATGTTTTCGTCAATAAGGGTTCTTCGTGCCAGGCTAGATTAAGAACCCCTATAACGGCCATGCACCACCAAACGGAGAGACTTCTGTCAACTCCCAAATGTGTTTACTCTGCAGAAGCAAACTCACCTTGGTTAGGATTCTTCCTATCTAATCAAAAAAGACCTGTTTATTTTGACTGCCCGCGAATTTGATCGCAACCACAACCACCACTACACTCCCCGAAGGGGCCATAACCTATTGGGCTATAATTAGCGGGCATCTTACGATCCGGTGGTACCTTTTATTTTAAATTCCATACTGAGCAAAGGTAATATTTTTCTAGAATTATGGATACTTTCATATCCCATAACTCGACATGCGCGATCATTACTGATTGCAGTAATTTTATCTTTGCTTCGATCTTTCGAGCCTACATTGAAGCAGGGACGACAACCCTTGATTTGATTTTTAAAACAACTACCAAGGGCTGGGGGTACCAGTTCTGCTTGCCAAATCGAAACCTACACACAAGTTCCATATGAAGAAGATGTACCTAGGTCAGTTGTCTCAGGCGGATTCTCAGTCTTGCGAAAATAAATTCGTAATGATCTGGGTAATTACCTCATCGACATCCAACAAACTCAAGTCCATACTTCACAAGTGCGTTGCCCAGGTGCATTTCAGCAACTTTTCGTTCACCTATGATGATCACACATTATTGGGTTCTTCCGAAGCAGATCCAACAAGTACCGAACATCACATAGTGTCCCAATTCAGCACCTGTTTATGGAGGCAGTAGAATTCTATAAAAAATTTCATACTCCGTTTTCTTTGTCTCCGTTTAATATGGCTTCTTACTTGCGGTTTCTCATTCCTTTTCCTTGTCCTGCAAGGCAATTTTTGAAGGCATGAATACATCACAGTCTTCTGCGATATACATATTTTACTGTTAATTGAAATTCTCAAAATAAAATCAGAACTATAATAGTCGGAAGGGCACTGAAGCAAATGTCAAAAACCAACGAAAAGTAGCTTTCCGTACCGTCAAAAGGGAAACACACCCATAATGTAATTATCATTTATCTCTTTTTGGCATTCCTATTTCACCAAATGTCAGTTTTACTTAAGTGAGGTGCGCTCGGGAGCACTGGCGTCGGCTGCTTGGATATTTGGATATATTAAAAGATTAACATGAGATTTATAAATCTTTGTTTACCTTTCTTGAAACATGAGCTTGGTTGCGTTGTGTCACTTTTATTCTTGAGCATATTTTAAAATGATTGAATATAGTTAATTTATATTAACTCAAAATCAAATTTGTTATAAGTGGCGCCCGGGTCGGCATAGGTTTAAAATGCAAATAATTATAATAGCAAAAACATCAATATATTTAATGGCCAAAAACTCAAACGACTTTTTTAAGATAAAAGCAGGTTGTCTCTACTTATTTTGATAGTTTTTACGATTTAAAGTTCGACCGGGTGCCATTTATTCAATTATTATTAATTATGCATATAAATTAACTAATTTCGATCACAATACATATTTGTATTTTTTTAACAAAAATATTTTTTTTATTTAATTCATTGCAGACCACTCCAAACTACCAACAAAAAATAATAAAAAATGACTGCAGAAAGGCCAAAACGTCCACTTTCCGCATACATGCTGTGGCTGAATGAGACCCGTGAAGAGATTAAGAAAGATAATCCTGGCAGCAAAGTAACCGACATTGCAAAGCGTGGTGGTGAACTATGGCGTGCAATGAAGGACAAATCTGTAAGCCTTTTTTTTTAATTTTGTTTACAAAAACAAAACTGAAATTATATTTCAATCCAATAGGAATGGGAAGCGAAAGCCATTGCGATGAAAGAAAAATACACAAAGGATGTAAAGGAATACGAGGCAAATGGTGGAACTGATACAGGTGCCAAGAAGCGAAAGACAAAAGCAACCAAACCTGCCAAGAAAATCAAAAAGAAAGAGACGTCCGAGGAAGAGAGTGGTGAAGATGAAAGCGATTAGATCGTCTAAGATTTCATTTTTTTTTTCTTTGATTATTTTTTCATTGTTTTAACTCTGATTTCATAAATTTGTACTTTTTTTTTAATTTTTCCATATTTGTCTGTGGAAAAAAAAATATCAATACAAAACTTATTTATCTAGTATCTTAATTGTATTTCGTATAGTTTTGCCAAGCAAAATACAAAAGATCCAATATACGGAAAACAAATCGTATTGAATATTAACAAAAAAAAAATTATAATAAAAATAACGAAATTATAGAACCTACAAATATTTTTTCCCTTAGTTTGTTAAGCTAAATAAGTATATTAAATATTTTATGTGTATTTAAACGTAAAAAATAAATGAAAAATTAAAATACAAAACAAAAAAAACAAAAGCATATTTCTTATTATTTCTTAACACTTCAAATGGAACTTTTGGCAGAAAATAAATAAAAATCATTAAATGTAAAATAAAACATAAAACAAATCATTTTAGCCAAAAAAAAAACATTTCTGAGTAAAATAAGCAACTTAAATGTCCGTAAAGAAAAAACCCGTACAATTAAGTAAAAAAACAAAAAAAAAAGAGAATATTACAAAAGCTAAGCATATTGCTTATATAAATTTTATTCAAAGAAACAAACAAAAAATGATTGCTACTAAAAAATATATAAGTAAAAATGGAATGAAGATTTACAATACCAAATTAAAAACCATATTTTACTAAAATCTGACATAAAGAAAGCAAAACAGTTTATTTCTGCCGAAATAACAAAGAGAATATTTAAATCTAGAACAATTAAATTAGATGTGATGTTTAGTAGATGTTTTTCTTTGTTTTTCATTGAAATGCAAAATATGAATAAAATTGAAATATTTCAAGTGAATGAATGTATATGGCTTCATGAAAAAAGAATAAATATATATATTCTATTCTCTTGAATTTTCTTATTCAATGGAAATTTTTGTTTGAACTTAAGTATGGTATGCAGATTAATATTGCCATTTAAGTTTATGTTAAAAAAAGAAACTTGTCAACACAACATTTTCTGTGTATTAAATAAAAATAGAATTTAAATAAATTGTGTGTTCATTTTGTCTTGTTCTTTATGCAAAGATACATACTTACAATTTAGTGCAGGCATTTTACACATTTATACAAAAAAATTGTTAACAGCAGTTTAACGATTGAAAATGGTGAAGAGGGTTATAAGGAATGGGAAAAAATCAATTTCCCAGAATCGGATTTGGATGGGGCCATTTGGGGGGTGAATTTTGTGTACGATTATTTTAAAAGTATTTCAAAATCGAAAAGGATAGTTTTAAATTGTACATACCTACCTTACTTACTTACTTACTTAAGGTGGCGCTACAGTCCGGGGTGGACCAGAGCCTCAACCAACAAGCTTCTTCCAGCCGGCTCGGTTTCTAGCCAGCTGTCTCCAGTTTCGCACGCCAAGTTGGTTGAGGTCCTCTTCCACTTGCGTGCGCCACCTTTTACGCTGTCCACCTCTACTGCGTTGTCCCACGGGGTTGGATTCAAAGACTCCGGGCTGGAGCATTGATGTCCATTTACTCTCTAGGTGACCCAGCCATCTTAGTCTTTGGCTTTTTACTTTTGTGGCTAGGTCGGAGTCGCTGTACAGCCCGTACAGTTCGTTGTTGTATCTTCTTCTCCATTCCCCATCTATGCGGACGGGACTAAAAATCATCCGGAACATTTTCTCTCAAAACAGCCTAACGCGTTCTCACCCACCATTGACAGTGTCCATGCCTCTGCACCATACATCGGGACCGGGATGATAAGCGTCTTATACAGGGACAGTTTAGTTGCTCGAGAGAGGGCTTTGCTTCTCAATTGCCTTCTTAGCCCAAAAAAACAGCGATTGGCAAGAGTAATTCTTCTTTTGATCTCAGCAGTGGTATCGTTCACTAAATGGGAACTAAGTCCCTTGGTGGACTTGGTTCCCGGGGACTTAGTTCCCTGCACCCCTCAAAATTATGGCTGTCCATAGTGACGTTCTGTCCGAGACGTCGGTGTTGGGTGTCCTTTCTTGTTGACAGCATATATTTCGTTTTGCTTTCATTCACCGTTAATCCCATCTTCTTAGCTTCCTTCTCAATGCTCACAAAAGCACTACTGACATCACGCTTTGTTCGTCCTATTATGTCAATGTCAATGTCAATGTCAATATTCTTTCAAGAACGATGTTGAAGAAGTCGCATGACAGCGCGTCGCCTTGCCTAAAACCTTTTTTGACATCAAAGGTGTCGGTGAGGTTTTTGCCGACCTTGATGGAGCAGCGTGCATTCTCCATCGTCATCCTGCACCAACGGACGAGTTTGGCAGGGATGCCAAAACTAGACATTGCTCTATATAGCTCGTCTCTATAGATGCTGTCATACGCGGCCTTGAAATCGATAAAAAGGTGGTGGGTATCGATTTGAAACTCCTGGGTTTTCTCCAAGATCTGCCATAGTGCGAATATTTGGTCGATGGTGGAGTTCCCTGGCCTAAAGCCACACTGATATGGACGTCAGGTTGTTGACGAATGGCTTCAGGCGTTCACAAAGTACGGCAGAGAAGATCTTCTAGGCGATATTAAGAAGACTGATGCCTCTGTAGTTGGTGCAGTCCAGAGTATCGCCTTTCTTGAGGATCGGGCAAACAATAATGCTGAGGTTCCATTCATCGGGCATGCTTTCCTCCGACCATATTTTGCAGATGAGCTGGTGCATACTCCTAACCAATTCATCGCCAGCCGCTTTGAATAGTTCAGCCGCAAGGCCATCAGCTCCAGCAGCTTTATTGGACTTAAGTTTAGATATGGCTATCCTCACTTCGTCAAGATCGGGTGGACGGAATTGTTGGCCTACGTCGTCCAAGTTGAATGGTGCAATTTGCATGTTAGCGGAATTCGGTTCGTCATCGCCGTTATACAATTTGCAGAAAGGATTTTTCCATATCCTCAGCACCGACTGCGATTCCACCACGATGTTCCCCTGATCGTCTTTGCAGGCTTCGGTTCGGGGCTTGTAACCTTGGGAGGTTCTTTTTACTTTTTGGTAAAACTTCCGAACTTCATTCCTGCAGTGGCATCCCGAGTCAACGTTGGCTCCTCGGAACGTTCGGACATCCTTGATACTGGAGGAGTGCCTTGCATCGATCGCAATGTGGTCAATTTGGTTGGCGGTTGATTGACCAGGAATTTGCCATGTCCCCTTATGTATATCGAGATGCGGGAACTGCGTACTAGCTACCACAACGTTTCGCCCCGCAGCAAAGTCGATTAGCCTGAGTCCGTTATCGGAGGTGGTGTCGTGCAGGCTGTATCTTCCGATTGTGCCACCAAAGACGTCTTCTCTTCCCAGTTTGGCATTAAAATCACCCAAGACAATTTTAATGTCATAGCTAGGGCATTGCTCATATGTCTTGTCCAGGAGCTCGTAGAACTCGTCCTTGGTTTCGTCATCTTTCTCCTCTGTGGGGGCATGCGCGCATATCAGGCTGATGTTGGCGAATTTATCCTTGATGCGAATTGTCGTGAGGCGCTCGTTCACATAGTTGAAACTCAAGACTTCTTACCTAAGTGCCTCTAACGACGAATTCACATCCAAAGAGACGCTGCCCTTGTGGTCGGTAACAGTCACCGTAGTAGATATCGCAGTCTTTCAGTTTTCTCTTGCCTGGCCCATCCCATCGCACTTCTTGGATGGCGGTGATGTCTGCTTTGTAGCAGTCTAGGGCCTCCGCTAAATGTTCGGCTGCACGTGGTCTATAGAGAGACAGAACATTCCACGTGCAGATCCGAAGTTCACATACCTACCTACATTTATGTAATTTTTGTATGCCAATCGCGCATTTTCGTGTACGAGGATTTAATCAGATATGTATGTATGTACTATGTACCATATATCTACATATGTACATACATGCATACATACATATATTGAGATCTATAAGGATCTTTTGGGACAATGATTAATAGGCTATTGAATATTCATACCATTTAAAAAAAAACAATTAAATGCAAAGGTTTTTGTTTGGCCCATGCGTTTTAGAGAGAATGGTTACACTGGCCACTTTTCAGTGTTTGTGGTGAATTTGACAATTTTATTCTTAAAGCTTTTTGTTCAAAACTAAAATTTCTTTCGAAATATTTGCTTTGAGAAATTGCAGTTTTTACCCGTAACCCCGTTTTTTGGTACTATATAACAAATTTAACATGCTTGCACCTAGTACCATGACTTTAGTATAGATCGGCCAACCCGTTCAGTTTGTAGGCCTGGAAGCATTTTAAATATACGGAAAACGTATGTCATATTTCATCAAAATCTTGAGTTCAAATATTTTTACGAATGGGGAATTTGCCATGTAGTACCAAAAACGAGGCATTCAGACCAAAACAGCGAAAAAATTATAAGAAATAGTAAAGTTCGAATGGGCATTCTGCCGTGTTAAGAAGAAAAAACGTAACTGACATTTTTGATGTTTTGATTTAGGGTCAGTTTTGACATCTTTGATTTGTTTGCTATTTTATTCTTTAAAAATAAAACTCCAAACTTGCTTTTGATTGAACCCGTTTGCTGATACGATTCTTAAGCATTTATGTTCTACTTAAAAGCTTATGTTCTTCTTTTTTCTCTGCATAAACTGTCACATAAGCCCTTTATGTTCTACTAAAATATTTAAGTTTCGTATCAGCAAATGGGCCTTATTGATAAAAAAAAACAGCTGTACATTAAGAATAACTTATAAATAGTACAGGATATATTACACAAAGATAAATAAGGATATGCAAGAATGTATTATATTAATTGTTTAAAAGAAAACATAAAAAAAATTATTAATAGTTAAAACCATCAATAATTATTCCAAAATAAATTCTTTTTGTGGAGTTTAATGAATAAAATTCAATAATAAAGGTTAATATCGGTAGGACAAACGATCTAACAAGCTTCAATTTGACTTGAGTAGAGAGTATAGTTTTAGTTACAGATAGTCCTCTAAGTGAACCATATATCTTGGCGATTATATAGAATCTATAGGAGTGTTTCATGATGTGAGTTTATTGTTGAAGATTATACCTAGGTTTTTTTACATTGGTGACATATTCAATTTCGCGAGGAGGCGAGGAAGGTTTTGAAGGTGAGGATTATTTTTGGATATCGGGATAGCTTTCGTTTTTTCTGGATTAAATTTAAGTCCATTGCGTGTAGACCAGTCATAATATATTGAGCTTAAATCAATGTTCATGCTAGCTATAGCATCCTCAACCATCCCAATGGGAAAACTTATATAAGGTTTATTCGTTGAAGTTTACCCAGGGTTGACCCAGGTTTTTTTGACAACCCCAAGAATTGTCAAAAAAAACTGGGGTTTTCGGTGCTCAAAAAACACCAAAGGGTCTTCTTTTGTGTTGTTGAGATAAAAAAATAAAATTTCTTTTAAAAATGCATAAAAACAAACCACAGCTTTCGCTTTCTTTTTCTTTTTGTTATTTTTAAAGTAAAATTGTGGTATTCCGTGAATTTATAATTCAAAAACAAAAGAATTATATGCAGCATGTGAATCCATAGCAAAAAAATGCTTCAGAGCTTATGTCACTTTGGCAGTTTATTCTTTACCTCAACTCGCCCCAGCAAAAAACCTAGTTCTACTTCAGGGCGAGTTCGGGCGACCCTAGGTCTCAAAAAACAAAGAATTTGCTGGCCAGGGCGAGTTCAGGGTTTTCAAAAAACACTGGGGCGACCCCATGTTGACTTGAGGGCTCAACGAACAAACCTATATAACTGCACATCATCCGCGTAAATATGAAACTGACAGTAAGATGAAACAGATGGCAAATCATTAATAAACAAAGAGAAAATTAAAGGCCCAAGGATAGATCCTTGAGGAACACCAGAATTAACAGGAAGAAACGAAGACAGCTTACCATTCCACGATACAGCTTGCATACGATTGGTCAAGTATGAATAAATACGATTTTTAGTTGTGTTAGAGAAATTGAAATATGTAGGTCGTCAGCTTATCACTGAGAATATTAGAGTTAACGTAATCAAATGCTTTTGAGAAGTCAAGTAATGTTATCACAGTTATATAATTATTGTCTAAGGCCTGTCTTATATCATCAGACACTTTTAGAAGGGCTGAAATGCAACTATGCCCAGACCGGAAATCAGATTGCAGAGCGTGAAGGAGATTTTTTTTGTTTAACAAAGTTTTCTATCTGGTTGCTTATAATATTCTTAAAAACCTTAGTTAGAAAAGGAAGGATAGCTATGGGTCTGTATTCTTTTTTTTCCCTTGTTTAGGGATAGGGATAATTTTTGATTTTTTACAGGAAGTGATATAGGTTGAGGTAATTATTATAGCATTCAAAATGTGAGTTATGTGAGGAAGTAGAAGTATGAAAGGAAGAAGGATTTTTATAAAGTCGGGATGATTGTTGTCGAGACCAGTAGATTTGGATTTAATAGAGAAAACTGCTTTTCCTACTTGATGTTCATCAACAGCACACACAGAAAATGCATCTGCTGTATCGTTCTCAGCAAGTCCGGAGGCCGTATTGTTGAATTGGGTTGGAGGAGTAGAGAAATAACGATTTAGTTCCTCTTAATCAATATTCTCATCAGAAACACAGGTATCATTTTATACCAACACTCTTTACTTCTTTCCAAAAGAACCAAAAGAACTTGGATGAAAGATCTTTGTTGAACCTGTTATCATAATAATTGTATTTTGCTGTTTCTATTAACCTTGTTACCAGATTACGGAATGTTTTAAATAGTTGAAGCATTTTGTAATGGTTTAAACGCGTAAGAAAAATGACGCTCGCTCACGAACACAGCTATTTTTAAGAAAAATTGAGGTTTTAGCAATTATTTGAAGAAAACAAAAAGTGACAACCATACAAGCATTTGTACATCTGATAAATAATCTAAGCAAAAAAATGATTTACTTGTAAATACGACAGAACAAAATTCATCAAAAAAAAAAAACAAAAAATATAGAGATACAAACAGAAAAACGCGTTAATCTCTAAATGTCAAAAATGCAGATACGTTTTTTCTTCTTAACACGACAGCATTATAAATGATATACATATCTGTCAATTTATCATAAGGGGCATTTCACGTGAAGCGGACAACGAAAAAAAGGTCGGGTCTTGAAATTCGTTCAATTTTGGGCCACTTGTACTTCTTTTGATACTTAACATAAATGCAAAAGGATTTTGAATTTTGAGGCCTGGTGTGGTGATGGAGTTATGGGCTTGTAAGGTTTCCGCAAGCCATGGAGTAAAGTTTGAAAGAAAAATGTTTATAAATTAAATGAAGGGATAGGAAAATTATTTGAGTACTGTAGTAAATGGTAAATTAGATGTTCTTTTCATTAATGAAATCTAAACCGGAAATCGATTTTTTTCTTGGGTAGAAAACCGGAAGTTAACATTTCAAATCAGATTTTAAGAAACTTCGGCCATTTTAATTTTTTTTGTTAAGGTCTCAAAAGTTAGCTTTTACAATATAAAAACTACATGCCAAATTTCAGAGTGGAATCTCAATTCGCTTAGAAGATACATAGTTTTAAGTGCGTGGCTCTCATTCAAAAAACTGATTTTTTGTATAGAAAACCGGAAATATAGGCCAAGAGCCGAGTATTTTTTGTCTTCAATTTACTACTGAACTGATTTTCTTGTTGCAATATGTTCCGGAGTGTCCTCCATACATAAATCCAAGTTTCCGGCCCGTTTTTCAGAAATGCCCTGCCCCATATGTACAAATAACGTTTTTAACATGGTATATTAAGGCTTTGAGCCTCAACTTTATTTTGTTTAAGCAAATTTTTTTTATAAAATTTTTAAAACCATCCATTTCGATAAGCAATTTAATTTTGAACAAAAAGTTTTATGTGTAAAATTGTCAAATCAGCTTAGTTTCTGAGTTATACCAAACAGTGTGACCATTCTCTCAAAAACACATTTTGGCAAAAATGTATGTGTATGTATACAACTTTTAAAGTATTTTTATATATTTTAAAACCAAAATCACGCGATTTTTTGTTTCCTGTACGATAATTTTATTAAATATGGGTCAATATTTCAAAATATTAATATTTTAATTTTTGAACCAAAATACAAAATTATACTATAAGTTTGCTAGTTGGATGGCTTAAAACAAACGGGTTCTAACATTCGCCCTAAAAAAAAAAGTAAAAAAATCTACCTATCTAAATCTAGCTATCTCCTTTTAAGCACCCAAAATGTCATTCCCCTGACGTATCCCCAGGCCTGCTTACCACACTGCAATGCATTTTAGCAACGAAACCAACTACGATACAAAAATCTAATGATGCTGTCTTTTTTTATAATAACTATATGCATCTTCAATAAAGAATGGTAAGTTTATTTTTAGTTGCTTTACTTTGTTAAATAGAAGCTATTAAGTAAGTGTCCCCCATTAAACAATCATTTCCACCAATGGAAATTAAAAAAAAAAAATAGGCTCAAAAAAGAAAGCTGATTTTTTTGTTATTTAACGGGACAGGATTGCTCTTTACGAAAATTGAAGTTAGAGTTTGAAAAAAAAACTTGGTTGTCTTTTATATTTCAACTAAAGACAATGATTTTGTTTTTCGTCCAGCGAATTTGTCATTCATGTGGTATAAAAATTAAACAAGTTTACTCGTTTTCATCTGTGTCTTTTACAATTACAAGGACCTATATTGTAAGTAATACAAAACACCTAATTTTCTGATTACTTCGATTTAATAACATATTTTTTTGTGTCATTCCACTGATTTTCAAGTTTTTATTATAATTCTTCAGTTTATACATATTAGTGAGCAGACGAATCCAAATTTTTTTTTAGAAAAATTCCTAAAAACAATAAGCTTCTTTTCCTAGGTACAAAAAAGCACTTTTTCTTGAAGGAATACGTTCAGGTATTTTATACTTTAATAATAACAGTCGATCTAACTAAAAAAATGGATTTCAGACACCAGCTGTAGTACCTGGATTTTTAACGGAATTTTGAAATACAAATATTAGGGACAAATCTGCGTACACATTTCACTGTTTCTTTTCAAATACAAAAAAATGTGTTTCCTGTTGAGCAGTACGTTTGCCCATTTGACATAATAAATAGTACAGTATTTTTAATTATACAAATATTAGCAGATACATGGTGACGTTGATTGTTTTTTAACGAAATTTTGAAAAAAAGGTCTTAAAAATCTTTATAAACATTCTGCTGTATTTAAAAACTTAAAAAAAAGTTTTTACTGAAGGAATATGTTTTTCTCTTTGATATGATAACTCTTAGAGTTTTATTTATTTAAAAAATTATGTGCACATGCTTGGTGCTATACCCAAATTTGTAACGGAATTTAAAAAAATAAGTTTTGAAAAATTCCATAAAAATTCCGATGTATTTCAAAAGCAAGAAAAAAATATTTCAATTCGAGTAATATGTCGCCTCTCGGATATGTTAATTTTTATACTCTCTTTTATTTGAAAAAAAATTATAACAGGCACCTGGTGCAGTACCTGTATTTATAACGGAATGTTAAAAACAGGTCTTTGGAAAACTCCATAAAAACTCCGCTGTATTTCAAAAGCAAAATAAAAATGTTTTACTTAAAGCAATATGTCTGCCTCACTGACATGCTAATACCGATACTCTTTTTTATTAAAAAAATTATAACAGACACCTGGTACAGTACCTATGTACATTTATAACGGAATATTGAAAAAAAGGCCTTTGGAAAACTCCATACAAGTTCCGCTGTATTTCAAAAGCAAAAATAAAATTTTTGACTTCAGCAATATGTCTGCCTCTCAAATATGTTGATATTTACACTCTCTATTGTTAGAAAAAAATTATAAGAGATACCTGGTGCAGTACCAGCATTTATAACGGAATTTTGAAAAGAGGCCTTGTTGGCCTCCAGTTGTGTAACAAACAAACAGTTTTTTTATCGAAAAAATATACAAGAAACTTTACCAAAAATTGTAGAGCATTTTTTCCGTATCAAACTGAAAAATTTTTCGAAGATCGAAGAACTGGGACTCTAGTTTCCAGGGTACCAATGGGAAGTTAGTATTGTTTGGGTCACATTCAGCCTCCTTTTTTATATACAAATTTCAAATAAGATTAAATAATACCAAAATTTGTTTTTAAAAATGTTTTAAAAATTTTATATATAAAAAAACCATTTTTTAAAAATTGCTCCAACGATTTTAATTTTTTTTCACACAGTCATAGGCAGGTGTTAAAACTGTTTTAGATAGAAGTGTAGACGAAACAACCGACTTCTTTTACTGTTTTCGAAAGACCAATCTTGTCGTATCATTTCGGTGGTCGCAAGCCCAAACATTCGCAGTGGATAATCGTCGGCACGTTTAAAGAGTCAGCACAATTCAACTATTGTATGATTGCACTTTGATTGACCCAAAACAATATCCGTAAGATGATACCGAATTGACAATCAAAGTGAACAACACAAGTGAAGTGTGCTGAGTTCAACGCACGACGATTTCCTCTGGTAGGTATGGGAGGAGACACAACATCCCTCCCCACCCGGAGGACGAACTCACGATCAACCGGATGACAATCGACAAGATTATATTGTTTTTATTTAGCAATTTCTTAAAAATACGTAACAAATATAATTTTATATTCTAGGAATTACTTTTTTTTTCATACATTACAATTGTTTATTTTTTTTATTTATGACAAGATTATATTATTTTTATTAATCAATTTCTTAAAAAATACGTAACAAATATAATTTTATATTCTAGGAATTACTTTTTTTTTATTACATTACAATTGTTTATTTTTTTTTTTACTTAAGAACGTTATTATTAAGAACATTATATTTAAAAACAGGTTTAATTTTGTTTGTATTTGTGCATTACACTTTTTACATAAATAAGCAAGAATATATATTTTTTTTTAATTCATTCTAATACATTGTATTATGATTTTTCTTTTATATATAAAAATAACTTTTTTTTATGTAAGCAATACATTTTTGTGCAACTCTTATATTTTTTATATTTGGAAGGAAAAGTTATATTTATATGAAAGTGTCAGTAAAATTTTAAGATTTTTGTTCTCTTTTTTTTATTGATTTTAAATATTTTTTTTTTTATACTAAATGGTATAAACGTATTTTTAATCGGGTTTCATTTTACAATTATTTATTTATCAATTATTTTTGTTTTTTATTTATTTTAAATATTTTTTGTATACTAAATGGTATAAACGTATTTTTAATCGGGTTTCATTTTACAATTATTTATTTATCAATTATTTTTGTTTTTTCTTTTTCTTACTACAAGACATTATAAGACAAATAAGTTTTTTATACTCGGGCAAACGTTACTCCTCGTATCGATTTCCTTGTTGCAGCTAAACGATCTGGTAGGAGGTAGGGCATCCATCTCGACGGCATCGGATTTTTCTGGGACAACGTTTGTTATATTTGTTGTGATTTGACTTGGTATGTTGGCGGTGCTTGCAAACGAACTTCTTGAAAGGTACCATTTAAACAATACGAGTGCTATAATGAGCACACTGATGGACACAAGAGAGTATCGATGGACGTCGACTTCCAATCTATCTTAGAGAAATTAGGTATAAATTTTCTATAATAATTCGTGAGTCCCAGAAATGATTGTACCTGTTTTATTGTTGTGGGTCTGGGAAAATCTGAAACACATTGGGTCTTAGCTGGGTCGGGTGAAGCTCCGGCTTCAGAGCATACATGTCCCAAATACGTTACTTCACGACGTAGGAAATTGCATTTCTCAGTATTCAACTTGAGATTGTGCTGCCTAAGTTTAGTTAAGACCTTTGAGAGTTTTTGATTATGTTGTTCCAGATTTTTCCCATAGATAACAATATCCTCCAGATATACGAAGCAATCAATACCATGCAACCCAGTCAAGATGTGATTCATAATCCGTTGAAATGTTGCCGGAGCACCGGTTAAACCGAAGGGCATTCTATTGAACTCGTAATGTCCTGTACTGGTGCTAAACGCAGTTTTTGCTCTATCGGCTGGATCGATCAACACCTGATGATAGCCGCTTGCCAAATCTAATGTGGTGAAAAACTGACAATGTCCCAACTGATCAAGTATTTCTTCTATTCTAGGAAGGGGAAATGCATCCTTGATTGTGACTTCATTTAGTTTTCTGTTCCGTTTTTGACCTTCAACCATTTTCTTGGGCACAATGAGCACTGGGGAATTCCAAGGAGATTTACTTTCTGAAATTATATCATGGTCAAGCATTTCTTGCACTTGCCTTTCAATTTCCTGTTTATGAACCTGCGGAGTTCTGTATTGCTTAGTATTAATTGGTGCTTGGTCGGATTTGGTTGGTATGTTGTGGGCTAACACGGGTGTATAGCTTAAACGATCACCTTTTAGTAGGAATACATCATTAAACTTAATACATAAATCTTCTATGGATTTTTTTCTTGCTTGGTTAAGTTATGATCTAATTTAACTGAAGATAGAAGGTTATTTTCCCGTTCCTTAATGTCAATCTGTTGAAAATTAGCAAATATTTTCGTCTCCGGATTATTATTTATGATTTTGTAATTTTTAAAATTTGAGTGTGTAGGAATGAAGCTTGTATCCATGAAATAGTCCTCTGTTGTGCTGTTCAAAACAGGGACATGGACGTAACTGTCGTTTGCCTTAACTATTGTGTTTCCTTAATAAATTTCATTATCAATTTCCTGCGACAGGAATTCATTTGACTTGGAATTAGGAATTTTTATTTTCACAATAGTTTGCGTACGAGCTCCAATCTTACTCTTCACAACGTTTAATGAAGAAATAGTAAGAGAACTCGTTGGCAAGCATTTGAGGGGAAGATCAATTAAAACTTCTTTTTTTCCATCCAAAAATTTTATTCTTTTGGAAACTGCGTCGATGATTGTGTGATTCCAAAGGATATCACGACCCAGTATACCATCAGCAGGTATGTCTTCTAGTCCATCTACCACATTCCAATTAGTCCAAAATTTTCTAGGAAAAAGTAAATTGGTTTAAATTGTACCCAATGTCATACCTACTCCACCGAAAACACCACCCAGTTGCTTTGTTTCATCTATGTTTATATTGGTCGCATTTTTTAATGAACTTCTTTTTAGTAAGCTCGAGTCTGCTCCTGTGTCGACCAGAAGAAGTACCTTTTCGGACTTGGCCATTGACATAGGCAGCTCAACGAACACATCATGCCTACGAAGATTCCTAAATGCATACAATATTTTTTTCTTATTTCTCGGCAAAGCATACTGGTTAAAACACTTCAAAACAAAACACTTAAAATAATAATCATCCAAAAAGTTATAAACGAATTTCACCTTTGAATAGCACTTACTCCAAACGAAACGAAGATTTAAAATCAGAAATAAGAGACCAAACTGACCTAGGTTTATATTTGTCCCAGGAACTGGTGGCCTTGATTTCTGCTTCGTTTTACGAATCGACTCAAAAGTAAAGAAATTTAACTCCTTCGAGTCAACGTTTTGTGTTCTTTTTTCTTTTTGTCGATCGTTTAGTACAGGCGCTGATGGCTTCAATTCGTCTACATTGCTTTTTTTGTTTTTCGTTATTTTCTTTTTGTTTTTATTTTTTGTAGTTGATTTTGTGGAGGGCGCATTTTTTGGGGCACAATTTAGTGATTTAAATTGGCCCCCATGGCGTTTCCCGATTGGTCTTTGAGGTAGTTCCTCTTAGAGAAACAATCGTCCTCCACATGCCCCACCCTAGAACACCACTTGCATTTGACTCTAGGCCTTTGACTAATTGTCCGAGTAGCTCGTATTTGTGAGCGGGGACAACTGTTTTGAGTATGCCCATAGTCCTCGCACGTGTCGCAGTATGGCGTTCTTTTACGAATATGACAATCAACATAGCTGTGGTTTTGCTTACCACAGAATCCACAAGTTTTAATGGGATTTGCAGACCTGGTTGGCTGTCTATTGCTGGAGTGGGGAGGGTCTTGAAAATTCTGAGTAAATTGCGGTGTTTCATTATGTGTCGGTGTAGATGTTGTGTAATTTTGTAAGTGTGCTTGTAATGGCAAACTGGATATCACTTGGGGTGGATCGACTAGCCCAATTTTAAAAGTTGTCAGCACCGTGTTTTCAACTTCCTTTTTTAGGCCTACTGACTCAGTTGCCGAATATCTCGAGTCAATAATCTCAACAGATGTGGCTTTTAGTTTCGCTAAACGTCTAGCGAATGCTTTAACATCTTCACCTAACAATTGATGGCATTGCTTCAATTCGTTAATCACGTTGTCTAGAGTTTTTGGCACTAAATAACTGTCTTTAAACAGTTTTGTAAAATCCTCTATTGTTTTCACAGTGTTTGAACGAATTAACTCAAACGCATCGCCTTGTAGTCGGGTTGAAATTAGAGACACTAAGATCTCCTCCTCTTCTGGCTTTACCATTTTTAAAGCCAGATCGCATGCATTTAAGAATTCATGAACTCTTCGGGAAAGTTCATGATTTCTTTCCCCGTTGAATATGGGGACTAACCTTGAAACCACCTTGCTTATATTCTCAAGTGACATTTCGCTACAATTTGCTTCTTTTTCTATTTGGGTAAATTTATTTGATTTTAATACTTCTACTACTGTGGTTTAAACTCCTGTGTCGACAAGGTTTCTATCTACAGATGATTTTGGTTTAGAAGTATGTTGAAGGGTACAGAGCAATGGAATTAAATGTTTTGAACTTTCATTATGGGCCATTAACTAAACGCCAACCAACAGATCTAATTTTTGTAAAAAAAAAAACAAATAAAATCAAATACAACCTACCTCAATAAAAATTAATACACACAAAAAAAACAACCATAAGAGAAAAAAAAAACGAAATTTGACTAAAAATTGAAAAACTAAACCCTACGTAAATCAAAGAAAGAAAATCAATTTGATACACAACTTTGCTTTCTTTTTTTAATAAGCACTTACAATAGAATATAGGTACATACATATAACTATACTCACCTGTATCTCTCACTGTGTATGGTAGTAAAGAATTTATTTTATTTTGATGATTTTTTTTGTTTATTTTTTCGGGTTATTGTTCTTTGCTTTTGTGGGTTTTATTTCTTTTTTTTTTTTTTTTTAATCAACCACTTTATCACTCGATTTGATTCTTCTAAAAAAAAAACGGTTTAAATTACTTATTATTATAAACTACAGAACTAAGAAAAAAATTAAATTAGTTCGCGTTTTACTAGATTTAAGATTCGCGGACCGGCTGCGCCAATGTTAAAACTGTTTTAGATAGAAGTGTAGACGAAACAACCGACTTCTTTTACTGTTTTCGAAAGACCAATCTTGTCGTATCATTTCGGTGGTCGCAAGCCCAAACATTCGCAGTGGATAATCGTCGGCACGTTTAAGGAGTCAGCACAATTCAACTATTGTATGATTGCACTTTGATTGACCCAAAACAATATCCGTAAGATGATACCGAATTGACAATCAAAGTGAACAACACAATTGAAGTGTGCTGAGTTCAACGCACGACGATTTCCTCTGGTAGGTATGGGAGGAGACACAACACAGGTATTCAATCAAGAATTAAGAGGCATTCTTTGTTTTCACCTCAATCTGTCAAAGGAGTTGTTTAGCTAATTTAAATATCGTATTTCATGCTCCTCTACATTTTTCTCTCATAATTTCCACGTTTTTATATACAACTTTCTTAAGCCCTCAGTGTCTTGAAAATTATATAACCAGCCTTAAAAAAATTTGTGATACCTACCATTTTTTCAAAAAATATTCAACCGATTTCTATATATTTTATATGGTTGGAAAGCCATAGTTGTGGAGGTGTGCACAGTCAAAAACTTACACACTGTGAGTCCATTTCAGTTAAGTACCTTTTAAAAGTACCGATCACTGTGCATATTCAAAAAAGATTACATTTTAAAGCTGACAAAAATTATTTTTTTGCTATACAAAAAATTTTGTAGTACCTCGTGGCTTTGATGGTTAGTGCGTAGGACTGTCATACCAAAGGTGTGGGTTCGATTCCCAGCCGTGTCACCTAAAAACGGAAATTTTTTATCCGAGGTACTGCCTCTTGCGAGGAACTGACAAATCCTCCAAGAGTATACTTACTTACTTACTTACTTATCCGGCTCCCGATCCATGAAGGGTCTATGCCCTTCCAAGCACCAAGCGCTCTTGCTTCTGTGACCGCCTGGTCCCTATAGCGGAGGTTCGGTCTTCCTGGTCGTCTCGAACCTGGGGGCTTGTATTCGAAGATTTTCTTGGCTGGAGCGTTGTTGTCCATTCGCTCGATGTGGCCGAGCCAGTGTAGTAGACGTGTTTTGGCTCTTTGGACTACATCCACATCTTGGTACAGTTCGTACAGTTCACGATTTTCTCCTCCAATCGCCCTCTTCGCATATAGGACCAAATATCCGCCGAAGAATTTTTCTCTCGAAAGTGCCCAGTATCAATTCCCCTTTTTTACTTATCGTCCAGGACTCGGCGCCGTAGAGTAGAACTGGTAAAATTAGCGTTTTGTATAGCGTGCACTTTGTCTTTCGAGAAAGGAGTTTTGAACCCATTTGTTTGGCCAAACCGAAGTAGCAGCGGTTCGCTAGGGTAATTCTTCGTCGGATTTCCACTAAGGTGTCGTTCGTGGAATTGATGTTTGTTCCGAGGTAGGTGAACTCCTTGACTACATCGAAATTACTGCTACCAACAGTGACGTTTTGTCCTAGGCGATGGACAGATGAGGCTTTGTTTGTTGATAGCATATACTTTGTTTTGTCCTCATTCACTTCAAGACCAACGCGTTTCGCCTGTTCATCAATAGCTGTGAATGCTTCAAGTACAGCTCTCTTGGAACGGCCGATAATGTCGATGTCGTCCGCATAGCCAAGCAGTTGAGAAGACCTGTTAAAGATAGTGCCTTCCATGTCAACACCACTCTTGCGCACTATCTGCTCCAGGACTAGGTTGAAGAAATCACATGATAGCGCATCTCCTTGTCTGAGCCCTGTACACGTCTGGAATAACTCGGATGAGCTGTTACCCATCTGCACGTTGCACCGCGTATTTTGTAACGTCATGCGGCATAGCTGGATCAGTTTTTTCGGGATCCCGAGTTCCGACATCGCCAATAGAAGCTCTTGGCGACTTATGCTATCATATGCGGCTTTGAAGTCGATGAATAGGTGGTGGGTCTCGACTTGAAATTCGTTGGTCTTTTCCAGGATTTGCCTCAATGTGAAGATTTGGTCTATCGTTGATCTGCCTGGCCTGAAGCCGCACTGGTACGTGCCGATCATAGTGTTGTAGAAAGGTTTTAGACGCTCACATAGTACGTTGGATAGGATCTTGTAGGCAACATTAAGCAGGGATATGCCTCTGTAGTTCTTGCAGGACATAGGATCGCCTTTTTTGTAGATTGGGCATATGGAGCTATTTGACCAGTCGTCGGGCATACTTTCCTCCTCCCAAACTTGGTTGATGAGCTGGTGCATGCACCCTACCAGAACATCTCCTCCATACTTGAAGAGTTCCGCTGGTAGGCCATCCGAGCCGGCGGATTTGTTGTTCTTAAGTTTGTGGATGGCTTTCTTAACCTCTTCAGTACTGGGTGCTGGGACTGGATCTTCATTCCTCCAAGAGTATACTTGTCATGAAAAAGTGCTTCTCGTTTAGACGTTCGGACTCGGCAAAAAACTGTAGGTCCCCTCCATTCCTACCAACAACACGCACACGGGAATGGTTGAGAGTTGTAAGTCACTAGGCCCTGGTTCTCCACGAGCTGTTGCGCCACCCAATTTATTTTGTACTTAATACAATTTCCTTTTTTCTACCTAGCTTTCATTTTCTGAGTGGTGTCTAATTTCGACACAGATTGAGAATGAGGCTAGTACCTACCTACACATGATTAAGGATTAAACAATTTTCTTTAGAGATTTAGGACATAATATAACCTGGGGATCCATGAGACCTACCCGAATTATTCTTTTTACCAAAAAAAAATTTTATTATTGCACGAAAACAAATCTTTTTCATCTTATAACATAGGGGTGGAATCGGCTAAGAAGGAGATTTGTGACAGTTAATATTGCCAGTTGCATTACCATAGTTTTGCTATTGTGTTGTGACTGTCAGCTATCAAAAATCACCTAAGCCGATTCCACCCCAGGTGTACATGGTTTTGGACACCAAGAAACAAAGGTCATTCCAAAAGTTGTTTTTGGTGGTGAATTCGAATCCGTGATTCGTTTTCCACCACAAGCTCGGTTTTTCGCGTTTCCCGTTTCCCGTTAAAAAATGTCAAAAAAGTTTTTTTTTCTATTTTCGGGTTATGTAACAATGGGTACGTTCGGACGACCCAAGGGACTAGAAATTAGGGCAAGTTTCTAGTCTCTGATTGGTCAGCTGCCAAAATATTGCTTTCCAACTAAGGCAACTTTATTGGAAAGTTGACTGGAAAGTAAGTCAAGAAAAATCTCCCTTCACTTGTGTCAGAACTCAGAATGTCAGCTTTTGAGCTTGGGCCGTCTGGCTTGTTGCGGCGACACTTAAAACGTATGGCATGCATATTTTTATGATGAGGAGATTTTTCATGATTTTTTGAAATACCTACCTACCAAATTTTCGGTTAAACCCACGGAGTCGAAAACGAATTTCCGCCCCTTTTGAGCTGTTGGGCCGTCTGGCTTGTTATGGCTACGCTTAAAACGTCTGGCATGCATAATTTTATGACGAGGAGATTTTTCATGATTTTTTGACATACCAAATTTTCGGTTATAGCCACGACATCAAAAACGAATTTTTGCCCCTTTTGAGCTCTTGGGCCGTCTGGCTGTTTCTGGCGACACTTAAAACGTCTGGCATGCATATTTTTGTGATGAAGACATTTTTTATGATTTTCTTACATACCTACCATATTTTTGGTTATACCCCCGGCATCAAAAGTTAATTTTCGCCCCTTTTTGAGCTAGAGGGCCGTCTGGCTTAATTGTTGTGGCGACACTTAAAATGTCTGGCTTGTATATTTTTGTTATACGGAGATTTTTCATGATTTTTTGACATATCAACTTTTTGTTGACCACAAAAATTGCTTTGTTGACACTTTTTGTGGGCGTCTGGCTGGGTGATGTGGCGACGTCTAGGACCCCAAAATTCAAAATCAAAGCGTAGTTCTTTATAGTTTAAACTTTTATGAAAGTGGTTATACCCCCTATACCCAAAAATCCGTACAATCACCGTTTTCATCCCCCCTTCTCCAGCCCTGGCGACAAAAGAATCCTGCCAGACGAGTGGATTTGAAATCAAGACCGTATAACCTCACCTCAACACATTAGCGTAGCTAGGGGGGTGCGAAGGGGGCGGTCGCCCCGGGCGCCAGGAGTTAGGGGCGGCAAATGGGAAAATCATCTTCATTGTTTATGGGATGTAAACCAATTGCAGAAGTTTTTTTATTGAAAATTTTATTAAATTTTTATTAGAAAACGCATAATTTTAATAGTATTCAAATTTGTTGGGGCGGCAAAATCTTCCTCGAGCTTCATGAGAAGTTGGAAATAAACACAAGTTTAATTGTTGTTTAATTAATAATTAAATCAATTTTTATTAAATTGAAATCAATAGGGGCGCAAAATCATCATCGTTGTTTATTGCAGAAGTTGGAAATAAACAAAAAAGTATTATTTTTTAAGTTCAAAATTCTATAACATTGGTAGGTATAAGAACGTAAAATTTTTCATTGAGTTCAAATCACTAGGGGCGGCAGAATCATGACCGTTGCTCATTATAGAAGTTGGTAATAAACACAAAAGTTTATTTTTTTAAATTAACAATAGGGCTTTTTAGCAAATACCAATGTTCATTTCTAACTGTCAAACTCAAGACCTCGGCACGAATGACATTTAGGTAGCACCCATTTTCTTTTTTATTTCGGAGGCAAATATACACCACTTCAACAGAATGAGCACACGGATTTTCATAGTTGGTTTGTCAATTTTTTTTTTCAAACATTGTGCATTGTGCGAGAATAAATATAAACATAAAAACTATTTTTAAAAAAAATATTTTACTTCCATCCATTAACTTTTATTACCAGTTTCAATATTTGAGCTTATTCACTTGACACAAAAAGACTGCAATTTCCCTTATGGAAAGACTTTGAACAGAGCCGGAGTAAAAATAGCAGTGCTTTTTGAATTAATCTTTCTGTTTTCTTTTCCCAACATCATAAACAAACAATAAGGATAATCAAATGATTCATTAATGCACAATGTTGAGAAAAAATGGAAAAAGAACCTTTGAAAATTTGTGTCCCTATTCATTTGAAGTGGATTTTGTGTTTTTGGTAATAGCGTCTGCCAAACGTGCCGAATTGTTAGCTGTCACTTTGACTTTGACAATTTGGTAGAGATCTCTATTCTTTCAAATTTTGAAACAAAATGGCTCTCGTAATGACCATTCTTTTATGTAGCTTTACATATATGTGTTTGTTAATTCTCTCAATTTAGTTCAGAGGGTTTGACTTTTCTCAAAGAATGTGTCACGTTAGAATTGAAAAAAAAAACAAAAATGCTTTCGATGGAATATTTTCGCAGATAATTTTTTTTTTTTCAAAAATCAAAAATAAACATATTATTTATACAAAACTGATAAATGAATAAAAATAAATAAAACATAACAATAGTTTTTTCAAACATAAAACCAACAAACAAAAAAAGCTCTAAGGACCCGTTGTACAAACGTGGTTCAAATTTTGATCCGTGGTTCAAATATTTTTACTGCCTGACTTCGGCAGAATTATTGAGGTTCAACGATGGTTCAAGGTTTAAGTATGTAAAAGACGCCAATTTAATGCCTGAACCAACGTTGAACCTCACTCCATTCTGCGAAGCCAGTGAGTTAAAATCGCTGAACCACGAGTTAAATATTTGTACAACTGGCCCTAAACTATACATATGGCTGCATTCAACACAAAGAATTTAAAAAAAATGTGATTTTTTTTTGCGAAAACTTGAAGATTAATTTTTTTTCGTAAAATGAAGTATAGTATGAAGATTTTTCAGCAGATTTATTTTGAGAAAAAATGTATTAGATCAACAATCTACTGCAATTTCAGTGAAGTAACAACTCTGTAATCAGACACTCAGTAGTGACTTAGCCGTTGCTTTGACCCTTTCATGGTTCATGATCATTAGATCTGAGAAATATGAACAATATGCAATTTCTCAGTTTCGCTGTCGAGTACTGATGAAACAATAGGCGTGTCTCACCAAGTAAAATCTCGCCGAGCGCTTAATATCAAGTTGACGTAGGCGGAATGTTTTGGTGAAACAAAGATACTCTGTTCAATCGTACTGAAATTATGGAAACAAAATTTTAACTCTGCATTAAATATTTAAATTTTAAAGCACAAAACTTTATGAAATGAATGAAAAATAATACTAAGATCAATTTATTTTTCCTTTTTATCAACACTCAACCTCTATTCTGTATTTTTGTGTCGATTTCGTATTTGCACATCACCGATAAATTGCAATTTGGCTGTCAAATGAACAGTTTAAGCTCAAAAAGAACATTGAGAAATTAACCCAAAAAAATGTCGCCTCAGTAATCTCTGGAAAAAATCTTAGTGCTCAGGTGAGATTTTTGCCCCACTTTAAAAATATCTGAGCTCTCAGAGATTTTATTTGGTGAGACACGCCTAATGAACAATTATGAACTTTACTATTTTTGAACGAAACAAAACATAACAAGAAAATTCAAGTCTCATGTACCTATGTTATATACAGTCGGTTTAAAGTTAAATCCCAGTAGGTCAAAAACAAAAAATTTTCATTCAGCAGATATTGCGGCAAAGTGGCGTGTATCAATATTTCGCAGAATGTAATTCCTTGCATTTATAAAAAAAAATATTTTAGTCAAAGTTTTGTCTGCAACTCTAATACCGATTTTATTTAAGTATTGTTAGACCGAAGGGGCGGCAAATTATTGTTTTGCCCCGGGCGGCAAATATCCTAGCTACGCCACTGCCTCAACATAAACGTTCGTGAATTTTGGTTATACCTTCACCCATAAAATTTGCTACCAGCTCTCGGTCTATAAAGTATAGGTACCTATTGGTTGGGATTTCTTGGAGAGTAACAGAGCTGATACTTTCTATGTCATTTAAGTAGGTATAAATAAACCATTACATCTTCAATCCTAGAGCAAACTCGTGAGATCCATCACACAATTATTACATATATTTGTAGGTACATCACCCCATACCCTCTACACTTCTTGTGTTGTAGATGTTACTGTTATTTTCCCAACATTTAAAATACATACTTTAAAATCAAATTGTATCGAATATGTACTTACCTATTTATATGTATGTACATAATGTAAATGTAGGTATACCTATGTATGTTCAAATGAACTTGCAGGAAATAATCTAAAACAAAATAGAATTATTTTAAGGGGCAGTATGTGTGTAGGTAAACCTACCTAACCAACTTAACCTACATTTTGGCTGTTTTATAAGTTTTGACCATCTAAGATGATCTTACATTATAACAACCACTCTACTCTACATACATAGGTGCATAAGGATGAAGATACCTACATATAATTATTTAATAGTTAGGTCTAGGACTAGGTATATCCACATACCTACAAACCTACCTAGATATTTACATAAACTATGTGCATATATACATACATACATATGTACATATGTATGTATGTAGGTAGGTATAAAAACAAAATAAAAATAAATAAGATTTTTTTTATTTTATTTGTATTAGTAGGTAGGTAGGTATAGGAAGTTAGGTATCTACCTACTAAAATATTACGCCAAAATATCCGGTAAAATTGACCAAGATCAAAAACCAAAATAATAAATTTTCTATTAGGTATTCTTCATACGAGAACAAAATAGCAAATTGTTGGATTTCAAAATTAATTTTGAAACATTTTTCATAGGTATCGCGTTTGGCAAAATTTTACATAAAATAGGTACCTAGGTATGTAGGTACCTATATACATTCCTGTGTTCCTGTTTACGGATAGGTATGTTCCTAAATCCTTCATACCTACTAGGTATAGTTTCACTAAATTTCATATAACAGATTTCTATTCCAAATTCCTTCATACAGAATGTGCCTATGTACATAGGTAGGTATACATATGTACCTATATAAATAAGTAAAAATAGGTAGGTAGGTAGGTATGTTGATAAAATTGACAAGCATCAGGGAACAAGCAATTTAAATTTAATTTCTTCAATTTGAACGAAACGAAAATTGTAATGGAAAATCATTTAGGTAGGTACCTACCTTTATTCCAAACGTACCTACAAAGGTAGGTTCCTATACCTACCTACCTATTAATATTTTATTATAAATTTATAAGTGTAAACTTAATACCTATAGATACTATTCAATGTAATTAATTCCCGCAAAATACAGTTGAAAGCATTTCTATTCAATATGATTATCAAAACAAAACAATTCATCTAGGTAGGTACTAGGTATTTTAATCAGCTTCTTTCAGAAGCAATGCATCTAGAATCTTGGATTCGAATTTATCACGAAAATAACGAATGACAAAACCAAAACAGAAAAAAGAAAACAAACAATACTTTGGGTTTTGCATTTTATGAAAACACATTTTATAACGGCTGAATATCCGACGGTATTCGACGCGTATATTCATACGATTTTCGCGCCATTCATCGCACTCAAGCAGGAAAATAATTTATTCGTTAAATACTTAACGAGAGGAGAAAAAGAGAACGAAATCTATACACAAGCACACGTATTCAGCTAAAATCTGTTTATGTTTTTTTTTTGTATTTCCCCTTTTAAACCAAACAAAGAGGTATTCATATAAAAAAATTGGTGAATAAGGCGATATCCGTTATCCATCATTCATATTTTTCCAAAGAATCAGGAACAGGAAATAGGATCTAAAGGAACCAGAAAGCAGTAATTTACATAATAAAATAGCAGTTTGCAAAAACGAAATTTAAAAAATATCCTCGTTTTACTTTATTCTTGTTTATCACTCACCGTTCAGAACAGTTAAAAAGTCTTCCATTAACTTCCACAAAAAAAAAAAAGAAAACGGCCATTCCTCGTGAGAACGAGGACAATTGGACGCTTGTAGTGAAGTTTTTCTTGTTAAGAAAATATACCTTATATTTGTTTCATGAAACTCGGTAGTACTTAAGAATTCATCACAAAGTTCATGACACATAAGGTTTTACAAAAACTAAAGAAAATCAGCAAGAAAAAAACATGGTTACGGAGAAGACAACATCTGATTTAGAGATTTCCGGATTTGAATTTCAAGTTAAAATTCTGCACTTTGATAGGGTCATGTCCCCAGTAATCGAACACTTAGTGGTTCATAAGAAAGTAATCGTTGACTGTGAGGAAACCATTCAACGTAAATATTTGATGTAAAATTATTTATCAGCTTAAACTCAAATATTTGTTATAACTTTTAAGGTTTTTCCAGTAACTTTAACAACTTTTTTTATAAAAAATCAAAAGCTGAAAAAAGCCAAATTCCCCAGTTGTCGAACACTAGTTTCCTAAGCCCGAACAGAAAGTTTCCTTATTTCGAACACAAGATTTTGTACATAGTTTCAACCAAAAAAAGTCATAGAAGTAATTTTCACTCAGTTTTATTAAACAAATTGTGTTTGTTAATGTGTTTTTATTCAATTCTTTTAAAAAAGAAATAAAAAAAAAAAACAGTTTAACGGATTCTTAGTTTGAATACAATTCAAAAACTGTTCGAACAAAGGATGCTAGCAATTACATGAGAATTACATGAGTTTCCTTGAATCGAACACTGGAAGAAAAGAAGAAAAAGGTGTTCGAATACTGGACCCAGCGTTCCTCTCAGTGTTCTTGACGTAAAACCGTAAACAAAATTTAATTTTCTATAATATCTATTGCCTGAACGAAATAAAACAATTTTGACGGAGTTGCCTATATTCGAACACTAGTGTTCGAACAGGCAACTCTAACAAATTTGGTTTCTTATATTCGAACAGTCAATTTATTAATAAATTATTAAGCTTTAAGTTAAAACTTTAAGTTACATAAATAAAATAACTATTATCCAACAAGAAAACGCTTTATAACAGGCATTAAGTTTAATTTTCACACCAAAAATCACAGTTTCCCAGAACACTTCCAACAGTTTTTTTTAATTACAAAAACTTGAAATTACTGGATTTCCTAAAGCCTCTTTTTTAAGTCCTTTTTTTAAACTTTAGGATGAAATTTGACTAGTTGATTGGATTTCAAGGTTTAAAGGAATAACACATGAATTATTCTGCGTTTATAGAAGTTGAAAATCTAAGAAATAACACAGATTATAAGCTTATTTTCAAAAAGTGTTCGACTACTGGGAGTGTTCGAAATTAGGCGACTCTACCCTACTCTTGGAGTATGTTTTTAATATAAATTACTTTTTTATTATAATTTTACCTAATCAAAATAAGATTTATGGGGTTTTCTTTTGGTAACAAAAATTGATTTTTTTCCCCTTCAGATCTGTCAAAACACAGATTTTGTCAATTGAAACCTTCCAATGGGCAAAAATATAATTTTTTTTTTGATCGAAAATCAATTTTGCAGATCTGGATTTTTCGGCAGATTTACCCCTCTTTCACTAACACCATTACACACCACAACAACTGAAAGCCATCAGTTTGACATGTCTGGATCGCTATAGCTTCATAAACACAAATTATTAACCAATAGGTACAATGAAATAGAAAAATCAATCTGAAATCGTATACCATTCGCAACAAAAAAATCAATTTTTAGATCAAAATCTGAATTTACCAAAAGAAAACCCCATTAGTAATTGCTTATATGTACTTTTTAGTTTTCACAGTACACAAATCTAAGGTATTATACTGCGCAGGTTAAAGATAATATCATTAGAGTTTTGATTTTTGTTTCTTCTGCGCATATATCAAAATTTGTGTCAAATGTCAGTATCTGTTGTTGTTTTAACGTGTATTTAATGGGGTTTTCTTTTGGTAACAAAAATTGATTTTTTTTCCCCTTCAGATCTGTCAAAACACAGATTTTGGCAATTAAAGCCTTCCAATGGGCATACAAAACAACTTTTTTTTGATCGAAAATCAATTTTGCAGTCTGGATTTTTCGGCAGATTTACCCCGCTTTTCTTAACACCATTACACGCCAGAACAATTGAAAGCCATCAGTTTGACATGTCTGAATCGCTATAGCTTCACAGACACAAATTATTCACCAATACACTGAAAAAGAAAACTCAATCTGAAATCGTATACCATTCGCGACGAAAAAAATCAATTTTCGGATCAAAATCTGAATTTACCAAAAGAAAACCGCATAAGTCATCACGCTCTCAGCTATTTTTATTTCTGACAATTTCAATTTTAATTTGTTGTTGTTTTTATGTGTGTTTTCTTCCTCACGCTCACAGCCATTTTTTATTTTTGACTGACAATCTGTGCCACCACCAACCACCTTAGATTTGTGTACTGTGTATAGTTTTTATTTTAAAATCGTTTCATTTTTTAATACCTACTTTATCAAATCCTGTTTTTTTAGTACAGGTAAAATAGGATGAATAAAACAAAAAAATTGGTACCACCATAAAACTTGGTGAAAACGTTTCATGTACTATGAGAATGAAGAATCAAAAGAGTCTATACAAATATTTCATATGGAAGGGTGTTATTTTGAGGGAGGAAGGAGCGTAAGTTGTGGTATATCAAACGGAAAAATAAACTTTGGTGCAACCTAAGCATATGTTTTCAAGGTAGTTTTAAATCAAATGACACCAAAACCAAGTCGATACGACCTCCGTGAAAAAAGTTATTGTTATTTTTGTGTTAGGATGACTAAATTTTCAGTATAAAGTCAAATACATATGTATTACCGAAAACTAGTTGCAAATGGTCACAGTACACATATCTAAGGTATTATCTTGCGCATGTGGTCCGAAATGAGAACTGTCAAAGAAATTCAAGATGGCAGCCTTACGTGACCTCTTCCACTGTATTACAACAACAACGAAGAAAACAAACACAAAAGGATAATTTAAATAACACTAAAAAAATGTTAATAAACACTAAAAAGCTTGAAATAATTGTATTTGTATTTAAATAAGTAACAAATGAACACATAACACACAACAAATTTTGATGTTTAACTAGTCGGGGTCACGTAGAGTCGCCATTTTTCACTGATTTTGATGGATGCGCAGAACTGAACAAAAATGAAAACGCTAATGATATTACCTTCAATATGTGTACTGTGGCAAATGGTGGTTCGTCGATGAAACTTGGTATAAATGGTTCATTTGTCATGTAAAGCAATAATAAGAAGAGTCTATAAAAATATCTGTGGTTGAAGGGTGTTTTTTTGGGGAGTTGCGGGACTGGTGGGATTACTACCATAAAACCTGTGAAAAAAATGGTACACCCATGAGACTTTGTAAAAATGTGCTATTTTTGTACTACTTGTATTTGCAAATATATGTAATATAAAATATAATATTAAAAGGTTTTTTGATTTAATTCAAACCACTCATTTCTTCTAGAAGCCAGTTGCATTATAAATTTATGATTTTGAACTCCATCAGCCGAAAGGGTGAAAAAGCTGAATCAAGTCGAACAAGAATACTGCAGTTTTCTAACTTAATAATAAGGCTTTTATTAATTGATTAATAACGCACCACTTTCTCTCTCTCTGTCTTTAAATTGTAACATTAGGAACTTCCGCCGTACTTGTAAGTTTTTCTTTCAACTTACAGCTAACGTTAGTTGATAAACTTACTGTAGGTCACTTACAGAGCTATTTACACTTGTTATTTTGTCAAAAGTTGCTTCCGTAAGTAATTTACTAAAGTAAAACTTACATGTTGTGTAACCTTGGCCTTAGAGCATTATGATTCTTGGTACGTGGTACACATTATCAAACCTGAGTGTCTCCCGTGTTGGATATCAAACTTGCGTGAAAAGTTTCGAGTACACACTTATCAGTTCTGTTGGGCGTCAGGCAAAGAAATTCCACTACTCTCAGAAAATTGTTTCTTTTTATTTCGAGGCTATGTTAATTCTTTTTTTATATGACGCACACGAGCTTTTTATTACTTTGTTTGCACTTTTTCCGCTAATTCGCTTCAAAAATTCGTGTTTTGTTCCGTGAATGACGGCTCATGAATGAAATTGTGTACACATCATCGAGCAACCATCCAACAAACCGAGGGTTGTCACGCAGTATCAAAAAATTTTGTGAGCAGCAGTTCTGTTTGATATCCAACACGGGTGACACTCAGGTTTGATAATGTGTACCATGCTTTATGATAATCTAATCCGGATCAGATTTGGGGGATAATAAAATGCAGCTAATAATAATCGTTAAAATTTGAATATTTAAATAGAAAATTTCAAAAAAATTTGTGTGCTCATGTAAAGGCATAGTTTTTATTGGAATGATTTCCTTTTTAGACTCATTAGGCGAGTTCAGGAAAATGAGATCTCAGAGCCCTCAGCAATCTCAGTCTCGTGAACAGGATTCCTCAGAAATTTCGATGTCAAATAACTGAGGAAAGAAAATATTGGATTCGCTTGCTCAGTTTTTGACATTGGGCCGTCGGAGATCTCATTTTCCTGAACACGCCAATTAGGTGCCCTATGTAAATATCTATATTTCTGCATTTTAAGTTCAATTTCGCAATTTTGTGGAATGTTTTCCTTTTTTCTTCCCACCGTTTCATTTGGTCGGCACATTAATTCTCGAGCTAAATTCTGACAGGTTGTTTTATTTGTTAGATTTATATGAATTTTACTTTATAAATCAAAATTGAGAATGAGAAATATTTGAAGGATAATACTACGTTTTCATTAGGCCAAATGAGGTAATTTCGTTGAAAATTTCCTAATTCGATACGAAATCATCTCATTTCCCATACAAATGCACATTTCGAAATGAGATAATTTCAACCAAATTTGCACGAAATTAGGTTGGAAATTAAGTCAAAACCTAACGAACACACTCAATTAGCCACAGTTTGAAAAGCTCTGAAAAGATTTGGTATGAAAATGTCAAAGCGCAATGGAAGGAGACAAAAGAAAACAACAACAAAAAGTGATTAACATCCACTTGAAATTCAAAAATGAAATGAGCTGTCAAACGAAATTACCAAATTACAAATGAAAACACTTTTTCTGTGATTTGCGAAATTACCTCATTTCGGCTCTAATGAAAACGTAGTATAAACGATTTTTCAATGCCAAAGAGAAAAATCTATTTTATTTGATTATATTCGCTTGAAATATTGAAATAAAATTCTATGAAATTGTTTAATAAAACTTCTTTTCAGAGAGAGCAGCTGTTTTCTGTGATTTAATCTCCACAAAAATCTTATGTCAAAATTTAGCTTGAATATTAGCTGGTGTTTGGAGAGAAAGGTGGGAGCAAAATTTTAGCTCGATCTGCGTACTAAGCTTAAAAGAAAGAAATCGGCAAAATGTCCAAAAAATACTTAGGTAAACAAGTGATGTTTGGAAACTTCGTGACTCTCTATCTTCTTGGGAATTCACTATAAAGAGGTGGACCAATGACAACAATTGTTCAAAATTGCTAGCTTAATATTTCTTTTGTGCAAACACCTTTTCCTTCCGGCCAAAAGATTATTTTTTTTCGACACGTGTGTAGGTAGGCAGGCAAAGGGCTAATGGTTCAACACCTGTTTTTATATTATATTGATACGGCTGATTGATTTTTGTTTTGATTGTTTTTTTTTCAAATGCATGGTTGAGGTGTGTATAGGTATAGTGCTGGCATTTTGTGAAACCAAGTGAAGAGATTTTTTCCCAGTTGTAGTTTTTCTATACATATTTTATATTTAGTCTTGCAAAAAGCACTTCTTTTTGGATAGTAAATAATAAATAACTAGAACTAGTAGTAAAATCTTTACAAATTGTTTATTTTTTTCTTGCAAGATGGAAAATGCTTGGTTTCTGTTTATTCATGTTCTTTGTTCGTAGAAATTGGATAGATTGTGTGTCTCTTTTTTATACCTGTGCTTTGGAATTAACCAATGATGAACAAACGAAGTTCCAGGAAATCTTTGATTAATTCGTGCTAATCAAACAGAATCGGCGAATTAGTGATTTCTCCAATTAAGTGCTCAAATCATGGATTCTCTGCTTGAAATTTTGCTGAACAAACGTATTCGATGATAATCAACTGGAATAATAATTGAATTAAGTCGACAAGGTGTGAACAAACTGGCTATAAGCCATTCGGGATTTTGGCATTTGGTCTTCTGTTCGGTATTATTTCCATAGTTATTGTTGTTGTATTTACTACACAAAATTGTTGTTATATTTAGCATGCTATTTTTTAGTGGAGATAAAAATGTATTGAAAAACACGGTAAATAGTTTGGTTAGAGAGATAAATGATGAAAATCTCTGACTCTGATATCTCGCGAACATTAATAAATTAAAGTGTCAATGTAATAATAATAAGGGTATTCATGCAACAGCGTAAGGTCGTCGTAAGCGTTGTAAAGTTTTAAACTTCGTAAATCTGTCAAATTTTCCATACAAATTGTGACAGAATTACGAAGTTTACAACTTTACAACGTTAAGACGACTTTACGCTGTTGCATGAATACCCCTAATATAAAATAGAACTAAGAACCAATTGTAAATATTAATTTCCGTTCAATAAAAACTAAAAAATTTCTCGGGAAAAGCATAGTTTACAGTTCCCATGCAAAAAAAGAATCGAAATTTTCAAAACGGTTTTCCACCTATTCTGCGCACCAAGTTGAATACTATTCAAGGCGGAAAACGTTTGCCGTGTCCTAAGCCTTCCATTGAGTCATTAATTTACCCTTAATTAATAATCTATAGGTATAAAAATGGAAAATAATTATTTTTGGATGCGAAAACCATTTGCATGCAAATAATGCCTTGAGGTGAATATATATTTTTTTTTGGAAGTGTAAACCGACCATCCAAAAAAAAATATTTTATTCCCCACACTTCTTTTCGCATGCAAATCAATTGCCGGTCCATTGTTTTGCATGACATTCCATGACAGCCTTGGTTTTTGTTGTTGCATGAAACTGTAAACCAATCATGCAAACAATTAGTTTTACATTTCACCTCAATTATTTTTGACATGCGAGAATATTTGCGTAGGTTTTTTTTTGCACACGGGAACTGTAAACTAGGTTAAAACTGACAAAAAATAACTTTATACAGAACATGAACCCATCTCTGGCATTTTTAACTTTAATCGAACACATCCTAATTGTTATTCTGATTTCACCTCACTCTTTCCTACCCGAATTTCCGACGCACACTTAAGCCATCGCAACCACGCACCATCAAAAATTATTAACGCGCGCCGCCTGTAGTGTAGTCCCATAAATTTTCGTTGATAAATTGAGCGGCAAAGTGGGGAAGTGATTTTACTGCGGCGCTTACACACACAAGTGCATCTCATATCTCTTTCACTTTACTCACACACTCAAATAGACAATACCACACACGCACACACACTTGAGCGCAGCTGCCATTATAGAAATCTATCTATCTCAGCTTAACACATTTATTCCGCCAAATCAAACAACCACAAAAAGAGACAGACCCACCAAGAGACAGCCTCTGTTGAGACAAAAAAAAAACACCAAGCAAGCCAAGAAGATTTTGTTCCTCGATACTTTGCCAACGGTTATTCCACATTCGTCGACTAGAGTTCAATTTTGTTCATTGCCGGTGAAGGAAGTCCTGTTTACAAAAATATAAAAGAAAAACTTCTAAAAAAAAGTTAAATTTAAAGTGAAAATTATAAATAAGTGTAATAAGCTACAAGGACAAGTAGCGCTAAAATCAATGTAAGATTATTTTTATTAATAATATTCTTCCATATTTAATTTATTATCTTATCAAAATTTACTTCTTATATATTTTCCTCCATCTTTGCCTCGAGATAGACTTGTTTTGTTTTTCACGTGAAAATTGCTTTGATTTTCCCATCAATATCTCCTAAAGTACGCTATGAATTTTTAAAAAACCATCGACATCCATTAGATTTTATTCGAAAATAACATATTTCGATTGAAAATCATAAATTATCTATCGTTTTAATTGGAAAAAATTGCGCAAAACTCGTCGTCGTATACATTTTTCCTTCAGCTTTCTCTATACAACCCAAGTGGTGGTGTAGCTCCGGTATAACGAGTACATATTGGGTAGGAACCAAAATGGTCGAACAAATTTTCATACAACGCATCGCATACATATTTTAGATTTTATTAAATAATTTCTTTCCTATTTGGAATTTCCAAGTGCAAATAGGTTTTTCTGATAGAATATTTATTTTAGAATTAATGTTTCAAACATCGCTTGATTAGTTTTCATAGAAATTATCCAGTTTTTTCCACATTTTTCTCGACTCTACTGCGGTCATTTTGTGTTGTCTTCTCTCTCATATAAAATTTAATCGTTCGAGAGTTTGCTGATGGTGGCAGCTTGGCTTCGTTCGTATATTCGTATATTTTTCTCATATAAAAGGTACAGTACCAGTAGTTCATACAAAATGTGATGGAAAAAATTTCGATTTTTTTTTTTATAAAATCTTTTTTTCTTTTTTCGATTCACAAATTGGTCTTTTTATGATTTTTATTTAATTTTTGCAAGCATTTTATTTTATTTTATAAAAAGGCGTTGCAAGTAAAATATTAGAAAAATTGAATTTGGCGCCATTTTTGTATGCTCTATGCGGCGGTAGTAATTTTCGTTGGCGATGTGTATAGTGTATTTGCTTCTTGCTTAGGCTTATACTGGTACAATGAAAAAGTGATGGATGTATGCTGCGCGACCCCATAGAGAAACGCTTGGGTACTTCTAACAAGAAATTTTCAAACATGGTGATTTCTGGATTATTTCTACAAAGAAAAAATATAAAAACATTTTATTAAATTTATCTAGCTGTACTACCCATAAATTGTTTTGTACTAAACATTGTATTTGAATCGTACACACAATATTAAATTGGTACAAAGGAATTAACGTGCCTTTCTCTCTATTTAATGTAGGTACATCGTATTATAGGCATACCTACCTATTTAGAAAAAAGATACAGAGAAACTTAATGAAAAAAAAAATCAATCAAATTTAGCTTATAAATACTAAAAGAACCAACTTAGTTTAATTAAATTTTTTATTTAGCTTTTTCTTTTAATTTGGCGCCAAGATTATTACCTAATTGTTAACCACATAAACTTTTGCAAATAGTTCATCATAGTGTGCGTAGACGTTTCTATGTTATCATTCCAAATTTCCTTTTACATAAACCTATATGTCAACAAGTTTTGATTTTTGTCAATATCTAGCTAAGAAATATAGGTAGTTATTGAAAAATAAATAAATTAATCTTGTTTTAACGATGCTTTCACTCAGTACGTATAGATAATACCAAAAAACGTGTAACGGGTGGGTGTACTTAGAACTATGTATGTACATACCTATTTCTATTTGGCCTTTTTTTTCAATAAACTCAAATTTTGTTTAATACCTACCTAGTCAGTTAAATTGAAGCAAAGCGGGCAAATAGATTCCAGTTTAAACTCCAAGCCAAACTATTTCCTGTATTTTTCACCATCAAAAAGATACATGAAATAAGGTAGGTACGAAGGCATGTTTTGTTTCTAAGCTAGGTGCAAAGTTTTATATAATTTAGGTACCTATTTGTTTCGCAATATATAAGTGTATATCAGATCCTCAGTGCAATAGAGCGTTAAATCAAAAAAATGTCTTCGAGAAAACGGCCCTTATTGCGAGTGTCGATAAAAGTCATTTGTCGAAAGCAAACGACACTAGGCAATAAGGGCCAACATTAACAAAAATGTTGAATACCAGAACAAATAAACAATCTTAGGGTTTTTAAAAAATATTTTTTTATTTGGTTAAATCCTAAAAAATGAGTTTTTTGTGTTAGTTAAGAGAAGAGGTACAAAATTTAAACGAAGAAATCGTTAATTCGAAATGACCTTCTGTAATGCCTGTGAAATTATTTAAACTTTGAAATAAACTTTGTTGTTCATCATTGAAAATTAAAAGTACCTATTTTATGCAAAAGCGCCTCTAAAATTTTTGAATAAAACAAACTTTATTCTTTTTTGAAAACTCAATCAGCCTTATTATGAGTTTCACGTGAAAAAAATCCACGCGCAAAAATTGACATTTCACTTTTCCCCTATTTTGAGTTTTCACCCGAAAACGAAAATTCCCATTTTTTTGTGAGTATTAATTTAGGGTGAAATCTTAATTAATTTAGAGCTTAAATTGTCACTTATTTTTGACGACACAAGAAAGAAAAATAGAGGGTACCCTTTGCGCAAGTTTATTTTAGGCCAAGAGAAGTTCAGATGGAACTCATAATCAGCCTTATCACGTGAACAACATTCAACCCGGAAAAATTGGAATTTCCCTTTCGCCTATTGTGTGATAATAAAAATTCCCTTTTTTGTGAGTACTAATTTCGGGCCAAGTGTATCGTAATTAAGATCTTAAATTATCACTTTTTTTAACAGGAACAAACGAAAAACAGGTGGTGCTGTTGACTTTTGCGCAAGTTTTTTTTGTTTAGTTTAAGCCAAGAGAAGCTTGGGTGAAACTCATAAAAGCTTTAAAATTTCCGGGAGAACAAATATTTTTCGGGTGAAATATTTTCCGGGCGAAACTCATAATAAGGCTGAATACATCCAAAAAAGTTTATGAATTTTGTTGAAACCAGGTTTTTAAGCGTATGATATATAAATAAATTCTTAAAATGTTTTTACCAATTTTTGTTATTAAAAATTTTGCAGAAAATGTCCCTGGGTAGGTAGTACGATAGGTAACTACAGTACGCCCTCGGTAAAAGCAACCAATAAGAATTCGAGGAGTTGCGTTAATTGAGTTTGTTGCTTGCTATGACCGAGTCACAAAAACATATAGCCTTCGCTTAGGAAATGAGCTTAACAATGGTAAATCAAAAGGACTTATGTGTGTACAATATTTTGAGAAGTAGCTATAAAATAACTGCCCAGTTACAATAAAAGTTATTGAAAAATTGAAAATGAAAGTTAAATTACTCTTCTAGTCCAAAGTAGTTACCTACTTTTCTAATTAATAGCTCAGTTTTTCGCCTTTTAGTAAGAGTCTATAAACTTATAAAAGTCTTAGTCTATAGTCTTATAAAAGAACTCGTTTACAATTTCATAAATTATTAGTCCCAGTACACTTAGTTTAAGCTATTATGCTCTCCTAGAAAACTTTTACAGGATCTACGGTATAAAAGTTTTTAAAACAAGAAGTTTATAGGTGAACCATTAGCATAACAAAAATACAATTTACATTCTTATTCAATCTTTAATGTTTTAAATTGGCTTATAAGGTTCTCACAGTCGTAAACTTTCTTCGATTTCCACTAGTCTTACAAGAGGCTCTTGGTTACACATTCTGTCATCACATAAGAAAACTGAGCTACAAGATAAACAAAATTAAAAAATAGGCCGTTTAACGCTCTGAACTATCTTATAAGAATCTAGTAGCATATTATTAGAACACATTTAAACTCTTCAAGCTCCCAAGAATTAATCTATTAAGACTCTTGAAGAGTTATGAGAAGACATTTTTTGGGAGCTTGATACGTTAAAAAGTCACATAGCTGATAGAAGTTGATTTATATTATTTTTTTTTTTGTGAAATGAATAATAAAATGATGAATGATGTGTATGAAGGAACATGTGAACCTTGCCATCAATTTTAATAAATATTTCTCTTTTTAAAGTATATTGTTTGATTTTATCTAATAAATCTTTAAAATTTAAAAACTGTATTTTTATCTAGGTCAGTAGTATGAAAAATAGAGAATTTAAAATGGGGGCCAACTAACGAAAACTCATGTGGCCGACCTCTAGAGTTTATGGGGCTGACTACACAAGAATTAGAATTTCATTTCAATTTTCGTAAATAGTTTTTTATTCATGATAAATCCACTAAAAACCGTAATATTTCGAAATTTTGACATTCCAAATAATCGGAAAAATTAAACTTTATGCTTGGAATTCGAAAAACTGAATTTTAACGAACAGTCAAACGCAAAAAAAAGTTAAGTGGCCAACTACTGGCTCCATCACCCCATATGTACATGAAAATATTTTTTCCAAAAATTACAAAAATACAAAAACAACAAAGTAAATCGGAGTGTTGCCCTTTCTTTTTTTAATAATGTTTGTCATTTTTTTAAAAGAGAATTTCAAGTGCCGTGTTAGCCGGGCTTGTTATGGTTAATGCATTTATACTGTAAAACCCAACTTGAATATTGGTCATGGAAATTTATTTTAAAATATACTGATAGCTTTGAATAAGCATAATCTCAAAAAAAAAAAACTTATTTACAATTTGTTTTTAATTTATTTAGATTAAACAAATTTAACTTAAATAATTATTTAACATTCATCATCATAATCCTTGTAATATTTCAGTTTTAAAACCAGTAATAAAACAAACTCAAAATTGTTAATATGGGTGACAGACCAAAACGTCCTCTTTCCGCATACATGCTATGGCTAAACAGTGCCCGCGAAGGTATCAAAAAGGAAAATCCTGGTATTAAAGTGACGGAAGTCGCAAAGAAGGGGGGTGAATTATGGAGGGGCATGAAGGACAAGTCTGTAAGTTAATCAACAAAAACAAAAATCAATACCTATAATGAATGGCCCGTATGATCGTTTACTAATAACAATAATTTAATTTCTAAAGGAATGGGAGGCAAAGGCAGCTAAATGCAAGGAAGATTATGAAGAAGCAGTTCGCGAATTCGAAGCCAACGGTGGTTCTAAGTCAAATGGTGCTGCGACAAAGAAGCGCGGCAAGGTCACAAAAAAAGCAGCGCCGAAAAAGAGCAAGAAGGATGCGTCTGATGACGATGATGATGATGAGAGCGACTAGACACATCTTGCCTTATCTCTCATCCTCCCCTCCATCATCATTTAAAGCAACAAAAAAAAAGAAAACTCCAAAAAGTAAAAAAAAAAAAAAAAAAATATTACATAAATAAAAAGTTACAAAAAAATCATAAAATACTTAAAAAAAACTCTTTAAAACAAACACGATTGTTTAATTAATTTTATAATAATATTAATATAATTAATTATTAATTTAAAGAGAAAAAGAGAAAAGCGGTATGATGTTTGTGTTGTGTTTCTTCTCTCTCTCACTCCCAACAACTAAAAGACAAAAATCGCAAGAAGGAAACTGAATATTTGTTTTTAACTGTTTTGACTGTTCGATGATGCATAAAATAATATTAAACTAAACTAAACTAAACAAAAACAAACCATTATTTTTCTTAAATTTTCGGCAAAATAAAACATAATTGTCGAAAATCTTTTTGATATAAAAAATGAATAGATTTGACATACATAGATGTCGATAATTTTTTACCATAAAATGTTTGATAAGGAATAAAGTTTGCTGCTGGGTACTTCCTCTAGTTCTCCAACGAAATTTTATATTAATTAGACTTTGTGTTGTTTATCATTCCAAGGGACATCCAAAAATGCATTTAACTCTTAAACTAGGAAATATCTTTGAAACCAAAACAATGTAAAACATGAAAAAAAAAACACAATAACCTGAAGTACAAAACCGCTCAGGATCATTTATCCCTATATTCTCTAGTAAAACAAAAATTTAAATACATAAAAGAAATTACAAAAACCAAGACGCAATATTAACAAGATTAATTGCGGATAACACAACACTGTTTAATTTTAGTTCTTGAATTTATTTCCTTTCCTTTATATTTTTACATTGTTCGAAACACCAACATTAGTTACTAAAAAAAATAAAAAGTTTTCTTCTGCTAAACATTGTATTATAAGACAGATAACATAAATTTAAAATAAAATAAAGAAGAAAATATTTAAAAAAAAACGTTTTATAATTTAGAAAAAAAATACCGATTATCTCTTTTTCTTTTAGTGTATGTATTATATAAAAACTAAAGAGAAAAAAATGATAAATATGCTTTTCTTTTTTGTAGAAAAAATTAGTAAGTTTATATACAAAAAAAAAATAATAAAAACAAAAAAAGACAACCGAAGGTTTTTCATTCATTAAACCGGACCTTACTTAGGGTGTGATTCTAAGAAAAAAAATTGTATGGGGGAAAGTTGTATATTTCTGAAACATTCAACTGGCCTTAAATGGGGAAAAAAAACATCAAAAATCAACGAAAGCAAATCTTATAATATGCTATAATTTTTTTGAAAGCTAATACTCCATTCTTGCATTTCGTTTTTAAATCAAGTTAGTTTTTGAGAAATTAAATTTCAAAATCAATTTTTTTTTTGATTGTGATATTTTTACTTGCGATATAGGTACTATAGGGCAAGTTTTGGATTCGTGCAAAAAAAAAATTTCGAGATAACAATCAAACATGACATTACGATGATAGAGAACACGAAAAAAGTGGGTGGCACAATTCTGTCTGTCTGTCTGTCTGTCTGTCTGTCTGTCTGTCTGTCTGTCCGTCTGTCCGTACCTCAACCTACAGCCTAAACCACTGAAGCGATTTTCTTCAAATTTTGAACTTAAGGTTTTTTAGCAACTCTCCAGAGGGGAAATTGAAATTTTTTTTTTAGCTCAAAAAATAACGGTACTTGCCATACAACCGTTAAGGAAAAGCTTATTTATCTCAAAAACGGCTCCAACGATTTTGATGAAAAAAAATCAGTGTATTATTGTAGATATGATATACCCTTGAGTAAGAAAAAAAATCACCAAAAACATTTATTAACGGTACCTGCCATATAATGGTTTTTTTGATTTTTCGTTTTCTCATTAACCGCTCATCCGATTTCAATTAAATTTTTTGCACAAAAGCTTTGTTAAAATATAAATAATACTGCATACCAAAATTTTTGAAAAAATAAATTTTGGATTTTTAAAAAAAGATTCAAATTTTTTTTTTCAAAATTCAATATTTCAAAAACGGGTTGATGAATTATTTTGAAATTTCAGTTTTAAATGTATATTAATATATACTCAAAATTGGCATACCAAATTTTTTTTGAAAAATGTTACAAAAATTTTATATATAAAAAATTAATTTTTAAGAAAACGGCTCCAACGATTTTTAATTTTTTTTTTTGCATATATTCATATTTTTTCAAGTAATCAAATGGCATACTTTTTTTTGAGCTCTAAGTTATTTATCAGGCTGTTTATACAATTAAAAGAACGATTTAAATGCTTTTTATACTTTTTCTATAATTACTTGAATATTTTTTAAAGTTCTTAAGCCCCACACAACTTGAACATAGGAGCAAGTACGTGCGATCCAGTCGTGCAATTTATTTCTTCTAATAATGGCACCTATTATGACTTGCGATTCGCCAAATCGAACGTTCAAATGTGACTATGTCGAATTACCGGTTGCGAATCGCCTGAATTAAATTCGCCTTAAATGGCTAAATTTTAGAAAATTTGAATGCCACTCAATGCCTTTAGCAAACGTTCGCCTCTGTCGTTGATGTTGAACTGTGATTCTTGGTGACTCTTTGAACAAAATCGTAGTTTTTATTTTCGAAAAGTCGAACGTTCGACTCGGCGAATCGCAAGTCATAATAGGGGCCATAATTTAACACCCAGTAATTAAAATAGTGTTATCGTCAACTTTCATATAAAACTTGGGGGGAGGGGGCTATCACTGATATAATTTCTGTTTAACTCCATCGAAAATTTGGAACATAAATGATAAAATCCCCTTTGAATTTATTGGTACATAGTGAATACATTTTCCGGGGAAAGAATTGTCATTTCATATGATTTTTTGTTTAGGGGAGATAACAGAACAAACTTGGGAATTAAACAAGATTTTCACTCTGCAGCTGCTTGCATAAATGTCGAATCGGGCAACGACAGTGCATTCCTGGGTCCTAGCACTAGCACATGCCTTGTCTTACATAAATGTAGTGGTGACATTCTGGGGTGGCCTGATTAGGGGATACGAAGCGAATCGTTTTCAATTCGATATCCTTTTCGACTCGCTTCGTTTTGATCAATTATCGAATTCGAGGTTAGATTGTAGTGGCTGCCAGTCGTGAAGACTAACACACTTGGTCCATTGTGACACCACATGAATCTAGGAAACCCTTTTCCTCACTCGGTGAACCAATTGGAGCTTCTTATGAAGCGTAGAAGACTGCAATAAAACGCCCATAGTGAAAGTTGCTCCTGAGTAACATGTCTGTCACTTGACACTAGTTTCATTAATGGCTGCTAACGACCAAAAATGCCTATTCTCCTTTATTTTATTTAATAAATTCACAACATTTATTAGGTATAATATTTTAAGACAGAAGCGACGCCTTTCGATTTTAAAAATTATCATCGGGGGCTTCATCGGGCTTAATGTTTTGACTGTCGGTGTTGAAAGTAATCACAACAAAAACATAAATGTTAAAAAAGGAGCCAAGTTCTTATGTGTACAAGAAATCTGTGCGTGAAAAGTTTTTTTCGATCAAGGTGAACTAATAATACTTTAAATAAGATTGTTTTCTTGAGCGACGTGAAATCTAATGTTATAAAATCAAATAATTGAACCGAAAACCTTAAATGATTTCACAATTTTTTTTTTACTTTTAACACTAATCACAAATTGTACAACACAAAATATAAAAAACGAGTTAAAAGGAGTACCTTGAATGCATTTCGGAATGTTGTCATTCCATCTTCAGCATCACGACTAAATTGAAAAGGGGGCAAAGTGCCTACAACAACTCACAACAGAGCACGCACTTTGCCCCCTTTTCAACTTAGTCGTGATGCTGAAGATGGAATGACAACATTCCGAAATGCATTCAAGGTACTCCTTTTAACTCGTTTTTTATATTTTGTGTTGTACAATTTGTGATTAGTGTTAAAAGTAACAAAAAAAAAAAAAAATTGTGAAATCATTTAAGGTGTTCGGTTCAATTATTTGATTTTATAATAATACTTTGTTTGCTAGACTTCTCAAAGGCTTTTGATAGAGTTGATCATAACATATTATGTTACAAGCTGCGAAATTATTTTGGGCTCACCCATAGAGCTGCTAATCTAATTGAAGATTACCTGAGCAATAGATGGCAGAGAGTGGTAGTGGGAAGTGATCGATCTAGTCTTAAAAGAATCAATTCAGGTGTACCACAGGGATCTATTTTAGGTCCGATTCTTTTCTGCATGTATATTAATGACTTACCAAGAGTGTGTAAGAATGTTTCTGTTCATCTCTATGCAGATGATGTTCAGTTTTATTTATCGAGACCACTTGGCCTCATTGAGGATTTAGTTTGTAGGGTAAATGAGGATCTTTCAGCTATATATGATTGGTCCAAGGCAAACAGACTTATACTGAATGCAGCTAAAACTCAATTGTTACCAATTTGTCACAGTTCCCTTGATGTTGAAACGATTCCTCCTATAGTCCTTTCTGACAGCAGGCTGTCATTTGTACACACTGTCACTACTCTTGGATTTAAATTGAACAGTAATTTATCCTGCAGTAACCACGTAAACTTTGTTGTTGGTCGAATTTATGGTGTACTTCGGAAACTATGGGCTTCAGCAATATACACTCCACCAGAAACAAGATTGAAGCTGGTAAAGACACTTATACTTCCGCTAATATGCTTTGCTGAAACTGTGTACTGTAAGCTTGACTCGGTATCGCAAAATAAACTTCAGGTGGCATTTAACAACTCTATCCGTTATGCATATAATATCCGCAGATTTGATCACATAACACATTACAATTTACTTGCTGTGGGCTGCTCGCTGTTACAGTTTTTAAATGCAAGAAAACTAATTTTCCTGCATAAAATTATTAATATAAAAGAACCTGCTTATTTATTTGAAAAATTGACGTTTACACAATCGCAAAGAACTTTTAATCTTATCGTCCCTACTTGTAACTATATTAACTCAGCTCGATTGTTTTTTGTCTGCACCATTAAACTTTGGAATGCTCTGCCAACTGATGTCAAACGGACCAATGGGTTCAAAGAATTTAAAACATGCATCGGAACAGCGTTAATTGATTAACTAATAATTGTTGTTGTTGTATCTTTCATAATTTTCGATTTAAAATCTATTTCCTCACTTCCAAACTTCTTCTAATTGATATTTACTTTTTCTTCTTTTCTTCTTCTTTACTCTCTTCTTTTTATTTCATCATTTTAATTTCACTCACCTTCTTAGTATTTAAGATTTCTTGAACTTAAATTAAGTATTCACTTATTGTTAGTACTATAAAAGACTAGGTCTTACTTGTACGTTGCAAATAAACGAATTGAATTGAATTGAAAAGTCAGCCAAAAAAAGTAATGAGATCTAAAATAAATTAAAGCCAAGCCCTACCGCTCAACAAAGTTTCATAATTCTACGACAACCGAAAGTGCTCCATACAAATAATAGCAATTCTGTTAAAGTGGGTGGATGGCACCCCCCCTGAATGGACAATTCCAAATTTTCGATTTTTTTTCCTTTCTAAGTACTTCAAGTCCTACCGACCTACCAATTTTCATCGTTCTACAACAATCGGAAGTGCTCCATATAATTTATAAGAATTTTAAAGAATGTGGGTAGATACCACACCCCCTGAATGCAAAATTCCAATTTTTCAATTTTTTTTTTCTTTCTAAGAACCTTAAGCCCTACCGACATACCAATTTTCATCGTTCTACAACAATCGGAAGTGTCCCATATAATTTATAAGAATTTTTAAGAATGTGGGTGGATGCCACGCCCCCTGTATGGAAAATTCCAATTTTTCAATTTTTTTCTTTCTAAGTACCTCAAACCCTACCAACTTACCAATTTTCATTGTTCTACAACAATTGGAAAGGCTCCATATAATTTATAGAATATTTACGAAAGTGGGTGGATGCCACGCCCCCTGAACAGAAAATTGCAGATTTTCGATTTTTTCCTTCGTATGTACCACAAGGCCTACCGTTGTGCGAAATTTAAAGTGTCTTACGATGTCGGGAAGTGCTCCATAATTTTGATGATCTGTCAGTGAGTCAGTCAGTTACGGTTTTTGCGATTTTTGAAGTCCTATATCTTGGGAACTACTAATGTTAAAGAGTTGACATTTGGAGAGCCACCTGTGTTTGATCAGTTCGGCAAATACTCCGAATTTGAAGTTTCTGACTTTATTGGTACTGAAGTTAGAGGGGGGTAGAAAATCGCCTGAGTTTGTTCCTGTAAAAAGGGTGTAGTGCCGCGAACTTGGCTGGGCACTACCGTGCCCTTTGATCAATGCTGTGAATTAATAAATAAATTATTAAAACAAAAACACACAATATTGTCAAATATTAAATAGATAATTAAAAATTCCGCAATCGGGGTCGAACTACAATAAGTAGTTTGGAGTTTAATAAAAAAAATTGCCTACTTGTAGGAGATTCTGTTGTGTCGAAATGGTGCTTGTTTAAAAATTGGAGATTCAATAATGGAAACCAGCTTATCTTTTTTTTCTGATAGTTTGGACTTCAGAACAAATATCGAGGACCACCCGAATCCAATATCAATGGAATTTAAAAATACAGAGTGAGAAAGTAGGCTTAAAAAAAAATTTATGGATGTTTTTAATTAAATGAAAGAGCACTCTTCAGCGATTCCGCCAGTTCTTAGGCTTGTCACTACCCTTGTTCTATGGCAGAGGGACGATAGCACAAGAGCAGTGCTAACGACTGCTTGCTTAACACAATCTTGTTATATAGGAAGTGGTAGATGTGCTCGAGGAACGTATCTGGGGCCCAACTATGTAATTCGATTCTATAATAAAAATGTTCGAATTCGCAAAATCGGAACTATGTAATTCTATAAGAACGTTTTAATAAACGATAATCGATCAGCTCTAGTAGTGCCAACTAAACTTTCGCATAATCAGGGAACTACCTATCTCGAAAGTGAATAAACAATTCGAAATCGCAAATTATCATTCGACATCAAATGTGTTTGCGAATAGATTTCGTCGAGAAGTTTTTTTTTCAGAATGTAAGTAAATAGAAGATAAAAATTAATATTTTTCTGAATATTTCTTAAATATAGTAATATATAATTATGTAAATGTTTTCTGTGCAGGGAATCATCGAAAAGTGCAAATACGAAAACATCCCAGTTCGAAATACTCGTGCAATATATGAGCAAGCATCCAGATTTGTCCAAGGGATATCTAACACCCGAAGCGAGACAAAAATCTAAGCATTTATGGACTAATTAGTCAAAGAACTTGAATGCTGAAGGTCCACCGCAACGCGATGATATTCGGCACAAAAGTTTTCAATCGTCGAATTCTCAGCTCGCTTGAAATTTTATCTATCAAATAGATAAAGGCTTCTTTTGAGAGCCTGTAGCAATATGTTGGACGAAACACGAATTCTCCTGCGTTCAATTTGCTCTTCTCTCTCTTCATTTTCGTTGGACAAAAACCAAATTGCCACTGAGTCTATTTTGTTTACTTTTTGATGTGTAAACATCTTAGCGCTCGGTATGGGTAAAATTGAAAATCGGCTGTAACGGATATGGGCTCACGGTTCCGTTTGGAACCATTTTGTTTGTTTTAGGTAAGTAGAACTCTGTAAACTCGAATAGGTAAGATAGTTTTCATTTTATACCCAATGGTTTTGGTATTTACTAAGTGGAGTGAATTCCTTACACCCCGACTCCACAGTTTCTCTCGTCTTGACATTAAATATCTAATGGAGTCACTCCGTTTCATATCTTGATTGAATGTCAAGATGCAATCATATCTTGACAGAGATATTTGACATACATTTTGCCAGGTGAAGATTTTGTTGCTTTTTTTTCTAGAAATTTAATTTTTATTTCATTATTTTGTATCCATATGCTGCTTTTGATGTTAATCTCTGCAATCGCGGGTGGCAATTTTGGTTTGGGATATTAAGTGTTATTTGCAATTTCTTGATTTGAAATGTCATAACATGATTTGCCAAGTGGCGCATTCTTTTCTGTTTCTCTAGTTGGCTGTGGTTATTGTGTCAAAAAGAAGTGTTGTTATGTCATATTTAAAAAACATACTTTGAGTTACTTTTCATTTAGGAACGACAAAAGCTAAAAATATGGCTGATCTGTCAAACAAATTGAGTGAAAAAAAGTCGAAATAAATTTGGAATTAAAATTCAAGAAGAAATTGTGATTTCATTATTGAAAAGATCTTTTATCAGCACTTCGAAAATGCATACATTTTTCAAATTAAATTTCATTTAACTTCATTCTAGCACAATATTGAATATTTAAGCAAAAATATTTCCATTTTTTTTATCATTCATTACTTGCACAAATTTCTTTACTACAAATCGATCTAATCAGATAAAAAAATGTCGCAAAACCTGGAAAAAATTTCCAAACTCACTATCGACGGTAAATCAATAAAAATAAAAATATATATATATTATATTTTTATATTTTCTTTATATTTTCCCCCAGATCTGATCTGGATTGTATATGCATACATGTATTACAAAAACAACACAAAATCAGACCTTGCTTTTGGATTTCGATTTGCAAATTAATTCTGACCATACCCCCTTTGTACTTTTTTGCAAAAATGAGTTTTTTCTCTCACAGGTAGATGGCTTTTTGCGTTGAAGATAGGGAGAAAATAGAGTAGAGAGAAAATACAGAAACACAAGGATAAACGGGGATCGGATAGGTATATAACACTCTTGTCGCACTGGGATCCTGTTTGTTTTATTATGATCATCTAATCCGGATCAGATCTGGGGGATAATAAAATTAAACTATTACATATTACAAAAATGAGATCAATTCCATACCGAACGATTGAGAAGCAAACAAAAGATAACTCAAAATGAAAACATCGTGATTTCAGCTGCTTTTGACGGATTAACCATTTCAACTCAGTATCAAAGAGATGAGTTGGAAAAATGTACTCAAAGTTACTTTTTGACACTTTAACTTTGAATCCAGGAACAACTTTGTGACGTCGTAAAGTTTTCTAGGAAGGTGTTTTTTAATGGGTAAATTCATTATAATTTGTGTCGTGAACCATTTTGTTTTAGCGCTTGTATTACAGATTCCTAATTTTTGCCATACGTGGTAATGACCCGATCCCTTACCTTCAGGTGGAAACGAATGTTTACACATCTTCCACGCGAGTCCCGGTACTCATACATTTTTTTTTTTATTATTAGGTATCTTAAAACTTTCTTCAAATCGCTAGAAATTTGTTTTCTTTTTTCAATTTATCTGACAATTTAAATTCGATACTCGTTCGAAAGTCGAAAATTTCAAGTAAAAAAGTTGGCATAACTTACATTTGATTCTAATTTAATACGTAGTACCAACTGAAAGTAGAATCGGAAATAGGTTTCGAGTAGAATCGAATTACATAGTTGGCCCACTGTCCAGCAGCCTCCAATATTTAGTTCTATCAAAATGCTGCAAAAGAAAATAGGATAACGTAAGTAGTGGCCTAATTCTAATAAATATTTTTAATTAAAATTATGTACATTTTTAGCTTTTTTCTAAATTTTCCACCAAAAATAAAATTTTTTGGATCAAAAATGTACTAGGTACACAACTGCTAAATAGCAGTTGTCACAGTTTCATCAATGTAATATTTTTGTCACAGGTTTTTCGGTATTCCCTCACTTTTCATTTCAATACAAATAATGTGCGGAATTATACCAAATTGTTGTACTTAACATGCTACTTTTTACGCATATAAAAATTTATCTAAAAACACAGATTTTATAAATTTGCGTTCTAGACCTCCCTTGTTTTTCATGTGGAGCTTCGAAAATATGCTTACAAATCCTACAATGCAACACTTAGTCAATGATCTGGCAGTTTCTAAAAATAAATTCAAATTTTATCAAGTAATATAATTTTATTGTGACTAAAATTCAAGACTTTATTATTCCGCTATTTATATTCTATAATATTTTTTTTATTAGGAAAATTTGTATAATTTAAAAATGTTAGTTAATATGTGAGTGGCGCCATATATATGATTTTCTGTTTAAAAACAAAAAACTTACAACTTTAAAATGATGATGAAAAAGAATAAAACAAACTTAAATAAGTTAATTTATCTAAGTAAATAATTTTAACAACAATATTTTATATTTGTATGCCAATCTTTTCTCAGAGTTTGTCTAGCCGGAATAATCGATCTTCATTACTGGCTAAAGTGAATTAAAGGAGTATCCCACTGTCGAAGAGTGCGACACCTAAAATGTTTTTGCTCTAGAAAGAAAAACAAAGATATCGAGCCCTAACTGACATTTTATCGTGAGCGCCAAAATGTATACCTTAGGGGAAATACATTTTAAAGCTTTTTTCTGAATACTAAACCAACCGAACCCAATTTAGTCAGCATTCAGTTATATTATATTTTAAATAAAATCGAATGCTGGAGTTTTAATACTCAGGAAAAAACATAGAATGTGGTTTTTGTGTATTTAAAATGTTGTTAGGGCTTTATATGAGAAAAGTAAACCAAGTGAGAGGTTGGCTGGCTTGGGCATTTTGAAATATTCCTGAGATGATGCTTCGTTCGTCCGATGCTCGTCCTCGATCTTCGTTAATCGCTTATGATCATCCCAGTTCCTATATATATAAATTCTCCGAGGGGTAGGGGTACTAAATGCTAATAACAATTATTTCTCTTTCTAATGGATAGTGTGTGAAAGTGTAGAGGAGCTTGTGCCAGCCCTTAGTTACGATTCAGCCAGAAAATGGTCTTTAGGAGGAAGTAAGCCAGGCCCATGCAATAGATAATCTTCTCCCGCTGCGATCTCTGCACGTTGTCGATTTCTATCGACAGTACTCGTCGATTCAGCTTTGCCAGCTGCCGGCGCAAGTAAAGAATCTCTTCGGGTGGTGTCAGTTCGCCCATAATGGGCGTTCCTTCTCTGTGATTGACCAGAGACGTGTCATTGTTGTATTGGCCTAGAGCCCTTTTTCCGACTCCAGACGTTGATGTAGTAACCGCCTCTGAATCGGATTCGGCTCGGGAGCTTGTGCGATTTGGATGAAAGCCCATGGTGGCTGCGGAAGCATCGGCTCTAACGTAAGGAGGCGGGGATTCTGAGTCATGCTGAAAATTGCCATTGTTATTGGGCGAATTCTCATCGGAGGCGGATGGGAAGTGATGATCGTTTAACGTGATAACTCGTGGAGGTGTCGCAACACGTACGAAGCCTGGGTCTTTCGGCAGAATCGAGTTCTCTAGGAGAATTTCCCGCGGAGCTGATCGTGTGCCCAGATGCTCTTCATGTCCCAAGACAACAATTCGATCGGGAACATTCATATCGATTTTGTCATGGTAATTCCAAGAATTCATAATGCCATTCTGATTTGAGAGAAGCAAATCCTCGTCGGAGAATTCGCCGGTTGCTCTGATGCGCTTGGGGACACGCATCTTGTCATTGATTTCGTGGGCATACTTGGCATCGGAATACAGGGCATCGTCCTCGTTGAGACCGTTAAACATTCTTGTGGGGCTCTGGGGTGTAGCCATCATTAGGTAAAGTTCGAATAAAGTACGGGGTAGTGGTAGTGGTGTTTTTCTTTGGTTTTTTATTTTTTTTTCTTCCAACAAACTTGTCACAGCCCGAGTTTACTAATGCAGGAAAACAATTATATAATAAATTTACGGATGGGTTGTAGTTAAATGTTGTAGATAAAAAGGAGAAACTTACATTTAAGTCGATTTATTTGGTAAAAATTAATTCTTTCTTTTTTTTGTCGAAATACTATTCGATTTTTCTTTTCTTTTCTTTTGTTCTAATCTTCCTTGCCAAACGTAGAACTTCGTTGCTTTTTGCTACATCTGTCATGTCAATCAAAAAAAGAAACAGGCATGTATGAGGTGTGGTTGAGAAACCGCTGTAAAGTTTAATGTTTAGATGGTAACTCTTGGTGTAGGGAAAGACCTCTATTACACGATGATTCTTTGCGTCTGACTCTTTTCGAATTTTCATGAGTGCGAAGGAGAAAAAGCATCGGATTTCACCATCGCACTCATTGAATTTTGACAAAAGTCAGACGCAAAGAATCATCGTGTAATAAGGGACAAATTTAAAGTCCTCTTCCACACGAAGAAACAAGTTGCTGGAGTTTTTTTGACGTTTTCTTTTAATCTCCTTAAAAATCTCTTGTACCTTTCATACGAGGAAACAAATCTCCAGGCAATTTTTGAAATTTCATTTGAAAGTTTACTGTTTGAACACACCTAAGCCTAGATGTGAAAGGAAATATCAAAAAATCTCCTCAAATCCTCGACAGGGGAGATTCTCCCAACTTACAAAATTGCTTCGCATTTCAGACATAATAGTGTTATTTGTTTCTATAGCGCGCCTATTACCCTCTGATGTGAAGTAAATACCTTATTGGAGTATTACTGCTTCCTTGAATATTTTCTGGTGCAAATTTTATCAGGTTGATAGAAGCGATATACCAATGTTTCTATAATCTCTCTATATTGCTTTTATGAAATGACGACGGAGCTTTTGATCTATAGTCATCCTGTAAAATTATTATACAATCTCTATGTTAGTTTCTGTTACTTGCTAAGTTCAGCCACAAACCATTTCTGCTGTACTAGTAAAAACACAAACCACTTCTGGTATACTAAAGAGTATAGACACAAACCAGCAGTGTGGAGAAAGTGAATACGTTTTTTTTTCACCGTAATTATATTCTTCCATGGTGGAGCGGTTAGCGTGGTGGACTTTCAGTGCGAGAGGACCATGGTTCGAATCTCACAGAAAACTTGTAATTTTTATAACTTAAATAATATCTAATAAATTCAAAGATTGTATATCAGATAAAAGTAGTACCTCGTGGCTTGATGGTTAGTGCGTAGGACTGTCATGCCGAAGGTGTGGGTTCGATTCCCAGCCGTGCCACCTAAAAACAGAAATGTTTTATTCGAGGTACTGCCTCTTGCGAGGAACTGACAAATCCTCCAAGAGTATACTTGTCATGAAAAAGTGCTTCTCATTTACCCTGAGGCCACACGAGCCAGTACTGGCTAGCCAGTCGCAATACACTCACATTTTTTTGCTAACACATACAAACCTGAGCAACTGGCTCGTCAACTGGCTTGCCTTTTTCGTAGCCAGTTGGGAAGCCAGTAGAGCAGCCAGTAACAGGGTTCGGCAGTACTATTTCGTAGCATATTTGGAAAAATAGTAAGGGTATTCATGAATGTTTGAATATGAATAAAACCAGAACCACACATGTCTCATCTGGTTTTGTTGTAGGGTCTTATTTTCGTTCAAGAAGAAAGCCAAAAAAAACTGGCAAGTGAATTTATTAAAGGCTCTCCCTAACCGATGCAAAACGTTCGCCGACGACAGTTTTTTGTTGTTGTTTACCATTGTGTATCTGTCGTATTTTGTATCGCTGCGCACGAAAAATAAAACAACAGCTCTTACGATAAATATTATTTTGTGATAGAAATAAGTTTTTAGGCTCTCCAAAACCAACGCGAAACTTTCGTAATGACAACGAAACTTTTGATTTTGTTGTTTTTTGCTAGTGAAGTGATGTTGCAGGGCGTCAGTGCATTTTTATCTGCACATAAAAAGAAGTAGCATATTAAATACAACATCAATCCGATATAGTTCCATATTGTTGTTGTATTTTACATGCTTCTTTTTTTGTAAGCGAAGATAAAAATGTACTAAAAGATGAGGCTAACAACAATACGGAGTTATACAAAACTGTTGTTGCATTTTAACATGCTACTTTTTTAAGCGAAGATAAAAACGGCTAGTGACAGTTTATAACATGGCAGGCTTGAGAAGTGAGCACAGAGTATTTAAAATGCCACTCCACACCACACAGACGATAGATTGAAATGGTTCCATCTTCAGTCTTGAAAAAGTGGAAAATCGTAGTAGTTAAATTTCTTTCCTTAAAATCGGAGTAGATTTACTCCATTTGGAGTAAGATCCGAATGCTGGCCAGTAATGAAGCCAGTTTGGCATGCCGCCTACGTCACAGCATATACACGAATAGGAATTTGGCAGTTAGTATGTGTAGCAAACTGGCTAGCCAGTACTGGCTCGTGTGGCCTCAGGGTTAGCCGTTCGGACTTGTGAGTTGTAAGTCACTAGGCCCTGGTTCTCCTCGAGCTGTTGCGCCACCCAATTTATTTTTTATTTATTTATTATATCAGATAAAAACTTTCAAATAGAATATCAGAGAATTAATAAAATAAAATAAAAATATAAATAAATAAATATAAATCAATTGTGAAATATTTTTTTTTTATTTTTCCACCTTCTTCTATAAGACCTCTAAATTGAGTCCAGTAAGTGTTTTCTGGGGCAACTGAATTTAGTCCATAAAGGTCCAATAGGAGCTTAAAAAGTGCGCCCTTTCAATTCTATGGACTATTATATAATGCTTATATGATTGCAAGAGATGATTATGGGAAGTTTCTTTGGATGATTATAGGGACAAAATTGTTAGTTGGGCTGTTCGCCCCTCTTTCCTCCTACCCTTCTCACCCAGGAATTTAAAGTTCTGGCAGCTTAGTTTCCTCGTGTGAAAGGGCACAAAGTGCAACGGAACTGGCAACGGATTTTACTTAACATTACAAAAACAACATGGGATCTAGGTTTCTATCGAGGTTAATTTCAATGACTCGGAGGTGTTTTCATTCTGACCGGCAGAGGGCTATTTAAAATTGTGAATGATGTCAGCGATTTGTCAGCAGTGTTAGGAATAGATGGTTAAAGAGACAGGCTTTACCCGGAGGCCACACGAGCGAGTACTCGCTAGCCAGTTACAAATACATCGAAACTTTTCCTACTCGCTAGTCAACTGGCTTGCCTTTTTCGAAGTCAGTTGAGAAGCGAGTAGAGCGGCGAGTGATTTGACCATAGACATACTATATATGGACTGCTAGTCGAGTTTCATTTCCATACAAAAGTTGTATTAAAAGGAGCTCATATCTTCTTAGCGACTTAACTGCTTATTGGAGCAAAGTGGTAAAATATATTAATAATTACCAATGTCATCTCTTGCCACTTGGCCTAAACAAGCTTTTTATGCCATAGAAACTAAGGCCATCTTTTACTATTACTTATAAAAAACAGTCATCTGTCTTATTCAAATCTTCAATTCGATATCTTCTGACGTTTCTGAAATATTTTCTATTTTAATTACAAAAATATACATTTATTTGTAATAAATATAAATTTGTTTGTATTTCATTCGATTATTTTCATTTTAAGATGCAGTAGACAGTGGTAGTCGTTGGCTCAGGAAGTATAGATTGTGTGCTATGACAGCAAAAAACAAAAAAGAACACGGAAAGTATCCGCGATGTATTTGCGAAGATGGAGTGCGCAAAAACCGATCAAAACTAAAGAACAGACTGTGCCCAATTAACTGCCGGTTATTGTCACCCATTTTCCTATGAAGAGGGCCCCACAGGTTCCATTGATGCCACTTCATGTATTTGGAACAACTTCCGAACCAAGGAACAATAAGAATCATCATCAAGACTCGAGTTCAAGGTGGTCTATAAACCATTCCGTCTTCATGCACATACAACCGAGATGATGTTGACTGTCGCTGATTGGGTTAATGGATCCACCGAAGCCTGGGACACATGTTCGTCAATACCACACACTGGACACTTCGTAAGGAATGCCCACCAGAAAGGAAGCAAGATCTCTTCGTTCGATGTTCTCATATCTCGGCCATGAGCTTCTCGATCCTGTGACAAAACAACATGCTCGTCAAAGGCGAATCACTCATAAAGGGCCAGAATAAGGCAAATCTTCATAATGCTCAGACGTTCGACAGCGTGAAAACTATGCCTATGTCATCAAGGCTCTGTGGCACCCGAAGTTGAATCAGATAATCTTAAGGCTGTGGAAATTGGATGGTAAAACGTTTTTACTTTGAAAGAACAATATGAAATGGGAAGGAGCTAAACTCTGCGTAGTGGAAATATATTGCAAAAAGAAGCACACAGCGATGGTTACTGTGGTGCAGTTGTTCTGACATAAGAAGTCTAAGTCCAGCCGAAAGAAGGTGGAAAGAGATTGTTTCGATCCAGCCGAATCTAAGAGGCCTGATTTATCAATCACATCTAGCCATTGTGGTCGATTTGCCTCCAATGTTATTTCGTTGAAAGTAATACAAATAAAATTAAAGTACATATCAATAAGATTTAAAAATTTTATTTTGTCAACCATTTGCTTTACTTAATTAACAAAACTTAAAGCAAAAACAAAAAAAAATAAGACATGATTAAGGCTTCACAATTACAGATACTCCATAGTATTGAACTATAATTTCTTAAAGACAAAATTATTTGATTATTCTTTTTGATTTTTGTTTGCAAAGGTCTTGGTGGGTTCCAGTTGTATAAAATGCAGCGCTTCTTCTATGCCAGAGCCTTTTGATAACGGGCAGATTTTCTAATACTTCGATGTTCCTCTGAAACAAAAATAAAGAAATCTTCACCTAGAAATTTGTATTCCTGTGTTCCAGTTGTTCCTTTCACTCCGCGGAATCACAATTCAGCTGGAAAATCGATGTTCTCGACGTTCTTTTTCATTTTATCGATCTGGGCGTCTGTTATATCTAGCCAAGTTGCTGAAAAAAGGCAGAATATCAAATCAATTTAAATTATTTTTTTGTTTTCAATTGTTTTTTTCATTTTGTACACAGAAATATTAAAAAAAAGTAAGAAATATAACAAAACTTCTTTATTTGAAGGATAAATAAAATAACAAAACTACCGTCAAACCTTTGTCAAAAGCTACACCATTTTTCTGTTTTGCTCCAACTAGCGCTGTTGGCGCTTAGTGGTTGAAAATGAACCGTACTGAAGTTGGCTCCTGGCAGTCCATATATAATAGGTCAATGGATTTGACAATTATTGTATGTAGCCAACTCGCTAGCGAGTACTCGCTCGTGTGGCCTCCGGGTTAAATACAACAAATAAACCTTAGAAAAAAAGACTGATACACAGCACTGTTTTTGAACTAACCCGCAACGTTTTATTTTCACGAGGTGGTATGGGTTATGGGCGATAATAAAACGCAGCTATCTGTTATTCGTATAAAATCTTACTGCCAAATTTATTAACAAAATTTAAAGGCTTCGTAAATTTAAGATGCCTTTAAATTGCTATCTAGTGCGAAATTGGTACATATTGTAATATTTTCTCAGGTTCGTTAATAAAACTTATTTACTTTATTCAATACGTCCACTTATTTATTTCGCAAAATAAAACACTTTACTTTTCTTACTACAAACAAAACGATTTATTATTCACCACTGAATTAATTCACAAACTTTACTTTTCACTTTTATCACAACCAACTATATTCATTCACGATTAAAAACAAACTGTGTCGCTGCCGTTCAAACAAGTGCCTTTTATACTTGTTTTCCAAACTCTGGAAATAAGGAGAACGTTCTGTGTCGAGATTCAGCTAATTCGAAACCGCAGGGAGTGAGTGAGATGAGTCACTTTTCGTCGAAAATCGATTCAGCTAGCAAAAGTGAGTGAGTGAGTGAGTGAAATGAAATGTCAGATTACTCGCCAGATATTTCCACAGTGACTTGGTGTATGTGTTGGTAAATTTCCAGTTTTGGATAGGTATGTGTGCTTTCCTCAAGAATTCCTATTCATGGATAGGAATCGAAAAAAAAACAACAACGTAGATAAAAACAACTACCCTTTTCTTTACCCTGTACTGATTGTATTTTATTATCATATGCACATACATATGTATGTATATTAAATAAAATAATATTCTATTCACTTTCGACCCTATTAAACTTTTTTTTTCTCAAGGGTGAAAACTCACATCAAACTTTAATTACGACAACAAAAATTATGGAAACAAAAGATACTCCATTATTAAAGATTCCAATGTCTGCTATTACACGATGAAACTAGATGCATGCGCCTTCTTCGAATTCTTCTTTGTTTTATCGTCCACTGATTCAAGCGCTATTACACGTTGAAACCAGATTCATGAAACCAATTTGACAGTTCTCTTTATTTTTCATTTCCGAGTTGGACTGTGTCAAGATTGCCACTTTACTGCAATTGCATTAGATCTACTGCATTTTTTTCTCAGAATAAATCCACTGCCTTAATAAAATCTGCTGCGCTTGATTTTTCGAACAATAATTAGCAGGTACATAAAGTGAAAATTTGATAGGTATGTATATAGATTTACTTCCCAAAACTACAAATTTTATACAATTTAATATTTTATATGAGCTTTGACAGAACTTACGGGCTAAATTCGTAGAAATTCGTAGTTTTGGGAAGTACGCGAACAGGCATATTATTAAAAACATTTGAGCTAATTTTCATTATTTTTATTTATATTTTTCATTTTTACAATTATTATAAGGGTATTCATGAAACAGCGTAAAGTCGTCGTAAACGTTGTAAAGTTTTAAACTTCGTAAATCTGTCAAATTTTCCATACAAATTGTGACAGAATTACGAAGTTTAAAACTTTACAACGTTTACGACGACTTTACGCTGTTGCATGAATACCCCTTATATTTATTTTACTATTGAAAAAAAAGAGACTAAATATAAGTCTACTGTGAAAAAAGTTTTTTTTGCAAATTTAATGTGAAAAATTTTCAGAGAAGTGGTAACCCTGACTGTTTGTTGCGTCGATGTTTACTCCTCGCACAACGAAATCATATGTAGCAGAATACTAAAGAAACGGACAAGAGAAAAGAGAAACGTCAAATAGTTGCACCGAAAGTTTTACCCACGCGACACAGGGCAGTTTTTTTCCGTCTCATTTTTTCGATTCTTTTTTCTCTTTTGCACTTATGGTGTTCGAAAAGTTGCACGCGTCTAGTTTCATCGTGTAATAGCAGACAATGTTTACATTGTTGTATTTGTTATTTTATTTCATTTGCGTAACGAGTGTGACAAAGAGGTAGAATTTAGCTCTTTTATATTTATTCTTTGTCTCATGTTCGAAACTCGTTCGAACTTACTCATTTCACTTGAATAGCTGAATCACTTTTGCGAGTGAAATGAGATGAGTCGGCGAGTAAGGCGAGTCATCTCATCTCACTCGCTGAAATAGCTGAATCTCGGCACTGGTCTCTGCTTCCAGAACTTTCCGTAGGGGAAATTTCCCAATAATTTCCCTTCCAAAAGCTTTTATTTGACAGCTGGTAAATCTGCTATAATCCGGCAGATGGCGATTCCTTCGTTTGAGAGTTGCTATAATTATAGCTACTAAGGGTATGTTTGTACTGCGACCGTAAGCTTTATTGTGTTCGTTTGTTTGCTTTTCGGAGTCGTTATAGTTAAAATTTGGAAAGTCATTACAATATCTATAATCAATTTGCACATTTAAGCAATAACGCAACGATACAAAATATCACAGATACACAATAGATCGTGAAGGCGCTTTTTTCTTATCTGTAGTAACGTCATCACTGTAGCAAACTCACCAAAGCAATAAGAACGTTGATGAGAGAGTTGAAAAAGTTTCTGGGGCCAAACATATACGTCAAATCACTCGCTGTTCTACTCGCTTCTCAATAAATTTCGAAAAAGGCAAGCCAGATGGCATGTGATGGCCTCAGGGATAGTAACTCACTAGAGGGTACTCGCTCGTGTTGCCTCAGGGTTAAGCCTTAAGGCCTAACTACATTCAATTCACTTTTGTACAAAAGTGAAAAAATGTTTTGTCTTTTTTCATTAAACCACTCAATCCTATCTTTTATCTCAAGTTTTACAAAAGTAAAAGTTAGAGCGTTCCTAACTTTTACTTTTGTAGAAAAGTGAAACACAACTACATCTAAATAAACAGTTAAGAAACTGACTCATAGATGTCCCTCACATCGATAATAGTTGCTGAACTAGCCTATTACCTGTTTGAATGCATTCAGTTCAACTCAAATTTCATACACTTTTTCGCAGGAAGGTGTCGCTAGCATATATTTGTATTTTTCACTTTTGCACTTTTGTACAAAAGTGAAATGAATGTAGTTAGGCCTTTACATACTTCCTCGTGAAGTGAACAATCACCAGTGCAGAAATTAATTTTTTGAAATTGCTCACTTTTACAGACTTGTGAATGTGTCGTGAACGTTTGACGTTTAAAACCACAATGCCTCCAATAAGGCATTTTTTTGTAATCAAACTGTCAACTGTTCACCAAGAGTTCATTCACTTCACTTTTGTAAAAAAGTGCAAAAGTGAAAAATACAAATATATGCTAGCGACACCTTCCTGCGAAAAAGAGTATTAAATTTGAGTTGAGCTGAATGCATTCAACCACGGAATAGGCTAGTTCAGCAACTATTATCGATGTCAGGGACATCTATGGGTCAGTTTCTTAACTGTTTATTTAGATGTAGTTGTGTTTCACTTTTCTGCAAAAGTAAAAGTTAGGAACGCTCTAACTTTCACTTTTGTAAAACTTGAGATAAAAGATAGGACTGAGTAGTTTATTGAAAAAGACAAAACATTTTTTCACTTTTGTACAAAAGTGAATTGAATGTAGTTAGGCCTTTCCCGTACATTTTGCATGGGAATTGCTTGAGAACGAAGACTCTCCACACAGCTTCACTAGCACGCGTTCACAAATGAACAAAAATGCAAATTCTGTATGGATTCACGACTTGATTCACAAGTATGTACTAGGCTTAAAAGGCCTAGTGTTATCGATAATTTACATAGAAATATTAAATATTTGTTGGTAAGATAGTTTTATACAAAATGTCATCAAATATCCTGATGACGTTCTTTTCACCAAGGTCCATATGGACACACAAAAAAACGCAGCTATTTCTACAATATTTTGTATCGTTGCGAATAGGTTTTTTTTTATCGTGAAATTTTATGCAAATTTTCACAGTTTGCTGTCAGAAACCATAGAAGAAAAATTCCAAGTTTAGGAAACTTGGTGAAAAATTCACGTTACCTAGGCATAATAGCTGTGTTTATTTGCATGTCCAAATAAAATTGTGTGAAAAAAACGACAACAAAGCAAAACAATTTACATGTTAAATACAACAACAACTATGTCCATATAGAGTTAGCTAAGTCCAGATAATTAACTGGAGTTAGCTTTTGTCCCGATAAAACGGTATTGCCAGACTACCATTGTCGTTGTGTTATCGATAATTTGTATAGAAATGTCAAATGTTTGTTGGTAGGATAGTTCAGAACAAAATGGCAGACTAAGGCAAATGTTGAAATGTTCCGATGTCGTTTTTTTCGCCAAACTCCATATGGACATACAAAAAAACGCAGCTAATGTTTCGTTCCGGTTTCACGTTGGTTTGAGATATCCTTTAAATATCTAGCCGCTGTACATTCTATAAATCAATCTGGCAGTTCTGTTTATGTAATCAAACGTCATTTAAATCCATGGCGGTGAATCGTACGTAATCGTCTGTCAACTGCCAGTTTTTCCCTTTTCATACCAACAACAAAAAGGCGAAGGAAAATATTGATAGAAGAGTGTTTTTTTAAGCCACAAAAATTAGTTTTCCCAACAAATTATCCAATTAAAATTGCAAAGTGAATTGAATAGTATTTGTTTAATTAGGAAATTTGATTTGTATGTAAATGCGCTCTACGAATTCCTGAAATTGGTCTACTTTAAACTTATTGTAAGTATTTTTGTAAAACCTAGGTTTCCAACCCAACAAATTATTCGATTTGTAAACTTACATCACAATTAAGTATAAGCTATAACTTTAATTATTAATTGATTAACTGATGATAAAAAAAAGATTTTGTGAAAGAAAAGAAAAATTTATAATAATTAGGTATTAATAGGCTGAGGAGGAAAATGTTGTCAAGATTGGTTGCAGCTTGCATTAATTAAAATTCCTTATTTGTTGATTTGTTAATACGGAAATTATTTTTGTAAGAAAATTTATAAAAAATCTATGAGAATTTTCAAAGAGTTTTTCTATCTTCATCGTGAAATGGCGTTATTGAGTTTGTTCAATGATATTTCAAAATGCAAAAGGTCTTTTTTTTGGTAAAACGAAACACTTGAAGGTGTTCGCTTTCGATTCATTGAGACCCATTCTGAATCTGCAATTTTGCAGAATACTTCTATATGGATTTTTAGAGTGTTCCAAGATACTGCCCTGACGGCTTGAATATTTTCAGAAGCAAGAAGCCCCATCCGTAACAAAACCGGTCAAATTTTTATATAGCGTGGATGGCAATTATTATTAATCAATTTCCCCAACAAATGATGCAACCTAATTGTATAGGTATACACCTGAACACGATATACCAGGCAGATCATTAAGGCGATATCACTACTATCATGAACAAACAAAAAAAAAACAATTTTAGAGGTGGCTAATATTCTCCACTGGGTTTTCTCTCAATATAGGCACCAACATACCATCAAATAATAAAATGTAATATAGATACACCTAAAAGCCGCCTACGATAGAATTGACGGGTAAGACGTATGTATGTATGTTAGTAAGATAATGAGAGAATTTGGGATCGGAAATAAATTTGCACATTAATAATAATTGTTGATGGACAAGAACTTAATTCATCCTTTGGCTTTTTTATTCACTGATAGTGGCAATGATAAAGTAATTGCTTTAACACAACGAAGCCCAAAACTAATAAACAATAATTATTATTAACAAAACTTTTAAGTTACACAGTGAATGTTTTTTAAGCATTGTATCTCACGCGTGGTTATACCGACATTAAAAATTAACACAAGAACCTTGAAATTGAATTGGTGTAGCTTATTAAAGTTAATATTATTTAAAACTTTCATCGTCAAATTACCTAGAATTCGTTTATTACTTTAATAATAAAATTGTTTACCTTAAAAGGCTTTCGTTTTTATATATTTTATGTATGACTAATAGAACAAGAACCGGCAGCAAATTTTGGGGGTGAATGCATAACCAAAATATGAGTATGACGTAGGTCTGTAGGTATATGCATCTCTATATCGAATGCAAAAGCTATAGGGTAGCTATAGGTACTATAGGGCAAGTTTTGGATTCGTGCAAAAAAAAAATTCCAGATAACAATCAAACATGACATTACGATGATAGCGAACACGAAAAAAGTGGGTGGCAAAATTCTGTCTGTCTGTCTGTCCGTACCTCAACCTACAGCCTAAACCAGTGAAGCGATTTTTTTCAAACTTTGAACTTAAGGTTTTTTTGTAACTCTCCAGAGGGGAAATTGAAATTTTTTTTTTAGCTCCAAAAATAACGGTACTTGCCATACAACCGTTAAGGAAAAGCTTATTTATCTCAAGAACGGCTCCAACGATTTTGATAAAAAAAAATCAGTGTGTTATTGTAGATATGATGTACCTTTTAGTAAGAAAAAAAATCACCAAAAACATTTATTAACGGTACCTGCCATATAACGGTTTTTTTGATTGTTGATTTTCTCATTGACTGCTCATCTGATTTCAATGAAATTTTTTGCACAAAAGCTTTGTTGGAATATAATTAAAACTGTATACCAAAATTTTTGAAAAATAAATTTTGGATTTTTAAAAAAAGATTCAATTTTTTTTTTTGAAAATTCAATATTTCAAAAACGGGTTGATGAATTGTTTTGAAATTTCAGTTTTAAATGTATATTAATACATATATACTCAAAATTGGCATACCAAATTTTTTTTTGAAAAATGTTACAAAAATTTTATATATATTTTGGAAGCTTAGGAACGCACTTGCGATTTTCTCCCGCACGATTATTCAGTCGCAAAATAGGAACACGTCAGTTTAAATGTGAATAAACGTATATGACACCAAAAAATCCTACTAGGCTGTGATAACTTTTTTCAGTTGCTGCGACCGAAATTCGCAAGTGCTTTCGTAGCCTTAATCGTTGCCATTTCTCCGTAGCATGTGCGTGCATTCTCATTTAAACTCATGTGTCGCACGATCGAAATCGCAAGTGTGGTCGGTGTCTTAAAGTGCGCTTCCAATTAAAAGTAAATTACTACAAAACTCTCGATAGAGTTATGTTCAATTATAATTCCCATTCCAAACAATAACAGATGATGTGCATCATAATCTGACATCAGAAATAATGACGTCGCAATTGTGTAACAGAGACCTATATCATTCGATCATAAACAATTATTTCTTTTAGTCCAAATTCGATTATATGGATGTAAATGAAATGTGGTTTCGACAGCATAGCACGTGCTACTCAGCTGATGACGCACAAAGGACATTAACTATTTGAGAGAAGAGCTATCTGTCGTGGAGTTGCATGAATTGGCCACCAAGATAGTGCGATTTGACAACGTCATACTTTTTCTTGTGACATTTTCTGACACATAAATAAAGCTTGTTTTATTCCATTTGTAACTTATTGGTAAATATTAATTTACTTAATTCGAACCAAAATTTAATAAAAAAAATTCTACAAACTTAACTTTGTGAAAAAAGTTGTGTTTTTTTTTTAGAACACCGACCTGTTTGATAGACCTTTGGTTTGTGCTTACCTTCATTTTATTTTTAACATTTTAAAAAATTAAAGAAACAAATTATTTACCTAATCTTAAAAATAAAAAGATGTTTAACAAGTAACGATTCATTTGCTTATAATCTTATCTTGATACCTTGACCTTAAGATATTTAACTTTTCATAATATAAAGCAAACATGTTTTGAAAGACTTTAATTTCAAAATTATCATTATTTGAACATTATTGTTATATAGGGTGTGTCCCGTCTCGAAGGGGTATTTAAATATAATATGGAATAAAAAGGTCAGCGGCTGTGATGCGGTTTTATTACCAAACATTTATTTCTATCAAAGAAAAAAGATTACATAAATAATTTAAGATTAATTATTGCATTTAAAACTTACTATGGTTTTCACCTCCTTCTTTCTTGAGACGAGATTACAGTTTTACAACATTAGAAAGTTAAAGTTAACATACAGGCTTACAACATAAAAAGTTAAATTTAGGAGGTGTTCTAAAGTAGTTTGAATATAAAGCTTTAAACAAATTGCATTTAGGTTGGTGGCTGCGTTCACATGTGGAATAATTCTTAACATCCCGCCCCCCGTGAATCGCCTCACTGGCGTTCACTAACATCCAGTCTGGCTAACTTTGATGCTGGTCTCCGCAAAGGTCCTGTAGAAGTTTCAATCTCTGCTGAACGCACCTGTCCATCTTTGCCTGGGAAAGTTCTCAAGATTCTGCCACGTCTCCAACAGTTTCTAGCAATATTTGATTCACATATGATGACTAAGTCTCCCACAGCCAGGGCCGGCTCCTTCTTGTACCATTTTGTTCTTCGTGTTAAGTCTGGCAGGTATTCGGCTATCCATCTATGCCAAAAGCGGTCTTTGAGAGCTTGAGCGATTCGCCATTGTTTTCGAAGGCAGATAGGGCCATCGTCCTCAGGTCCTGGAGTCTGCGAAGAGTTGGCACATCCCAGAATGAAGTGGTTCGGCGTGAGAGGTTCTTCAGTTAAGTAGGATACCGGTATATGCGTGAGAGGCCTTGAGTTTACTATATTCTCAGCTTCAATGAGGGCGCTGCGTAAGGTGTCTTCTTTCGGTTCTATTTCCTTAAGGACGACGTGGAGTATTCTTTTTACGGATCGGACAAGTCTTTCCCAACAGCCCCCGGCACTGGGGTTTGACGGGCAGTTGAATATCCACTGAATTCCCTTGGTGGACAAGAAGTCGCCGATTGCTGAGTGATCAAACATATCCAGTTTCGTCTTCAACTCCTTTCAGCTCCGACAAAATTGGTACCGTTATCGCTCCGAATGCGTACAGGTACACCTCTTCTATTCACAAAGTTCCTTAGGCAGATGATGAATCCGTCGGTTGATAAGTCTGTGGCTAACTCCAGGTGGACAGCACGTATGGTGAGACACGTGAATAGGGCAATCCAGCGTTTTTCTCGGCGTCTTCCTATGGTCACGGTTACGGGCCCCATATAGTCTACCCCTGTAAACGTGAAAGGTCGTACAAATGGTGTCAGACGATCTTCCGGTAATTGGCCCATTTGAGGCACCTGAGGTTTTGCGTTCTGGATTTTGCACACTTGACAACTTTTCGCTATGTTTTTAACCAGAACACGAAGATGGGGTATCCAAAACTTTCGGCGAACTTCACAGAGGATACTGTCGTGGTTTTGATGATGAAACGTGTTATGAATGTTGCTCACAATGCGATTAGACAACCAGTGGTCCTTAGGAAGTATAATCGGTCTTCTAGACTGCTTAGGGAGGCAGGCGGCGTAGTCGATGCGACCTGCTAGTCGTATGACCCCATCGCTGTCCAAGCAGGGCGTAAGGTTATAGAGATGACTAGACTTCTTGATTTGTTTTCCGGCTTCGAGAGTCTGGTACTCCTCCCAGTAAAACTGCTTTTGGACCATGCGGCATAAGACGACTTCTGCATGTTCAAGTTCAGAGGCACTGAGTATTTTACGCTTGGGCCGCTTTCCCGGCGCACACAGTGCACGGAGTATCCAGGCCATGACTCGTTTTAGCTTTAAATAGTCAGAAAATTTAGTGAGATCTATTTGAGGGCTACTTACATGGAAAACATTTGCATTGGTCCTAAAGACCGTTCGAATTTCTTCCATTGGCATCGGGGCTGAATTTGCTTCATCAGGTGGTAAAGGCCACTTGGATTCATCATCTACTAGGAAGGCTGGACCTGAAATCCATTTTCCGTTTGGCAGGTAGCTTGATAAATTCTTAGAGCGAGTAGCCACATCAGCAGTATTGAGATGAGTTGGTATCCAGCGCCATTCGCTTGGGCTAGAATGTTCCAAAATTTCGGCTATACGGTGACCAACAAACGGCTTATACTTTTTCGGGTCGGCAGAATTGATCCAGGCTAGAACGGTTCTTGAGTCACTCCAGAATATACACTTTGCAGCTTTCATGTTGTGCGACTGAAGACATCTTCGGCGAAGTCGCACACCTAATACTGCAGCTTGCAGTTCCAGGCGAGGAATTGATAGAAGCTTCTTAGGTGCACATCTGGATTTGCCCGCAACAAGAGTAACGCACACTGATTGATCTTTATGAGCGAACCTCCAATAAGCAGCAGCGGCAAATGCTTCCTCACTTGCATCCACCAGTATGTGCAATTGAATGTCTGAAGTTGCATTGATCAACGGCGAGTAGCATCTGGGTAAACTAATTTGCTGTACTGCATCCAGCGTTGTGATCCATTTTCTCCAGGTTTGATGTATCTCCGATGGTATTTCATCGTCCCACTTAATATTGGCCTTCCATAAGGATTGCAACATCAATTTGGCATGAATGGTCAGATCTGCCAGCAGCCCGAACGGATCGAAGATCGACATAACTATACTGAGGAATTGCCTCTTAGTAGGATGACGTTCACCATTGAAGAACTCTGGATTGGTTTTTTGTAGGCTGATTCGGAAAGTAAAGATGTCTTCTGCTGGTATCCAGTGCATTCCCAGTATCTTCTCGGAGCTGTTGGCAAAGTCCATATTGGCAATGGAGTTCTGGTCACAATGTTCCTTCTGCAGACTCTTAAGTAGTTGTGTAGAGTTCGACGAGAATTTACGGAGTTCGAAACCACCAGCTCTATGAATCCGTATGACATCACTGGTAATAGATAGTGCTTCCTCTTCGTCAGTAAAACTGCACACAAAGTCATCGACATAATGACTTTCGATGATGACTCTGGCAGCCTCCGGACAACTATCGGCATATCTTCGGGCATTCAGGTTTTTTATGTACTCGGCTGAGCACGGAGAGCATGTAGCCCCAAATACCATAACCTTCATCACATAGGTGTCTAACTCACCGGAAGCATCACTTTTCGGCCATAGAAAACGTTGTGCATCCTGATCTTCTCTTCGTATGGCGATTTGGTGAAACATTTCACTGATGTCGGCACACACCCCGATTGGCTTCTCTCGAAATTTATGTAGAACGGACAACATGTCTTGGCATTGTTCTGGGCCTCTGAGTAAGGATGAATTGAGTGAAATCTCTCCAACTGCGGCATCAAACACCAAACGAAGTTTTCCTCCTTTGTGTGAGTTACGTACACAAAAATGTGGTAGATACCATGTCCTTGGCCCCCTCACTTCAGCTTCAGCGACAGATAATTTGCGTGCGTACCCCTTCTCGATGTAACTATTAATGATGGCTTCATACTCGGCAGCGTATGAAGGGTCCTTCTTCAATGATCTTTGAACGGCGACGAGGCGTTTCTTGGCCATTGATAAGCTGTCAGGTAGTACAATTCCATCTGCTTTCCAAAGAAGTCCGGTTTCGAAACGATTCGGCAATTTGTTAGTAGTGGCTTCTAACAATTGTCTGGCTCGCCCATCATCTCGAGATTCTGGAATATTGTGTGTTGACACAGGATCCATCTTTTCTTGCAGGAAGTAATCGGTGACTAACTGTGACAGCTCATCCTGGTTGTTGTTTTCATCAGTGATTTGGAAAATATAGTTGTTATCTTTGTCCAAGTCTCGATCTGAAGAACCGTATACCACCCATCCAAGTAAAGTTTCCACCGCCACTGGACCTTCAGGTCTACACAGTACCGATGCACTGTTTCCGATAATCAGTCTCCAGTTATCTAGTCCTATCAAGATTTGTGGCACAGCATTTTCGTATGTGTTGATTGGCAGAGACTTGACATCGTTTTCTTTTGACAGCTGCTTCATGTCCATTGTTTGCATTGGTAGTGAAAGATTGTTGTGGGTACGAACATTTTTCAGTTCATAGCGCTTACTTCCTTGTTGAGTTCCACTTATTTCCAAGTTGACCAGGCTGGACGGCTGCGATGTTTCTCTTTGTCCAATCCAGGTTAACGACATCGAGTGACTCTTGCCCCTCAGACCAAGTTCTTTAACGATATTGTCGTTAAGAATAGTAACCGATGACCCGTCATCTAAAAACGCATATGTGCTAACGGCACCCCTAGGTCCGTACAGCTTGACAGGCAAAACTTTGAACAAAATTTTCGTCGTAGTAGTCGTATTGGCATGAAAATTAGAATCAATATTTTTGTTTGTTGGCTGTGTGATATCTGTCGTACGTTTCTCGTGGAGCAGGCTGTGGTGATGTCGATTGCAATTATCCTCGTCACAGCGTTTCTTCTTTTCACACTTCGAAACTCTGTGGCCTTGCCTCAAGCATGCAAAGCAAACTTCCTTTTTCTTCACCAGATTCCAGCGCTCCTGCACACTACGTTGTTTGAATTCTGGACATTGGGGTAAGTTATGTGATGCGGAGCACAGAATACAGCCTTGGATCTTGCTACCATCTTTGCTTCCATCCTTCGTGTGGAAAATAGAATGCTTCTCTTGTTTACTGCTTCTAGGTTGGTGCCCGTTTGCTGTTCGTTGTGAGAGATGCAAGATGTTGGCGTATTTGGCATATCCCTTCAACCATACAACAAAATCTCTCATGCTTGGATAGGGTACTATTCCATCGGAAACCTGCATCCATTCCAGCTGTTTGAATAGTGGTAGTTTGGACACCAACCCATCCAGTAGCATAGGATTCGCTAGATGTTGCTCGCTACCCAGCGAGTCGAGCAGTGTGTATAAGTTTTGCACTTTCGTCGCAAATGGCATCACTAGATCTAACCTATTATCTGGAATAATTGACCAAGATCTTACCTTTTCCAGTTGGCTTCTTATTAAGCGTTCGGGGCGACCAAAGACGGTTTCCAATTCTTCGATTACAGCTGGTACACATCTGGGATGAATTAGGATATTTTCAACCGCTCTCCTTGCCTCATTCCTCAGACTCTTTTGAAGACGCAACATGTTTTCAAGTTGGGTGTAACCAAATGCCGCTGTAGACTCGTTGAACGAAGCGATGAACATCGGCCATTCTTCGGGCAGGCCACTAAACGTCGGAAGGTCGTGTAGCTTTGGTCTATGTGGCACGTAGGTTTGATTTGACGACGGCTCATGGTTGGCATAAGGTTGAAATGGCAACAACTGCCCACTGTTGGTTGCCTTCGATGGTTGGATGACTTGGTAGGTGTATGTAGGCTGTGGCTGGACGTTGGGGTACGATACACCTGGCTGGCTCTGACTGGTGGGGTGTCGGTTGGCTGTTGGCTGCATCACGGGATGTCCACACGATGTTGGTTGTTGTTGGCAAACAATAACTTCATTGATCTGTGGTTGACTAGTCGCATATACGTAACGCGTTGCTGGTTGCATCTGGCAGACAACCTCTCTGTTTCTTGTTGACTCCTCGGAATAACGAATTGGAGGTTGCCTTTGGCTGTCAGCAAACACACTATACCTTTGCGGATTGTACGGCACGTACGACAGCGGTTGCGTTTGCTGCATGGCCCCAGCACCTGTTAACCTTGGCTGGATTGATGAATAGCTACTTGGGAGTTGCGCCTGGCTGGTAACAACACCACTTAGCTCTCGACGACTTTTCGTGCTAGGGCGGTGAGATGGTAGTTGTGTCTGGTGGTCAGCAGTACCACTGATTGGCTGTATTATTGATGAGTAGTTCAACAAAGGCGACGTCTCCCTGTCCACCATAGCACTTAGCCCTTGATGAGTTGGTATATTGTCAGAAAATAGCTGTGTCTGGCTGACGACAGAATTCCTGACTTGCTGGCTGTACACTTTGTTCAAGAGAGACGGTGTATAATCCACGAAAGGTGGTTGTATCTGGCTGGCAGCGGCACCCCCTACTGGCTGATGGCTAAATGTTTTGTTCAATGGCGGCGGTGTGTGGCCGACAGAGCCACCATCGAACCTTTGGCTTATTATAGGATTGTCGAGAGGTGGTTGTGTCTGACTGACAGAATCGCCTCCGACTATAGTACCATTGACTGGCTGGTCACCTGGTGAATTCAGTGGCGTTTGCGCTTGGCATGCACCTTCGCCAGTGAATTCTTGGCTTTCTACACTATTTGGCTGTGGCTGGACCTGGCTAGGAGCAGCACCACTAAACTCTAGACGTATTAAATCATTCGTTGTTGGTTGCGTTTGGCTAGCACCAACACCACCGACCGGCTGGCCAGCTGGATAATTCTGCTTGCAAGTCACACCACCAACTTGCTGGCTAGATGGAGATTTCGATAATGGCTGAGTGTTATTGATTTCTCCGACTGAGAGATCGAAATCTCCAAGCCTTACTGGTGGGACTCCCTTTGTAGTTCGTAGGCTCTTTCTCACCTCGTGGTCGTCGCTCGACTCTGCCTTGGTTGTAGTTGCAGGTGGTGAGTGGAACATATCGACGTTAAACTATTTATTTTGTCACAAAAAACAAAGAACAAATTTTCGTCTGGACAATAAAATGGCGACTCGGCTGAGTGGCGATGGCTATCGCACGTGGTTAAGTAAAATTTGTCCGGATAGTAAAATGGCGACTCGGCTGAGTGGCGATGGCTATCGCACCAGGCCTAAAATAAATTTTTCTCCGGAAATTAAAGTGTCGACTCGGCTGATTGGCGATGGCTATCGCTCAGGACACAAAGTGAAATTTTCTTCGGAAAAATATAATGTCGACTCGGCTGAGTGGCGATGGCTATCGCTCCAAACATAAAATAAAATTTGTCCCGTCTCGAAGGGGTATTTAAATATAATATGGAATAAAAAGGTCAGCGGCTGTGATGCGGTTTTATTACCAAACATTTATTTCTATCAAAGAAAAAAGATTACATAAATAATTTAAGATTAATTATTGCATTTAAAACTTACTATGGTTTTCACCTCCTTCTTTCTTGAGACGAGATTACAGTTTTACAACATTAGAAAGTTAAAGTTAACATACAGGCTTACAACATAAAAAGTTAAATTTAGGAGGTGTTCTAAAGTAGTTTGAATATAAAGCTTTAAACAAATTGCATTTAGGTTGGTGGCTGCGTTCACATGTGGAATAATTCTTAACAGGGTGTTTTTGTTTTTCATAAAATACATCAAAATGAAAGAGCATGTAGGTTAAGTTGAAATAAGAAGAAGGGGGCCTATTTCCCTCGTTAAAGTGGGATGGGAAGTTATAAAAATTCATTGTTTAAAAATAGAAAACAAAATCCTTGCTTTAGATTTTTTAAACCCTAAAATTATTAATAGTTTTTTTTTAAAGAATTTATCTTTTGAAGTCATAGTTTTAAAGAAAAAATATTTGAAACTAATTTTTTTTGTTTCAAAATTGTACAATTTTAATACTTTTTGGTTTCTTATATTCAACTGTCTTCCTTTTTTAGTACCTACTACCCTATTTAGTACGTTCAATTCAAACCGTAGTTTTTGTACAAAAAAAAAAAAAAAAACAAATTGGATTTTTAGTTTTCTCGTTCCTAAAAGACAAAAACAAAAAGTATCCAATCGCGCATCCCCTTCCCCAGCATTCACAAACAACGCCCAGTACCCTCCTTATACCCCCAATGTACTTACTAACCAAAATGATGGAACTTTTGCGAAACACCCTGTTTACATTGAAATACAACCTTTTTTTTATCAAAAAAACAAACAGAATTTTTGATTTTCTCTTGTTTAATGTCAAAAACAAGATTGTTTTTAACAAGGCTCTAGAAAGGTGTTTATAGAGGTGCAGGGAAATAACTTCAAATGGGAAAAAGCTTCACCACTAGTGGGAAATAATTTCCCTTTTTTGAAGTAAACTTATTTCCCACTAAAGGTGAGTAATAATTTCATCAGAAATTTGTGTGAAGTTATTTCCCACCTATGAAATAATAAAAATTACAAAAATTTAAATTGCGTTTTAAATTTATATATTTTTTTTTGCATATATTCATATTTTTTCAAGTAATCAAATGGCATACGTTTTTTTTAGCTCTAAGTAATTTATCAGGCTGTTTATACAATTAAAAGAACGATTTAAATGCTTTTTATACTTTTTCTATAATTACTTGAATATTTTTTAAAGTTCTTAAGCCCCACACAACTTGAACATAAGAGCAAGTACGTGCTTGTTTGGGGTACACTCATTCATTCATTTATTCATGATGCTCTGTCATTTCCCTTAGTCCACAGACTTAAATTTCAATATATATCAATTCATGATACCAATAAGCTCTTTAGGCGGTTGTAAGTATACATGCGATTTTTGTTGAATGAATGAGCACCAGTGTTATTTTACATTATGTTTTTGGTCTCCTTTTCGAAAAAAACAAGTTTGTCAAGTCAACGAAAAGTTGCTTTCCGTACCATCAGAAGTGGAACACACCCATAATGTAATCATCATCTATCACCAAATGTCAGTTTTACTTAAACCGTACGAAACCGAGCGAAAACAAGAAATTCATATGACGCGCACATAATTGCGAAGTGGAGCTTTTCGTTTAGTTTTCGTTAACTTTTGCCGTCGGACGTAAGTGAGCTCGCCGACCGCTCTTTCGTAAGTGGGCGAATGGTTTTATGTATGAGCGAAGTAAAATATTTAATTTTCTTTTAATTAATTTATATGTCCCTGATCACACGTGAATAAAATATTTGAAAATATTCGGTGTAGAAAATTGACGTTCTCTTTTGTGTTGCTTCTCCTATCCAATCCAACCAATCAAATCGTGTCTTTCATTAAGAAAATAGGAAAAACACAAAGAGGAGAACAAAATCTGCAGAATAATTTTCTTCACATCTGAACACTTTCGTTCTTCACGTGTACGCAAGCACTGTGTGTGCTAATCACATCGAATTTTAGTGGTTTCGCAAAGTAAATAATTAAAAGTCTGTCACTCCTTGATGTGAATAAGTATGAGAAAATTAACTTTGAACAACAAATTATTTACATTCTGTTTTCCACGTTAAACCACTTAAGTGTATTATGGGTGACTTATGAAATTGACGTTTCGGAAAGCTTTTGACATTAGCTTCCACCAGCTTCCGCTTATTCTAGTTCTACCTAAAGTGAGGTGCGCTTGGGAGTGCTCAGGAGCGCACCTCACTTCCGAAGAAGAAGAAAAGACGAAACGAATCCTGTAAACACCCCTCAAGCAAATTCATTAACCCACCTTTGTGGGTACTACTTGGATCTTTAAAAAATGAGTCGCATGGGGATTCTATTTTTTCCCGTGCGCAAACAAAAATCTGTGCAAATATTCTCGCATGTCAAAAATAATTGAGGTGAAATGCTAAATTAATTGTTTGCGCGATTGGCTTACAGTTTCATACAAAATAAAAACCATTGCTGTCATGGAATGTCATGCAAAACAATGAACCGGCAAAAGTGTGGTGAATAAAATATTTTTTTTTTGGATGGTCTTCCTTTGTCTGTAGTTGTTGGTTGTTGCTTTTAGGTTTCAGTACTTGATAAGTATGGTGAATTTTGTATCTCACAATACATGCGCAAGCGGGTCCGCGGTGATTCTAATTTCCATACTAACCCGAGCAGTAAAACGTAGTTTTGAGGATCCATATTTGGATCCGAAAACATAGTCGTTCATACCACAGTACACAAATCTAAGGTATTATACTGCACAGGTTGTCAGTCGAAAATAAAAAATGGCTGTGAGCGTGAGGAAGAAAACACGTAAAAACAACAACAAATTAAAAATGAAATTGTCAGAAATAAAAATGGCTGGGGGCGTGATGACTTAAATACACGTAAAAACAACAACAAATACTGACATTTGACACAAAATTTTGATATATGCGCTGAAGAAACAAAAATCAAAACTCCAATGATATTACCTTTAATATGTGTAGGTACTGTGGTTAATACGTTGTTCACTGCGTTTATGGATTCAAAACGGACTTCTTTGCTTGAAGGGCAAAGCCGTATTGCTGTCATAAAACTTTAAGCTAAAACTATAATGCTCGGAGGGGCACTTAAGTGGTCGGAAGAAAACAAGCGAGTAAACGGAAAGCATTTGACGCGACTATAATTGCGGAGTGGAGCGTTTCGTTAAGTTTCGTTCAACTTTGGTTACGGAAGTGAGGTGCGCTCAGGAGCTCAAGAGAAAGATGATAGTTACGTTATGGGTGTGTTCCCCTTTTCTCGGTACGGAAAGCTACATTTCGTTGGTTTTTGACATTAGCTTCAGTGCCCTTCCGACTATTATAGTTCTACCCTGAAAACAATTGACCGCAATTGCTCTGCGTGAGATAAAGTGTGGTGAATAATAAATGTAAACAAAAATATATATTCACCCACAGCATTATTTGGATGGAAAAACCATTTTGCATGCAAATCATTTTGTATCCAAAATTAATTATTTTTCATTTTAGGCCTATAATTTATTAATAGCCTTTTCACACCGAACCCAAAACGCGGTTTTCGAGAAAATATCGGTTTTGGAGAAAAACCTAATCGAAAACACAAGTTTTATCATACATTTTTTGTAGCTTCAGGTTTTCGTAAAACACGGAATCGAAATCTTATTGGAATTCAGAGATAATCAAAACAAACATACCTTTCAATGGGCACGTACCGCTGGTTATTCTCAGTTATCCGGATAGCTTTGTGTTGTTGTAATCCCTTGTTAAAAAACAGCTGATAACAGCTGACGCAACAACAACTCAAGTTATCTCAAAATTTTTGGGATAGCTAGATAGCATAGTCCCCTTTCACACGAAGAAACAAGTTGCTGGAGATTTTTTTGACGTTTTCTTTAAATCTCCTTAAAAATCTCTTGTACCTTTCACACAAGGAAACAAATCTCCAAGCAATTTTTGAAATTTCCTTTGAAAGTCTATTGGTTGAACACTCCTAAACCTAGATGTGAAAGGAAATGTCAAAAAATCTCCTCAAATCCTCGACCGGGGAGATTCTGTTCGCCCCTCTTTCCTCCTGCCCTTCCCACCTAGGAACTAAAAGTTGCTGGCAACTCAGTTTCCTCGTGTAAAAGGGCACATAGCGAATAAACATTGGGCGCGTTCAATGTTTGAATGGATAGCCTATCTAGGATAGCTTTGTATCCATGGCCACGTTCAAACAGCGAACTAAAGCGATCTGGATAGGTTTGTGTTGTTGTAATCCCTTGTTAAAACACAGCTGATGACGAAACAGCTGTTGGCAGAAAAGAGATCCCAAGCTATCCTAAAAATTTTAGGATACAAAGCTATCCTATGAGAAATGTCAACAACAGCTGACTTGCGTTCAAACACATACATGGATACAAAGCTATCCTAGATAGGCTATCCATTCAAACATTGAACGCGCCCCATGATGTGTTTGAACGCAAGTCAGCTGTTGTTGACATTTCTCATAGGATAGCTTTGTATCCTAAAATTTTTAGGATAGCTTGGGATCTTTTTTCTGCCAACAGCTGTTTCTTCATCAGCTGTGTTTTAACAAGGGATTACAACAACACAAACCTATCCAGATCGCTTTAGTTCGGTGTTTGAACGTGGCCATTGGAACGCGAGGAATGAGTTCAGCGCCTATTGAAGTGTCAAAAAAGAAACTGATGGGATGCTTTCAAAAGAAATTGAAAACAGCTGACGAAATTCTGTCATATCAAATATAAAAATTCGAATCTCAAAATAAAATAAGGGTATTCATGAAACAGCGTAAAGTCGTCGTAAACGTGGTAAAGTTTTAAACTTCGTAAATCTGTCAAATTTTCCATACAAATTGTGACAGAATTACGAAGTTTTAATCTTTACAACGTTTACGATGAGTTTACGCTTTTGTATGAATACCCATAATAATTTATTTAAAATTAATAAATAATTGTGTGTGGTAACTCAAATTGTTCATATGGATCCTATTTATTTAATAAATCACCGTTTTTATTTCCAAAAAATCAAAGAAAATAAAGAAAATTCTGCGTGGTTTGTATGAAAAAACTGGAATGTCAAACGAAAACGTGTAATATTCAGTGTGAATGGTTTTCGAGTTTTTGAAATGTTTTCGCCGAAAACCGGTTTTGGGGTTTGATGTGAAAAGCCTATTATAAAGAGTTCGTTAATTACTCAATTTGTAGATGATGAAAGTAACGCCAATCCTATCATGAAGAAGAAAAACACAAACAATAAGAGAATTATTGTTAACAAAATAATTCTCTCGTTTTTTTTATTTTTCTTCTTAATATTCGTATACTAGCCAGACCACGGGCTCTCTATTAATTTCTAGCTGCATTAATTTAAGCAAATTCCCCCTAGAAGAATTATAATTTGCAGTGTTTTGTGATGCAAATTCTATTGGTGTTGATATTCATTGACAAAAATATTGAGTCTTAGAAGGTTAACAGCATCTAACTGATAAACCCAACTGTCTTGCCTGGGCGAAACGCACTTAGACTAAAGGTCATACAAATCTTTAAAACCTATGACGGTGTCCACATTGGGTATGAAAAAGTGGATTTTTAATGACTTCAGTATTCACATCTCACTTCAATGAAGGAGTGGGAGCGAGATATGAATACTGAAAAGTCATTAAAAATCCACTTTTTCATACCCAATGTGGACACCGTCTATAAGTCTATCTTCATCGGTAGAATTTATTAGGTAAGTTCTTATGCTAGGTTTCCACTTGTCATTTACCAACTGACCAAAGACGCATTTTTGCGTCATTTCACAAAATGACAAGGGGAAATACTCCAAAATTGGTGGTCTTTGAGCTGACAAACACTGTTTGTCAATGAAAGACAACAAATTTGAAAGACAAGTGGAAATAGCTCAATTGGCAAACGAAATGTCACTTTGTCTTTAACTGACAAAGAAAATTTTGTGGCAACGTGTTTTGATTCTTTGTCAATGAAAGACACAAATTTGACAGCTGCTTTAATAATAATCGAATTTGAATGTGATTTCAAAAAGTGAAATTGAAGTGAAAAAAATATTACAACACAGGTCCAGAAACAGATTTTGTACCCAGCATTCAGGTTTTTTTCGTTTTTTGTTTTCCTCTTGCTCCTGAAGTTCTATTTCTGTGCCAACAAGCACCTTAAATGAGGCAAGAACAATAGGGCTGTTCCTTTACTTTGAGTTTCTGTGCATTTCTGCGCATTTTAGTCCAAAGTTCTGTCAAAGTTCATATAAAAAAAATTTGTTGACACAAGTTTGGACCAAAAATCACAGAAATTCAAAGTAAAGGATCAGACCTAATTTGTTTTCTTATATAGCCTATTGAATAGACCGGAAAATGAGAGGTATAAAGGAACAACTACGTGCAAGGGTTTTTATAATTGAATATGTTTGTTTGGCCCATAAGCATGCTTAAAACCAAAAATGCTACTAAATTCACCCATGCGTTTCTGAGAGAATGGTCACACTGGCCACTTTTCAATATTTTTGGTATAACTCGAAAACTAAGCGGAATTTGACAATTTTACATATAATACTTTTTGTTCAAAATTAAATTTTCTATTGGAATGGATAGTTCAAAAAATTTTACGAAAAAATTTAAGCAGGAAAAGTTAACAAAAACCAACTTAAAAAAAAATCAAAAATCAAGGATATCAAAATTTTTTAATAAATTGTGCATAACTTTTTTTGAAGCAAAGATAGGGTCAATACGTGCACAGACAAAACAAGGTAGAGACTAAAGGCCTTAATATGGCATGTTCAAAAATTAATATTTGTTCAAAATAGTCAGAGATATTCCCATTCAAACCTTATCATTTCTTATAATTTTTCTCAGTTTTGGCCCAAAAGTCCCTTTTTCGGTACAATATGGCAAATTTCACTTTCGTAAAAATGTTCGAAATCAAAATTTTGATATAATATGACATTAGAACCATAGAGAATTTATAAAAAGGATGTAAGTTCGTAACTTCGTTTTTCGGCTGTTTTTAAATGCGTTCAGACCTACAGACCAAGCGGCAGGAAAAGTTAACAAAAACCAACATAAAAAAAAATCAAAAAATCAAGGATATCTAAATTTTTTTCTAAATTGCGCATAACTTTTTTTGAAGCAAAGATAGGGTCAATACATGCAGAGAAAAAATAAAGTAGAGACTTAAAGCCTTAACATGGCATGTTCAAAAATTAATATTTGTTCAAAATTGACAGAGATATTCCCGTTCAAACCTTATCATTTCTTATAATTTTTCGCAGTTTTGGCCCGAAAGTCCCTTTTTCGGTACAATATGGCAAATTTCACTTTCGTAAAAATGTTCGAAATAAAAATTTCGATTTAATATGACATTAGAACTATAGAGAATTTATAAAAAGGATAAAAGTTCGCAATTTCGTTTTTCGGCTGTTTTTTAATGCTTTCAGACCTACAGATCGAACGGCTGGTCCGATTAACATAAGATTTGGTACAAGTTGCTAGGAACGTTAGCTTTTTCATAAAGTACCAACAAATAGGCTTTCGGCCAAAAACTGTGAAAAATGATAAGAAATGGTAAAGTTTGAATGGATATATCTCTGTCAATATTCAAATAATATGGCCTTTTTAACATGTCATATTAAAGCCCTTAAACTCCAGTTTACTTTGTTTATGCATGTCTTGAGCGTATCTTTGCTCCGAAAAAAGTTATGCGCAATTTAGAAACAAAATTAAAACTCTTTGATTTTTCGATTTTTTTTATGTTGGTTTTTGCTGCTTAAATCTTTTTAAGACATTTTTCAAACTATCCATTTCGGTAGAAAATTTAATTTTGAACAAAAAGTATTATATGTAAAATTTTCAAATTCGGCTTAGTTTTCGAGTTATACCAAAAATACTGAAAAGTGGCCAGTGTGACCATTCTCTCAGAAACGCATGGGTGAATTTAGTAGCATTTTCGGTTTTAAGCATGCTTATGGGCCAAACAAACATATTCAATAATAAAAATCCTTGCATGTAATTGTTCCTTTTTAAAAGGTCTATTCAATAGGCTATTAATGACACAAGTGGAAATGAACTGGCAATTGTGTCGTTGAAAGACCAAATCATGATCTGTCAAACTGTGTCAATTCAAAGACAAGTGTGCTTGTTAAAACCGACCGCTAGAGTCGCAAACCTTTTGGAAGCTTGTGTATGTGTATTGTAATGACTTCGAATTTGTACTATAAAAAATGAAACTATGAACTATGACAACTCTCGAATGAACTATAACGACTCTCGAATGAACTACAATGCCTCTCGAATGAAGAACACCATCTTCCGGATTAAACCTGATACAAACCAACCTACAGAAGGTGTGTTTTTTTTTGCAAGCCCGGGGGAATCGGATGAAAAAAACGACATCGGGGCTAAGCGACGCCATTACAGAAAAAAAATGGAGTTTCCATACAAACTATCGATAACATGTATGAAATTCATGTCGGTAACACAGTTTTTGTCTGGGCTTAAGTTAAGCGCCGAAAATTCTCTAAGATTTGCAAGGCCCGAATGGGCTTTTAAAATGTAAATTGTTTAGCCCCGACATCGTTTTTTTCGTCCAAGCCCATTCGGGCAAGGAAACAAACACAGCTAGAGAGCTTTCTTAAGCCTTAGAGCTTTAGTGAATAATGTCAAAATAAAAGCTTAAGAAAGGGAAATTATAGGAAAGCTCTAGAAGCAGATACCAGAACATTCTACCAATTTTCAGAGTTTGTCAAACAAGTATAAAAGGCACATGTTTGACCGGCAGTAAAGTAAAGTTTGTTTTTAATCGTGAATGAATAAGGATGGTTGTAATAAAAGTGACAAGTAAAGTTGGTGAATAAATTTCAATGGTGAACAATTAATTGTTTTTTAGTAAGAAAAGTATTTATTTTGTGAAATAAATAAGTGGAGAATTTAAATAAAGTGAATAAGTTTTAATAACGAACCTGAAAAAATATTACGGTATCTTTTTGTTTATGGCATTTTGTCTAGTTGTCTACCATATCTTGATTTCAGACTTTAAACTTCAAATTGTCACGATCCAAATTAAAAAAATTGAAGTTTTCTTCTTTAAAATTTTATTGAATTTTGCCAAGAATTGAGCAAATCAGAATACACGAATCTCATTTTAAGCTGACTTTTTGTTTGCATATAAAGGCCCGCTTTTTTCACTTTCATCAGATTCTTTATTTTATAAAACCCTTTGATTTTTACTAAGGGTATTCATTCAACAGCGTAAACTCGTCGTAAACATCGTAAAGTTTTAAATTTCGTAAATCTGTCAAATTTTCCATACAAATTGTGACAGAATTACGAAGTTTAAAAGTTTACAACGTTTACGACGACTTTACGCTGTTGTATGAATACCCTTACTATTTAGTCACTTGTAGGCGTATTATTGTACTAAAAAAACGGTTTTGTAAAAGTAACAGAATTTAATTTCGAAATTTACATGAATTTTCTGTCAAAAAGTGCCTTTTAGACGGTGATGTTCATACCAGCTTAACTTGAAGCGATTCATTTTGACGTCTCTCTTTTTTATCTCATTCCTATTTATTGGAAGGAAAGAGATGGCGAGGTGAGGCAGACATTTTCAAAAAATTTAAAAACTTCAGCCTCACTTGGCCATCTCTTTCTTTCTAAGAGATGAAAGTAAAATACAAATACAAATAAGATACGTCAAAATGAGTCACCTCATGTGAAGCTGGTATGAACACCGTCTTAAGAATTAAAAATTTTAATATCAAATGACACAAAAGCTTCATTCTTTATCCTCCAAATCTGATCCGGATTAGATAATCATAATAAAACAAACAGGATCCCAGTGCGACAAGAGTATTATTTACCTATCTCTGTTTATCCTTTTGCTTCTGTATTTTTTCTATACTCTATTCTCTATTTTCTTCCTATTTTCAACACAAAAAAGCCATCTACACGTCGGAGAAAAAACTAATTGCAAGAAAATGCTAAGGGTTTGTGGTCAGAATGGATTTGTAAATTGAAATCTAAAATCAAAGTAGGATTTTGTGTTGTTTTTGTAATACATGTATTTTCGTATGCAAATCCAATCCAGATCAGATCTGGCGAAAAATAAAATACAGCTAATAAAGATTACATAATTAATGAAAATCGTGAATAATAAATTGAATTTATATCCACTAAAAAAAGATTAAAAAAAAAATACCGTTAGTTAACTCTCAAAAATGCGTTTTTTTTTTTTCAAAAGAGTGAAACCTCTGTGATCCCCCTGTATACGGCCTTGCGTGTAATTAGATTGCTGCAATTTTTCGAACTACCACCAAACCATAGAAGAAGAAGTAAAGGAAGTGGTGTATATCACATATACAGTGTACGTGAGTGAAGCAGCAAGAATTGAAAAAAAAAACATTGAGATTCATCTGTCATTTTGCCGAGCTGAAAGGAAGTGTTTTGAGATTTCAATTTGTTAAACAAGTGAAAAAGTTTATTTAAACTAAATAAAAAAGTGAAATAAAAGTTAGAATAGTGAATACTATCAATAATTTATTTAAAAAATATAAAACAACATGTGGTGGCTAAGTTAAATCCTCTAAAAACGCCTATACTAAGGAGTATACAAACATTTTATTTTACAAGTTAATTTTGCCTGATATTTTCAAATAAAGTACCTAACGTGAAGTGATGTTTTTTCGGTAAATAAATTATCTAAATACTTTAAAATTAAGATTTTATAGCAATTTGCTATAAAAATAACAAATTTGTTGAAAACAAAAATATACTTTAATCCAGTGATTTCGTTGAGACTCATCTGTCAAATGAGAAATTCTCGCACAGGGTCGATCTAGTTTTTTTTTGGTGGTAGCAAGGTGCTCAAATCCGTTTAGCGCCCGTAGTGCAGAGTTATTTTTTAACGCTTTAAATAAAATATTTTTAAATGGGTAACAGCAGACCTCTATTTATCTTGTTGGATTTGTATCTTCGTCAAGAAGTGTTTATTTCGGTTTAAAAGTACGCTACCATAAAAAACATCACTTTATTAAGTAGAATATGAGAGAAAACTTACCTGTGAAAAGAAAAATTTGTGCACCGTATTTTAGGCGTTTTTATATATATGATTTAATGCAGCACCACATGTTTTTTATATATTTCTTATCAATAAAGTTTTTCAAAGTATTCACTATATAAACTTTCATTTCACTTTTTTATTCAGTTCAAGAGGCTTTTTCACTATTCTTATGATGCAAAATCTCTGTACACTTTTCTACAGCTCGGCAAAATGGCGGAAGCATCTCAATTGTTTTTTTCTTTTTTTTTTTTAATCTGGCTTCCTTTGGGCGCCCCAGCCTTCAGCCGTGTAACTGCACTGCGACCCTGGGGCAATGCATTTATGTTTGTGTATTTTGAAAAATGCTTCACTGTTTCCACGATATGCCAGTTCCTTAACTTCTTTTTCTTTGCACCAAACTCAAAATAGAGATTGTCATTTATGACAGCCCACATGACATATCAGCCACAATTTGAAAATACCAAACACTCTGAAATAAACGATGGACGAAACGATTGCTGTTGAGTTAAATGACCAATTAACGATCACGTTAACTATAATCGTTTTGGCGATTATTATTAAAAAAAAAATCCAGAAAACACCCAGAGTTCCTAGCGCTAAAGTAAATAATTTCATAAATATATGAGTTGATGAGAACCAAGACTCACCACGTCCATATTAAAATATGTTCAAAAGATGAATGTTTTTCTGCAGTCGCACGTACTTGCTCTTATGTTCAAGACACTGCGGTTTTTAGAAAATTGTATATAAAAACATGGAAATTATGAGAGAAAAATGTAGAGAAGCATGAAATACGACATTTAAATTGGCTAAAACAACTCCTTTGACCGTTTGAGGTGGTAATAAAGAATGCCATCTTAATTCTTGATTGAATATGATTGTATGGGAAAAAAAAGTTAAAATCGTTGGAGCAGTTTTTTAAAAAAATTATTTTTCATATATAAAATTCTTAAAACATTTTTAAGAACAAATTTTGGTATGCAAATCTAAAGTATGTATTTATGTTTATATAAAAACTAAATTTGAAAAAAAATTATCAACCCGTTTTTGAGATATCGAATTTTCAAAAAAAAAAATTGAAACTTTTCTTAAAAATCCAAAAACTTTTTTTTTTTGAAAATTTTGATATGCAATATTATTTAATCTTATCTGAAATTTGTATATAACAAAATTCATCTAAATCCTTTGAGCCAATAACGAGAAAACTCAAAATAAAAAAATACGTTCTATGACAGGTACTATTAATAGTTGCGAAGTGTAGAATTTTATAATTTTTGATAGTAGATCGTACTAATTTTAGTCTATGAAAAAAGTTTAATCAAAATCGTAGGAGTCGTTTTTAAGCAATAAAATATTTTCATTTGCGGTTTTTTAACTTTTGTATGGAAGGTACCGTTATTTTTTCATAAATGTAAAATTTGTTCAAAAAATATTTTAGAGAGTACTAAAAAACTCTTAAATGTCGTATTTCAAAAAAATCGAACTTGTCGTTTTCGAAATATTTGATTTTCAAAAAAAAATTTTAAACATTTTTTAAAAATCCAGAAATATTTTTTCAAAAATTTTGGTAAACAAAACTATTTATATTTATTGGAAGCTTCTGCATAAAAAAAATAATTGAAATCGGTCTTACCGTTTTGAAGAAAATCAAAAATTAAAAAAATGGTTCTTTAGGAGGTACCATTAATAACCATTTTTGAAAAATGGTTTTCCACCCAAAGAAAGCCTTTACTAAAATAAATTTATTTAATTTTTTTTAAGAAAAGTTGTCGAGCCGTTTTTTAGAAAAATATAATTATGTAAAATTGCAAAAAAAAATTGTATGGCAGGTACCGTTATTTTTGTTTCTAAAAAAAAATAAAAAAACTTGTCGGCAGAATCACCAAATACCACTAAGTACCAAGTTTGAAGAAAATCGATCGAGCCGTTTAGGCTGTAGTCGAACAGACAGACAGACAGAATTTTGCCACCCACTTTTTTGGTGTTCTCTATCATCGTAATATCATGTTTGATTGTTATCTCAAAAATTTTTGTTTGCACGAATCCAAAACTTGCCTTATAGTACCAATAATCGCAAGTAAAAAGTGGTTTACCACCAAATGCTAAATTTATTGGTTTCATTTTATGTCAAAAATTCATTTCCATTTGTTCCAACTAATAACTCTAAAGAACTGCTCTTTGACTCACTAAATCTTTCTATTGAAAATTAAATGTTCCCAAATGAATCAATTGGTTTCTAGCCTGTTCGCATGGAATTTTACCCAAAAATGATTGCCTTGGACGAGGAAGACAACACATTGATTAATTGTTTGTTCATGTCTGATGAGGCCCATTTTGATCTAAGCGGCAATGTAAACAAGCAGAATTGCCGTATTTGGAGTGAATATAATCCAGAAATGCTCCATGTGACCAAACTGCACCCAGAACGAGTAACTGTGTGGTGCGAAGTTTTATCAAGGTGTATTGTAGGGCCATACTTCTTTGAAGAAAATGGTGTAACAGTAACTGTCAATGTGAACCGTTATTTAAAGATGTTGAATGAATTTTTTTATCCTGAACTGCTTCGAAGGCGTATCCTATTGAACAGCATTTGGTTCCAGCAAGATGAAGCAACTGCACATATAACCAGACCAGTCATGGCGGTTTTAATTTCTTATTGTAGCACAATTAGTGCGCCACCCTGTACTTTAACCACAAACAAAAACAAATAAAAAATAACTGCCACTTGTATTCAACACATATTAGTATAACATCACTGTTTGCAAAGATAATTAATTGATGCGCGTTCTTATTTCTCAAGTAATCAAGATAAGATAAACAAATTTAATAGCTCCTTATCTATTCAATCTATAATTGATGTGTTGTACAAAAGTTAGCCAAAAAGTCTTATTTCTTGCATTTACCATTTTAAGTTCCCTACCGAAGCACATTTGCGCGTGTCTATAAAATAAGAGGTTTGATTTCCTCCTTTCTTTACATTTTTTCTATTTTTCTTAGTTCCTGCGCCTAATTGATTTCTTTTACTTCCAGATTTCCAGATAACTTCCTCCTAAATGTGGCTAAAAATTGCATACATTCACCGAAACCTACCGCAACGCTTGGATAAACAAAACAATTCATACAAATAAATTTTCATCTACGTAAATTATGTATAACTAGAAAAAAAAAAGAATTCTTCAGCCATATCGTATCACAGATAAATCTACATAGCTATCAACACAAAACAAAAAAAAAAAAGTATCGTGCCATCTCCGAAGCTATTAAAAAGTATAAATAATTGTAAACTGCGAAAAGGATTTTTTGTTTATTTAATTGTTTTGTTTATTTATCATTTAGCATTTATTTGTTTAATGTAGCATATAATTTATTTTGTTTAAAACAAAACAAAACGTAATAATTGTCATTAAAAGAGACAGAGATTGAGACAGCTTTCATTCAATTTTTGATTTGTATTTTTTTTTTGTATCAGAAAGGAACTGCTCGGTTCTAGTAACAATCAATTCAAGACATATACATTCCAGCATGGTTGCCATTTCCTGTCCTAATTAAATAGAAACCACCTGCCGATCAATCTCGCTCTCTGTTTCTCTTTATTTTTGTTCTCTCAAACATTAAGTTTTAAAAAAAATTTTAACACAACAATTTAATAATAAACTTTCCGTGGAGACTTCTTTATCGTGGAATTGAATTTGTGTTTTTCTAGTTATGCTATTTCCGCGTAGACGAAAATTTATCAAAAGGTGACAAAGATTATTGTTTATTTAATATTTACCTTATCACATTTCTATTCCATACTAATTATTGCGTTGTATGTATTTTATTAATCATTTTCATGTCATTTACTTCCATTTTTGTTGTTGTTAGTTTTTGTATTTTTTGTTTTACTACGAATCATTAAAAAGAAAACATTTGTAATTTACATGACGAATATACACTCTGGAATCGTCATTCATTACGTGCAGGTGTACCTACCGTGTTCTGGCTACTGATTAAAACACTACTCACTTTTAAGAAGAGCAGTGTTCATAAAGGGTATACCGTATCCATCCGCATATGCCTGTGTATACAAACGATAATATTGTAGTTAGTACTGAATCAAATTTTTTATTATTTAATTGAGCTTCTGAGCTGCGAGAGTTAGCAAAGTAAAGTAACCAACCAGACTGTGTGGTTAATCATTTCATTCAGAAAACGACAAGGAATTGAGTAACAATGACAACAAAGAGAGTTTTATCACATTTAATTTAATATTGAAAAAAAAAATATATTAAATAAATTAACTTCAAGTCTAGTGTTGGCTGACTGTTAGTATCAGTAGTCTAATGTTTATCAACCAAGTCGGATACGATCTCATGTGTGCATACAAATTATTCAAATGATCTAAGCCGTCATTCAAGTTCAAATTAATTTTAGCTGTTTGTTTTGTTTAGCCTATATTTTTGTTTCGTTAATTAATTTCTGGTTTCTCATGTTTTGTTTAGCGTTTGAGTTTTCGTGTCTGATTTTTATTTGACTTTTCAAAATTTCCACCTTAGCGCTTGAGGAGTGATTGATTTTGAAATCCAATTTATATACATATATTTGTTTTGTTTCAATCGATTAAACCAAAAGGAAATTCTAAACAAAAATAATCATACAAATTGAATCCCCAAAAAGACCAAAAAAAAAGTGAAAATATTGAAAAAAATATTTTAAACAAAAAAATGTATGAAACAAATAAGTTTTTTAATTTGCTATTCCGTGCAACAATCATTCCTGGAGTTATAATAGTACCATGGCTAACTGGGTTGTAAGTATCGCCTTTCATTTATGTATGTTTTCTATATTATTTCGAATTAATTTTTATTTAATTTTGTTTTATTTGTATGTTAACTTTGTTGCCTCTTTCATATTGTTAATACTCAATTGTTGTCGTTGTTGTTGTTATTTTATTTATTGATTAGTAGTTTTTCTTTTATTGTAAATTCATTGAATTCACTTAGTATACATTCAGTGGTTTTTGTTAATTTCTCCGAGTTCGAATCATGTTGTGGTTTTAGTTCTATTAATTTAAATTATTAATTTGTTTTTCATCTAATCAATAGAGATTCTTTAGACTTCCCTTTCGAGATAAGATGTTTCTATCTTATTATACATATTATATCCCAAAATTATGTACTACCTATAATACATATCGCCCATTTGTTACAAGATCGTCATAACTCAAAATTTGTTTTTATAGATAAATGCGATTGAAAAATTCAGTTTCATGAAACATAATGGGGCATATTCATAAAAGTTGTTTAAATTGATGCTAGTCAAATCTGGAGTTTATCATATTGAAATTTAATCAGATAAACTCCAGTTATGTCTAGCAACAGCTTAAACAACATCTATGGATATGTCCCAATGTATGTATACTTATAAATGTATGTATTCATGAAAAAATGACTGTAGTGCAACAAATAATGCGCTCTTATTTGAAATTGAGAAAAGATATAGAAGAACTACAACAATAAAGAAAAAAATATAATTATCACAATGATATACATACACATATTGTACTTAGTTCAATATCGTCAAATTTTGAGATATGCCGGTCTTGTAGCACATAGGCGATATGTAAATGCATTTCGCGCTCAAATTTCCTTTATTTTTTTTTTATTTTTTTGGAATCTAAACTTTTAAATGGATTTTATTTATAACAGACAAAAATCAACACAAAAATATTAAAAATAATTTAGAAAGAAATTTGTGTAGGAAAAGTACGGCCAAAAAGTAGACACGAGTAACTGACATCCAAACTTGTTTCGGTCAGATACCTTTTGTAAAGACTTAATGGCATTTTAATTTGGTAGTTCAGAAGACCTTATAAATGTGTGAATACTTTTAGTTTCGATTCTGAAATCAAAGAAAAAGTATTTTCTCTTTACTTAAAAGAAAGATTCATTCTGAGGGAGTTCAGTTATAAGGCGGAAGTCATCTAGTGAGTGATTAGAAATATGTATAGGTTATAGCGCAAATTTTGGATTTATAGACAAAACTTATTTATTGAATTTGAAAAGTTCTTAAAATAACGATATCTGCCGCCAATTAAACGTTTCTGGGTGAACACTATTGTGTATCTATAGTTCGTAGCACTTTAAGAAATTGAAAGGCACATTATTTATTTAATTATATACGTATTTAATTATAATTGTGAATTCAATTATAATAAAAATAACTAACTATAATGATCATAAATATAGAAAATTAACAGCCTTTTGGATTTTTAATTTAAACTTATATATCGTCCCTATTATCGTATGTATCTGCTTTTTACTTGCGATACAGGTACTATAAGGCCAGTTTTGGATTCGTGTAAACAAAAATTGAGATAACAATCAAACATGACATTACGATGATAGAGAACGCGAAAAAAGTGTGTGGCACAATTATGTCTGTCTTTATGTCTGTCTGTTTGTATCTGGTTCTACAGCTTAAACGAATAATGCGGTGTTCTTCAAATTTTGAACTTGAGGCTTTCTTGTAATTCTCCAGAGGGGAAATTTAATTTTTCTTCAGCTCCAAAAATAACGGTACTTGCCATACAACCGTTAAGGAAAAGCTCATTTATCTCAAAAATGGCTCCAACGATTTTGATAAAAAAAAATCAGTGCATTATTGTCAACATGGTGTACATTTTGGAAGAACAAAAAGTTATCAAAAACTGTTATTAACGGTACCTGCCATATAACGGTTTTTTTTTATTTTCAATTTGCTCATTTACGGCTTAATGGATTTCAATCAAAATTTTTATGAAAAAGCTTCTTTAAAATTTCAATAATATTGCATATCAAAATTTTGAAGAAAGTAAGTTTTTGGTTTAAAAAAAAAAATATTAATTTTTGTTGTTGAAAATTCAATATTTCAAAAACGGGTTGATTTTTTTGAAACGAGGTTTTTGAATGTTTATTTTCTAAAAATGTTCATCCCTACGTTTTCTTTTTTAAATGTTACTAAAATTTTATATATAAAAAATTAGTTTTTAAGAAAACCGCTCCAACAATTTTAAATGTTTGTTTGCATATACATACATTACATATACATACTGGCATATTTGGGTTTGAGTTCCAAAGTGTTTTACTAGCTCTTTATACAATTTAAAGAACGATTTAAATGCTTTTTTTTATATTTTGTATATTATTACTTGCATATTTTAAAAGTTCTTAAGTTCCAAGCAACTTGAACATAAGAGCAAGTACGTGCGATCCAGTCGTGCATTTTATTTAATATTTTACAGGAGAGCAGTTTTTAGTTTTGTGTACTCCTTCTATAGGCGTTATTTCTATGTCTTAAAACAGTTCTAGTTGTTGTAAAATTGAAAGAAGTTTTTAAAGGTTGATTGTCCTGTAAAGTCTCAAATGATATGAATATGAGATTTAATGTCAATACTAAAAAAGTTAAAAATAATCAATCAACTAGATACGTCACTTCGTTAAAAATTTTAGTTGGAAATTTTAGTGTCGTGATAGTATATACAGGCACCACTGTTTTAAAAAATTCTTTTTAGCGAGAAATTTTAGTGTGTGACAGTATACACAGGCACCATAAGCTCTCTACTGACAATTTTTGTTGAACAGACTAAAGTAAACATTAAAATTTATATTTATAATGGGTGAATAGCAACAACAGGTTTCTATCCTAACATAAACTCTAGGCATATTATTTCTACCCACGGGTATATGGACCTAGTAAAATCTCAAAAACGAAAATTTGCGGGTTACGTCACTTCGTGAGAAGAGGGACGATATGTGTGTATAAGCTGATATATGCAATATATGTATGTATGTAAAGTTACTATAGACGCCCTCAACATAAATGCCTATTAGTCCAGTGCAATTATAAAATTTTATATGGGTGACCCAGCAGTTTGTAACACCCCCAAATTTTATTTTATAATTCGAAGGGTAGTTGATTGAAGATAATAACCCTGATTTTTCGCACTCGCGAAATTTACCGTTTGGCCGCCATCTTGGATTTTGTTTTATTTTAGTTTTTATTAAATATCTCGGTTCCTGGAAGTTCTACGAAAAAGTGTTTAAAGCAAAAAATGTAGAAAATTAAATTTTCTATCTTTTATGTTAACAACATTTTTTCGATATTTTTAATATTTAAAAAGTTACAAGCCAACAAAAGAAACTTTTTTTTATTTTCTAGGTGTTTTCAAAAATTTTGCACATTCGCCATCGGAAACTCAACAAATTTTCTATCAAAAGTTTGTTGGCCACTAAATTTACAACAATTTTGCTATATAACTTTCTTCTGTATTCCAATAAATGACAAAGATATCAATATTTTTGTATTAACAGTTTTATATTGTTTTCCAAAAAAAATGAAAATCACGACTTTTAGACCTGTTTGTTGATACGAAACTTAAGTATTTATATGCTCTACTTAAAAAGCTCATGTTCTACTTAAATACTTAAGTTTCGTATCAGCAAATGGTTCTTAAAGCGGTTCTCTATGCTTAATACCAATTTTAAGCTTTTCCTTTTTCGTTTTAGCTTGTGTTTGTATGTACAACCGCTTTTTTTAACAATGGACTATTTAGATTTTTGGATCTTGGTTGCCATGACAAATTTAATACTTTTGGCAAGATTTATGAGTGTAAGAGTTTTCTCGTGGGTGCTATGGTAATAGTTCTACACTTGCCCCTAACTTAAAAAAAAAAAACTTTCACCAAAGTTATTTCAATGGAACTCTCTTAATAGCCTATTGAATAGACCGGAAAATGAGGGGTATTAAGGAACAATTACGTGCAAGGGTTTTTATTATTGAATATGTTTCTTTGGCCCATAAGCATGCTTAAAACCGAAAATGCTACTAAATTCACCCATGCGTTTCTGAGAGAGTGGTCACACCGGCCACTTTTCAGTATTTTTGGTGTAACTTGAAAACTAAGCCGAATTTCACTTTCGTTAAAATGTTCGAAATCAAAATTTCGATATAATATGACATTTGAACTATAGAGAATTTATAAAAAGGATGTAAGTTCGCAATTTCATTTTTCGGCTGTTTTTAAATGCTTTCAGACCCACAGACCGAACGGCTGGTCCGATTAACATAAGATTTGGTACTAGGTGCTAGGAACGTTAAATTTGTCATAAAGTACCAAAAAAAAGGCTTTCGGGCAAAAACTGCAAAAAATGATAAGATATGGTAAAGTTTGAATGGCTATATCTCTGTCAATTTTCAAATAATATGGCTTTTTTAACATGTCATATTTAAACCGTTTACTTTGTTCATGCGTGTCTTGAGCGTATCTTTGCTCCGAAAAAAGTTATGCACAATTTAGAAAAAAAATTAAAATCTTTGATTTTTCGATTTTTTTTATGTTGGTTTTTGTTTACTTTTCCTGCTTAAGTTTTTTTAAGAAATTTTCCAAACTATCGATAGAAAATTTAATTTTGAACAAAAAGTATTGTATGTAAAGTTTTCAAATTCGGTTTCGTTTTCGAGTTATACCAGAAATACTGAAAAGCGGCCCGTGTGACCATTCTCTCAGAAACGCATGGGTGAATTTAGTAGCATTTTCTGTTTTAAGCGTGCTTATGGGCCAAACAAACATATTCAATAATAAAAACCCTTGCACGTAATTGTTCCTTTTTAAAAGGTCTATTCAATAGGCTATAATACTCGGTTTTACAAATGAAACATTTATTGCAAGTTTCATTGAATTACAATTATTATCATGGGGTTGTCAGTTATAATATTTTACCTGTTGTACTTAAAAAAAGTAATCATTACATAAAATGGACAATTTGGGTAGCTGTATAATTTTGGATTTTGTAAGCACCACAAGCAAAGAAGAAATTTGGAAACATTGCCCAAAAATATTTTGAATAATGAAATGGAAATATTATCTAAGCATGTAAATTGTTTTTGTAAAATTTGGGCGATATTTCCTTAATTTCGGGTGATATTTCCAAACTTTATTTCAAAAAATACGCAAAGTTTTCGGAAATGTTTGAGAAAGGTGATATTTTGTTGCATGTATATGTAGATAAGTTTTTTTAAATCTTTAGGTAGAAAAAAGGCTTCCGGAGAGTTAAGGGGCGCGAATATTGCAAGTTGTTGGCGGTGACACGTATAAGTAGGTACGTATGTGGGCTGTGTTCGGATTGAGGGTGGTGCGATGTAGCGCGGTGGGGTTCTTGCGTTGTCGCCATACCGCGGGTCATCACGCCACTGAGCTGGTCGTCACACCCAACCGCGTTCCCGTTCTGAATGCGATGCATGGTTGTACGCGATAGCGCTGAAAGCTCCTTGCATGATGCACCCAACTTCTCCGAAGCGGGGCCTATTTGATAGAAAAAATTTCACACATTTGGGCAGTATTTCCTTATATTGCAGTTAGGACATTGCTTCATTTTATGGTAAAAGTGCAATAACGCCAATATTACATAAGCTTAAAATTGGTATTAAGCATAGAGAACCGCTTTAATAGTCGTGATTTTCATTTTTTTTTTTTGAAAACAATATAAAACTATTAATTCAAAAATATTCATATCTTTGTCATTTATTGGAATACAGAAGAAAGTTATGTAGCAAAATTGTTGTAAATTTAGTGGCCAACAAACTTTTGATAGAAAATTTGTTGAGTTTCTGATGGCGAATGTGCAAAATTTTTGAAAACACCTAGAAAATAAAAAAAAGTTTCTTTTGTTGGCTTGTAACTTTTTAAATATTAAAAATATCGAAAAAATGTTGTTAACATAAAAGATAGAAAATTTAATTTTCTACATTTTTTGCTTTAAACACTTTTTCGTAGAACTTCCAGGAACCGAGATATTTAATAAAATCTAAAATGAAACAAAATCCAAGATGGCGGCCAAACGGTAAATTTCGCGAGTGCGAAAAATCAGGGTTATTATCTTCAATCAACTACCCTTCGAATAAAAAAATAAAATTTGGGGGTGTTACAAACTGCTGGGTCAGATTATAAATGCACTGGACTATATGTAGTTGCTACTTAATGCGTATTTAGTTAATTTGTTACACACCTACAGTATTTTGCTAAAAAATATTTTAGGTAATTTTTATACCTCTATAAGAGCCAGTTTGTTTCCAGCAAATCATCTTTAATCAATGATTCGTGCAACTGCTAACTCATAAAATGTGTTTGTTTAATGATAATTTCAATCTATTTTGTTGGAAGTATTTAATCAGAATCTGCGAGAATCATGTTACGGATTGAACCCACTGTGAACAAGCTGGCTCTAAAGCCTCAATTTTCAAGCAAGATCACCCTAATTACGATGTTGGTCCCGAGTTAACTCCTGAAACATATTTTTCAGTCATTTAAGTAAATGTGTCTTCAGTTAAAAAAAAAAGTAAACTTTTGTGGAATATCTACGAGCTAACTCGAGATTTATGACTGAAAAAACATGTTTTTGAACTCAATTCGAGTTTAACTTCGAAACTCAGATGATCTCGCACTGAAAAACTGTTCCTTAATCCTTTAACCAAAAATTACTACTCTAGTACAAACAAAAAACTAGCCTCATTCTAAAACATTTTAATTAAAATTATTTGTTTTATTTTTCACGATTTAGTGTACAAAAGTGGTGAATATTTCCAAAAAAAAAACGCAATTACTAAGTTATAAAGTTTTTCCTTCCTTTTGTTTTTATCTTTATGATAAATAATGATTCCCGTTTACAGCGTTTTTTGTTCAAGGTACGTAAAAATCCTTTGTGATGTTTTTAAGTAGGTACATAGATTTATTATTTCATTTTGTTGGCTAGTAATCTCGTTAAAAAAAAGAACAAAATATGTAGTGATTTCACAAAAATGTAAATTGGAATATCGAATATTAAAATCAGCTGTTCCTGCATTTCGGTATACATAAATATTCCATTTTATTCAATCTACTTTGCTTATGCTTTCTGAATTACTTTTGAACTAGCGCAATTGGCTGTTTTTTGTAGCAAAGCGTGTTTGGTTTCTAAATACATCAAGTATTGGTCAATGATCTTACAAATTATAAGCAAACACCAAGGGTAATGCATTTTTCAAATCTTTTCCGAGTGAAATTTTGTAAAGTTCCTCAACCAAATTCTTGCTACAACCTGCAACTCAACTCATTTCCGCTAGATAATACTTTCAAAAATTTAAGTTTTGGAACAACTAACCTAGTCGAATTAGTGTCCCTTACCCTCTAAGGAAGGCTTTGAAAACGGAAACGAAGTTGACGTTTTCTGTACCAATGCTATTTCGGGCTTTGACAAAATTTCCCATAGACTTATGCTCTTGAAGCTATCCAACGTAGGCTTTGAATTCATCTCATTTAGATGGATATCTTCCAATCTGAAAAACCGCTATTACAATGTTCAATTCTGATCTGCAATCCTTTTGTAGCTACCTCCGGCACAGTGGGGCCAAACCCGCGATTTAGCGAAAATACCTCTAAGTGGTATCATTTCGGATTTATTTGCACTCGTTAAATTGAATAGTAGTACCTCGTGGCTTGAGTAGTACCTCGTGGCTTGATGGTTAGTGCGTAGGACTGTCATGCCGAAGGTGTGGGTTCGATTCCCAGCCGTGCCACCTAAAAACAGAAATGTTTTATTCGAGGTACTGCCTCTTGCGAGGAACTGACAAATCCTCCAAGAGTATACTCGTCATGAAAAAGTGCTTCTCATTTAGCCGTTCGGACTCGGCAAAAAACTGTAGGTCCCCTCCATTCCTGCCAACAAACACGCACACAGGAATGGTTGTGAGTTGTAAGTCACTAGGCCCTGGTTCTCCACGAGCTGTTGCGCCACCCAATTTATTTATTTATTTATTTTAAATTGAATAGCATCATCCGTTTTATGATCAGAGTTAAGGGAAAGTTTTTAATTTTTCATAATAGTGGAGTATTTTGTATCAAGTATAGTCAGGTAAAAAACTACAAAGTCAATAACGATTACCAAAGAAAAAAAATCGGATTGGAGTGATTCAAAATTATTTTTGAAGAAGAAAAGCGGAATTTTCAGATTCCATTATGGGTTTTTTGGAGACAAAATTTCGTCTATATTGAACCGGTTGTATTCAATCAGAAATTATCTTATTTCTTACATAAATTTTGTATTCACTGATCCCAAAACTGGTACAATCTGGTGATGACATTTTTACAGGATCTTCATTACCACCAGGACTACCAGGAAAGACTTGAGGTTTTTTTTGTATGGCTACTCAAGTCTGGAAGTACATCAGAAGTCTAAACTTTAGCTAGATTTTTCGGTGTAGTATAAAAAATGGGGAAAATTATTTTTCATCAGATACCTTTTGGTATATATTAATATTGTACATTGAAGGACAAATTTTAAATAATAATCCAAGAGATGAAGAAACTATGGAAAACATCAGTTCTAGGGGCTCAAAATTTCATTGGTCCGTTTTAAAACCTTATTTCGAATGAAAGACATTTTTTTTTAACCATAAAATCATTGTAACAGCCGGACTCCGCATACAAGATACTGAAAAAAAAGTGTATCAAAATACCAAATTAAACACTTTTATTTATGAGGTTTTTTCCACCTCGGCTCCACTGTGCGGCAGGCTCTCTTCTTTTTTCTTACTAACGGGTGATTTTTTAGCTGGTTTGGTTTTGGCAACACTGGTTTTGACAGCTGACGTGTGTTTAGTACCTTGTGTCACTGTCAAACAGCTTCAGTTTGGTTTGCAATTTAACCATGGATCGTCTTACAAATGAACAACGCTTGCAAATTATTGAATTTTACTATCAAAATTCGTGCTCGGTTCGAAATGTTCATCGCGCGCTGCTTCCATTTTATGGTCGGCATTCTCGACCTTCTGAGCAGTCTATTCGGAAGATTGTGACCAAATTTCGCACCAAATTTACTTTGTTGGACATTAAACCACCAACACGTTTACGTACTGTGCGTAGTGAAGAAAATATTGCGGCCGTATCAGCTAGTGTGACAGAAGACCGCGAAATGTCGATTCGGCGCCGTTCCCAGCAGTTAGGCCTTTGTTACAGCACTACGTGGAAAATTTTGCGGAAGGATTTGGGCGTAAAGCCTTTTAAGATACAGCTGGTGCAAGAACTAAAGCCAGCCGACCTACCACAACGCCGAATTTTTGGTGAATGGGCTCTTGGAAAGCTGGCCGAGGATCCGCTTTTTTATCGAAAAATTGTGTTCAGCGATGAGGCTCATTTTTGGTTGAATGGGTACGTAAATAAGCATAATTGCCGCATTTGGAGTGAAGATCAGCCAGAAGCATTGCAACAGCTACCAATGCATCCCGAAAAAGCCACTGTTTGGTGCGGTTTATGGGCCGGCGGCATTATTGGGCCATATTTCTTCAAAGATGATGCGAATCGCAGCGTTACTGTCAATGGTGAACGCTACCGAGCGATGATAACAAACTTTTTTTTGCCCGAAATGGAAGTTCTTGACTTGCATGATATGTGGTTTCAACAAGACGGTGCCACATGCCACACAGCACGCGAAACAATGGCGCAATTGCGAGGCGAGTTTGGTGAACAGTTAATTTCACGTTTCGGGCCGGTCAATTGGCCGCCTAGATCGTGCGATTTGACACCATTAGATTATTTTTTGTGGGGGTATGTCAAGGCTAATGTCTATAGGGACAAGCCCGCTTCGATTGACGCACTGGAAGCCAACATCCATGCATTCATTCGTGAGATACCGGCCGATATGTGTGAAAGAGTATGCCAAAATTGGACTCAGCGGATGGGCTACCTGAGACGCAGCTGCGGTCAACATTTGCATGAAATTATCTTTAAACCTTAAATTGCAAGGTTCAATCTATCGATTCAAATAAATATTTCATTCATTTTTTCGAAATTTTTGTGTTTTTTTTTTTTTAAAGTTCTAAACCTCTTAAAAAATCACCCGTTATAAACAATATCGAAATGGTTATAAAACACTCCGATGATTTCGTAGGTAAATGACTCCTAGACCTCGACAGCTTCTCAGTCTAATGTCTAAGAAACTGCTTAGACTAAATACATACAATCGTACATACGCGTTCCAATCAACAAATTTTTTACGTAAGCGCATTAAATCTCCTCCCCGACTATACCTTCTTCATACTTTACCCATACCCATAGTTAATTCTATTCAAAACCTAAACTTGTGATCGGGAGCTTAATTTTCTGACCCATAAAGAGGACAAATAATAAATAAATAAATAAATTGGGTGGCGCAATAGCTCGTGGAGAACTAGGGCTTAGTGATTTACAACTATGCTTGTTGTAGGCAGGAATGGAGGGGAACTACATACACTTTTTTGCCGAGTCCGAACGGCTAGATGAGAAGCACTTATTCATGACAAGTATACACTTTTTTGTCAGTTCCTCGCAAGAGGCAGTACCTCGAATAAAACATTTCTGTTTTTAGGTGGCACGGCTGGTAATCAAACCCACACCTTCGGCATGACAGTCCCAACGCATTAACCACTATGCCACGCGGTACTACCCCATAAAGAGGATCACAACAGAAACATAAATGTTAAAAAAAAGCCAAGTTCCTATGTGTACAAGAAACCTGTGCGTAAAGTCCGCCAAAAAAAGTAATGAGATCTAAAATATTAAGCCAAGTTTTAAGGTCATGAAGTTTAATATCAAATATCTTAAGTAGAGTAACATCGAAACAACTCCAAATTATGACAGAAATTTGGTATTTAATGATAACTGATTAAAATTTGGTGGGTTCACTGGTCAAGTTTTCATACATTTAAGTTCGTGTAAAAAAAAAAAAAATCAGTAATCATTAAATAACAAATTTCTGTCATAATTTGGATTTGTTTCGATGTTACTCTACTTAAGATATTTGATATTAAACTTCATGACCTTAAAACTTGGCATATACTTTAGATCTCATTACTTTTTTTGGCTGACCACGCACAGATTTCTTGTACGGTGCAGGGAATTAACTTCACGGGAATTACCTTCACATGGGAATTAACTTCACCACTAGTGGGAATTAATTGCACTTTTTTGAAGTGAAATTATTTCCCACTGATAGTGAGTAATAATTTCACTTTTTTGTGGGAATTAATTTCACTTTAATGTGCGTTTCTTTAAATCCAGATTCTTTAAATACAAAAGAAACTTTGCATACACCCAGCCTCACACCTACCCCAAATCCTATAATGTGCACAAGCAGGGGGGTTGCATACCCATACATACCTCACTGTTTATTCGCCGTAATGCTTTGCCTTACATAAAAACAGTGCTAGCAGCAAGCATTACGGCGAATAAACAGTGAGGTATGTATGGGGAGGCATGCTGCCCCCCTGCAACCCCCCTGCTTGGGCTCATTATAGGATTTGGGGTAGGTGCGAGGCTGGGTGTATGTAAGTTTCTTTTGCATTTAAACAATCTGGATTTAAGGAAACACAATTTTACATTTTTGTAATTTCTATCATATCATAGGTGGGAAATAACTTCACACAATTTTGGGATGAAATTATTTCCCACCTTCAGTGGGAAATTACTCCACAAAAAAAAGCTGAAATTAATTCCCACTAGTGGTGAAGTAAATTCCCATGTGAAGGTGGTTCCCGTGAAGTTAATTCCCTGCACCTTCTTGTACATATAAGAACTTGGCTCTTTTTTTAACATTTATGTTTTTGTTGTGATTTCACTCCTTTTTGTAAAGATTTTATTTTACTTACTTATCCGGCTCCCGATCCATGAAGGGTCTCTGCCTGAGATATTGCGGTCTTCCATCGGTTGCGGTCCCTCGCACGCTCCCTCCAGTCGTCGAGACCAAGCGCTCTTGCGTCTGGGACCGCCTGGTCCCTATAGCGGAGGTTCGGTCTTCCTTGTCGTCTCGAACCTGGGGGCTGGGATTCGAAGATTTTCTTGGCTGGAGCGTTGTTGTCCATTCGCTCGATGTGGCCGAGCCAGTGTAGTCGACGTGTTTTGGCTCTTTGGACTACATCCACATCTTGGTACAGCTCGTACAGTTCACGATTGAATCTTCTCCTCCAATCGCCCTCTTCGCATATAGGACCAAATATCCGCCGAAGAATTTTTCTCTCGAAAGTGCCCAGTATCAATTCCCCTTTTTTACTTATCGTCCAGGACTCGGCCGGCGCCGTAGAGTAGAACTGGTAAAATTAGCGTTTTGTATAGCGTGCACTTTGTCTTTCGAGAAAGGAGTTTTGAACCCATTTGTTTGGCCAAACCGAAGTAGCAGCGGTTCGCTAGGGTAATTCTTCGTCGGATTTCCACTAAGGTGTCGTTCGTGGAATTGATGTTTGTTCCGAGGTAGGTGAACTCCTTGACTACCTCGAAATTACTGCTACCAACAGTGACGTTTTGTCCTAGGCGATGGACAGATGAAGCTTTGTTTGTTGATAGCATATACTTTGTTTTGTCCCATTCACTTCAAGACCAACGCGTTTCGCCTGTTCATCAATAGCTGTGAATGCTTCAAGTACAGCTCTCTTGGAACGGCCGATGATGTCGATGTCGTCCGCATAGCCAAGCAGTTGAGAAGACCTGTTAAAGATAGTGCCTTCCATGTTAACACCACTCTTGCGCGCTATCTGCTCTAGGACTAGGTTGAAGAAATCACATGATAGCGCATCTCCTTGTCTGAACCCTGTACACGTCTGGAATAACTCGGATGAGCTGTTACCCATTTGCACGTTGCACCGCGTGTTTTGTAACGTCATGCGGCATAGCTGGATCAGTTTTTTCGGGATCCCGAGTTCCGACATCGCCAATAGAAGCTCTTGGCGACTTATGCTATCATATGCGGCTTTGAAGTCGATGAATAGGTGGTGGGTCTCGACTTGAAATTCGTTGGTATTTTCCAGGATTTGCCTCAATGTGAAGATTTGGTCTATTGTTGATCTGCCTGGCCTGAAGCCACACTGGTACGTGTCGATCATAGTGTTGCAGAAAGGTTTTAGACGCTCACATAGAACGTTGGATAGGATCTTGTAGGCAACATTAAGCAGGGATATGCCTCTGTAGCTCTTGCAGGACAAAGGATCGCCTTTTTTGTATATTGGGCATATGGAGCTATTTGACCAGTCGTCGGGCATACTTTCCTCCTCCCAAACTTGGTTGATGAGCTGGTGCATGCACCCTACCAGAACATCTCCTCCATACTTGAAGAGTTCCGCTGGTAGGCCATCCGAGCCGGCGGATTTGTTGTTCTTAAGCTTGTGGATGGCTTTCTTAACCTCTTCAGTACTGGGTGCTGGGACTGGAGCTTCATTGAATGGTCTAATGCTTCTTTGTTCCCCTGTCGCCTCCTCTACATAATGCCCATTAAGCAGCTGCTGAAAATGCTGCTTAAACACGTCTACAATTCCCTGTGCTTCGGTGACTAGGTTCCCTTCGCTGTTTCGAAGAGCTTGCGTGCCAGTCCTATAACCAGATGCCAGTTGCTTGGCTGTTTTGTAGAACCGGCGGGTGTTGGTGGCGGTGCTGGACTCTTCGAGATACTTGAGCTGAGAGGCTGCGGATGCTCTTTTCTTTCTACGCAGGGTTTTTTTCTCTTTCCTTCTCTTTTCAGGGTACTGCTCTCTTGCTGCTCTTGTTTTCCGTTGCAGCATTTGCATGCGTGCATTTTCGGTCTCCTGGATCAATATCGCGCATTCATCATCATACTACGGGTTCTTTTTTCTGGGTGGTTGATAGCCTATGGTGGTCTCGGCTGTCTCCTTAATAATGTCGCGATACTGGTTCCACTGGTTGTTGACGCTTGTAGCTGGGTGTACGGCAGAGAGTTTCCCGGTCAATTGCTCACTGTAGTCTCTGGCTTTCTCAGATGTGCTAAGGCATGCGATGTTGAACTTCTTTCTTTGGGCGGTCTTCGTTTTCTTTTCGTTGGACAGTCGGGCTTTGAACTTTGTCACAACAAGAAAGTGGTTAGAGTCCACGTTTGCACCTCGGAAAGTTCGCACGTCCAAGATGTTCGATGCGTACCTTGCGCCAATTAGCACGTGGTCGATTTGGTTGGCAGTTCGACCATCTGGAGATCGCCAGGTTGCTGTGTGTATCCTTCGCCTGGGGAACCTAGTGCTACTTATCACCGTATTACGAGCTGCAGCAAAGTCGATTAGTCGGAAGCCGTTGTCTGTTGTCGTTTCGTGGAGGCTGTGCTTTCCAACTAATCCGCCAAAGATGTTTTCCTTTCCGACTTTAGCATTGAAGTCTCCGAGCACGACTTTGACATCGTACTCTGGACAGGCTCCGTAGGCTCCGTCCAGGAGGTCGTAAAACTCCTCCTTGTTAGACTCCTCAGCTTCATCGGTAGGGGCGTGTGCACATATTATGGGATGGATGCGCACCAAGTCTTCTCGATCCGATTCTTACATCAGATTTGAATTTAATCAAATTTTATAATCAGCTTGGTATCTCTGGTATCCCATCATACCATGATATGTTATTTATCTGTTATGACTTGTCTTTTGATTTGCAACCTTGTCCTTCTGAGTTTGTTCATCGGGACTTTAAAAATATTAATCAGTGTGAACTATCTCGAGACGCTGCAGGCTTTCCATTGAATCTTTGCTGGAACGTGGCTCCAATCAGCCAAAAGGTTGAAGTTTTTCAATCCCTGATTCAAGAGTTATTTAATCGTCATGTTCCCATAAGATCTAAAAAAATTGAAGATTTCAGAGTACCATGGTTTTCCAAACAAATAGAGAATCTAATCAAAATAAGAGATAAATTGTTCAATAGATGGCGCCGATGCCGTAGTAGAGTCAATTGGCAGATATACACTAACTTCCGTAACAAAGTTACGGCTGCGGTAAGAAAATCAAAAGCCAATTACTTTGCTTCAAAACTTAAGCCTAATCAATGTAGCTCTGTTATTTGGAAGAATCTAAAATCTTTAAGAGTTATTGATAAAACGTCATTCAAATGTGATCTAGACTCAAATCACCTTAATAATTATTTTCTAAGTAATAACATTGGCAATAGTGAATCCATCTGGAATGTGTTTAATATTTTAGATAATGACGAATTTTATCTCAATTCTTTTGAATTTCAGTGTGTCTCTGAGTTTGACAAAATTGTTGCAATTAAAAATGTAAAATCAAATGCAGTAGGTTATGATGGGATATCTCTAAAACTTATCAAAATGATTTTGCCTCACATTTATTATACTTTTACCCACATAATCAATAGCTGTATAATGAGATCGGAGTTTCCAGCCATTTGGAAGTTTGCAAAGGTGATTCCGATACCAAAAAATTCCAACAGAAGTAAGCCTGAAGACTATAGACCTATAAGTATTCTGCCATGTTTATCAAAAGCTTTTGAAATAGCTGTACCACTGCTCTCGTGAAAATTATTGAAGACTTAAGGCGTGAATTCGATAATAACAACATTTCAATTTTGTGCCTACTTGATTTTTCAAAGGCTTTTGATAGTGTTGATCACCATATTCTTATTAAAAAACTAAAACAAAATTTCAACTTCAGTAAAAACTCACTGCTCCTTGTTGCTAGTTATTTAAATGAAAGATTTCAACAGGTGTGTACCGATTCTGGTGTCTCCTCATCTTTGAAGGTTATGTGTGGTGTTCCTCAGGGGTCTATATTAGGCCCTCTGCTATTTTCTCTCTTTATTAATGACCTTCCTGACGTTTGTCATGATGCCACAATGGATCTCTATGCTGATGATGCTTAGATTAAGTTCTCAAGACCTATTGGTCTTATTGAAGACTGTGTTGCCAGAATAAATAAAGATTTGGGCCGTATTTATGCCTGGGCTTACGCTAACAAGTTACAATTAAACCCTCAAAAATCTAAAGGAATGATTATTTCGAAGAATCCAGTCGACGCTGCTTGCACACCTGCCCTTATTTTAAATAATAATATTGTTCCATATGTAGATGAAGTAAATAACCTTGGGATTATTATCAATCGCAAACTTTCCTGCGAAAATCATATAAACATTGTTGTCAAACGAATCTTTGGTGGCTTACGTCAGCTTTATATCTCTTCCAATGTTATTCCTTTCAAAGCTAAATTGCAATTGGTTCGGGCTCTTTTTGTACCTCTTATTAATTATTTCTCACCCGTTTATAGAAACCCAGATGCAGCTTCGTTCCGTAAGTTAGAACTTGCTTTTAACTCTACAATACGTTTTATATATGGACTTCGCAAATTTGACCACATTTCTAGGTTTTCTTCGAATATAACTGGTTGTTCTCTCCGGCAACATATTAACATACGAAATTGTATATTCTTTCATAATATTATTCAAAGTCATCAACCGGCGAATCTTTTTGGAAAATAGTTTTTGCAAACTCTATTCGAACAAGAAATGTAATTCTCCCTCGTTTTAATTATTTAAATAGTCAACGACTTTTTTTTGTTCACGCTACAAGATTATGGAATTCACTACCTTTGTCAATTCGTTTAGTTATTTCAGGATATAAGTTCAAAAAATTATTGTACACTTATGTTAAAAGTAATCAAATGAATAATTTATTTAACTGAAATGTTTGAGCATACTCTTCTACAATATTTGAAAATTGTAGAAATTTCTATTCTTTTGTTTTGATAATTATGTTTTTATTATTCTGCAATGTATAGGTACAACTAAAAGAATTTAATTCTTACTGTACTCTCCATGTTTTGTATTTAATAAATGAAAAATGAAATATTAGGCTGATGCTTTGGAATGTGGCTTTGATGCGGATCACAGCCAGGCGATCGCTTATCGGCTTAAAATCGATGACTTTCGATCTGAGTCGATTTCCCACTGCATGTGCAGTCTTTGGTGACAGCTGTAATAAATGTCGCAATCTTTTCTTTTCGTCATACCTGATCCTATCCATCGTATCTCCTGGATCGCGGTAATGTCTGCCTTGTACCGCGAGAGGACAGATTCAAGTTTTTGAGTAGCACCTGGTGTGTAGAGTGTCCTTACATTCCAGGTGCATACTCGTAGATCATAGTCCATTTTCGTTCCGGGTCTGGTTGCCATTTGAGGGGGGTCGTTATCCGAGGCTTCCCGCGTCTCTCTCATAACAATTGGTTTTTTTTTACTGTGGTCGGGTCGTTAGCCCAACGCACTAACCTCCAATCTGTAGGGCCATAGGTTTAATGTTGCAATTCTTTCCTTGATCAACATTCGCACTTACAAGTTTAGCAAGTCCTGGCATAAAGCCAAGACCAGTATCCGGCGGCTACCAACTTGGAGGTATTGTAAGCACTTGATGTGTAGGAAAAGATACAGCTCGAGGCCCCCAGTTCCTACAACATCCAACCACCAAAAAAAAAAAATTATTTTGCCAGGTGAAAATCAAGCCCTACCGCTCTACAAAAATTCACAATTCTACGACAGCCAAAAGTGGTCCATATAAATAATAGCAATTCTGAGAAAGTGGATGGGTCCCACGCTGCCTGAATAGGGAATCTCAATTTTTATTTTTCTAAAGTCTTTCTTTTCTACCAATTTTCCTAGTTCTTATAGTTTATATCAATTTTTGAGAAAGTGGGTGGATGCCACGACCCCTGAATGGAAAATTCAAAATTTCCAATTTTTTTCTTTCTAAATACTTCAAGCCCTACCGACCTACCAATTTTCATTGTTCTACAACAATCGGAAGTGCTCCATATAATTGATAAGAATTTTTAAGAATGTGGGTGGATGCCACGCCCCCTGAATGGAAAATTCCAGTTTTTCAATTTTTTTCTTTTTAAGTACTTCAAGCCCTACTGACCTACCAATTTTCATCGTTCTACAACAATCGGAAGTGCTCCATATAATTTATAAGAATTTTAAGGAAAGTGTGTGGATGCCACGCCCCCTGAACAGAAAATTGCTGATTTTCGATTTTTCCCTTTGCATGCACCACAAGGCCTACCGTTATGCGAAATTTCAATTTTCTACGATGTCGGGAAGTGCTTCATAATTTTGATGATCTGTCAGTGAGTCAGTCAGTTACAGTTTTTGCGATTTTTGAAGTCCTATATCTCGGGAACTACTAATGCTAAAGAGTTGAAATTTGGTGAGCCACCTGTGTTTCATCAGCTCAGCAAATACTGCGAATTTGAAGTTTCTGACTTTATAGGTATTGAAGTTAGAGGGGGGTTGAAAATCGCCTGAGTTTGTTCCTGTAAAAAGGGTGTAGTGCCACGAACTTGGCTGGGCACTACCGTGCCCTTTGATATAATACATTGAATACGCCTCTCAAGTATGGTCCCCTTATCAAGGCGTCCACTTATCCAGAATCGAAAGCATTTAACGACATTTTATTTTATTTGCCCGTCGAGACCTAGTTTCGCACGATCTATTGGTCCTAGGTCCCTATCAAAACCACCTTCAATTAATTAACCTAAAAATCTGGAAGAGAAAAAGTTACTGACCTCATTCATCGCCTCCTTTCAAGTTCTATTGGCTGCCCAAAAATCTTTATAACTATAATTTGAGAAATCCTCGTCTCTTCCATCTGCCCACCCACCGTACCTCTTAAGGCTCCAAAGAACCTATAAATGGGATGCTGCAGGGTGTCTAAAAGTCCGTCTCCAAAATCATCCGCACAATCCATCCAATTTTTAGCTATTAGTTACCTAGCTTTAAAGTTATGTATTTTAGGCTATGTTTGTATATTAAATTAAACCGAATAAATGGGGCTGTTGCATCCCACCAAAATTGAAAATTAAAAACCATTAATTTGTCCTCAAAGTCAACAAACCCCCAAAGATCTTTGACAAAATCCAATGAAAAAATGCCCAACGACTTGCTTTTGAATGGGAATGGTACAGTATAATAATGAAGCTTATGTCATAAACCAACGAAAAGAAGCTTTTCGAATATTCAAAAAAAGCTGTTTAGTTGTTAAAGAAACCAAAGTAACAAACCGTATCTATGGGAGCGTCATATGATTTCCATGTATTTTCTTGTTTTTGTACGTCCACTTAAATGCCCCACTGGCGATTATAGTTCTACCTTAACTCTGTCTGGATGTGTGCAAACAAATAGCGAGAGTAGATAGGGATGGCTAGAACATGATAATTCTGCCCTCAGGTGTGTGGAAGACTGGTCAAGTCATTGCAATTTTGCGTCGAATTACAATAATAATTCCTATAAGTAAGTCAGTAGTTTAGTGTTTTTTTTTTATTGAAGCTTGGTTGATTTAGTCTCGTTTAAAGTTCATGCAGGTACCACTGTTTTGAAAAAAAGCTCCCCCCATAACACTTGTACTGAAAATTTTTGTTGTAGAGGGTATACTATGTAAATTCTAACATTTTATTTCTAAGGGTATTCATGCAACGTCGCCGTCGTCGTCAACTTCTTAATGTCGTAAAGTTATAAAATTTACGACATTATGTTCCATAAACACCTCTTGAAACTATATAATTATAGTGTAATGATGAGGTAAACCAATTAGCTGATTCAGCTGATACAACATACATTTTGTTGATTTTGTTTAAGGTTCAGAAAAAAATACTCAAATATTATTTTTTAATCAACTGGTTTTGTTTTAACTATATCGTCCCCTGATTGCAAGAACTAGGTAACTCAATTTTCAATTTTTAAAATAATGTCGGCAAAAATGGTATTATTAAGTACAGTTTTCAAGATTTTTCGTCCAATTTTTTTCTATTCTAGACAATTATAGAATATTTCTGAAGTGTAAGAAACATAAAAATTAAACTTTTCCTCGTTCTCTTGTAATTAGGCATCTATGAACGTTGCTATCTCCAAAAATTATAAAATTGAGTTACCTAGTTCTTGCAATCAGGGGACGATATTATATGTCACCTCAAGTATTTTATTTAAAAATAACTGCTGTTTTTAATTGTCTTTGATTTTATTAATATTTTTTAGTTTGAAATGGTTTTCGTAGTTAGTGACAAGTTTTTGCACTTAAAATGTCATAATACCATTATAAAAAAGACTATTTCATTGACTTAACAAAGTCGTGTCAAAAAGATCACGTTTTGTTGTAAAAGGTTTCCCATACACTTCGTTTACGAAGGTTTAACGACGTTGCATGAATACTCTTAATTCTTTTTATACATATTTTTCCATTTATATTAAGTGTTTCTTTTGTAATTATTTATATAATAACTAGCCGACCCGCCCAGCTCCGCTCGGGCACAAATCTTAGTTTGGTTTATATTGAATGTAATAATTATTGTTTGTTTGTTACTGAGCGCTGATCTCAAGATTGGCTGAAAATCCAAATGCGGGGCCACTTGTCTCTTTGGCTCTGTCGTGTATGGCCAGCTGTAAGAAACTACAAAACTGAATTTTCAAACCCATTTGGTGTTAGACAGGTTATTAAATAGCAACTTGTGTGTGTTACCACCAAGTATATAGGCTGGAGTTATAGCTATTTAGTTATTATTTAAGGATGGCTTTAGTAGTAAAATTTTATCAACATTGTTGCAAATAAAGGGGTGAAAGAAAACTGATATTTTAATAAAAAAAAAATTAATTTAGATGAGGGTATCTATCCGAAAAAAGAAAAAAAAAAACTCTAAGATTAGTATCGAGTCCACTATTGTGAGTTTAATAGTTGGCATATAAGGCGATTTTCTATTTTAGTTCAGAATAGAGCTCTGAATAGAGTAGTGAAAAAAGCTTATTAAAATGATTAAAAAAGTTAGATATGTATAGTGAAAACTTTGCAATACTTTATTTATGAACAAAAATATAAAACGACATGCGATGATGCATTAAATCCTGTAAAAATGCCTAGGTATAATACGGAGCGATATTTTTCATTTCACATGTAAGTTTTTTTTTCATATTTAAGATATGGGTAGTGATATTTTTTAGGTAAATACATTATCGTAGAATACTTTTAAACTGATATAAATACTTCTTGACAAAGATACAAAACCGACATGATAGATAAGAGCAACAGCAGAAAGAACTACGGGCGCTTAACGGATTTGAGCGCCTTGCAATCATCAACAGAAGCGAACCCGCCCTGGAGTACAATTTTTCATTTGACAGTTTAATTTCAACTTAATCCCTGGATTAAAGTACATTTTTATTTCCAGCTAATTTTCTTTTTTTTTAAAGCCAAATGCCATGAAATACCACATTAAAAGTATTCTACGATAATTTATTTACCTTTAAAACATCACTTCACATTACTTTATGTGGAATTATCAGACACAACTCACTTGTGAAATTAAATGTTTGTACACTCCTTTTAATAGGCGTTTTTACGGGATTTAACGTACCACCACAAATTGCTTTATATTTGGCTTAGTAGCTGCAAGTATTCACTATACTTATTTTGTTTCACTTTTTTATTTATTTAAATAAACTTTTTCACTTGTTTTTGTTTATTGATTTGAAATCTCAATGCACTTCCCTTTAAAATGACAGATGAACCTCGATTTTTGTTTTTATTTTTTGAGATCTTGCTGCCTCACTCACGTACACTATGCAACGCTTCCTTTATTCAAAGAGTCGGCATGACTCTTTCTCTTTCTTAAATAGGTTGATAAAAAACTGGACGAAACATTTGTGTATCCTAAAGCAGCGTCCACATTATGTTGAATTGTGTAGGCCTACATCTTTCATCTACAATAGGTGTGTTTTTTTTCTTGCCCGAATGGGCTTGGACAAAAATAACGACGTCGGGCTTGGCGATTTACATGTTAAATGCAACAACAAACCAAGCCCCTTTGGGCTTAGCTATTCCCAGAGAATTTTCAGGACTTAACATAAGTCCAGATAAAAACTGTGTTACCGGCACGAATTTCATACTTGTTATCGATAGTGTGTATGGAAACTCCATTTTTGTTTCTGTGTTGGCATATCTAAGCGCCGATGCCTTTTTGTTCGTCCAAGCCCATTCAGGGAAGTAAAAAAACACACCTAATGTTGAATAAATGAATTGTCACTAAGTGAAAGAAGAAAAGGAGAGAAAGAAGAAAAACCCAAGTTTGGGAAACCTGGTGAATATTTCACGTTACCAAACAGGCATATTATTAGCAAAATCGTGTCACTGCGTTTATACGTCGTCTTAATGACAATACTTAATGACAATCAGCTCTGCCATTTATTTTATGACGAAAATATTGGCGAATATTAAAACCAATGTCATTAACGGAAAGTAAAAGTCAGTTTGTTCACAGCTTATCATCTTTAAGCAATGATTATTACAACTGGTAAATCATCGAATGTCGTTATCTAACAATACTTTGCTACATGAATCCATAGTTTCATTTGTTTATTATCGAAAGCGCTAATCAGCTGATTTTACTTCATTACCGCTATTAAATCAAAGACTTTTAAATTCATATTAAAATTAGAAGTAACTGTAACAAACTGGCCATTAGAGCCAGTTGTACAATCTTGGTTCAAATTTTGATCCGTGGTTCAGCTTTTTTAACTCCGATTTCGGTGGATATGTATGTGATAAGTATGTGATAAAGTCGAGTTGTACAATAGTTGAACGTCAGTTAATCCGCCAAAATCGTTGAGTTAAAATTACTGAACCACGGGTCAAAATGTACACCTTGCTCTTAACGGAAGAAATAATGGCAAATTTTCGCTCGTGAAAAAAACATGGGTTGAAGAGTTGATTAAAATTTTTTTTTTGCATTTTCAATACATGTAGAATACAAACGAAACATAAAAATTATTTTCCTTGTACAAATAAATCACCTTAATTTTTACATTCATTCAACCAAAAAGAATCAGAGGCAAACGCCGTGTTTTTTAGGGTATTTTTATCTTCGCTTAAACAAAATTTTCATGTTAAATACCACAACAATACAGAATTATACCAAATTTTTGTTGTATTTTTAATAAGTATTTTTTTAAGTGGAGATAAAAATGCTGTAAAAACACGACTAAAGAGTCACTATGTAATTCGGTCGTCCAACTTGATGTTTCGACCAGCCCTGTAAAAGAATAGTTATGCAGACATGTTAAATTTAAAATGAAGAGTGAAAAGAAATCTCGCTGAACTGATTTTTTCTTTCAATTCTATAAAGTGAAATCCGGCACAGATTCATTAACAGTAACATTTATTGTTTTGGTATTAGTTTTTGTTTTTTACCCCGCCGTGAATTTTTTATTGAAATTATTCAAGCAAACTTGAAAATTTAAATTTATCTACTTAAAATCTGTGCAAATTTGTATAAAATTTCAAGCTACCAATTTCATGTAAAAAAAGAAAAAAGTTCACCGATGTACACAATTCAACAGTGTGTACGCCGCTTTAAAGATACACAAATGTTTCGTCCACTTTCCTGTCATTTAAGAAAGAGAAAGAGTCATGCCGGTTATTAAACTCTCAATAGTGGATTCGCTGCGAATCATAATGTCAAAATGTAAATGGATTCATATTAATTCAATTTTCAAAAATACATTTTTAAAGTTTTTCATATTTAAATTGCGGAGTTTTAACAAAATTTTAACCCTAAAATGATCCTCATATTATAAACTTTCAACCATCAAAAGAAAGTTTTGGAATCAGGTATGTAGTTTCTGAGATTAGCCCTCACAAACAAACAAACAAACAAAGCAAGATTAGAGCTTTATTAATATAGATAGATATGTAAAAAGGTATCTTTCATCATTTGCTTCATTTTTCTAATAAACATACAAACATGTGTATACTTTTTATTTTCTATTAGTGTATCTTTACTTTGTATTTAAAGCAATGTACGTAAAGCTATTTGAAATTATTATTAAGAAACTAACTTAGGCGCTGTTAAAAAATTTTTCTATTCACTTCATCAAACCAAAAACAATGATTTGTTTATTATTTAAAATAAAAAAAAATACAGATACACTAAGAAATCGCGTTCATTACTGTAAACAACTATTTTATTTGTCCTGTAAACGTTTTGCAGAACTTTTGTTCATTATTTGAAACAAACAGCAACGAGATTTTTAATATCGTAATCAGATGTCCTACACTGTAATTAGATTCGAGATTTACATAAGTTTAATCAAGGCCCTTTAAAATCTTCAGTAATTCGCAATACAGATGTGAAATGCTTAAACAATTTTCAAACCATCATGTTATACCAAATCTTGCCCAACAAATTTGTCAAACAAGGGCCTCACGAAAATTTTACCTGTTTTGTTCCTCTAGATTTCTCTACTGAGAACTTAAAAGTGCTTGAACTAAACTTTACAAAAATTGCCATATTTCCAGCCGGGCACATTCAAAACGTATTGCGTAGTTACAACACGCGTTAATAATGCTGTTGCCGAATGTGAACCTTTCTTCATAGTCTTCAAAACAAAGCGATAATAGCTCTGGCTTATTAGATCAAAAGTTTCATCACAAACAGCCCTCACTTTATCACATCACCTCCAAAAACTGCCCGATTAAATGTACATATTGGAAAATTTACCAAAACTTAAATTAGTTGAAAAAAATAACTTATCTTTCATCACGTATTTTTATCGTGTTTTTTTAGAGGCAAACAAAAAAATCCAAACCCAACACCAGGAAGATTAATAATAATCAGTTCCTAAGTCATTCGCTCAAAGTCCAAAATACCAACCAACCCTTGAAGTAAACATAATTAGTAGTAAAGATTAAAATAATGAAAAATCAAAAATTAAACAAAAAAACTAAGATGATAAACAAATCATATGTTTTTACGTAACAAAACTAATCTGCCTCAAAAACCTTACGAAAGGTCCATATACTAATTTTAATTTTATATTTTCAGGATATCCATTGTAACAGTACAACTATGCCTGGTGTCATTTTGTATAATATTTGTAGTATTGCCGCTTATTTTCAAATATTCATATACGCTACAAAGGGGCATACTATTTCTGACGTTCAGTAAGTAAATAAAACCAATCGCAACTTATGTATACTCAAGATAAATTTTACTTTTTTTGTTGTTTTTTACAGTAACATATCCAAAGAATTTAGATCTAAAAGATCCCAACAGTGTTAATCTCTGTGCGACGAGAAATTTCTATTTAAATGTCAAAGATCCAGATGTTGATAAAGAGGATGGTGTTAAAATTGGCGTGTGGCATGTTTTGCCAATACACTTGGTTAAGCGATTTGCTAAAGAGTTGAATCTTAATGAGGTGAGAATTTCGCTTTGAAAACCAATTTTCGCTATTTAAACAACTACTGGTGGATAAAACATTAATCTTTTCAACAGAAATCTCTCGAAGAAATACAAAACAGCACAGATATCGATGATCCTCATTTAGATAAAATGGAATCAATATACAGATCGGAATTTCCCGTGATAAATGAGCAAAATGAACAATCATTTTATGAACAAATGCTTAAACATCCGGGAACAATTATGCTTTATCTACACGGGAATACTGCATCACGAGGCTCTGGACATCGTATTGATATGTATAAGGTTTTCAGAAAATTGGGCTATCATGTGTTGTCGTTGGACTATCGCGGTTATGGTGATTCGGATAAGATTGCACCAACAGAAGAAGGTGTTGTTCGTGATGCAATGACTGTATATAATTATATAACAAATAGAACGAATAATCCAGTTATCATTTGGGGTCATTCACTGGGGACGGGGGTTGGAACACATTTGATGGCACTGCTGACTAATATGAATGTACCAGGACCGCGGGCACTGATACTGGAGAGTCCGTTTACGAATATTAAAGACGAAATTAGGAAGCATCCATTTGCTAGGGTAAGTGGTAACATTTGCCAAATAAACAATTTGAGTTTAATTTTTTAATTTTTCTTGCAGCCCTTCAAGGATTTACCTTGGTTCGACATGACAATAGCTAACCCCATGTACTACAATTCACTGCGATTCGAATCGGATCAACACATAAGTGAATTCCGTCAACCAGTTCTAATATTACATGCCGAAGATGACTACGTTGTACCATTCCAGTTAGGCTACAAATTATATCGAACCGCATTGGATACACGTGGCAAATCATGGGGCCCCGTTGAATTCCATCGATTCGATGCCTCATTGCATTATGGGCACAAATTCTTGTGTACCGCACCCAATCTCCCAGAAATAATTAAAAAGTTCGTTGACACTTATAAAAACGAGGTCTTTTAAGTGAAAACAAAAGTAAGCAAAAGCACTACAAAATATAAAAGAAGTGATCTCTACTCTCTACTTGGAATTCAACATGATAATTATAAATAGATTTGTAAGTGATACAAGACAAAAATGTGAATGCAAATAAAATAAAAGTGCATGTTGTAAAAGAAAATATTTAGTTTTAACGTAATCATAAATCAATATACATTATAGTGATATTAAATAATATTATTTTAAATATGTATTTTTATTTATTTAAATTTCTAGAAAAAAAAATAATAAATTTCTAGACTGACTATTATATTTGTATTATTAATTTATTTTACTACAAATAGTCTATAACTAAGTATGTATTTAAGCTTGTAATAATATTTTTTGTTTTAATTATCTCAGGACTCAAACAAATAAAAATGAATTTCGTGTAAGAATTTTACGTTTTCTTGAAAATGTAGAGGAGAGTAGTGATTGGAAACTGTCTTGCTGAGAAGTTTTGTTTTCTGTAATTATCTAAAACCAACAAAATTAATTATGAGCTGAAGTTGTGAAAAATTGCGGAATAATATCTAATCAACTCCTGCTCTCACATCCTTGGTGAACATCGAGTGTCTAGTACCTCAACTGAAGATGGGGTTCAAATCAGAAAAAGAAAGAGAGGGAGGACTGTTCCCACTAAGGCACTTCTCCTCCCATTCAGATGGAATCAACGGTGGCGTCTACAGTTCCGGGCAGGCTGAACGACTTAGTGAACACCTCACACTTCGTGGCTCTTTATCTTCTTAGGGATTCACTACAAAGAGTTTGGCCTTTAACAAAAATTGTTCAAAATTGAAAGCTAAATATTTCATCTATGCACACTTTTTCCCTTCGACCAATAGACATTGAAATAAATCGATGTAAAAAATTTGCGTCAAATTTTACAACTGTTCGTCACGTGTTTAGGTAGACAGACAAACGGCTAATGGTTCAACACCTTAAAGGCTATCACTGATATGAATTATAAGTTTACGCAAACGACTTGACTTTTTATGTTGTTGGCAATAAACAAAAAAAAATCTTTTATCATAATAAAAAATTGTATTCAAAATTCTGAGAAAAAAGCTTAAATCATTGATTTTAGGCACAGTAAAACACGGATAAGTATCTATCTCGCATAAGTACCCCCGAGCTCGTTAATGTAAGCAAACAGTTTTTGGTAAAACTAGCTTTCATTTTCTCTGTTCGTGTACTTCCCAAAACTGCCCATTTTAGTCGAAAGTTCTGTCAAAAGGCACTGGCGGACTAAGGTAGGAGCGGAGGGGGTTGTCCGCTCTGGGCCTCCGGTGTTCGGGGGCCTCCAAATTCGATTCAACCTTCATAAAAAAATGTATATAATGAAGGACGTTCTCATAATAAACTATTTTTTTAGTAGTTTTGATTTGTTTCTACTACATATATATGTTTTCGGTGGTGCTGAATCCGAATCTGAGGTATGCCACTGAAAGCATGCATTTTTTGGAAGTTTTTCACTTATTGGTCGAAAACTATCAATTATTCGTAAATTACATCTAAAAACAATTGAAAGCATATATAATTTCCAACAAAACTCTGGTGTAAGACTTTTTTTCTATGACAATCTATTTGGACTCAAGTGCTAGTTAAAAATGGACGTGTTTTTACTGTTCCGAAAATCCACTTGAAGACACTTATTACACTGTGTGACAAAGTTTGAATTTGAATTTGAAAATTAACCAAAATATGATTTTCTAAATTCTCTGAATTCGAATCTGGGCTCAGAATTGCCAGAGCACTTCACGTTTTTGAGATATTCGAATCTAAAATAAAAAAAATTCATTTTTAAGGAAAATTTTGGGTTAGGTATTTTATTTCTCGATGTACTTTTTTTGAATAAACTTCTATGGTTATTCTGAAGTATGAAAATTTTTGCTTCAAAACTTTATTTCAATCTTTCAAATCTTTGGTAAATCATTGGTCTTAAACTACCTAATAACCTAATGGGTTTTTTCGGGAATAGCAAAAATACGCCAATATTCAACTAACGCTTGACATGGACATTTTTGCATCATTGTTTTCCATGTTGTGTCACGAGATTTTAGTCGCAAACTAGGATTCGAAAACACACAGCGTAAAGTCGTAAACGTTGTAAAGTTTTAAACTTCGTAATTGTTTCACAATTTGTATGGAAAATTTGACAGTTTTTCGAAGTTTAAAACTTTACAACGTTTACGACGACTTAACGCTGTTGCATGAATACCCTTAATATTACTGAACTATTTATGTCTGTTTCTTTACTCGCCCGTGGGATCCCGAAGTATCCCAAATTTTCCCAAAACGTGTTTCTTTACTATTTTTTGGCACGAAAATGCCAGAGCTTTTGACTTTTTTTCATTTCCCCTCCAGCAAGAATCTAACTTAACATTTTATTACTGCACTTTCTTGCTTTTCAAATAAGAAATCAGCTGATCGAAAAATTTGAAATTAAATTTTTCAAGTAGCGTACATAAAATGGTTTAATTTAATTAAATTAAATGAAAATGATAAATTGGAGGCAAATATAAAGTTAAATGTTTCTCTTTGTTCTTTTAATAGAGCCCAACATGATCAGTGCATGTAAAAATAATTGAAATTGTGTAATTTTGTATGCGGTGAGCCAACCAGCAATGAAGTTAAATAGATAATTTATACCACAAGAAAACCCAAAAGCGTTTCTTTACTTTTCGTTTCTGGTTAAACATTACAACAACAACATCAGAAAGCTCAATACCAAACTTTTTCCCGAAATTTTTCCCAAACTTTATCCCAAAAGTAAAGAAACAGACCTAATAGGTCAATAGGTAAAGATCTCTAGATCGTGATAAAAGTTCAATTATTTTCAGTAATTGGTCAACCACAGATTTTTTATATGAATTTTTTAAGTCCGTTTGAAGGTCACAAAAAAACTTTTGGAGCCTCATTTGGGTTAATTCATACAAAAATATGTCATTAGAAAGGCCACTTCACGGTTATAAAAGGTCAGCTATTTTTAGTAATTCGTTACCAATACATTTTTACTTGCGATATATGTAGGTACTATAGGGCAAGTTTTGGATTCGTGCAAAAAAAAATTTCGAGATAACAATCAAACATGACATTACGATGATAGAGAACACGAAAAAAGTGGGTGGCAAAATTCAGTCTGTCTGTCTGTCCGTACCTCAACCTACAGCCTAAACCACTGAAGCGATTTTCTTCAAATTTTGAACTTAAGGTTTTTTTGTAACTCTCTAGAGGGGAAATTACCAAAATTTTGGAAAAAATTAATTTTGGATTTTTAAAAAAAGATTCAAAATTTTTTTTTGAAAATTCAATATTTCAAAAACGGGTTGATGAATTGTTTTGAAATGTATATTAATATATACTCAAAATTGGCATACCAATTTTTTTTTTTTAAATGTTACAAAAATTTTATATATAAAAATTAATTTTTAAGAAAACGGCTCCAACGATTTAAAATTTTTGTTTGCATATATTCATATTTTTTCAAGTAATCAGATGGCATACTTTTTTTTGAGCTCTAAGTTATTTATCAGACTGTTTATACAATTAAAAGAACGATTTAAATGCTTTTTATACTTTTTCTATAATAACTTGAATATTTTTTAAAGTTCTTAAGTCCCACACAACTTGAACATAAGAGCAAGTACGTGCGATCCAGTCGTGCATTTTATTTCTTATGAATTTGTATTGAACTTAAAAAGAAATCTCTAGATCTTTCTAAAAGGTCAGCTAGTATCAGTAATTGGTCAGCTATAGATTCTTTTTTACAATTTTTTCAAGTTTTTTTTTCAAGTTCTTGAACGATTTTTGGCATAAAGCCTGGTTTATACATCCATGTGAAGTGTAGTTTTCATAGAAAAAAATAAGTTTTTTCCTAGGCGTGAAAAACTGTCAAAAACTAAATGCAATTATTTTGGCGACAAGGAGGAATAAAATTGTCTCAAAAAAAATGCAATTCAATTGGGTTTTTGCAACCAAATATTATGACGAAAACTATTTTTTTGGAAATCTTTTGGTTCATTAATTATTGATGTTCCATCATTGTATATAAATTTTATAGTATTCTCATGAAGAAAAAAAGCTCGTGGCCATCTATGCGTCCAAATGTAATACTAATTTTTGTTAAGGTATCTCGGTAAGGCGATCACAGCGAACATATCGACCAAATGTCTACCTACAAAATCGTGTTTCATGAGAATACTATAGATTGGATATACAATAGTTCCATTTCAAATTCGATTTCACTTCGCTTTGAAGTATAAACTAGGCTTAATGATAAAAATTCATAAAAGCAATCTATGGCTGGCTGACCAATTACCGATACTAACTGACCTTTTATGACGAACTAGTTACCTTTCAGATAGAACCTATATTTTTTTTTGTAATATTACCCAAATGAGGTGTCAAAAATCGTTCATGACCATGAAAAAATTGTAAAAAAGAATCTATAGCTGACCAATTTGCAAACAAATTCTTTGCAAAACTCCCATAAATGAGGTGCCAAAAATCACTGACCTTGAAAATTTTTAAAAATTCATTAAAATAATCTATACCCGACCAATTTCTGAAGCTAGCTGACCTTTTAAAAAGAACTAGAGATCTTTCAAACGGTATACATTTTTCGCAAATTGCCCATAAATGAGGTGTCAAAAATCGCTATGACCTTGATTTTTTTTTTTACAAATTCAATAAAAATTCATTATAAAAATGTATGGGTGACCAATTACTAAAAATAGCTGACCTTTTATAAACGTGAAGTAGCCTTTCAAATGACATACTTTTGTTATCCATTAGCCCAATGAGGTGTCAAAAGTTTTTTTTGTGACCTTGAAACGGACTTTAAAATTTCATCGCTGACCAATTACTGAAAATAGTTGACCTTTTATCACGATCAAGAGATCTTTCAGATGGTAAATATTTTTAGGGAATTTCCCACAAATGAGGTGTCAAAAACCGCGCGTGACCTTGAGAAACTTAAAGCCTTGATTACAAGTTATCTAGTGCTGACCAATTTCTAGGACTAGTTGATCTTTTCTGACCAATAAGATGGCATTACTTTTTCTCAAATTTCCCATATAAATGACTTGCCAAAGGTCTAGTGCTCTGATTGACATCTATTAAACGATTGTCACTCACAGTGTCATGGCTTAGGCTTTCAAGCGGTTTTCAGTTTATTTAATTTTTTCTGCATGCTCTGGAGGGGGGGGGAATGCCCTCTTTGCCCCAACCATAAGTACGCCACTGTGCTGAACTATCTTCTTACTTGACACCTGGTAAGTTGCTTTCCACACCACCTGCATTTCAGCACATGAACCCTATCTAGGGGATAAAATTTTTTCCAATTTGACGTTCAATGTATTTCCCATAAGAGAAAAGCAAAAGAGAGTCATATTCATGTTCCTTTTTCTAATAACTTTTATATAAACGGATACAACTTTTATGATTGCAATAGAATAACAAAACATGTTAGTTTACAAATCTAGCAAAAAATAAATCAAAACTGACGCCTCAAATGCTTTAAATTTAAGATGAAAAATGTAAACAAACTACCTCTACAACGAAAAACAACAACACCAATACTCGTTTGAGAAAAAAGCAGCGCAGAGACGTAGCCAAGATTATTTAAAACATGAACAGTTTTTTTTTCTTTGTTAATTATGTTTGTATTGAAAATGAAGATTTTCAAATACATGTATTGTTTTTGTTTGGATTGAAAATTTCTTGCATATATATTTACCAATTTAATTACAAAAAAAAAAATGTTTAAGTATTTTTACCTACGTACAGAATTTTTTGGTTTGGAAGTATGTAAATATTTTAAATGCTTCTTCGTTAAATTTACACGACTGGTGAAAAGCTGCCGGTATAATGACAAAAATAATGAATTTGTCCATTCTTCTGTTATTGTTTTGGTCATTATATTGCCAGTTCTCCAATCGTGTAAATGCGGCATTAACAAAAGACGCAGGCACGATTGAAGTGTTATTATTTCCTGATGTTTTTGGAGGGTACATATTTTGAAAATAAGAATTGTAAAAAATTAAACGCAAAATTTTATTTATTCAATAAAGGGTGTTATTGACCCCATGAGCTTCGCTAGTTTCTAAACACAAAATATATTGTAGGTATTGACCTGTTGCACAAACAGTGTACAAATATTTGTACTCCTTTTTTCTCAAGAATACAAATTCAAAAACGCAATACATAAATATATAGAAATACTTTATATCTACATCTTCATAAAAACATTACTGCAAAGTTTCGGTGACGTAAGCTTTTACTTATTAGAAAACAGTAGTAAAATATATAATATAAAAATCTTCATAATTGACTCTTGTCTATCAAACCCCTTCCCTGACTACGCACGTGACACAAATTTTGCCTACGAAATGAATCCATTTTGGAAAGCAACAACAAAAATACAGGTTTGTTTACATTTTTCATCTGCAAAATATAGGAAGTTATACATAAGTTTTGATACGTATTCTTCTTGATTAACTAACTCACATAAATTCTTTTTCTATTGCAACTTTAAAATAAATACGTATTCATAGAAAATTAATTAGCAAAAGTAATGTTTTTCAGACCTTTTTTTGGTTTTCTCTTATGGGAAATACATTGAATGTCAAAATGAAAAAAAATGTATCCCCCACATAGGGTTCACGTGCTGACTGCTAGGTGCCATGACTCCATTCGCCAATAGGGCCCTACTATTACTTTATTCTACTTTCGAATATATTCAAAAGTTATTTTCAATGCCTAAAATTAGTGGCAATACATTATGAAAAAGGATCAAATGTTAGTGCTTTCGACTTTTTGCCACAGAATCTCCAATTAGCGCTGTTCTATTTCAGTTATTAGCGATTGCTATGGGATTCGAAAGTATTTTTTGACTTTCTTATATCCGGTAATCTACCTACATTTTTTCAGTTGCACAAATGTGGAAATGGGATATTTTTGTTTAACTGAGTTTGCAACACATTCCTTCATAGATAAAAAGTGGTTGTTTTCCTCGCACATGTGGAGTGCATAAGAAAAAGTGAAAAAGCATTATTTGTGAAGTGAAAAAGCAATTATTTGTACCTACTCGTTGACTGCAATGTTTAGCAAAATAAAAATTAATGAGACAAAAACAAGCTTTTAGCTCACAAGGGCATTTAAAATCTTGTTAAATTTAAGAGCATTTGGTGAAACCAAAAAACATAAGGGTATTCATGCAACAGCGTAAAGTCGTCGTAAACGTGGTAAAGTTTTAAACTTCGTAAATCTGTCAAATTTTCCATACAAATTGTGACAGAATTACGAAGTTGTAACCCTTCAAGCAAATTCACTGACCCAACTTTTTCGGTACTGCTTGGATCCTTAAAAAATGAGCTCTTACGGGGATTCTATATTTTTCCCACTTATTTTTTTTTAGTTTACTTTTGCAAGTCGTGCGGTGGAGATCATTTCTTGTTTAAATTCGTTTTGTTGTAAAAACTTAAACACATTTTCGGTCAACAATACAAACTAAATGCAATTTTGCTTTGCTAGTGCAAATAAGTGTGTTTTTGTAAATATTTATATAAATTCCAAATAAATGTGCTTTGGAAGGAAAAACATTCTTCTTGTTCTTTGTTTGTCCTTTGTCTGTGGTTGTCGGTTGTTGCTTGTAGGAAATTTAGAACTCCATAAGGGAATTTTTCTCTTCATACCTACTGGTTTCGGTACTTGCTAAGTATGGTGAATTTTGTTTCTCACAACGCATGCGCAAGTGGGTCCGCGGTGATTCTAATTTCCATACTAGTCTGAGCCGTAAAACGCAGTTTTGAGGATCCACATTTGGATCCGAAAACGTAGTCGTTCATACGTTATCCCCTACGTTTTCGGATCCAAAACGGACTCCTTTGCTTGAAGGGAAACTTCGTAAATCTGTCAAATTCTCCATACAAATCGCCGCCTGAGTACTTAAATGCCCCATATCCAAAAAAATTATTCCCCAGAAAACGAATTTTAAGGTTTGAAAAATAATTTCCGTACTTTCTCCTTGAGAAATATGATGTTTGAATTTTTATATACATTGTTTGAAAATATCATTGTTGTAATTTGAAGACATGACGTCAAAAGCTGTAACGGTTATTTTTAAATAAATAAAAGTATGAAAAAAGTCAGAAATGGATATAGGACCCTCTCCCATACGAATGCGAAATCGATGAAAACCAAATTGCAAATTTCCTATGGATATAGGACTTTTGTGCACTGAAAGGAGGGAATTCAATGTTAGCAAGAAGAACAAAAAAATTCAAAGGCACTGGCATTATTTATTTTTTATAATTTCATTTTTATTGATAAGAACATAAAACAAAAAACGCTATCAATTTAGTGGCTATACCTTACTAAAACTCTTATTGGATTATTTCTAAGTCAACAAAATAAGGAAGAAAATGCTTAAGTATTTTAATACTTAATTATGAAAAATACTTAAAACTTACTTTGGTCCTTAAAATTTTCCTGAAAAATACGTCTTTTTTAATTGGGAATAGTTTATAAAAACTCGTCAACATTACATTGTATCAAGTTGTATTTGTTTTTTAAAGTTTTTTTTCAAATTTAAATTTTCTTAGCTTTTTTGATTTTATCCACTTAAGTAAAAATAAAAAAAAAATTGCTTAAATTAAATCGTTAAAAAAACCTACAAGGCTGCATTAAATGCAGTTTTGAAGTTTGGGAACATTAAGGTACGTAAATGAACTTATCAAAATAAGTATTACCCATGTTTTATTTTTACTCATAACCGAATTGTGGACTAATATGAAAAAAGTGCTTTGCATCCATCTCTATTTACCTCATGGTTGGTTATTTTTTAACCTTTATGTTGTCTTTTTTCTTTACCATCATCAAAGTGAAAACTTACTTTTGCGTTATTGAAATAACCTCCGATAGAAACCTGGATCCCATATGTTGTTCTTGCATGCTAAAAATAACCCCGGCCCAGACCCAGATATAATTAAGCGCTCTATATCCATGGCCCTTTGGTATGGGGCACTTAAGCATTAAATGAATGTTTTAAGAACTCTTCTACAAAGATTGCCCCACATAGTACAAATTTTGAATGTGCGGCAAATAAGCACTAAGAGGACCCACAAATTAGTGGTCTATGGAGCAAACTGGGTTTCTGTAACTTCCTTAATAATAGAGATAGAGCAACGTGGATAGCAGCAAACGATTGAGAAAATTCGAATTAGTATAACTGCATCATTAACTCAGTTTCCCGAAAAAGTGGTCTATGGGGCATTTAAGTAGGCTACATGAAATTTGGCCCCAATGAAAAATGGCCCCAAACAATAAATGAAAAATGGCCCCAAAAATGGGGCCTTTTTTCATAATGAAATATGGCCCCATTTTCAAAAAAGAAAAATGGCCCCAAAATAAATGAAAAAAAGCCCCAAAAAGAAAACGAATACTCAAACAAAAAATGAAAAATCGCCCCAAAAATGTATATGAAGAACAACAACAACTTGAGCTATTTTATTTTTACGGTTTGGGGTGATTTTTCATTTTTTTGGGGCGTTTTTTCATTTTTAGTTTAGTTTGATTATGAAAAATGGCCCCAAGTTTAAAGAGATTTTTTTTAATGGAAAAATCTCCCTAAAAATAATGACAAATATTTTTTAAATCTAAAATCATGTGATTTTTGTACGATTATTTAAACAGGCTTTTGATGCCGATCGCGAAATTTTATTAGATATGTTCATAATATACATTATATCAATTATATCAATATACATTATATCAAATTCTTAAAAGATCATTTTGGGACAGTGATTAATCAAACGTACAGGAAAATCGCACGATTGGCAAAAATATATGCATGTATGTATGTAGAACTTATGCAGTATTTCATTTTATTTTATTTTAAAACCAAAAATCGCGCGATTTTTGGTTTTAAAATAAAATAAAATGAAATACTGCATAAGTTCTACATACATACATGCATATATTTTTGCCAATCGTGCGATTTTCCTGTACGATTATTTGATCAGATATATCAAAAGCTACAAGGATCATTTTGAGACCATGATTAAAAATAATCGTACACGAAAATCGCGTGATTACCATGGACGATTGTTTAATCACCATCCCAGAGTAACAATTAATTTAAAATAATAGGAAAAAAAGGCTTGACTCTTATCTACGTCAATTTTTCCAAAAACAACTGGATTTTTTTTGTCCGATTTGGAACAAAGCCCATTTTTATGAGTTTTTAATTTAAGATAAGTTTTGGGGCCTTTTTTCATTTAATTTGGGGCTATATTTCCATTTTCAATTTGCGGCAATTTTTCATAATGAAAAATGGCCCCATTTTTTGGGGTTATTTTTCATTTTTGTTTAAGAATGAAAGTGTGGGGCCATTTTTCATAATGAAATTTTACCCCAAATTAAAAATGAAAAAAGGCCCCAAAACCATGAAAAATCACCCCAATTCACAAAATTTTATTTTATTTTAGTTGTTGTTGCTTCTCATATAAATTTTTGGGGCCATTTTTCATTTTATGTTTGGGGCCATTTTTCATTGGGGCCAAATTTCATGTAGCCATTTAAGTACTCAGGCGGCGAAATTGTGACAGAATTACGAAGTTTAAAAGTTTACAACACTTACGACAACTTTACGCTGTTGTATGAATACCCTTATTATTTAAAAGCTAAATGGCTTTTTAAAAGAAATAAAAAGTCTTTCGTGAATTTGCCCACAAGACTATTTAAATTTGTAAGTTCCCCATTTTTTAGAAAACTTTTATTTCCAAGTGTACACAGTTCATTTTGAAGAATCACCCATCGGCATTCGATTCATTCCAACACCCACACTGGCTCACTTGACATATCTTGTTGTTGCAAATAAATTGAAGTCAATCCATCTCTTTCTAGCAATGTAATAAACAAACAAATTCGACACCGGGTTCGGCACAAACACAATGCACCAAAACAACACACCAATTAAAATAAAAAAATAAGAGACAACATGAATTTCAGCGAAATAACAAAAAATATGTTATTACACTACTGCTCCTCTCCTCTCTCTTACTCTTTGCCAGATGCAAAACAAAAGAAAAGGAAAATGTATTATTTTATCTCTACAAAAATTAACAGAATTCATCCAAAAACACATATACAAAAATTTTAACAAAAATGAAGTTTCTCTCGCCTAGGTAAAATTTTTACACCACATTCATTTTCATTCGTTGTTCACTCTCCATAGCGCGTTGTTCCATCACACAAAATCTCGGTGAGCTCCTGTCTCGAATCAAAAAAAAAACTCCCTTTTTCTTTATTTTACTGACTGTTCTTTCAATAAGAAAAAAGAAAAAAACAGTGAAAAAGAAAAACACTACGAATCAAATATGGCTGACAGAAAATACAGTATTCGTGGATAAAGTGTTGTTCCGGATCTCAAATTTTATTGTTTTATTTTTTATGTGTGTGTGAAAAAAATAGTTGAAAGCAGAAAAAAACATCCATACATTCCCGTTGAACTTAAAATTTATTTTTTATCATCAAACAAAAGTTCCTAATACCTTTTTTACATAAAAACAACAAATTTAAAATAATAGAAATTCTTTGCATTTACAACAAAAAAAAGAAGAAAAAGTCAGTCTCCCTTGTTTCGGATATTCCCTACACTTTAATTCTGTGATTCCGGATTCCCTTTAAGTTCTTCTTCGTCTTTTTTTTCTTGGTTTTCCATATAAATTCATTCCTACTCTCTTTTGCAAGATATCCATTTATCCATACAGAAGGGTGTGCGTTGCTCTGCTACTGCTGCTCGCTGCTGCTTTGTGCAACGAAGAATAAAAATAAAATAAAGAAAAAATCAGGAAAAGTGTTAATAAATAAAATTGCATCGATAATTCAGTTCCCAGCGATAAGAAAAGCAGTTAAAGTGAGAAAATTTTAGTGAAAACAAATTAGTACCTTCTGAATAAATACAACAAATTATCGCCCCCGTGGATTACCCTCCTCAAGGAAAGAAAAAAAAGGACATCGACAAGGAAGCAATTCATTGCGAAAATAAGTAAGTAAAGTTTTTGACTGAATAGAACATTTTAATACATCTCTACACCCAACAATAGATGTCACAAAAGACAAAAATAGCAGATTCTTAGCTCACTGTATGATAAAGATCTATGAACGTAATAAAATTAGCAAATAGCTAAAATCTTCAAAATAGGTAGGACACATTTGGTTCGAAATTAATTCAAATTTTTGTTCGATATTCACCCCCCTTCATAGGATCCTTAGAACTTGATTGTTCATTTAATAACAATAAAATTGAGAATAGCTTGGAAAAGACCGACTGCAAAAATAATTCTTGTTGGATAAAGCCCTGAATCCCTTGCAATTGGAATTATTGAATTCACCTGCAATTGACAGGAATTCCATTTGAAGAAGAACAAAAGAAGTGCAAAATTTTGTAACAAAAACAGGAGTAGACAGTGGGAACAGGGAAGAAGGAAATTTGAAAAAAAGTTATCATCATTGCAAAAGACGGGTGGGGTTGTGCTCTGGCTCTCTGTGTACCAAACCAACCATCATCGTCTCAGCAGAAGCAGCAGCAATCCGAGCTCCTGCTCTATCGTTTTTCCTGTCTGTCTCTGTGCCTTCTCTCTGTTGGTGCTGCTCTACTCTCTGAGTGAGCTTGTTCCTGCTGCGCGCTGATGGTAGCAATTTATTTTATTTTATATTTTTTTTCATCTATTTTACTCTATTTGTTCTGTGTGTACCCAATGCAATGTTCCTCAATTTTGCAACTAGCTGCTGCTGTTTTGTTTCTCTTCCCCCACGTCCAAGATCCACCAGCTATAGTCATAGAACAGAAAAAGAACCAAACCAGCCCATCCACAACCATCATCGATCCCATTTTCGATGGGATACTGAATAATGCAGAAAAAGGGAATTTGCTAAGAGATAAAAAAAAGTGCAGGAAACATATCTCTACAATTTTTTTTTTGTCTAAAGTTCGTTGTTGTCGGGTTTTACACTCCTGCGTTTTGAAACTCGAGGGCTGTTTTGGCATTTTATGGGTTTCCACCTATATGTTTTTTTGCGCACTTTGTATTTTCACCACTCACTCGCTCAGTCAGTTCTTAGTTTGTTTGTTTTATTCCTTACCTTTGCCTTTAATTACTCTGTTTTTCTGGTTATTGTTGTTGTCATTTTTGGTGGACATCTGGTTTAAATACTATGGGGTATTTCTGTCCCTCTTTTTACTTGGGTAGGTATACAATTTACAATCTATAGCAAACAACCCGATTTGACTTTTGAACCAGGCATTTGAAACTTAAAAAAGGGGGGTTTTCATTTCTAAAGCAAGTGCCTACATACCTACCTTCCATAGGTAAGGTAAAAGGATATTCTTTGGACTTGTTTCTACTTTTTTTGTTGAAATTGTGTATTATGTAGCGTCTATTGATTCCAAAAGCAAAAAGAATTCTTCTATTTTTTTTACGATGTAATGTTCCCATTGCTTGTATATAAACACTTTCGATTTTCTGGTTCTGCCTACCTTTGATGGGACCGGTAGACACAAAATGTAGGTAGCCTAGAATCTTGTTCTAATAAGAAGAATAATTTTCAAGTGGGAAGAGAAAGTTGAATTGGATTCAAGTCCAGTGTGAATGTAGCTCCAGAAAATGTTTGATCACATACAACCACACTTAAACAGGCTTTTTGGTTTTGATGATAAGAAAATGCATCCAGATGAATCAATAAAAATTAAAACCAAACTCTATGAATCAATTTCATCCAAGATTAAGTTTTGAACTTTTAATACACATACATAATAAAATAGTCAATGTTCGAAATTCATAACATTATTGAATGGTGGTACCTATATTCTCTGTTAAAGGTTCTCTTTAGCATCCAAAATATTCCTTGCCTAAATTGAAAAAAAAGTTTCACTCTAGGCCAAAACCTTGAGTCCAGTCTATTCAAATTCAACCTACTTTATTCACGCCTGGGGGTTGATTTTATGAATTATTTTTTTTAGTTTTTACCTAAGTTTTCTAATTGAACGTTATTGCGATGTGTTGAAGTTGTTAATATGAAATCAACTTTGTTTATCGAATAGGTACCTACTTGTTTATATACTTAGATATATTTACATTGTTTGATATTGTTATCAGTTATCACTTATCAAAATATGAAAATTATAATTATTATTCGAAAATATCTTCCCAACCAAACGGATGTTTTTCATTTAAATAATAAAAACCTTATTTTTAAATCTAAAAATATAATACGATGTGTTTTTGGGTTTTTTATACATAATTATTAATTTTGATGACTTTTGGTTGTTGATTCAATCCTTTTTTATTACCTATGTATTTCATGCATTAAAAAAGGTTTTTAATAGCCAAAATGTTGTAGAATTAGACTCCAGGGTTATTATGTAAAAGCCTCACTCTGAAGGGGTACCTAAGTATTTATTTGGGATTCTTCACAAATAATTTAAAATCGAAAAAGTCGCGGAAACCACAACTGAAAAACGTTCTGCAATCATCACCTTTATTTAAGAAAGCAAATCGCAGCAGGAAGTTGCTTCGCAGTTAAAGATATCAAAGGACTGCGTTTAACGTACTGTTAGGCAACCAAACAAGAGAATCTGCTTAAAGCAACAACAAAAAGGCAACAGCAAATAGGCAAAAAACAGCACCCACATTTACATTTAGTACTTAAGTCGGTTGTCTTGACATCGGTCAAACGGAGGTTAAGAGATGCTGGACTATTTGAGTTGCTTATTGAAATCCCCTTCTGCGACCACAAACAAGCTGAAAGGGTTAGAATGGGCCAAAGGCATGAAGACTGGATGGAAACAAATTACAGCAGAGTTTAATGGAGCGATGAATCCAAGTTCGAGGTAACTATCTGGTACAAAACGGAAGATTTTCGTTCGACGCGACGCTGATGCTATCTAACTGTATGGTTTCTAACCTCGAGCATGCAGGTAATTCTGTAATGGTCTGGGGATGTTTCTCTTAAAGTGAATTGGGAGAACTGGTTCTAATGATTGGCAAAATGAACAAGGAGGCGCATAAGACGATGTTGGAGGATAATGCTTTGATCTGCGGACTAAAATGATATTGGCGCAGGATTTGTATTTCAGCACACAGGATGTCAAACAATTAAGGTGCCTTTTACGAGAGCGTATTCGAAAAAATTCTATTCGTGTATTTTATTGGTCTATTTTCTTCGAATTACCCCCAGTTTCACAGTGGAAGTTTGAACTCCACTTTTAATTCAAACTTTAGTTCAGCAAAACAACTGAACTCAGTTCACGGTTTAAACGAGACTGTGAAACTGGGGGTTAAAGTCTATTTAGAATTACCTCTCGCAATAAGTTTTATAATTGAATTTCTAGGTAGGTGTCGAGTTGAAGATAAAGATTCAATTTTCTATTAACCATACCTACCATAACATAAAAACATCCAAGAAACACGAATAATTCCAAAAGACACAGGAATCGAGTAGGTATATGTTGGTATTTGAAAAAGAAAACATTGCTGCACAACTAGATCGATTGCATGAAATTGTTACTAGGCATATTAAGGCACCTTCAAAAATTACCTCCCCACAAATTGAGACGGATGGGTCATCCAGATGATCTAGGCTAAGAATTCTTCAACATGGTTAAGCGACCGGTAAGGGTAGCCGGTCATTCCAACGTTCGACTCGGCGAATCGCAAGTCATAATAGGTGCCTGAAGAACATTAAGCTAGCCCTAACCATTACAACCGCTTTTTATCAAAAGGCAACATCAAAATTATGTAGTACCTCGTGGCATAATGGTTAGTACGTTGGACTGTCATGCCAAATGTCTGGGTTCGATTCCCAGCCGCTGCAACCTAAAAACAAAAAAATTGTCCCTTGCATTCCTGCCACAAACACGCACATAGGAATGGTTGTGAGTTGTAATTCACTAGCCTCTGGTTCTCCACGAGCTGTTGCGCCACCAAATTTATGTATTTATTTATAACATCAACATTATTCTAATTCAGAAGCCGTAAGCTAACAGCAATAATATATGCAGAATTAAGAGTAGGGATGGCATCCTGTATTTTAAAACTCCCCATTGTTACATAGAGCAGAGCCATCAAAATGGTGAAGTATTAAAAATGTCTAAGCGAGGACATTATGCAGATGCTCTCTATTATAAACTTTTATTTTTTTTATTGAACATAGTTTAGAAACTATTGCACTAAAAAATTTAAATATATCAGTTGCCAAAGAATAACAATTCCCTAAATGGTCTTATATTTAGTTTGAATTAAATTTTGCACAAATACTTACATACATAAGTAGGTAACGAGTATGTATATCTTACACTATTGGATACCTTTACTTACAGTAAACCTGATTAATATTCATCTCCCGTTTTAGATTGTAAAACGAACTAGTAGCATTAAAAAAAATGTTTTACCTGTCAATTTCAATCTGCTTTTATATTGTAAACAAACATTAATAGATTTTGTACATGTTTGAAAGTAATTCCATTCACATGGCAATTGGTGGTAACACCAAATCCCCACGACGACGACGACAACGACTAAGCGGCGACTCAATCAGATTACCTACCATCAAGGTCGTTAAGAATAATTTCAAATCTGCCAGTTAAAGAAATGCCAATAGAAACGTAAACGTAACACACTTTTGACGATAAATTTTACAGCGCACACACTTATCATGCGAAGGCGATTTAATTAAAAGTTTAACAAAGACCCTACCTGAATAACCAATATAAAGACCATTAACAGTTCACGCAGACAATATGTAGAAAATTACAAATGTCTGTCGGCGGCCGGCGTCGCATCGGTCGTTCGTCGTCCAATGCAGCATGCAGGAATTTGTGCTGTTAAAATAAAACCTATGTAATTAAATCATTGTCATATGAGTTGAATTTATTAAATGACGGAAACCAAACATATCGTTGGGTTGGATGCAAAGCTATTAATAATATGCAAAACGGATGAAGATTCATCATACATACCTATGTACCTACTTTTTTCTTTACAAACTTCTTTGGTTTAAAAATTGTTTTTTTAATAATCTGTCAGTTAACGGGAAATTTTTTTTTTTAGAGTGAATCATCAAAAGCATAAAATTCTCTCAAAGAAGCAGACAAGAAACAGATTTATGTTTATCTCCATCGTCTGTATTTAGAATCCATAACCGTTATATGCAAAGAGTCAGGATACAAGAATCCAAAGATGACAATTTGTGGTTACATAATACAGATGGAGGCGTACCTATTTCTTTTGTTTTTGGATGAGTCAAATTTGGTGTTCTCATTAAAAGAAGGGCAGTAGATGTTTTTTTTTTTGTGAGTGAGTGGGTACCTATTTACTTACGATTTCGTAGGAAACAATAGTTTAATGATTAAAGATTCTTATCATACTGACCAAGCAAACTCTTTTTTTTTTAATAGCATTGTATAGACAAAACTGACTTTTTTACCATTCACCCACCTCACCGAATATCCATCGATTTTTATTTTTTTTTTTTCAAAAGAGCACAGTATCAGCTTAGCGCTTTCGGCGAATCCTCTAACACTCAACGCCGTAAAGCAACTCTGGCAGTATGAAGGTTTTGTAGGGCATCCACTAGGTATTTATTGCTTCCTCATATCGAAATAGTAGCGGTTTGATAAGGTAGTTTTTTCTCGGATCTCCATAAGAGTGTCATTTGTGGAAAAAACCCTTGAATACAATAGATGTGTGTATGTAGCTGTAGCTTGTAACAAAAGTTGAAGTTTGTTCAACTTCTACTACACGACACGATACATTTCTTGCAACATCTAAACATTAAATGTCAAGAGATGCTTTAAATGTTGTGGTTTCAACCATAGTGCGGCTAAATGTAAGAGTGAGAAAGAGATCTGTGCAAAGTGTGGTGAAAATGATCATAAAACAAATGAGTGTACAAATGAGAATGCCCGTTGCATAAATTGTGTTTTGATGAAAGAGAGATTAAATAACATTGAGAATGATATTGATGTTAATCATGATTCCAGGGATGCCACTTGTCCAGTTTTTCAACGAAAACTAAAAATTGAAAGGGAAAAAATTTCATACTAGCAGCTAAGTATAATTAAGTGTTTGTATTTGAATGTCCAAGGCCTTATTAATAATTTTGATGAAATAGAGTTGTTGGCAAGTGAGAAAAAACCACATTTAATATGCTTGAGTGAAACACATGTGACGGAAAATGTCAGTGAATCTGAATTAATGTTAAAGGATTACAACTTAGCTCAAGTTAAAAGTGTTTCTTCTCATACCGGCGGAGTTTTAATTTACATTAAAAAAGAACTAAATTTTGAAATTATTAATGAGGTCAAAAACAATGTTGGGTCTGATTGTCTGGAAGTAGATGTGGGTAATCAAAATATAAAATTAAAGCTTCTTTTAGTGTATAGATCCCCTAGTTTTTCAAAAGCTGAGTTTTGTACAATGTTTGAGAATTTAATTGAACAAGTGAATGTTGATATGGATTTTATTATAGTTGGTGATTTTAACATCGATTGGTTCAGTGACAAAACTTATAAAGAAAGAATAAAATCCATGTGTGTTGAAAATAATTTGAGTGTTGTCAATGACCAACCTACGAGAGTAACGGCTAACTCCTCAACTCTCATAGATTATGTTATTTCGAATTCTAATCAAATAACGGCCAAAACTGACGCCAAACTAAAAATAAGTGATCACGAAACCATTCGATTTGATATTAACTTAAAAACTAATGTAAAAGAAAATGATGTTACTGAATATAAGGTGTTGAATTATGATAAGGATATTTTTTTCTCGAAACTCTTAACTAGTAGATTGATTGGAGTGGATATTGTGAATAGCGATTTGGATGATTTGGTTGATGTGTTGAGTGATGAGTTGGATATAATTGTTAATGAAATGATAGTCACTAAAAGAGTGCATCCTAATAAGTGTGAATGGTTTAGTAAGAAGCTAACAAAACTAAGAAAAATTAAAGTATTAAAATATGAACAATATAAATTTGATAATCAAGGCTCATCATGGAGCGATTATATCTCGGCGAGAAATTTATATAAAAGTGAACTTCGGGTAGCAAAAGATAACTATATTAAAAAGAAGATTGACACATCAGGTAATCCCCAAAAGCTATGGTCAAATATTAAAAATTTAGTTCTCAAAACCCAAAGAAGTGAAATTAAAAATGTTGCTTTTGAAGGTAATATGATGTATGATAGTAAGGAAATTGCTAGTGAATTCAATAAATATTTTATAAAAAGTGTGGAAGATATCATCGCGGATATTCCAAAAATAGATTATTCTGACAGTATCAATAATGTAAGCACTATTTTTACTTTTAAGCCGGTTTGCTCTAAGGACATAATTGATATTTTAAAAGCTATGGGTAAAAAGAAAGATTACAAATTTATAAATGCGGAAATGTTTTTAGACGGAATTGAAATCCTTGGACCGATTCTAAGAGAAATTTTTAATAAGTCAATGCAGACAGGCTGTTTCCCTAGCAGGTGGAAAGAGTCAATGATAGTTCCGATCCTAAAAGTCCCAAATACAAATTTATGTGAAGAATATAGACCTGTTAACATGCTGCCAACATATGAGAAAGTTTTGGAGAAACTTGTGGAAAAGCAATTTAGAAGCTATATGGAGGATAATAATTTAATAATGGAACAGCAATCTGGTTTTCGTAAAGGATACTCGTGTGAAAAAACATTGAATTGGGTCATAGAAAACTGGAAGAATGAAGTGGATAATAAAAATATAATTGTTGCAGTGTTTTTGGATTTCAAGAGAGCGTTTGAGACTGTTGATCGTGAAATACTTCTTAAAAAACTTTCAAAGTACGGAATTAAAGATAATGAGTTAAAGTGGTTTGAGTCTTATCTTAATTTTAGAACTCAGCGTACTTCGGTTAACAGTTGTATTACCGATCCAAATGACGTTAAGACTGGAGTGCCACAAGGTTCAGTCTTAGGTGTGTTCTTGTTTTTATTGTACATAAATGATATAAATTTGGCAGTGAACTATTGTAAATTATGTATGTTTGCGGATGATGCTCTTCTCTTCATCTCGGGAAAAGATGTTAGAGAATGTTATGAAAAAATAAATATGGACTTACAATCAATAAGTAAATGGCTCATTATTAATAAGTTAAAATTGAATAATAAAAAAAATAAGTATATGTGCATTAATAACACAGATCATAATGTTGTTAAAATTGATGGTGAGAATGTGGATCGTGTTGATGAATTTAAATATTTAGGCGTTGTTATTGACAGTAAAATAAACTTGAAAGCTAATACGGATTTTGTTTGCAAAAAGGTATCAAAGAAAATATACTTTCTATCACGAATCAGAAAAAAAGTGTCATTCGGTACAGTAATTAAAATATATAATGCAATCGTTAAGCCTCATTTCCAATACTGCTCTACCATTTTATTCCTATCATCCCAAGGGGATATAGCCCGGCTGCAAAGACTTCAGAACAAAGCGATGAGAATAATTTTAAAGTGTGCAAGATTAACTCCTATAAAAGACATGTTGAAAAGATTAAACTGGTTAAATATATCACAACAAATTAAACTTTACGTTCTATTATTTATCTTTAAAATGAAAAATGGAACGCTTCCAAAGTATTTGTGTAATAATTTAAAATATGTTAGTGAATCGCAACCATTAGCTCTTAGAAATGGTCAAAACTTTAGGCTAGCATATAAATCAACCGCTCGTGGACAAAATACAATGATGTTCAAAGGAGTTCAATTATATAATAATCTACCCAGTGAAATAAAATGTATAAATAATCAAAACAAATTTAAAAAAGAAGTCATAAAATATTTAAAAGCGGATAATTAACAAATAAATAAAAAAACAACTTGATAAACAAATTGGCTCTTAAGCCAAATTCTTAGCTCAAACTCCTGTTACCCAATATTTATTTTTTTATAAAAAAACAATACATAATAATAATTTTTAAAATAATATTTAATTAAAAATAATAACTTTTCATTTAATACAACTTAATATAACAAAATAAATAAGGTCCTCCCCGCGCGCGGGTTGGGAGGGGTAAGAGGGCGGGGCATAGTAATAGTAATAATAGTAATCTACAGCTTTCCCTTATAGCGTTGTATAAGTTTAGCTTAGACTTATGTAAACCGCTGCCCTGAAGGATTCTATAACAGCACGTTGGGAGGGGTTGATTATTTCGATATCGTCCGCATGGGCTTTAATGGTCTGAGGCTTGTTGACATAGACGCGTGACTTGTCAAAACGAGAGATTTGGCAATCCTGAAATGCAGCCCTTAAAACTTCAGTTGTGGCTCGTACAGTATGCGCACTTGCTCAATCCTGATGGAAGAACATGTTCTACAGCCAAAATTCATCCAATTGTGGAAGGAGAAAGCCGTTGAGCATGGCTCTATAGCGCTCGCCGTGGTGTTTTTGAAAAAAAAAAAATAAAATAAGGACCGATGACGCCTCCAGGGTAAACAGCACACCATGCAGTAACTATGAGCAGGAGTAATGAGTTATGCGTGGATTTTTGGCTGCTTATTCACATATCCACAGAGATGGAAATGGGCTTCGTCGGTAATGATGACTTTCGATGAAAAGTTGTCTCGCCTGTGGTCTAGATTCAGGATGGCTTGAGCGAGGTTACACATTCTTGGCTAACAGCTAACAGCTGATGCACTGTATGCACTTTGTAAAAGCATATCTTCAAGCCTTTCATCAAAATTTTCTGTTAAGACCGTAGATTGATGCCCAACTACATGGCACGTCTTCTGGTCGATACTCGGATGCAAACTCATAGCGGAGAGTTTTTCGCTCAAACGGTGTCTGTAGACTCTGGCAACTCCAGTCCATTATTTTCTTTTGGTAGTAGTTCGCAGTTTCTTTTTGTTTGGAAATCGATCTATCAATTTTGCCGTACCTAAATATGTAGTCAGCGTCGACTTTTGCCCTCAAAATATTGGCACGCCTAAAGCTACCTTCGGAACAACAAAGGTCTAAATGAAAACCTCAAACAGGAAAAACGAAGAAATTCAAAGCCCTTGTTCGTTTTTGGTGAACTTTTTTCGTTGTTTGAGTAAGAAAAACCGAATGAAAAACGAAAGTCTAAAGTAGCTTAAGAAGTTCGATATTTGCATTGCATCGATTCGCTTTTGGTGGATTTGGTTGGCGATTCGACTGTGTGGGGAGCGTCAGGTCGCCTGTTTTTGGTTTATTTGAGTAGGAATTTCTGTTAAAAGGTTTAAAGATTTGAATATTGCACCTGGATGGAAAATTCTTAGATTAATTGAACAGGATACCTATGATGTTAATTCTTTCTTTATCCTAAAACAGCTGTCATTTCTTCGAACACTTCAGGAAATGAAGCAATTGTTTTACATATTCAAACTTACAACAGTAAATAATCATGTCGTAGGAAATAAATAATTCATTATGTAATAAATTGTCTTTATTGGGTAGCGAAAGCTCTTCTGTTTTAATATCACACCATCATAATGCGTCATACAGCTTAGGTCCCTCCAGGATGTATCCTTTAAGTAAGATTTCGAACAAAACTCTGCTATATGCAGTTACTTTGTTTATGACACACAACAGTGATTTATTAATTTTCATTCATCGTTGCTTTAGTGACTACATACAATGGAATTCACTTATCACCCACAGCTGAATAAAGGTCACTAAAACTATATTCAATAAATAGGTAAACATTGAAAAATAATAATTCATAAGTTTCGAAGAAAAGGAAAATCGTCATCTTTAAGTTCAGTTGCTCGTATCGAATATTTTCCAAGTAGACTTAAAGTCATCACAACATTTGATAAGATTTCAATAATGACAAGGTATTCACTGACATAATTTTTCTGTACACCTCATTCTAAACTGAGCGTCATATCAAAATGTTGACTAATACGTGTGTTCATCATTTTTATTGTTTAGTGGAGTTGTAGTTCGTTCCATCATGAACATTTTATCTTATCAGTGTTTTTTTTTAGTCAAGATTAAAAATCTCTAAATTTATGTTCATATAAAAGAAATCATTGTGTCTTTGCTAGCTTTTGCTTTAAAAAGCTGCCTTAACGTTTATTCTGTTTATTTATTTTTATTTTATTTGTTTCTTTTCTAATTAAACTACATATTTATAAAACTCGTAACTTGTTTTTAAGCTTTAACTAAGGCCCTGGAAATTTCGTTAAGTTTGTCGAAAATTTCCCTCTCAAAACATTTGTTTTCGAAAGTTTGTGTTCTATGAAAAAAAAAATTAAAATAGCCTCATCAATATCAAGATGTTGAAGGAGGTTATTTTTATTCATCTGTACAAACTTTTTTAAAAACAAATTATGTACATAGTTGGTCAAACGGACTCAAGTTGTTGTTTTTTGAGTCAAACCTTTCAAAAATAACTAGCGAATAATAATATCCAGCTTACACACTGCTCATTTGTCATTATTACAACAATCCCTTTCGGAATTAATGTCCCTTCAGATTCATCACTTTGCTTTAGTTTATTTAAAATATTCTTTTTTGTATAAAATTTATATTTCTTTTAAATTATTCAAGATCCGGAAATGATAATAGAGCACGATAGGTACGAGTCGTAATGTTCATTTATCCATGAAGTGATTCGTGTTTTATATTTTTTTTTACTAGGCCTTGATTAGGGTCACTGGACCACATTTTTTTGTTCTATATAAAAAAAAAAATGCCATCGTGAGATGAACTCGAAAATTTAATGTAATAATTAACACACAGCCTGCAGAGTAGCAGCATAGTCTAACAAAATAAATAAATCATTCCATTCTGTGAGCTTTTTGTTTGTTTGTCAATTTATTTTAATTAAAAGAATAGAGTAGGTCATTTGTTTCTGCAGTCAACATGAAGAAACATAACATAAAAGCTCAAATCATTTTATATTTTAAATGTTTAGTGGACATTTTTATGGAGGGAATACAATTTGCGTGTCGGCCATGACTGAGAGAGATGACCAAGAAGGAAACGAAGGAACATTAAAACAATTAATCTGGTGTACATTTGAATTCGGAAATGAGACGATTTCCTTGAAACAAGGATATTTTTCACGGTTCTTTGTCTTTGTTATTTTAATTATGTTTTTAAATTTTCCCTTATGGTGTTATAATGTTGAGGACAATAATGTCATTTTTGATTGGACGTTCGGAGTACTCCTTTTGCACACTGAACCGAAAGATTTCAGCCCTAAGTCTATTCTCCTATCTTTCTCAAAACCTAAGAAAGGCTGATTGAAACTCATGTTCGCCTTAAACAGAATGATAGCGTGCTATCACGTGTCCAATATGCATACATGAAGGGCAAATCTCTTGAGACAGCGCTTCATGAAGTGGAAGGTACAATCGAAAAATCAATCCATTTCAAGGAATTCACCCTGGTAGCATTCCTTGATATAGAAGGGGCGTTTAATAATGTTGATAACAGTGCAATCCGACAAGCCCTAAACTAAGTCAGCTTTGATGCGATACTGATAACATGGATCGATTCCATTCTCCAAACGAGACTTATCTAGAAATAGGTGAAAGTAAGTTAAAAGTTAGGAAATGTAGGGGGTATAAACAGGGTGGAGTCTTATCTCCTCTGCTTGGGCTCCTTATCGTCAACCAGATTTTAAGCAAACTAAATCTGGGTGATATCAAGGTCATTGCATATTCCGATGACATCGTGTTAATCGCATCGGGAAAATTTTTTCCTACTCTGTGCGAGCTGCACAGAGTATAGTGTAACCTAACCTAAGGTATAGTGTATTTCCCGAAATCCAAACTTCATTTGTTGATGGTGATGGTGTTAGTCGTGCAGAACGCCTTCGGTCTACGAATAATAAGTCCTCCAAGGATTTTGCTGGTGTTGTTAAGAAGAGATACGGGACGATATACAGAAACGGTACCTTTATAGCCTTTTCTCTGTATCGGTACTATTTTAACTGTCTTGCATTTCTTCGGAATGTAGCAATTGCTGACGCAGTTGTTGAACAGAATCGTGGGAAACAGCACCATTACTTGGGATAACTTCCTTATGATGTAGCTGGAAATCATATGTTGTCCAGATTATTTCTTAGGACGTCCACTATTGAATAGCTAAGCTACTTCTTTGGAGTTGGTGAAGCCTCCAGTCAGCTCAGGATCACTAGCAGAATTTCCATCGTCAAAATGGTAATTTCGGCGTCTGTCTGCTGCAGGTTTTCAATTGTTGACTGGACTTCCTCTAATAATGAAGGACCATTATTCGGCAAATACTTCCGCTCTACCCTGAGTTGTCGGGACTTCCCCTTGTCTGGTGCTGATTTTATTTTACATTTGTTCTTTTGCCGATGTATTAAGAAGAGATATGGGACGATATCCAAAAACGGTGCCTCTATCGACTTTCTTCGGATTCGGTATCGGTACTATTTTAGCTGTCTTCCATCACTTCGGAAAGTAGCAATTTTTGACGCAGTTGTTGAGCAGGACCTTGAAAAACAGGACATGACTTTACCTTGACTGGCATTTGTTGCCTTTTGCCGATGATCTGTTTATTTCCTGCATCCAGGTTTGATGTATTGTATTCTTTTCTGGAACTGGTTGCTGTTGAAATGTTGGAGTTCGTTCTTGAACATAATTTACGTCGAACAATTCTTTCTGAAAGCTTTTGGTATATGTTCCTTGAGGTCCTTGGTCTCTTACGATCACCCAGGGCGTTGTTTATGGTTTACGTTAATGCCTTTGATTTTTTGCTGAAATTATTCGATTATTATGCGACAATAGAGCTCAAAGAGACTTGAGAAAACCCATGAAAAAGTGTAACGGACTTAAATCGAACCCTGTTGTTGATGGCCAATTCAGGTAACTTTCGCGAGAGATAATCCTATACTCAAACCGTTCATGCAGAATGTGTTTTATGTCTGATGCCATCAGCTGTGTTGACACGTAGTGCTGTCTTGTTAGAACAATGTATATGCCGTTCACATCCAATACCATCCAATTTGGACTAACAGATATTAAAGAAATTGTTTATTATCATTGATGGATAGATGTCTCTTTTAAGTGAATTGATATAATTGACTGCCACGGGTTCTCCTGCATACTCTTATGGGCAGCGTCGATGTTTTCGACAGATTTTGCATTTCGTGGACGTTTTGGTTTTGGATTGATCAGTGAACCGGTCGGCTTGAATTTGCCCACCAAACGTCCAATTCCCGAAAGTGCAAAAAATTCCAAATGACAAAATCCCGAATGGAGGAAATCGCGAATGCCAGAAACTCGAATGCCAGAAACCCGAATGACAGAACTCCGAATGCCCAAATTCCGAAAAAAAACTCCAATGGTTTAGTAGGTACTGGCTTAGTACATAGATTTAACAGACACAGTCAAGCAATATGGCCGCCCTAGCCTGCAAATATTGACCCGTCCCTTTTGGAAAACCCTTTACACAAATACCTTCTATTTGTGCTGTGATTAGTAGTTATAGGCTAATAGAGCTCAGATAGCCAAGTGTAAAAGTTAAGTTAGTAGTACCTAGATGCTGCATTTTTCGGGCTCAATGTTTATTCTGTTTCAAACTCATTTAAAAAGTTTCTTAAAATTATGAATTGCCTTCCCCACCTAACCCTACAGGGCTTATTAATGTTTCAAAAAGTTAAAACATTTAACTTATCTACTATACCGAGCTGACGAAAAAAGGTAGGGAAAAAGATTTTAAAACTAAAGTTAAATAAAATATAAAGCTTCAAAATATAAGTATGTACAGTTATTCACCTAAAAAAGGAAAACAAAAAAAATAAAAACTCCAAACTTTTAGCCTTTAACCCAAAAAACTGAGTCATCATCACAAGAAAACGCCTCAGGGCTGTGAACATAAAAAATATGTATATAGGTACGAACAAATAACTGTGATACAGTCGGAGACATCCTGCCATGAATTAGACCAAAGGTGAGCGAGATACCATATTTGTATACGAAATATAACCCCCGCACACATCCGCAATCACACACGGAAAAAAATAAACGCAAACGAGTATCCAACTCCAGAAACTGACTCATTTCCTTGTGTAAATTTATTCGCACGAAAAGTTATATGAGAAAAAAAAGTTTTTTTTATTTTTATTCATTTTTTTAAAATTTGTATTCGCAAAACTTCTAGGAGCTTGGAAAAGGAAAACATATGGATTTACCTACTTAAATTCATGAAAGTCAAAGTGTGACTGTGTGCGTGTGTGTGTATTTGTGTATATTTTGTGTTTGTATCTCTATACACCTACCAATGTGCCAGCTATAGAGTCGCGCCTGCCCGGCCAACCGGCCGGTGGAATTTCAGATGCAGATTTCTTTGTTTATACAGGTCGTTGGTCGGTTTGTCTCATTTAGTTGCCAACATCTACCTACTTTTTTGTGTGAGAAGTTGAAAGAGATTTTTGTATGCAAATTAAAATATAGTCACTCCTTGTGTTCGTTCTCGGGATGAAGTTGGTTGCCGTTTTGCCATTTTTTTTTTGCAGATTTACATTATCTCCTGCTGGCTCGGCTTTAAAACTTTTACACCATCATAATTTAATTTTTGACTTTTTCTTTGTGTGAGGTATTGGTTTCATACAAAATACAAATTAAGCACCCTTATTACGATAGTCGTTTTACTGAAACGCCAGAAAAACGAAACCACAATTGGTGTTTGAATGAAACTAAAAGTTAAGCGTTCTCTCCGCTCTTCACTATTCTCACCACTTTTACGGTAGTTGTTTTACTACGCCAGATGTCGCTTTTAGAGCCATGCCGTTTTACTGGCGTTTTAGTAAAACGGCTATCGTAATAAGGGTGAATATTTTCGAGGTTTAAATCAAACTTAATGGAATATCGTACGAGAAGTACCTACCGCAGTCGGTGCTGAGGATATAGAATCATCATTTCTGCTCTTCCGAACCAATAAAGTGATATATTCGAAACGACAGTGAAATTTTCGCCTTTCAAAATTATTTCATGCGATGTGATGTTCCTAGCAAAACAACAGCAAGAGCGAAAGTTTCGTTGTCGTTCTGAATGTTTCGCGTTGGTTTGGGAGAGCCTTAGCCTATGAATGCACTTGCTATTTTCTGTCGCCCGATTATTTAATCGCAAAAAATAGAAGACAAGAGCCACAAAGTGAATGCACGCACATGTGACCAACAAATTATATTGAGTTGCGAACGTTTTTTTAGTCGCGGCGACAGAAAATCGCAAGTGCGATTCCAGCCTTAGCCTAGGCATGAACTTGCGATATTCTGTCGCCCGATTATTTAGTCGGAAAAAATGTAACACATAAGTTTAAATATGAATGAACGCACACAAAACCAAAAAATCATTCTAAAATACGATGACATTTTTTAGTCGTTTGGACAGAAAATCGCTAGTGCGATTCTAGTCAAAGAACTGTATATATGGGTGATGAATGATCGAAAACTGCTGCACCTGCTCATCTGAAAAATATGGTCGAAGGAAATCATGCTTCATAAATTGAACATCAGCATTATTTGCCCCGTTCTCAAGAAAGGAGACCCTCTGAATTGCATCAACTACAAGCGCATCAGTCTCATTAACATTGCGTACAAAATCTTTTTTGTTGTATTAAGCTTGGAACGCACTTGCGATTTTCCGTCGCACGATTATTCTATCGCAAAAAATGGAACACATGAGTTAAAATGCAGATGAACACACATGAAAAAATCATAATAGCTTGCGATCAATTTTTTTAGTCGCTACGACAGAAAATCGCAAGTTAGGAACTAGCCTTAGTAGTATGTGAACACCTTGAAGACGTTTGTCAGCAATCTGATAGGTCCATATTAGATTGGACTATGTTTTCGATAAAAGCAAATTTCAGCCGCGAGTATACAAAGTGCATTACGGAAAAAAATCGCTCAAGCGAATTCGCATGAATTGTGTGGTCTAAGCACAAAGATTTTAGCGATAAATAAAACATACAAATAAAACGGTAAAAAAAACGATCTCACCAAGTTTTAATGAGCGCACAAACATCACAAATTATTTCAAATAAAAAAAAACTCCAATTCGCTTAACTGCCTCTCCTGTTGACTTCATCTGCTTACAACTGCTGACACATTTTTAGAGCAGGGTAAGGGCAATAACTTTGTAAAATATTATTTTTAAAAATATGACATTTTTCATCAGCTTTGGAATATTTGTACCTCCCCAGTAATTTTGTATACAGTAATGTCACATTTTTCATTCATTAAAGACCGTTACCTTGAAGATCGCACGACTATTAGGCTAGGAACGCACTTGCACTTTAATCGCACGATTATTTAGTCGCGAAAAATAGAACAAATACATAGGCAACAACGTAAATGAACGCACATGTGACTAGGATATTGTATTGAACTGCGACCGTTTTTTAGTCGCGGCGACAGAAAATCGCAAGTACGTTTCCAGCCTTAGAAACAAATTTAAAAATTTTAAAAACCGAAAATATCGGTCGATTGAACAACACAATTTTCTCCTCTGATGCTTTATGCATTGACACGATAAAATCGCTTAAATTCGGTTTTTGACTATCACATCAAAGTTGGCATAGATACTTCACCGATACCTTTGTTGTAGACAAGCAGATGCGCTGTCATGCGACTTTTTTTTACATCGTTATTGGATACAAACAAATGGAAAACTTTCGCGACAACAATTATATTGCCACGGTATTTTAGGGCCAGTTTTTCAGTGCGCAATCATCCTTATATCGGGGTTAAACAGCGGTTAACTCCTTAAACGTGTTTTTCAGTCAATTAAAATCCTAAATTAACTCTGATTTAACTGACCTTATTTTATTTGTTAACTCAAAGACTGAACTTAGTATAGATTTTTATAACATGACGTGTGGTTTTCAATCTTTTTTCGGAGTTGGTCTTTTTGACAGGCCAGCTGTCACTTGATTTATTCTCAGTTTGGTTTGCCATTTCATATTGAATAGACTTACTCCTAAACAACGTTTGCAAATCGTGCAAATTTATTACAAAAATAATGGTTCGGCTCGGGCGCTGCGATGAAAAATGATGAAAAATGAAACCGGCCATGTTACAATCAATTGGGAACGCTATAGAGCCATGATTAATGCCTTTTTCGTGCCTGAATTGGATGATGTTGATGTTGACGACCTTTGGTTCCAACAAGACGGCGCTACATGCCATACAGCCAACAAAACAATCAACAACGTATTATTGCTGACATAAGGCCCCAATTGTTACAAAAAAAATGGTTGAAAATTGGGCCTCTTGACTGGAATTCGAGTCAGCCGCGGCGGCCACTTGCCCGAAATAATTTTTAAAATATAATGGCAAATTCTTATCTTTATAATAAAGCTAAACTCAAATTATATGCGTTTTATTTCTTCTTGAAAACCACACGTCTAAACAAAAAACCCTTTATTAAAATTTTTGGAAAGGTGATTTCGGTCATTGCATCATCTCGATATCCATGGTTATAGGTGTTAAAAGGTGATCTCATATCCATAGTTTCGCACTTCGATTTTAATTGATTTTTGACAAGTTAATTCTTCACTAAAATACTGTTTCTGAGTTAATTCAGAGTTTATTTATTTTCGGGATTAGCTAAATCTGATTTAACTGTGTTAACTCAACATTGAAAAACTAGCCCTTAAAGGTCCATTCAACAAATCGCACACGCCAAAATATATTGACATAATCCAAAGGCAAGAGCTTTTTTGACCTTTTTTGACCATTTTTCCAAAAATTTAAAATACACACATTTTTAAACTTTTTTTGAAACCCCAAATAATAAATGTTAAAGGTGAATAGGCGTTTCGACTCATATGTTGTAACACTTTCTAACCTACATATATCACTGAAAGGTCCCAATGAGTGTTATTATTTTTTTTATGGGCATAAGTCTGTATCGCGTGCAAGGAAAGTGTTATAGTCCAATAACTTTTACACTGCGCTGTAACACCTATAACAGTTATTGGGCTATAAAACTTTCCATGTGCCGGGAAAGAGTTATAGTGCAGTACAAAAATTATTATGGGTTTTTTAACTTTCCCTGCACGAGTTACAGACTTATACCCATACAACGAAAAATAGTACTCATTAAACTTTTCCAATGATAAAAAGTCAGGGAGTGTTACAACACTTGAGACGCAATTTATGCAGGGATAGAGTTATAGGTCAGTAACACAGTTATAAGGCTATACCACTCCCTGCACGAGATACAAATTTATGCTCATACAACAAAAAATAGCACTCATTGAGACCTTTCCAATGATAAAGTACAGAAAGTGTTACAACACTTGGGACGTAACGTAGTTTGTCCGGGAAAGAGTTAGAGTGCAGCGCAACAGATATCATGGGCAGTAACACTTTCCCTGCACATGATAAAGACTTATACCCACACAAGAAAAAATGGTACTGATTAAGACCTTTCAAATGATAAAGGACAGAAAGTGTTACAACACTTGGGACGCTGTTTGTGCAGGGAAAAAGTTATAATCTAGTGCAACTGTTGTCATTAGCTTTAACACTTTCCCTGCACGAGATACAGACTTATGTCAATACAAAAAATAATAGCACTCATTGAGATCTTTCCAGTGATATAGGTCATAAAGTGTTACAACGATAGGACGCAACTCATACAATTATGCCCATTATGCCCTTTCGCTCCAGAGAGGAGGAAAATAAGGCTTCACGAAATCAGACAACAGGAAGTAAGGCCCTAAAGTAGAAATTAATTTCGAAATGCAAGGTGGCGCAAAAGTCAGCACTCTATTGGAAGATTCTATAATTTTTGCAAATGGCCGCAATTTTTTCGATTTTTTTGCGGAATAATTCTATCGGTGGTGTTGGCACAGCTTGAATGACGGCTTTGATTTTACGGTCATCCGACACCAAGTGGACAAATACAAAGATGTTTAAGCGTTGGCCTAGAAGATTTAGGACAATACGGGATGCTGTCTGGTGTGGCCGGGACCGGAGCAGCCGTTCTGCTGAGAATATCGCAGCTGTGACTGAAGATGTCATGAAGGACTCCCGGAGTATTGATCTGTATCATCAATCTACGAACTTTACAGATAATTTTGGTGAACGACTTGAAAATGTTCCTCTACAAAGTGCACACAGTGCATAATGAGCGCTGAGGTGCATTTCCATCTCTGTGGAAATGCGAATAAGTAAAATTATCACTTCTGTAGCACCGAATCTGCATAAAACTAATGAAGAGCCATGACACCCAAAGTTACAGCATGGTGGTATACTGTTTATGCTGAAGGCGTTATCGGGCCTTATTTTTTTCGAAAACGCTCTCGGTCCAAACGAATATTGTAGATAGTGAGCGCTACAGAGCCATGCTCAACGACTTTATACTTCCTCAATTAGATGAATTGGGACTGGAGAACATGTAGTTCCAACGGGATGCAGCAACGGCGAATATTGTACGAGTCGAAATTATGAGGGTAGAGGGCTTCATTTGCGTGTTGCCTAATCTCTCTTATTGCCGATTTACACTGGCCGGCAATATCGCTAGATTTACTGGCTGAACCAGAATGGAGACGGAGCTGCAACTGGAGCAGCTGGAATAGCTGTCAAAATGTTGAATACACACAAATTCAATGATACGAATACAACACGACGCAGCTGCCGATGGAGCTGCAGGCGCAGCTGGACAAGTTGGCCAACTTTTAACTTTTGCTTGCAGCTTTTTTGACGTTTCAAAATTCCGAGCGCAATCGAGTATTTGCATGGGGTTTGAAGTGAGTCTCAAACTCTTTTCAACCACTCATAAAGACGTAAAGTAATTTTAGCTTCTTTTTCATCATTACCCATTTTTATTTTCGACCTCCAGTTGCAGCCCTCTATTTTGTTCAGGCAGTTAACCGTTCCAAACTTCTGTGTGTGAGGTGTTTTTTGAAGGCACGTGACTACGGCATCAAAACTCAGACTCCTGCAGCCCTTAAAGAAAATATTCGTCAGGAATGCAACGGCCTATCGCCGGAAGTGCAAAACATTTTGTAGCTTTTAAGCTATTTATCGCAAATAAAAATTAGGTAAATTTCTCAAGATTTTCTCGGATTTTTCATGCAACCCAGCAGTCCACTTTATGTTTGTTTGTTTGTTTATTTTTTTTTTCGGGTGGAGTTTTGTTTGAAGTTCTCTTACCTCAATAGCCTGCGACGGCGCTTGAAATACATTTGCATAGCGCAGATTTGTTGTTTCTATATAAAGACACTTGCGAATGATGTGAGTAGAGACAATAAACAAAATCAGATAATATGGCCACGTGTTATGTTTTTTTTTTTTTGTTCCTTTGTGGAGACAAAAGGATTTTGAATGTTGCAAGTTGCAAAACTCCAATTCAATATACAAATCAGACAGGCAGTTTTTTTTTCGTCATGATTAAGATAGCAGATTTCGGTTGAGATTTTAACTTGGGTGTGTTTATGGCATACCTACTATTTAAGACATAAAAGGAAAAAAAAAACAGAAATGGTAAAAGATACGCAACAAACAAAAATGTTAAAAGCCTCAAATGAGGTTGTCTAATCCAATGTAGGACATACTTGTTCTTTCGTACTTTGAAGTTTAAAGAGACACGGTAAGATGGTGAAAGTTGAAGCTAAATTGTCCTTGTTGTTTGTAATTTATGTGACAAGATGATAATTGCTTGTGTTTGAGTTTGTGCGATGATGAAAAGTTTTGTAAGACTTTCAAAAACCATTCATAATGGAAGCTTATAGCATAAGGAAAAACTTTTTAATTAGAAGCTAATTTAAACAATTTTGCCACAAGGACTTTTTGTTTGAGATTTTTTTTTTTTTTAATCGTGTATGAAGAAAAATGTCTTCATTTCTTTTCGTTCGTTTTTAAATGGCAATTACATACCTTCTCATTATTTTGAAGTTATTTATTAGATGACAGCTGGAGGTTGTGCTGCCTTTTAAAGATTAAATATTAAACACGTATGAAAATATATAATTTTCAATTAGGTATAAGACTAAAAATTTTTGTACTTGAAAAACTTTTTTTTTTCTTTTTAAGGTGAATAACGGTATGTTCTTATATTTTGAAGATTTATATTTTATTTAACTTCGGCTTTAATAACTGTTTGCTTTCCTCTATTTATCAGCTCAGTAGCGATACGTTAAATTTTTTAATTTCTTGAAACATTAATAAACCCTGTAGCTACTAGTACCTATCTACATAATGTAGGTACCTAACATGTGCGTGAAGTTAGCACCGCCATTTTTGATTTTCGAAAAAAAAAACAAAGTTGTGCTAAACTTGTGCTGGCATTTCCGTAAATATTTTTGAAAGATTCGCAAATTTGCGAATTTTACGAATGAAATTTTTGCGAAATTTCAAAATTTCTTTAGAAAAAAGTTGTGCTGCATTGTGCTCAAAAACTGATACTAAGAACCAAAACAAAAAAAAAACAAAACTTCGCATAATTGCATCTATTATGGCCAAAACTAAACTTTGCGAAAGGCTGTAGCGTGAAGTTAGCACCGCCATTTCCGACTTTGAAAAAAAAGTTGTGCTGCATTGTGCTCAACTTGTGCCGTAAATATTGAAAAAAAATCGCAAATTTGCAAATTTTACGAATGAAATTTTTGCGAAATTTCGTAATTACTAAAAAGTGAAAGTTGTGCTGTTTTGTGTTCAAATTGTGCAGCCATATTCCAAAGAGATAAACAATAATTCGAATATTTGTAGCTTTTATATAGATTTTTTTTATATGAGATAATAATTAGCTTTGATGATATGCATTTCAATAGAAAAAACACAATGTTCCCTTACTTTCATGAATTTTTAAGACGGCCTTCGTTGTAAGTTATGGGTGTAAGACCTACTAATTTTTATTTGTCAAGATGCCAACCATAAACTAAAATTGGTTTCATTCTTGAGAAAATGAGTTGATTTTTAGTTTTTTTTTGCGGGTTTTAGGTGGTTTTAAGACGACCTTCGTTGTAGAATGAAGTTGTAAGACCTCATAACTTTTGCTTCTTATGTCCCAAATAATGTGTACAGAAAGTTTGAAGCTTGAGAAAATGGGTTAATTTTGTCACTTTTTTGCGGACTTTGCACCCCTCTTGTAATCCCCCGTTGTACAACTGTGTTGTAAGACCTTGAAAATATTTTTTTATTTCACTCAAATAATTGATACACAAAAAATGAAGCTTGAGAAAATGGGTTATTTTTGTCACTTTTTTGTGAACTTTGCACCCCTGCTGTAACCCCCCGTTGTAAGGGTGCGTTGTAAGACCACCTAATTATTGATATAGATTAAGGGTACTTCACATAAAAAAAATGAAGCCTGAGGAAATGGGTGTGAAATTTCTGTCGTTACCTCCCGGGTTACAATGAATGCGTTGACGTTCACATAATAACCAGTTGAAATTCATATATGGTAAGCTCTATCCCAATGCAGGTTTCGTTGTTTATCAGTTGCAACCATGTGGCTTCAGTGGCGCGGTGTGTAGTGCATCGGCCTCTGAATCGCAAGGTTCATGGTTCGCTCCCATATGACGGCAAAGAGTTTTTCAATTAATACGAGCATAACCAGACTAAGCACCACTAAAGGAGTCTGATGATCGAGGTGGCTCTCGTGAAATAGCTATAACTCCAGCCTATAAACTTGGTGGTAACACACACAAGTTGTTGTTGTTCATTCAAAATTATTCAATATAAATTGATGTATAATGCGCAGCATGCACTGCACTTGTGTGTGAATTTCCATTTACACACAAGACCCAAATTAAAAAAAAATATTTTCTGCAGGTGACTCGCAAAAATTTTACAAAATGCTAACTTCGTTGTTTCTTGACCGATTTTAATGAATTTCAAAAAAATATAATATTTTTTACAGGGTGACTCGCAAAAATTTCACAAAATCCTAAATTTGTTGTTTCTTGACCGATTTTAATGAATTTTGCACAGGTAATAGCTGGAATAAAATTATGGAAGAAATTCGAACTCTTGAAGAGCACCTCCGATAATCTTTTTAAATACTTGTTTTTTAATCACAGGCACAAACAAAAATTATGATAAGATAATTTTAAGTCAAAAAAGTTATAATTTTCTCGTTTCTGATTTTTTTCAAGATATAACGGTTTTTATAATTTTTAGTGATTCTTCTGTTGACTGGCTCTAACTTTGCCCAACTTCAACCCATTGGTCAGCCGATGAGGGCCAACTTTCACCTCTGAAAAATCTGGATTTTTACTTCGAAAGTTTGAAGTTTTTCAAATTTAATTTGGCTCTGGAAAGTGGGGATTTTAGGGCTTTCTGATTCCATTTGGAAGGAAATATTCATTTTGCGTCAAAATATAGTTTATTGCCCATCTGTCAAGCCATTACCTGTCAAATTGCATTGAAGGATGGCTACGATCTCGATGGATTAAAAACCCTCTGAAAAATCTGAATTTTATCTCTGAAATTTCGAAATTTTTCCTGATTAAGTTTTGCCTCAAAAAAGTGTGATTTTAGGGCTTTTGGGTGTTATTTGGAGTGAAATATTCTTGTTGGGTCAAATAAAATGTATTGCCTATCTGTCAAGCCGAACACTGTTCAAGTGCATCTAAGGATGGCTACGATCTCGATGTTTTAATCCATCCTCTGAAAAATCAGAATATTTGCCCTGAAAAATCAAAATTTTTCTAAATTATTTTTTTGCTAATTTAATGTCCAAAAACTTGTAACTTTACTTCACAATCTATTTATTAAATATACAGGGTGTCCTGTAAATAATGGATAACCTTGCAACTGGTTGTAGCAGGCCTTATGACCTTTCCAGAAAAAAATATAAAAAAAATATTTTCCCAGTGGTTACTATGTTATGATGTTTTTTCCAAAAGTTGTTAACAAGTACTACTTTCCTCAAATACGTGAACGCTACAACCATGGATGACAAATTTTTACTATTTTTCTATTTTTGTAATATTCTAGAATAACTGTTGTGGGCGATTCCGCTGGAGACGATTTTCGACATCAGTTTCTAAATCACAATATTTTTTACTTTTATTGATAACAATGCAAAGGAAAAGGACTCTTTTTATTAACAAAAAAAATTTGTTCACCAAATTTAAAGAAAAATATTTATTTGCTCTTAGCAAAATTGTCATCCGAAAGGTCGGTGCAAACTGCAATTATCATGAATGTTAACACAGCGCGAAATAGACATTACTGACAGTTTGAAGTAATGATTAACTCGTAAGGCGTGTGGTCACAAATGTGATTTAATCGTTTCTCCAAAAATATTAAAATATTTGTTATTACTTTTTAAGTATTTTTTATCGCAAAAAGGCATTGAAAGTTTGTTGCACCCGCGATATAAAAGATATAAAAGTTTGTTTTTTTTTCGTAGAAATAAAGTGCTATCGTTTTGAAACTTTGTGAAAGTAAGAAATAACCAAAAACAAAATTAAATCAGTTGTTATCAGGAGTAGATTCTAAATTGATTTTTGAAAAAACCTTTATTCAAATTGGTTGCACCCGCGATCGTGAAATTAGGATCGCGGATGCAACTTACTGACAACTAACATTATTGAGTGATGTATTATATTTTATTTTAAAATATGCCTTGAATTATAAATAGTTTACAAAATTCAGTTAAAACTCGCAAACTACTTTCAAAATGTTCTTCTGTCATTTTCGAAGTCTTTGGATAAATGTTTTCATTAAACAAGCCAATCATACATCATTTTTAGTAATTTCAAATTTCTTACAGCATTTTCCAGTCAACTGAATTCCGTTTCGAACTCAAAATATGGTTTCGAGGGTCCCCATCTCAGATTATCAATAATTATAAAATTGATAATCTTTGATCCCGAATTATCGATTTGTTTCGTAAGAGTACACTGTACGTACAGTGTGCACACTGATTCCACTGAGAGTTGAGAGTTTTGTTACAAGCTTTGAAATGTAAGTTCTCATCTAAGTAAATGGATAATTAAAAAAAAATATTTTTCTGTTAAAATTTTCAAGGAGCCTAAAATCACCCAATTTTAAATTAAATTGCCCAAATTTGGATTTATCGCTAATCACAAATTGGAGGGGCGAGTGAAAAGTTCGAGTAGCCCAATTGGCGGTAAGGAGCCCGTTCTGGCAACCCTTTGTGTAGCATGTGTCATTCATTATTCCATATTTGAAAAGGCAACACGCAAAACGTTTAGAGAATTGCCGACTGCAAAAAGAATTAAATTTAACTCAAAATCATATCTACTAAATCTTAAATAAACTGTTCGTGGAGTAGGCCTATCGGGGAAACCACAAAAAAGAAAAACGCACTGAAAGCTGTACCTCCAGGGTTGTGTGGAAAAGGGTTTTCCTATGAAACCTACTTCGAACAACTGTTTCAGTGGTAGTGACCTGAAAAGTAAACAGATTTTCCAAAGTGATACCTCATTTTTTTTTTGACAAATTATAGAAATAGTTTGGGAATAATTTGATAACTAAGCCCGTAAAGCCTTATTTTGTAATCGTTTTTCGCTTAAAACTTATCTTTATCAGAAAAATAATATATGTATCGATTTGTAGATAATTTAAATTCAAACAAAAAAGTATCGAATATTTTTTTCACAAAAATGCACAGGAAGGGAGCAAAAGAAAAGTATCGAATATTTTTTTCACAAGATGCACAGGAAGGGAGAAAAAGGCAAACTATCAAAAGAAGTCGTTTTTCCAAGATGGCGGACGCCCCACAAGACCAAACATCCCGCAAATCGAAATTTATGCTGAGAAACAACCCCTCTTCAAAACTGCATTCAAACTTTGCGGACGTCAAAACTTTTTTCAGATTGTCCTTATTTGACTTCTCGTTACTTGTACTATAAGGACATGTACACGATTGATCTATTGTTTTCTTTGTGGCAAGCGAGGACGTTTTTGAGAGAAAGTTATGGCCTGACATTTCCTAATATTAAGCTCAAGGAAGTTTTTTTGGCACCACGTACAAAAACTATTTAAGTCTGTTTGCAGCATAAATGCATTGTCAGCGGCTGAAATTTGTTTAAAGATCCTCATGTAATCTGCTTCAATTCCCCAATCAGTGTGGGGTAAAATAAGCTCAACATCATTTATGGTCAATACGAAGATACCTAACAGATCTCAAATGGCTTCCTTGAGGTACACCAGATTTGGCATGAATAGGTAGGTTTGGAGACGCTCACTCTGCAAAAAAACCCGATACTGACGGTCAACTAGATATGACTGGATCCAAAAGAGCGAATGTGGAGAACTATCATTTTTTAATTTGAAATTTTGTAAAACGCCTTACTAAAATCTGTTGCTATGGCTTCAACTTCTTTATTTCCTTCTAAGGCAGATCACGTTGTCGAAATGAATGCAGTCAGGTTAGTGGTTGGGGATCGTCCTTTCAAGAACCCATGTTGCTTGGGGGGGGGGGGGGGGGGGGAACAAATTGATTTGCAGTGAAGAAACAACGACTCATAAACTATATTTTCATGGGCTTACAAGAGAGTTTAGCAATGGGTCTGTAATTGGAAATATCATTTTTGCAGCCTTTTTTGTGGAAAGAATCTTTCCACACCATGAAGATCTTGTATATTTTTTTCTAAGTCTATTGATTGTCCAAATGTCCAAAACTAAGCTCGGACCCAAAATTCAACTTTGTTGGATTTTTTTTTCGAAGTGAAAGTTGTAACGAAGTGTTCAACCAGTTAATATTCAGCACCAGATTATATTCAGCACCAGTTAATATTCAGGACCAGTTAACATGCAGCGAGAATTGTATTTCATCAAAATACAATTCACATTAACCACAAGCATGTGACGTCACATATCTAGCGTATTATGTGAACGTCTTAAGCCGTTTGCTGACGATATAATAAGTCCTTACCAAAGCGGCTTCAGACCTGGCAAGTCTACAACCGACCAAATCTTCACGCTACGCCAGATCCTGGAGAAAACCCAAGAATTTAAAATCGATACCCACCACCTGTTCGTCGATTTTAAAGCAGCCTACGACAGTGTCAATAGAGACGAACTATATCGTGCCATGTCCAGCTTTAGAATTCCTGCTAAACTGATACGTCTTATCAGGATGACGTTGGAGAATGCTCGCTGTTCCGTCAAGATTGGTAGGGATTCTACCGAAACCTTCGACACCACCAGAGGGTTAAGACAAGGTGACGCACTGTCATGCAGCAGTTTCAATATTGTGCTTGAAAAGGTAGTTCGGAACACCCAGGCCAGTACATCAGGCACTATCTTTAATAAATCAACACAATTACTTGGGTTTGCTGACGACATTGATGTGATAGGAAGAACAAAGGGAGCAGTAACCGGTGCTTTCACTGCAATGGAGTTAGCTGCTGGTAGAATGGGACTGACCATAAACGAGGACAAGACGAAGTACCTATATGCTTTCATCAACAAAAGTCCAATCCCACCACCGACTTGGTCAGAACGTGACTATTGATAGGTATAACTTCGAGGTGGTCAGTGATTTTGTCTACCTGGGCACTGCTGTAAACGCGGAAAACAACATCAGCGCGGAGATCACACGTAGAATAACTCTTGCTAATCGCTGTTTCTTTGGGCTAAGTAAGCAATTGAAGAATAAAGCCCTATCGAGAAGAACCAAGGAGACGCTTTACAAAACGCTCATCATCCCGGTCCTGCTGTATGGTGCACAGGTATGGACCCTTTCCCAGTCGGTTGAAAGCTCCCTTGCTGTATTCGAGAGAAAAGTACTACGAACGATTTACGGTCCTGTTTGCGTAGATCGAGAAAACAATGTCTGGCGAAGAAGATACAACAACGAGCTATACGTGCTGTACAGCGACATAAGCCTAGTTAAAAAAATCCGCATCCAGCGGTTAAGATGGCTGGGCCATGTAGAGCGGATGGATATCGATGCTCCAGCGCGTAAGGTCTTCGACGCCATACCAGAGGGAGTTAGAAGCCAAGGTAGACCTCATCTTCGATGGAAAGATCAGGTAGAAGGAGACCTCCGACTGCTTGGAGTGCGAAATTGGAGACAGCAGGCTAGAGATCGAGCCGGCTGGAGAGGCATATTAAGTAAGGCCCAGGAGCACCTCGCTTTGTAGCGCCATCAAAAGTAAAGTAAGTAAGTATGTGACGTCACAGGAAAATAGACACAATAATTATTTGTCATTTATCCTCGGTATAGTTCCAACTCAGTCAAGTCGTTTCGGTCAGTTAAGCTTTTTGGTTTCACGAAACTTCCCCCCCACCAGTGGTAAGGGGTTTCGTTTGCTGAAGGGTGCCACCAAGGGCATTGTACTTGCTGATTAGTGCCACCAAGGGCGTTGTACTTGCTGATTAGTGCCTACAAGGGCGTTGTACTTGCAGATTGGTGCCACCAAGGGCGTTGTAATTGCTGACTAGTGCCACCAAGGGCGTTGTACTTGCTGATTAGTGCCACCAAGGGCGTTGCGCTTGCTGATTAGTGCCACCAAGGGCGTTGTGCTTGCTGATTAGTTCCACCAAGGGCGATGTAATTGCCGACTAGTGCCACCAAGGGCATTGTACTTGCCGATTAGTGCCACTAAGGGTGTTTTACTTGCTGATTAGTGCCACCAAGGGCGTTGTACTTGCTGAATAGAGCCACAAAGGGCGTTGTACTTGCTGAATAAGTGCCACCAGGGGCATAGTTCCTGCTGATTAGTGCCACCAGGGGTGTTGTACCTGCGCAGTCTCATGTACCAGAAGGCAGTTTTCCCGATACAACAACACCCCGAACTTAAAAGCAGAACATTCAACACCAGTGCACCGCTCAAAATCCATGTTAACCAGAATACCAATATACAAATACCGCTGTCAACCAGATAATAATAAACTTAATATAATTTGTTAGTTAGGTATATATAAAACAGTTGTTTCAATAAAGATTTTGTGACAAGGTTCTAAGACCTTTTCCTCTGAAGTTTCGTGTTTTTTTTTCAGGAAGACCCTGGCGAGACCAGCGAGCGTAACCTCGGCTGGAAAGTCCACATATTCCATTATTCCCAGTTACTAGTTTTTTTTTTTTACACAAATTCAAAAATTGACGTACACAAACCGTTTGACTTTCACACTTATGAATTCAAAAAACTGAAAACTATTTTTATGTAGGAATTTGAAACCAAACAAAAAACTGACCTGGCTTAACCCAAAAAGTTAAAATGGCTTCTGTTTTAAAAGGGGTTATCTAATCGCCTAAAGTGATAACAATTATTTAATACACAGTGGTGTTTTTTTTTTTTAGGAAACTTGTAGGTAATTTTTGCTACACCCACTTTTGGGGGCGTTTTTTTGTATTAAATTATTGTTTGTTTAAATCAAATCCTGCTAGTACTAACTTTCGCAAAGCGTGTGCTTTGTCTTACGCATGAAGAGTTTTCAATCCATTTGTTTCGGAAGCGGTACGATATCTCAAAAACCGAAATCTCGCAAATTAAAAATCTTGTTTTTCATAATCTCGCAATTTCAAAATCTCGCTTTTAACAATCTCGCTGTAATATCTCGCACCAAAAAAATTTCGCAAACTTTAACCAAAATCTTGCAAACTAACATCTCGCAAATCAAAATATCACAATCTCTCGTTCTCTCTGTCTGGTTCTCGTTCTGTTGACAACAATGGGAGAGTAAACAAACAATTAATAAAAACAATGTGGTCTAAAATATGGTAGGCATCACGAAAAATGTTATTGCATTGCAACAAATACATTTTTTTAATTAAAATCTCGCAAATTAAAATTTCGCGTGAGATTTAATTATCGAGATATTGATTAAATAAATGTATTTGTTGCAATTCAATTAAATTTTGGGAGATTTTGATTTGCGAAATTTAGTGTTAGCGGGATCTCGTTACTGCGAAATTATGAAAAGCGGATTTTGTTATTGTGAGATTTGGTTATGCGAGATTTCGAATGCGAAATTTCGTACCCAACCCATTTGTTTCAGCAAACCGAAATGGCAGCAATTTTCTGGGATGATTCCGAATATCCACGTTAGTGTCGCTAATGGAGTTAATGTCCAATCCTAGGCAGATGAACTTCTTACTTTACTGCTTCGAAGTTTAAGCTTTCAACAGTGACGTTCACATCATACATACAAAATATTAATTTTGCCTTTTAAAACAATTTAAGTGTTCATAGGAACTTTCAACAAAAGGACCATTGCAATGAGCTATAAAATTCCTATTTTATATCGTAATAAGATACATTTTTCCTTTTCTCTCTTTTGCTGTTTAAAAATATACAAAAATTAATGAAAATATCTTGATCGAAAATCTAAATACAATAAACTTACAGAAATAATAAACTATTCGTACCTACTCTCTGCTCTCTCTAACTTCCTTTGACTGAAGTGTTATACTAAAAACTGAACAGGAAACAAATTTATGTTTGTTTTCACAATCGTACGTTTTCAATTCTAGATTTTTTGAGATAACTAGGTTACGAAAACTGACAATGCATGGGAAACGCCGATAGTGTTGTTTTTGAAGAGATTTTGATTTATTTTTTGCTTAATCCAAAATCCAAATAGACAAGAATTTCTTTAGGTTAAAAGTAATTACGAAAAGCGGAACAGAAAATGTGTTTTATATCATTTTAGCGACTGCACTCAGAGCTATTAGTGCCTTTGATCTTTGAAAGAAACATAGTTTGCTGCAGGTGTTTAATCGCGTTACTGTCCAAACCACAAACATTTTATTCACACGAAAGACGTACATAAGTGCTGCAACTCATGAAAAATGGCTGCCAGGGATTTTACAGCCAAGTCAAGTACATGCCAATCACGTTTCCTTCAGTTTTGAATTTTTCACTTTAAATAGGACGAAAAACGCGATAGGCTTCTCGACTAACTGTCAATTTATTAATGTTTGTATGTAGGTATATACAAATTCATTTAAACTGGGATCGATGTCATGGGTTCTGAGACCCAGTTGAAGGGCCTCTTAAAGTTATGCAAATTTTAAGTATAAACTGTTTGGCCATTAGTTGGTTACGACCTTTCTATCTTATACTGGTATTAAAAACTTTGAGCCCTTTGTTCGTTTCTTTTAAGAAGACAAACAAAAAATCCAAAAATTATTTAACTTTCCCTTTAAAATGATGACCCAAATCGTATGTCAAACAGCATGCAATTGAAATTACATATTTCAATATCACTTAAATAAATAGACCGTAAATTGTCTTTTTAAATCTTCTATTTCAATCATATCAATCTCAATTGGCCGTGATTATGATGACGTTGAGCATGCAAAAAAAATATCACTCTTTCAGGTTTCCATTCCAATAAGAAGCATAGGCTAGATAGATTTGCATAGCTTGTGATACTATACATAAATTGCAAAAAATAAAAGAAGAGAAAGAAAACATTTCAAGGTCTTCTCTAGACGATACAAAAAAAAAGAAAAACATAAACGCACCGGCTCGAATCAAAACCTGTTTAATTTTTTTTATTTCTTTTTTTTTTTTTTCCTCATTTACTAACCACACATACTCATTTTAACGCATTTATAATGAGTGTCTGTGGGTAAAGCATCAATAGCTTTTGTTGTTTCCTATCCTCACTACTTAAAAAGTTCAATGGACTTGATAGTAACAAAGATACAACAACAATAATAATAGTAAAAAAAAACATAATTATATTCATTTTTCCGTTCCGCTTTATAAAAACCTTTGTACCTTTTATCATTTTGATTATTTAAAAAAAAAAAAATCAGGTAAAATCGATTATCAATAGCACTCAATTAGTTTTTTTTTTTTTCATGTTTTTTTTTCACTATCATTTACATATAATTATATTTCCAAATCTGATATCGGAACAAGGAATATGGTTTTCCTGGAGATTGAAGCTTTGTTAAGAGAGAATAATTTCAATGAGTAGGTAGAAGTATAAAGAAATTCAGTTATTAAGATGTTATCGATCTTTCTTTGCATTTATGGGATTAATTTACAACAAAAAGCCATGGTTAGCTATAACAAATGGTGATCCCATTTCTTCACTTTTTGTGTATATGCTTTGGTTCCTATAATTATTATTAAAATTTCCAAATTCTTTCGATTGGGACTTTGGATTTTTTAAGGTTATTGCGTCCACCTTATCAATACAGTAAATGTTATATTTTGTATAAATTATTCAGAAATGTATGCCAAATCAATATGGAAACTTATATCGTTGAGCAACATGGCCAAATCATTAAATTTAATTGTCAAAATCAGTGCTCCATTGGAGAAGCGTTCTGCGCATTACGTGTTTTTTTTACCAAAAAAAAAATCATCTTTAACACTTCTGGGCGAATGAATATGAAAAAACCCCTAAAAAAGCATTTTTTTCAATACATCCAGCACTACCATATGAAAACTTTTTATTCTTTGCATATTTTGGTATTGAATTTGTTTAAACAAGTGTCCTAATATATCTTTAAATAAGTCAAAAAATAATTTGTGGCACCATTTTGTCTAAAAAATTCCTTGAATATGACAAAAACCCCTAAAATTGCATTTTGGGGCTTTTTGTCATATTCAAGGAAATTTTTATAGAAAAACTGGCGCGACAAATTATTTTTGCACACAACTTATCTAAAGACATATTACGACAGTTGTTTAAACAAATTCCATACCAAAAAACACAAAAACTAAAAAGTTTTCATATGGCAGTGCTGGATTCATTGAGCAAAAAGGGACAAAATCGATTTTGGGTTATTTTTTAAAAAATAAGTGCGACAATTTGTTTTCTTTTACGATATATTTACGACAGTATATTCATTTTTCTTACTTACTTACTTAAGGTGGCGCTACAGTCCGGGGTGGACCAGGGCCTCAACCAACAAGCTTCTTCCAGCCGGCTCGGTTTCTAGCTAGCTGTCTCCAGTTTCGCACGCCAAGTTGGTTGAGGTCCTCTTCCACTTGCGTGCGCCACCTTTTACGCTGTCCACCTCTACTGCGTTGTCCCACGGGGTTGGATTCAAAGACTTTCCGGGCCGGAGCATTGGTGTCCATTCGCTCTAGATGACCCAGCCATCTCAGTCGTTGGCTTTTCACCTTTGTGGCTAGGTCGGTGTCGCTGTACAGCCAATACAGTTCGTTGTTGAATCTTCTTCTCCATTCCACATCTATGCAGACGGGACCAAAAATCACCCGGAGAATTTTCCTCTCAAAACAGCCTAACGCGTTCTCATCCACTGTTAGCAGTGTCCATGCCTCTGCGCCATACATCAGGACCGGGATGATAAGCATCTTATACAGGGACAGTTTAGTTGCTCGAGAGAGGGCTTTGCTTCTCAATTGCCTTCTTAGCCCAAAGAAACAGCGATTGGCAAGAGTAATTCTTCGTTTGATCTCAGCGCTGGTGTCGTTCGCTGAGTTTATAGCGGATCCTAGGTAGACAAAGTCTCTGACTACCTCAAAATTATAGCTGTCTATAGTGACGTTCTGTCCGAGACGTAGGTGTTGGATGTCCTTTCTTGTGGACAGCATATATTTTGTTTTGCTTTCATTCACCGTTAGACCCATCTTCTTGGCTTCCTTCTCAATGCTCACAAGCACCACTGACATCACGCTTTGTTCGTCCGATTATGGCAATGTCGTCAGCGTAAGAGAGTAATTGGACGGACTTTTGAAAGATTGTGTCTCTGGTGTTGACGTGAGAGTTTCGCACTATTCTTTCAAGAACGATGTTGAAGAAGTCGCATGACAGCGCGTCGCCTTGCCTAAAACCTTTTTTGACATCAAAGGTGTCGGTGAGGTCTTTGCCGACCTTGATGGAGCAGCGTGCATTCTCCATCGTCATCCTGCACAAACGGACGAGTTTGGCAGGGATGCCAAAACTAGACATTGCTCTATATAGCTCGTCTCTATAGATGCTGTCATACGCGGCCTTGAAATCGATAAAAAGGTGGTGGGTATCGATTTGGAACTCCTGGGTTTTCTCCAAGATCAGCCGTAGTGCGAATATTTGGTCGATGGTGGACTTCCCTGGCCTAAAGCCACACTGATATGGACCTATCAGGTTGTTGACGAATGGCTTCAGGCGTTCACAAAGTACGGCAGAGAAGATCTTGTAGGCGATATTAAGAAGACTGATGCCTCTGTAGTTGGTGCAGTCCAGAGGATCGCCTTTCTTGAGGATCGGACAAACAATACTGAGGTTCCATTCATCGGGCATGCTTTCTTCCGACCATATTTTACAGATGAGCTGGTGCATACTCCTAATCAATTCATCGCCAGCCGCTTTGAATAGCTCAGCCGCAAGGCCATCAGCTCCAGCAGCTTTATTGGACTTAAGTTTAGATATGGCTATCCTCACTTCGTCAAGATCGGGTGGACGGAATTGTTGGCCTACGTCGTCCAGGTTGAATGGTGCAATTTGCATGGTAGCGGAATTCGGTTCGTCATCGCCGTTATACAATTTGCAGAAATGATTTTTCCATATCCTCAGCACCGACTGCGATTCCACTACGATGTTCCCCTGATCGTCCTTGCAGGCTTCGGTTCGGGGTTTGTAACCTTGGGAGGTTCTTTTTACTTTTTGGTAAAACTTCCGAACTTCATTCCTGCAGTGGCATCCCTCTAATTCCTCGATCGCGCGCTTCTCATGCTCTTTCTTTTTCTTTCTAAGAAGCTTGTGTTCCTCTTTCCTCTTCTGCTCGTAGAGCTCACGAGCAGCTCTGGTCCTTCTATGCAGCGCCGCTTTGTATGCCTGTTGTTTGGCTGCATGTACTTGCCGGCATTCCTCGTCGAACCAGGGGTTTCGCTGTGGTGGTCGTGCGAAGCCCAGCACGTCAGAGGCGGCATCTCTGATGGCTTCCTGGCAGTTTTTCCACTGGTTCTCGATGTTTGCAGTTGGCGGCAAAGGACTAGTTAAGAGGGCGCGAGAGACTCGATCGGAAAAGGACCTGGCGATTTCTTGCGACTGTAGCCGTCCGACGTTGAACTTCCTGACAGTATTTCCCTGTTTTGGCTTTGGTCTGGATATCCGTAGCATTACCTTTGCTACAACGAGGTAGTGGTCCGAGTCAACGTTGGCTCCTCGGAACGTTCGGACATCCTTGATACTGGAGGAGTGCCTTGCGTCGATCGCAATGTGGTCAATTTGGTTGGCGGTTGATTGACCAGGAATTCGCCATGTCCCCTTATGAATATCGAGATGCGGGAACTGCGTACTAGCTACCACAACGTTTCGCCCCGCAGCAAAGTCGATTAGCCTGAGTCCGTTATCGGAGGTGGTGTCGTGCAGGCTGTATCTTCCGATTGTGCCACCAAAGACGTCTTCTCTTCCTAGTTTGGCATTAAAATCACCCAAGACAATTTTAATGTCATAGCTAGGGCATTGCTCATATGTCTTGTCCAGGAGCTCGTAGAACTCGTCCTTGGTGTCGTCATCTTTCTCCTCTGTGGGGGCATGCGCGCATATCAGGCTGATGTTGGCGAATTTAGCCTTGATGCGAATTGTCGTGAGGCGTTCGTTCACATAATTGAAACTCAAGACCTCTTGCCTCAGTCTGCCTCTAACAACAAATCCACATCCAAAAAGACGCTGCCCTTGTGGTCGGTAATAGTCACCGTAGTATATATCGCAGTCTTTCAGTTTTCTTTTGCCCGGCCCATCCCATCGCACTTCTTGGATGGCGGTGATGTCTGCTTTGTAGCAGTCTAGGGCCTCCGCTAAATGTTCGGCTGCACGTGGTCTATAGAGAGACAGAACATTCCACGTGCAGATCCGAAGTTCGTTGTCCTTATTTCGTTTGCTAGGTTCGTCAACAGTAAATCCGTCCGTATCCGAGGCTTGTTAATGCTAATATATAACTCCAAGGGCGGGGAGCCGGATTAACCGCTCCTTATAGGCCTGAGCTCCGAATATGTCGTAGTAGCCCGTATAAGGTGTTCACTAAGTAGTTCAGCCTAACTGGAACTGTAGACGCCACCGTTGATTCCATCTTGAGAATTCTTCCGCTGCCGCCTGGATGAAGGAGAAGTGCCTTAGTGGGAACACTCCTCCCCCCCTCTCTCGTTTGCTGCCCCCTAAAACCGTCCACAGGGATTGGAACCCCATCTTCAGTTAAAGGTACTAGGCACCCGATGTTCACCACTTGGAGGTGAGAGTAGGAGTTGATAGACAGAGGTTCGCTTTGAAAAAAAGCTTGTGGACGCTTGTGTCCTCTTGAATGCACCGTGTCTACCCTTTGAACATCATATTCATTTTTCCGTTCCACGACAAATTTACGACAGATTCTCACATATTCCTTTTTCTTTTTTGATTTCAATTTACCCTATTTTGAGGCGTGATTGTGCTAGCTTTACTGTCAAGTTAGCATTACCAGGGGTTAATTTTTAAAAAACAAGCGTGACAAATTTTTTTCTTTCACGACAAATTTACGACAAATAATCCAATTGTTAGATTTTAAAAATTTTGCAGTGGTAATGCTAACTTGACGGACATTAAAATTGGTACAATTTTTTAAGTCAATTTAAAACCCCTCGGTCTTTTACGGTTAGAATTAATAGTTAGTACATATTATACAATGAACCATTATGCATTGTATATCCAATCTATAGTATTCTCATGAAACACGATTTTGTAGGTAGACATTTGGTCGATAGGTTCGCTGTGATCGCCTTACCGAGATCCCTTAACAAAAATTAGTATGACATTTGGACGCATAGATGGCCACGAGCTTTTTTTCTTCATGAGAATACTATAGAATTTATATACAATGCATTATGTATCTAACGTAACCTAGCCTACCTGCAAACCTTCAAAAACATCGAGTTTACATTTCAAACGACTGAAAATAAAAAAAAATATTGATTGATGTTTTTTATGGGATCTTGAATCCTTCACCTAAATTATGGAAAAACCTACAATATTCGGAAAAAGTATTTTGACAAAGAAAATATTTCGCATTTTTCTTTCTATCTTTCGTTTTATTGATAGAAAAAATCTGAAAAAAAATATTTTATAATGATATCAAGTACTCTCTAAAATATTTTCAGAAAAAAATTTACATTTATGAAGAAATAACGGTACCTTCCATACAAAATTGAGAAACCGCAAAGGAAAATATTTCTTTCTCAAAAACGACACTTACGATTTTGATTAAACTTTTTTCATATACCTACTAATTTTAGTACGGTCTTCTACCAAAAATTATAAAATTTTACACTTAGCAACAAAATCTTGTAGAAAACTTAGGTAAATTTCCAAAACTGTCGTTGAATATTTTATGACGTCAGTTTTTGCTAATGTGGTAAGCAAAACTAAAAGGACTTTTTTTTTCATTAAAAGTTTAATTAACGATGCAAACCAAAACTGTACAACACACAAAAAATTACCTAACCAGAAGGTTCATTTGACTGACGCAAATGAACTTATCCAATCCATAAAAAAAAAATAAAAAAAAATAAAAAAAAAAATATAAAAAAAAAAAAAAAAAACAACAATAAACAAAAATAAAAAAAATTAAAAAAATAAAAAAAATAAAAAAAATAAAAAATAAAAAACAATAAAAAAAATAAAAAAAAATAATAAACAAATATTAAAAAAAATATAAACCAAATGAAAAATAAACCAAAAATTAAAAAATACTTAAAATTAATAAAAAAAAATGTTCGTGTCATTTCTTGCAATAACGCAATACTGGAAGTCCTCTAAGAAAAATTATTTGCAAAAAAAATCTCCAAACAAGAAACATAATGCTGTAGAATGGTTTTTTTCCAGCTCAATACAACCATACCGCTCTTCAGAAAATCGAACAAAATCTTGTTCCGTAAATTTTTTTGACTAGTTTACTATTGAACAGTTTTTGCAAAATTAATTTTCAAATTCAAAATCTTGAAAAAAATGAAAAAAAACATTAAAGTATTTTTTCAAAATTGTATGTAGGTATGTAATTAAGTACTAATTGAATATGAAGAAAATTTGAAAAGGAATTCTTCTGTTTAAGTTGAGCTCACTTGAACTTTTAACTTTGAATTATATATCCGGTCACTCCAATTAAACAGAAGAATTTCTTTTCAAATTTTCATTTGAAATTCTAAGTGTCTGAATTTAACCAAATTCCCTTAGAATAATAAAATTCATAGTATCTTAATGCTGTGATTTGTATATTAGTCGGTAAACATCGATACAAAATTGCGTCTTAGAAGGGTAGGATAGTCATCTAACTGATGAGCCCAACTATCGTACCTGGGCGAAACACTATCATGGAGTTGAGCTCACTTGAACTTTTAACTTTGAATTTTAATTAAGTACTCTTTTTGTTTTCGAAATTCAATGGAATTCTGCTTTTGACTATAAATTAATAAGAGCATTAAACTTTGAAAATAAAAATACATACCTAGTACTTAATTACGTAAAAACAGGTTTGAAATTTTTCTTCAAAGTTTTGTTTTAAGTCAATTTCTTAAAAAATTAACCCTCTCGGCTAAACTGGGGAGAAAAAAACCCCCGTTCTCTACGATTTTCTTCTATTCTCAACACACGCTCTAGCTTTTTGTCACATTTTATACGAATCACCCTGTATTAACGAAATACCATGTTTCGTTACCTTCGACTCTGTATGACTAATGTAGTGGAGCCCGAATCGATGGGGATAACTTTCCCAAAACCTTTAAATAAATCCCTGTATGTTTTTTGTCGTACTATTTTCTAATTTTCCTGCGAAATACCTCGCAAGAAAAACTCACCATTTTTTCTGTAAGATGTTCGGTAGATATTCCTTAAAAACCGTTTGGGTGAAACAATCACAGGTATCTTTCGCGAGCCATACGGCTCTGTTCTGATATCCCGGATTGAAAACGGAAAACAAAAAGATTCCACAGTTGAAAACATCAATAAAATGGTGGATCGTGCTTCCGTTTGCTTTTCCGAACGTCTGGATCTACAATCCGACATTTTTTGACGTTTTTAATTCCGGTATTTTTTTGTTGACCGTTTTTAATCCGTACGGATTCAATTCGACCGAGTATCAGAACAGCCATCATAATGGAGGTATATGGTAGTTACGAGTATTTCTAAGATAACGTTAAATAATTCTTAAATCCGGCTTCCTTCAGCACATTCACTTGGGGAAAAGAAGAAAGTAAGGCAATTAAGTTTATGAACGAGTAAACATTGTTCTCTAAAATTTTTCATTTTCTTTTATTACAAAAAAAAAAAAAAATATTATATTAGTTACACCTCCCTCTCAAAGTAAATGTAAACCATGGTTTTGGTTTGATATAAACACCATCGCTTGGTTGCTCATTGGATAAAAATGCAACATAAAACCTAAATACAACAAAAAAATAAACTAGGTGCATCTTTACGGACTCAAAACTTTATTCACAACTCAGCAGAACCACACTCGATCATGCAATATTATAGATAGGTTGGTATGCTATGAAACTCAAAATCAAAAAGATAAAATAAGAGAGATAAATAGGTAAATGTTTATGTATATGCAACACACAAAGCTGTGGTAAAGTAAATAGTAAGAGGCTTTAATAGATACTTGGAATGTTGTTCAATTTAATGAGGCTATGCAGTAGGTGTACTATACAGATACACTATCGTCTATCATTAGGTAAATATTGCACACTCTATATTCGCAAAATAATAATCTGGAATATATGGTTGCCATTTGGAGAGACACAATGGGTGGTTTTCAATTGGATCAACATTATGTAGTAGTCATACACATGATGCTCTGAATTGCGCCAGTACTGTCGAAAAAAATTTATTAAATTGAATTAAAATTTTTAAAATTTCGTTCAACTGCTCAGATTTTCAAAAATGACTTTTTTCGGTTTCTCTCAGTGAGAAATTTTAATCGCAATTTTTTGTAGGATTTGGTTGACCACTGATTGCTGAGAGAAAAAGATAATTCTCATTTGGAGACTTCTGATTTGTTTTGTCCTCTGATTTTTGAATTTCAAAGAATTGTTCAATCTGTCATTATTTAACACTGTAAGAAAAGTTTAATGGAAGTGCAGTGATCTTTGCTGACTTATTGGCTTAAGAGTCGATAACAAATTTTGGGATTGTGTATGTAGAGTATAACCAAAATTCACTATCACGCACGTCTGTAAGTTGGGATCGAAATCCATCATTCTATAAGGCTAGGACCGCACTTGCGATTTCAATCGCGCCTCTATTCCGTCAGCAGAAATAGAACACATGAATTTAAATGAGAATCAACGCACATGCATCCGAGAAATTGCGAGGATCTAGATCTAGCTAGAAACGCACTTGCGACTTTCTGTCGCCGCGACTAAAAAAACGGTCGCAACTCGATACAATTTCTTGGTCGCATGTGCGCTTATTCACGTTGTGGCTCATATATTCTATTTTTTGTGACTAAAAAATCTTGCGATTAAAATCGCAAGTGCGTTGCTAGCCTAAAAGTCGAAAATTTGTTCCATTTTTCGGGTGATGCGATTGTCGAAAGTTAAAATGTAACAAACGCAGTTAGATGTGTGTGCTCACACTTGCGATTTAAAATAGTGCGACTAATAACTCGTAGTCCCAACTAAAAACAAAACCATGAACGCACTTGTGATTTTCAATCGCAGGATTATTAAGTCGCAAGAAATGAGACACATGGTTTTTAGCAGTGATTTAAAAAAATTTAACCAGATCTATTTTTTGAGCGTTTTTCAGTCCCAAAATTAAATAGATAAAATGAGATTAAATGGATCTGCACGCACTTGCGACAAGTTGTATTTCTTTACGATAATATAATGGCGTGACAGATAACCGCAAGTCAGTGCATGTCAAACGCTATTTTTTAGTCACAATGACAGACAAGCACAAGCGTCAACAAGATATATGTATTATTAATCGTTGCGATATGTTGTATTTTTAGCAATTAAAAATCGCACTTTAGTTAATCGTAAGTGAGTGCCGGGCCATAATTTCTCGCGATACCGATTTTTCAATCGCAACGACTGAAAATCGCAAGTGCGATCCTAGCCTAAGGCCTTCATCCGACCTAAGTTTGAGTACAACTCCCACATCTGGGCAGGTGTTCCTATAACTCACTTGAATCTCTTGGATAGAATCCAAAATAGAGCCTTAAAAATGATAGGTGATACAACAATAACGCAATCAATAACATCTCTGAAACACCGTTGCAGTGTTTCATGTCTCTTATTTTTGTATCGCTATTTTTATAAATATTGTTCTAGTGAGAGAACCAGTTGAATTCCTCCCCTAAAACAATTCAACCGTAATACTCGCGCTTTTGGGAATGCTCACCAGCTTTCCCTTGAGCCCAACTTCGGACGTACTGTCAAGTTCAGATGCTCCCATCCCCCCCCCCCTTCCATTTGAATGTTCCAAACTTCAAAACCAATTTCCATCGGTATCTCCTGTTATATCCTTCATAATTTTCCGTCATCTCGCCGTTGGCGTTTACACGTTGTTTTGTCGTTTGGTTCCATGGTATTCGTCTCGCCGTGGCCGTTTACATGTAGTTTTCTCATTTGGGGCCATGGTATTCGACTCGTCAGGGTCCTCCATAGGTATTTACACTTGACTGCAGATAAAGTATCATCTTGATATGGTCTTATTTAGAAATTAGCTTAAAGTGTTCTTTTAAGGATAGTCAACAGCTTTCTTGCACGACAGTACCTTGCGTGGTGTCCTTTGCGAATTTTCATCTGTATTTTAAATCCCTTTTTTGTACAATCAAATAATACCATTGCTCCGCTTAGGAAATCGGAAGGCAGGTGCCAATGTCAACAGGTTTTTTTTTAGCCAGCCAGACATCGCTGTCAACACTTTGAGAACTTTTACTTCTTAACCAATATGAGATTTTAATAACTAGAATAGTCGAACCCTGGTGAGTCTATTGCGAAATCAAAGTGAGACGATGGCAAGATGACAAAAACCACGTGTAGATGTCACGGCGAGACCAAAGCGAGACAAGAGCAAGAAAACCAAGACACAAAAACCATGTGTAAGTGGATATGGCAAAACCATATCGAGGCGATACTGAAATCCAGGTGGAGACGACTACTGCAATACTTCAGCGAGGGATCGAGTCGTCGTCGTTGTCATAGCCCTACTGAAAATATATTCTTATCTCTTCATAACGCCTTGCGTCGAGAGAGATCCTAAGAAGAACTGAAATATTTCGGACATAACTACTTTTAAATAAGTCTACTTTTTCTTGGAGTGAAAATACAATTTTTGACCAACCTATTTTCTATGGAAACGGATTAAAGTTGCTCATTTTTTAAAAATCTTACCAAAGGACTTAAATTTTTTTTTTAAATTAATCTCAAATCAAGAAGAAAATAAATTTAATTTTAATGAATTAAATATCTCTTAGTGAGAAACCCATACAAAATTAAGGTCAAAAATTATTTCTTCTGCTGAGGAAGGGGACTCTCTGTTCTGCTTCTTGGTATCCCTATGACCTCAGTTGATTGACTTTCTGAAAGCTTTTCATGTTCCAATGTATTTCGGTTTTCATGCTAAATTGAAATTAAATAAAACAATTCTTTAAAATTTACAACTTTATCTCACAGACTATGATGGAAATAGAAATGTTCCCACAAAACTGTTTTAACATCAACTCCACCAAATATTGAATTTTCGATTATTCAAACAGTTTACATCCCAAAAATATACATATTCTGCTTGAACTAATTAAAAATCGGAATTGGATTCTCACCTTTCATCATTTTTATTTCAATTAATTTGTTGTGAAAACTGAATACTTCCAGATTCGCAATAAACAATATCTGGTGTGTAGCCGCATCACTTATACAGTAGGTCATAAGTGTTGGGGGAATTTTGAAATGTGCTCCAATTAGATTTTAATTGTTTTGTTCATTATTTTGTTAAACAATTTGATATAAATGAAATTAAGATGAATTTTTTTTTTGTTCAAATTGAATGATGGGAGTTCATATTTTGATATTATTTTTATTTGCGTGAGTCATAGGAGTTGATATTCACCTCTTTGATGGTACTAGGGGAAACAAAACAAACATGACTCAGTTATAAATACTATTATGTGGGCAAGGATGAGTTAGGATATTATGAGACATGCCAATTATTAGGAAAAGCCTTTGAACAAAGGATATTTTCAACTAACTTGAAAAAGGAGATACCAGTCATGCTACCTTACCTTCAGCGATGAAATATTGATTGCAGAAAAGAAAAAGAGATGAGTTCAGTGAATCAGTTTGTGTGGCCTTGGCTGGAACTTTTTATGAACGTAATTAAGAATATAACATTTTTGACAGTTGTGTTTTCATTACCTTGGCAAGAAGGTGAGGGTACACGAAAGATGAAATAGGTAATTATGTGACATCTACTATAGGGAAAGTGCTACGAGGAGAAGTGTCAGCGCGGCTATTTGGTCGTGGTTTTGTGATAAGAGAAATGCTTTGGCAAAAAGTGTTGGGCTTTCGAAGTGTAAGTCAGCTCCTGGTCACAATCCGCATCAAAGTCAAATTCAAGAACATCACGCATCCATACCCCCATGGTGAAGAGAGAAGCTTTCTATGATCTCCTGAATAATACGCAAAATATGTGCCCGAAGTACGACGCCATTCTGAGAGACTTCAACGTCAGATTCCGAAAAGAGGGCATCTTTGGTTTGACAGTTGGAGGACAGAGCCTGCAAAGCGAAACTTCTGTTTACAGACACAGGATTGTAGACCTCGTGATGTGGCTAAATGTTATCATATCTAGCACTCTTTTGACACAACGTGATTTACAGAAAGGGACTTAGCGATCTTGTAATCACATCACGATAGACGCCAGATATGCTTCCAGTATCTTGGATGTCCGAACGTTACGAGGGCAAGCATACACTCGCCCCGGACTACTACATGGTGGTAATATCTCAAGTACGTATGTGAGTATCCATGAGGCCCCAAAGCTGAGCAGATGATGTGAACAGATTTGATGTCGAGAAGCTCAAATCACAAGAGATCTCCAAAGCTTTTGCTGACCACTCAAATACAGAGGGTCATTGGAGAGAAGTGTCGACAGTGATGTGCTAGATTTCACAATGAAACTCCTTGTTCGGTAAAGAGTGCCGGCTGGGGCATGCAGCCAAGAAGTAATGCCTTTACCAAGTATTGCTGCGAACTGAAATCAGAGTTACTGAAACATCAGGCCCGGACCTCTATGGGCAAAAAAAGACTTCCCAGGAAGAAAAACAGAGAGCACGAGAAGCAGGTGGTCACGTGTTTTGGAGGATTGTACCGGCAACATGTCAGTGGATACACAGTCAGTGTAAAGGATCTGGAAGGAACACTTTTCTAGATTGCTAAACGGTGAAGATAGCCAACATTCCGCTGCTGGGCAACACCTCCTTCAACTTGAACGATGATGGCCAACATTTTCGTCCACCTGAGCTTCGATGCAGTAAGCGATTTCCAAGCTTAAATCATGTAAGGCTACAGGTTAAAGATGGACTCCCCGCCGAAATATTCTAAGCAGCGGGAGATGACTTGGTAAGGTGCATGCACTAACTCATTAGTAAAATTTGGTGGGATGAGAGCATGCCCGATGAATGGAACCTTGGCCTAGTGTACCCAATCCTCAAAAAAAAAAGATGCTCTGACGTGTTCCAAATACAAAGGAGTAAGTCTCCTTAACGTCGCTTTTAAAATCTTATAAGCTGTACTGTGTGATCGATCAAAACCTTTTGCTAACGGGCGCTATCAGTATGGTCTTAGGTCAGGCAAGTGAACCTTCGATCAAATGTTCAAACTCGATTTTGGAAAAACCCCAAGAGTTTCAGATCGATACATACCATTACTTCATCGATTTTAAAATTGCATGTATGACAGCGTGGAGAGAGACGAATTATAAAGTACCATGTCGTTTCTCGGCATCCCTGCCAAACTCGCCTGCTTCACTGGATTACGATGGACAATCGGAGGCGTCGAAAATGGGATTGGCTGCCAACCAGGACAAAACGAAATATGCCATCAACGGGGAAAGAATCTCAACATCATCGAGTCGAGTAAAACGTCACAATGCATTGATTTTATTTCCAAATAGTCAAGAACTTTTATTCCTAGGATCCAGTATTGCTTCGCAAAATAAATAAGTGCAAATATCAAACGAGGAATTACTCTTACCAACCGCAGTTTTTTGGGCTTAAAAAGCATTAAAGTAATTAGGCCCCCGATTTTCTTAAAAACGGTGTAACTGATTTTGATAATTTTTTTTAACAGAAGCTTCCAAAAAGATGAAATAGTATTGTGTACCGAAATTCTGTTCCTATGTGATGTATGCAATGATCTATTAAATACTCACTTACCTACTTACTTTGTTCTTGACCCCTCCCCAGTCTTTTCCCAGGCTCTGTGATTCCTTTTCGACTTTTCTGCACCAAGTTTTTCTCTGGCCTCCAGGTCTTTTGTCACCTTGGGTAAAAGGATTGCACTTCATTGTGTCTTGCGATAGCGCCTGTATCATAGGGAATTACCAATCGGCCACTTCCTTCTACGAATAACGATGTCAAAAGGATTTTGACCAAAGTTCTCCGATCAAATTCTTAGCTGCAAAAATATTCGTCTTGAAAAAATTCTAAGCATGTATGTTTCGAAGACCTTTTATCACAGAAAGTTGCAGCTTTTTTGTGACAGAGGTAGTACTTTCCATATAGTATGTTATACGGACTATACGTTCGAGCAGAACAGTCGCAGCTTGGTCTTCTTACTGTAGACGTTGCTCTTCCAAACTTTCGACAGCATGCCGATAGCAGATTTTGCTTTGCAACTAAGGAAGTTAACATCTTCATTTGTACCACCATCACCTTTTGATCGAAAGTCCTGCAAAGTAAACTTGAGTAGAGAAAATGTTAAGGATCATCGTTTTCCCGGAGTTGATCCTCAGCCTCAGCCTCACTTTTCAGATTGCTCACCGCATCTGGTGAATATCCACGATGTTGGGTAAAAGCAAAGAAATATCATCCGCGTTGTCGAGATGTTGCAAAAAGGAAAACAACAGCTGAGGCTGCACCAGAAATAATAATGGTGATAGTAGACACTCCTGTTGGACTCCACCATAGATTTCGAAGTCAAGACTTGGCAAATTGCATCCTCGTAAGTAGCCTTAATAATAACGATAAGCTTCTCGGGAATACCTCTCCTGCGTAAGGTTTAATAAATAAAATCTTTCGAAAGCCTTTTCAAAGTCGATAAATACCAGATGGAAAAGGAAACAGAACCCCACGTATTATTCCATTATGCTTCTTCTTCCCATGATGTTCGATGTGATATTTATTCATGATGAGGCTGCCCGGAATCTTGTCTGCTATTTGTCGGGAGTAAAATCTAATTGCTCATTGGTTTGTCCCAAGATTATTTTCGCCATTATCTTTGCCAACGCCCGTTTCAGCAATCGATAAGATTTCCCTTTTTGGGGATTTGTAGATTATCTCTTTTTCCATTCAAGGGGAAAACTTTCATCTTTCCATGTTTGCGCTATTAAGGGATGCAGCGTTTTCGCGGATGTTTGTGGAGCTAATTGATGAAGCTCAGCAGGAAAACCGTCTTAACCTACAGCTTTGTAGTTATCTCGGCTAAACTGGGTGGGCGGTGGTAATACGGGAACTAATTGCTGAGAACTGCTCGTTTGGAACCAGCACATGACAGCCACCATCTAGAAACTAGACGAGATGGCTAATTACGTTTGCACAGTGTTCCTTTCATCTTCTGAGCTGATAATCATCCATAGCCAGCAGCGACCGTCTAAATCCTTGACGAGATGTTATTTTCGAGTTCTTTTGCCAACCAATTCCTTGGTTATCTTGTAGATGGTGTCTTAAAAATTGCCTTATCGGAGTTCGAAATAGTCACAGTGTTGATGCAGGGCTAGCTCGCTTAACTTCGACCTTCTGAAGCTGCTTGGTCTGCATTTAATGGCGTTGGATTGCTAACTGCTTCTGTTTCTGTGGCGAGGTGGTCCTTGTATCTTTGGTGCACTATAGGATCCTGTAATCTTTCGGCATTGAACCTGGTTGTACGAACGAAATCAATTTCCATGTACAGATACAGCTCGAAGTCAAAGATAAGTGACCTAGCCCAACATCAACACCGCGTCTATTTCGAACGTCGAAAAGGAATTTTTTAAAGCGCTTATTCATCATGAAGTAGTCACAACCCAAATCCAACATGTGATTATCGACGGAATGCACGCCTCTTATATCTTTGACGTGTATAGGTACTTTTCGAGGGGCAAACGTTGACTCTGATCATTTCTTTGCTGTGGAAAGATAGAGCTCGACTGTTAAATGAAAAGAAAATAGGAACCGACCAAAAAAAAAAAAATTTGACGTTGATCCTACAGCGAGCACCTAAGCTAGAAGCTCTCTGCTGTGCATTTGCCGATATCATTAAAGAGACAACAGAAACCATGAAAGGCTACAAACCCCCCGGCCCGTAAAAGAATCCATGGTATAATGATGAAGGTGCACATGCGAATATGCTGCCGGAAGATTCGCTATTATGTGATTTTTTCAATCTCGTTCTGGAGTTAATTGTGTGCAGTTAACACAGATCTGTCCAACTTCTAGGCTATGCCGAATATATTGACATTGTTGGCCGCTTCCAACATGCCGTTAAAGAGGCTTTCATGGCAATTGAAGAACCCAGCGAAACTTAATGGACTTGAAGTTAACGAGGACTAGACCGAGTACATTCTTTCAACGAACAATGAAATATCTGTCAACCGGTTTGGACGAAACGGCACTGTTGGTAGCAAAAACTTCGAAGTAGTACTTAGTGCAGATCCGATGAAGAATTATCCTAGAAAACCGGTGCTACTTCGGTTTGGCACAACAAAAGGTTTAAAACTCCTCACACGTAAGGCGAAGTGCACGCTCTATAAAACCCTTAGGTATAAAAAAAAACATTTAGAAAATTGCGATTGCATTTGTTTCCAAAACCATACAAATTGCAATTTATCACGTTCATAATTGTCTCTTATCGCCAATTAAACGCTTTCCAAGCTAATTTAGGATGTTTACGAACGGATGTTGTTGTGGTTAAAATTTAATCACAACTTAATTTCGCATCAAAAAAATACACACACAAAAAAAGGCAAATCCAATATCGCCATGAGCAATGTGTATTTCACAGCTTGTTATCTGGAGCAAGGTTATCCCTTCTCCATTAGGCACCAATTTTTCAATCACACACAGTCTATTCCAATTTTTGTCTCCCTCTCTTTGTTTCTTGTACTCCCTTAAGTCTAATTCATTTGTTCCAACATTCCAACCAGTCGGCATCAGAAATAGGTACCTACACAAATTGACCCACTTAAGTCACAAATTGTTTGGAGAACAGAAATTTTCCCTATGGAGAGAGAGAGAGGGAGGGAGGGAGGGAGGGAGAGAACCCTGAAAATGTAGGTCAGATTTCATTTTAAAGAAAAATGCATTTGTTACGAACAACCCATCAGCGGAACACCAATCATGTCGTTGTAGCTAGAAGAACAGAAACCATAGTGTTCGAAGTACGACTCAGTGATGCAATCATGTGGAAAAGTATATTCAAATCTTTTTGCAAACAATTTTGGACGTTATTTCCGTTCCTTGACCTTTTTTTTTTGGAACCCAAGCACAACATGTATTTTTGTTATTTTCTATGGTTTTTCGCAATCTCGATTTTCAAATATTCAAGCCCATTCGAGTGGAACTCGATACGATACTATGGAGAGCACAGATTTCCAGCAATGGATTGATTTTCTGCTGAATGAAGACGTTTCATTTGATTGCGTATAGAGATGGCACCGATATGGGGGCAAACGAGGACATTGATTTAATAGGGATTCGGGATACAATTTGTCTTGGAAACTTTGTCCGTCGTCGCTCATCCGTCATTGAAATCTGTTTGTATTATGTCTTGATGTGTGTACTTCAAGATGAGTATTTCCGGTGTTCTGGTGGTGTTTGTTTGAACTGTGAGTGTAGTTTCCGTTTTTATCAATTTCTTACAATTGATGAGTTACGCATAAATGTGAGCTAAGTGCTTGAGCAATTTTTTTATTGATACACTTCATCATTTATGTTGGAGAAATATGTGCACGAGTACGAGCATACATAAGGCAAAGCATCAAGATGTTGTATACTAAAAGTGTTCCATCTTAATTTTGATTGATGGAATAATTGAATTGCACGCACGTTCGAGTGACAGCAAAGTTTAGGTTTTTTTCTCTTTATTTTTATCAATTATTATTGAAGTGGAGTGAAAAAAGGTCGGCGAATGGAACATAATCAATTGTTGATTGAATTAGATTATTAAGTGAAAGGGTTTGTATTTTTATTTTTGGTTTTTAATGATATTTTCTGAAATGACTTGAATTTTTGGGGCATCCACACCGAACAAGTTATAGATTAATGGATTTAAATTTGCTTTTTTGAAACCACTTTGAATGGTTTTCCTTGATAAAAAATTATCAAAAATTGTGATTAATGTTGGTAATTTTAGTGTGCGGCTATAATGGTTTGTGGTTTTTTGGAATTTAGTGAAAGTTCCCTGCATATCAAAGTTTGCCTTTAAATTGAGTCCCATTTGATTCAAGCACAAGGATTTTCCACTCTTCGAAACAATAAAAAAAAATGGTTTGCGGTTTGGTCTTTAGCTCCTTTCATGAGTTATGTTAATTTTTCAATCGATATAGAAGAGGTAAACCATGAACGGAAATTTCAATATGTATAGGGAAGAGAAAGAAGTCACAAACGGTGTTGCAATGTGTAAAATGTGGTCATAATTATTGCTACTCTTGGTGCGATTGGCGCATTAAAGTCGTGAACAATCCGAGTTTAGGCTAAGACTGCACTTGCGATTTCTTTCGTGCGATAGATCAATTGCAAAAAAAAGAACACATGAGTTTAAATGAGAATGAAAGCTCATGCTATCGAGAATTTGTTACGATTAAGGCTAGAACCGCACTTGCGATTTTCTGTCGGTGCGACAAAATAAATTGTTCTCAACCAAGTATGATATTTTTGGTATCATGTGTGTTCATTGGCATTTAAGCTCATGTGTTCTATTTTTTGCAGCTGAATAATCGCGCGATAGAATCGCAAGCTCGTACTAGCCAAAGGCTAGGAATGCACTTGCAATTTTCCGTCGCGTGACACATGACACCAAGAAATCCTACTAAGCTGTGAACACTTATTTAAATCGCTACGACAAAAAATCGCAAGGGCGTCTCTAGCTTCTAAAAAAACAATGGAACCAAATCTATTATTTGAACTTTTTTTTCATAGATCAATGCTCGTACTTGCGATTTTATGTCGCAGCAATTTATGTTAATGATCACAGCTTAGTAGCATTTTTGAATTTCATGTGCATATGAACAAATTGCGTTCATTCACGTGGTTTAAATACAATTAAGTAGTACTGTTTGACGATGAGGCTCTTTTGCCTCAACGAATCGATAGCCAGGGTAGAACACCGTGACTTTTGTGGTGTGTGAAATCGGTTCATGTACCAATTCACAATTATAGTATTTGAATATTAGCCACCTTACCTCGGGTGGGGGGATAGCTAATATGAATTGAAATGAAACAAAATTCTTATCTGGCGATTGAAAATTGAATGACTTTATTGTCCCAAAATCGGGAATATTTATATTCAATAATTGCTAACCTAAACAATAAATATCTTACTAATAAAATGAAAAATAAAATAATGCAAATTTTGCTCTATCGACAAACCTTGAACATAATGTATTTTTTAAAGGGTCGAATTTCGGATACGCGAAACACTTTGCCATTGCCACTCTACTGCGCCTTTAGTTTATTAACCTGCAGTAGCAGTTCAAGGTGAATTTTCTTTTGGCTGGGCATCATGTTTCGGGTATCCGGAATTCTTGTCGTTTATTATGCTTTTGCACACTGAATGTATTCGCGTAGTGTTTATGATAAAAAGAATGCACTAATTTTGAGGTAGATCAAAAATGTATTTACTGACGCGAATAGATTCAGTATGTGCATTTGGATTGTATTTGGTATACATTGAATTGTATGAATTTATGAATTAATATTTAAATTGGATAGTATTTATATTAGGGTGTGTGTATGTACATTCATTCTGTTCGTGAACATACTCCCCCTCGTTGAATGATATGCATTCAACAAGTTTTTTTTTTTTTGATTACAAACATTTATTTTTCATCTTTTTCTTTTTTTTTTTTTTTTTTTTTTTTTTTTTTTTTTATTTTTCAAAATGAATAATGTTATTATTTGATGTAGTTATTTAAGTTCAATATTTTCAAATTTATTACACAAAACTAATGATATTTTATCAAAGGAAACAAATTCATTAATTGTAAATTTACATGGTTAAAATTGAGCTTATTTTTCAGGTAGGCAAATTTATTACAAACAATTTAATTTATTTATTTTAATTTTATTTATATAATTTACATAGTTGAAATTTTAAGCTTGTTCTGCAGGTAGACTTAGTTTTTTCCGTATTCTTGGGATAGGGCTCTGTCTTGGAGTTCTTCTTAGGTCCATGCGATCTATACTAGCTCTTGTTCTCCAACACCAGATTATGATGAATGATACCAATAAGATAAGGGCTAAGTATCCTACAGAGTACTGATGAATGTCGTGATTACTAAGTTTGTGGGATGATTCAGTGAGTATTTGATTTTTAATTCGCCGGCTTAGTTCTTCGATCTTCTCTGTTTCAAATTTAAATGATGGTTCTGCTGGAACAAGGTCGTTTGCCACTGCTGTACTTGACAAGTTGCTCAGTTTAGTGTATGAGATCTTCGTATTGCTGGTGTAAATTTTATGTCCTTGAAACGTTAACTCGTCTTGCTTGATGACACAATTTGGTTGTATTTTAAGAAGGCCTGATCCCTCCAAACAGATTGAGGAGATGACACTGCCGCATACAGCATTGATGATTGTCTTGTTTTTGATTGCATAAATCCATTCATTTGGATGTGTAAGTCGTGTCCATATTTGATTTTTGATTAATTGCGTTAATTTGCATTTTGATGGTAATGGCATGTTGTTTAATAAGGAAACTTCGCATATGCATACACTTGATCCCTTGCGGTATAAAGGTTTTGTTTGTTCGCAAAGGTATGTTGATGGTCCAGTTGTTAAACATGTTGCCAGTTCTTGATCCAATAGTGGATAGTATTGGTCACGATGTTGACTGACAATCAGATATGGTGTGTCTGGTTTGATTGCCGTGAACGAGCCGTTTGTAAATATTGGTATGGGTATTACTCTGAATATGTCAAACGTTTCTATGATGACAAGAGGGAATTTTATTTGAAACATGACGTGGTTGTTGATGATTCGACTTTTTAGGGTCATAAGCTTGTATAACTGCAACAGCTCAGATGATTCAACCGGTAGTCGAAGCGAAGAGGGGATGTGTCCTCTTATGATCAGTATTTCTTTGTTAAGTTGTTGTGGTGATAGAAGGAGTGGGTTGATCTTTCCATGATTGGTGTTGATTAGCACATTGATTAAAGATGCTTGTATTCGTTGTGTGTTGGTGATGATCAATGTCAGCTCGATCGACAGCGCCAGGAATAAATTGTGCAAGTTTTCTTGATTTGTGTGATCAATTATTTTATTAACCTGCTCCTTCAAAGTTCTAAATTTTTCGCGAATTGAAACCTGATCCCCTTTAATTATGTTTACTGTTGAGTCTATGATGGATGTATGGTTTTTTAGGAGTTGTAGAACATAATCTTCGTTTCCTTTTATGTCACTGATGGTTTTTGATAACTCCTGGGCATAGTCAGCATCTAAGACTCCAAATAAAGAATTAGCTAAGGTCCCCACTATATTAAAGGCACCCCGTTTTTCTCTTGGTTTGTGATTGTTATTAGTGAATAGCTCATTGCCTCTTTTTAACTCTTCTTGTAGCTGGACAAATTGGTTGATTATTGATATGCAGGAACTGTTGTGCGATATCAATTTGCAAAGCTGCCGCAAAGATAGTATTCCGTTGGTAAATTCTGCGTTTTCAGCCCAATATGGTTCTAGATCATAATACACAACCAGGTTCCAATCGTTTGATGCCAGATTAACTATTCCAAGAGATTCAAAGTGAAGTCCAAGTTGAGCAGGAAATTGATTGATTTCCACAGGGTGACTACTTATAATTGGTAACGCTAGACATACTAGTAGCACTGTTGCTACTGCCGAACTGAAGGACCTTCGATGTTTTCTTTGTGGTTGATCATGTTCGCTGTTGCTGGTGCTAGCCTTCGTTACCATTGAAGTATAATCTTCTGCTTTTCGTTTAGATGAACCATTGGGCTTTCGTGATAAATCCTCGGGCTTTTGTTTATATGGACATTCTTGTTTTGGTTTGTCATCATCATCATCGATTGGAAGAGGAGCAAGTTTGTGAATTGCTCGTCGTAAAATGTTAGTTGCTGTTTTTACGTCTGCTACGCGAGCTACACCGTCTTCTCCCGGATAAGTTTTGACGACTCTACCCAGTGGCCATTTTAGTGGTGGGATGTTGTCTTCTTTAATTAAAACTATAGCTCCAGGTTGAAGATTTTGTTTGTCTTGCTTCCATTTACTTCTTTGTTGTAATTCATTCAAATACTCCCTCGACCATCTTTTCCAAAATTCGTTCTTGATGTACGTGACCAATTTCCATCGTGTAGGCAGGCTCATTCTTCTTGTCTCAACATTAGAATCAATTGATGCTGTTAATGGTTCACCAATTAGGAAATGACCTGGTGTTAGGGCTGTCAGATCATTTGGATCGGATGATAGAGGTGTCAGAGGCCGAGAATTCAGAATTGCCTCAATTTCGATTATAAGTGTTTCGAATTCTTCATATGTCAATGATGCAGTTGTTGTACTTCGGTAAAGAAGATGTTTCGCTGACTTTACAGCAGCTTCCCATAGGCCACCGAAGTGTGGAGATCGAGGCGGTATGAAATGGAAATCAATACCTTTTGTTGTGCAGGATGATATTATGGAGTTACTTCCTTCAGAGGAGTATAATGACTGGCTCAGCTCCTGGAGTTGGTTTCTAGCTCCGACGAAGTTTGTTGCGTTGTCACAATAAAGGTTTCTGACGTGACCTCTCCTTCCTGTAAAGCGTTTTAATGCACCTATGAATGCTTCTGTTGTCAAAGCGCTTACAACCTCTAGATGGACTGCCTTTGTAGCAAAGCAGCAAAACACTGCGATGTATCCCTTCTGTGGTCGACTTCCTCTGCCTCGATAATGGATCCAAATTGGTCCGCAAAAATCCACCCCTGAATTCACAAATGGACGAGCGGGTTCTACTCTGGTTGTTGGCAGATTTCCCATTTTTGGAGAAAGCAGCTCAGGCTTTGCTCTGGTACATCGTATGCAACCTTTTACTACAGCTCGTGCAATAATTTTACCCTTAATTGGCCAGAAGCGTTGTCTGGTTATGGCCAGAAGTGCTTGTGGGCCAACATGTTTGTGGGCTTCATGGATGTCCTTCATTATCATCTTTACAAACGGGTGTTCATAAGGCAATAGAATAGGATGCTTTGCTTCATATGGCAATGTTGATGATTCCAGTCTTCCTCCAACGCGTATGATTTTGTTTTCATCTAAAAATGGAGAAAGGCAGAGTATAGCACTTGTTTTGCTGCATTCATGATATTTGTTAAGTTGTAAAATATCCGCACTAAATTCGTCTCTTTGCATCACTTGGACTATGGTATTGAGTGCGTGAGTTAGCTCCTGACTTGATAGAACCACCTCTTGGATTTTCTTGTTAACTTCTTCCGTGGAAAGAACCTTCTCAAGACGTTTTTTCTCGTTCTGATTTGATAGATTTGAATGAAGTTTTTCTTGCTTCTTCCTCTCAACCTCAATTTTAAGATACTGGATGTATCTTAGTACAAATGCAGTAACTCGCTGCAACCTCTTAAACGAATTTCCATGCTGAATTTTGTAAATGAAGTGTATTGAATCCCTATTGTCATTCATGATAGCTGAAGTTACTGGTTTGGCATAAGGTTGTGGCCAAGCTGATTCTTGGCCATGAAGAAAAATTGGCCCATAGAACCATAGATTAGATTCCTTCAATTTTTCAGGAGATATACCGCGTGTTAATAAATCTGCTGGATTTTCTTTAGATCTCACATGACGCCATTGTTGTGATATGGTACTAGCTTGGATAGACGATACCCTATTGGCAATGAAGATCGGTAGTGTTTTTGAGGTCGAATTAATCCACGCCAAAACTATTTCAGAATCGGTCCAGAAATATGTAGCGACCTTCTCATATTCTATGTCCTTCTTGACCCTTTTAGCAAGGTCAGCCGCTAACTTGGCTGCGCATAATTCGAGCCGTGGTATTGTTGGTTTCTTTACTGTCTTCTTTTCAATTGGAGCTACACGAGATTTTGCACATAATAACCGCACTATGATTGTACCAGGGTTGACTTTGGATCGTACGTAAATGCAAGCTCCATAAGCACTTTCTGAAGCATCGGCAAAGATATGAAGTTGTATTTTGTCTGGTATTTTTTGTGAAAATATGTGCCTTGGTATTCGGATTTGGTTTATCAATTTAAAGTCATCACGAAATTTCATCCATTTGGAGTGTAGATCCTGAGGTAATGCTGCATCCCAATCTATTTTCAATTGCCATAATTGTTGTAAGAAGATTTTTGCGGTTATTACTATTGGGGCCAAAAATCCAAGAGGGTCGAATAAGCGGGCTATTTCTGAAGAGACAATTCTTTTTGTTATTTTGGTCTCGGTAATCCCATGTGATTTGATACAGAAGTCATCCACCTTTGGCAGCCATGTTAAACCGAGTGTTTTAATGTTGTCTTCTGAGTCTAGGCTGAAGTCAAGTTCCATCTCCTTATCTTCTGGTAGAAACGCTTGAAGTAAACGTGGATGATTGGCACACCATTTTCGCAACTTAAATCCTGCCGTCTGAAGTACATCAATAAGTTGTCCCTGCATTTCTAATGTTGTTGAGAGGCTGTTTGATCCGGTCATGACATCGTCTACATAGAAATCGTGCTGAAGGACCTTGCTGCCGATTGGATGTGACATTATTGATGATTGAGATAGATGTTGAAGGGATTTAATTGCCAGGTATGGAGCGGCTGATGTACCATATGTTAATGTATTGAGCTGATAGCACTTGATAGGTTCTGATGTGGATCTTCTCCATAGAATAAGCTGGTATTTTCTGTCTTCTTCATGTACTAGCACTTGTCTGTACATTTTTTGAATGTCAGCAGTAAACACGAAGCGTGGTAAGCGGAACCTCAGCAAAATTGTAAATAAGTCATCTTGAATTTTTGGACCAGTGTGTAATATATCGTTGAGTGATATATTGGACGATGTTTTTGAGGAGGCGTCAAAGACTACTCTCAATTTAGTGGTGCTACTGTCTGGTTTCTGCACACAATGGTGAGGTAGAAAGTAGTGTGGTGATTCGCTTGGCGGGGCAGCAACCTCTTGCATGTGCCCTAGTGATATATATTCGTCCATGAATTGATGATACTGTTTTTTCAGTTCTGAATTATTAGCTAAACGTCTCTCTAATGAGTACAGTCGTCGTAAAGCTATGTTTTTTGACTCTCCTAAGGATGATGGATCGTCTTGGAATGGCAGTCTTACGATAAAACGGCCATTTTCATCTCGGTGTGTGGTTTGTGTAAAATGTGTTTCACACCATTTTTCTGCACTTGTTATTGATCTACGCGTATCCTCTGGGTCTTCAATTGACCAGAATTTTTCGATGAGTGCATTTAGGTTTTCATCTTCTATGCACATACCGCAAGTCAGTGCTGATCTGGGATGATGGCCAACTCTTCCTGTGGCAATCCAACCGAAAACTGTATTTTGTAATGTTGGCATTTCTTCATCGGATTTGATTTGCCCAACAGAGAGGAGTTCATGATATAACTCCGCGCCTATGAGCAGGTCGATGTTGCCGGGACAGTTGAATTTTGGATCAGCCAGCTGGATGTTCTTTGGGACGTTCCATTGTTTAATATTGATAAACTGTGTCGGTTGTTGAGAAAGAATCTTTGGAAGAACCATTGCCTCTATTCTTGTAGAGAACCCATTTATTCTGGATTGTAAATGGATGTTGACTCTTTTATATGAGTTTTGAGTGGCATGGCCTATACCCTGGATCTGCATCGTGTCGTGTTTTGCTGAGAGCCCCAGCCTTCCAACTAACTTCTCTGTTATAAAGTTTACTTGGGATCCTGAGTCCAAGAGTGCTCTGCATTCTATAAATTCTCCATTTTTCGATTCTAAACTGATCCTAGCAGTCCCCAACAAGATATATGTTTTCGAGTGTTGGCTAACTGCGCTTAGTGCGAGTGTCTGGTCACGGCCTTGTTCTGGATTCTGCTGGCTTGCTGCGCTCACTGTTAGTGTCTGGTCACGCCCTTGATCTGGAGTTTGCTGAAGCTTGCTTACTGATGTTTTGTTGTGTTCGATTGGTTTCATCGTGTCAAGATGTACTAAAGTGTTATGTTTTTTGAAACATTTAGTACATCCTCTCCTTTTGCATTTTGAAGCCTGATGACCTGTCATAAAACAGTTAACGCATTTTTGATGTTTCTTGAGCAGGTTCAGTCGATGTCCAGGTGTCATACGTAGGAACTCATGGCAAGCATAAAGTGGATGTGTGCCATTACAACTTATACATGATGAAGTTGTTGGAGCTGATGCTGCTGCTACCTTCTTCATCAAGTGTACTCGTCTTTGTTCCTCTGGGAACTTTCCTTTACTACCCAAAGCTTCAAGTGATTGAAAACGCCTTTCCAGGAATTCAAGTAGATCATTTATTTTTTGGACGGTTCTGGGATTTTCAAGTGACTGTTCATACAAGGTATGAGTGTCTCTGTCGAGTTTCTTCAGCACAATGTGGGTTATGAGTGGATCCCAATTATCAATGCTAATTCCAATATTTGTTAATCCCATCAGACATTCTTGTGTAGTGTCATGGATAGCCTTTACCGAACTTAATGTTCCTCTGTCGGACGACCCGTTTGGTTGATTCATTAATTTATTGATCAATGCCGATACCAACAATCTGGTGTTGTCGTATCGATCAACTATTGTCTTCCATGCAGCATCATAATTATTATCTGACGTTGTGAAGTGTCGGATAAGCCTTTCAGCCTCTCCCGATAAATTAGTTTTAAGGTACCATAATTTTTGACATTTAGCCATTGGTTGATTGTGTACTATCTGGACGAACAAGTCATGAAATTGCCGCCATTTTAAATAATCACCATCAAATTTCTGCAATGAAATTTTAGGTAATTTTAAATTGCTTGAAGAGTTGGAGCTGTGACCTGTGGTGCCCTGTTGACCTTGATTTGCTAGTTCGTTTAGCTCAATTAACTTCTCTTCAGTGTGTTCTTCAATTTTAATGAAATCTTGAACGTTGTATCCTTCCAGGGAGGGATTTTCATATTGTTCATGCACTAAATTGTGGATGTGCAGAACTTCCTCCCAATACCGTTCAATGTTCTTTATTTTTATTTTATAAAATTCCGAAGAACGATTTGCCATTTGAGTTGATGCTCCTTCTAATGCTCTCTGCAGCCCTGCTATTGCAGCATATTGCCGCCTGATGATGGGGACTGATGTTTCTATTTGAAGTAAGGAACTTCTAGAGGTTGGAATTGGCTTAGTCTTGGCTAATTCCTGGTCATCTTTGTTTGCAGATTTGTCTGCTTCGCCTTCTTTTTCTGTATCGCCTTCTTCAACATCCACGGGATTAATACCTCGAAGGGTTGCCATCAGATCATTGTACAGAACTTGTACCTTCTGATATGTCTTTCCAGCAACATAGGGTGTGTCATGTTTAAGCGAACCCTCAATTTGCTTATGATTTTCTTGAAATCGATTCCAATACTGTTCGACGCGCTTAATACGGTCTTCCTTGTATTGTGCCGTTTTTCTTGAAGCACTATCCTTGCCGATATTTACTTTTAGTTTTGCCAATTCATCGGCTATGATTTTTTGTCGTGCCACGACGATTGTAATATCAGCTTCATCCATTTTAAATTAGTCAGGAACTTGATGGATGGTCAGGAGCTTCTTGTTAATAAGTAACGTAATGAATATAAGAACTTGTTTTGTTATCTGGAACCTGATGCTGCTTGTTATCTGCTTCTGACGAAGGAACTTGCTTGCTGATCAGGAACTTGTGGTAGGTTAGCAACCTGATGATAATTCAGGAACTTGCTTGAAATAGCTGGCAACCAGTGTTATGGCCCTGGTGACGCTCTTGATTCAGGAACTTGGCAAGTAGCTGGCACCCAGTGTTATGGCCCTGGTGACGCTCTTCGTATTTTTAAATTTTGTAGTAAATGGCTTATTGTCAGTGTTTAGCCCTGACAAACGCTTTTATTAATGTCGTTTAATTTGCGCGAATTGCCCCTTACCTCTGGTGGGGGGAAGCAATATCACGTCGGGGTCACCAATGTTTGACGATGAGGCTCTTTTGCCTCAACGAATCGATAGCCAGGGTAGAACACCGTGACTTTTGTGGTGTGTGAAATCGGTTCATGTACCAATTCACAATTATAGTATTTGAATATTAGCCACCTTACCTCGGGTGGGGGGATAGCTAATATGAATTGAAATGAAACAAAATTCTTATCTGGCGATTGAAAATTGAATGACTTTATTGTCCCAAAATCGGGAATATTTATATTCAATAATTGCTAACCTAAACAATAAATATCTTACTAATAAAATGAAAAATAAAATAATGCAAATTTTGCTCTATCGACAAACCTTGAACATAATGTATTTTTTAAAGGGTCGAATTTCGGATACGCGAAACACTTTGCCATTGCCACTCTACTGCGCCTTTAGTTTATTAACCTGCAGTAGCAGTTCAAGGTGAATTTTCTTTTGGCTGGGCATCATGTTTCGGGTATCCGGAATTCTTGTCGTTTATTATGCTTTTGCACACTGAATGTATTCGCGTAGTGTTTATGATAAAAAGAATGCACTAATTTTGAGGTAGGTCAAAAATGTATTTACTGACGCGAATAGATTCAGTATGTGCATTTGGATTGTATTTGGTATACATTGAATTGTATGAATTTATGAATTAATATTTAAATTGGATAGTATTTATATTAGGGTGTGTGTATGTACATTCATTCTGTTCGTGAACAAGTACCTTGTGGCCCCCTGTCTTGGAGAGAGGTTAGGGTTGTGTTCATACCCAAAGCTGGAAAGTGCTCCCAAGTAAACCCAAAGGATCTCAGACCTATTAGTCTATCATCATTCCTTCTAAAAACATTTGAACGATTGATTGATATCCACATACGATCATGCATTGACACGCGACTTTTGTCTACGAGTCAACATGCTTACTGCAAAGGGAAATCTGTAGAAACTGCCTTACATAGTTTAGTAAGAACCATTGAATATTCCCTCCATCATAAAGAGTACACCATGGTTGCTTTCTTAGCTATAAAAGGCGCTTTTAACAATGTCGACGCATCTGCAATCGCATCTGCGCTGACATCTCTGAAGGTAGATGGTTCGCTTGGAGAATTGATTAACCAAATGCTGACGAGCAGGGTTATCAACTCAAAAGTAGGTAGCTATTCTGCTAGAAGGTCTGTTAGTAGAGGTACGCCTCAAGGCGGTGTCCTTTCTCCCCTTCTTTGGAATTTGGTGGTAAATGAGCTGCTAATATGCCTGGAAGAGGAGGGTTACAGAGTGATTGCCTATGCGGACGATGTTGCTATTGCCGTATCAGGAAAGCATCCTACCACCTTAAAAGAACTCTTACAAAACGCTTTAAATAGGCTAACCAATTGGGCAGACCGGTGTGGTCTGGGCGTCAACCCTCATAAAACAGAACTTGTTCTATTCTCAAGGAAATATAAAATCCCTCATGTAGATCCTCCCTCTATTAAAGGTGTTCCATTAACATTCATTGATCAGGCAAAATATTTGGGTCTTATTTTAGACAAAAAGTTAAGTTGGAAACCTAATATACAAGAAAGAGTCGAGAAGGCCACAGTGGCACTCTTCTCATGCAAAAAAGCCGTTGGGAACAAATGGGGCCTTCAACCTCGTATTACTCATTGGCTATACACATCGGTGATTAGACCGATTCTCACATATGGTGTTGCAGTATGGTGGACTGCTCTAGATAAAGCGGTAAACTGCGACAGACTAAACAAAGTACAACGCTTGGCTTGCTTATGCATAAGTGGTGCGCTTCGCACGACACCCTCTGCTGCTCTAGACGTTCTGCTATATCTGACTCCCCTCGATATATTAAGCAAACAGGTGGCTGCAAATACAGCCATACGCCTACAAGCTTCCTCACAATGGTAAAACAATAATATTGGCCATTCCATCATTCTGAATTCATTCAGGTCACTACCTAGTCACATTGACTACACCATCCCAAAACCACAATTCGGTTTAAACTTTCAAGTCACCATTCCTTCTAGAACCCTCTGGGAGGATATGGCTTTCTTGGAAGATGAATCGGTTCATATCTACACGGACGGATCGAAAACTGATGAAGGGGTGGGTGGCGGTGTGTACTCAGAAAGACTAAAATTAAGTCTCTCATTCCGTCTTCCTAATCATTGTAGCGTGTTCCAGGCGGAACTTATGGCGATTAAAGAAGCCTTATCTTGGCTGAAGGAAAACGTGATAAAACAAATCTGGCCAGTAATGGATTTAAAACGATCTAAGCGTTTGATATCTCTAAGCAGATTGCTTAGAGACCGGACACTGCCTCATAGGCAAGCACGCAACGCGTCTTGGCGTATTCGCTAACGATTTTTGCAGAAGCTTTATGGATGAGGAAGAGATAGATTCGATCCCTCACCTTCTATGCACGTGCCCTGCTCTATCTCATAGACGAAGACTTCACCTTGGTGAGTTCTACTTCAATGATCCTAGTGATCTGATAAACTTAGACATTGGCAGTCTATTACGCTTCATAAGAAGCTCCAAATGGTTCACCGAGTAAGGAAAAGGGTTTCCTAGATTCATGTGGTATCACAATGGACCAACTAGGGTCTAAGTGTGTCAGTCTCCACGACTGGCAGCCACTTCAACCTAACCTAACCAGTACCTCGTGGCATAATGGTTAGTGCGTTGGATATTATATGGATTGAGTGACACATAACCACAAGTGTGTTCATGGCAATACTTATTTTTACTTGCGATTATAGGTACTATAAGCATAGTTTACAGCTCCGATGCGAAAAAAAATCAAAATTTTCAAAATGATTTTCCACCTATTCTGCGCACCAAGTTGAATAATATTCAAGGCGAAAAACGTTTGCTTTGGCCTAAACCACCCATTGAGTCATTAATTTACCCTTAATTGACAAGCTATAGGCCTAAAAATGGAAAATAATTATTTTTGGATGCGAAAACCATTTACACGCAAATAATGCCTTGAGGTGAATATATTTTTTTTTTCGGAAGTATAAACCGACCATAAAAAAAAAATATTTTACTCACCACACTCTTTTTCGCATGCAAATCAATTGCCGGTCCATTGTTTTGCATGACATTCCATGACAGCATTGTTTTTTTTTTGTATGAAACTGTAAACCAATCATGCAAAGAATTAATTTTACATTTTCACCTCAATTATTTTTGACATGCGAGAATATTTGCATAGATTTTTTTTGCGCACGGGAACTGTAAACTAGGCTATAAGGCAAGTTTTGGTTTCGTGCAAAAAAAAAATTTTGAGATAACAATCAAACATTATATTACGATGATAGAGAACACCAAAAAAGTGGGTGGCACAATTCTGTCTGTCTGTCTGTCTGTCTGTCTGTCTGCCTGTTCGTCTACAGCCTAAACGGCTCGATCGATTTTCTTCAAACTTGGTACATAGTGGTTTTTGGTGATTCTGCCGACAAGTTTTTTTAATTTTTTTTTTAGAACCAAAAATAACGGTACCTGCCGTACATTTTTTTTTAGCAATTTTACATAATCGTATTTTTCTCAAAAACGGCTCGACAACTTTTCTTAAAAAAAATTAGTAAATTTATTTTAGTAATGACTTCCTTTGGGTGGAAAACCATTTTTCAAAAATGGTTATTAATGGTACCTCCCAAAGAACCACTTTTTTAATTTTTAATTTTCTTCAAAACGGTGCAACCGATTTCAACATTTTTTTTTATACAGAATCTTCCAGCAAAAATAAATAGTTTGTGTACCAAAATTTTTGAAAAAATATTTTTTGGATTTTTAAAAAATGTTCCAAAATTTTTTTTGGAAAATCAAATATTTTGAAAACGACAAGATCAATTTTTTTGAAACTTGATACTTGAGAGTTTTTAAGTAGGTACTCTCTAAAATATTTTTAGAAAAAATTTTACATTTATGAAAAAATAACGGTACCTTCCATACAAAAGTTAAAAAACCGCAAAGGAAAATATTTTTTGTCTCAAAAACGACTCCTACGATTTTGATTTAACTTTTTCTTTATACTAAAATTAGTACGGTCTACTACAAAAAATTATAAAATTTTGCACTTAGCAACTATTAATAGTACCTGTCATAGAACGTATTTTTTAATTTTGAATTTTCTCGTTATCGGCTAAACGGATTTCGGTGAATATTTTATATACAAATTTCAGATAAAATTAATTAATATAGCATATCAAAATTTTCAAAAAAAAAAGTTTTTGAATTTTTAAAAAAAGTTTCAAATTTTTTTTTTGAAAATTCGATATCTCAAAAACGGGTTGACAATTTTTTTTCAAATTTTGTTTTTATATACACATAAATATAGACTTTATATTTGCATTCCAAAATTTGTTCTTAAAAATGTTTTAAGAATTTTATATATAAAAAATTAATTATTTAAAAAACCGCTCCAACGATTTAAAATTTTTTTTCTCAGACAATCATATTCAATCACGAATTAAGATGGCATTCTTTATTACCACCTCAAACGGTCAAAGGAGTTGTTTTAGCCAATTTAAATGTCGTATTTCATGCTTCTCTACATTTTTCTCTCCTAATTTGAATGTTTTTATATACAATTTTCTTAAACCCACAGTTTCTTCAACATAAGCGCAAGTACGTGCGACCCAGTCGTGCATTTTATTTTTTTATAGCAATTATAGAAAATCACAGGGTCTTTCTAAGGATAATTCTCAAAAAGATTATGTACTATTAATTGTTGCAATGGTTTTGACGCATCACGCATGTGCGTGAATTCACATTAAAAGCTCTATGTTGTATTTTTCGCGATTAAGTGCATGTGAGTGCATGGCATATCAACCAAATATTATTTTTTGTTCCTCTAGATGGGTTTCCCTACTACTACTTACTTAGTTAACGGACTCTCGTGTAGGGTCCAAGTTTAAGACACGACAGCTTTCCATCCCTTTCCAGTCAACCTGATGTAAACGATCTGGCATCCGCGATGGCTTGATCTTTAAACTGGAGGATCGGTCGCCTCGAACCTGGAGGTTTTGATTCGAAATTTTTTCTGGCTGGAGTATTCTATTCAATTCAACTCCAATTCAATTCAATTCAATTCAATTCAATTCAATTCAATTCAATTCAATTTAATTCAATTTAACTCAATTGAATTGAATTAAATTCAATTCAATTCAATTCAATTCATTTCAATTCAATTCAATTTAGTTCAATTCAATTCATTTCAATTCAATTCAATTCAATTCAATTCAATTTGATTTAATTTAGTTCAATTCAATTTTGATTTACTGAACATAATACAATTTTGTTTAAAACAAATAGATTGGTGGTAGGGTTTCGATTTTAGGGGCGGTGGCAGGCTGACCATGTGTCAGCGTATAGAAGGAATCTGTTGTCCATTGTGTTAATAATGTCGTCCAGGGTTTCAACTACACTGAAGTTCCCTGGCTCGGGTTGTCATTGTTCGGTAGCCATCCATTTCATTTACTGATTTGGGTGATTGTGTATGTTGTTTACTAGCTGTTTTGCTGAAAGTAGTACGTAGCTACATGTCCAGGAGGGCTAAATGCTCGTTCTTGTAGTGCTTCCGTCGCTGTTGGTCGAAGGGTACAATGGTGATTCGGAGCATCTGCCTTTCCAATATTTGAAGTTCATTCATGGCTGTCTTGGAGATTGAAAACTAGAGTGGAAAGCAATAACTTATGATTGAACGCAGGAGTTTCATGAACAACAGTATTTCCTCTTTTGGCCTCTTCCTCTTCTTTTTCTTCTCATCAAAGGGTGCAAATTGTGAAAAGCCCAGCTGGCCTTTTGAGAACACTTCTTGATTGCGGACTCAAAGTGGATGCATAGGCACTTCACATTCCGTTTGGCAGTTATGGTGGATCCGTCTGGGAGTTTCAGAATAATATTTCTGCATTTGGCTGCGATGCGACTGCCTCTGTCGATTTGGAAGTGTTGATCCGGTTTTCACATTTTCTGTAGACTTCGAAAGTAGGTATGAATCTACTCTCTGGACGGCGACTAGTGGCGACGTTGATGTGGCGTAGGTGAGCGAGTCAATAGATTCTCTCACAGTTGGGACAGGTTTGTGGGTTGTCATCTCGTCATCAAGCTGTAGAGGAAGGGCCCAAGTTCCATACCATGGGTGACTCCGGCTCTGATGGTCTTCATGTGCGATTTACAGTTGTCCAGTTGAACGAAAAATTTACTGACAAAAAGGGAAAAACAATTTTGATTAGTGGAGGAGCTGAATTTAATAGATACAGTTTGGCGATAAGGGCTTTTATCTCGACATCCAAGAAGCATCCAACAGTGACGGGGTGACTGTTGAGGGCTGTGGTGATGTCGTGTTAGAACCTTAGCAGCAGTCGCAGCTTCAAGGGTTTTTCTCGAAAGCCAAAATGCATGTCAGGGTTGATGGAGTTATCACTGCAGAACCTCTTGAGGCTCCGGAATATTTTTTTTTCCAGTATTTTGCTGATGTTATTGAGAAGCGATATAGGCCTGCTGTTGGACACTACGTAGAAAGCTTCTTTCTTCGGGATTGCCACTTTCTTCGATTATTTTCCACTTTATCACTGCATGTTGAAGCCTTTTCAGGACGTGGTTAGAGGGATTTTAGATGTTACTTCCTGAAATCAACGCTGGTACTTGCCTATGAAAAGTATTCCAAAAGTTCTGCTGGTTATACATCAAAATCGATTGCCTTGTGGTAAGCTTTTAAACTTTAAGTTTTGTATAGCTAAGTCTACTACTTTTTAACTTGGTGGTGGAACTGGGTTTTCACTGATTGGACCCCGTTCTTTTTTTGCCCTATCACCGCTCTACGTGGTTTCTAATAAGCAGCTCCTGGGAATTTAGCTTGAACCCCTCTACTATTAGCTGTTTCGAAGACTTCTAATTTAATTCTTATTTAGGGTGGTTCGCAGGTTCTTTTCGTTTGACAGTCCCAAGTTGAATCTTGCCTCAAAATGGTGAGCCGTCTGATCGTCTAGAGACCATCAGTTTGCTTTCTGAATCCTTAGCTTAAGAAGTCTAGTGCTATTTATCAAAGTATTATGAGCTGTTGCAAATTGTACAAGTCAAAAGCCTTTATCTGATATTGTTTCGTAGCGTTTGTCCTTACAAACTTATCCTCCGAAAATGCCCTCTCTTCCCACTTCATCATTGAATTTCTCGAGCTCAGCTATGACCTACAAGAAGCCATATAGCTCCTCTTTGAAATGTTCTTTAGCCTTATCGGTAGCGCATATATGTGAGACTTATGTTTTGGAAAGTGACTTCAAAGCAAATACTTTCTTTCTTAGCTGATTTTCCACAACGAATTCGCTTCCTTACATGTGCAATTTTGAATCGCTGTTGTAATGAATGTTTGTTATTGTTTTCTTTTCCTCATACCTGATTTCTAGTTTCGTCTGGATTGCGGTAGTTTCTATCCTATACCGCGTGTGGTCAGGCTCAAGCTTTGTTCTGCCGTACGTAGTTCCATAGTGAATTGTCACTAAAATCGAAAATTGTAATAGATTACTATTTCCAAGTCTCCACTTGTTTTCCGCACACAGAAGAATTATTCATGACGAAAATTTGACAGTTGATTTGTTTTTTTTTGTTATTGGTTTTATAAAAAAAAAAATGGTAGACAAAAATTTGGAATTGGGCATTCATTCAGTTAAGATATTGTTTGGAAACACAAACCTGAGAATGAAAAAGAAAAAGAAATTTAATTTGCAGACAGCAGCATGTCTTTCTTGACCCCAATTTCGTCGCTAAAAGAATGAAAGTATGAAATAAACATATGCTTTGAGCTGATACATGGCGTTTCTTTCATGACGAATCTCAGAAGTTTTTGAGCTTGAGCTCCAAGTTTTCTTTACTACTGTGGGTGGTTCCTCAACCATCGTAATAAAAAGGCTAAGATCGAAACCGAATAAAAACCGGGAACTTTAAATTGTTTTTATTGATTTTTTAATTCTTGGAATCTTATTCTACGTATCTACAATCTTATAAAACTCTCCATTTATATATATTTGTCCGCAGTCTTTTCGTTTATGTTTTCGCTGCCGATTTGGAAGCCACAGTAAATTTTTATTTCACTATTGCAGTGTTATAGTCCCTAAAGAATTTTACCAGCAGAATTGTAGTAAAATTGTAGTTAAGTTGTAGTAAAACTGTAGTAAATTTGTAGTAAAATTGTAGTAATTTTGTTGTAAAATTTTAGTACAATTTTGTAGAATTGTAATAGAATTGATGGAAAATTTTAGTAGGACTGTAATAGGCTAAACAATGTAGGTACATATTCAAATTGTAGTAGAATTGTATTAGAATTGTAGTAAAATTGAAGTAGCAATTTAGTAGAATTGAAGTAAAATTTCAGTAGAACTGTATTAGAACTCAAGTAGAGTTGTAGTGAAATTTTAGTAAAATTTGTGTAGAACTGTAACATTTTAAATACAATTGAAGTTATTTAGTATAGATTATGAAAAATTGTAGTAGAATCGTAGAAGAATATACACACTTTAGTTAGACTCGAGTTTTAAGGATAGCTGTCTTACCTCTAAGAGCTAGCTAATTTTGTGATTGTGCACTTGCGAGTTTTACTCTCGAGAGCTGCTTGATACTTGCTCGTAGCATTTTTACTCTCAAATGGATATGTATCTTAACATATATCCATAAGCACCACTGTAGGTGTACTGAGCTTTGGTGTATCATGGTCTTTGAAGTTGCTGAAGGCCCAACTAAACAAATTACAAGTAATAAAACGCTGGTACCCTACCTGCTCCATAGACAATTCCTTTCAAATCTTCTTATCATAAACATTTTATGATCTTTTTAATTATTACATTCTAAACTTAAGATAAAAAATATTCAAGAAAACTTGCCCCCTATCTTTTGTACTATAATTTCTTCATATAGTAATACAAACCCACATTCAAACATCTTCTAACTGCAAGATTACATAACCCACAAATGTCCCATTAAACAACATTAAACCCCCGCATTAAATCCTCTTAGAAATAAAATCAAATACAAAAAATCCCAGCATCTTAAAGATGTTGAAAACATAAAAAAAAATACAAAATAAAAAAAAAAACCTTTACAAACATCCATAAAGGCCTTAATTACATGATTACAGTGATCTTAAACGATTCAATTGTCCGATGACAATTATCATCAATTTCTTGTTCACAGTTTCACAGTTTACTCTTCCTCGATACGCACATATTATATTCTTCCTCGTTTTCGTCATTTCATATCTCTAAATATTCTCTCAACTTTTTGTATATTTAATATTTTGCTGTGGCATCTCTCTGGAATCATTGTCATGCATTTTGCTTGATTAGATTAATGGTCAAGAGTGATGGTGCATCATCGTCATCGTTTTGTATATTGTGTGTGTGTGTAGGTGTATGGAGCTGTATAGCAAGTCCGGCATATGTATAGACAGGCATATCTAATCAATCATTGCCGAGGATAGGTCAGAGATCACATATCACAGAGTTTCGAAGCAAAGCAAAGCAAGGCAGAGCAGAGTCCCATCAGATTGATAAGAGAGCCCTTCGATTTAATTTAATTGAATTCAACGTTTTGTGTGAGAATGCATTTCTTGCGATGGGGGAATGCATTTTAAAATCTGTTTGTGTGTAAATTTAGTAATGGGTTGACCCTGACGGATAATAAATATAAGGTCAAGACTGTAAATGAATGAAGGTCATGTGTGTTGTAGAAAAAGAAGAAGAGAAAAACAAAAACAAAACAAAAATTTACCAAACGGATTTCCTGCCACGAAAATAAAAGAACTGGCTTAAGAATTTTGTATTCATCATCAATTGAAGAATATAACTGCATTTGGGAAACAAAAACAAAAGTTAAATCCACGAATGGGACGCACAAAGTTGCTTTTATGTTGTAGAGCCATGCATGGAGCTTCTAACCATTTAAAATTCCCTGTGCTGGATTATTTTATTTGTTATGATTGAGAGAGTGAAAGTGTGAACACAAATCAAAAGAGCTGAGAACATTTTCTTTTCTCGCTTTTTCTATATTAAATACAAGCTGTTGCCCACCAACTTCACTGATCCGATTTTACGGAATTTGTGTACAATGTAGAGTAAAACTGTTGAACCATTCTATTCCGTTACATTCCGATCCATTCCATTCAAGTTTATTCCATTTCATTTCATTCCATTTTAATTCATTCCATTTTAATTCATTCCATTCCATCTCATTTCATTTCATTTAATTTCATTTCATTTCATTTCATTTACTTTCATTTCATTTCATTTCATTTCAGTTCATTTCATTTCATTTCATTTCATTCCATTTAATTTCATTTTTTTTCATTTCTTTTCATTTCATTTCATTTCTTTTCATTTGATTTCATTTCATTTCATTTCATTTCATTTCATTTCATTTCATTTCATTTCATTTCATTTCATATCATTTCATTTCATTTCATTCCATTTAATTTAATTTTTTTTCATTTCTTTTCATTTCATTTCATTTCATTTCATTTCATTTCATTTCATTTCATTTCATTTCATTTCATTTCATTTCATTTCTTTTCATTTCATTTCATTTCATTTCATTTCATTTCATTTCATTCCATTTCATTTCATTTCATTTCATTTCATTTCATTTCATTTCATTTCATTTCATTTCATTTCATTACATTACATTCCACTTTGTTTCATTTCATTTTATTCCTTATACAAATAGACGCGCAAACTAACGGAGTTTGCTCTAAACAAGCTTTACTCTAACTTCCCGAGAACATACCTTATATTTGACTAAAACCACGATATTTTTTATGAATCCAATACATGTCATGTTAGATTCAGTCAGTTATATGTGGGAAGTTCAATAGGCACAGTATAGTAGGCACACTTAATATGTCTCATAAAAATTTGGACAAAACATAAAACCTACTAAGTTACGCATCATTTCCGGAATCAATAATGGCCTACGGCACTAAAACCATTCAATCATCAATTGAACGTGATTGGCATTCAAAATGGAATGACTTGAGGCAGAGTCTTATATTTCTTTTCAATAAACGAAGCAATTTTTTTTTTGCTTAGGTAGTTTGATTGACATTTCTAATGCAACGGTTAATGGATTTGTTGAGTTTTAAGCCTATGAAGATATTTATGATAGAATTTCTGAATTAAATCGAATAAATAAATCAATGAAATTTATTAGGTGCATTATTTTTTTATAAAATATTTGTTGGCTTCTCCATCAGATAACTAGTGGAAGAAATTTTACTTTTTTAAGCCCCATTTTTTATAAATTTATTTCTGTTAACACCCAATAAAACTTTCGGTACCACAAATTTTAAGGAGCAAAGCCCGGGACAAAGTAACATTTTTAAAAGCGCGTAAGCTGAAAAATATAAAAAACTCTTGCTATGCACTTTTTTTTTTGCAAATACGGTTTTGTACAAAATTAAACACGGGACATATTTACGTCCAGTATTTCTTAATAACAATCCCGAGACAGCCAATTGATATACAGACTGTCCTGGGAAATATAGGACGGATGGTCACTGCACTTATTATACGGTGACGTATTTCTGAACATAATTTCCGTCTTTCCGCCCACTTTACATGGAGCTAAAACCTAAACGGCTTGACCGATTTTCTTCATATGCAGAATATTTATGGATTATAAACATTTTTCTTTTTTTTCAAAATTCCAAAAAAAGAGTTAACCCTTTAACCTTTGAAGATGCAAATTATATGATGAAGTTATCATGTTTCTATACCAAACACCACAGATATGTAAGTTTGTACTATATGAGAAGTTAATCGAAAAAAAAAAATCGAAATGCTCGACTGGTTCGAGTTTTCAACCCTTCGTCCCTACCATGGGTGTCAAAGAAATCCTGTCCGATCATTGTATTTCATGTCAACATGCATGCTGTATGCACCTGCAGATCCTCATTCTCATAATTTGGTTATGCATTTACCCCCAAAATTTGCTGCCGGCTCTTTGTCTATATCTACAAGACTAGAAGAAGTTGAATGATATTTTTAGGATTTTACATAGTTGTGAGTCGGCAGTTGTGAAAGTATCCTCCGATCTTCGATTTGCTTTGGATACTGAAAAATTGGTTTTGTGGTGCTGTTGGACTTCAAATCACTTTCAAATTTTTGAATGTATCCCTTCGCCTACTATATAACTATTTGAAAAATGGCACAATCGGAAGAAATTGAAAGCGGTATATCTTCCCCCATTTTTTTAAACATAGGAGTACAGCAGGGTTTTGTTTTGGGACCACTTCTACTCTCACTCTTTATCAATGATCTTCCTGATGTTGTTGAAGACTGTTCAGTTGAAGCTGAAGAGTCTTACAAGGAAAAGTTTTATGACCTCCTGGACGGAGCCTGTCCGGAAAACGATGTCAACGTCATGCTCGGAGACTTCAATGCTAAAGTCGGAAAGGAAAATATTTGGCGGATTAGTTGGAAAGCACGGCCTCCACGAAACGACAACAGATAACGGCTTCCGACTAGTAGACTGCTGAAGCTCGTAATATGGTGATAAGTAGTACTAGGTTCCCCAGCCGAAGGATACACACAACAACCTGGCGATCTCCAAATGGTCGAACCGCCAACCAAATCGACCACGTGCTAATTGGCGCAAGGTACGCATCCAACATCTTGGACGTGCGAACTTTCCGAGGTGCAAACGTGGACTCTGACCACTTTCTTGTTGTGACAAAGTTCGAAAACGAAAAGAAAACGAAGACCGCCCAAAGGAAGAAATTCAACATTGCATGCCTTAGGACATCTGAGAAAACCAGAGACTACAGCGAGCAATTGACCGGGAAACTCTCTGCCGTACCCCCTGCCACAAGCGTCAACAACCAGTGGAACCAGTATCGCGACATCATTAAGGAGACAGCCGAGACCGCCATAGGCTATCAACCACCCAGAAAAAAGAACCCGTGGTATGATGATGAGTGCGCGGCATTGAAGCAGGAGACAGAAAATGCACGAATGCAAATGCTGCAACGGAAAACAGGAGCAGCACGAGAGGTTAGGTTAGGTTAGAAGGGGTGTAGATACGGTAAGCCGCTTCATCTAACTCGGATCTCCGTGGATCCATTGCGCTCCCCAGGATAAAGGTAGGTAGGTGTGAGGAGGGGATGGGTGTGGGACTGAGGACAAGTTTAGGAATGGGATGCCTCCTTGAACCACCCTGACTTCTGAGTGAATTTCAGGATATTCTTTAGTGGCAATGAAGAGATGTCGCCCATTTCGTTGAAAACGTATTCTCCGAGGGGCTCTTTTCTAGTTATGGCCAGACTGGGGCATTCACAAAGGAAATGGGATGAGCCCTCCTCCGCCTCTTCATCTTGACACCCTCTACATAAGTCTGATGGGTTGATACCTATTCTGCTCATGTGGTTTCCGAATGAGTTGTGGCCCGTTAGGACTCCCACTAGGAGCGATAATTGAGGCCTGCTTAACTTGAGTAAATATTCAGTTTTTTTCTTCGATATGCTCGGCCATAAATTTCTTGAAACCCGACAAGTGTCAAGTGATGACCATCTACGTCTGCAGCTTCATTCTAGTGGATTCTATTTTTTTCCTGCTCCAGTGGCATAAGTACCGAAAATTCGATTTGGCTAGGATCAAGGGATGATCCGTTTCTGGCCAGTTCATCTGCCATTTCATTCCCGAGAATATCACGATGTCAAGGGACCCATATAAGGGTTACTGTGTTTGTTGCGCCTAAAGATTTAAGTTCAGTTCGACAACGATCTACCAGTTTGGACTTAATACTGAATAGCTTTAATTGCCGCCTGGCTATCTATAAAGATGTCTATATTGCTATTGACTATTTCATGAAAGGCAAGATATTTCGCGGCTTCGCAAACTGTTTGGAAGCTTTATTGATCTGTTTATAGGTGGGTTTTCCGAGTAGATACCTGACCCTACCCCTTCGTCTGTTTTGGGACCGTCTGTAAACACCGAAACATGATTTGTATTGATGACCCTGTTTTCATTCCAGAATTCTCTACTAGGGGTATCTGTCATCGCCACTGGGTTAAAATCTATGTGCGGTGTGACGTAATCTGTTTAAATGTCTATGTCAGTGAATTATTTTTCCAATAATTGCACTGTTTAAGTCTTAAAGCACTTTTGGCCGCCAGATCTTTCGTAAACAGATCGAGGGAAGCTATAGTGAAAGGGAAGTTTCGCGGGCTGCTGTAGGTGTAGTTCTTATAGCACTGACTGGTTGTGGCAATACACGCTAGTCTTTGAATTTTGGTCATGGTCTTTAGATTGGTTTCCTTATCTAAGGCTGGCCACCAGACCATGCAAGCGTACGTTAGTATTGGCCTTATTATGGCTGTGTACATCCAATGAATGGTTCTGGGGCTGGGACCCCATCTTTTACCAAAAATTCTGCTACAAGTGTAGAATGCAATTGAGGTTTTTTTCTCTCTTTCTTTTATGTTTTCTTTCCAGTTTAGTTTACGATCAAGTACAACGCCAAGATATTTGGCAGTACCCGAAACATGTAGGGGAGTACCGTTAATGGTTGGTGGATCAATGTTGGGAATATTGTGTTTCCTCGTAAACAATACCAATTCTGTTTTCAGTGGGTTTACGTTGAGTCCGCAGCTACTGGCCCAATTGCTGAGCTTGTCAAGAGCTGTTTGTAGGAGCTCGCACTGACTAGGGATTAATTTTCCTGAAACCATTAACACGATGTCATTGGCATATTCAATGACCTTGGTACCACTCAGACTTAGTTTGACTAAAATCTGGTTGACAACAAGGAGCCAAAGCAAAGGAGATAAGCAAGAGAGGAGTACCGTGAGAAGTGAAGGAAAAAGAGAAAAAACCCTGCGCAGAAAGAAAAGAGCATCCGCAGCCCCTCAGCCCAAGTATCTCGAAGAGTCTAGCACCGCCATCAACACCCGCCGGCCGCCGGTTCTACAAAACAGCCAAGCAACTGGCATCTGGTTATAAAACTGGCACGCAAGCTCTTCGAAACAGCGAAGGGAACTAAGTCACCGAAGTACAAGGAATTGTAGACATATTTAAGCAGCATTTCCAGCAACTGCCTAATGGGCATTATGTAGAGGAGGCGACATGGAAACAAAGAAGCATGAGACCAGTCAATGAAGATCCAGTCCCAGTGCCCTGTACTAAAGAGGTTAAGAAAGCCATCCACAAGCTTAAGAACAACAAATCTGCCGGCTCGGAACTCTTTAAGTATGGAGGAGATGTCTGGGTAGGGTGCATGCACCAGCTCATCAACCTAGTGTGGGAGGAGGAAATTTTGCCCGTTGACTGGTCAAATAGCTCCATATGCCCAATCTACAAAAAAGGTGATCCTATGTCCTGCAAGAACTACAGAGGCATATCCCTGCTTAATGTTGCCTACAAAATCCTATCCAACGTACTATGTGAGCGTCTAAAACCTTTCTGCGACACTATGATCGGCACGTACCAGTGTTGCTTCAGGCCAGGCAGATCAACGATAGACCAAATCTTCACATTCAGGCAAAACCTGGAAAAGACCAATGAATTTCAAGTCGAGACCCACCATCTTTTCACCGACTTCAAAGCTGTATATAATAGCATAAGTCGCCAAGAGCTTCTATTGGCGATGTCGGAACTCGGGATCCCGAAAAAAACGATCCAGCCAGCCGCATGACGTTACAAAATACGCGGTGCAACGTTAAATGGGTAACAGCTCATCCGAGTTATTCCAGACGTGTAGTTCAAACAAGGAGATGCGCTATCATGTGATTTCTTCAACCCAGTCCTGGGGGTCAATTCTCGTTCTGTGAAACTGTGAAGTGATAAATATGAGAAAGCCTTCACGCCAAATGCGATTCTCGAAGTGTGAAAAAGTGAAAACAAATGCCAAAATGTTTTCATATGATAATTCGTTTATCACAATCATTTCATTCTGTGAAAAAAAAAAAGATGAACAGAAACAAATGGTGCTCATTTGATACACCCAAGTCGCCATCTTGGTCTTTCTATGACATCACAATCATCTTTTTCTATGAGCAAGTGGTAGCATTTGTCATGTTAGTACTGTTTCGTACTCATTTTGACAGCTGTTTTTCATAACGAATTCGAGAATCGCCTTGCGCGTGTTTGTGAAGTGATAAAATGATAAAACTCTGCGAAAACTGAAATGATAACTTTGTTTTCATTTCACAGTTTCACAGATCAAGAATTGAACCCCTGGTTGGTTTTGAAGTGAATGAGGACAAAACAAAGTATAGGTATGTCAGGCATATATTTTCAACAAACATTTTGAAAGGTTTGCATGGCTGCAAAAGTGTGAAGTGACTGATACTGCTATAGATGTAACTGTCGATCATTTAAAAAAATGTATGGGCTGATTTAAAAGAAAGATTTTCTGACTTGAAAAAATTGATTTCCCAACTTGGATGATGCAACCCATGTTAGTGAATCCTTCTGACATTTCAAATGTACAGTAGGTATCAAGAAGAACTCACAGAAATGCATAATGATGAGTCAATTAAAACTTTATTCGATGGCATGGATTTGTGGTGAAACCGAAATCAAATACCCCAATACAACCAAATATGCAAGAGAACTGTTACTACCTTTTCCATCTTCATATTTAACGGAATGCGGACTTAGTGCAATAAACGACTTGCTGCTTAAGAAAAGAAATCGCCTAGATATAACACAACGTGGAGACTTGAGCGTGAAACTTTCTAAATTTGAACCTGACATAAAATTGATTTGCAGGAGGCATCAAGCACAATGACAGAATGGCCTACTGTAAAGTCAAGAATGAAACAAATATTCTATGAAAGGGCACGGTAGTGCCCAGCCAAGTTCGCGGCACTACACCCTTTTTACAGGAACAAACTCAGGTGATTTTCAACCCCCCTCTAACTTCAGTACCAATAAAGTCAGAAACTTCAAATTTGCTGAGCTGATCAAACACTGGCTGGCTCACCAAATTTCAACTCTTTATCATGAGCCATTCCGGAAATATTGGACTTCAAAAATCGCAAAAACCGTAACTGACTGACTGATTCACTGACTCACTGACAGATCATCAAAATTATGGAGCACTTCCCGACATCGTAGAAACTTGAAATTTCGCACAACGGTAGGCTTTGTAGTGCATACAAAGGAAAAAATCGAAAATCTGCAATTTCCTTTCAAGGGGCGTGGCATCCACCCACTTTCTTAAAAATTCTTATAAATTATATGAGGCACTTTCGATTGTTGTAGTACGATGAAAATTGGTAGATCGGTAGGGCTTGAAGTACTTAAAAAAAAAAAAAATTGAAAAATTGGAAGTTTAACCACTTCAACCACTTTCTCAAAAATTCTTATAAACTATATGAAGCACTTCTGATTGTTGTAGAACGATGAAAATTGGTAGAGCGATAGGGCTTGACGTGCATTCAAAGATAAAAGTAAGAAATGTATGATTGTCAGATCAAGGGGCGTGGCATCCACCCACTTTTTAAAAATTGTTAGCAGTTACCTATATAATGTACTTCCGATTGTTGTAGAACGATGAAAATTGGTATGTCGGTATGGCTTGAAGTACTTTCAAAGAAAAGAATCGAAAAATTGGAATTTTCCATTCAGGGGGCGTGCCATCCACCCACTATCAGAATTACTATTATTTATATGGAGCACTTTCGGCTGTCGTAGAATTATGAAACTTTGTAGAGCGGTAGGGCTTGATTTTGAAAACTTGACCAGTGAACCCACCATATTTTAATCAGTCATCATAAAATACCAAATTTCTGTCATGATTTGGAATTGTCTCGATATTACTCTACTTAAGATATTTAATATTAAACTTCATGAACTTAACGCACTGGGGCCTATAACACAATACATAAAGTGCTTGTTGAACAAGTGAAATTCAACAACTTTTTTAAATTTATGTAACACGAGACAACAAGTCTAGGAGAAGTTGAACAATTGTTTTGGCTTCTTTCAACAAGTGGGAAATTTTATAAATTCACCGTTTCTGTAACTGGAAAAAACAAGAGCTCGAAAAATAGAGAACAAACTTGTTGTAAAGTTGATAAATTTCAACCGACGGTTCTGAACTTGTTCGAAGTGAACAAGTAAGAAATAAATGCTTGCAGTAGTGTTTATCAAGTGATGAAATCGTAAGAAATAAATTGTTCATCAGCAAAAATCTGAAAACTCAGTACTGAATCGTAACGTTGAACGCACAAACAATTGTTTTGGCTTCTTTCAACAAGTGGGAAATTTTATAAATTCACCGTTTCTGTAACTGGAAAAAACAAGAGCTCGAAAAATAGAGAACAAACTTGTTGTAAAGTTGATAAATTTCAACCGACGGTTCTGAACTTGTTCGAAGTGAACAAGTAAGAAATAAATGCTTGCAGTAGTGTTTATCAAGTGATGAAATCGTAAGAAATAAATTGTTCATCAGCAAAAATCTGAAAACTCAGTACTGAATCGTAACGTTGAACGCACAAAAAATCTGAAATTTCAGCAAATTGTTCTTTTTTTGATCAAAATATATTGTGTTTACCATCTGAATTTACTGGAAGTGAATAAGAAGAAATGAAAATTTTAAGTTAAAATCAAAAAATGAGTGACTCTGAGGAGTAAGGTAATATTGTCGGAAGGAGACACATCGACATTAAAAAATACACAGTTTATGTCAAGCTAAACCCTTAGCGAGATTTATGACAGTATTTAACAAAATAGCTAGGAAAATTATTTTTGCGCTTATCTCGAAAACGCGTCTTTGGAAAAAAGCTGTATTTTTGTGTAAAGCGACCCACTACGATTACCTAAAATTATGTAAACTAGTGTAATATGCCCAAAAATTAATAGTTTTGAGAAGCTGAAGTGTTGATAAAAAAACATTTTTTGATTTTTTTTTAATTAAAAGTTTGAAAATTATTTTTCAAAAGATATTTACAAAACCAGCTTTATTAAAAAAGAAATTAAAGAATGGATTTTTGGCTTTTGAAAAAGCTATTGCCCGACATTGTGAATTATGGCCTTGTTTTAAATAATTTTTTTCTATTTTAGGCAAATGTTTTAGAAAAACTATCCCTCCCGCTCAAAAGGGGGAAATAAACCCCCTCTTCGGTTTCGATTTTTTCTTGTCCTCGTTCAACTTAAAAGGCTCTCTCCTTTTGCCACATCTCATATTAAACATCCTGTAGATAAAATAAAGGAAATTGAAAGAATTTTTTTTATCATTTAAATTTAAAAATCAAAAAACCTGCAAAACTTAGTTATTTTTTCAGCAAAAAATATATGCACTGAGTATTTTATGCTTCAATTAATAAAAACATTCATTTGGAACGAAATTATAATCTTTAACGTCTAGCATGTATGAAACAGTCCACTGTGCACAGTGGAGTAAAACTCTTAGTATCGGCCATTCCAAATATTTCGAAACCAAGCAACTCAATTTCAAATTAAGGAACAAAATATATTTAAATATGCCAATATTTACAATATATATTAGAGTTAACGAAAAAATTGTAAATATAAAATTTTACTTGTTGTTGTAAAATAGGCAAGTGATCAAAAAAGCTCATACTTTATCTTTCGTATCTGGGCATTTTTGCCGCTATCAGTTCTCTATAAATTGTGATGCTATTGGCGATGTGCAGTTTGGTTTTTATAAGTGTTTTCAATACACTACTTAAATTCGGAACTATTTTTCTGATAGGAGTGCTGTAAAAATAGTATTACGCCTCAAAATGACTGAACATTTCGTGTCTTCTCCGTTACCGAAAAATGACAAAAGTTGGTATAAATGGTGAACTATATTAGTGTTTGTAAAATTATTTCGCATACAAAGCAAGACTTGAAAAAGAATTATGGTGGATTTTTAATAGATTTTTAAATCATGTCTTACTATCTAAAACAGGGTAACGGAGAAGACAAAATTGCACTTTCTCATCCAAATTTCAACGAACCACAGGCATTTTTTTTTAAAGTCTGAATTTCTTTGATCCCCTTGCTTAAAATGGATCAAGGTAACTTAAAAAAATATGTGTTAAATTTCATTGAAATCGGTTGACGTTTACACGTGCTAGCGAGCACTTGAAGATTTTCATATAAAAAACATGGTGTTTTGACAGTCTTTTACTAAAAGGGCCCGTAAAAGTGTAAACGTTCATGGAAAAACTTTAAACTTGGCAAATATGCTAAATACTATAAGGAGTATACAAATATATTTTTTTTTATTTTTGTAAACAACAGTTACTCCATTTAAAATAGCAACAAATGCAAAAAAACAACGATTTTTAATTAAATTTTTTGATGGGGTTAATATTATGCAAAACTATTGAAAATATTTTTTTTTGATACTCCTAACAGTAGTTAATTTATATGCTAAGTTTAAAGATTTTCCATCAACTTTTACAATTTTGCTGATATTTTGAGTAAAAACTGTGAAAATCCCATGTGTTTTGAATGAAAAATTTCAAGTACTCGCTAGCACGTGTGAACGTTAACCGATTTCAATGAAATTTTACACACATTTTTTCAATTGCCTGAATCACTTTTATCATTGATGAGAATAATTTTAAAATACGAATTTCAATATAACTGAACAAAAAAAAATCTTTAATCGTACGTGTCTTCTCCGTTACCATTAGCTGTCTTCTCCGTTACCATCTTTCATATTTTTTTCTGTTAGTAAAATGAATTTTGGCATTAAACCAAGGATGGTTTTTGATAAATGTTGGTTTTATGAAAGTGTGTAAAAAAAATCAACTTCATATCTTAATGGACGGCGCAGAATTTTAAACTCCAAGGCAATGGTCGGAAATTTCTAAATCTTCTGCGTTCTTCTATTTTTTTAAATAAACTTACTAAATTTCATAATTTTTTGGTGAAACTTCTGTGTCGTGTACTTTGTGATGAATTCTTAAAAACCACTGAGTTTCATAAAAAAATATTAATTTCTTAACAAGAAAAACCTTACTACAAGCGTCCGATTGTCTTCTCCGTTACTTTGGAATGGCCGTTATTTACAATTAATTTATTTTGTTCTTAAAAACAAAAAAAAACATTAAAAGCCAACACGCCACCGTACCAAGCCGACAACAGACCACAAAAATAACTGTATCCACTATAAAGTAAAATTTCTATGTGCGGATTTATTTGTCTTGTTTTTTAGCTGTTTGAATTTTTATCTGAAAAAACGTAAGCAATCGTGCTAAAAGTCATCTGAATGTTTAAGATTTTTATGACAGGCGACCAATCAGCAGCTCGAAAAATTCAGATATTTGAATCCATGAACGGACGGCTGATTTAGAATTTATTAATTGGTGAAGAATTTGGTTTCTAAAAACAAAATGTTTTAACTTGTATTCTAAATCAAGCAGTGATAATGAGAATCAAAATTTCTGTTCGCGTACCTCCCAAAACTACGAATTTAGCCCAAAATTCTGTCAAAGTTCATATAAAAAAAAAACAAATTCGAAGCAATTCGTAGTTTTCGAAAGTACAAACACATTTAAAAAGAACCACAAGTGTTGTCATTGTACGGTGAATAAAATATTGATTTATCTAACTGACAGTAAGTAAGAGCTTGTTTGTTTGCAAAGCGCTGATTTTAGATGAAATGTTTTCTTTTTTTCGGAAAATTTTCGACTCATCGAACTGGTTCAACAAGTCGAGGGAAATATTTTCAGGACAATTTGTTGCAGTTTTTATTGAGTTACAGAAATGATTTTAACTTGTTGAACAAACATAGTTGAACAAGTAATTGTTGACTAGTTGATTTGTTGTTCTGTGTTATAGGCCCCAGGTTTCTTGTACAAATAAGAATTTGGCTCTTTTTTTTAACATTTATGTTTTTGTTGTTATAATATTAATCGGATGGTTTAATCTATTCACTAATGCAACCATCTTTGAAAAATATCAAACAGTGCGTTTTTCTGTAGTTTTTTTCAAAAGAAACCAACCAAATCAACCATAAAAGCACCACATTTTCTTAGATATGATAAGAAGTTATTCAACGATTCAAATCAAATAAAAAAAAATCCAATCAAAATCTCTCTTGATTTTTTTTATTTGATTAAAGTATAAAGCATTAAACAAAAATTTAAAGCAAAACAAAGAATATAATTATGCTAAGAATTTAATTAATCTAGAATTTTATTAGATTCCCTTTTTATAATATCAAAGTGATTGAATTAAATTCCATTAAATCAAATTAGAGCAATTAATAAAATTTTTTTTATTTTTTTCTTTCAGCAATTCTTCCAAAACGCTACACAACTTCGCTGTTATTAAAAAAAATCCATATCCTTGGTAAGTGCAAAACACAACTTTTATTATCAATTTCACAACTTCCTTTCTCCTCGTGCTTGAAAATAAAAAAAGTAAAAAATAAAAAAAATCCAGAAATCCCATATATAACCAAACCACAGATGGGAAATCTTCAAACATCCTGTCAATAATGTAAAGAACATCCTTCACTCACTCATTTTACACAGACACATTTTCTCAAGCATAATCCGACAAAATTCATAACCGCGTGAGTTTTCTTCACTGCGGTGGCAGTTGCGGTGGCTTGGTGCTGCGTTGTCGTTATCGTCCTACGTATACGTTTAGCGTTTGCCGTGCCTTGTCATCATCAGCATTCAGCAAGGCTGTCATTATCTTTAAAGAGTCTTTACTCCGCCCATGATGTGTTAGTCCTGGATTTATATGGTAGCGTGCTGCAGTGTTTTCTTATCTCAATCCCTTAGTAGTTGTGTCTATTGGGACTATATAACCTCACCGCATCTCCCGCAATAAGTTGGCAACATGACATCTTTTTTTTTCTTGTTGTTTGTTTCATTCGTTAAGGACCATCCCATCCAGGAGAAACTGAATATACCTCTATCCTACCCATTCCGTTGCGTTGATGTATCTTTGATCTAGAAAAAAAGAAAAAATCCTTTGTGTCGCGTTTACTCAAGGACGAAAGTTGAAGGATTGCGATGATACCACCGGGTTGGAGGGGGAAGTTATCTAAGAGATGGAAGAATCCCCGGTAGTAATGATGGTAGCGACTGAATTCCGCTCTTGGAAAACTAAGACCATTATCGCAGCAGAGCTTCTTCGGCTTCGTTGTCTATGTCTACGTCATCTTCATAGCCATAGTCATAGCGCCATCGTCATAGTCATGTTCGTTGGTTCGTTCGTTTACGTTGCCGCTCTACTGCTGTTGTATGTTGAATTTAATGAGATTCTTCTGATGGGTTTTGTTTACTTGAAAAGTTCTTATATTTCTTGATCATATATAGTTTGGCCTAGTTTTGAACGCCCCCCCCGACAATCTCGCACAGAGAATTATTTTGTTTTTCATTCCGAAGAAACCTAACAACAACAACAACACCAGCGTTGAGCTTTTCCCAAAGCGCATTGTACACATGATTTTCCAGAAAATCGTTTATAAAGTCGTATTGTATCTCGTATATTTGACAATAAAATAGGGCGATGGGAAATATGTGCTTTTTCGCTTTGGAGCTAGAGCTATCCCATAACAAAATCTAGGATGAAGAGTGATTAGTGAAAGAGACATTATAAAAGGGATAACTTTTGTAATGAACCTACATACAACATGCGGTGAATGTGATGTGTTCTTTGAAAAGTTTTCTATATTATCATCGCATATGTTGGCAATTTGACGGTTTGTTTTTAGTGCCTAACAGCTCTCAGCTTATGTCACAATATAAATAACGAATTTATATTTTGCTTTTATATTGCGGAAACTCGATATTTTTATGTTTGTTACGTATCTAATAAGGATTGGCTTGATTGAGATGTCTGGTTTTTATTAAACTACACTACGACCAACGACCCTCATTTAATGGATAGAAAATTCAACATAAAAAAAATTCAAAAACTTGGTAGAATTGTTAGGGGATCTCCCTGTCCATTGTTACTTGGAAAAGTTTACAAAATCCAACAGTTGGGCGCCATTTAAACTTAAGGAATTTTTTTTTTTAATAAAGTTATTATCTTTCACTTCTTCGAACTTTGACTACAAATGCACATAGAAAAATTAAAATTTCTACACTGAAAATAAAATTTCTTGTAAAGTTACAAAGTTCCTTATATCAACTGAGTTTTCGTTGAATAAATGAAAAAATGGTTGGTTCAATAAAAAATCCTTTAAAAAGTATATGTTGGTTGATGAAGGTTATATTGTCTCAAAAAAAAAAACAAAATTCATTCAAAACCATTTTTTACTCTTAAGCAAATCGTGTATTTTGACGAAAACTTCAATCACAACAAAAACATAAATGTTAAAAAAAGAGCCAAGTTCTTATGTGTACAAAAAACCTGTACGTAAAAAGTCAGCCAAAAAAAGTAATGAGATCTACCTAAAATATATGCCAAGTTTTAAGTTCATAAAGCTCAATATCAAATATCTTAAGTAGAGAAATATCAAAGCAATTCCAAATCATGACAGAAATTTGGTATTTAATGATTACTGATTAAAATTTGGTGGGTTCACTGGTCAAGTTTTCATACATTTTTAAATTGTGATTAAGTAAGTAATTAAGAGAAAACTTGCCAAGTAAATCCACCAAATTTTAATCAGTAATCATTAAATACCAAATTTCTGTCATGATTTGGAATTGCTTTGATATTTCTCTACTTAAGATATTTGATATTGAGCTTTATGAACTTAAAACTTGGCATATATTTTAGGTAGATCTCATTACTTTTTTTGGCTGACTTTTTACGTACAGGTTTTTTGTACACATAAGAACTTGGCTCTTTTTTTAACATTTATGTTTTTGTTGTGATTTCACTCCTTTTTGCAAATATTAATTTTACCAGGTGAAAATCAAGCCTTAGGGCCTTACAAAGTTTCATAATTCTACGACAACCGAAAGCGCTCCATATAAATAATAGCAATTCTAATAAAGTGGGTGGATGGCGCGCCCCCCGAATGCAAAATTCCAATTTTTCAATTTTTTTTCTTTCTAAGTACTTCAAGCCCTACCGACCTACCAATTTTCATTGTTCTACAACAATCAGAAGTGCTCCATATAATTTATAAGAGTTTTTAATAATGTGGGTGGATACCACGCCCCCTGAAGGGAAAATTCCAATTTTTCAATTTTTTTCTTTCTACGTACTTCAAGCCCAACCGACTTACCAATTTTCATCGTTCTACAACAATCGGAAGTGCTCCATTTAATTTATAAGGATTTTTAAGAATGTGGGTGGATGCCACGCCCCCTGAATGGAAAATTCCAATTTTTCAATTTTGTTCATTCTAAATACTTCAAGCCCTACCGACCTACCAATTTTCATTGTTCTACAACAATCAGAAGTGCTCCATATAATTTATAAGAATTTTTAATAATGTGGGTGGATGCCACGCCCCCTGAATGCAAAATTCCAATTTTTCAATTATTTTCTTTCTAAGTCTTTCAAGCCCAACCGACTTACCAATTTTCACCGTTCTACAACAATCGGAAGTGCTGCATATAATTTATAAGGATTTTAAAGAATGTGGGTGGATGCCACGCCCCCTGAATGAAAATTCCAATTTTTCAATTTTTTTCTTTCTAAGTACTTGAAGCCCTACAGACCCACCAATTTTCATTGTTCTACAACAATCAGAAGTGCTCCATATATATTATAAGATTTTTTAACAAAGTGGGTGGATGCCACGCCCCCTGGATAGAAAATAGCATATTTTCGATTTTTTCCTTTGTATGCACCACAAGGTCTACCGTTGTGCGAAATTTCAAGTTTCTACGATGTCTGGAAGTGCTTCATAATTTTGATGATCTGTCAGTGAGTCAGTGAGTCAGTGAGTCAGTGAGTCAGTGAGTCAGTCAGTCAGTTACGGTTTTTGCGATTTTTGAAGTCCTATATCTCGGGAATTACTAATGCTAAAGAGTTGAAATTTGGTGAGCCACCTGTGTTTGATCAGCTCAGCAAATACTGCGAATTTGAAGTTTCTGACTTTATTGGTACTGAAGTTAGAGGGGGGTTGAAAATCGCCTGAGTTTGTTCCTGTAAAAAGGGTGTAGTGCCGCGAACTTGGCTGGGCACTACCGTGCCCTTTGATATTTGGATCGAGCCGTTTTGAATAAAATATATCACAACAAAAACAATATGTACAAGAAACCTGTACATAAAAAGTCAGCCAAAAAAAGTAATGAGATCTAAAATATATTCCAAGTTTTAAGTTCATGGAGTTTTATATCAAATATCTTAAGTAGAGTTATATCGAATCAATTCCAAATTATAACAGAAATTTGTTATTTAATGATTACCGATTAAAATTTGGTGGTTTGGTGATTTCGAAGAGTCAACATTTTGTGAATTGTGCGGATAAACTCGATCTTTTATAAAGCCCCAAACAAGAAGAAAATCAACAGCGACAACTTACACGATTTCATTCGCCAAATGCGAAAATTTTGTTTGTTAAAAGATCTCAAATGACAATTCTGTTTGACGTCTGTGATTGAAACGGAGATTTCCAATCTAGCCCACGAATTGGATGACACTATGTACAGTGAACTCTATCATAAGTGGAAACTGACAGTAGGTACCTACCGACAAATTTGTTTGTTTATTAGAGTTCTCCGCATATGAAGCAAAAATACACAACCAAAATTAATAACCTTTAAGAAAAACATTTTTTTTCTTTTCTTTTCTTTTCTTTTCTTTTCTTTTCTTTTCTTTTCTTTTCTTTTCTTTTCTTTTCTTTTCTTTTCTTTTCTTTTCTTTTCTTCTTTTTTCCATTTATTTTCATTTCTTTTCTTCTTTTTTTTTCTTTTTTTTCAACCGGTTTTCTTTTTTTTCTTTTCTTTTTTCTACTTGTTTTCTTTTTTTCTATTTGTTTTTCCATATTCGTTCCTTTTTTTACCTTTTTTTACTTTTTTTTTTTTTTCTTTTATTTTTCTTTTTTTTTTTTTTTCTTGTTTTCTTTTTTTCTTTGTTTTTTTTTTTCTTTTTGTCTGTCTTTTTTTTCTTTTTTTCTATTTTTTTTTCTTACTTTTTTTATATTTTTCGCAATTAATTTCTTTTTTCCTTATTTTTCTTTTTTATATTTTGGTATTTTTCTTTTTTTTTTTAATTTTTTCAGTTTTCTGCTCCGTTTTCATCTCTTTTCTGTTATGTTCCGTTCCCTACGGTTCCCTACTACCTACTCATTTTTGTAATCAGACTCCCCTAAATCAAACTTAGCTCCAAGATCACTAACCACATTAAAAAAAAAAAAACAAAATTTAAGTATTTTAAACTTATTGGCGCATGATTGTTGGTAGTGCAATTAACTTGCATTAAAGCTAAAATTACCAAAATCTTATTTTAATATTTTAGTGTCTCACTAGCTCGTATGACATCTATCGCACGAACTATCATTGATTTAGGCGAGTTCAACTTTAATTTGTTAAGCAAACGCAACACTTACTATCAAATGTTTATGTTCATATTGTTCAGGAAAAGTTAGAGAACAGAATTGAAGTTCAACAATTGTTAATAAGTGCCACGTAAGGACGCCATTGGTCGTCCTTACATTACAAATGTAAATTGAAATGTTTTTTATTGAATTTTTGTTCATGCATTAAAAAAAAGAAAACAGGAAAGAAAAAGAAAAGAAAGGAAAGGAAAAAAAAGAAGAAAAGAAAAAAAAAAGAAGAAAAAAGAAAAAAAAAAGAAGAAAAAAGGAAAAAAAAAAGAAAAAAGGAAAAAAAAGAAGAAAAAGGAAAAAAAAAAAAAATAGAAGAAAAATGAAAAAAAGAAGAAAAAAGGAACAAAACGAAGAAAAAAGGGCAAAAAAGGAAAAAAAGGAAAAATAAAGAATAGAGAATAAAGAAAAAAAGGACAAAAAAGGAAAAAAAAATAGAAATAAAATAAAAAGAAATTAAAAAAAAGAAACAAGATGTAATACAAAAAATTAAAAACAAAATAGAAGAAAATAAAAAAATAATATAACAAAATTATATGTCATACTGACTCAACATTTTGAACACATGACGTTAGACTTTTGATATTATTATTTTTTAAAAACTTCGCCATAGTTAAAAAGCATTTAAAGAGAATACAAACAAATCTTAACATTCAATTTATAGAAGCATTAAAGTACCAACAGCTTTTTAAATTTCCCAGGTAAAAACTTTCTACGATTGTCTTTTAAAAGCGCCTTTAAGGACCTAAAGTGCCTCTCTACTCTACTTGAACAGAAACTAGTGGAAAATATTTGGAATCGATGTCGCTATTCGTTACAACATTTTTTTTGCTAAACAGTTTAAAGTCCCGTACCTACATCGTCGGCCTTCTGTCAAAACTTCGTAAGTCCAAATTAAAACAACGATTAGGAGACACTAAAAACTACTTAAAAAATTAATACAATGGAAAAATGGTTGATAGATTTAAAAGGAACAGTTGGAACAGTTGCAGGGAGTTAATATTTTAATTCAGGGATATTTTTTGACCAAAAACATAATAAATTATCATATAAGCACTTACGGGGTTTTGACAGAAAGCCGACGATATTATTTTGAAACAGCAGTGAACTTTTTCAGGACTTCATTTGCAATCGACCTATATTTTTTAAGTTGAGGAATTGAAATTGAATTTAAATTGAGAGACCAACTTGCCCAATTCATAATCCTTGATGAAAAAAATAGCCTGGCATTTAACAGACCAAAGGAATTTTGTCCAAAGAAATTTTGCCCGAAGAAATTTCTTGTTCTGTTCTTTTATGTTATTTCATTCTATTTGATATTGTTCTATTTAAAATCAAGTTATTTTCATTAAAATTTTTCGAAATAACTACTTTAAAACCAACATACTTATACCATACATTTCAACCCCTCAGAAGGAGAGTGGCTTATTTCAAGTTTTTCAGAAGGACCTTTTGAAATGTTTTGATTATTTAAGAATTAATGTCCATATAGAGTTCACTTTTTTGACTTGAAATGGTATAAAAAGTCTTTTCGAATGAATTTTTTTATTTTTTTTACATTAAAATTTGTTTGTCTTTTTTTATAATTAAAAGAAAAATAGTTTTATTTTTTTTTTATTTTTTTTTCAAATGTTTGTTTTAATTTTTTTGGGAAAATGTCCTTTTTATTACATTTCAAGTCAAAAAAGTGAACTCTTCATGAACAATTATTTTTGTCCACACAAATTTTGTGCCTGGGTTCTGCATATGATTTTCTTATTCCTTACATACTACTTATTAAATAAAAAATAGTCTTGTTGGAAAAAGTTTGCTTTTGTAGTCAGGAGCACATTATTTGAAAATTCATGAAAATGTGCTATGTTAGAATCAATTAAAATAGATATTTTAAGATATAAGACAAGGATACACCAAAATTCTAGAGCGTGTAGGCTGGCTCGAAACCAAAAAAAACATATAAGAGGGGGTCTATGAATAAAGTTTTAGTAAAATTTAATCACTAAAAATTAAAGCCGTTTTGTGGTCGAACACTTAGTAATCAATAGATTTTATTTTTATTCCTTAAAGACCGCAAAATTCGTAAATAAAAACACTTAACTTTTAATTTAAATTATTTTTATTAATTATTGGATGCATTTCGGTTCACATCTGAGGAACCATCTTCAGCACGCGTCAAAAGAGTACTGTTTACAAAAAAAGAGAGACAAAGCAAAGTGAAAAGAAATGAAAAGTACATGTATGTATGTGTTTAAAGAGAGATTACAATTAGACAATTTTGTATTTATATATTTAATGCAAACATTTTTAATTTTTTAAATTTTAATGTGAAGCTTTTTTTAAACATTTAAACAAAGGTGAATCAATTGCTCCTGGTTCTAAATTCATTAGATTGTCATTCATATAAATAAAAATTGATTCAAATGCATCAAGCTTGGAAGAATTGTTGACAGATTTTAAAAGTCGAAGATTTTCTTCTATGGACAGTTTGTTGTGTGGTTCTGTGTTGTTGAGATGGTAGGCATGAGCGGCAACTGCATTGTCAAGTCGTTTTCCCCGTACCGCACGAAGGTGTTCATCAAACCGAGTTCGCAAAGCTCGTCTTGTTTGACCTATATATTTTTGGTCACAGTGGGAACAAGTTATTTCATAAACGCCGCTCTGTTGATCTTTTGGTGTTTTGTCTTTCGTAGAACCAAGTGAGAATTTTAATTTGTTGTTGTTTGAGAAAACTATTTTCATGTTGGATTTCATAAAAATGTGTTTCAGCTTGTTGGTTACCATTGGGGCGAAGGGGACGGAGACACGTTTAGTTTGTGACGATAATGAAATTTGATTTTGGCTAAAGAGGGTACTGTCTCTGTTGCGGTTAATTTTCTTCGAATGTTTATTGATCAAATTATCAATTAGCATAGGGTTAAAGCCGTTTACATCTGCTACATGTTTTATGTGTTCATATTCGCGAATATAGTTTTCTGCTGACAATGGGAGCCTGCAGACTCTATGAACCATAGAATGAAATGAAGCTATTTTTTGTTCATATGGGCAATATGAATCATTGGTTATGTATCTGTCTGTTGTTGTTGACTTTCGGTAGACAGAAAAAGTCACCTGGTTGTTCTGGCGTCTAATTTCCAAATCAAGAAAAGGAAGGGTATGGTTTGTTGGGTGTTCTTTTTCTAATGTAAATTTTATGCTTGGATAACGATTATTGATAGTTTCAAGTATTTGGTCCACTTCAATTGCTTTAACTATCGCAAAGGTATCGTCCACATATCTAAACCAAATTCGAGGTAAGACTCCATCTTCCTTCAAATCAGTTTCGAATTTGCTCATGAATGCCTCAGCTACGTATGGCGATAGACTATTTCCCATGCTGCAACCAAAGTCGTTGTTGTAATAAACATCGCGGAATTTAAAACAATTATGTTTCATGCATAATTCGATGCATTGGATATAGACATTTAAACGTTCTTGAGGCAAGTTAAATTTATGAAGATGTTTTTTTAATAGCTTCAACTGCAATTTTTATTGGCACTGATGGAAATAAGGCTGTCACATCGAAAGATATCATTATTTCGTCGTCATCCATAACAATATCTTTGATTTTTTCAACAAAATCAAATGTATTTTTCACAGAGTATCCACCGAAGGGTCCAAACTTTTTTAGTTCATTTACTAACCAGCGAGATACATTAGAGAAGGGTGAATTAACGTTGGAGACTATTTTTCTCATTTTGTCTCCAATTTTATGACTTTTAGGCAAACCATACATTGAAGGAACCGAAGGATTTGAAACAAGTAAACGATATTTGTTTACTTCAAAAACGCGAGAAATTATATCAATAGTAACTTTTGCATCTTTTATCATTTTTGTAAGTGGGGATTTTTTGGAGATAACAAACTTATCTTCTTCAATTGATTTTTGCATTCTCTGGTCATACTCACTTTTGTTCATTATTACAACTTGATTGCCTTTATCCGATTTTAAGTAATAAACATTACGTTCTTTTAATTTTTTTAAAGTGTTGCTCCATTTGTTGTTGTTTGGTTTTTGTTTATCTGTTTGTGCCAGTTTCAACAGTGGCAACGCGGCATCTCTTACTTGTTTTTTAACTTCGAAGGGTTTATATTGTATAGCTGTTTCTATATCGGCAATAAGTTCGACAACAGGTTCCTTAGATGGTTTCACGGTGAAATTTAAACCTCTATTGAGAAGATCAATTTCATCAGTTTCAAACGATTCATTTGATAGGTTTATTACTAAAGATTCAATCGGTTTTACAGATGATTTTGCGTGGGGGACAACAGAACAATCTTTGGTCAACTTTTTTATTTTTCTGTTTTGGGTTTCACGTTTTTTATTGAAAACTGCTTCACTTCTGGCAATTGATGAAAAATGAAATGTGTTAAACTCATTGAATTGGGCAGAATTAAGCCCTTTTGTCATTTGTAAATGTAGACTGTATAATTTTAGTTGCAATTTATCTAAACAACTATAGTGAAATTGAATTTCAGATTTTAACCTTTTGACGCGTGATGAAGATGGTTCCTCAGATGTGAACCGAAATGCATCCAATAATTAATAAAAATAATTTAAATTAAAAGTTAAGTGTTTTTATTTACGAATTTTGCGGTCTTTAAGGAATAAAAATAAAATCTATTGATTACTAAGGGGGGTCTATGTTCCCCTGTTTAGGTAGGAGGGGTAATTTTCTTGAAAAAGTTACTTAAACTAGAAACAAATATTAAAAAACGACGGAATTAATTTTTTGTTTAATGTTTGGTTTTAAAACGGTAATTTTTATCAACAAACACACTCTAAAATTAAACCTATATAATAATCACCCACCATTGTTTCATTTTATTGACCTTGGTAATGACGATTACTCTCGAAGCCCATAAGACATTTTCTTTTTTCTTCTGAGTATGCTCCTAATGAAGCTTTTAATTTTTTACTAAATAACCATGCAGAATATTCAATCTTATACTACGTTTTCATTAGAGTTGAAATGAGGTAATTTCGTCGTAAATCACAGAAAAGATGTTTTCATTTGTAATTTGGTAATTTCGTTTGACAGCTCATTTCATTTTTGAATTTCAACTGGCTGTTAATCGCTTTTTGTTGTTGTTTTTTTTGTCTCCTTCCATTGCGCTTTGACATTTTCATACAAAACCAATTCAGAGCTCTTCAAACTGTGGCTAATTGGGTGTGTTCGTTAGGTTCTGACTTAATTTCCAACCTAATTTCGTGGAAATTTGGTTGAAATTATCTCATTTTGAAATATGAATTTGTATGGAAAATGAGATGATTTCGTATCGCATTTGGAAATTTTCTACGAAATTACCTCATTTGGCCTAATGAAAACGCAGTATTAGAGACATCCTGCATATCTCTTAAGTTTCTTAGAATATTTTCAAAAATGATAATAATGAGAATTTTGATAAAATAACCACATATAAAGCAAAATGCATTAGCATCACTTTAACACATTCTTAACAACATTTTAACTCCCTTAAATTTCAAAATTAAAATTTGTGTAGTTTGTGACACAAATATATTCTCAAGGTACCAAATGGCCGTAACAATTCCCCTCCCCTCTCCTCTTTTTAAGAAATTATTAAAGCAAACATTTATTATTTCTATGAAAACTATGGTAACTGTATTTTGACTAAAAAGCCTACAAAAGCAAACTTTAGGGGGGACGTGGGTATTTTCCATCATTTTGGAGCTTGACAAATTAAAAAATCATGAAATAAACCCAGGCACAAAAATAATTTTTTATTTTGTTGAGCTGTGAATCAAAAAAAAATTCAAAAAGTCTTTCTGAAAATTTTTTTGTAAGCAAATCTCAAAACAAAAAACAAAGCTGTAGAATGCTTTTTGTTTCAACTCAATACGACCACTCATCACAAAAAAACAGCTCTTCTTAAAATACTAACAAAAAGTGATCAAAATTTGGTTCCTTTAAAATTCATGAAAAATGAAGTAAAACGGGAAGTGTTACTTTTCCAAAAACTTAATTTTCATATTTAAATATAAAATAAATAATAAAAATGCTAGTCGCTGTTGCAATTGATAAACAACGAAACCTGCATTGGGATAGAGCTAACCATGTGGCTTCAGTGGCGCGGTGTGTAGTGCATCGGCCTCTGAATCGCAAGGTTCATGGTTCGCTCTCATATGACTGCAAAGAGTCTTTCAATTAATACGAGCATAACCAGACTAAGCACCACTAAAGGAGTCTGATGATCGAGGTGGCTCTCGTGAAATAGCTATAACTCCAGCCTATAAAACTTGGTGGTAACACACACAAGTTGTTGTTGTTCATTCAAAATTCACTTTAAAGCATGTGATATTACTTATTTCTGTTTCGCATAATGGGAGATTATAAATTCTGAGATTTTAAAGATTGCATAATTTTAATATAAGATTTTCAAAACCAGGTTTTGAAATGTGTTCAATCCTTATATCCATAAAAAATCTTCACTCAACAACAGCTCATAAATCCATAGACGGTATTGTACGGGAAAGGAACTTCCATTAAATTCTCCATGCCATCACCATCACTATTTTACCTTAACATTAAAATTGATAGCATGGTGGGTGTAGGTACCTACTCGCTCTTTGCGCGATGTGAACTCGCAATAAAATTTGTAATTACCCGACAATACTAATTTGCCTCTTACTTACAAACCCAGCCACGCCCTTTACTTTATATACACACTCGCCATTTGCAATTTTATAGTGTCAGTATAATTAGTGAGCAAAAGACGAAAGTCTAATTTTGCTGACATGAAGTCTGCCATCATTAAAAACTCACACAACAAGTTTTTTTTTTGGCGTGTGTTTTTGTTTTTCCTACGAAGAAGAACCTTACACAGTACATTACTTTACCTTTACCTTCTCATATAGTAGTTCAGTGCTAATGTCATTGCTATAAGCGAAAAAAACACCATTAATCTATTTGCTGATGGTGCGACAATATTAAATCCAAAACTTTCATTATAACTACCACCTACCCCTCAAGCGACAATGACGGCGATGTTAACGTCGACGTTGTTGTAGTTTTTCCGTAAGCCAACGCTAACTTTAGAAATTACAAACAATGTATACGTCGCAAAAACAAAAAGGTAATGAAAAATTCCATTACCGCCATCACAGTGTACCTTGCATGTACCCTCTGTAAATTGACTTTCAGCCAGGGTCAAATGCAAAGAGTTCTCGAACAAAGATTTATTGATTAGATTCAATTATTTCTGAAAATATAACATATGAATAGTAAAACACCCCTGCTGTTCCCAAATGAATTAATCGTTGCGCCCCCTTTATGACGAAGGCATGTGTCAACCCTAAACTAATTATTTAGTCCTTGTTGTGATAGGGTGCTGATGACAGTGTTTGCAGTTGGTGGATATCTAATGCATAAGGTCTTATAGCTCTGAAATAATGTTTCGGGCAATTTGAATTTAAACAAACTTGTCAAATACTTGTGAGGCCCTTGCTAGCAGAAACTTATTGGCAAACAGAAGATCGCAGGATAGAATCCTTAATAGGACAGGTTTTTTTTTGTTCCCAATCGAGGCGAAAGGGTTAATAACTGGCAAGAGCCTCGTGAGTTTCGAAATTAACCCTTACTAGGCCCTTGTTAGTATCTATGAAAAACTTTCTACAGTGTCCCGTCGAAAATTAGATTCTATTTTCTGAACAAATTATAAAAAATCAAATCTTATAAAAACTCTTGCCACTAGCTCCCTATATTTTCCCAAAGCGCAATCAGAAAAATCCATACATCGATTTTTATTCCCTTTAATTTTTTTTTTCTCCTAAACACAAACCCTCTCCCTTCTTCTGGTTTGAACATGAACATACTCATCGTATATGGTGTCGAATGGACAATGTTTTTGAAATAATTTTTGAATGGCAATGAGAACAATAAAAATGAGAATTAAATGCAAAAAAAAAAGGAAATCAAAATGGGAATGAAAATGAGAAGAAACAGCACATCAGGGAAACGGAAAGTGGACGAAGGAATACGACCATTACATTCCTCTATTTGCGGATGCTTTAATTTAGTTTCAGATGTGACTGACAGAGAGAGGTTTCCTTTTTGATTAATTTCATGCCCACCGACGACTATGAGGACGACGGAAGTGGTTTTTCTGATCCATGTGTCGTAGTTCCTTTTGCATGTAAAGCTTACAATATTTTTTGTAAACATAACAACAAAAAAAAAAATAAAAACACAAAAACCTACCTAAGTATGTAGTACTTTACTTGTTTCTTTGAATTGTTATTTTCTAAAACGGCAGTGACCCAGATTCTTTGTCGGGGGAGGAGATGTGTGTGTGTAGATTTGAAAAGATGCATAATATAGTATGTTTCCCTGTTTGGTGGTGGGTAGAGAGAAGGTGGACATATAGAGAAAAAGGTCCTTTTTGTTTGATGATTTCCGTTCTTTATTTTTTTTTATAAATCTAAAATGCAAGTGAAATTTTTAATTGGGGACACATGACACACAGGAACAATTTTGTGTTTAAATATCGGGAGGAAATGTTTCTGAATAAAATTAGAAATGAAGGTAAAATTTTATCGAATTGGAATTGTTGGAATTGTTGGCATTAGGGTGGCAGGTTTGTAGTTTTTCTTATCTATCCCAAAACAGTCATTTTTATTTAAACAAAATAAGCTTTCATTTCCAATTTGAGGCATTTTAGATTTCAGAATGATACTTATTTCCGAAGTCTGTTTTCGTAATAATGGTTTGATTTTTTACGAATTTTGGTTTTTTCAGTTTTTTTTTCTTTATTGGGAGTTATCGATTGTAGGATTTTAACTTTTTGTGCATTTGGTCAGACAATGTCATCATGATGGGAAAAAGGCGTATCCATCTTCTCCGGGACTTAAATTCCAGTAGCTAGAGTTTTGAATTTCTGGAAAACGTTAACTTCTTGTAACAGTTTATAGAGTTCGCTTTTACATGTTCTCCTCCATTCAACCTCCTCGCATTAAGGTCCATAATATTCGTCAAAAAATATTTCTTTCGAAAAAGCCCAGTATCAGCCCATCCTTTCTGCTTATCGTTTGTATACTCAACTCCGTAAATTAAAAGCCGTAAATTAGGTCTGGCAGTATGCGGGTTTTGAAAAGCGTACGCTTTGTCTTACGACTTGTGTTGTAGAGAGTTTTGAACACAATGGTTAGCTAAACCCATGAAGAAGCAGCAGAATTATACTAAGATGTAATTTTGTGGAGCTATATGTCTATTCCAAGGAAGATGAACTCCTTTTGCGTTGCAATCAAAATCTCGCAAATGAAAATCCCGTAAGTCGATGCTCGGTGTTTCAAAAGCCGGAAACGAATGAATGAGAATCAACAAAAACTAGTGCGACCAAAGCGAGACGGTGACGAGAGGGTAGTGAGATGACGTTGATATTTTTTCTTAACTTCTTTTTTTATTAAAAATTGATACAAAATTCTTAAAAAAACAGCAAGGGAGCTACTTTTTGGGTCTTAGGTATCGGCCATGGCGAGACGATGACGAGATGGTAGCGAGGTGATACGAGATTTCTTAACTTTTTTTCTTTTTACTAAAAATTGGTAACAAATTCTTTTAAAAAAATCAGTATCTTAACTCCGTTTTTTGTGTCTCGGTATGAGCTATGGCGAGACGATGACGAGATGGGTGATGACGCCGAGATTTGTTCTTAACATTTTTTTTACTAAACATTAGCAATATTTTTTTTTGAGAAAAAACAGATTCTTAACTTAAAAAAAAAAACCGGATTTTAGCTCCCTTTTTTGGGCCTTCGGTATCGGCTATGTCGAGATTGTAGTGAGGTGACGTCGAGATTTGTTGTTCTTAACTTTTTTTGACTAAAAATTTGTAAAAAATCCTTGAAAAACAGGATTTTAGCTCCCTTTTTGGGTCTTATGTAATGGCGAGACGATGACGAGAAGACGGCGAGATTTTTTCTTAAATTTTTTTTTTTACTAAAAATTGGTAAAAAATTCTTTTTTTTTTTTGGGTTTCAGGCATTGGCCATGGGGAGACGATAGTGAGGCGATGACGAGATGGTAGCGAGATGACGCCGAGATTTTTTCTTAACCTTTTTTTTTTAATAAAAATTGCTAAACAATTTTTTTTTTGAGAACAAAAATTCAGAATCTAAGCTACCTTTTTGAATCCTAGGCAGCGGCCATGGCGAGATAATTACGAGATGGTAGCGAGATGACGCAATTTTTTTTAAAACTTTTTCTTTGGCTAAGGATTGATACAAAATCTTTTGTTTTTGAAGATTTTAGCTACCTTTTTGGTACAGCCATGGCGAGACGATGACGAGATGATGTCGAGATTTTTTCTTAACTTCAAGGATTTTAGTTATCTTTTTGGTTCTTATTCGTCGGCCATGGCGAGCTGGTAGCGAGATGACGCCGAGATTTTTCTTAGCTTTTTTTTTGACTCAAGATTGATAATAAAAAAAAAACAAGATTTTGGGTTTGGTATCGGAAATGGCGAGACGATGACGCCTAGATATGTTCTTAACTTTTTTTGACTTAAAATTGGTAAAAAATTAAAAAAATTAGGACTTAAGCTCCCTTTTTGGGTCTTAGGCATAAGCCATGGCGATAAGAAGACGAGATGGTAGCGAGATGATAGGTACCGAGATTTTTTCTTAAATTTTTGTTTGACTAATAATTGATATTTTTTTAATCACAAAATTTTAGCTCCTTTTTTGGGTCTGAGGTATCGCCCAGGTAACTCCGTTGCTCCGCTTAGAGTATGGTCAGTCGCTAGGCAGGTGCCTTTATCAATAGTTTTCTTGGTGGCCATCTCGCGTTTTCTCAGGACTTTATATCGCTTTTTGGGTCCTCTGCACCGATCCCCCTAAAGGTACGTTCAGTCCTACAACAATAATTTTTTGGACAACACTACCTGGTTTTGCCGCTTAGCAAATAGATTGAAATTATATTTATTTATTTTTGTACTCGAAGTTTAAGCAGAAGAAACAAATACGCAAAAATACTATATTGTATGCTAACAACTCAATTGGTTCAAATCTCTTTACCACCAAGGACAAACGTGAAAACCATGTCTAAACGGTCATCGCTAGCTCTCGGCAAGATGAGCACCGTCGCCATAAACGTATCCAAGTATGACCATGGCAAGACCCCGGTGATTTGACCACCAATGCCACAAACGTGAAAAACACATTCAAACTGCCATCGTGAGGCTGTGAAAAGATGAGCACCATGGCCATAAAACTAAAAAAACACGTGTAAATGCCCACGAAAAAACTCTAGCAAAATGATGCCGAGACAGCGAGTTTGAAACAGTTTGGAAAAGCTATTTCCCAATAGCACATTACACCGCTTTTTCACAAATGCATGTCAAAAATCTATTGAAATTGAAATGCGACACTATGGAAAGAACAACTACCATAGTAGCGCCATCTTAATTTCTATAGCGAAAAGGTGATATCCATAGTGTTTGTCGCACATCAATTTCAATAGATTTTTCACAACTGAAAGATAAAGTTAATCCTTGACTGAAAAACTGTTTCTGAGTAAACTCTGGTTTAATTAATTTGTCGGATCAGCTTATTCTGATTTAACTTAGAGTTAACTCAACACTGAAAAACTGGACGTTCAATCGAATTTCTTCTTTAGGGTACATTGCAGTTGCTATTCGTTCGACAGTCGAACTTTGAATTTTGCCTCATTAAGGAAATGTTCGGAATTAATATTTTCCCCTGAAATTGTACGAACGTCTTAGGACCAGATTTTCAGTGCGAGACTATCCTAGACTCAGGGTTAAAATTGAGTTAACTCCTTAAACGTGTTTTTTCAGTCAACTCTTAACTAATAGGAACTAATTGAAACAGATTTTTTGTGACCGATTCGTGTTAAAAATCTACTGAAAACCTTAGGGAGAGCGATTTCCGTTGTGGTGCAATCTAAGAGTTAATTCAGCACTGACAAAATTGGCCCTTAGATGTTGGAAACGTGCTTTGCGTCGATTATTAGCACATGATCAATTTGATTGGCTATTCGACCGTCAGAAGGTCGTTAGGTTGCTGTGTGGATCCTTAGGGCTTTGATGCACATGTGCTGCAGTCTCTTTTAAGTCGAATCGATCTTGTTTTGTGGACTGCACTTGGTATTTCCTTCTAGGCCAAGAATATATAAGTGTCTTCTTATTATTAATCTCAGTTTAAAAGCTTGGGAGCAATTTCTATAATTCTGTCGCTTGGGCGCCATTTTAAAAACCGGTGCCGGCCAGGAAACCGAACTCCCTGCTTTTTGTGGGGGTGACCTTATTTTTATTTTTATATTTGTAATTTATTTTTGACATGCTAAGGATAGAATTTAGCTTGGGAGTCATTGTTGTTATTGTGTCACTTGGATGCTATTTTCTAAAATGGCGCCTAATCTGGGCCAAATAGTAAAATAAAAAAGCTCGAAAATTACTTGGTGTGGCACCTCAACTTTTTTGGTAAATTTTGATATTATGAACATGAAATCATTTGCGGAAATACCTCCAGATTCCAAACGTGTGTTGAGAAATAATAGTTGATTGTCTTAAAAGGTAGAAGTTGAGTAGACTCACCTTCGATTAAAATGTCAATGTTGCCACTTTTCGGTGGGGCTTCCATTTTCTTTTTGGTAATTTTTAGTATTTTGAACAGGAAAAACGTTAAAGAAACGCCTCCAGCCGATAAGTGTTGAGTAGGCGTTCCTTCGGTTAAATTGGTTTTGGCAAAAATAAAGGATCTCAATGCTCTCTTGATCCTGATTTAATGAATGATTTTTTCATTGATGATTAAGTTTCCGTTGATGACTATGAGGTGAGCACTTCAATGAACTCGTCATCTATTCTTGTGCCTAGGCTTAAGGATTTTGAAGTAGTTAATGAAGATGATGTTGTGAAATGTGTGAAGGCCATCAAGTCTGACTCTATAGGAGAGGATGGAGTACCTATTCGTTTTGTGAAACTTATATTGCCACTAATTATCACCCATCTTACTCATATTATTAACTGGTGCATTATCTCTGCTACTTTCCTTCTTTCTTGGAAAATTGCCAGAGTTCTGCCTATTGTCAAAAACGTGACTGCACCTCTCCAGCGGATTTCAGCTAATCACAGCTGCACTACTACTATGGTCAATCTTCTAGAGCATATTAGAGTAGATTACGATAATGGTTACATCAATCTGCTTTGCTTCCTTGATTTCTCTAAAGCCTTCGATAAAGTTGATCACAACATTCTCAAGTAGAAATTGATAAACTTATTCGGCTTCAGTGATCGGGCATGCAGACTAGTAGCAGCATACCTGACTTGCAGATTGCAAAGAGTTGTTTCTGATGGAAAATGCTCGATTTTTAGCCCTATACTGCAAGGAGTCCCGCAAGGTTCTATCCTCGGTCCTGTTCACATGCTTCTATTCATTTAAACGCTGATGATGTTCAGTTCCATCTTTAGTTTCATTTAGCAAATAAATTCTTCGTCTATCACCAATGGCCTACTTCTGAACCCTATCAAATCCCAAGTCATTTCAATATCTAAAAAAAAGTTCGATCTCAACACTTTGCCTGATTTATGGCTAAGAGATAGTAAAATCAAAGCAGTTGATCATTGCACAAGCCTTGGATTTGTTTTAGACCGCCATCTATCAGGATATAATCATACTAATGTTGTCATGGGTCGTATATACGGGTGTCTTAGAAAACTATGGCCTTAAGCTTACTTTACCTCTGTTGAAAACTCTGACGTAAACTCATAATGTCTTTGGTTTTCCCTTAGTATCATACAGTGAGATAGTGTAGAGTGATATCGATTCACTATCCCAACGTAAATTACAATTTGCGTTTGATGATGCTGTTCGTTACGTCTACGGGTTACGAGGACATGACCATGTCTCTGATTTCGCCAAGAATCTGCTGCGTTGTACCTTGCAGCAGCATATCAATGCAAGAAACTGTGTTTTTTTACACAAATTAATTCATCTTAGGACTCCGTCATATTTATTCAACAGGTTCTCATTTAATCAGTCCCAAAGAAGTATCAATATTATTCCTCATCTCAGTAATTACCTGAACTCATCCCGTTTATTTTTCATCCGCGCTATTAAACTTTGGAACTCGCTTCCGTCTTAAATTAATACAATAGTTAACTTCAATGAATTCAAACAAGCTATCTTTCTTCACTTTTCGTCCCTTGCAATTCAACCATAACCCTTTCCCTTTCGATGTCAAAAATAGTTAAATATAATTTTAAAAATGGCATCATTTGCTTTAAGAGTGTTGTTTGCCGTTTTGCCTAACCACACTTTCCTGCTACATAACTTTTAAAGTTACCAAAGCTTATAACTTATTGCTTATTTAGCAAAAGTAGAAAAGCATGAGAGCCCTTAATTTTGTTCTTGAGGGACTCTTTTGACACTTAATTGGCTTCAAACGATACTAATACCGTCATCAAACCCTTGCTTCTTGAATGTTCTCTTCAAATTTAAGGGACATTTTATTGTTGTTGTTTGGCAGTTTTAAGAATAATAAAAAAAATAGTAATCTCAGGCGGTCATCTCTGTCAATTAATTGCCAGAAACTTTTACTTTTTTTTTGTTTTATTTCAGAACTTCACGTGACATTAAACTCTTTTTTGTGCTCTTCTGCTACAACTTCAAATTATTTAAGTGCCAAGAACAATGGAACAACTTTCTCATACGTTTTGTTGTACATACATAGGTAGATGTTATTGTTTGAGCCACTGGTATTTGGCACAGATTCAAAAAAGGAAGGAAAAAAAAGAAGCTTTCTCACTCCATTTGTAATTAAAACTTTAAAATGTCCTTAACCATTCTGCTCTTTATCTTCTTCTACCAACGCAACGGAGAGCAAACAAAAAAATAACAGCAGCAATTTCAAATAGAAAAACCTTCCCAAATAATTTAAAAATATTAATTATAGGGTGTTGTTAATTTGTTTCAAAACAGAAAAACAAAAACACAAAACGTCTTTTTTAACCATCACTGGACCTTGCCTTATTTTATGGTCCACTTTTCGGATAAAAATGCAAATGTATTTAAGTTTTTTTTCAATTTAACTTTAAATTAATCAGCATTTACAGTCATTTCACCATAAACAAAAAATAAAAAATATATAATTACTATATCACGCAAAAGTCTGTATTTAAACATTTTTTTTTTTTCAATATGAAATAAAAAAAATAAATAACACCCAACTCCCCTCAGTCAGCAGGTAAATGAAACAATAGATGAAAATTACTGTGTCATGTCATGCCACATGCCATGCATTCAAAATAATAATAAAAAAAAAATAAAAATAAAGAAATGATTCACTGATGCGATGATACACAATAGAGACTTGAAATTATAAAGAAGGTAAAACAAGACAACAGCAAAAAAAAAAAAAAACAACACTTACCGGTAACCGGTGTATAAGCTTATATGCAATGTACCTACACAAAAAAACCGGCAATAATAAGCCTGTTTTGCTGCTGCTTTTTCAGTCGCAATTGCATTTGAAGAAAATGTCAACTCATTGTGACCTGATTTTTTGCAACTTATTACAATAAAACTACGATGATAGTCCCCAGAGCTAATTACTTAGGGGCTTTCTTTCTTAGCGCCCCCCCCCATCTTTAAATTAACGAATTAATACTTTCTAAGACTTGGGTTTCATATAAAATGTGTGTAGTTCCATTCTACACACAAAATTTTATTTCTTCTTCTTTTTTTCTAGCTTATCTCTGCCTTAAATAAAATTGTAAAAAGCTACCCAGCTGTGACTGCACAATGACAACCAGTAATTTGAGGAGCCACTAACACTACAAACCATTGACTGCCCACAAAAACAGGAAAAAACAGTCGTAGGGTGAAATGGGGTAAACTGAATCATAGGTTTTTAAATATTTTTATTTGACGCAATTATTAATCTTAACAAATTTTGAGGAGTAAAGGGGTGAAAGGGACAAAAGGTCGCCGAACTTGTGAATTCAAAAAAATAAAAGCTTTTGTTCTTCAAAGATGCTAAAGCTACCTAATTTAAGCTTTTACCAGAAGCTGCAACTAGGGATTTTTTAGCTTAAGCTTTATTTGAACAAAGATAGATCAAGCTTTTAAAGCTTTGTGTGGAAGAATCTAGCTAAAGCTTCGTATTTCGAGCTTTTGTTTGCTTATTCACATGTTTAAGTTGCTTTTCCTAAAACTGATATCTCAATAACCGTTAAGAAAAGCAAAAATGTTTAGGATCTCGGTTTTCTATTGTAACTGTCAAAAACAATGCCTTGCGACCATGCAGCTTTTGCTTGTTTTATTTTTAAGTAAGAAATACAAACTAACGCAACATAGCCTAGGCAAAATGGCACAAGGAACACTCGCCGAAAAAACACACTGCCAAATCGTATGTGTGCTAAAAGTTATAAAAGGTCAAATGTCAATCAAAAAATTGCTGTCGTTTTTTCAAATTTATAAGGCTAGAAACACACTTACGATTTTTTGTCGCCGCGACTAAAAAAACGGTCGCAACTCAATACAATTTCATGGTCCATGTGCATTCAATCATATTGTGACTCATGTGTTCTATTTCTTGCGAGAAAATAATCGTGCGACTAAAATCGATTTCAATTGCGTGACTATTCAGTCGCCAGAAATAAAACACATGAATTTTAATGAGAATGAACGCACATGCTCCTGAGAAATCACAACGATTAAAGGTCGAAAGTTTGTTCCATTTCCTAGTGATGCGATTGTCGAATGTTAAAATGAATCAAACTTTTTAGACCAGGACCTTGCTTGCGGTTTTTTGACGTTGCGACTAAAAATATTGATAGTAACCCCCAGTATGATTTCTAGGTATGATGTTCGTTCATTCACATTGAAATTCATGTGTTCTATTTATTGTGACTGACAACCGTGCTACAGAAAATTGCAAGTAACGTACTTGCGATTTTCTGTTTTACTTGCGATTTTCTGTAGTACTTGCGATTTTCTGTAGCACGATTTTTCAGTCACAAAAAATAGAATATATGAGTTTAAATGTAAATGAACGCACATCATTCCACAGTATTATGTTCACACTTGCGAATTAAAATAGTGCGAATAAAAATCTAAGTCGCTATAAGAAAAAATCATGCATGTACCTTGATTTTCAACTATACGAATAATTAGCCATAAGAAATGAGACACAGGGTTTTAAATGTGAATGCACACATTTGCGACTTTAAAATCGCAGCGTTTAAAAAATTAAACCAGTTTTGCGTTTTTTTTTCTGTCGCAAATTTAAATAGATCAAATGAAACTAAATGAATCTGCACGCACTTGCGAAACGTTATATTTGTTTGCGATAAGTTAATCACGCAACAGATAACCGTAAGTGAGTGCATGGAAGCAGCTATTTTTTCAATCGCAATGAAAGAAAATCACAAGGTCGTTCCTAGGCTAATCTTCAGCAAGATACGTACTATTAATTATTATTAATCGTTGCGATTGCTTTGACGCATGTGCGTGCAATAAAATTAAAGTCTGTATTTTGTGTTTTTTTCAGATGAAAGAATCGCAGTTAAGGTCCATAAATTCTTGCGATGCCGATTTAAATGTGGTTCTAATCTTAGGCTAGGAACACACGTGCTATTTTCTGTCGCGCGATTATTTAGTCGCCGAAACTAAAACACATGATTTTAAATCAGAATGAACGCACATGACCCCAAAAAATCTTACTAAGCTGCGATAACTTTCTTAGTCGCTGCGACAGAAAATCACAAGTGCGTTCCTGGCCTTAAACGCTATTGAAATATATTTGATTCAATACTTGTAGATCATTTTTGGCGCTCTTTCTACCATGACTTATCGCTTAGAAGTTCGATTTTAAAGAAAGGTAAAATGACGAAAATGTATAAGACTGGGAATGCATATGTGATTTTCTATCGTTGCCACTACAAAAAAAACGTCGCAACTCAAAACAATTTTTTGGTGCGTTGATTCACATTTTACCTTGTGTGTTCTATTTTTTGCGACTTGATAATCGTGTAACTAAAATGGAAAGTGTGTTCATAGCCTAATGCTGTATGTGAACGCTATTAAAAACATCTCCATTCTAAGGTTCGTAAACTATGCAGCCTTTACAATAAAAGAAGATAATTTTTTTTGTCTTTGAGCGATAATTTCGAAGAAAATTCGTCAAAATCCTGCGTTTTACTCGTAAATGACGAAATGTCCAAAAAATAATTTATGCCCGCTTTATAGGTGTTGCCTTCAAAATATACCTATTCAAACATTTTTTTTCCATACGATTGATCAGTTAAAAGTTATTGCTGCTTCAAAAAGGGGGAAGTGTGGAAAATATAGGTGTTATAACTCTTAAATTGTAACTTTTGTCGATCTTTTTACTTGCGATTATAGGTACTATAAGGCAAGTTTTGGATTCGTGCAAAAAAAAATTTTTGAGATAACAATCAAACATGATATTACGATGATAGAGAACACCAAAAAAGTGGGTGGCAAAATTCTGTCTGTCTGTCTGTCTGTCTGTCTGTCTGTCTGTCTGTCTGTCTGTTCGTCTACAGCCTAAACGGCTCGATCGATTTTCTTCAAACTTGGTACTTAGTGGTTTTTGGTGATTTTGCCGACACGTTTTTTTCATTTTTTTCTTAGAACCAAAAATAACGGTACCTGTCATACATTTTTTTTTGACAAATTTACATAATCGTATTTTTCTCAAAAACGGCTCGACAACTTTTCTTAAAAAAAATTCAATAAATTTATTTTAGTAAAGGCTTTCTTTGGGTTGAAAACCATTTTTCAAAAATGGTTATTAATGGTACCTCCCAAGGAACCATTTTTTTTATTTTTGATTTTCTTAAAAATGGTATCACCGATTTCAATTATTTTTTTAATACAAAAGCTTCCGAAAAATGTGAATAGTTTTGTGTACCAACATTTTTGAAAAAATATTTTTTGGATTTTTAAAAAATATTTCAAATTTTTTTTTGGAAAATCAAATATTTCGAAAACGGCATCATAGATTTTTTTGAAACTCGATATTTAAAACTTTTTTAGTACTTTCTAAAATATTAAAAAAAAAAATTTTACATTTATGAAAAAATAACGGTACCTTCCATACAAAAGTGAAAAAACCGCAAAGGAAAATATTTTTTTGCTTGAAAACAACTCCTACGATTTTGATTAAACTTTTTTCATATACTAAAATTAGTACGATCTACCATCAAAAATTATAAAATTTTACACATAGCAACTATTAGTAGTACCTGTCATAGAACGTATTTTTTTTATTTTGAGTTTTCTCGTTATCAACTGCGCGAATTTAAATGAATTTTTTTATATACAAATTTCAGATAAGATTAAATAATATTGCATATCAAAATTTTCAAACAAAAAGTTTTTGGATTTTTAAAAAAAGTTTCAAACTTTTTTTTTGAAAATTCGATATCTCAAAAACGGGTTGACAATTTTTTTTCAAATTTTGTTTTTATATACACATAAATATATAGTTTAAATCTGCATACCAAAATTTGTTCTTAAAAATATTTTAAGAATTTTATATATAAAAAATTAATTTAAAAAAAAACCGCTCCAACGATTTTAAATTTTTGTTTCCCATACAATCATATTCCATCATGAATAAAGATGGCATACTTTTTGTTCACCTCAAACTGTCAAAAGAGTTGGTTTAGCTAATTTAAATGTCGTATGTTTGTATATACAATTTTCTTAAACTCGCAGTGTCTTGAACATAAGAGCAAGTACGTGCGACCCAGTCGTGCATTTTATTTGTATACCATTTGTAGTAGACCAAGAGCCGACACCAAATTTTGGGAGTGGAGGCATAACCAAAATCGGAGTGTGAGGGACTATTAGTACATGTCCCGTGATATGGAATAAAACAGTCTGGCAGGTTTTTTGCTCAGCCTTTGGCGGGGGTGGGAGGTTAAAAACCGCTTTGTTTTCTATTTTTAAGGTAGGGTCATTAACTTTTCAATCCACTTTTGAAAAATTGAATGTGATGCTCTGTCATTTTCCTTAAGTTTCAAGACTTTTATCTTGGCGATCCGATAAATAGGACCCATGATTTAACCTTTTTAAGCAAACCTTATTGGCGTTTTTGTGGAGACTTTATTTGTTGATTTTTTGTTGTTGCTGAAAATCTCCAAAAAAGGGATGATAAAGTTCACGTAAAATGGTTATATCTTGAGTTCTATTAATCGGACCGTTAAGATTGTGGTGTTTATGCTTAGAAAAAATGACAGGGAATCATATCCAATTTTTTAAAAATTAACTAAAGGGGTTATAACCCTGAAAATAAAACGGATGATCTAGCACTTTTTAACCCCCCACCCCTCCCAAAGGCTGAAAACAAAACCTACCAGACTTTTGATATCACGATACATGTAATTATAATCCCTCATACTCCGATTTTGGTTATACCTCCACTCTTAAAATTTGCTGTCGGCTCTTTGACTATAGATAATTTGAACATTTACCAAATACCGCTAACATGTATCTTCTAGTAGTGATTGTTTAAAATATATCATAATTTCTAAAAATTGGTTGAAACTCAAAAATACTGGTTTTTTGCATATTTCTTCTTAACAATCAAGCTATTATATGGATAGTAAAAGTCTCAGAAGAAATATTGCGACATTTATTTCCATACAAGTACTCAGTTCCAAGATATTGCGAATTCAAATGTAACGAAGTGTTACAGTTTTCACTTAACCCCCTACCCCCCACACTAAGCGTTCAACAATTAACGACCGATCCGTCACTGTACATTTATAAATACACCCACCGCCAGCAACATCAGCTATTTACACCCTACATCACCATTAAACCGCCATAGACTAGTCTATCAGCCATCAACATCAACTACCAGCACCCTACACCATCACCCTGCATAACCAAACCACCAAATATCTACCTACATCCATGTCAACATACGCCCGCCACCACCCACCGAATGATCAAAAGCCACAGCACATAGAATGACATTGTATACACTCTGTATAAGCAACAACCACTATGTACTGCATTCGGTGGTGTCACCGTCATACGATCTTTACATTTGACCTCCTTACAATTCACATTGTCTTGTGGCACAAAGTTCATAATGACGAGGTACAAATTTCCGAAAAAGAAGTAGTTTACCGACTCATGTCAATTCCGAATTTAGTAAATATTCGAATTATAAGAGACATAAGGTTCCAGCTAATCTCAGTTTGTAGCAACCTTGATAAGCTCAGGTTACTTTTCATGGCACACTCGTGTACCATTTATAGATAATCTTTTTGGCTTCCGCCGTTAAAAAACAATGTAATTCTCCCTTGGGTTGGCCTTGGGCTGGAATCAGATTCCTACCGTAAACTTCCTTCTTGCTCCTTCAGAGTGAAAGCTTGGGCAGACAAAGTAATTCTCCCTTGGGTTAGCCTTGCGCTGGAATCAGATTCCTACCGTAAACTCCCTTCGCGCTCCTTCAGAGTGAGAGCTTGGGCAAACAAAGTAATTCTCTCTTGGGTTAGCCTTGGGATGCATTCAGATTTCTACCGTATTGTCCTTCGTTCACTTCTTCTAAGTGAATAGTGTGGAGTCTACTCCTGTAGATCTACCGAATCAAGCTTAATTGTATATGAAATACCGTGTTATTAATAATAAGTTAAACAAACATTGTAAGATTGTTAACCCCGCTTTCTATAGTTATAAATTAAGAATAAAAATTATTAAAACTGTTGACCACCCTGAGTTCTTTTACCTTCTTAACCCGAGTTTTACTTGCTTCCTTCGGGAATACCTTGCACTACGATGAGCTTACCTCAGGCTCGATACAAAAAAGCATCACAAAAAATGATAAAATTTCGAAAATAGCAAAAATTTAGCAAAAATTTCTATGTTGGTTTCTAAAATGTTTGTGCTGTGTACTTCTTAAAAAACGGTATTTTTTGCTACCCAAAACGTATCCAAATGACCCCAAAAAAACTGTATTTTTGAAATTTTACCAGTTTTAAATTCACAATACTTGCAACTGAGTGCTCGAATGGAATAAATCATCATGATATTTCTCAATTAAAACATTAACATCTATTCAATTACTGTATATTATTTTTCGACAGCTTTACCATTTAGGAACAAAAGCAAAAAACCGGTATTTTTGAGTTGTACCTGATTTAAAAAATAATGATATTTCCTAAGTGATCCAAATTAGAAAATACTATGAACATTTTAATGCTTTCCTGGAAAGGGTCACGTTATCTACAAATTAAATACAAAACAAAAATGACACAGAACTTCACCTTTATGAAGTTCCAATAACTTTAAACTGATCACTAGGCTAAGGCTTCCTTTAGCATTTAATCCTGGTTTTAGTTTGTTGCAATCCTCACCCGAAATCCATTTACATTAGGTATGCCAAACTAGGCAGCTAGCAGAAAAGTACTAAAGTTGACTCAATCCACTCCTTGAACTCCTTTCAAAAACCTGAAGTCCGATTTTTCGCTCTCCAAAGATTTTGATGGAGAAGTTCTGAAATGCACCTTTTCGCCCAGTTTTACCGTACAAAACAACAACGAAAGGGACGATGATGCGAAATTCTAGATTAGCACATCTGAAGAAGGCCCATATTTGAACAGATGTTGTTGTTGATTCTTGGGTTTATCTTGGACTACCTACATACTCGACTTGTATAAGTGTTTAATGGTGGCTGTTTCTGTTGTGAAGCATGAGTTTGTCTTTTTTTTTTTTTTTTTACAAAATTGACATATAAAGAGTTGAATCGTAAAAGGAACTACTTACTACCTGTGTTAGTGATCAATATTTGTACAGTTTGTGCTGTCTGTTTTTTTATTTATTTTTATTTTTTGGTAAAGGAGATAAGTTTGTAATTTTATCGCAAAAAGTAGATGAGTGTATCTGCATGTGATTGAAAATTCTAACTTCAAACCATAAATATTCGTCTATCAAAGCAAATATTCAAAATTTCGGTTGCTTGTTGGAAGGGATATTTACTTATGAACCTATACTTGGCACAAAAAAGGTAATTGTTTGAATGTTTTATGAATTATAATGCTTGTGTGGAATAAATCCGAAATATAAAAACCTTTCTTGTTCGTCTAGAATTCGTCAAAAAAGGCATTCAAATTAAAAAAATAAGAACCAAAACAGCTGGGAAAAAACAGCATAAATGATATTTTAAAATGAAATTATAATTTTATTTGACAATTATCTATAAGTGACGATAGGAGTTATTTATTAAAGCTTCTCGTATTTAACGTTTCGACTACGACTTGAAAAATATGGGTGAAAGGGTTAAAAATTATGTTGTTCTACAGACTGACTTTTTTTTTCTCAATTTTGGATTTTCTCACTAAGGGATTTAAATCCAATTTTGTATACACTGCTCCAATTACATCAACAACATGTTATTTCCTATCAGAGAAAAACTTTATTCTATCATTCAGGAAAATTCACGGTTAAAATTTTCTTACTTACTTAAGGTGGCGCTACAGTCTAGGGTGGACCAGGACCTCAACCAACAAGCTTCTTCCAGCCGGCTTGGTTTCTAGCTAGCTGTCTCCAGTTTCGCACGCCAAGTTGGTCGGCGCCACATTTTACGCTGTCCACCTCTACTGCGTTGTTCCACGGGGTTGGATTCAAAGACTTTCCGGGCCGGAGCATTGGTGTCCATTCGCTCTAGGTGACCCAGCCATCTCAGTCGTTGGCTTTTCACTTTAGTGGCTAATTCGGTGTCGCTGTACAGCCCGTACAGTTCGTTGTTGTATCTTCTTCTCCATTCATCATCTATGCAGACGGGACCAAAAATCATCCGGAGCATTTTCCTCTCAAAACAGCCTTACGCGTTTTCATCCACCGTTAACAGTGTTCATGCCTCTGCACCATACATCAGGACCGGGATGATAAGCGTTTATTTGCTCGAGAGAGGGCTTTGCTTTCTCAATATTGCCTTCTTAGGCCAAAGAGACAGCGATTGGCAAGAGTAATTCTTCGTTTGATCTCAGCACTGGTATCGTTCGCTGAGTTTATGGCGGATCCTAGGTAGACAAAGTCTCTGACCACCTCAAAATTATAGCTGTCTATAGTGACGTTCTGTCCGAGACGTCGGTGTTGGGTGTCCTTTCTTGTTGACAGCATATATTTCGTTTTGCTTTCATTCACCGTTAAACCCATCTTCTTGGCTTCCTTCTCAATACTCACGAGAGCACCACTGACATCTCCCTTTGTTCGTCCGATTTTGTCAATGTCGTCAGCGTAAGCGAGTGAGAACCTTGCACTATTCTTTCAAGAACGATGTTGAAAAAGTCGCATGACAGCGCGTCGCTTTGCCTAAAGCCTTTTTTGACATCAAAGGTTTCTGTGAGGTCGTTGTCCACCTTGAAGGAGCAGCGTGTATTCTCCATTGTCATCATGCACAAACGGACGAGTTCGGGAGGGATGCCAAAACTAGACATTGCTCTATATAGCTCGTCTCTATAGATGCTGTCATACGCGGCCTTGAAATCGATAAAAAGGTGGTGGGTATCGATTTGAAAATCCTGGGTTTTCTCCAAGATCTGCCGTAGTGCGAATATTTGATCGATTGTGGACTTCCCAGGCTTAAAGCCTCACTGATATGGACCTATGAGGTTGTTGCCGAATGGCTTCAGGCGTTCACAGAGTACGGCAGGGAAGATCTTGTAGGCGATATTAAGAAGACTGATGCCTCTGTAGTTGGTGCAGTCCAGAGGATCGCCTTTCTTGAGGATCGGGCAAACAATGCTGAGGTTCCATTCATTGGGCATGCTTTCCTCTCACCATATTTTACCGATGAGCTGGTGCATACTCCTAACCAATTCATCGCCAGCCGCTTTCAGTAGCTCAGCCGCAAGACCATCAGCTCCAGCAGCTTTATTGGACTTAAGTTTAGATATGGCTATCCTCACTTCGTCAAGATCGGGTGGACGGAATTGTTGGCCTACGTCGTCCAGGTTCAATGGTGCAATCTGCATGGTAGCGGAATTCGGTTCGTCATCTCCGTTAAACAATTTGCAGAAATGATTTCTCCATATCCTCAGCACCGACTGCGATTCTACTATGATGTTCCCTTGATCATCCTTGCTGGGTTCAGTTCGGGCCTTGTAACCCTGGGAGGATCTCTTTACCTTTTGGTTAAACTTCCGAGCTTCATTCCTGCAATGGCATCCCTCGATTCCTCGATCGCACGCTTCTCATCCTCTTTATTTTTCCTTCTTAGAAGCTTGTGTTCCTCTCTCCTCTTCTGCTCGTAGAGCTCGCGAGCAGCTGTGGTCCTTCAATGCAGCGCCGCTTTGTATGTCTGTTGTTTGGCTGCATGTACTTGCCGGCATTCTTCTTCGAACCAGGGGTTTCGCAGTGGTGGTCGTGCAAGCCAGCACGTCAGAGGTGGCATCTGTGATGGCTTCCTGGCAGTTTTTCCACTGGTTCTCGATATTTGCAGTTGGCGGCAAAGGAATATTTAAGAGGGCGCGAGAGACTCGATGGGAAAAGGATCTTGCGATTTCTTGCGACTGTAGCCGCCCGACGTCGAACTTCCTCATAGTATTATCCGTAGCACTACCTTGGCTACAACGAGGTAGTGGTCCGAGTCAGCGTTGGCTCCTCGGAACGTTCGGACATCTTTGATATTGGAGAAGTGCCTTGCGTCGATTGCAATGTGGTCAATCTGGTTGGCGGTTGATTGACAAGGAACTCGCCATGTCCCCTTATGTATATCGAGATGCGGGAACTGCGTACTAGCTACCACAACGTTTCGCCCCGTAGCAAAGTCGATTAACCTGAGTCCATTATCGGAGGTGGTGTCGTGCAGGCTACATATATCTTCCGATTGTGCCACAAAAAGACGTCTTCTTTCATAGCTTGGCATTAAAATCACCCAAGAAAACTTTAATGTCATAGCTAGGGCATTGCTCATATGTCTTGTCCAGTAGCTCGTAGAACTCGTCCTTGGTGTCGTCATCTTTCTCATCCGTGGGGGCATGCGCGCATATCAGGCTGATGTTGGCGAACTTAGGCTTGATGCGAACTCTCGTGAAACGTTCGTTTACATAATTGAAACTCAAGACTAACAACAAATCCACATCCAAAAAGACGCTGCCCTTGTGGTCGGTAACAGTCACCGTAGTAGATATCGCAGTCTTTCAGTTTTCTTTTGCCCGGCCCATCCCATCGCACTTCTTGGATGTCGGTGATCTCTGCGTTGTAGCAGTCTAGGGCCTCCGCTAAATGTTCGGTTGCACGTGGTCTAATAGAGAGACAGAACATTCCACGTGCAGATCCGAAGTTCGTTGTTCTTATTTCGTTTGCTAGGTTCATCAACAGTAAGTCCGTCCGTATCCGAGGCTTGTTGTTGCTTCGCAACTAAAATAGCTTAACGTGGCCGGGAAGTGATATATCCCGACGGCACGATCCCCAACACCAGACCCTTACAATATAACTCCAAGGGTGGGGAGCCAGATTAACCGCTCCTTTTAGGCCTGAGCTCCGAATATGTCGTAGTAGTAGTAGTAGTGTCGTAGTACCTTATAGGGTGTTCACTAAGTATAGTTCAACCTATTGTGAGATTTTATTATCCGCGTATTAGAAAGTTGATTAAATAATTAGGATGGCGAAACAACAATTCGCAAACTCAAGCAATAATAATAAAATAATAATTATATGAAATTATTAAAATCGAATGCATGAAAACCGGCGTGCGTCGCGACGAGAAACTTTAGAGGGATGAATAATGACAAGATGTCAAACGGTGGGTGCGTTTAGCAAAACTCACAACCGACAGCAAACAAAAACTGCTGCCAACCGTAGCTCAGCGAATGGGGTGGGCTCAGTTTAAGTTCCCGAACAGTCAACGGACTATAAAACGGTCGCGGGTCCCGCAATCTCGGGAGGACAAAAGGTCAAAACGAAGATCTAACCGGTGTGAAACTTTGCCACTTTTCGGGCCACAAAAACAAAACGAGAATTAACACTTAAATTGAACTATGGAAACAAAAAACAAACAACCAAATACTTAGCTTTGTTACATCGAATCCTATCTCCTCTATAATTGCCCCAACTGGCACAGCACGTCTTCCTCTCTTCAATATAGTGGAGAAAAGTAGCCTCTCTATTTTTATCGGTATTTTTCCCAACTGGGATTATAATTGCAATCACTTAATTTTCACGATTTCACGCAAATAATTTTCCGCTTAATCTTTTTCTCAATTTTTCAAAAACTCTTTCGTATTTCACCAAAAAGATGGCCGACTTGGCTCGTTCTCATTGCCACGACCATATGGTCATCCTCTTCTGATCTTTAGTCCGTGGTGGTATTCTGTCACGGTCTAACTGCGACAACCTGCTTTTTCGCAGACGTGCATGCCATTGTCGAATCCAGCCGCGCATATGATCTCTTTCATGTTGGTGAACAACAACAGTGGCTCAGTGGACGAGTTCAGCCCTTCACCGTCAAATTTAAATGGTCTAAAGAAAAGCGAAAAGTTATTTAAAACCACGAACAAAGTCCCCAGCTCAGATCTGCCCCGACTACGAAGCAGAGGAAAACATTCTGTTAGATGAGATCACTATCATTTTCCAACTAAAATGACGAGATAGGATCCGATGACTTTCGCGAAATTTAAACTTTAAACCCGTAGACCTCCGCGCAATAGTAAAGGGGATAGGGAAACACATCACAAATTGATTTATCTTTAGTGTCCATGACAATTTACGTCCTCCCCCCCTCTCTCGTTTGCTGCCCCCTAAAACCGTCCACAGGGATTGGAATTCCACCTTCAGTTAAAGGTACTAGGCACCCGAGGTTCACCGCGAGGAGGTGAGAGTGGGATATGATAGACAGAGGTTCGCTTTGAAAAAAAGCTTGTGGACGCTTGTGTCTTCTTGAATGCACCATGTCTACCCTTTGAACATCGGCAACGATAGTAATACGACACATAAATAGGGGTCCCCCGCACCCCACCTTTCTTGGCCTACGTAGACAAGAATAATATTTACTAAGAGGTGATGATGTGGTTTAACGAGGGACAACTCCTAAGGAAAATACACTTCGCCACTTTACAACTCACGCATGGTTCAGCCGGAAAGTCCTATAAGAACAATCGGCATAATCAGTGTCGAAACCGCCTCCAACGATACCACAACGTGACTAGTTCAAGTAAAGACTTCCCCCCACCAGTGGTAAGGGGTCTAGAAAAGGAAAGAACCAGGTGCCGAACGTACCGGATTCATCCGAGATTTTTACCAGTTGTACTGAGATTTTTTACCAGTTTTACTGTGATTTTGTACAAGTTGTACTGAGATTTTCACCAGTTTTACTCAGATTTTACCGGATTCGTCCCCGCGATTTTTACCAAATGTACTGAGATTTTCACCAGTTGTACTGAGATTTTAACCAGTCTTACTGTGATTTTTACCAGTCGTACTGAGATTTTTTACCTGTTTTACTGTGATTTTTTACCAGTTGTACTGAGATTTTTACCAGTTTTACTGTGATTTTACCGGATTCGTCCGCGATTTTCACCAGTTGTACTGAGATTTTAACCAGTGTTACTGTGATTTTTTTCCAGTTGTACTGATATTTTTACAAGTTTCACTGTGATTTTTACCAGTTGTACTGAGATTTTTACCAGTTTGACTGTGATTTTTACCAATTGTGCTGAGATTTTTACCAGTTGTACTGAGATTTTTACCAGTTCTTACTGTGATTCTACCAGCTCCAACCACTCATTCCAGTAGACTCCGCATGTGATCCGTACCACACTGGATGTGTATATCTCCATACAACGCGAGTTCCCTGAAAAAGACGAAAGCCAGGAGGGTAGCCAGCAATAACAACACAAGGAATCAGCCGTCGGAACGCAGCAAGACTAGCAGTACTATACCTAAATTACCTTATTAACGCATAAATTATAATAGATATTTATTATAAAGACAATTCAGGATAACCCAATAAAGAAATTAACTTAAAGCTTAAGTTTCGTACTTCTTTAGTAAGAACCCCGGTGAGCTACCTCAGCCTCTGATAAAAAGGTACATCACAACCTTCTGCTCAACTAAAGCCTAGTACGCAGATCGAGCAAAGACAAATTTTATCTCTACATTTTTTTTTGCTCGAGACAAATTCTGAAGGTGTAGAGATAAAAACAAAAGTCAAATGAGAACAGTAGCGTAGTTAGAAATTTGAAAAATTATAAAATATCTTTCATTTGACATAAATTTGAAATTTTTACCAGAAATCAGATTCCTTCAAAGCATTTGCAGAGCAAGAAAAATTGATCGCATGCGCATGATGAGGAACAATATAATGTGGATGGATGAAAATACCTTTAAAAGGTCTGAAATTTCCAGTTTTTTTTTCTCTGGAAAACGGTGATTCTAGGGCAATTTGGTAACATTTGGATCAAAATAGACTTTTTCCGTCAAAATATAGCTTCTCTGTTAAGCCATCAACTGTCAAATTATATTGAAGGATCACTGCGATGTAAATGGATTAAAAAACTTCTGAAAATTCCAAAATTTTTGAAGGTTTCTTACTTCTTCGGGAAAAAGTGATTTAGGGTTTGACATTTGGATCAAATTAATTTTTCGTTCAAAATAGTTTATTTTTCATCTTTCAAGCCATCAACGGTCAAATTCCATTGAGGGATGGATGTGCTGTCGATGGCTTAAAAAAACCCTGCCAAAATCATAAATGTTCACAATTTTATTACTGCTCCCAAAATCCAATTAAATTTGAAAACTCTGTTTGTTGATTCCAACCATCTCGATTTAACTCGGTTTAGGAATTAATTTAATTTTTTTATTGAAAAAAATATTTTCCGTATCTGAATGTGGACCTTTTGTACCCTTTTCCATTGGCTACGCCACTGACTGATTAAAAACAGCTGTTCTATTTATTCTATTCTCATTCCATGTCATCATTTTCTGTACGCATTTTATATTTTTTTTTTCCGTCGTGCGTCCTCTCAACGTCTTAATAATGGAAAGAATGAAACAGGGAGATGATTTTAGTTTATAAAAAGCGAAATATATATAAAACGTCACAATTTGTCCGGAAAAATAATGCTTCGATCATTCTTTTTCCGCGCAAAATTAAGTGGAGACTTTCTTTTACCTTTTCACGTACAGCGGTTACGACTGTCAAATTTTGCGTTGGAGCTGCGTACTGGTTGGAAAAAAATCCGAGATAAAATTTGTCCTGGGAAAAATTTTATATGGGAGATAAATTTTGTCTCGATCTGCGCACTAGGCTTAAACAAAGAAAAAGTCGTACCTTTACGTGTATAAAATTAAGTTAAGATGAAAGTGAAAAACAACCAGACAAATTATCGATATCCAAGTTAAAATGCAAGTTTATGGTGCTTCGATAAAAGATTGAAGTTTTCATTTAATTTCTAAATTGAAATGTAAAAAAAAACAAAAACATTAAAAAAAGAACAAAACTTACTCGATCCATATTCTTCTTTTCAATGTCTGAAACATTTTCTGAAGTATTTTTTGGCTAAACTGCCACTGATGTGTTCTTTCATTCAAACTAATCGTGTCAATCAATTTAAACTTTCCATCTAAGTCCTCAGTATAGTTACACACATGAAGATACTTGGAAAAAACATTCCAACATCAACTTGCGCAAACAGCCAAGTTAATTATCCCTGTGTCGTCGACAAATTCACTTTAACATCAATGTATATACTACATACGGCTTCTTGTTTATTTCGTCAACCTTTTTTCGTGTTTTTTTTTTGCGCTAAACACCAGACCAAACTGTTTTTATTCAATTCACTTCCTGTGCCCATATCAACCACCCTCTCAACCTGTGTGACCCTTAAAATGATAAAAAAATTAATGGGAGGGGTTACCAGTGTTTTTTTTTCTCGCTTTTTCTTAAGTTCAACACTTAGAATCATTAAAAATTTCCTGAAATTGTAAACCAACAACAACAACAACAACCCAAACAATAAAACCAACTCAATATGGGTACCTTCCAGCTCAGCGCGAGTAAGGAAATAAAAATACCAATTTAAATATGTATGCTGTGTCCTTGATGGTGGAATGGGGAAGTATTGGTTCGGTAGGTAGTAAGTATGTGCACAGCTAGAATGAGGACTATAAAGCTAAGTCCTGCGTTAACTAGTAAACAAAACAAATCTCATTAAGCCGATGAATTGTTTTCATTGCGAACTGCACGCTCGCAAAGACGACCCGACCCTTTCTCTCTCGATTTTTCTCTCCTCTCTCTACTTCTCTTCCTCCCTTGCCGGGGGGTGTTAAAATATTTTGCAAACATATCAGGAACACCATCAAGTAGGGACAACGGCAATACGTGTAGATTACATGGGGTGAATTTTTGATTTCTTAAAAAAACTTTTCCAGGACTCAAGAAGAGTTCAACTCAAGAACAAAAGAAAAAAGTGAACCAAATCAAACTTCAATACGAATGGATTGGCAATTCTCGCGATGGTGTGGGGACGTATGTGTCCTTGTTTTTGCTTGTTTGTGTCTCATTCAACGATGGAGAAAAATCCAAACTGCTTAAAATAGTCGGGGAAGTAAAGTTGGGAGTTAGTATCCACTAATCTAAACAAAAATCCACCTCAAAATCGAGGCTTCTCATGCCTCTACTACTTACAGAAAAATTATTATTAGTTTATTTGCAACGCTACATCCCAGACTATAGTATAACGCTGCTGCTGGTACATATTATTATACAAAATGGAAGTAGTGATGGAAATTCCAATTTAAACTGAGTACGTTTATGCCATATGCGGATATTCAATGTCCTCTGCTTCTATTAGGGAGTCGTCATCGTCCTCTTTTCCTCCTTTTAAGCCATTTAAAATATTTTCCATTTTTGCATTTGGGTGAATTCTTCTGTTTTTTTTTTGTTTTCCTTCATCGCATAGACAATAGGAAAGGATTCGAAATTGGAGCATTTGAGACTTCTTCCGGAATCGTGGTGCAATGCTGACAATGTCTTAAATTTCCGCTCTGCTGAGGCATATTCGCAGAGATTCAAAAGAGTGTGCGTGTAGAGAATTGTATTTCAATACATACAAACTCAGCCATAAAAACTAGGATTTATAGCGTGTTGTTTTTGTTTTTGTGCTTTAGAATAGTTTTAGCATATGTATGAAGCGACGAAGACGAAGGAGAAATAGGTCAGTGAGCACGAAAAGATAAAATTGCCAGGGCTGGATTTAACTGATAGCAAACTAAAAAGAAGCTTAAGGCGGCATTTCACTTAAGGGGGCGTAATTTCACAGAACAACCCAAAATAACAAAACTACTCCCTTTTTTGTTCTAGTAATTTATATAGTACAAAGGGTTGCATAATATCCATGCACCGGACATAATATCCATGCATCGGAAATAATATCCATTCATCGGTGCATTTACATAATGATATAAAACGGTGGAATGACATAAGACCCATAGGCTTAGTCCTCTTCAAACGGACATAGCACCCACGATAATGTCCGTGACTTCTTCATAACATCCATGAATTTTATGATAGAAAAAAATGTTAAGAAAAGACATGGATGACATAATGTTCGCGGGCATAATGTTAATGGAACTTCGTTCTGTTCAGACAATAATAAAGTTCATGGACATTATGTCTTCCTCATAATGTCCATGAGCTTAATGATAGAATGAGATGATATCGATACCTTCCCGCAAGAATGTATTAAGCGACATTTAAAAAAATTTAAAGGCATCGAAAAAAACCTCTTGTTCAGCTATTTATTTGTGTATTTAATGGAATAAAAAGATTTGGCACAGGTTTTTCAACTCAAAATCCCTTAAAAAATCTGTTTATAATAAAAAAATACACACAAGAATAACAAAGCAAGAGCTTTTTTTAAATTTTAATTTAAAATTTTGAAAATGTCGCTTAATACATTCTTACGGGAAGGTATCGATATTAATTCCTCATTCATTAATTTTCTGAAAGTGGAAATTATGCCCTCCTCTATTCCTCAAGTAATATAAAATGTGACCATTTTGAAATTGACGACGCTTTAATTTGGTTTTCATCTTTTTCTTTTGGGATCAGTTTTTGGCTATAGTCTAGTCTTTACTAGGGTAGGGGTTTTGTTGTTATGAGAATATTTAAAAATTTTGTAAACGTTTTCAATAGATTTTTTAAAATTTTGTTTCAACCTTTTTTGAAAAAAATATTTTGAAGAAATATCTTTGACGAGACTAGAGCGAGACCAAAGCGAGATCAAAGCGAGATGACTGCAAAACATTCTCAATGCAAAATGATGAGACCACAGGGAGCTGAACACAATGACCACGACACTGAAAACCACGTTTGGGTGACCATGGCGAGACTTCAGCGAGATGACGCCGAGACAGCGAAAAAAAAAATCTAAGCTATGATCTAGAAATTGTACCACGATGGCCCGTTTTAGACCCAATGCGACCGGAATTTACAACTTATTTCTTAAGTTGAACCACTTATCTAACAACGAGCATTTTGTGTTGTCCTCTTTGCTTTCCAGTCGAGTTCGCCGGTCTTGCCAGGGTTGTCCTGAAGAAAACACTAAATATCAGAAGAAAGGTCAATTCAATGTTCTGTTACTATGGTTCACTGCCATCCCACTTCGGTTAATTCTGGCAATCAAATGATTCACTAGTCCTGCGGTCGAAATACCGCTTCAATGACCGAGTTAGTGTGTGCCATCAGTGATCGAATGAACGAGCAACCACTTCAAATTGTGATATACTTGATGGCTCGAAACGTAAGAGGTTATGCCAAGCCCACACAATTCAGTAACGTAATACTCTAAAACTGATGTGGTAATTCGGCCCCTGGATTACGGGTATTGAATGACTTCCGCCTTTGGATTTTAGTCTTGCTGATAGCTTATATCGGCTAATCTGGTTGCTGATGATTTGGGGTTAGATCCTGGTTGGTTGGTTTGGTTTCGGATAATCTGGCTTCCAATGATTCCGCTTTTAAACTGCTCCTTTTTTTCTGACGTCAGGTTTGGGACGGTATTAGACGGTATTCCCTTCTAAGCGTCACTTCAAAAACTGCTGGCCTTGACGTTCTGGTACATCAGTAGGTACTATGCCTGGAAGCACTCAAAACAGTAAGCTATAACGCTCTGATACATCAATATGTACTACGTTGCTGCAGGCTAAAACGCTTTGAAATATCAACTAAGTATATCAGCGGGTATCCTGGTGGCAATAAAGATGTTTGACTTAGAAGTTAGGCTCCTGACCACTTTTGGGGAAAGCCTTAGTAAGAAATAGCTGGACTCTCTTCTACCTAACTTTGTTTTTCAACGAAACCCTTTGCCACCGATGGGGGAAGCCACGACAAAGCAAATAAACTAAATGACCAGATAGTTAATCTTCGACTTTTTTATGTCCGGAGATAAACTGATCAATAAAATCAAATTTTGTTTTAATAAAAACAACAGCTCGCAGCTCGAGGAGAACCAGGGCCTAGTGACTTACAACTCTCAACCAATCCTGTGTGCGTGTTGTTGGCAGGAATGGAGGGGAATTAGAATTGTTTGATAACAGATACATTTGGAGGATTTTTCAGATACTTGCAAGAGGCGGTACCTAGTAAAAAAATTACTGTTTTTAGGTGGTAGCTGCTGGGAATTGAATCCAGACCTTCGGCAAGACAGTCCAACGCACTAACCATTAGCCACGAGGTTGTCTGACTCTCCGCATGACCGAAAGAGTAATATTCGTTTTCTTTCATCCTAGCAGGTCCTCATCTTACATTTTCAGTAAAGACTGAATGTGAACTGTAAAGGTAATGAACGAAAATTAAAAATGTTGTAGATTTTTCTGTGACATCATGTGTCCATGTGAATTGTGGTGCAGGGAACTTAGTCCCCGGAAACTTGGTCTACTGAGGAACTTTGTTCTCATTAAATGGGAACTAAATCCATTTTACTAACGTGGACTTAGTTCCCATAGAAAGTATGAATTAAATTCTCAAAAAATTGAGTAGTTTTACTTCCCTTTTAATGTGGAATTAATTCCCACTTCCAACTAAAAAGAACTAAAGCAAAAGTCAAGTACCTTGTATTGTTCAATCTTAATAGTAAAAAGGAAAACAGCGCTGTCTCTTACCCAATTAAAATAAGGAGAAGTAGCCTAGAACGCTTCTTTACAGGGGTCAGTTTAAAAAAATTGGACATTATATCCATTTTTAGCAGATTAGATATAATCTCCGTATGCTTTTTGGAAACAGGGGTAATGTTCGTTTTAAGATAAATAATTGATGCAAATTTTGGTGCCCAAAAAAATTAGTTCCAATTCCAGTGCTACAAACTTCGAAATCTAACATACTTATTTCAGCGCATATCAGATATAAATTTGATTCTTTATAAATTTTTGAGCTTTTTCTGATTGAAACTTTTGAGCAACTATTAAAAAAAATCTGTTTTTGAAGACACTGGATTCAGCGTACCCAATTCATTGATTTATTATTTTGAAGAATAGGTTTGTTTAATAATTTTTAACGTCAATATTCCCCTAATGGACAACTGTGTGAGGTCTCCGCTTAATAGCGCCTATAACATTGACTTTATTTAGTCCAACACTGCACAGAGAGCATAACATGTTTTTTTATCTTATGATAGCGATACCATATTCATCACAGCCAGCTTACAAATTGCATAGAACATAATAAATCCACCTCCTATTTCTATGTAGAATTTATTTTGCCCCTGAAAAAAAAAGATAAGAGTTGAGAAATTTAAAACGAAAAGTTGTGTAGTGTGTTTATTTTAATTTTTTTTTGTTGGTCAGGAACCTAAGCTTAGTTATGTTGTCACTAATACCTTCTTATCTAGGTAACATATTGCAAACTGTAAACTTTGAAGTTTATACCCTTTCAACATTTCCCATTTTTCGAAACAGGGAAACGAAAATTTACAGATAAATAATTTAGGATAAATCTTTTTGTGGGCGTTTCGAGGGATTTTGGTTTTGGGATGGAGACTTTTGTTAGTAGTTTCATAAAAAGTTGATCTATATTTTTGTAAGAACAATTTAAAAAATATTATAGGCATTCTTAAGCGAGCTATGCTTATCTTTTAACGTTTAACAAAAAGGGGCCTCTAAGATCCTGTTAATTTTTACTCTGGAACTATCAAACCTTGTTTTGAGCTCGCTCAATACACAGCCCAAAATTTGGTCGAAAATGTATTGTGTTTTCTGTTTTATTTATTTAAAATATTAATTATTATTTAGCATTTGAATTTATTTTGTAAACCAAACTATTAGGCACTCTAAGTTACTTATTGCCTACCTATATCAAATGCAGCTCTTTTTAGTTAAAAAAAAAAACACTAATTTTTGGAGCCCAATAACTTTTTAACTATAAGATGTAAAGAAAATTTGGTTGTAAACATTATTGCAGAGAATTATATAAGCCATTTTTTTACTTAAATTATTTTTTGATAAGACAAATAATCTCTGAGATATACACAAAACAACGAAAATGAACATGTTGCACATTCTTGCCGCTAGAGCTCGTCTCATCAATTCACTACACCTCTCTTAACAAGTATGCTGTTTATGCCAAACTGTTAAATTTTTATTTTGATGTGAAGACTTATTTTTTCCTTCGTTAACTGGGGTCAAAAACGACAAATAAAAATAAATTTTCGATTTCGTTTTGACATATTGGGTTTCGTCAAAGTTACTTAGTCAATTAGTAAAGAATATTGCTGAGCCTTCTAAAATTGGAACTGATTGAAGAGTGGACGAAATCCCGCAAACTTTAGCGACGAAAAGGTGGAGCGCATAATAAACACGCTTTTCCACCCATACTGTCAGGCCACCCGACACAATTTCTATCCAACGACAGGAAATACCATCAAAACAAAACTCTGACGGAATATCAATAGAAGTGCTCAAAATGGCTGCCCAAACACGTCCAAAAGGAGAATGGGCATTTTTGGGCGTTAGCGGCCATTGATGAAATTAGTGTCAAATGAAAGGTATGCTACTCAGGAACAACTTTCACTATGGACGTTACATTGCATTTCATTTAGAAAAGAAGATATTTCAATGTTTATATAATGCAATTGCATTGAGCAATATTGCATAGTGATTATATTTTTAGTGGTTGTAATGCTTTATTCTAACTTCATTACGTCTACTGATACTGTATTAGTGTGTTTAACGGGGTTTTAGAATATCCCAAGGACGCATTACGGGCTTAAACAGACCCAGTACCTACGTATTCAACAACTTTGTAATTTTTTTAAACATATTTTTTACTCAGGATTTTTGAATATTGTGAGGATTGTAATATTATAGTTTTATGGTAAATGTTGTTATTAATGATGTTATATGGCAATTTTTATATACAAAATATTCTTGAGACTGTCTAGATTTCTTGTTCCACTTTCTTTTTCTATTTTTGAATTGGTCAGAGGCCAGAAACTTAGTAAAACTTTATTAAGGTCATAGAACAAAAATGCATTTTTTTCGGTTTTGAAGTACACCACAGTGAAAAAATTTCTGCACTCTGATTGTAGGACTAAAACACATCCAAAAATAACAAAACCATTCTTGGCCGCTCACGCCCATTTTTCATACAAATTTGCCCATTCTCCTTTCTGCTTAACATATACAACAGCTGCTTGGAAGAAGGGGTCTTCTCCAAAAGTAAGAAAACGCAACGTGTGGTGCTCATCAGCAAATGAAAAAGAGACCTATATTCCCGATCCGCGTACAGGGCTCTGGACCTTTGGCACCTCATATGGGGGAAATTTGATAAAAAATATCCAATCTAATTGGTGTAATTGGTCAGAAAAGGTCAAGTGGTCCCAGAAATTGGTCAGCCCTAGATAACTTTTAATCAAGGCTTAAACTTTCTAAAGGTCGCTCAAGGTCACGCGCGATTTTTGGCACCTCATTTAAGGGGAAATTTGCCAAAATTTTATACCATCCGAAAGATTTCTAGATCGTGATAAAAGGTCAACTATTTTCAGTAATTGGTCAGCCATAGATTTTTTTCTATGAATTTTTGAAGTTCGTTTCAAGGTCACAAAAAAAACTTTTGGCACCTCATTTGGGTCATTTTAAAAAAATAAAGTATGCAATTTGAAGGGCCTCTTCACGTTTGTAAAAGGTCAGCTAGTTTCAGTAATTGGTCAGTTATAGATACTTTTATACGATTTTTTAAAGTATTTTTTTTTTAAGGTCACGAACAGTTCATGACCTAGAAAAAAAAACTTAGAAAATATCGTATAAAAGAATCTAAAACTGACCAATTACTGAAACTAGCTGGCCTTTTATACAGATCACAGGGCCTTGCAGGTGGTATTAAATTTTTGCAAATTTCCCATAAATGAGGTGCCAAAAATCGCATTGACCTTGAAATTTTTAAAAATTCATTAAAAAATGTATACCTGACCAATTACTGAACAAGCTGACCTTTTATATAGATCTAGAGATCTTTCAGATGGTTCACTTTTTTGGTAATTTTCCCTAAGATGAGGTGTCAAAAATCGTTTTGACCATGAATTTTTTTTTAAATTCATTAAATATTCATATAAAAAAATCTATGGCTGACCAATTAGTGAAAATAGCTGACCTTTTACAACCGTGAAGAGGCCCTTCAAATTGTATACTTTATTTTTTAAAATAACCCAAATGCGGTGCCAAAAGTTTTTTTTGTGACCTTGAAACGAACTTCAAAAATTCATAGAAAAAAATCTATGGCTGACCAATTACTGAAAGTTGACCTTTTATCACGATCTAGAAATCCCTCGGATGGTATAAAATTTTGGCAAATTTCAAATTGAGGTGCCAAAAATCGCGAGTGACCTTGAGCGACCTTGAGAAAGTTTAAGCCTTGATTAAAAGTTATCCAGGGCTGACCAATTTCTGGGACCAGTTGATCAATTACTGACCAATTAAATGGGATATTTTTTTAATCAAATTTCCCTCATATGAGGTGCCAAAGGTCCAGAGCCCGCGTACAGACCTCTCCTTATGCTAAACACCACAGGGAAGCTCATGGAGAAAATGCTGAGACTGCGCCTAACCACTGCATTACAAACAGCAGAACATCAACAAAATAAGCATTATGGATTCAGAAAAGGCCGCTCTACGATTGGAGGAAATAGTGAAGGCCAACCAAATCAACTAACAGGGAGACCGCTACTCAAGACAGATCTTGGTGTTGGCAATTCTGGACATCAGAAACTCCTAAAATTCAGTCAGATAGAGTGACATGCTGAATGCGCTAGAGAATACTTTCAACATTCCAACGGACCTCCTGTGGATGGTGAAAGACTACCTCAAGGACCAGGAGCTGATCTATGAGACCGCAGAAGGCCGACAAAGAAAGCAAATCACTTTCGGTTATAGGGGCAACGGACACTGAAAACACGCGAAGGAAGCTTAAACAGGTCCTGCGACGAGTTTACTTCTGGATGGGTGAGTAAGGAATAAATTTGACCACAGAATAGACGGAAATAGAACTACTGATTTACAAGAGAATCTCGACTTTAAATAGACCTTCAAATCGACTCTGAAGTTTTTAGAAGCAAGGACGCAGTGAAGTATTAATGACTCTAGATCACAGCTCATTTTCTGTCCGCAGATGCACTCCGACAAGAGAAGTACTGGGCCCTTATTACGTAATACGATTATCGTTCAAAATACCGCGTTATCGTTAAAATGCGATTACGTTAAACGATGATCGTTAATGTAAAAACGATACTCGTATTCTTCTACGACTGGCTATTGGCTCTCGTATAGCTTTCGTTTTTATTTCAAAGCTATTAATATTTGTATTTCTGTGACTTCCACTGTATATTTTATCAAAATAAAACAATTAGGTATACGTTTAGTAAAACAATGAACAAAAATAAAATTTTATTAATATGTATGCCACTAACACAAAACTAAATAAATGAACATTCAGCCAGCAATGCAAGCGAAACCGAACTGATACAAGTTAATTTTGAAATTGAAGCTGATGCATTTTTAACTTCTTGTAATACGATTTTCTTCTTCTGTTGTATTTATTTTCACTATTTATTACATGTTAATTAACAAAACACTGAAACTATTGAATTTTACACTCAAAATTTATTCACTTTTTGACATTTCTTAGTACTGAAGACAGTGCTGGTGTTGTAAAAAGAAAAATCCCTTTCTGTGGGAATTTTTTGTTTAAAAATATTTTATCTTTAAGATTCAATACGATAAAATTACCGACGAAATTTTAAGTTTTTAAAGTTTTACTTTTGTCTAATCAAACTAAAAAATAATAATAAAAACAAACGGACTTCATTGTTAAATCACAAAAAAAAATAGCTAAAAGCTGAATGCTGATACTTTCACATCCATTTTTATTTGATACCTCAAGCTAAAGCTCAAAAGGTATTACTGAAAGTCCAATATTAATGACATTTAGCAAACAAATCTTAAAAAATCTAACAAGGAGTTCTCGTTTCCTGTTATAACTATAAGAACCATTACCTTTTGAGTCTCACAAATAATGCAAAATTGCAAAGTGAAAATAAAATTCGTTTTTTACCTTAAAAGAGATTTATAATCAATTAATCCTCAAAGCTTTTTTTTGTGAACAAAAATATGATTGTTATCCTCAAACCAAACAATTTGAAATACTAATGTTCACACAAGTAAAGATTTTAACTTTTTGGAACAAATTAAAGAAGGATTATAATTTGGTGAAAAGCTTTAAAAGGGAATTTTCTCGTTTATTGATGGGATTTTTTCGATAAATACGTTACAAGCACTTGCGTGAAGATAGATGTGGTTGAAAAAAATATTTAGTTTCGTTTTAGCTGGCAACATTTTCATGGGTCCATTATCGTTTTACATAATCGGGATATGTCGTGACTTTCGTTTTCGTTACTATCGTTTTTTTGCCGTTCGTTTCGTTTTACATAATAGGGGCCCTGGAAGCAGATGGAGCCTTATGTGTTGCCAGTTCTTACCGAATGGTGTCGCAACCAGTCGTCCTTGTATTAGCAGGAACTACTCCCATCGATCTGCTAGTGGCAGAAAGGAAGTACCTACGTATTCTATAAAAAGGTGGAAATCGGAATCGAAGCGGCAACCGATGAGGCGAAGGAGCTCTGGTAAGAGTTTTGGAGCTCAAAAATTAGAGAAAGATGGTCTTTGAGGCTGATCATAAACGTGGGTGATTGGAATGGATGGGAACACGTTGACGGTTACTACTATGTCACCCAGTTATTCACCGGACACGGATATTTCATGGACTTTCTCCACTAGATATATGGACTATCCAGCAGACGAAGTAGAATATACCGGATGGGAACCTAATCTGGAGCGAAGTATGAGCAGTAGGGTGTCCGTTATTTCCCAAAATCGTTTTTAAATTGCAGACACCCCCCAAATCAAAAGTTTATGCCCTACAAAAAAAAATTTTGCCCGAGGTTTACACGATTTACACGTGGCTCTAAGCCCATACTTTTCCCATTCAAATTTGTATGGGATTTTCGCTCTTTTCACGTTTTATTTTATTTTCTCTCAAATTACGGCAGCTTTCTAAATTTGTTTGTTGATTTTCGTTCTTTAGTCATCCCTTTAAAAGACCTTATTGAAAAATTTGCACCATGACGACAGCAACGATGAACACGGCTGTTGGGTTCGACTCGCTGCCTCGGCGTCATCTCGCTGAAATCTCGCCGTGGTCATCCAAACGTTGTAAACAGTGTCATGGTCATGTCATTGTGGTCGTCGCGATGTGTTCTCGCCCTGCCGGTTAACACTTGAATGTATGTCATGGTTTTCTCGCTATGTCCTCGCTCTAGACTCGCCATGACATTTACATGTGGTTTTTGGCATTGAGCGTATTTCGCCGTCATCTCGCCATTGTTCTTTTTTTTCAAAATTAAAATAATCAAGAACGTTAAAATAAGCTTAAAAGAAATTATATTGAAAGTGCTTCGAATGTGCTCATCACCCTAGCAGTACATCGAAAAATAATTATCCTATCTCTTAGGGAGACTCTTACCCGATTTTAAGCGTTTTCAATAAATATTTTAGGTTAGATTATTTGAAAATTTTATTTTGAAAAATAAAACTGGCGAGACTATAGCGAGACCAAAGCGAGATGACAGAAAAAAAATTCTCTTTACCAAAAACCACGTATAAATGTCGTGGTTAGACTATATAGCGACAAAACCACGACCCAGATCCCCCTGTAAACAGAGATGGCGAGACCACAGCGAGACGGACACGATGACCTTGACACTGTAGCCCACGTTTGTACCACCATTGTGGGACTTCATTGAGGAGATGCCGAGACAGCAAGTACTCATGAGCGAGCATTTCCCTACCCTTCCACAGCACCCCTGAAGTAATGCAATAAGTGGTCCCGGGGGATGGGGAAATGGGTCATAAACTGGGGGTTGAAGGGAGTTTGAAATCTCGTACGCCTTGTTGACAGATGAGTTAAACACACGCAAAAAAACTCTGCGGTGTGTAAATCATATTCTCTCTCCCCCCACCCCACAAAAAGGATGTCATTGCACTAGGTCTTGTCAACACCTGAAAAAAAAACTTTCTGAAAAATTAGTTGTAAAAGTTTCCTCAACCTCCGTGATCTGTCTTTGAGTTCTAGACACCCAAGTTCATAATCCACAAATCAAAACCTGTTATCACGCCTAAAATTTCAAGAACGAAAGCGTCAAAAAGCTTTAAAAAATCACTTCGATATTGTTTCGATACATTAGGAAAGCCCAATCAAAGCAATAACAAAATACTAGTACGGTATTAAATAATAGAAATGAACATAATACCCTGCATACTTATTGAAAAAGTCATCCATTATAAAACAAAACACTTATTTTCAAGACATTCAAATAAAAATGAAGATAAATCGAACTTTTAGCAGCCACCGTGTCATAAAACACCATTATCATTTTCTTATCTTTTTATTTTAATGCGATACACGCCTACAAACATCTTATATTTCTCTTGTTGTTTACCTTTTCCGGTATCAAGAGAAAAGTTCTGGAAAACACGATTCTTTTCACCCTTAAGGTCATTCAAACTCAAAAACATATAAAAACACTCATCATCGGGCATCTCTGCCAAATATCGATTTACTTACATTTAATTTTTATATCGATTGAAAGTGAATGGTAAATGGTAAAAGGTGAAGGGGCTGATGAAGAGGGTAAATAGGTGTCTTTAAAATACTTGGTAATTTGAAAAATGAGCTTATTCGAAAAGCAATTTGAAATTGGAAATATCCCAAATTGGAATCTATCAGAATCAGTTACAACAAACCTAAACTGTTTTCCGCTTGTTTCGAAATCCATTCTACCCACTTTTTTTTTTGTTGGAAATTGTCCATGGTGCTGATGAAAAGTCGATAAATAACAATAATCAGAGTGAAAGGCAACGCTGTACATTGTACATATGTGTTGGTGTAACACTATAAATCCTTTTGGGAGGTTGGGTTGAGCTCTCCATCTCCATCTGTGGGACCATAACATAGCTCGCGCTCCATTTCCGACCCTTGCTCTGTGTCGGTATCCATCATCACAGATATATCCTTTTTGAATCCTTGCTTGTTGGAATTGTTTGTTATATGGTGGCTGGTGCGAGTGATGTGTTTTGGGGCAATAACCTGATTTCTCCAATCCTGTCTGTTCCAGAGCAGAAAAACCACCACTACTGGCACTAACTATTCCATCCGCCATCGTCGCCGTCGTCGTCAGTCATGTTGTTCTGTTCGTCGTGCCCCCGTCTATGTATTATTATTAATTTTTTTTGTTTTCATCTTTTATTATATAATTTGTTTGCCATTCGAATAATGATATGTTGGCGTTGAAGTTGAAGCACATTCGGATGTGAACTCCAGGGTGTAAAAAGATTGTAGAAAAGGCGAACTCTCTGTGTCTCTATTATCATAAGACATTAACCTCATTCATTCACTCTTTGCTGTTTCGCTCAGTTGTTGCTATTATTATACTACTACGAATCTTCGCTAGCCTTTTTGTCGCATAAAAGATATTAATAGTTTAATCCACTACTAGGTTGTATGGACTTGCTGTTTCGGTGAATTGTTATATCCTCGGTAGGCTCAAAAGTAACGCAACAAATCCCATTTTTCAGCAGAGGCAACAGAACGTTAAATAAAACTTGGAATTTCCATTAGCCATTTTCGATTTTCAAAAAAAAAAAAATTTTTGTGCTGTATTGTGCTCAACTTGTGCTGCATTGTGCCGTGAATATTTTAAAGAAATTTGCAAATTTGCAAATTTGCAATTTTTTTTAAATTTTGCAATTTTGTAAAAAACTAAAGTTGTGCTGTTTTCTGCGCTATTTGTACTGCCATATTCCGAAGAGAAAACAAAAAAATTCGCATATTTGTAACTTTTGCGGCAAAAAAAAAAACAGTTTTGCGAAGCGTGAAATTAGCACCGCCATTTGCGATTTCCAAAAAAAATGAAGCTGTGCTGTATTGTGCTCAATTCGCAAATTTGCTAATTTTACGGATAAAATTTCATTCATTCATCGAAAATGGCGGTGCTAACTTCACGCTACAGCACTTCGCAAAGTTTAGTTTTGGCCATAATAGATGCAATTATGCGAATTTTTGTTTTTTTTCTTTTTGGTTCTTAGTAGCATTTTTTGAGCACAACATTTTTTGCAGACCATTTTTTTTACGAAATTTTGATATTTCGCAAAAATTTCATTCGTAAAATTTGCAAATTTGCGAATTCTTCAAAAATATTTACGGCACAAGCCAGCACAAGTTGAGCACAGAACAGCACAACTTTTTTTTTCGAGAATCAAAAATGCCGGTGCTAACTTCACACTAAAAAAAATGGGTACCCTCTAAAAACCAAACCCTTAGTACGATTTTTTTTAAATACGGCACAAGCCAGCACAAGTTGGGCACATTACAGCACAACCTTGTTTTTTTTTTTTGAAAATCCAAAATGGTGGTGCTAACTTCACGCACATACATAAACCTGGTTGCGGGGTTAAGCCTGGAGTTAACTATTCAAAATATGTGTTTCACTCATTTAACATCTTTATTTCTACCATATTTGGTGATTGTACAGATTAGCTAAAAAAGCCCAAAGACCCAGTACCTACCATCCATCACCCAGTATAAAAAAGGTAGACTTAGCGGTTTTCAATCTGGCAATGCTCTTTTCGGAGTTGGTCTTTTTGACAGCTGTCACTTGATTTATGCTCAGTTTGGTTTGCCATTTCATAATGAATAGACTTACTCCTGAGCAACGTTTGCAAATCGTGCTAATTTATTACCAACATAATGGTTCGGTTCGCGCGCTGTGATGAAAAATGAAGCTGGCCATAATGTTAAAGTCAATAGGGAACGCTTTAGAGCCATGATTAATGAGGATGTTGATGTTGACGACCTTTGGTTCCAACAAGACGGCGCTACATGCCATATAGCCTACGAAACAATCAACAACGCGTTTTTGCTTACATACATGAAAAATGTGGTCGAAAATTAGGCCTCTCGGCTGGAATTTATTCGAGCCAGCCGCGGTGACCACTTGCCCGAAATCATTTTTAAAACGTAGTGGCGAACCCCTATCTTTATGATAAAGCTAAATTCTTGGCCATAACATTAAATTATATGCGTTTTATTTCTTCTTGAAAACCACACGCCTAAAAAAACACCCTTTATAAAGACGGTCAAGAAACATAAGGCCGTCGCCGGATCTGATGGCTTAACAGCTGAGTTCTTCGAGCATGGAGGAGATTTGTTGAAAGGGTGCATGCATCAACTCCTTAACCAAGTTTGGGTCTTAGCTGTATTGATGTCCATTCGCTGTAGGTGACCCAGCCATTTCAGTTGTTGGTTGTCACTTTTGTGGCTAGGTTGGTGGTGCTGTACAGCCCGTAATGTTCGTTGTTGTTTCTTCTTCTCCATTCCGCAGATCAGACGAGACCAAAAATCACTCGGAGAATTTTCCTCTCAAAACAGCATAAGGCGTTCTAATGCACTGTTGATAGTATCCATGTCCATTCCTCTGCACCATGCATCAGGACCGCGATGATAAGCGTCTTATACAGGGACAGTTTAGTTGCTCGCGAGAGGGCTTTGCTTCTCAATTGCCTTCTTAGCCCAAAGAAACAGTGATTGGCAAGAGTAATTCTTCGTTTGATCTCAGCAGTGGTATCGTTCGCTGAGTTTATAGCGGATCCTAGGTAGACAAAGTCTCTGACCACCTCAAAATTATAGCTGTCTATAGTGACGTTCTGTCCGAGACGTCGGTGTTGGGTGTCCTTTCTTGTTGACAGCATATATTTCGTTTTGCTTTCATTCACCGTTAAACCCATCTTCTTGGCTTCCTTCTCAATACTCACAAAAGCACCACTGACATCACGCTTTGTTCGTCCGATTATGTCAATATCGTCAGCGTAAGCGAGTAATTGGACAGGCTTTTGAAAGATTGTGCCTCTAGTGTTGACGTGAGAGTTTTGCACTATTCTTTCAAGAACGATATTGAAGAAGTCGTATGACAGCGCGTCGCCTTCCCTAAAACCTTTTTTGACATCAAAGGTTTCGGTGAGGTCTTTGTCGACCTTGATGGAGCAGCGTGCATTCTCCATTGTCATCCTGCACAAACAGACGAGTTTGGCAGGGATGCCAAAATTAGACATTGCTTTATATAGCTCGTCTCTATAGATGCTGTCATGCGCGGCCTTGAAATCGATGAAAAGATGGTTGGTATCGATTTGAAACTCCTGGGTTTTTTCCAAGATCTGCCGTAGTGCGAATATTTATTTAATGGTGATGTTAAGAAGACTGATGCCTCTGTAGTTGGTGCAGTGCAGAGGATCGCCTTTCTTTCCACCATATTTCCTCGGACCATATTTTGCAGATGAGCTGGTGCATACTCCTAACCAATTCATCGCCAGCCGCTTTGAATAGCTCAGCTGCAAGACCATCAGCTCCAGCAGCTTTATTGGGCTTAAGTTTAGATATAGCTATTTTTACTTCGTCGAGATCGGGTGGACGGAATTGTTGGCCTACGTGCGTCGGTCGTCCAGGTTGAATGGTGCAATCTGCATGGTAGCGTAATTTGGTTCGTCCTCGCCGTTATACAATTTGCAGAAATTATTTTTCCATATCCTCATCACCGACTGAAATTCTACCACGATGTTCCCCTGATCGTCCTTGCAGGCTTCGGTTCGGGCCTTGTAACCCTGGGATGTTCTTTTTACTTTTTGGTAAAACTTCCGAACTTCATTTCTGCAATGGCATCCCTCTATTTCCTCGATCGCACGCTTCTCATGCTCTTTCTTTTTCCTTCTTAGAAGCTTGTGTTCCTCTCTCCTCTTCTGTTCGTAGAGCTCGCGAGCAGCACTGGTCCTTCGATGCAGCGCCGCTTTGTATGGCTGTTGTTTGGTTGCACGTAATTGCCGGCATTCTTCGTCGAACCAGGGGCTTAGCTGTGGTGGTCGTGCGAGGCCAAGCACATGAGAGCAGCATCATCTCACTCGGATCTCCGTGGATCCATGGCGTTTCCCAGGATTAAGGTAGGTAGGTATGAGGAAGGTGGGTGATTGAGGAGAGTTTAGGTGTGGGATGGCTCCCTAACCCATCCTGAATTCTGAATGAATTTCAAGATATTCTTTAGTGGCAAGGAAGTGATGTCGCCCATTTCGTCGAACAAATATTCTCCGAGGGCTTCTTTTCTAGTTCTAGCTTAGCTGGGGCATTCACAAAGAAAATGGGATGAGCCCTCCTCAGCCTCTTCATCTTGACACCCTCTACATAAGTCCGATGGGCTGATGCCCATTCTCCTCATGTGGGTTGAGTTTTGGCCCGTTAGTACTCCAACTAGGAGCTATGATTGAGGTCTGCTTATCTAAAGTAAATATTCAGTTCCTTTCTTCGAAATATTCGGCCATAAATTTCTTAAAACCCGACAAATGTCAATTGATGACCATCTGAGGTCTTCAGCTTCGAGGAAATTCTGGTGAATTTTATTTTTTGCCTGCTCCAGTAGCACAAGTATAGAGGATTCGACCTGGCTTGGATCAAGAGATGATCCGTTTTTGGCCAGTTCATCTGCCATTTCATTTCCCATAAAATCACAATGTCCTGGGACCCTTTTTAGGGTAACAGTGTTCGTTGCGCCTAGAGATCTAAGCTCAATCCGACAACGATCCACCAGTTTGGACTTTACAGTGATTAAAGAAATGGCCTTAATTGCCGCCTGGCTGTCTATGAAGATGTCGATATTACTATTGACTACTTCATAAGAGATTAGATATTTCGCGGCTTTGCAAACTGCAAGCACCTCCGCTTGGAACAGACTGCAAAAGCTTGGAAGATTTATTGATATGTTGATAGGTGGGTTTTCCGAGTAGATACCTGACCCTACACCTTCGTTTGTTTTGGATCCGTCAGTAAACTTCGAAACATGATTAGCATTAATGACCCTGTTGCATTCCAGAATTCCCTCGTTACGTTTTCTATCATCGCCACTGGGTTAAAATCTATGTTCGGTGTTACGTAGTCTGTTTGAACGTCTATGTCCGTAAAGTTCATTATGATTCTATGATGGTAGTGGCCTCTTTTCCAGTTATTACACCTTTTAAGCCTTACAACACTTTTGGCCGCCACCTCTTTCTTTATCAGAGAGAATCGGGATGGTTCCCAAAGCTTTTTTTGTGCTGATACAAGCTATTCTTTGGATTCTTGTCATGGCTTTAAGTTTGGTTTCCTTATTTCAGGCTGTCCACCATACCATGCATGGGTACGTAAGATTTGGCCTTATTATGGCTGTGTACATCCAATGAATGATTCTGGGGCTGGGACTCCATCTTTTTCCAAAAATTCTCCTGCAAGTAGAGAATGCTATTTGACTTTTTTCATCCTTTCTTTAATATTTCCTTCCAGTGGAGTTTACGATCAAGATATTTGGCAGTACGCGAGGAATTTCTTAAAAGGTTGGCGGGTTTATGTTCGAAATATTATGTTTCCTCGTAAACAACTCTAGTTCTGTCTTTAGTAGGTTAACGTTAAATCCGTGGCTGCTGGCCCAACTACTGAACTTTTCAAGGGCCGTTTGTGGGAACTCGCAGAGAGTGGAGCAAATTTTCCCGAGGCCATTAACACGATGTCGTTGGCATATGCAACGCACCATGATAGCACTGAGATTAAGTATTACCAAAATCAGCTTGACAACAACAAGCCAAAGCCGAAGAGATAAGACTCCAATCTGTGGAGTACCACTACACGTTCTAACTTTTAACTTGCTATCACCCATTTCCACATTAATAAATCTCGTTTGGACGTTCTGCTATATCTGACGCCCCTCGATATTTTTAGCAAACAGGTGGCTGCAAATACAGCCATACGCCTACAAGCTTCCTCACAATAGACCAACAATAATATTGGACATTCCATCATTCTGAATTTATTCGGATCACTACCTAGTCACATTGACTACACCATCCCCAAACCACAATTCGCTTCAAACTTTCAAGTCACCATTCCTTCTAGAACCCTATGGGAGGATATGGCTTTCTTGGATGATGAATCGGTCCATGTCTACACAGACGGATCGAAAACTGATGAAGGTGTGGGTGGCGGTGTATACTCTGAAAGACTAAAATTAAGTCTGTCATTCCGTCTTCCTAATCATTGTAGCGTGTTCAAGGCGGAACTTAAAAAGAAAGAAAACGTGATATCAACTACAAATATCCACATCTTCTCGGATAGTCAAAAGCAGCTATCAAATCCCTGAAATCGGTTAGAGAGAACAAACTTTTGGTGGAACAATATCACCACTTGTTTGGCAACAAAACAAATCTGGCCAGTAATGGACTTAAAGCGATCTAAGTGTTTGATATCTCTAAGTAGATTGCACATTAGCTCCATGATTGGTGTTATAACCGGACACTGTCTTATAGGCAAGCACGCAACGCAACTTGGCGTATTCTCTAACGATTTTTAGAATCGATTCCTTACCTTCTATGCACGTGTCCTGCCTTATCTCATAGACGAAGACTTCACCTTGGTGATTTTTACTTCAATGAACCTAGTGATCTATTAAACATAGATGTGTTACGCTTCATAAGAAACTCCCAATGTTTCACCGAGTAAGGAAAATGGTTTCCTAGATTCATGTGTTGTCACAAGGGACCAACTAATGGTCTAAGTGTGTCAGTCAGTCTTCACGACTGGCAGCCACTGCAACCTAATCTAACCTAAGTCTCGCTTGGAGCATGGAGTAAATCCACTTTGTCAGTATCAGCCCAATGCTGATAGAGTTAAGGGTTTGTCGAAGTGCTTACTTACTTACTTACTTACTTAAGGTGGCGCTACAGTCCGGGGTGGACCAGGGCCTCAACCAACAAGCTTCTTCCAGCCGGCTCGGTTTCTAGCTAGCTGTCTCCAGTTTCGCACGCCAAGTTGGTTGAGGTCCTCTTCCACTTGCGTGCGCCACCTTTTACGCTGTCCACCTCTACTGCGTTGTCCCACGGGGTTGGATTCAAAGACTTTCCGGGCCGGAGCATTGGTGTCCATTCGCTCTAGATGACCCAGCCATCTCAGTCGTTGGCTTTTCACTTTTGTGGCTAGGTCGGTGTCGCTGTACAGCCCATACAGTTCGTTGTTGTATCTTCTTCTCCATTCCCCATCTATGCAGACGGGACCAAAAATCACCCGGAGAATTTTCCTCTCAAAACAGCCTAACGCGTTCTCATCCACTGTTAGCAGTGTCCATGCCTCTGCACCATACATCAGGACCGGGATGATAAGCGTCTTATACAGGGACAGTTTAGTTGCTCGAGAGAGGGCTTTGCTTCTCAATTGCCTTCTTAGCCCAAAGAAACAGCGATTGTCAAGAGTAATTCTTCGTTTGATCTCAGCGCTGGTGTCGTTCGCTGAGTTTATAGCGGATCCTAGGTAGACAAAGTCTCTGACTACCTCAAAATTATAGCTGTCTATAGTGACGTTCTGTCCGAGACGTCGGTGTTGGGTGTCCTTTCTTGTGGACAGCATATATTTTGTTTTGCTTTCATTCACCGTTAAACCCATCTTCTTGGCTTCCTTCTCAATGCTCACAAAAGCACCACTGACATCACGCTTTGTTCGTCCGATTATGTCAATGTCGTCAGCGTAAGCGAGTAATTGGACGGACTTTTGAAAGATTGTGCCTCTGGTGTTGACGTGAGAGTTTTGCACTATTCTTTCAAGAACGATGTTGAAGAAGTCGCATGACAGCGCGTCGCCTTGCCTAAAACCTTTTTTGACATCAAAGGTGTCGGTGAGGTCTTTGCCGACCTTGATGGAGCAGCGTGCATTCTCCATCGTCATCCTGCACAAACGGACGAGTTTGGCAGGGATGCCAAAACTAGACATTGCTCTATATAGCTCGTCTCTATAGATGCTGTCATACGCGGCCTTGAAATCGATAAAAAGGTGGTGGGTATCGATTTGGAACTCCTGGGTTTTCTCCAAGATCTGCCGTAGTGCGAATATTTGGTCGATGGTGGACTTCCCTGGCCTAAAGCCACACTGATATGGACCTATCAGGTTGTTGACGAATGGCTTCAGGCGTTCACAAAGTACGGCAGAGAAGATCTTGTAGGCGATATTAAGAAGACTGATGCCTCTGTAGTTGGTGCAGTCCAGAGGATCGCCTTTCTTGAGGATCGGGCAAACAATACTGAGGTTCCATTCATCGGGCATGCTTTCTTCCGACCATATTTTACAGATGAGCTGGTGCATACTCCTAACCAATTCATCGCCAGCCGCTTTGAATAGCTCAGCCGCAAGGCCATCAGCTCCAGCAGCTTTATTGGACTTAAGTTTAGATATGGCTATCCTCACTTCGTCAAGATCGGGTGGACGGAATTGTTGGCCTACGTCGTCCAGGTTGAATGGTGAAATTTGCATGGTAGCGGAATTCGGTTCGTCATCGCCGTTATACAATTTGCAGAAATGATTTTTCCATATCCTCAGCACCGACTGCGATTCCACCACGATGTTCCCCTGATCGTCCTTGCAGGCTTCGGTTCGGGGTTTGTAACCTTGGGAGGTTCCTTTTACTTTTTGGTAAAACTTCCTAACTTCATTCCTGCAATGGCATCCCTCTATTTCCTCGATCGCTCGCGAGCAGCTCTGGTCCTTCTATGCAGCGCCGCTTTGTATGCCTGTTGTTTGGCTGCATGTACTTGCCGGCATTCCTCGTCGAACCAGGGGTTTCGCTGTGGTGGTCGTGCGAAGCCCAGCACGTCAGAGGCGGCATCTCTGATGCCTTCTGGCAGTTTTTCCACTGGTTCTCGATGTTTGCAGTTGGCGGCAAAGGACTAGTTAAGAGGGCGCGAGAGACTCGATCGGAAAAGGACCTGGCGATTTCTTGCGACCGTAGCCGTCCGACGTTGAACTTCCTGACAGTATTTCCCTGTTTTGGCTTTGGTCTGGATATCCGTAGCATTACCTTTGCTACAACGAGGTAGTGGTCCGAGTCAACGTTGGCTCCTCGGAACGTTCGGACATCCTTGATACTGGAGGAGTGCCTTGCGTCGATCGCAATGTGGTCAATTTGGTTGGCGGTTGATTGACCAGGAATTCGCCATGTCCCCTTATGAATATCGAGATGCGGGAACTGCGTACTAGCTACCACAACGTTTCGCCCCGCAGCAAAGTCGATTAGCCTGAGTCCGTTATCGGAGGTGGTGTCGTGCAGGCTGTATCTTCCGATTGTGCCACCAAAGACGTCTTCTCTTCCTAGTTTGGCATTAAAATCACCCAAGACAATTTTAATGTCATAGCTAGGGCATTGCTCATATGTCTTGTCCAGGAGCTCGTAGAACTCGTCCTTGGTGTCGTCATCTTTCTCCTCTGTGGGGGCATGCGCGCATATCAGGCTGATGTTGGCGAATTTAGCCTTGATGCGAATTGTCGTGAGGCGCTCGTTCACATAATTGAAACTCAAGACCTCTTGCCTCAGTCTGCCTCTAACAACAAATCCACATCCAAAAAGACGCTGCCCTTGTGGTCGGTAACAGTCACCGTAGTATACATCGCAGTCTTTCAGTTTTCTTTTGCCCGGCCCATCCCATCGCACTTCTTGGATGGCGGTGATGTCTGCTTTGTAGCAGTCTAGGGCCTCCGCTAAATGTTCGGCTGCACGTGGTCTATAGAGAGACAGAACATTCCACGTGCAGATCCGAAGTTCGTTGTCCTTATTTCGTTTGCTAGGTTCGTCAACAGTAAATCCGTCCGTATCCCAGGCTTGTTGATGCTTCGCAACTAAAAATAGCTTTACGTGGCCGGGAAGTCACCCCGACGGCACGACCCCCAACCTGGAGGACCAGACCCTATATATATAACTCCAAGGGCGGGGAGCCGGATTAACCGCTCCTTATAGGCCTGAGCTCCGAATATGTCGTAGTAGCCCGTATAAGGTGTTCACTAAGTAGTTCAGCCTAACTGGAACTGTAGACGCCACCGTTGTTTCCATCTTGAGAATTCTTCCGCTGCCGCCTGGATGAAGGAGAAGTGCCTTAGTGGGAACACTCCTCCCCCCCTCTCTCGTTTGCTGCCCCCTAAAACCGTCCACAGAGATTGGAACCCCATCTTCAGTTAAAGGTACTAGGCACCCGATGTTCACCGCGGGGAGGTGAGAGTAGGAGTTGATAGACAGAGGTTCGCTTTGAAACAAAGCTTGTGGACGCTTGTGTCCTCTTGAATGCACATGTCTACCCTTTGTCGAAGTGCACTGTTGTCAACATTATTAAAGGCCCCTTCTATGTCGGGGAATGCAACCATTGCAAATTCCTTGAAGTGGATTGATTTTTCGATTATGCCAATAAAACGCTGTCAAAACAGACTTGACCTTCATGTATGCATGCTGGGCCTGTGAGAGCACGCCATCATTAAGTTTTAGGAGAATATTAGTTTCAATTAAACTTTCTAAAGTCTTGAGAAGAAAAGAGGAGGGGCTTACAGGCATGAAATCTTTTGGTTCGGTATGGGTGGGTTTGCTAGCTTTCGGAATGAAGATCACGTTGACTTCTCTTCAACTAGGGGGAATGTAGATGACGTAAAGACAATCCATGAAAATGTCTACTAGCATTGGAAGACTATATCGTATATATGTATGTATATGTCGAGCCTTGGAGTATGATTGGACAAATCGACCATAGGTCAAATATTCACTCTCAGGCAAATCTTGGAAAAGACCAACGAATTTCGAAAGTCGAGGCTCACCATCTATTTATCGACTTCAAAGCCACATATGATATAGCACTAATCGTCAGGAGCACTATATGGCGTTGGCTGAACTTGGGGGAAAATACGCGACTAGGGAAAAGCTCCTCTGAAACTATTCGTAACATGCACAGAGCTTCGCCCAGGACATGCTCGAAGAATTTAGTTAGCAAACCGGAGCTTCTTGGGTTTAGCGCAACAGGTGGTTCGAAAGACGAAGTGCACGCTCTATGAAACCCTGCTTTATGGTGCCGAGAGTTAGACGATAAGCAAACAGGGAGAGCATGGTGCTGGGCTCCTTTGAAACAAAATTCTTCAACGGATGTTTTGTCCTGTGACCGAGAAAGGCGAATAGAGAGGATGCAACCGTGAACTCTATAAACTGTATCAAGATGTGGATGTAGTCCAGAAAATCAAAACACGTTGACTACATTGGCTCGGCCACATGGAGCGAATGGACAATAATGTCCAAGCCTAGTCTACAGATTCGAGAAAACGAAGAAGACAGAATATCCCCGGCTTTAAAACCAAGCCATCGTGGATGCCAGAAAGCTTGGTCTAGAATCTAGATGACTAGAAACAAGGTGCTCAGCATAATAGAAAGAGGAAGGCTGCCGTGTCTCAGCCTGTGACTCTTCATGGATTTGCAACAACAATTCCTAAAGAGTTATGAGTAGTTTCGCATTTTAAACGTTACAATTAGGCTTTAGAACCTTGGCACCTCATAAATGAGATGTTGGCAAAAAAAGTATACCATCTAATTGGTCAGAAAAGGTCATTTTGTCTTAGAAATTGGTGAGCCCTATAAAAAATTTGTAATCAAGGCATAAAGTTTCTCAAGGTTGCAAGTTCACGTGCGATTTTTGGCACCTCATTTGTATATTCGCAAAAAATGTATACCATCTGAAATGATACTCAATTGCCATAAAAGGTCAACAAGCTTCAGTAATTGGTTAGCTATGGATTTTTTAGAAGACATTTTTTTTAAGTGACCCAAATGAGGTGCGAAATTTTCATAAAAACTAAGGGCGGTATTCACCGACGGCTCATAACTTATGAGGCTCATAAACCTATTCACCAAGCAATAATAGTGAATATTTATGAGCGCTCATAAGACTTATGAGTGGTCCTGACCACTCATAAAGTTAAGAGCGCTCTCTCCGAAAACTAATTCGAAAACCTTCGAAGTAACCCTTCAAGAAAATTCAGACTCATTTTGTCGGTACTTTTTGGATCCTTACAAAAATGAGTCTCGCACGCACACATATTGTAAATCCTTTTGTCTTCAGGAATTTTATTTTTTGTTTCAATTTTTTAAGTTCTTTTTTGTAATTCACGCGGTAAAAATTTGAAAAAAAGAGGATAATAAAAGGTGTATATAATGAATCTCTTCCGGAAACTTTTTGCTTGAATCTGACAGTTTTGACAGTTTTCACACATTTATACTGTTCTGGGTCCCAATTCCGCAAGGGTGACTGATTTTCTGTGTACACATTCTATTCACACCCAAAACAAATGTAAATAAATTTGATTGATTGTGCATGCGTTATCTGTCAAAAACTTAAAACTCACTCTTGCCGAATCGCAAAAATCGATGCGTACACGAATTTCTGTGTACACAGAAAAAACTCACTCTTGTGGAATTGGGCCCCTGATGTAGTTTTTCTTAATTTAACACAGCTAATATAAACCAACGTTTGACGTCTATCTCCCCTTCAAGCGAACGAGTCCATTTTGGATCCGCAAACGTAGTAGACAATGTACGAACGAAATAATTAGCAAAACCAAAAAGTAAAGTAAGAACATTTCCCTATATGAAACAAACTAAAACGTGCAATGATCTTCACCCCGAGACAAAACTAAGAAAATAAGTGGAAAGAAATTAAAATCACTGTAGTCACAAGGAATTTATTTATGTGCATGCAACACTAATTTTTTCAAGGATCCAAGAAGCACCGACAAAGTGCGGTCATTTTTGAAAACAGTTTGATTTCACAGTTTGGGGGAACCTGGGGAAGAGAGAGTTGTTCTCATTTTCGAACTTCGAAAAAGAGCTATGAGTGGTTGGTGAATAGCACAAATATAATTTGAGTTAGGAGCCTCATAAACTTAAGAGCCGTTTATGAGTGCTCGGTGAATACCGCCCTAAATCTATAACTGATGTATTATTAACATTAGTGGACCTTTAATCACGATTTATTCATACCCTCACAAATGAGGACCAAAAATCGTCCATGGCCTTGAGATGTTTTAAGCCTTCATAACAAGTTTTATAGGCCTGACTTGTTTGAAAGTTTTATATCTCATGGATACATTTATTTTACCGACCCCTTAACCTACCTTTAGGTATCTCAACTAAAAAATAGAACAAAAAAAAAAGAAGAATACTACATCAAGAGATAAAGAACAAAAAACAAAAGACATGGACAGAAAGTGCAAACATTCAAACTGACAACAAAGACGATGACAACCGTCCTTCCTTATACAACCAAACCACAAATGAACAAATGAGAAACAAATGGAATTGACGAGATAAGAATAAACAGAAATTGCAAGGATGTACATATTTTTGTGGACTTCTTGACTTCATATGACTTCTAGAGGTGCTTTAAACAAGTTTCCATTTTGCCACCATCATTATTTGGAATGAGGCTCGGGAAGTGATATTGACAATGACTGTGTTAACGTGGGGTGTTTATGTGAGTAAAGGCTAATGGAGTCTTAAAAAACCATTGCAGTTATTATGTGTTCGAAAGTTGTTTGCAATTTTTTCCGAGATTCTTTGACCTTGGATTATTATTTGTTCTTCCTGATGTGCATTACGAATATAATTTTTTAATAGAAAACCTTTTTTTTATGTTAATGTCATTTGAGGTTAATAAATGAATATTACATATGTAAGTAAATCCTTAAGGTAGGACACCTATTATTAAATACTAGAGTTTTATTAAAATTCCTACAATAAAGTGACAAATTACTGGATTAACCTGATTTAAGTCGCCATTTGTTCTATTCTATCATAAAATCTATATATTTTTGTTTTTCGTATAAAAATATTATATATACCTATAGAAGTAGTTAAATTGGGATTTCATAATTTTATTACGGATGTTAAGAAAGATTACGTATTTGCTTGTATTAAGTAGTAAAAAGACAGTGGGTGTGATACCTACAGTAATATCCGCTAACAAATTATTTTTTTTATCCCTCACATAAGCGCTCCTTGTCCTTAGTTTAAAAAATAAGCTGCTGACTCTCGAAACAATAAAAGGAGCACAACAAAAATGCCACAAAAATTCCATTCAATGGGATAAACTACACCATAATATCTCTTTCTACGCACATCGCACCGCTGAATCTCCACAAACACCTGATTACAAAAGTTACAACCCATGTAGACTTTACTATCAGTGTGGCAGCGATATTCTCATATTTATGTGCCCTTTCCCTTCTATCCATAGCAAGAGGCTTAAAATTCAGTTTTTGTTGCTAATTTCTCGAAAACAAGTGTTATAAAATGAAATTCGAACGAGTCAAGATGATGGTTTTTTAATGAGGAGATTTAATTGAAATCGTTCAAAGAACAACGAAGCTCCGAGGATTTCGAAACTTTATTTTTCGAAACTTTGTCATTCGATACTTTATCTTGCATAACTTTGGCTTCTTCGATTCGATCGTAAACATGAATTTTATTTTAAAGGAACCACTGAATACCGTGCTCTTTTGGAATTGCAATTAGAAGCTGAAGAATTTTATCAAACTTTCCAGAGGATTGTCGAAAACGGTAACGTTATTATTGCTACTTGTTACGACAATGGTGGTCCAATGGGTAAGGTCAATCTCGACCCCTCAAAGTGTTCTCTTGGTTTTGGTTCCAGTCTTTTACCTTGAAACAGTGTGTTGGTGTCGTAAAACTAATGGAACCGTCTTTGGGGTGAAAACTTCTTTAACGGCAAAACCAAGAAATGGTCCAAGCAAAAGGAAACTGACAACAAGTATTCCTTTTGCATGTTCATCTTGGATCCCATCTACTATTTCTTCGATGCTATCATGAACTAAAAGAAGGAAGAAATTCCAACCCTTTGGAAAAGCTTGTTGTAAACTTGAAGCTCGAAGACAAGGACAGTAACGGCAAACAAAAAACGTATAGAAATGTTGTACGAGGATCCACTGCTATTGCTATCAAAAACTGATCCAAATGGTCCACTTATGGTGTACATTTCCAAGAGGGGTACCCACCACCGATAAAGGTCGTTTTTGCGCTTTAGGTCGTGTTTTCTCTGATTAAGTTGCAACTGGTCAGAAGGCACGTATCATGGAACCCAACTACGTTCTCGACGAGAAGGAAGATTTGTACGAAAAGTCGTTATGCCATTGAAGGTGTTGGATCTGGAAACATTTTCGGTCTTGTTGGTGTTGATCAGTTCTTGGTTGAAACCGGAACTACTGATACTGGTACTGATAGTTTCGGTTTCTTTTTTATAAAAATTAATTTATAAAATAAAACCGGAACTATCAGTACCTGAAAGGATGCTTACAACATGAAGGTCATGAAATTCACGGTAGCACCTTTGTGCCTGTTGCTATAGAACCTAAGAACCCACCCGATTTACCAAAACTAATTGAAGGTCAGCCAAATCCGATCTTTTGCTACAATGTATCATTGAGGAATCTGGAGAGCACATCATTGATGGTGCCGGTGAATTGCACTTGAAAATTTTGTTTGAATGATCTTGAAGAATATCACGCTTGCATTTCCTGTTTGTCAAAATCTCCAAACAAACACAACCGTCTACTTATGAGGGCTGTTCCTATGCCTAATGGTCTCCCAGAAGATATTGATAGTGGTGAAGTCGGCTCAAGGGACGATTTCAAGGTTCGCGCTCGTTATTTGGCCGATAAATACGATTACGATATTCCTGAAGCTTGTAAGATTTGGCTTTTTGGCCCCGACGGTATAGGTCCAAACTTAATCATGGATTGCACCAAGTCTGTTCAATACCTGGACGAAATCAAGGATTCCTTTGTTGCTGATATTTTTTATTGCTTTTTCAAATTCATGATAAGAATGGAAAAAAGAATTTTGTTCAAGATTTCAAAGCCCAACTTAAATTTTCCGCGCCATCAGTAGTTGCTGAGATGTCGATGATCGAAGGCAAAACGGTCCTTTTCCATTCAAAAACCAATATTTCAGCCAGAAGTATTGGAATCAAGGTCGAGTCTCTCGCGCCCCATTTCAAATAGTCATTTGCCACCAACTGCAAGTATCGAGAACCAGTGGAAGAATTGCCAGGAAGCCATCAGAAATGCCCCTCTAACGTGCTGGGCCTCGCACGACCACCACAGCGAAACTTCTGGTTCGACGAAGAATGCCGACAACTAAATGCAGCCAAAAAACAGGCATACAAAGCGGCGCTGCATAGAAGGACCAGAGCGGCTCGCGAGCTCTACGAGCAGAAAAAAAGAGAGGAACACAAGCTGCTAAGAAGGAAAAAGAAAGAGCATGAGAAGTACGCGATCGGGAAATAGAGCGATGCCATTGTAGGAATGAAGTTTGGAAGTCTTACCAAAAAATAAAGAGAACCTCCATGGGTTACAAGGCCCGAACCGAAGCCTGCAAGGATTATCAGAAGAACATCGTGGTAATATCTATAAGTCGGTGCTGAGAATATGGAAAAATCATTTTTGTAAATTGTATAACGGCGATGACGAACTGAATTCCGCTACTATGCAGATTGCACCATTCAACCTTGACGACGCACGTAGGCCACCAATTCCGCCCACCCGATCTCGACGAAGTGAAGATAGCTGTATCTAAACTTTAGTCCAATAAAGTTGCTGCAACTGATGGCCTTGTGGCTGAGCTTTTCAAAGCGACTGGCGATGAATTGGTTAGGAGTATGCACGAGCTCATCTGCAAAATATAGTTGAAGGAAAGCATGCCCGATGAATGGAACCTCAGCATTGTTTGCCCGATCCTCAAGAAAGGCGATCCTCTGGACTGCAGCAACTACAGAGGCATAAGTCTTCTTAATAATGCCTACAAGATCTCTTCTGCCGTACTTGGTGAACGCCTGAAGCCATTCGTCAACAGCCTGATTGGTCCATATCAGTGTGGCTTCAGGCCAGGAAAGTCCACCATCGACCAAATATTCGCACTACGGCAGATATTGGAAAACTCAGGAGTTTCAAATCAATACCCACCACCTTTTCATCGGTTTTAAAGTCGCGTATGACAGCGTCTGTAGAGACGAGCTATATAGAGAAATGTCTAGTAGCGCAGTAGAGGTGGACAGCGTAAAAGATGGCGCACGCAAGTGGAAAAGGACCTCAACCAACTTGGCGTGAGAAGCTGGAGACAGCTAGCTAGAAACCGAGCCGGCTGGAAGAAGCTTGTTGGTTGAGGCCCTGGTCCACCCCTGACTGTAGCGCCACCATAAGTAAGTAAGTGTTGCAATCAAGGTCTACAAACAAATTATAGCTGAATAAGTGCATAAGTCAGAAAATTTCTGTTCAAGTCCGTACACAAACAAAAAAAACCAACGAAATATGTTCATATTTATATTCATACTCATATTCATGTTCGTATTCATATTCATATTCATATTCATATTCATATTCATATTCATATTCATATTCATATTCATATTCATATTCATATTCATATTCATATTCATATTCATATTCATATTCATATTCATATTCATATTCATATTCATATTCATATTCATATTCATATTCAAATTAATAAGGAATGCGAAATGTAAATTAATTTGGAAAAAAAATTGTCTTAAGATCTCAAAACTAGAGACTTAAACTTTTTTACGACTCCGATTTGATAAAGTTTTAAGAGTGATAGGTGTGGCCATTTGAAAAATCGCTAAAAATTTGGATTTTTTTTATCTCTTAATTTTTTTCACTAGTGTATTTACAATAATTTTAACTATAAATTATTCCAAACCCTCATTATATAAATTTTTTTCTGAAAATAACATTATCATTCGTTTTCTTTCTTTTCAGAAACTCTCATCACTCTTTTTCTTCCGTAAACTACAAATAACTTCAAATCGAATGTGAAACATTTTTGGAAAAAAAGTATTTTTTACCAAATAACGCATTTCTTCAAAAACATTCAACGAATATCATATAAAAATTGATATTGTTTTATTTTTATACAAAATGACGTAAGTACCACAATCAGTTAAATATTTCTATTCTTTTGATTAATTTTAGCTTTGGAAATATACAGCAGTATTAATGAAAAACTGGTATCCGCTCCCTAACACACGTGTTAACTGGCAGACGGATAGACAACTTGTCCGCTTGATAACTTTTCTTATTAAAAAAGATATGATATCTTTCCAGTATTTATCACTTCACCAAATTCACCACTTCATCAAATGATGGTGATTTGCTAATACATGTGTCACATGCATGAACTGCCTTACGAAGTGTATACTGGTAGTAGTAAACGGTGCTATCATACGCGTGCGTGTATGTGTTAAGAAGTTATCCGTTCATTATACGTGGAATCTGGCTAGCTAAAGTTATCCGTACGTTAACACACGTCACAGCTTATTAGGCATTTGTTTATAAGAATTACTAGTTAACAGATGTACAAACGCTAGCACGTTGTTATCCGCTGTTTATTAATATGGGGGATAATTTTTAGTCAAAAAAATATTGAAAAATACTAACCGCTTATCGCCGAGAGAAAAAAATAAATCTTATTTGGAGATTTTTATTTTGTTTTCTCCATTAAACAGCTCTGCTTTGGTTATCCATTGTTTAATACTCTTCAATCAAAGTTTAGCGGAAGTGCTGATCGTAATTGACTCTTTTTGGTTTTTGAGCTGACATCCGTCAATGAGGGTTGTGGTCAAAATCTCGCACATTAAAATCGCGCAAGTTGAAATACCATGTAACCGACGATGACGGCCCCAATAACGATAATTACGACTGCACGATGGCGTTAGTGGCGATTTCTTGGCGTCATCTTGTCGATTGTGTTTACACGTGGTTTTTTCTATTGTTGTCCCATGGCATTCGGCTCGCCATGGGCCTTTACACGTGGTTTTCTCATTTTAAGCCATGGTGTTCATATCTTCGGGGTCTTGCCGTATGCATTTAGGTATACGTACACGAGGTTTTCTCGCTTTTGGTCATAATTTCATCTCGTTATGGTCTTATTTGAAAAACTTGCTTAAAAGGATCTTTTATGGATAGCCAACAGTTTTCTTGAGCAATTGTACCTTGGCTGGCTAACGAACGGGTGCTCATCTGGATATTTACTCCTTATTTGGGGCCTCTGTACCACTCACGCAACTACATTGACCCACTTAGGGTATGTATGTTCAGGCGGCAGTAAGGTGCCAATTTTCATTGTCAGCATTGTCACCGTTGTCAGCAGCTTGAAAAATGTAACTAAAATGAAACTCTAATTGCTATAATAGTCGGACTTTGGCGAAACAAAAGCGAGACCAAAGCGAGACGATGATAAGACGTGCACAATGACAAAAACCACTTGTGAGTGTCACGACGTCACTTTAGCGAGACTATTACGAGAAATCCAGGATACAAGGATACAGGTAGCCGTGTCAAAGGGTACGGTGAGACAACAGCAAGTTAAAGACAATGACCATGAAATATTAAATCACGTTTGAAATTTTTAAAAACGGTTTTAGCTTACTGCAACATTTATGAAAAATTAATTTTGAAAAAAAAAAGAGTTTTGGCGAGACTAAAGCGAGACCAAAGCGAGATAATTGAAAAACATTATAAATGCAAAAAACCACGTGTAGACCAAAGCAAGACCATAGCGAGAAAAACGACACAGATAGCCATGTAAACAGGCACGGTGATACAAAAGGGAGATCGAAACAATGACCATGAAACATAAAACCATGTTTGGAATTTTTAACCACGTTTTTATCTTGTAACGTTTTTGAACAAAAAAAAAAGTTGAAAACAAGTTTTGGCGAGACTATAGCGAGACCAAAGCGAGATGATAGAAACACATAATAAATGCCAAACACCACGTGTAAATATCACTGAGTTCTGAATTATCTGAAATATTTCATGCACAGATTTTAGATCTACTTTTTCTTTGAGAGAAAATACAATTTTTGAAAATAAATCAACAGCTAAGAGTTATTCTGTTATTTTCGATCTCTGTTTTAAATCAAACCCTCTTATGCCATAAGTTGTTATCTAATGACAGCTTTAATATTATTAAAAGCCTTTTAAGTGCAATCTTTTAATTTAAATCTCAAGCATTTAAGTTTTGAAAGAAAAAACATTTTTAAACAACAATTTTGGAATTAAAATTCCTGTTTTCCTAGAATTGTGCCTAAATTTGGTAAATTTGATCCAACCGGTTGGTTATAAAAGCAGGTGCTACTACAGCTTACTAAACCTTCCTTTGGCCAATTATGGTATTATCATGGTCAGTTGCTTTTATTTTTTTTTTCAAAATTGCATTTCATAACTTGCCCTTATTCTAGGTTTTACCTTCGTATATAAGTGCAATGTGCATCGCAAGCAGATAGGAATGCATCTCATAATATGGGCAATAAAAAATGACATTCCTCTATATACACTGCATTGCCTTATAATAGTTGATATTAGACTTTTATCTATAGCTGCCATCCATTGTACAATTCAATTTAGGTATAAAAACAATTTTTATAACTCTACGATGATGTCTAGTTTGTGATTTGGATAATATGCATTTGACTATATAATATTTCTCGACGACTCTATAAGTGGCTGTCGGTGATGTGGTGGTTCATCAACTCCATCATCTCATTCGCTTAATCGTTTCTCATCGCCGCATTTGATTGTGATAATAAAAAAAATAATCGACGATGGAATGCACTTGCCAGGCAATGCAATGCGATGAGTATTATGATGTTGATGTTGACTGCGTTCACTCAATTAAGGCCGGCAAATTAGCATATATTAATCATATACCGGTGCGGTGGCGCGGCGCGGTGGCATGTGTGTCTCGTATACCCACTAACAAAATGAGTGTTCAAAATAAAAAAACAGGCAACAATCATCGCTAGAAAGATAGCTTATAAAAAAGTGCATATAATGCACTTTCAACGGATGAGTTTCACTGAATAATAAATTTGAAACGCTTCTTCAAAATACACCGAAGACAACAACAACAACAATAACATGAAGAGCAAGTAAAAACGATATGCTCGTTGGGTGTGCATATTATGCTTCTTTTTTTTTTGATTCCAAGGAAACAAAATAGTAACAAAATTGCTTAATAAGCTGTGCACTCGAATAATGCATTCAGAGGAAGGAAGTTTAGGAATTATTTTTGAGGGTTTTCAGAAAACTCACTTATGCGTGTATCTTATGACAGAAATTTTTCTAAGAACAATATGTTAATAGGTTTTAGCCATGGAAGGCTTTAAAGTAAATCGAATTTATTTTCAAAGTTTGGAAGCTAAATTCATTGAGTTTAAATAACATTGCATTTGCTTTGGAAATTCTCCATGCAATTCACTTTGTGTAATGAGTATCAAAACTGTTGGTAATACGAGAAAGCCAACAAAGACGGTCTCAACGATTTCTTCAGGCACTTTAACTGGTCAATATGCTTCCTCGATAGTGACACAGACTCTAGCGCAGATATGATTACAAATTTAGTTCTTTTCGCAACCAGGCAAAAGGATAAAATCTATCAAATCGTAATAAAACTCATGGTTTGATTCGAGCTGTAAAGAGGTTATCACAGAAGTAAGTTTCCGTTGTTATAAGGCCAACCCTACTGAGGAAAACCGGATCAAGTTCAAACAAACTAGAAAGACCTGTAACGGCCATATTCAAAGAACCAATTTTTGAATGGCCAACAATTTATCATCATCCTGTCCTGTAACCCCGGCTGAGGCATAGGGCGTCAACAAACGTCTCCATCCTTCATGGTCTGCTGCAAGGTACTTTAGTTGTGGCCACGTCTTTCTCTTTCGTATTTCTTCTGCAAAGACAGTTGATTTCCATGTTGTTCTTGGTCTTCCAACGTCCAGATCCGTACCACCGTTTGCAGAAACAATACTCCCAAGGTGGTAAAACTGCTCGACTTCTTCCACTGGCGTCTCTTGTATAGTAATACGCTGCTGTGTGGAGCGGCCTGTGAGCATTTTTTTTTGTCTTTTTGCTGTTTATTCTAAGGCCACTCGACTCTCCTTTCTCTTTCAGTGTTTTGGCACATCCCGTTCAGCCCCCTGATGTTATTTGCAAGTAGACATATGTCATCGGCATAGTCTTAATGGCTAATCCTTTCAAACGGTCTCCACTGAATGCCCTGTCGCTCAGCTGTACCAACACTGGCCGTCAATACGTCGTCCATCGCCAGCAGGAAAAGAATTGGCGATAAAACATGCCCTTGTCTCACACCCTGTTGCACTACGAAGGAGTCGGATAGCTGCCCATTGTGCAAAACAAAACACCTTGCGTTGTTGTAGGACTCTTTAATAATGGCAACAATTTTTGGTGGAATTCCTCTACCAAGCAACGATCTCCATATACATTCTCGGTTGACTCGATCTAAGGCATTCTCAAAATCCACGAATATGAGGTAAAGCGGTGATTGATATTCCATCGACTGCTCGAGGACGATGCGCAGGGTGTTGATATGGTCGACACACGATCGACCACTGCGGAAGCCAGTTTGATGCCTCTTGAGTGTAGAATCGATTCTATTCTTTATTTGCTCGAAAATGATGGCTGCCATTAGTTTTGGGAAAACAGACAAAACGGTGATACCACGCCAATTGTTGCAATTCTTAAGGGCACCTTTCTTTGGCAGATTAACAATCACATCATCCTTCCAGTCCTTGGGATAGCTTTCGGTTACCCAAAGCCTTGTATCAACGGATGTAAAATACTAGCCGCTGTTACAGGATCGGCTTTCAGGAATTCAGCTGGTATTCCGTCAAGTCCAGCTGCCTTGTTGTTTTTGAGGAGATTTATTGATGTATGGATCTCCGATTCTGAAGGGGGTTCGATGTCAATACCCCTATAGGGTATCTCGTTTAGTTGGGGCACTTCAGCACTCTGCTCAACTCAATCCTCATTTAGCAGGGCACAAAAATGGTCCTTCCATCTACGAAGCTGATCCTCAATTGATACCAAAAGTGTGCCATCCACATCCATTACAGGATGATTGGTGTTGCTTTTTTTCCCAATAATATCTTTGGCTATATTACAGTTTCCCGATATCTCCTCTTCTTGCAGCGTTTTCCGCATTATCTGCGAGTCCATCTGACCTCACCTTTTTGTCACGTTTCACACAGCGATAGACCATCTTATGTGCAATGCGGTACTCGCTTCGCAATTCAGCCTTTCGTTGAACATCTGCTTCGGCATTTATCTGCATTTTCAACGATTTGCGAATTTCGATTTTATCCCAAGTGTCTTGGGATATCCAAGCGTCTCTAACTCTTGTTCGCTTGGGTACAGTTTCGGATCCAGCCTCCATAAAAAAACTTTATTTCACCAAACATCTCATCAATTGTCAAATGTTGGATTCCGTTTAATGACGAGGCTCTGTCGTTAAGGGTGGTGACAAAGTTTCGATATAATGTTGGGGTCATTTAAAGCATTAATGAATTTTGAGCTCCTTGCTGCATCCTGCGCTGGTTTTTGTACGGCAGCTGTTCGTATAGTTTGAGACTCATCAGAACCAAATGGTGGTCGCTTCCCACAACGACATTTCTTATACTCCGGGCATGACAAATTGACTTTTCCTCCATCGCTGCTGAATCATGATATGATCAATTTGGTTTTCGGTTTGGCCATCCGCATGCACAGTCCCACCTATCACAAGACGATTCGCGTTACAAAAGTCGACAAGCAAGTTGCCATTTTCGTTCCGTGACCCCAAGCCATTTTTCCCCATCACGTGTTCCAGCCCGTAACTGTATTCACCGACTTGGGCATTGAGGTCTCCCATGACGACTATGATGTCGGCTCTCGGAACACTCCACCTTGGCTGTACAAGGATCGAACCACCCCGAGGACAAGTTTGTGCCCTGACGAACATCGCTGGGTTGCCTGCTTATCCCGGCATCCATTTTGTCCCCCTGCACGTTAGCGTTACCCGCCTGAAACTTCTAATCCATTTAGTTGTTTTGCAGATAATAGTACCCTTAGCTTTTCATATTCATTTCAAGATTTACTTCCTTGTTCTTCGGATGTTGAACTTAAATGGCAGAGTACGATAAGCTCATTAAATTCTTATCTTGACAGCATTGTCCAGTGGGGAATTAATGATCGTGTAGAATTTAATGCCTCAAGAACCCAGTGCTGTCTGCTGTCACTAAAACAAAACCCACCCCCAATGCCGCTATCCATGAGCGGAACTTGCATCGAAGAAAATGAACAACTTTCAGTTCTGGGTATATGCATCACAGATCACCTTCTGTGGAATGACCTCATATTCGAAGTCGCCAAGAGCGCTGCTTAGTGTCTAGGTTTTCTTCGACGATGTTAGTAATTTGTCTCCCCTTTTGAACTGGCTGTAATCTATAAAGCCCTCATCCGACCAAAGTTTGAGTATAGCTTCCACTTCTGGGAAGGTGTCCCTAAGACTCACTTGAATCTTTTAGATGAAATACAAAATAGATCCTTAAAATGGTGAAATAACCAGTTGCATTCCTCCCCTTAAAAAATTCAACCGTAATACTCGCGATTTAATGTCGTTTTTGTTTGGTTTTGTGTTCTGTCCCATTCCTATGGAATATGGCAAATTTCGAGTAGAAGGAGGGAAATCGGAGTAGAAAAAGAGTACTCGAAACGTCCAATCGAAAATGACATTAGTAATGCTCATCAGTTTACCCTTACGTTCTGTCAAGTATAGAGATTTTTTTTTAGTCGCACAGCAAGAATGTGGAATGCTTTACGAAGCTCTTTTTTCCCCTCCCATTTTGATATTCTGAGGTTCTCTTCCACTTGCACGCGCCACCTGTTACGCTATCCTCCTGTACTGTGCCGGCCGTCCCATGGCGGGGTTGGATTCAAAGACTTTCCGGGCCGGAGCTTTCCATTTCCCATCTATGCATATGGGACCAAAAATCACCCGGAAAATTTTCCCCTCAAAACAGCCTAAAGTGTTCTCATCCACCGTTTGCCTCTGCTTCCATTCATCAGGACCGGGTTGATAAGCGTCTAATAAAGGGGAACATTAGTTGCTCGAGGGAGGGCTTTGCTTCTCAATTGCCTTCTTAGCCCAAAGAAACAGCAATTGCCAAGAGTAATCCTTCGTTTGATCTCAGCACTGGTATCATTCGCTGATGAGCTTATGGCGGATCCTAGGTAGAAAAATTAAAGCTGTCTGTAGTGACGTTCTGTCCGAGACGTCGATGTTTGGTGTCTTTTCTTGTTGGTAGCATATATTTCGTTTTGCTTTCATCCACCGTTAACCCCATCTTCTTGGCTTCCTCCTCAATACTCACGAAAGCACCACTGACATCACGCTTTGTTCGTCCGATTATGTCAGTGTCGTCAGCGCAAGCGAATAATTGGACGGACTTTTGAAAGCCTCTAGTATTGACGTGAAAGTTTTGCACTATTCTTTCAAGAACGATGTTGAAGAATTGGCATGACAGCGCGTTGCCTTGCCTAAAACCTTTTTTGACATCAAAAGTGTCGGTGAGGTCTTTGTCTACCTTGATGGAGCAGCGTGCATTCTCCGTCGTCATCCTGCACAAAAGGACGAGTTTGGGAGGGATGCCAAAACTAGACATTGCTCTCTATAGCTCGTGTCTATAGATGCTGTCACACGCGACCTTAAAATCGATGAAATGGTGGTGGATATCGATTCGAAACTCCTGGTCTTTTTTCAAAGATCTGCCGTAGTGCGAATATTTGGTCGATGGTGAACTTCCCTGGCCTAAAGCCACACTGATATGGAACTCTCAGGTTGTTGACGAATGGCTTCAAGCGTTCACAAAGTACGGCAGAGAAGATCTTGTAGGTGATATTATGAAGACATGATGCCTCTGTAGTTGGTGCAGTCCAGAGGATCGCCTTTCTTGAGGATCGGGCAAACAATGCTGAGGCTCCATTGATCGGGCATGCTTTCCTCCGACCATATTTTGCAGATGAGCTGGTGCAGAGTCCTAATCAATTCATTGCCAGCCGTTTTGAATTGCTCAGCCGCAAGGCCATCAGCTGCAGCAGCTTTATTGGACTTAAGTTTAGATATAGCAATCTTCACTTCGTCGAGACCGGGTGGACGGAATTGTTGGCCTACTTTGCGTCGGTCGTCCTGGTTGAATGCTGCAATCGGCATGGTAGCGGAAATCGGTTCGTCATCGCCGTTAAACAATTTGCAGAAATGATTTCACCATATCCTCAGCACCGACGTCGATTCTACCACGATGTTCCCCTGCAGGCTTCGGTGCTGCCATGTAACCTTGGGAGGTTCTCTTTACTTTTTAGTAAAACTTCCGAACCGCCCAGGCACGATAGTTGGGCTCATCAGTTAGATGACTATCGTACCCTTCTAAGACGCAATTTTGTATCGATGTTTACCGACTAATATAAAAATCACAGCATTAAGATGCTATGAATTTTATTATTCTAAGGGAATTTGGGCGAAACGCAATCATGGAGTTGAGCTCACTTGAACTTTTAACTTTGAATTATATATTCGGTCACTCCACTTAAACAGAATAATTTCTTTTCAAATTTTCTTCATATTCAATTATTAAAACTTCCGAACTTCATTCCTGCAATGGCATCCCTCTATTTCCTCGATCGTGCGCTTCTCATGCTCCTTTCTCCTCTTCTGCTCGTAGAGCTCGCCATTAGCTCTGGCCCTACTATGCAGCGCCGCTTTGTATGCCTGTTGTTTGGCTTTATGTACTTGCCGGCATTCTTCTTCGAACCAGGGGTTTCGCTGTGGTGGTCGTGCGAGGCCCAGCACGTTAGAGGGGAATTTCTGATGGCTTCCTGGTAATTCTTCCACTGGTTCTCGATACTTGCAGTTGGCTGCATAGGACTATTTAAGAGGGTGCGAGAGACTCGATCGGAAAGAGATCTGGCAATTTCTTGCGACTGTAGCCTTCCGACGTCGAACTTTCTCACATTATTTCCTTGTTTTGGCTTTGGTCTGGATATCCGAAGCATTACCTTAAACTACAACGAGGTAGTGGTCCGATTCAACGTTGGCTCCTCGGAACGTTCGGACATCTTTGATACTGGAAGAGTGCAATGCGTCAATCTCAATATGGTCAATCTGGTTGGCGGTTGATTGACCAGGAATTTGCCACTCGCTACCACAACATTTTGCTACGCAGTTAAGACTATTAGCCTGAGTCCGTTATCGGAGGTGATGTCGTGCAGGCTATATCTTCCGATTGTGCCACCAAAGACGTCTTCTCCTCCTAGTTTGGCATTTAAGTCACCCAAGACAATTTTAATGTCATAGCTAGGTTAGGTACTTTTTGTATAAAAATATAACAAGTAGAAGTTCGTAATTTGCAATTTTGAAAATACGATTTTCCTTAAGATACCCACCCACCACTTAAATAAAATAAAAATGCAACTATTTTTTTTTCCTTCCAAAAAGATGTGGACAAACTTCAAAAATCCATCACCGCTAAGTTCAATAATGCTTCAACCTCCTCAATATCTTTTAATTGCATTTTCCACGCTACCTTTAAAATGTAATTCCAATTTTTAACAAAACTAAAATTCAAACTGTACTCAGACTGAGACCAAATCCTTTTGACCTAGATTTGTCATCATTTCCCTTGAATGACAAACAAAAAAAAAAAAAATAAAAATACGAAAAAATAACAAATTTAATAACCAAAACATAACAGGAAGCACTCCTCGCTTTTATAAGGAAACTACTGCTTTTAATTTCATTAAAACTACAGAAAATACAAAATTTTCCCAACCGCACCCTGCTCTGAAATGAAACAAAATGAATAAAGGAAAAGAAAAAAAAGTGTATCTGTATTACATAAACAAAATAATAATGAAGTCAACGCCCATTGGAGAACCCAAGAAGGAGCAAAAACACCCTTAAGACTTAAGGGAACGATTACACTCTGAAAAGTAAACTAACATCTAAAATGTATGCCTTTTGCCCCCCTACTCCTGCTCTCTGGAGGATCAACCTGTTTGTTTGTTTGTTTGGTTGATGCTTTGGTGCACATCACAACTAGTTTTCTGTTGGGTGAGGCAAAGAGATGTTTGTGTGGTTTTGTCAAAGTGTTTTGCTTTTAAGAATTAAGCTAAAAGCAGGTTGGTGTTACATTAAGCTTGTTTTTTAATATTTTAATGAAATGCTTGTTTGGGGTGTGCATCAGCTAAGTTTACATAATTTTGGCATAGTAAGTTGGAATAAAATAAATTAATTTTGACTTTGCGAAGCAAAATACAATCAAAATAAGACTCGTTTATATTTTCTGGGGTAAATATGATGGCCAACTTTTGAACAGAAATTCTAGGCAAGCAAAAGACATCTCAGATTACATTTTGAAATATCGAAGTTTTGGCGGGAGAAGAAGTGGAAATTATCGATTTAGCCTTAGATAGAAGTCTAACTACAAAAGATTTTTGTTTTCAATTTGTTTTAAACTAGCTGACCCGGTGAACTTCGTTCTGCTTAAAATTAACTTAATTATGTAGTAATGTCCCTTTCGGAAGCCGAGCCTCTCTATTGAATGAATAAAACTCATTTGGAATTAAATTGAATTCAATGCACAGGAAATGGATTTCACTGCAATACTTTGTGATAAAAAACGTTGTTTGTTTTATTGTCCTTTGCAAAAACATACAATGTAGACGGCTTTCCGACACGTCACGTACAGTTTTCCATCCGAAAAGTAATAAAATTCGCAATTAAAGCCACGAGCTTGCATCCATTGGCCTTGCGGTTTGTAGACTGTGTAATAATTTCGAATGCGAGTCTATAGCTTAAACTCAAACAGCAATTCACGTCTGTGAAGTTAGCAAGGCACCTTTCACCCACGCAAACGGGACCTTGACAGGAATTTGCAGTTTTTTTGCATCTTTTTTGCATTTCTATTCCCGATTTTTCAGGTCGCCAAATAAGGGTGTATAATTGAGTGACCTGCTGACTTCATAGTGAAGTTAGCAGGTCACAACGTGTATCTCAGGTACCAAGCATGCTAAGAACTTGCAATAAGGCTCCACATTTGCAGTTTTTTTTGCATTTCAACGAAAGGCTTTGTTCAAAATTTGAAGTCCTCAATTTAAAAATTTCCCAAATTTGACTTCAATATGAAGTAAATAGGTCACATCGTGTATCTGACGAACCAAGCATGATAGGAACTTGCAGTAAAGCTCCAAATTTGCAGTTTTTTTTTGTTTAAAGAATTCCATACTGACCTGCTAACTTCACTGTGAAGAAATTTTTTTCAAATTGAGGACTTCAAATTTTGAACCAAGCCCATCGTTGATATGCCAAAAAAACTGAAAATGTGTAGCCTTATTGCAAGTTCCTAGAATGCTTGGTTCAAGCAAACTGCAAATTTGGAGCCTTACTGCATGTTCCTAGCATGCTTGGTTCCTGACATACACGATGTGACTTGCTAACTTCACTGTGAAGTTAGCAGGTCAGTATGAAATTTTTTTCAAAAAAAGGACTTCAAAATGTTGACCTTGGCTTTTCTTGAAATGCAAAAAAACTGCAAATTTGGAGCCTTACTGCAAGTTCCTAGCATGCTTTGTTCGTGAGATACACGTTGTTATCTACTTACTTCATATTGAAGTCAAATTTGGGAAATTTTTAAATTGAGGACTTCAAATTTTGAACCAAGCCTATTGCGAAATGCAAAAAAACTGCAAATTTGGAGCCTTACTACAAGTTCCTAGCACGCTTGGTTCCTGAGATACACCATATGACCTGCTAACTTCACTGTGAAGTTAGCAGGTCACTCAATTACTCCCTTATTTGATTTGATGAAATGCAAAAAAAAAAACTGCAAATTCCTGTCAAGGTCCCATTTGCGTGGGTGAAAGTTGCCCTGCTAACTTCACAGACGTCTCCTCCTCATTCTTCGCAGCTATTATCGCGTGTTCATTCAGCCAATCGTGGTTCAAATAATTGCAACTGATGTTCGGGAACACTTTGCTAAGATTTCTTCCTTAAATGATGTGAATTCACAAAATTTCGGTGGCATGAAATCAGGCCTAATTCGGTAATTTCAAATTGTCAACAGTTGTTGTTTTGAGAAATCATCGGCTGATAGATCGTTTTGAAACTCACTTCGCATGTTTTTCGTCAACTGCCAGTATTGCTAGAAATACGATAGTTTCAGCCAAACGTTGAGATTATCTGCAGGCGTTGATCGCGGGATGACCGGTAAATTTGACGAAAATTGCCGGTCTGTGGTACCTATCATCGCTCTTCCAAAGCAGATCGCATTTTCCCGCAAATCTTTCATTGTTCGATCAAGAAGAACCGCCAATGCTCTCTTGTGTGCCATTTTGCATCAAACCGAGATGATAATTTTGAAAGCTTTCAACAAGTTCATCGTACACGTTCTTTTCTTTGGCTGGGAATTCAGCATTTGGACATTTTTGCGAACTGTTTCTATCGAAACGTCTCAATCAAAATCTTGCTTACGCTGTAGTTCTTCATTAAATGCCTCGTGCATAGAGTGATTGGGGGCTGACATTCCCCCCAATTTGCTGAACAGACTTCCGCATGTGAGCAGACACATGTCCCCGATCAATATCAGCGCCTCTTTGCGGATCTCATTATGCGTTTGAAGTTTGGGATTCGATTTCATTCTTCGAACTCGATGCCCAAAAAACCTCTGCGAACTTTATGTCATCTGTTGGCGTGATGGACAAAATTTGCAGATTGTCTATTCCGTAGTGTTTGTCATTTTTTATTATATTTTGTTCCCAAGGTTAGGTTAAATAACAAAATAGACTTTCTCCTATCGCCATCTTAAAGTATGAAATTTCTGGTTTTCACGATTTTCCGACGTTTCCAATCGAAACTTGCTCCATTTCGTGTTAACTTGATATACAAATCCAAATAGAAAAATCCCCTGCAAATCGGATGATGTTTAGCCAAGTTATAATGACTGTCAAGTTAGCAAAGCAACCTTGACGAATCGAAAAATGGTTGGTTGGATAGTTTGCCGTTAATTAGTCGTTAATTAGTTGTGACAATTTCGAATTTGTCGTTTAATGTTTTCTATGTTTTTTGGGTGCTTTGCTAACTGGATATCAAGTCAGCAAAGCACCCTGTTGAAAATCAGTAAAAACTTCTTATACCTGATGGTTTATGGCTTAATAATTTGCCGTTAATTAGTTGTGACAGATTCGATTTGATCGTGCAATGTTTTCTATGTTTTCTTGGGTGCTAATTTGAAATCAGGTAAGAAAAGCAACTTTCACGGATCGATAAATAGATAGGTGCATTATTTGTCGTTAATTAGTTGTGACAGTTTCGAATTTGTCGTTCTATCTTTTCTATGTTTTTTGTTTTGAAAAGTGGTAAAAACTTTTAAAATTTAATATTTTAGTGCTTGATAATTTGGCGTTAATAAGTCGTTAATTAGTTGTGAAAAAAACAATTTTGTCGTGGATGTTTTTTATGTGTTTTTGGGTTATTTGTTTTCTATTTGTGTCAAGGTAGCAAAGAAACTTTGACGAATCGAAAAATGGGTAGGTTGATAATCTGCAGTTAATTAGTTGTTAATTACTTGTGACAATTTCGAATTTGTCGTTCAATGTTTTTTATGTTATTTTCGGTGCTTTTCTAACTTGACATAACTCCAAAAGCGGTAAAAGCTTTTTATACTAAAAGTCTTATGACTTGATAATTTGCCGTTAGTAAATCTTTAATTATAGTTGTGAAAAATTGAATTTAATAGTGCAATGTTTTCTATGTTTTTTTGAGTCCTTTACTAGCTTGATATCAAGTTAGCGAAGCACCCCCTTACAAAATGTCAAAAACTGCTAACATCGAATGGTTTATGGCTTAATAATTTGTCGTTAACTAGTCTTAAATTAGTTGCGACAGTTTTTAATTTTTCGTGCAATGTTTTCTACGTTTTTTGGGTTCCTTGCTCACTTGACATCGAATTAGCATAGCACCACCTCGAAAAAAGGTTAAAACTGCTTAGACCAAAAAGGTTAAAAACTGCTTAGACCAAGTCATTAATAAGTTTTGGCTATTTCGATTTTTTCGTTCTATGTTTTCTATGTTTTTTTTTTGAAAAAATGGTAAAAACTTCTAAGACTTGACATTTTACTGCTTAATAATTCGCCATTAATTAGTCGTTAATTAGTTGGTACAAATTGATTTTTTTGTGCGATGTTTTCTATGTTTCTGGTTTGATTTCCCTAAAATCATATGTAATCAGCAAAGTGCTCCGGAAAAGTTCTTAGAACCTATTATATTGAAATTTTAGTTGACAAAAAACATAGAAAACATTGAACGACAAATTCGAAATTGTAAACAAGCTGCTTATTCTACTTACTAACTCCATTTCGCCTCCTTACCTATGTAGCGGATGGACCATCAAGTGCAGTGAAAATTTGTCTCTTTTCAACATCATGTTTGCGTATTTATTGAATATACTATTGTGTATTTAACGTTGAACAGGAGGGATCTGAGTTTCGATCCTTGTGGCACTCAATTCCTATGAGAATAATAATTCCGTTGTTTGATGATTCCTTTTTGTTACCTGTAAATTTGTTGATTATTCTTACGAAGTTGTTTGTAATTCCAAGTTTCGAAATCTTTTTCGATGCCGAGCAAGAACACTTTGGTCGTCTCCTTGTTGAGTTCACGTCAAACGTCACTGTGAAGTCACAGCAGCGGATGAATGGTTCAATGTTTATGCCGAAAGCTTTACCTACTGGTACTCCTGAATGACATTTCTTTCTCTGTAAAAACGTTAAGTTTCTTCAATAGTAATGCCTCCAGTACCATTCTCACACAGCAGAGTAATAAAGTTGGCCGATACCCATACGTCTGTGAAGTTAGCAGCGACACTTTCACTTAGGCAAATGAGACCTTGATAGGATATGAACGTTGCTTTCTCCAAAATTTATTAAATTGAGTTACCTAGTACTTGCAATCAGGGGACGATATGTAATTGAAAGTCATATCGCTTGCCGTTGACTTTTGGGAGTTTCCGATGATTATGATATCGGTTGCTTCTTCAGGACAAGGGAAAACATCAGCCAGAAGCGGCTCCGTAGAAAGGATTCTGCATTACGGTGTCCGTGGCAGCTGATCTATAGGCAAATCGGCCTTCCACCTCATCGATGAAGTTTGGGAGGTTGGCAAAAGCTTCAGCTTTCTCAGAAACTTTTTGTCCATAAATGATGGTCTCTGGTATTGAGTTTACTCTTCCAACCCTTTTCTTGATCAAGTTTAACTGCCTGGTCGAACATTGTGTTAGTGCACTGAAGCTCAGGGTGCAGTCGCCGGTAATCTTTACTTTCCCTGTTGTAATTTTTATGGTAGATTCCTTGGAGATTTTTGTGAAACTTTGCTCGTGAGCATATATTGTTTGTAAATGCTGGGGCAAGTTCGCATACCGGTCTCTGCTAGTTTGGGGACCTTTCTGCCTGTCCAGAATAGAGAGGCAGTCAATTCCGTCAATTCAGTCAACGGAGACCTCTACCGATCGATGATAAACAATTTCTTTTTCTTATTTACTTATCTAGCTACCAATCCATGAAGGATCCAACATTCACTTTTCTCGCACACCAGGACCAAATATATCCGTCGAAGAATTATTCTTTCAAAAGACCCCAGTAACAGCTCGACCTTTCTGCATATCGGCCAACTTTCTGCATCATAAGGCAGGACTGGCAGTATAAGGGTTTTATACAGCGTACACTTAGTCTTACGTGTGAGAAGTTTTGAAACCATTCGTTGCGCCAAACCGAAGTAGCACCGGTTTGCTAGGAAAACTCCTCGTTGGATCTCCACTAAGATGTCGTTGGTGGAATGAATTTTTACGCCGATGTAGATGAACTCTTTATAATTACTTTGAAGTTTTTGCTATCAACAGTGAAAATTTGTCCTAGCCGGTTGACAGTTCATTGTTTCTTGAAAGTATGAATTTAGTCTTGTCCATGTTTACTTGAAGACCAACAGGTTTCGACTGTTCTTCAATTGCCGTGAAATACTCTTGAATGGCCCGTTGGGAGTAGCCGATGGTGTCGATAGCATCGCCATACCCTAGACTAGAAGTTGGAAAGATCTGTTGAAAATAATGCCTTCAATGTTAACGCCTATCTGCCCTGAACACTATTTGCTCCAGAACGGAATTGAAAAAATCACATGATGGCGCATCTCCTTACCGACTTACTTACTTACTTACTTACTTACTTACTTAAGGTGGCGCTACAGTCCGGGGTGGACCAGGGCCTCAACCAACAAGCTTCTTCCAGCCGACTCGGTTTCTAGCTAGCTGTCTCCAGTTTCGCACGCCAAGTTGGTTGAGGTCCTCTTCCACTTGCGTGCGCCACCTTTTACGCTATCCACTTCTACTGCGCTGTCCCACGGGGTTGGATTCAAAAACTTTCTCTCCTTACCGACACCCTGGTCATGTTTGGAATTGTTTGGAAGAGCTTTTCCCGGTGTTGTTTCATTCACCGGACTCTTCAATCTCCTTGAGCTGGGAGGTTGCGTGCGCCCCATTCTTTCAAGGCAAGGTCTTCAAATTCTCTCTTCTCCTTGCTCGATACTCCTCTCTCACTGCTCTTGTTTTACGCTGCACCATATTTGCACGTGCATCTTCTGTCACCTTTTTCAGCTGTACACATTCATCAACACACCACGGTTTGCCTCCTTTTCGGATGTGGTTGGTAGTCTATTGAGGTTTCAGCTACCTCTTTGATGATATCGCGATATTGAGACCATTGGTTGTTGGCGCCTCTAGAAGTTGAATGTACATCGGAGAGCTTCTCAGGTGCTCTCTTTAAGGTCTGGTGACTCCAGTCCAATCCTTAATGCTAAGTCTTCTACTTGGCTGATTTATTTCAGTAGTAGGTACATTAGACTGATTCAAAAAAATGAAAATGTCTTCGATTTTCGATGCCACTAGCTTTTTAGTTAAAGTTTAATGAAATACTATTCCTGGCAAAATTTCAGCCCTTTAGGTCAATATTTAGAGGTCGCTCATCGATACTTTCTGTTTTCCATACAAATCGTATGGGAGCTTTTTTTTTGATTCCTTCTTTATTTTATAACTTTAGAAATGGTTCTCATACAGAAATGATCAAGGTAGAATCTGAAAGAAGATTTGATAATCTTTAAAAAAGGTCCTAACTTCTTATCTAATTAATGTACTCCTTCCAAAGTTATTCAAGGTCAGAGTGGTATTCGTGGTAAATTAAAAAGTTTTTTGGATTCCGTGTTGAAAACATCTGCTATAATACAAGATGTTTTGCAAAAAATGTAACAAAAGGCAAGTGCGTGTAAGTTGCACTCAGACAAGAAAAAAATCGTTTCAGAGTGGGGGTCTTTTTCCCCCCATTTAGGCGGGAGGGGCAATTTCCTAAAAAAATGGTTTTAAAAAGAAAAAAAAATATTAAAAATCAACGGCAATACTTATGGTGTCATGCTATTACTTTTTTAAAGACAACAATCCATTTTTTAATTAACTTTTTAAAAAAAAGTTGTTTTTGTAAATATTTTTTGAAAAAATTAATTTCAAACTTAGATTTAAAAAATGAAAAAGTGATTTTAGTTTTTAAATATCTTTTTGAAAAACTTTTCGTTACCAACAACAATTTTTGTTTATGGATTTCAATACCTTAGTTAATTTTTAATCAGATGCTGAAAACCGCAGGCTAAAATGTTTTGTAGTTTCTGAGAAAATTGAAAATTAAAATACCTACTACTACTACTGGAAATTGGGTGTTTGTAGGAAGGAACAATTTACATTCCAGGGCGTCAAATAACAAGAAACTTGGTTTTTGTTATTTTCAATTTTCTCAGAAACTACAAATAATTTTAGCCTGCGGTTTTCAGCATCTGATTAAAAATTAAGGAAGGTATTGAAATCCATAAACAAAAATTGTAATTGGTAACGAAAAATTTTTCAAAAAGATATTTAAAAACTAAAATCACTTTTTCATTTTTTAAATCTAAGTTTGAAATTAATTTTTTCAAAAAATATTTACAAAAACAACTTTTTTTAAAAAGTTAATTAAAAAATGGATTGTTGTCTTTAAAAAAGTAATAGCATGACACCATAAGTATTGCCGTTGATTTTTAATATTTTTTTTTCTTTTTAAAACCATTTTTTTAGGAAATTGCCCCTCCCGCCTAAATGGGGGGAAAAAGACCCCCACTCTGAAACGATTTTTTTCTTGTCTGAGTGCAACTTACACGCACTTGCCTTTTGTTACATTTTTTGCAAAACATCTTGTATTATAGCAGATGTTTTCAACACGGAATCCAAAAAACTTTTTAATTTACCACGAATACCACTCTGACCTTGAATAACTTTGGAAGGAGTACATTAATTAGATAAGAAGTTAGGACCTTTTTTAAAGATTATCAAATCTTCTTTCAGATTCTACCTTGATCATTTCTGTATGAGAACCATTTCTAAAGTTATAAAATAAAGAAGGAATCAAAAAAAAGCTCCCATACGATTTGTATGGAAAACAGAAAGTATCGATGAGCGACCTCTAAATATTGACCTAAAGGGCTGAAATTTTGCCAGGATTAGTATTTCATTAAACTTTAACTAAAAAACTAGTGGCATCGAAAATCGAAGACATTTTCATTTTTTTGAATCAGTCTAAGGTACATATAGAATTTGTATTATAAAACCTTATAGACTCCAGGTATGTTAAGGCGAATTTCTTATTCAGGGTGGTTCGTGGTTTCACAGCTTGTTTTATTCCACTTCAATATCGACCTGCCCTTATTGGAAAACCATTAAGCTCTCTTTTGTCTTGTCGAATTAAGTCGACGTATATTGTTGACAAAAATGATATAATTTACGCCTGATTGAAATGAACGAACTTAAGATATTTGTTTTTGAAATCTAAAAACTAGAAGGCAATTGAAGATATTCCGTCAAAAACCTGCTTCTCCCTAATTTGTCAATTAATATATCTTCCCACTGAAACCCTTCCCTTTTCTGTATCATTATATTAGGAATTTGTTACATTATGAACATATTTATTACAAAAGTAATCTCATTTCTGGACGATAGATCTATCAAATTTTAAACAAACCCAAAAGTGTATATCCTTGTTGTATTCTGCTCTTACTCGTAATTAGTTGTCGGTTTCATGGATACCATAAATCAAACTTCTGTAGGTATTATTAATTTACTGCCTGCCTAAACTTTCTGGTCTAAAAATAGACCAACCAACATTGAATGAGATTATTTATAAATAAATGAATTTCAGGAGCTCACTTTATATACAAACAACCTTCCCCTAAATTTGTTATTGCGGGAGAACTTTATTTTTTTTTCCAAAAATCAATTAAAGATCACTTTCCACGACGATGATGAAAACAGGCGCTAATGATACGTGTGGTATATTTAACCATAAGCAATAATTGAATCTCAACCACTAATTGAGTTGTTTTCTTTGAACTTTGTGTATATGATTCTCCCTGTGCTATTGTAGATACATTTATAGCCAGAAGCATATGATGTTGAATGAGACAACTTTCTCGCTTGGATGACAACGTAAACTGTTAATTTAACGAATAAACTAAGTATAGCGAGCGGGTATAGGCAAAGGTAATATCATGGGAGACCTTGAAATTCATGTCACACTTTCAAATTTGTAATTCTGTGTAACCCTGCATCTAATTGTTTTTAATTTGTTCTCTTTGTTAAATCAACAAAAGTGTAACCAATCGAATATATACAGTCTGGGTCAAAAGAATGAGTACACTGTTCTCTTGTCTTTGACTTAACTGTCATACAACAATTTTGAGTCTTTCACATTTTCTCAAAAATGGCTTTAACGATTTTGGATAAAAAAAAACTGCATCTAGGTAGATAAAATAAAATTACGACCTGTCGTCAGATCATACTCCAGTAATTTTATCGCTGAGTGAAGCGGAAATAATAGATAAAAGCAATCCTAAGCTCGTGAATAGGAGAACAAACTAGAACGAATTCAGAGATAAACTTGAAAGTTTCAAAAACCTGAGATCCCCTATGCAAAGTGTTAAACAAATTAACCATGAAGTAGAACAATTTATTGCTGATGTGCAACAGGCTGCAGAAGAAAGTACTCCAACTATTTCGAAGTCAAGAGAGAAAGAAATAAAATATCCTGGCGAAATAAAGGAGCTGATATTGGAAAAAAGAAGAGCTCAAAGAAAATGGCAAGTTAAGAGATTTCCAGGTGATAAGGCAGTTTTTAACCGTCTTACCAACGAACTAAAGAAAAGAATCTGAGTTTAAAAATGCTTCCTGAATATTCTGACGGCGGCGGATGCTTCTACCGAATACTACTTATAGAAAGCAGCTAAGCACCTAAAAAGACCACAGACACAAACCCGCCAGTAAAATCTCAAGAGACTTAATGGATCGGAAATCCGAAACAAAAGGCTGATCTCTTCGCTGAACATCTAGCGAATGTTTTGAAATCATGTTTTGAAACAGAGCTACAGATCTCTTATAGTTTGTTGATAGAAACGACGAATGAGAAATATCTCCTACGCTCAAAGATGTAAGAAGCATTTGTCAACATAAGTTGTCTAACAAAAAATCACAAGGGTACGATCTAATAACTGCTCAGGTTTTTAAAGAAATGCCTTTAATAGCCTTCAAGAAACTCCAATTTATAATAAACGCATGCCTTAAACCAAGATATGTGCCACATCATTAGAAAATTGCAGAAGTCATTGTTATACCTAGGTAAGCCACCAACAGATGTAACATCATACAGACCAATATCGCTTATACGAATCATGGCAAATTTTTTGAAAAACTGCTACTGAAAAGGCTTAGCAAAATAATAGAAGAAAGAAGGCTAATTCCGAGCCATCAGTTTGGATTTAGAAATAAACAATCAACGATAGACCAAGTGCATCGAATTACGGATGTTGTGGAAAAGGCACTTTAAGAAAACAAGTATGCTCGGCTATATTCTTAGATGTTGCTGCTCAAGCCTTTGTCAAAGTTTGGCACTTCGGACTTGAATACAAACTGCATAGGGACCTTCCCAGGCAGTACTACGAAATACTGAAATCCTACGTTACGAACCGACTCTTTAGAGTACGGTACGACCAACATTACTCGGAACTAAAGAAAATTGAAGTCGGTGTACCACAAGGAAGTGTCCTAGGACCAACCCTGTTTATGTTTTATACAAGGGATATTCCAGTGGACATCAACTCTATCATGGCCACCTTTCTCAGATAAATCCGTTACGAAGGCTACACAAAAATTTCAAAATTCAGTCGATAAAGTTAGTGGTTAGACGCAGATATGGATGGCGTATCAAACTAAACGAAACAAAATCGACGCATATAAACTTTACAAACAAAAACATAAACAATGTTCCAATTTATATAAACAGTATAGCAGTACCTAACTCCAATAGTGCCAAATACCTTAGAATGTTTTTGGATGAAAAGCTTAAATGGAAAGAGCACATCAAAAAGAAAAGAGAAGAACTAAACTTGAAGTACAGAAAAATGTACTGGTTGCTAGGAAAGCACTCTGAGCTATCTATCCAGAGCAAACTAATGTTATATAAGCAAGTATTGAAACCCGTTTGGACATATGGCATCCAACTATGGGGCTGTACAAAGAAAACAAATTCTGAACCCATCCAAAAATTCCTAGCAATGTCCTTCGTGGAATTATTAATGCCCCTTGGTATATAAGAAATAGCCATCTACATCTTGACCTTCAAATTGAAATGGTTACAGAAGTGGTAAAAAAACACGCTGTATCACACAATCAGCGACTGCAAAGTCATACCAACGTAACAATGCTCGGGGATTAAGAAGAACCAAGCCTCATGAGCTGATGGTCTAAAAGCTATGGGAGAGTTTTATAACTTTAATTTTCTCCCAATGCGATTTAAAAATTAAGAAATAAAAATCATTTGTCGATTTTTCATAGATTGGTCCTGATTCGACGGTGGTTTTAGTGTGGTTAGAGTCCCACACTACTTGATACCGACTCTTACCGAGTGTCTTTTGAAGATTTCCATCGGATAATAAAAAATAAAATAAACTAAAATAAAATCAAATAAAAAAGCCAGCAAAAATATGTCCTTATTTATTCGATTCAGACTGTAAGTCGATAAAGAAATACTTTTCCTGTTTTATTGTTTTTTTGTAATTATTTAAAATGAAGTGTTTCCTTAAGCTTCAGTTTCTTATCAACAAATTTATGCAATCAGCAAAAAAATATGGCTTTGTTTTGCTTTGCATACATTTTACACAGATGGTTTAGTTTCACAATGCAGCGCAGCATTTTACAAAGTTTACGGAAATATCGAACTGAAATAAAGAAAAAATAATGAAATCAATTAAACTAACTCAGAGCACAAGTTGAAGTTTGATATAGAGTTTTAGTTCTTGAAGTGATGATAATGAATTTTAATCGAATTTTAGGATGACCTTTTATATTGTTCATTCTTCAGAAAAAAAAGTGGAAAAGGCTGCTTTTCTAGTCTGACTAGGCTGAGGTATTCACGTAAAAAGTGATCTGGTCCCTTATTCATCTATTCATTAGGGTAGAGCGTTCTTAGACTATATTTGACACCACTGCGTACAACTCATCGTTTATCTCCTGCGTGGAAATTTTTTGTTGATCATTTGTAAAGAACATTAAAAATTCCACCCTTTCTTTGGTTTCTACGCTTATATAGTCTATAGTCTGAGAGGTAACCCATCTCATCGCGGCTACTCAAAAACAAATTATTTTTTGGCTGTTGGAACGAGTCCGACCATTTTTATAAAAACTGAGTTAAATCATTTCAAATAGCTAAGGAATTAGCTTTTACCACTTTTTTTTCATTTTAATCTAAGACATATTAACAAAATCTCTTATTTTATAAAATCCGTCGGAATCGTTGTAACAACCAAAAAAAGTCTGTCCGACCATTAGTATCGTGTAGAAGACGGTCCTAGCTTGATGCTCCATTTATAGAGGTTCCTGAAATCTGAAAAAAGAATATTCTAACCATTGCCACTAGATAAAGCTAAGGCTAAGAACGCACTTGAGATTTCTGTCGCAGCGATTAAAAAAGTGATCGCAACTTTGTAAGATTTTTTTAAAGTGTCATGTGCGTTCATTCAAATTTTAACCATGTATTTCATTTTTTGCGACTAAATAATCGAGGGACAGAAAATCGCAAGTGCTACGGTCGGTTGCAATACTGTTTTTGGGCAGCCGCGATGAGATATCTAATATTACGGTTGTATCCCGACTATTAGAACCGCACTAAACATTTTCATTCGCTGCGATTTTAGGCTTGGATGTATCGATAGACCTTTCCTTCATTGACGTGTGTTACTACGTCTACGCAAGTCTTAACAGATTTACACAATTCTACGCAAGCCAACGCAAAAAAAAAAAAAAAAACAATATAATGTAGGTACAGCTTTTAAAGTGGATGCACGCACATGCGTTAACGCAATCGCAACGATTAATAATACCTACTAAAGCTTGGACCGCACTCGCGACTCCAGTCGCCAGAAATAGAACAAATAAATTTATATGAGAATCAACGCCACACGCAACCGAGAAATTGCGACGATTAAGGCTAGGACCGCACTTGCGATTTTCAGTCGGTGCGATTAAAAGATCAATATCGCAACAAATAATTGCCATGCACTCACTTGCGGCTATCAATCGCGCGATTTTTTAGTCGCAAGAAATAGAACATAAGGCTTTTAATATGAATGCACGCCCATGCGTCTATTTAATTTTGCGACAGAAAAAACGCTCAAAAAATAGATGTGGTTCCATTTTTTTAACCGCTGCGATTTTAAAGTCGCGTATGTGTACATTCACATTTAAAACCATGTGTCTCATTTCTTGCGGCTAAATAATCGTACGATTGAAAATCACAAGTGCTTAAATGACTATTTTTAGTTGCGACTACAATTTTGCACTATTTTAAATCGAATCAAAGGGCACGGTAGTGCCCAGCCAAGTTCGCGGTACTACACCATTTTTACAGGAACAAACTCAGGCGATTTTCAACCCCCCTCTAACTTCAGTACCAATAAAGTCAGAAACTTCAAATTCGGAGTATTTGCTGAACTGATCAAACACAGGTGGCTCACCAAATTTCAATTCTTTAGCATTAGTAGTTCCCAAGATATATGACTTCAAAAATCGCAAAAACCGTAACTGACTGACTCACTGACTCACTGACTGACTGACTCACTGACAAATCATCAAACTTATGGAGCACTTCCCGACATCGTAGAAACTCGAAATTTCGCACAACGGTAGGCCTTGTGGTACATACAAAGGAAAAAATCGAAAATCTGCAATTTTCTATTCAGGGGGCGTGGCATCCACCAACTTTCTTAAATATTCTATAAATTATATGGAGCCTTTCCGATTGTTGTAGAACAATGAAAATAAGTAAGTTGGTAGGGTTTGAGGTACTTAGAAAGAAAAAATTGAAAAATTGGAATTTTCCATACAGGGGGCGTGGCATCCACCCACTTTCTTAAAAATTCTTATAAATTATATGGAGCACATCCGATTGTTGTAGAACGATGAAAATTGGTAGGTCGGTAGGGTTTGAAGAACTTAGAAAGGAAAAAGATCGAAAATTTGGAACTGTTCAGGGGGGGTGCCATCCACCCACTTTATGCTATTATTTGTATGGAGCACTTTCGGTTGTCGTAGAATTATGAAACTTTGTAGAGCGGTAGGGCTTGACTTTCACCTGGCAAAATAAATCTTTGCAAAAAGGAGTGAAATCACAACAAAAACATAAATGTTTAAAAAGGAGCCAAGTTCCTGTGCGTAAAAAAAGTCAGCCAAAAAATGTAATGAGATCTAAAATAAATATATGCCAAGTTTTAAGTTCATGAAGTTTAATATCAAATATCTTAGAGTAATATCGAAACAATTCCAAATCATGACAGAAATTAAGTAATTAATGGTTACTGATTAAAATTTGGTGGATTTACTTGGCAAGTTTTCTCTTAAATACTTACTTTATCACAAATTTAAAATGTATAAAAACTTGACTTCCCTAGTCTTAAGCCACACTGATTTGGACCTATCAGGTTGTTGACGAATGGCTTCAGGCATTCACAAAGTACGGCAGAGAAGATCTTGTAGGCGATATTAAGAAGACTGATGCCTCTGTAGTTGGTGCAGTCCAGAGGATCGCCTTTTTTTGAGGATCGGGCAAACAATGCTGAGGTTCCATTCATCGGGCATGCTTTCCTCCGACCATATTTTACAGATGAGCTGGTGCATACTCGTAACCAATTCATCGCCAGCCGTTTTGAATAGCTCAGCCGCAAGGCCATCAGCTCCTGCAGCTTTATTGAACTTAAGTATGATATGGCTATCCTTACTTCGTCGAGATCGGGTGGACCGAATTGTTTGCCTTCGTTGTCCAGGTTGAATGGTGCGGTATTCGGTTCGTCATCGCCGTTATATAATTTGCAAAAATGATTTTTTCATATCCTCAGCACCGACTGCGATTCTGCCACGATGTTCCCCTGATCGTCCTTGCAGGCTTCGGTTCGGGTCTTGTAACTTTGGGAAGCTCTTTTTATTTTTTGGTAATACTTCCGAACTTCATTCCTGCAATGGCATCCCTCTTATTCCTCGATCTCGCGCTTCTCATGCTCTTTCTTTTTCCTTCAAAGAAGCTTATGTTCCTCTCTCCTCTTCGGCTCGTAGAGCTCGCTAGCAGCTCTGGTCCTTCTATGCAGAGCCGCTTTGTATGCCTGTTGTTTGGCTGCATGTACTTGCCGGCATTCTTCGTCGAACTAGGGGTTTCGCTGTGGTGGTCGTGCGAGACCCAGCACGTCAGAGGCGGCATTTCTGATGGCTTCCTGGCAGTTTTTCCACTGATTCTCGATGTTTGCAGTTGGCGGCAAAGGACTATTTAAGAGGGCGTGAGAGACTCGTTCGGAGAAGGACCTGGCGATTTCTTGCGACTGTAGCCGCCTGAGGTCGCATTACCTTGGCTACAACGAGGTAGTGGTCCTAGTCAACGTTGGCTCCTCGGAACGTTCGGACATCCTTGATACTATAGGAGTGCCTTGCGTCGATCGCAATGTGGTCAATCTGGTTGGCGGTTGATTGACCAGCCATGTCCCCTTGTGTATATCGAGATGCGGGAACCGTGTACTAGCTGCCACAACGTTTCGCCCCGCAGCAAAGTCGATTAACCTGATTCCGTTATCGGAGGTGGTTTCGTGCAGGCTGTATTTTCCGATTGTGCCACCAAAGACGGAAATTCACCCAAGGCAATTTTAATGTCATAGCTAGGGCATTGCCCATATGTCTTGTCCAGGAGCTTGTAAAACTCGTCCTTGGTATCGTCATCTTTCTCCTCTGTGGGGGCATGCGCGCATATCAGGCTGATGTTGGCGAACTTAGCCTTGATGCGATTTGTCGTGAGGCGTTCGTTCACATAGTTGAAACTGAAGACTTCTTGCCTAAGTCTGCTTCTAACAACAAATCCACATCCAAAAAGACGCTGCCATTGTGGTCGGCAACAGTCACCGTAGTAGATATCGCAGTCTTTCAGTTTTTTGCCCGGCACATCCCATCGCACTTCTTGGATGGCGGTGATGTCTGCTTTGTAGCAGTCTAGGGCCTCCGCTAAATGTTCGGCTGCACGTGGTCTATAGAGAGACAGAACATTCCACGTGCAGATCCGAAGTTCGTTATCCTTATTTCGTTTGCTATGGTCGTTAACAAATCCGTCCGTATCCGAGGCCTGTTGTTGCTTCGCAACTAAAATAGCTTTACGTGCCCGGGAAGTCACCCCGACGGCACGACCCCCAACCTGGAGGACCAGACCCTTATTATATAACTCCAAGGGCGGGGAGCCGGATTAACCGCTCCTTATAGGCCTGAGCTCCGAATATGTCGTAGTAGCCCGTATAAGGTGTTCACTAAGTAGTTCAGCCTAACTGGAACTGTAGACGCCACCGTTGATTCCATCTTGAGAATTCTTCCGCTGTCGCCTGGATAAAGGAGAAGTGCCTAAGTGGGAACACTCCTCCCCCCCTCTCTCGTTTGCTGCCCCCTTAAACCGTCCACAGGGATTGGAACCCCATCTTTAGTTAAAGGTACTAGGCACCCGATGTTCACCACTTGGAGGTGAGAGTAGGAGTTGATAGACAGAGGTTCGCTTTGAAAAAAAGCTTGTGGACGCTTGTGTCCCCTTGAATGCACCGTGTCTACCATTTGAACATCCTACATCCTACCAGCCAGACTGCTCTTAAGCAAATCTAAGGAGTTAGAGTGAACATACATTAAAAAGCCAGACGTACTAAAATGATTTCTCGAAAGCGTTGCTAGCTATTAGACTAATATCGATATAGAAAAAAGGGTGTTTAATTGGAGGATGACACGCCAGAACGAACAATACGTCCCATTTTACTCAGATCGGATGCAATAATAAAATGCCAGTTCGATATTATGCTATAAGAACTCTTGTGTACCTTTTAAGCAAATTCACTTCCCAATTCAAAATATATATCCATTTCTAGTTTAACTTTCTATCTTTTAAATATTGTTATACGTCCTTAATTCCGGTTAACTGTTGACCCCTTAACAAAATCCAAAGAAAAAATCCTTTCAAAATCTTTGCTCCAAAACCCATCCACTTCAAATGATAACAGAAAAAATGATGATAAATGAAAGCAATCACTTGAGCGTACAGTTATAATTGCTAACTTCATTCAACATTTTTCTCAGGGGGCAGTTCAATATTTATGAAAAGGCATCCAGTATAATAGTAGAAGAGGGAATATAGGCAGCAGGTTGCTCAGTTTTTTTTTTTTTCTTTTTTCTATAGGTACATACCTATACGAGCATATACCTACCTGTCTATAGTTTCCATTCAATTGAATTGAAAAGCTCTTCAACTTTAAATTTCGATTGAAAAGGTTCGATTCGATGGATTCTATCAACCCAGATGGGGGATAGGTATAGTGAGCTATTAATAGTTAAATAGTATTGTGAACTCAGATACGCGTTGCCACTTGCCAGTAAATAGAGCGAAGTGTAATTTGAATGAATAGTTGTATATTGATGTTAGCAATAATAGGGAAAGTCTGTTTATAATCAGAGCGCTATTGATTTTGGAAATAAAAGGCAATATATAGATCTATTACGAAGTGCTAATTAAATTAAATAAGCTTTGTTGGGGCTTCCTTTTTTAATTGTTGCTCACTTTATAATGGATTGTAAATTAACAATGAGTCTGAATAGTATGATGGAATACAGGTAAATAGTATGTGTAGTAGTCGGTAGAATTTGTGGTAAAATAATTAAATAAAGGTAGGTCCTATTTTGAGGAAGCTAAAAGATAAAAACCTTGTTATAAAAGTACTTTCAAACTATCTAACACAAGAATAAAGACTTATCAAAAATGTGTGTTAATACATGCAAATTTAACTTGAGATTATGAAGGTCATACTATCAGGACTTAATTCCAAAATAAAGACCTAACTGTCTTGATCTTTGTACACGCGTCCGGTATTATTTTTAGGTTGTGTTCTTATTAATATGCTAGTGGATGCAGATGCAATCTCTTCCTGAATCCCCCACCTACAGTTGTATTAGTATATGCAAACTTGGGAAACCCATCGCTTATTTGTATCATAAGAAGTCCATTGCGCGATTAATGCTCTGCAGATGGTGAAAAATTAATCTTAAGCGATACGATATTAAAATGTTTTAATTAACAAGTGAGTTACTATGATTCATATTTTGTTTTTTCAAATTCCCTAGCTGATTAGTACAAAACGGTAACCAAGTCGGTGGTTGACCAGGATTGATAAGAGTGAAAACCTAACTTTTGTTTGTTTTTTAGCGATTAAAAATACATTTTCTTGGAGTTATAAAAATTAATTATTTCTTATAGTCATTTTGGTTTTTTTTTATATTTCTGGCTGTTGTTTTTTCCTTTGACGCACGTGGCGCCATCGAAGCATGCAACATCTTTTACTAAGACATTGTGTGGACTCTTACAGAATCGACCTGATAACAACTAGCATTATGTCAATTTCTTATTCAGGTTGTCCCCCAATATTATATTATGGGATGATTGCTCGGATCATTCTTAACAACAAAAATACGTAGGGGAAAATTCAATCTTCTAAAAAATTGACTAAAAACATTGTATATCCAATCTATAGTATTCTCATGAAACACGATTTTGTAGGTAGATATTAGTCGATAGGTTCGCTGTGATCGCCTTACCGAGATCCCTTAACAAAAATTAGTATTACATTTGGACACGAGCTTTTTTTCTTCATGAGAATACTATAGAATTTATATACAATGCTTAAAATGGATTTTTTTTTTAATCAACGAAAGCTATCAAAGGGCACTGTAGTGCCCAGCCAAGTTCGCGGCACTTCATCCTTTTTACAGGAACAAACTCAGGCGATTTTCAACCCCCCTCTAACTTCAATATCAATAAAGTCAGAAACGCAGTATTTGCTGAGCTGATCAAACACAAGTGGCTCACTAAATTTCAACTCTTTAGCATTAGTAATTCCCGAGATATAGGACTTCAAAAATCGCAAAAACCGTAACCGACTGACTGACTCACTGACAGATCATCAAAATTATGCGGAGCACTTCGCGACATAGTAGAAACTTGAAATTTCACACAACGGTAACCCTTATGGTACATACAAAAGAAAAAATCGAAAATCTGCAATTTTCTATTCAGGGGGCGTGGCATCCACCCACTTTCTAAAAAAATTCTTATAAATTATATGAAGCACTTTTGAACGATGAAAATTGGTAAGAAAATTGAAAAAATGGAATTTTCCATTCAGGGGGCGTGGCATCCACCCACATTCTTAAAAATTCTTTTAAATTATTTGGAGCACTTCCGATTGTTGTAGAATGATGAAAATTGGTGGGTCGTTAGGGCTTGAAGTACTTTGAAAGAAAAAATATCGAAAAATTGGAAATTTCAGTTCAGGGGGCGTGGCATCCACCCACTTTCTCAAAAATTCTGAAAAATTATATGAAGCACTTCTGATTGTTGTAGAACGATGAAATTAAGTAGAGCGGTAGGGCTTGAAGTACTTAGAAAGAAAAAAAATCGAAAGTTTGGAATTTTCCAATCAGGGGGGGGTGCCATCCACTCACTCTATCAGAATTTTTATTATTTATATGGAGCACTTTTGGTTGTCCTAGAATTATGAAACTTTGTAGAGTAGTAGGGCTTGATTTGTACCTTGTAAAGTAAATCTTTGCAAAAAAGAGTGAAATCACAATAAAAACATAAATGTTAAAAAAAGACCCAAGTCTTATATGTACAAGAAACCTGCACTCAACCTTCAACTTGCATATAACTATTGCATCCTATTTCATCAAGGTCAAGTCATGAAACATCTGAAATGATAACAATGTCAGAGCACTTTAGCACCTCTGGCATCATTTAATTTGGGAACTTTCGTTGTGGTGGTGCTCTTATGAAAAAAGTGCATTCATCAAAAGGGCGAATTGGTTGAAATAGAAAAATTAAATATCACTTTTTGCAACCTACTCGACAGCACTTGAATTCTTGGGTTTTAACTTTTTGGATAAAGGTCATATTCGCAATTCTGCATCCGATTTCAAGGTCATCTGAATTAAGAGCAGTACTTAATTAGCTCCTAAGTAGGACGTAATTTCTGCATCATAAGATTTGCGAATTTCGTTTGTGGTGGTGCTTATCTTGACAGAAGTGCATTCTTCAAAATTGTTGTATAAAAATGAAGTATGACTTTTTGTCACCTACTCCACAGCACTTTAATTCTGTTGTTTTAACTTTTTGGATAGAGATCGTATTTGCATTCAAGGTCATCCGAATTAAGTGCTGCGTTGATATTTTAGCAGTAGGACGTATTTCCTGCATCATTAGATTTTCGAATTTCGTTTGTAGCGCGGCACCTACCCCACATCACCACAAGTTCCACACAAGGTCCACAAGACTGTTTGACCATGAATGGGTGGGAGTAAAAATACAAGATGAACCTTTTTGATCAGAGCTCCGGTAGCCCTTAATTATGGCAATTTTTTGTTGTTGTTTGTGGAGTCATTTTTAAGCGATTTGGGTTTCTTGGCTAAACTGTTAAGGTGCATTTCAAGGTCACTCGAATTTAGTGCTGCATTGATATTGCAGCACTTAAATAGCCTCTAAGTAGGACATAATTTTTACATCATTAGATTTTCGAAATCTTTTGTGGCGGCGCTATCTTGACGTCAAGATAGCTCCGCCACAAGTTCCACAAGGTTCCACAAGCCTGTTTGGGAATGAAGGAGTGGGAGTAAAAAGTTGAGATGCACCTTTTAGAAAGGCATTTGGAGAGACCTTTAATTTGAGACCACTATTTTTAAATGTGCAATAATTTTTAGGCATTTTAGGTTTTTGGAATGCACTTTTCGGATGCATTTCAAGTTTAAGATTGCAGCACTTAATAAGCCCCTAAGTAGGACGTAACTTCTGCATCAATAGATTTTTGGATATCTTTTGTGGCGGTGCTATCTTGACGTCAAGTTAGCACCGCCACAGGTTTGAGGGGGAAGGGAATTAAGTGCTCAGCTAAGATTGCAGCACTTACTTAGCACCTAACTATTGCATCATTAGATTTTTGAATTTTCATTATCGCGGTGCTATCTTGACGGACCTGAGTTTCAAAAGAATCGAATATGTCGTTTTCGAAATATTTAATCTTCAGAAAAAAAATATTGAAACATATTTATTTATAAATATTTTTTGGAAGCTTCTATAAAAAAAATATTGAAACCAGTGATACCGTTTTGAAGAAAATTGAAAATAGCATTAATTCAAATTTTTTGAAAAATGGTTTCCCTTCCAAAGGTAGCCTTTATTTAAAGTAATTTATTAATTTTTTTTTAAGAAAAGAAAATTGTAGACAGACAGACGGACAGTCATAATTATTGTGAGACCCACTTTTTTCGTCTTCCCTATCATCGTTATGACACGTAGTTCCTAGATATCGCAAGTAAAAATTGCCAAAAACAGTTAGTTTTAATATAAAATATACATAAGTGAGGCTATCCAAATGTTATGGACTGTTTATCTATGCGTTTTTTAATCTACTAATCATGTGAAATACAACCCGCATGCTCGATTTAGTATTTAATGTAAGTTAGTTCCTTAATCATTTCCTATAAACTATAATTTTTTAAAAGCCACACAACTTCAAATAAACTTACAGTGTAGGTCAGCATTTATTTGTTTAAACAACTATCAATGTCGATAAAAATTTTTTCAAAGTAAGTTGACACATTTAAAGTTCATTGCGCAAAAAAAATAAAAAAACATTAAAAATAAAATATTTCACAGTCGCAGATTGCAACCATATATGTAAACTATGCCTCTGTACAAATTATTATAATAATAATGATTAATTCCCTAGACGGTTACAATATTATACAATCAACTTTACCCCACCACCCAATGTCAATTCCACATAATAATAATGCCCCGATGCATACCATATAGCTGTGGCCATAAGACCACATTTGATATATTCCTTTATTCATAAACGATATGTGTCGCTAGCTTTTTATCCAGACTCATAGTCGTCCGCTGCCCAATTTGATAACAAATATAAATAAATAAAGAGAAAAAAAAAAAGAAAAAAACCACACAAAAGAACTTACTTCAAAACGCACATTCCTCTTGGATATTTATTTTTTCATATATTGCAATGAAAATTTCCAGCAAAAAGTTGAATCCGAAATGAATTCCATCTCCAGTTCGGTTTTATACTCTGATCTTTTCAATTGACATCCGTAGAATTCCCATAGTTTTCCTTGATTTTTAATTGTTGGAAATATAGTTTTTTTTTTAAGATAAAATTAAAGTTTTGCACAGTGAATGAAGAAATACTTAAAATCAAGTTAGTTGTTACATTGTAACCCCGTTTGGACGGTCGATACGGTCTTGCATCTCTGAATGGCATCATTTTACAGATAGACATACACAAAACTGAGTATAGAAAACCTTTCCTTATTCGGACAGCATCAGAACTCGAACCCAAACTCGAACGAAGAAACAAAAAAAAAATGAAAAAGCTTAGCAAAAAATTGAAACCATCACGAAACAAAGAGAAACCATCACTGAATCGTGCAACCACAACTATTGGATACAAGGATGCACCAGAATCTTCATCGTTGGCACTGTCGATGTCGTCCGAATCCGAGTCATCATCATCTGTGTCCTGCTCGATTACCAACAGCAACAATGCAATCGCAACAACTAATTGCAATAAGAGTTCAGATAAAATAATGGATTCAATAGGAAGAGTCAGTTATGATGATGATACGAGCAGTTGTGGAAGTAGTGCTGTTGCGGCGTCAATGGCACCATCTATAGATGATGCTTCTCCTGATGCTGATGATGAACATCTTTACTATGCCATTTCCGAACTGGGAACAACAACTAGTAATGCAAAAAATAGCAACTCTACTACTCCAAGAAGTGAGTCATTGGCCCCAACAACGACAACTACAACGACAACTACAACGACGACGATTACGACTTGTAAGGATGATTGGTCAACGACCGTAAGCAATAGTTGTGATACTGATGCTGGGGCTGAAGCTGTTACTTGTGTCGATGAGTTGTCGATGAAGATGATGACGTCGAAAATGAAAGAAGAAGAAGTCACTGCATTGTACTCATTGCCAGTCAAAATTTCACTCCGAAAAAATAACGATCCATTTGTGTCGAACTTTTATGCTGGCGGGATGTTGATGATGAATAGGCAATCGCAGGATGAATTTTATAATGATGCATCGAACCTAAATGAAAGACAAAAGCAACAGACAATGGCAAGGGATGCTTACAAACCAACAAGCTCCTTCGGAAATTCACGACCCAGGAAGGGTTTTACGGAATTAAAGTGGTACATATTTAAATTTTATTTAATTTTTTTTAAAGAGTTTCTCCTTAAAAAAAAACATAGTTTTTCATGTTGAAGAAATTAAGGGTTACCAGGTGAAATCTCCAGAAGTGATAGCAAAACAAAAATCGAACACCCACTTTTACTGTAAAATATGAAAAAATTACCCCTATCTTTATCAAAATGTTAGCCCTTGGCGTTTTTATTTTTAAGCTCTGAGCAGAGCATGGAGTAGAGCTTGAGCTATTGGATTTAGCTCTGAGCAGAGTATGATCAGAGCTCTACGATATAATTTTGAAATATGTAGGTACAATTCTACATCTATAAGCACTGAACTGTCATACGATTTCGATGCGTTCAATGCACCAAAATTTAGGTTCGTTCGTTGAGTTTTTTCCAATTTTACCCAGAGCTGACCAAGGCTTTCTTGACAACCCCAAAAATTGTGAAAAAACCTGAGTTTTTCGGTTTTCAAAAAAACCTCAAAGGGTAAGTTCAGGGTTTAAAAAAAATGCTTTGGGGCGACCCCAGGGTGACTTCAGGGCTCATCGAACATACTGACTTTTAATTTTCATCTGACAACTGGCTAATCTTAAACGCAAAATATTACAAAATGTAAAATAAAATTTATGTGACGAACGCGCACATTTTAAATGAGTGAAAAACTAGGGTGAAGTTGGCAGCGCTCAGTTATTGTCTCGGTCTTTTTATTCTGAGCTTATGGATATGATTTAAAAAAAAAGCACAAGTTGAGCGCTTTGAGTGCTCTCAGCTGAAAATGAAAAACAGATCTTTTTTTGACAGCTCAGTGCTATGCTCGGAGCTGAAAAGAGACACACGCCTATTGTTTGTTTCGTAAAGAATAATTGGTGCCTAGTGAATTCTATTTTCTACAATTTCTGTGTACGAGTTGCAAATCCGAACGATTGAAGTGTATCTACTTATACCTATAATTTTGAGTCGAATTGAAACAGATTAATAGTGTGTCATTATAAAGGTGCATATCCATTTGAGAGTTAAAAGACTTCAAGCAACTCTCAAATAGCTCTTGAGAGTAAAACTTGAAAGTAGACCTAGTCCTGAAACTAACTCACAGAGGGAATGACAACTATACGAATGTCACTTTCGAGAGTTTGGTAGTGAGAGTTCACTCACATGGAGAATGAAAAAAGACTGCGAGCAACTCTCAAAAACCTTTCGAGAGTAAAACTCGCAAATGGAAACTGTCATAAAATTAGCTTATAGAGGAGTAGACAGCTATTCGAGAGTCACTATCGAGAGTTTGGCAGTGAAAGTACTCTCGAATGGAAACGCAACTTAAGGTGCGTATCAATTTCAGAGTTAAAAGACTGCGAGCAACTCTCAAGAAGCTCTCAAGAGTAAAACTTGAAAGTGGGCACTGTCCCGAAATTAGCTCACAGAAGGGTTGCCAGCTATCCAAGAGTCATTCTTGAGTGTTTTGTATTGAAAGTACACTCAAATGTAAACGCAGCATAAGAGATATGTTAGTACTCTTGAAGGATTTGTCAGTTATTTCGCAAAATTTTCTTTGTGTCACAGACTTAACACGCAAAGTGGATTGTTTCCAACAAATGCGAAATGCTAAATGCTTACTTAACTAAAAGCTAGCAAGGACGGCCTGGTGCCCGTTGAAATAAAAAAATAAATTTTTTTCGTTTCGATGATATTTCGTACATAACGTACATAAACTTACCCCATAATAAATTTAAAGAATTCCTTATCAATTTGTGTCAGTTTTTTTGGCAAACACTGGGAAAAATTCAGTTGTTAGTTTTGTATTTAGCAAAATTTGTGATATCTCCGGAATGTTAAATAGCGAGTCCTCCTATTAAAAACACGTGCATTTGGTATCGATGAATCTCTTATCTGTTGAACTAAAAATTATCTTTCAGACCGTTCAGTTTGAGTTGCTTTGTATGCTCTTCTCACTCTGATACTCACAAAATAAATGATGGTGTGCCCTAAGGCTCCGTTTTGTCTCCCGTTCTTTTTCATATCTTTATTAATGATCTCTTCTTTAAAGCTTCTACTTCACTTTACTGCTGATTCTGCTGCACATAAAACAGTATTCTCAACTCACCATTTTTGTTTCCAGCACTTTTGTTTGCCCATTTGGTATCAAAGGTTAGTCAGGGTTGTAAGAAATTCAATCTTTTGTGAATGCAATCATTAGCAATCATTTATTGAATTAAATTTAGAAATTGCATTCTTTGACTGTAGTTAGCGAATGCGATTTTAAATTCTGCAATGACCCTTAATTTGATCTTAAAATGGTTGCAATCATTTTTTCCTTTATTCATCTTACATAAATCGATTGAATGCAATCATTTGAGAATGCATGCATTCCTTGCATTCTTTTGCATTCATTTTACAATCTTTGCATTCTTTTGGATTCATTTTCATTCTTTGCAGTCATTAAACAATCTTTGAGTTTCTTGCAAATGAATGCATATAATGCAAAAGAATGCGCAGATTGTAAAATGAATTCAAAAAACGTAAAAGAATGCCAAGAATGAATGCATTCTCTAATGATTGAATTCTGTTGATTGCTGTAAGAGGAATGGAGGAACAAATGATTGCAATCTTTTTATCTCCAATGAATAATGATTGCAGAATTTGAGGTCACAGTCAAAAAGTGAAGTCAATGAATAGAATCTTTTAGTTAAACAAAAGATTGCATTCACAAAAGATTGCATTCTCTTACAACCCTGAAGTTAGTAAAGCTAGAGCGCGAGGTGATCCGTTTCCAAATCGAAAAGAACGCCAGAAAATCTTTTTGGCTTCATTATCTATACTTTTTAGGCTTAATTTCCATCTTTTTATCTTTTCTGGAAATTTTTTCCATTAAAAGTTCTTGGACTTTTTTCCAAAAGCGCGGCATTATTTTTGTGTTCTTCAACAATTTTTCCTTTTTTGGGGACGTTTTTCCAAAATTTGAATTTTTTAAAATTTTCTATGGCGTGATTTTAGGGATCTCCCAACAAAACGATCGCGTTAATTTTTATGTTTGTACAAAAAACTGATTCTAGCCGAAACGGTATTTGGCATAGTAGCGGCCAACGAAAAGTGCTCATTTATAGTATATTTTTAGTATAATAACATTATTAACGAAAAGTTTGAGAAATTTACTAAAACATTTTTTTTTTTGTATTTATATTTAATTTATTTATTTTTAATGGAAATAACTTATACTGGGTTCCCACTTGTCTTTGAGCTAACACAGTTTGTCAGATCATGATTTGGTTTTTGAACGACAAAACTGCAAGTTCATTTCCACTTGTGTCTTTCAGTGACACAAAATCGTTGGTCTTTTTAAAGACAAAGATTTTTTGACAAACACATTTGACAGCTACTACTATTTGCTTATGCTAGGTTTCCACTTGTCTTTGAATTGAAACAGTTTGACAGATCACGATTTATTGGTTTTTGAACGACACATTTGTTCATTTCATTGTGTCCTTAATTGAAACAAAATCGTTGGTCTTTTTAAAAACAAAGAAATTTTGACAAACGTCCTTGTCAGTTCATTCACAGCTATTTCCATTTTGCTGTGTCTTTTATCAACTGACACTCATTGTCAATAAGCAGATTTTCAGAGCTGTCAGTCAGCTTTAATGAGATGTGTGTATAGTGGTGCGAAGAATTATTCACCCCTATTACAGAATCCGGCAAATGAGTTGCAGAGGGAATCAGACTCATTTTTGACATTTTTACTGTGAGCCAAACGTCAAAATTGACTCTGACTCCTTCCGCAGCTCATTCGTCGTATTGTGTAATTGGGGTGAATATTTTTATCAAATTTTATAGAAATTATGGTTTGAATTACAAATAATTTCGAGCTTCTGTAACTTTTGCATTTGCGATTTTGGTTCATTTCATTGTGCATTCCAGGAGTTGATTTTCTTAATTTTTATTTTTGTCGTCAGAAAAATTATCTTCCTCTTAAATAGATGGAAGATAGCTACATGTTGAAGTCACTCATTTCAAAGTTGATTTTTTTTCTTCAATTTTGATACAAAACCGGGCAAATTTTCTAAATCACCTCTGAATTGCTTTGGATTAGTTGTCAAATTAGTGTCTTTCCTTGATAAAGAATCAAAACACGTTGCCAAAAAATCTTCTTTGTCACTTAAAAGACAAAGTGACATTTCATTTATCAATTGAGCTACATATTTCCACTTGTCATTCAAATTTCCACTTGTCATTCAAATTTGTTGTGTTTCATTGACAAACAGTGTTTGTCAGTTCAATTCAAAGACAACCAATTTTGGAGTATTTTCACTTGTCATTTTGTAAAATTACGCAAACCTAAAATGCAATCCTACAATTACTTTGAACAAAGTACAAAGTTTTACCAAAATAGTGTTTTTAATTCTGTGTTCAGTTTCAGTTTGAAATCAAAGAATAACAATATAAATACAAAATGGCCGTTGGTGTCAAAAATGTTTGGTTCAACGCGTTCGTGTGTACTTACTTTTGCAAAGTTTCACTTCTCTCAAAAAATAGTTTCATCCCCATTCCAGACTGGCAATTTTAACCCGGAAACTATACGTTTGTCATTAGCGTTTTAATTGTCATTTGTCAATATGTATTTCAATATTTTTTCTGCGTTCTCGTGTAAATAGATTTTTTTTAATGAATCTGTTCTACAAAGAAAAGAACAACAAAGTACAGAACTGTCTGTTCTATGAAAAAAAACCTTGCTCTATGTCTATAGTATTAACTGCTCTACATTCAGTCACTTTGGGTATTTTTTTTAGCTTTGAGCGAAGTCTGAGTGAATCGAGTAAACTCTGAGCTGAGATTCAGATCGCACTTGAGCACCGAACTGTCGAATGATGACAAAACGAAATTCAAGTGGGGTTTCGTATGTTTAATGGAAGCCATACAGAAATTATTGTTGTTCATTCCTAAATGATCAGTAAAAATTGATTTGTTCTTAGCAGCATGAACATACAAAACCCACTTTAGTTTGAAACATATTTTTGGCCAGCGACAAATCTTTCATCTCATCCCCTCGCCATTCTTGTATGACTAACGAATTGTTGGTTTACAAATCGGGTACGTTGAAAAAAGAAAGAAACCGACTGTTTCGAATTAAAATTTGCAGTAAAATTGTATGACAACGACCGGTTCTAAAAGAGCTAAAACAAAAGTACTAAGTTTGAAGCAAATCGGTCCACCTATTCAGGCTCTAGTTCTACATTACAAAAATTATGAGTGTCAAGTTAGCGAAGAAACTTTGACGAATCGATAGATGATTAGTTGGATAATTTGCCGTTAGTTAGTCGTTTATTAGTTGTGACAATTTCGAATTTGTCGTTCAATGTTTTCTATGTTTTTTTGGGTGCTTTGCTAACTTGATATCAAGTTAAGAATCAGTAAAAACTTCTTATACCTGATGGCTCATGGCTTAATAATTTGCCATTAATTAGCCGTTAATTATTTGTGATAATTTTGAATTTTTCGTTCTATGTTTTCTATGTTTTTTTTTCGAAGAGTGGTAAGAACATAGCATCACAAAATTGAATTTTTCACAACTAATTAACGACTAATCAATGGCAAATTATCAAGGAATAACATATGTATTTAGTTTTTGAAGCTTTTACCACTTTTTGAAAAAAAACATAGAAAACATAGAACGACAAATTCAAAATTATCACAAATATTTAACGGCTAGTTTATGGTAAATTATTAAGCCATAAACCATCCGGCATAAACAGTTTTTATCCCATTTTCAGGTAGTACTTTGCCAACTTGATGTCAAACTACCAAAGAACCCAAGAAACATAGAAAAAATTTCATGACAAATTCAAAATTGTCACAACTAATTGAAGACTAATTAGTGGCAAACTATTAAGCCATAAACAGTTCGGTATTAGCAATTTGAATCCTTTTTTAAAGTGGTGCTTTGCTAACTTGAAATGAATAAGCTTAGCTTAGAATACAAAAAACATAGAAAACATTGCACGATTGAATTCAATTTTTCACAACAAATTAATGACTAATTAACGGCAAAAAGCCATAAAACATTAAGTATAAGAAGTTTTTCACGCTTTTCGAGTAGTGTCAAGTTAGCAAAGCACCTAAACAAAACATAGAAAACATTGAACCACAAATTCGAAATTGTCACAACTAATGAACGACTAACTAATGGTAAATTATCCACCTACCCATTTTTCGATTCGTCAAAGTTGCTTTGCTAACAAATAACCCAAAAACACATAGAAAACATCGCATGACAAAATTAATTTTTTTTCACAACTAATTAACGGCAAATTATTAAGCACTTAAATATTAAATTTTAGAAGTTTTTACCACTTTTCAAAACAAAACATATAGAAAATATAGAACGACAAATTCGAAATTGTCACAACTAATTAACGACTAACTAACGACAAATTATGCACCTATCCATTTTTCGATCCGTGAGAGTTGCTTTGCTAACTTGATATCAAGTAAGTAAAGCACCCAAAAAAACATAGAAAACATTGCACAATCAAATTGAATTCGTCACAAATCATTAATGACTAATTAGCGGCAAATTATCCAATTAACCATTTTTCGATTCGTCAAAGTTGCTTTGCTAACTTGACACTCATAAACTTTACATTGAACGTTTTACATTGATGACATCTCATTTTAGACTATTTGAAACCCCGTTGAAAATTTTGATTTTCGCATTTAAAAAATGTATTTGGTGCAACTAAGATAAGAGTGCCCGTCGCCGGACATTCTCCAATCTGGGAAACATCATTTGTCAATTTTTCAATTCAAAATCTACATTAAAGTTCCCGTCAATTTTAATACCATCTTTTCCTTAAAAATAATTCTCAAAACATAATGAGGACATCATTGTTTGTTCTACATTCGCACCAACTTCCAAAAGGAATAAAACCGCCTTGGGAAATCATTATAAAATAAGAAAAAAATCTTTCAAGAGAGAATTCTCGTTCTACTTCCATATTTCCAGGGATGCTCTAGCAGTAGTCGTCACAATAAGACAATAGGTAGAGTTAACAGACTTATTTAGCTTAGAGGAGGATAATTATAAGAGAAATAATGATGATGATGATGCATTATATAAACGCATCAGCCTGTATGACTTGTGCGCGTGTCTTGAAAGTGGCATCTAAGTTAAGGTATAGCTTCAGGTGATTAAGTCAAATAACCAAACCAGTTGTTGTGCTGCATGAAACACCCATCAGCTGCAACTTCAAGAGTTTGTAGGCAGATATGTATTATATACCACTCGCACTTTTTCCTGTTGTAAGGAAAGTAAAAACTTCTTCGATAACAGTATGAGTCACAAGTTAAGAAACTGGTATGGTTGTATGCTATTTTACTGACAATGATAATGACTTTGCCACAGATACTGTCTGTAACTCATAGTTACTTTTGTGATTTGCAGGCAAATACAAATAAAAGGCAATTATTGTGTAAAAGTGGGGGAAAAAATATTCTCGTTATGTGTCTTTTTAATGTAAGCTTAAAACAATTACATAAGAACTGGTTTGTAAAATAAGATTTTTGATGTATGACTATTATTTTAAATTGCTGGCAAAATTTAATGGCAAACAGATATATTTTACGACTGTACCTAGAGTTTTTTTGTATGTCAAGTAAAGAGTTATGGGCTTAGTAAAAGAAGGGTGGACGTAAAAAGTAGATAACAAGCATTTTTAAAATCGTCATACTCTTTTTTCCCTAACCTACCTAACACTTCGTTAGAAATTAAAACTGGAAAAAGTGACTGAGATGAATGAACAAGTCATATAAAATACTATGGAAGGAGTATTAGCTTCTTCACTTTACACAGTTAATAGAACAAATTCGTAAACACGGAATTTGCTTCTGCCATCATCATCATCAAGTCCTGTAACCCCGATTGGGGTATAGGGTGTCAACAAATCGTTTCCTTCCTTTACGGTCTGCAGCTAGATATTTTAACTGTGACCACGTCTAGGAGGTTTGACTACATTACCGGACAGAAAACCGAAGGCTCGAGAGCTTTATTTCTTCTACTTTGAACGTCCAGATGGGTACCACCATTTGCTGAAACAATATTTCTAAGGTAGTTTAATTACTCAACCTCTTTAGCTGGCGTCTCTTGTATACAAATACGCTGATGTGTGGAGCGGCCTGTGAGCATTATTTTTATCTTTTTGCTATTTATTTTTAGACCGCTCGGCTCTCCTTTCACCTTCAGTGCTTGACACATCCCGTTCAACCCGCTGATGTTATTTGCCAAGGGACGTACATGTCATCGGCGTAGTCTAAGTGACTTAGCCTTTCAAACGGTCTATATTGCATGCCCTCTCTATATCCAAACGCTGAACGTCAAAAAATAGTCTATCGCAAGTTGAAAGAGAATTGACGATAGAACATCCCCCTGTCTCACACTCTGTCGCACTTCAAAAAACAAAACATCTTGCGTTGCTCTTATAATAGCGAGAAGTGATCCCATATACATTCACGGTTCACTCAGTCAAAGGCTTTCTCAAAATCCACGAACATGTAGTAAAGCGGGGAATAAAACTCCGCAGACTGCTCAAAAACGATACGCAGAGTGTTGATATGGTCGACACAGGATCGGCCAATCGGCAAAATCCAGCTTGGTGCCTCTTAAGTGATGACTCTCTCCTTTCTCTTATCCGCTCCAGAGCAACAGTGGCCATTAACGGTTAACGGAGAACGGTTAAACCACTCCAATTATTGCAATTTTTCTGATCGTCTTTTTTTGGAATCTTTTTAGTAACGTCATCTTTCCAGTCTTTGGGATAGTTAACGTTCTTCCAAACGTCCTGAACTAGTGGAAGAAAAATAGCAGCCATTGTTTCAGGATCCCGATCCACCTTCAAGAACTCGGCTTTTTCACCATACGAGCGAATTTTTTCATTATTTGCTACTTTGTGGAATGCGCTCTGATGTTGTGAATTGCGAATTAGCTTATGACATTTTGCAGGAATTAGCTTATTATTATTATAGATATTTTCTGCGAATTGTCTTACGCTAATTCGCAATTCACAACATAGCAGAAAATATAAAGATGCTCAATTTTACAACTTAAACTACTTTTAGAACGTGTTTTCTTTTTAAAATTGCAGACAGAACATTTTGTTCACTTTGTCGAAAAGTTCCAACATCAACTAGCTAGTTGATATTTGCGCTTAGAATCGCTTAAACAAATTTATTTGCAATCGCAGATCACAGCTAATGTGAAAGGCACTTTAATCTATAAATTAGATTTCTACCGTTTCGTCTAAATTTTATGAAGTTTTATTTTATAAATATCTTAAATCCCATTTGTTCGTTCATCAATTCGATTCAAGTTACCGCTAAATTAAAAATGAATATGTTCCACAAGTAAAACGAAATTACTTTTTTCCTCAATCGATTGTGATACTATAAAGATTTTTATTCAAACAGATTCGTCTATCTTGAATTTTTCCACCAGAAACTTAAAATACATTTTTGTCCTTTTTTATTTGCAGTGAACAAAGTATTATTGGGGCTCGTGCCTCAGTCATGGTCTATGATGATACCCAAAAGAAATGGGTACCATCGGGCTCTTCATCTGGTCTCAGCAAAGTGCAAATCTATCATCATCAACAAAATAATACATTTCGTGTGGTCGGACGTAAGCTACAGGATCACGAAGTGGTCATTAATTGTTCCATACTCAAGGGATTGAAATACAATCAAGCCACAGCAACATTTCATCAATGGCGAGATTCAAAGTATGTTTATGGTCTAAACTTTTCCAGCCAACAGGATGCGGAAGCTTTTGCTCGTGTTATGATGCATTCGCTTGAGGTGATTCTTCCATTTTCTTTTTTGTGAGATTTTTTTTCCTAACTTTTTTGTTTCTGTTTTATTTTTTTAATAGGTGCTTAGTGGTCGTGTAGCTGCAAATACACCAGCAATGCCAACAAATGGCAACGGCTATGAAGAGGATATGGGCTATCGAACGATGACACGTGAGGATGCAGCAATATTACAACAGCAACAGAATATGTCGGGAAATGTAACGCCCTCGGCACAAACACCAACCTCACAAACAAATAATCAAAACAACATACCACAGAGCCCACCGACGCCACAGGGCCATCACCGCACAAGCAGGTTTGTCATCATATTGGATGTGATATAAGTTTGATTAGGGACTTGATTAGCTGTGTAATTGGAATGAAATTTGATTTTTTATCATTTTTTTTTGTATATTTATGTACATTTTTTTATGTTAAGTTGTTTGGTCTCTCATTACCTTGTGATGTCAGAGTAACTTTAACAAAGAAAGTTTAGTTTTCAATTGAGGTCGGGTGTATAAAAGCTTTTATTTGGTTTCTTCTATTATTGAAACAGTTGCTGAGAAGAATCTGTGTTGTGATGTTTAACATTAGCAGCAACCTTCAGAGTTGAAATACATTTTTTTGTCTGAAAATTTGAGCTCAGAAAAGTAATTTGATTTGGAAATAATAAATCTTTAAGGATTTAAGAAATATCTTGGCTTCAATTGTAAATTAAAGTGTTCCAAATTATCAGAATGGAAAAAGAATACATTCCAAAAACTTATACAAAGCATATTCTTCCAAAAGTAAGTAATTGTTTGGTCCAAGGAAGCTTTATTCTAAAGTATTGCTAAATTTCCAGAAGTAATTAACCAAAAACACAAGAAAAAAGAAATCCCAAACAACTTATCATTAAAAACAGTTAACTTTTAAAACATTTACGTAACTAAACATATTTTTTTCCACACTTTTTTCCTCACACCATCACAACAATAACCTTACACCTTAGTAAATAAGCAAATTTTCTCAAAGCAAAAAATTAAATTGTCTTCTTAAATAATTAATCCTACACACACACACACATTATAATCACACCCAATAAACATAACGTAATTATTTGTTTTTATTTTTAAACATTTTTTAATTTAAATGATTCGTTTTGTTGTTCTTGTTCTCTTTTTCTCTCATCATCATCATGATCCTTTTGCACATTTCCCAATGCTCGATCCTTTTGATCCCTAAATTATGAAATTCACTTTCATCATCATCGCCTCATACAAAAAAAAAAAAAACAAAATCTATGAATCGATACATAACGAATTAAAGAAATTCCCTTAGTGCACCACCGGCTCCACAACCACCTCCAATGTCGATGCCACAACAGATTTATGGTCAAAGTCAAATAACTGCCAATGGTATCCTACAGCAGAATGGTATTATCGGAGGCGGCGGTGGTAGTGTAGGTGGTGGTGGTGGTGGTGTAAATTCTGGTATGATGCAACCGCCACAAGCGCCACCAAATTCACAAGGAGGTATTCCACCACAGCAGCAGCAGCAGCAACAACAACAACAGCAACAACCACAGCAGTCGCAACAACATCAACAGTTACAATCTAATCAACAACAACAAAATCAGTATCATGCTCCACAGCAACTCGCACAACAGCATCATCAACATCCCGTGTATTCATCACAACAATTGATAAACAACTCATACCAGCAACAAAATCAGGTAAGCAACCCGTAACTAACATCTTTTTACACGATTAAGGTGGAAATATGATCACCAATCCTTTTATGACCTTGCATTAGAAAGTACTTTTGGAACGAATTTTTAACCTTTCAGTGCTTTTATCTCACAAATTACCTTTTATTTTGTTTTCATTAATCAAATCCAATGCCATGCTATGTGTTTTTTGTGTCCTTCCATTATGGCATACAGTATCAGCAACCCATCTATGTGTCATCTAGTTCTAATCCAAATCTAAATCACCATCAATACTCACAACAGAACATTGGCGGCGGAAGTATTGGTATGGATAGAGGAAGCTTACCTCCTCTACCTCCACAAAACCAACAACAACAGCCGTCACAGCAATCAATGCCAAACGGTCCCATTTATGTTTCGTCGTCACAAAGTCAAGGCATTCCATCGTCGGCGAGTTCCAATAGTGTAGTGTATGCTAGCCAACAGCTGCAACAGCAGCCGCCACAGCAACTACAGCAGGCGCCTCCACAGCCACCGCAACCACCACAACAGCCACCACATCTTCCAATGCTAGATCCCTCAAGTGGTGGACAGTATGGCCAGACGAATGGGCCAAGTATTGCTGTGACCGAAAATCTTTACAGTCAGATTCCAATGGCACCGCCCATGTTGCCATCTATGGCTGGCTCTCATAATGGTATTCCTATGCCACCACCGATGATGAATCGAGCTGCTGTCCCTGGTGGAGGCGCACCAGCAGCTCCACCACCACCACCAGCGTTTGGCGGTGGTGCACCAGCTTTTAATAGCGCCAACACGCATGGAGGACCAACTGCAGGTGGAATACCACCTCCACCTCAACCTCCGGCTGCTCCACCTGCACCGCCTATGATGGGTGGTGGTGGTGGAGGACCAGGTGGGCCAAGTGGACCAGGCGGACCAGGAGCACCACCCCCACCACCACCTCCACCAATGGGTGGCTTAATGCAGAAGAAAGATGACCCAGCCGCCGATCTGATGGGCTCTTTGGCAGCACAATTGCAGCAAGCACGACTCAAAAAGAACAAGGTAAGTCCTTATCATATAATCATTTAAAAGCTCTTTTAACTAATGTACTTTTTTTTGTCAAAGACTGCACCCCCACCGGCTGAGAATAGTGGAAGCAGCACATCAAGCGGTGGCAGTGGAAACTATGGAACGATTGGTCGTAGCTCAAAGGGTATGGCTTCCATGATGGATGAAATGGCCAAAACATTGGCACGCCGAAGAGCTGTAGCTGAAAGAAAAGAGGTTTGATTTAATAGTTTTTTTTCTGATTTTATAATTTGGAATTGAAAATACCCCAAATTTAGCCGGATCCAGCAGAAGAAGCTCAAAATGCCAAGCAACGGCCATGGGAGAAATCAAATACTTTGCCACATAAGCTGGGAGGATCGAATTCCAATGGAAATTCCAATTCGGGAAATAATAATTCTTCAAATAGCGGAAGTGAATCTCCCCGACCAATAAGAAAACGATTTGGCAGTGCCAGCGAAGAAACGATACTTAAGGTTAGATACTTTGAATTATTAAATTATTTAACAAAAAAAAAAGTATAAAACCCTCTTACCTGCGTATTTCATTTAAGAGTATTTCAGAGCGGATGGAAAGGGTTATTTTCTTGCTGTTTTTCCAGATTTGCCAAATTGATTTATAATAAAAAAATATATTTTTGTTTGCCCATTGGAAGGCTTTAATTAGCTTTCCTTGATGTCGGCACAGGGGCGCACTGGGTTGTCCTGAATTCGCTCTCAGGTATTTTATGTGACACTTTTTCACCCCAATTTATTTTCACTGTGTTCTATGTGTGTTCGGGGTAATACCTCGTGGCATGATGGTTAGTGAGTAGGACTGTCATGCCAAAGGTGTGGGTTCGATCTCCAGCCGTGCCACCTAAAAACAGAAATGTTTTATTCGAGGTACTGCCTCTTGCGAGGAACTGACAAATCCTCCAAGAGTATACTTGTCATGAAAAAGTGCTTCAGAATCGGCAAAAAACTGTAGGTCCCCTACATTCCTGTCAACAACACGCACACAGGAATGGTTGAGAGTTGTAAGTCACTAGGTCCTGGTTCTCCACGAGCTGCTGCGCCACCCAATTTATTTATTTATTTATTTATGTGTGTTCGAGGCGTGCACTTCAGTCTCACGCACCCCATGTTTTTTCTCGGGGAAAGAATTCAGAGCTGCAAAATTCAAATCAGCTGTTGGCAAGAGTTGAATGTCAAAGGAAAAGAATTTGCTTTGCGAATTTTTATGACGATATAAATCGTAAATGTGAAATGGTTTGTAGACGGTTTTGTTACTATTTATTAATTTATTTATTTATAAACGCAATGCTAAGGAAAATCCAGTGCTTGCATGAAGATTTGAAGCTGCACAAAACTGGTACCTAAGCAACTTAACATTTTTATCATACAAATGTAACACTGAGGTGTTCGATGTGAAACCAAAACCCGAGCAGCCACCAGTTTTTTGACATTTGAACGACATTCCTCAGTGCACCCTGGGACAGGAAACATCGAACAAACATATTATCAATCGCTGTGTTCTGAATGGGAAAACAATCAATTTTTGTTCTAAAATTCAAAATAAAGACGCAGGGCCCGAAAAACAAAAATATCGCAAGTAAAAAAGTTCAAAAATATTTCGTTTTAGGATTCCCCATCTTTTCGTATAGGTTTTCATTTTCAGTCTCATTAGATCCATCATTAAAAAAATACACACATGCTTTGATTGTCTTAAAATATTTTTTTTTTCAGTTTGATAAAGCTTTACCTTTCAGTGCAAAGGTTTTTTTTTTGGGGAAGTATATATTGTCTTTTACCATCAAGAGACTACGTCAATAATATGGTTAGACGAACCGACAGTCAAAAGACAATTTAAATAATTTGGTTAGACGAACAGACGGACGGACGCTTAACAGTTTCGTCCGTAAAACTCTTAATTAAAAAAAAGGAGATACTGAATGAGTAATGTAGGACATAAAGCTCCTTTTCCTCTTTTCTTATTTTTTTTTTTTCATAGTTGGAGTTTCCAGTAAAAATAAATATTTTCATTTCAGAAATATTTGAAAATTTTAATTTTTTTTTTAAATAGATGAGCTTTTCCTTTCTGCTCGTCAAAAAGTTATCAAGCACGCTTTTCTATTTTTGTTTCTTTTAATTTCCCTGCCAGTCGCTAGTCATCCGCTTCACTATACTTTAAATAATTTTACATTTTTCGTAGCAATACCTGGCCGATGATAGGTTTAGAAAATCCTGTTGGATGTGTGCACTGAGTACACGTCTTTAGAAGATCGATTAAGGCATTTTTTGGTTACAGCTAACAGGGTGATTTGTAAAATGATTAGATACAAATCTAGGACGTTTCCGAGTAGGTTAATCCTATGTTTTGACCAAAGGTTTATCTTGGTTCAGATTAAATAAATCTATGTTTTCACCACACAAAAAGATTCAAAGAAGACTTACTTTGATAGCATATGGTGTTTCATATTTTCTTTTGAAGAGGAAGTGAGAATGTTTCATTTTTGAAGAACTGAATTCAACGTCAACCACGAATGAATCCTTCAGCGCCATATGAGAATAGGTTAGTTCGATTTGTTAATGTATTTGTCCTAAGAAGATTTTAACAAGTTCAATTTCAAATCTTCAAGATTCACGAAATAAATTTGAGGTAAATCTGATTAAATCGCATATAAGTGCTAGGTGGCAATGTAGTATAAGCATTGTATATCCAATCTATAGTAAAACACGATTTTGTAGGTAGACATTTGGTCGATAGGTTCGCTGTGATCGCCTTACCGAGATCCCTTAACAAACATTAGTATTACATTTGGACGCATATATGGCCACGAGCTTTTTTTCTTCATGAGAATACTATAGAATTTATATACAATGGTATAAGTCAAGAGAAGATAAAAATCATACGAGACGGGAGTTCATATTTATTAAAGCAATAAGAACAATTACTTAAAATGTAAAGCAACATTAAAAACCAACCACAACACTAAAAATATTATGCTGAGACTACTCTTATTTCTTGTATTTTGTTTTTAAACGAATATCTTGTTTTACAATATCTATCTATCTTTTATGCATATTTTTATTTAGCCTAAACGCTTATGTTCTGCTTTTACCTCATCGTAAACTTTATAACTGATATCTCAGTTCCGTTTCAGCAAAGCCAAAGTAAAGTTCACATTAGGTTTGTTCGTTGAAGTTTACCCAGAGTTGACCCAGGTTTTCTTGATAACCCCAAGAATTGTCAAAGAAACCTGGGTTTTTCGGTTCTCAAAAAACACCAAAAGGTCTTCTATTTTGTTCTTGAGATGAGAAAGAAACAAAATTTCTTTTAAAAATGGATAAAAACAAACCACAGTTTTCGTTTTCTATTTCTTTTTGTTATTATTAAAGTAAGCTTGTGTATTCCTTGAATTTTCATTTCAAAAACAATATAATTATCTGCAGTATGTGAATCCACAACAAAAAAAAAAATGCTTCAGAGCTCATGTCAATTTGGCAGTTTATTCTTTACCTGAACTCGCCCCAGCAGAGAACCTAGTTCTACTTCAGGGCGACCCTAAGTCTCAAAAAACACAGAACTTGCTGGCCAGGGCGAGTTCAGGATTTTCAAAAAACGCTTTGGGGCGACCCCATGGTGACTTCAGGGCTCAACGAACAAACCTATTAATTATTATCAGAAACATTTACTCTGGTGCAGGGTCATAAGCCAACAGCAAACATTCCAAAATGGTCTGTTAATGCACCTGAAAGGGTTTTAAAGTTGACGAATCAATAACTTTGGCCTTGTTGGTCTATTACACTGACATTGAGAAAGGATCCCTTCATGTTATTAACTACTAGTTTTTCTTTAAAAATTCAAAAAGTCAATAGGTAAAAACTAGATGACTTCAGTTTTTTAGATTTTAAGAAATTTTGAAAATAACAGAAACTACTTTTTTCAAACAATAATTTTTGACCAACTCAATTTTTGGGACTTTAAATTTTGATCTTCCGGAAAGTTTTAAGCATAACATACTCAATTATGGTATACCCATCCTGCAGCGCATTCTCCCATTTGGTTCCTTTAGTAAAAGTGAATTTGAATTTCTATCAAACGGAGAGGAAAAGAGTGTAGAAAGGGTTCTAAAAAGTATAAACATAGAAACGAGATCAAGGGTAAAATCCTACAACTTCTAAACTACTTGAGATAATGTGACGAAGTACACTTTTTCTGATTTTGTAAGGTAATTTTTATAAAAAAAAAATATTAAATGAAATACAAGCGCCTTAACCAGTAATCCTTGAATAAAGAAAGTTTTTTTTATGCCATAGTTTAAAATAGGTAGGTTTCATTTTGATTCTCAGATTCTAAGAGATTAGAATAGAGCATTTTTTTTTATTTTTTTTTATTTTAAAAATTAATATGCATTAAATAATATTTATATTATTATTTAATTTAAAGAACTAAATTAATGTATAAGGACGTATTAGGAATACATACATACATTTAAAATGTTAAATAAAAGTTTTGACAAGCAATCGAGTTGAGTTTATTCTAGAAAACCCCAACATTTTTTCCGTTTTCAGTTTTCTTACCGTCTTCTTCCATGCAATAGACGAATTGGAATTTTCCATTTTCGCGCCAGTTTGCTCTTCCACCGTGATGCTTTATAAGGCTTTCGACGTCCTTTTTCTCTGCATCCCTTACTTGGACTCCGAATTGCACTGTATTGAGTTCCATAAGATTTATATTTTTTTCCAGGGTGTTCCTGATCTTGAAACACCCATATTTGATTTGTAACCGACGCGACGTCTCCCCTAATTTTAATAAAGCCCATCTTTTGTGTCAGCAAAAAATCGTTGGCTTAAATTTGAAGTGTCATTTATTTGTTGGACTTTAAACTTCTTGTGCAGAAGTCCTCCAATTCATCACTGGTCAGTTTTCAATAGTTCCAAGACTTATAATTTTGGTTTTGGCGCGTAAAACTAATTACATATATAGCAATTGGCGATATTAGCTGTATCAATTCAATGCGTACTGGGCTGAAGCACAAACAATTTATTCACAAGCAAGTGCTGCAAATAATGATCAATAGATGGGAAGCAATTATCCTAAGCCCGGAAAATTGTCCTATTGAAGCCTTTTACTAGTTTTATAAAACTTAAACCATGTCTGATTCTGATTAAATTTTAAAGACGCTCGCTTTTTAAGCATAAGCGTTTTATTTTTTGTATTGGAAAAACTTTTTGTGGAAATAAGTATGGGATTTAACGGCTGGCGTTCTTAGGCCTGCTGCGACTTTGCTTGGTGGTACGTATTTTCGATGATTTTTTCGCATAAATCTAGCTTAATTTGCTGGATGGCATTCGATATTTTGACCTTGAGAGTATCAAATGATAGATAAACATGTTCTCAAATCTGTCATACAGAATACTATGTCTCTGTGGCACGTTGCCACAGAGACATTCATTCCGCCTTTCTGTTGGAACCACATGTTGGTATTCATATATTATCGTTTTTTTTCTGTATACAAATCATTAGTCCTGCAATGCAATTGCTGTCCCACTGTTGGAGTATCCAAAAAATTCATCGGAAGTTTCTACCCAAAATGATATTTTAAAAATGTTTTGTTTATAATTTTTGCCGGGAAACAATTCCACATAATTGAAGGTGCTATAAATTACCACTCGAAGCAGCAGTTTATTCCACTTTAACTTTGACCCATGTGAAGTTATTATACATATGGAGTTATTACACTGCACTGTTAAAGACGTTTAATTATAATTATTCGTTTCAAAATCTAAAATAACTTTTTTTTTATTGTGCAGCAAGTAAATGGTGAAGGACTCTCCCTAGCGTTGTCAGCTGATCTGGATAGTTTAAAAGCTGAAATTGTTCGGGAAATGCGATTAGAAATTCAAAAAGCAAAACAAGAGATTATAGATGGTGAGTATTTATTTTTTTATATTTCCCAAAAACAAACAAATAGGCAAATAATTTCTCCTTATCTTCCACAGCAATAAAATCGGAATTTAATCGAAGGTAAGAGCAATGCCCGTTGGTGAGAAAGAACAACAAAAACAAAACACACACACACACATACACTAAAGAAACCTAAAATTACAAGTTTTTATATAAATTTTAAATTTAAGTTATACATATTATTAAAATAAACAAAAAAAAAATAAAACATAGTAAAAAAAAAAAACACGAAAACAATGAACTGAAATTATATTAATTCGCTATGAAATATAAAATAAATAAAAGAAAAATTAAATAAAACAAATATGTATGTTATTAATTCAAATATAAAATAAACACAAGAAAAAAAAATCAAATCAACTTGTAAGGAATACGAATATTGCTGTAAACAAAAATAAAAAAAAAATATTGAAGATTAAACAAAAGAAAAAAAAAAACATATAAACTACTACATACTTAAGTTAATAACACAAATAAATACAAGATCGTATAAAAAATAATATTATAATTAAATTTTTAGATTCAAAAGACATCGGTAGTGTCAAAAATTAGTAATTTATAAATGCATTATAACATAATATATAAATATAAATATATAAAAATTTAATACTAGTGTAGAGAAAAAAAATCATCGTACATGTATTTATATATAAATGTTTTTATGTTTTTATTTTTGTATAATTTTATTTCGTCCTATTTCTATTGCATATTTTTAAATTAGTCCTCCTTAATGTGAATTATTATTATATATCGTTTGTGTTAAAAAATATGTTTTTCTGAAAGACACGCATTTTTTGCCACTATGTTGCTAATAAATTAAAATCTCTATATGTGCTGGCAAAATAAATATAAGAACAAAAAATACATAAATAAAAATTAATACATTTTTACTAGAAAAAAAAATGACTACGAAATAATATAAACATATAAATAAATTATAAACCTTTTTTTATAAATACATATAAATAAAAATAAAATAATATAAACAAAAAATTCAGAAAAAAAAACAAATGCTTTCTAAATGTTACTATACACAAGTATTTAAGGGAAATTAAAGTAAAAAACAAAAAAAAGTACATATATTATAATTAATATATAAAATATAAATACGAAAATATCTTCGAAAAATGCCCGACATTCTTTTTTTTAATTTATATGTATGAGTATTATACAAAAAATAAAAAAAAAAACAAAATGAAGCAAATTTACAATTTTTTGACAAATAAACAAAAAATAATTATTTAAATGCAAACAAAAATAATGTACTTTACATGGTTTTAATTTTATTCGGCGTTAATATTTCAGGAGCATTTAGATTCAGGAAACAGATGACACATTTGACTTAAAACGTAAGTATCGATTGTAGTCACATACAGTTGTGTTCCAGTGATTTGAGGTTAACCAGATGCAAACAAATCGTTATAAGGAGCCTCTGTCCCCCTAACGAAACACTAATAAATGTGCACATAACCTTTGTGCTTTTTGGAGCATTGTTTTGAACAATGCTTAGGTACTCCATTTTTGGAACAAATCGTCTTTTTTGTATGTCCTAGGTCCAGTAGAGGTTAATAACTACTAGACGAATTTATACTAGTTTTGATAATTCTAAAGTAACTTTACTCAGACAAAAATTTAAAAATATAAAATTAATTAAAAAATATCCGCCTAAGTATTCTCAAACACCAGCCGCCATATTGACATAGCCGGAAGGAAGTACATAGCGCTTTTCGATGATTGAGCAAATCGGTTTATGGGTCAATGGGGACCATGTACATATATGCTAACATCAAGAAATGACACAACAACGACGTCTAAGACAGGTTGTTATAAAACTTTTCAGGTAGTTAGAGAAAACTCAGACAAACCAAGAATTACTTATTTTTTGTAATAATAAGTTTATTGAGTAGTAAAGCCCTCTATTAGGTGTGCCTTTATAGAATTCTGTTATCACCCCGATCCAAAAGATGTGGCAATTTCAAATTTGAATGAGAATATCTTTTGAAAGCAAAATTTTAATGGATTTTTGGTCCTGTCTTCATAGAGTGAAGGAGAAGAAGCAACAATGAACTGTACGGGCTGTACCACGACATTGAAGTAACCAATAAATTAAAAAGTAACCGACCGAGGTGGTTGGGTCATTATTATTAAGAATGAATGGAAGCCTATTCTCAGGCCCAAAATATCTTGATCTCCATCCCGAGGGCAGAGTAGGTGCAAGCTCAATGTGCCTAAGTTGATTTGACTGCAGATCAACTAAGCTTAAAGTTCACTAAAAACACTTTGTTACAAACAACTTTTAAATAATCGCATTCGGAAAATCAATATTCTTTGATCCTATAGCAAGACAAAAATCGAATAGCTATTGTATAATGACCAAATTAAAATTAAAATTGAAGCCTTTTTTATTGAAATTGTTCAGCATTTTTCTCAATTTATCCATAAATTTTTTTTTTTATATATCAAAAATGCATTACGCAACTGATAAATAGCAGTTGACTGATTTACATAATGCCACATGGAACTTCAACTGGCTTTCATTATACAAACATACAACTTAAATGACAACCATTTTGTTAAGGGGAGGGGTGCCAGCACGTAACTTGAAACAATCGAGTTGAGTTGATACAATCGGGCATGAATTAATTAATAGGGGATAAGCGCACTGCGACCTAAAGATCTGTTGTGCCCTCTTTAAGAGTAGAGTGAGACGGCTCATTTTATAACTCTCCCTCCAGATTGGTTCCTTTTAGGAACTCAAGTGTGTCGGGTATATTCAGAGAGGGAAACTCTCTCTCTCTCGGCTATCTGGTAATGTCCCAGATACCTGTGTCTTTGATGCGCGAGCGAATCACATTTTCCTAATATGTGGTCCGGTGTTTCCTCGTAGGAAATAGGCATAGGCTGTTCCTTACTTGGTTCACTTGAATAGAAAACCATCTACTGAACCTAGTAAAGAACCACCTTTACTCGATTGTATCGACAAAACTCGATTGTACGTGCTAGATCCCCTGAATTAGCCATAAGTAAACAATTGCCACAAAAAAGGTCTTCACATATTTTATCGTTAATTCAGCAGCTCGTCAAAATCATCCGATAAAATGATCATATAAACATTTATTGAACATGAAATTTGCAGTTTTTTAGTTATTGACGATATAATGGCAACTAGTTCACGCCAAATTTTTTTTCATGGTCTGGTTGAGAAAATATTTGAACAAAAGTGTTTTTACCGATTTTCTGCCCCCAACGCAATCCCTTAGATGCGAATATCTAACGAACCGAGCTTTCAAACTTGTTGCGGTTTTCAGTGCTGAATAGGAAATTAACACTTTCCAAAACTGTAAAATCTTCATCACGAAAAATTTTCATGGATTTCGAAGAAAAGCATGGACTAGTCCCTTGACGTTTTTTTCAAACAAAAATGACTTTTTTTTTCAAAGTTAATGAAATAAATCGTGCCATACGTTTTTGGAAAGGTCTATTCAAATCCTATAAGCACATGCAAGCCAAATTTTTTGTATGGTCTGGTTGAGAAAATATTTGAACACAAGTTTTTTTTACCGATTTTCTGTCCCGAATGCGAATATTTAACGAACAGAGTTTTCAAAATTGTTGCGCTTTTCAGTGCTGAATAGGAAAATAACACACCTTTCCAAAATAAAAATTTTCATCACGAAAAATTTTCATGGATTTCGAAGAAAAGCATGGACTAACCCCTTGCCGTTTTTTTCAAACAAAAATGATTTTTTTCAAAGTTAATGAAATAAATCGTGCCATACGTTTTTGGAAAGGTCTATTCAAATCCTATAAGCACATGCAAGCCAAATTTTTTTTATTGTCTGGTTGAGAATATATTTGAACACAAGTTTTTTTTACCGATTTTCTGTCCCGAATTCGAAATTCTAACGAACCGAGATTTCAAAATTGTTGCGGTTTTCGGTGCTGAATAGGAAATTAACACACCTTTCAAAAAATGTAAAATTTTCATCACGAAAAATTTTCATGGATTTCGAAGAAAAGCATGGACTAACCCCTTGCCGTTTTTTTCAAACAAAAATGACTTTTTTTCAAAGTTAATGAAATAAATCGTGCCATACGTTTCTGGAAAGGTCTATTCAAATCCTATAAGCACATGCAAGCCAAATTTTTTTTATGGTCTGGTTGAGAAAATATTTGAACACAAGTTTTTTTTACCGATTTTCTGTCCCGAATTCGAAATTCTAACGAACCGAGATTTCAAAATTGTTGCAGTTTTCGGTGCTGAATAGGAAATTAACACACCTTTCCAAAAATGTAAAATTTTCATCACGAAAAATTTTCATGGATTTCGAAGAAAAGCATGGACTAACCCCTTGCCGTTTTTTCAAACAAAAATGACTTTTTTTCAAAGTTAATGAAATAAATCGTGCCATACGTTTTTGGAAAGGTCTATTCAAATCCTATAAGCACATGCAAGCCAAATTTTGTGTATGGTCTGGTTGAGAAAATATTTGAACACAAGTTTTTTTACCGATTTTCTGTCCCGAATTCGAAATTCTAACGAACCGAGATTTAAAAATTGTTGCAGTTTTCGGTGCTGAATAGGAAATTAACACACCTTTCCAAAAATGTAAATTTTCATCACGAAAAATTTTCATGGATTTCGAAGAAAAGCATGGACTAATCCTTTGCCGTTTTTTTTCAAACAAAAATGACTTTTTTCAAAGTTAATGAAATAAATCGTGCCATACGTTTTTGGAAAGGTCTATTCAAATCCTATAAGCACATGCAAGCCAAATTTTTTTTATGGTCTGGTTGAGAAAATATTTGAACACAAGTTTTTTTACCGATTTTCTGTCCCGAATTCGAAATTCTAACGAACCGAGATTTCAAAATTGTTGCAGTTTTCGGTGCTGAATAGGAAATTAACACACCTTTCCAAAAATGTAAAATTTTCATCACGAAAAATTTTCATGGATTTCGAAGAAAAGCATGCCGTTGCCGTTTTTTTTCAAACAAAAATGACTTTTTTCAAAGTTAATGAAATAAATCGTGCCATACGTTTTTGGAAAGGTCTATTCAAATCCTATAAGCACATGTAAGCCAATTTTTTTTTTATGGTCTGGTTGAGAAAATATTTGAACACAAGATTTTTTTACCGATTTTCTGTCCCGAATGCGAATATTTTACGAACCGAGTTTTCAAAATTGTTGCGCTTTTCAGTGCTGAATAGGAAACTAACACACCTTTCCAAAAATAAAGATTTTCATCACGAAAAATTTTCATGGATTTCGAAGAAAAGCATGGACTTGCCGTTTTTTTCAAACAAAAATGACTTTTTTTTCAAAGTTAATGAAATAAATCGTGCCATACGTTTTTGGAAAGGTCTATTCAAGTCCTATAGGCACATGCAAGCCAAATTTTTTTTATGGTCTGGTTGAGAAAATATTTGAACACAAGTTTTTTTTACCGATTTTCTGTCCCGAATTCGAAATTCTAACGAACCGAGCTTTCGAAATTGTTGCGGTTTTCGGTGCTGAATAGGAAATTAACACACCTTTCAAAAAATGTAAAATTTTCATCACGAAAAATTTTCATGAATTTCGGAGAAAAGCATTGCCGTTTTTTTCAAACAAAAATGACTTTTTTTCAAAGTTAATGAAATAAATCGTGCCATACGTTTTTGGAAGGGTCTATTCAAATCATATAAGCACATGCAAGCCAAATTTTTTTTATGGTCTGGTTGAGAAAATATTTGAACACAAGTTTTTTTTACCGATTTTCTGTCCCGAATTCGAAATTCTAACGAACCGAGATTTAAAAATTGTTGCAGTTTTCGGTGCTGAATAGGAAATTAACACACCTTTCCAAAAATGTAAAATTTTCATCACGAAAAATTTTCATGGATTTCGAAGAAAAGCATGGACTAATCCCTTGCCGTTTTTTTTCAAACAAAAATGACTTTTTTCAAAGTTAATGAAATAAATCGTTCCATACGTTTTTGGAAAGGTCTATTCAAATCCTATAAGCACATGCAAGCCAAATTTTTTTTATGGTCTGGTTGAGAAAATATTTGAACACAAGTTTTTTTACCGATTTTCTGTCCCGAGTTCGAAATTCTAACGAACCGAGCTTTCAGAATTGTTGCGGTTTTCGGTGCTGAATAGGAAATTAACAAAAAAAATGTAAAATTTTCATCAGGAAAAATTTTCATGGATTTCGAAGAAAAGCATGGACTAACCCCTTGCCGTTTTTTAAACAAAAATGACTTTTTTTCAAAGTTAATGAAATAAATCGTGCCATACGTTTTTGGAAAGGTCTATTCAAATCCTATAAGCACATGCAAGCCAATTTTTTTTTATGGTCTGGTTGAGAAAATATTTGAACACAAGTTTTTTTTACCGATTTTCTGTCCCGAATTCGAAATTCTAACGAACAGAGCTTTCAAAATTGTTGCAGTTTTCGTTGCTGAATAGGAAATTAACACACCTTTCCAAAAATGTAAAATTTTCATCACGAAAAATTTTCATGAATTTCGGAGAAAAGCATGAACTAACCCCTTGCCGTTTTTTTCAAACAAAAATGACTTTTTTTCAAAGTTAATGAAATAAATCGTGCCATACGTTTTTGGAAAGGTCTATTCAAATCCTATAAGCACATGCAAGCCAAATTTTTTTTATGGTCTGGTTGAGAAAATATTTGAACACAAGTTTTTTTTTCCGATTTTCTGTCCCGAATGCGAATATTTTACGAACCGAGTTTTCAAAATTGTTGCGCTTTTCAGTGCTGAATAGGAAACTAACACACATTTCCAAAAATAAAAATTTTCATCACGAAAAATTTTCATGGATTTCGAAGAAAAGCATGGACTTGCCGTTTTTTTCAAACAAAAATGACTTTTTTTCAAAGTTAATGAAATAAATCGTGCCATACGTTTTTGGAAAGGTCTATTCAAGTCCTATAGGCACATGCAAGCCAAATTTTTTTTATGGTCTGGTTGAGAAAATATTTGAACACAAGTTTTTTTTACCGATTTTCTGTTCCGAATTCGAAATTCTAACGAACCGAGCTTTCAAAATTGTTGCGGTTTTCGGTGCTGAATAGGAAATTAACACACCTTTTCAAAAATGTAAAATTTTCATCAGGAAAAATTTTCATGGATTTCGAAGAAAAGCATTGCCGTTTTTTAAACAAAAATGACTTTTTTTTCAAAGTTAATGAAATAAATCGTGCCATACGTTTTTGGAAAGGTCTATTCAAATCCTATAAGCACATGCAAGCCAAATTTTTTTTTATGGTCTGGTTGAGAAAATATTTGAACACAAGTTTTTTACCGATTTTCTGTCCCGAATTCGAAATTCTAACGAACCGAGATTTCAAAATTGTTGCAGTTTTCGGTGCTGAATAGGAAATTAACACACCTTTCCAAAAATGTAAAATTTTCATCACGAAAAATTTTCATGGATTTCGAAGAAAAGCATGGACTAACCCCTTGCCGTTTTTTTCAAACAAAAATTACTTTTTTTTCAAAGTTAATGAAATAAATCGTGCCATACGTTTTTGGAAAGGTCTATTCAAATCCTATAAGCACATGCAAGCCAAATTTTTTTTTATGGTCTGGTTGAGAAAATATTTGAACACAAGTTTTTTTTACCGATTTTCTGTTCCGAATTCGAAATTCTAACGAACCGAGATTTCAAAATTGTTGCGGTTTTCGGTGCTGCATAGCAAATTAACACACCTTTTCAAAAATGTAAAATTTTCATCAGGAAAAATTTTCATGGATTTCGAAGAAAAGCATGGACTTGCCCTTGCCGTTTTTTTCAAACAAAAATGACTTTTTTTTCAAAGTTAATGAAATAAATCGTGCCATACGTTTTTGGAAAGGTCTATTCAAATCCTATAAGCACATGCAAGCCAAATTTTATTTTATGGTCTGGTTGAGAAAATATTTGAACACAAGTTTTTTTTTACCGATTTTCTGTCCCGAATTCGAAATTCTATCGAACCGAGCTTTCAAAATTGTTCCGGTTTTCGGTGCCGAATAGGAAATTAACACACCTTTCCAAAAATGTAAAATTTTCATCACGAAAAATTTTCATGGATTTCGAAGAAAAGCATGGACTAACCCCTTGCCGTTTTTTTCAAACAAAAATTACTTTTTTTTCAAAGTTAATGAAATAAATCGTGCCATACGTTTTTGGAAAGGTCTATTCAAATCCTATAAGCACATGCAAGCCAAATTTTTTTTATGGTCTGGTTGAGAAAATATTTGAACACAAGTTTTTTTTACCGATTTTCTGTCCCGAATTCGAAATTCTAACGAACCGAGATTTCAAAATTGTTGCGGTTTTCGGTGCTGAATAGGAAATTAACACACCTTTCCAAAAATGTAAAATTTTCATCACGAAAAATTTTCGTGGATTTCGAAGAAAAGCATGCGGACTAACCCCTTGCCGTTTTTTTCAAACAAAAATGACTTTTTTTCAAAGTTAATGAAATAAATCGTGCCATACGTTTTTGGAAAGGTCTATTCAAATCCTATAAGCACATGCAAGCCAAATTTTATTTTATGGTCTGGTTGAGAAAATATTTGAACACAAGTTTTTTTTACCGACAAAAATTTTCATGGATTTCGAAGAAAAGCATGGACTAACCCCTTGCCGTTTTTTTCAAACAAAAATGACTTTTTTTCAAAGTTAATGAAATAAATCGTGCCATACGTTTTTGGAAAGGTCTATTAAAATCCTATAAGCACATGCAAGCCAATTTTTTTTTTATGGTCTGGTTGAGAAAATATTTGAACACAAGTTTTTTTTACCGATTTTCTGTCCCGAATTCGAAATTCTAACGAACCGAGCTTTCAAAATTGTTGCGGTTTTCGGTGCTGAATAGGAAATTAACACACCTTTCCAAAAATGTAAAATTTTCATCACGAAAAATTTTCATGGATTTCGAAGAAAAGCATGGACTAACCCCTTGCCGTTTTTTTCAAACAAAAATTACTTTTTTTCAAAGTTAATGAAATAAATCGTGCCATACGTTTTTGGAAAGGTCTATTCAAATCCTATAAGCACATGCAAGCCAAATTTTTTTTATGGTCTGGTTGAGAAAATATTTGAACACAAGTTTTTTTTTACCGATTTTCTGTCCCGAATTCGAAATTCTAACGAACCGAGCTTTCAAAATTGTTCCGGTTTTCGGTGCCGAATAGGAAATTAACACACCTTTCCAAAAATGTAAAATTTTCATCACGAAAAATTTTCATGGATTTCGAAGAAAAACATGGAGTATAACCCCTTGCCGTTTTTTTCAAACAAAAATGACTTTTTTTCAAAGTTAATGAAATAAATCGTGCCATACGTTTTTGGAAAGGTCTATTCAAATCCTATAAGCACATGCAAGCCAAATTTTTTTTATGGTCTGGTTGAGAAAATATTTGAACACAAGTTTTTTTTACCGATTTTCTGTCCCGAATTCGAAATTCTAACGAACCGAGATTTCAAAATTATTGCGGTTTTCGGTGCTGAATCGGAAATTAACACACCTTTCCAAAAATGTAAAATTTTCATCACGAAAAATTTTCATGGATTTCGAAGAAAAGCATGGACTAACCCCTTGCCGTTTTTTTCAAACAAAAATGACTTTTTTTCAAAGTTAATGAAATAAATCGTGCCATACGTTTTTGGAAAGGTCTATTCAAATCCTATAAGCACATGCAAGCCAAATTTTTTTTATGGTCTGGTTGAGAAAATATTTGAACACAAGTTTTTTTTACCAATTTTCTGTCCCGAATTCGAAATTCTAACGAACCGAGATTTCAAAATTGTTGCGGTTTTCGGTGCTGAATAGGAAATTAACACACCTTTCCAAAAATGTAAAATTTTCATCACGAAAAATTTTCATGGATTTCGAAGAAAAGCATGTACTAACCCCTTGCCGTTTTTTTCAAACAAAAATGACTTTTTTTCAAAGTTAATAAAATAAATCGTGCTATACGTTTTTGGAAAGGTCTATTCAAATCCTATAAGCACATGCAAGCCAAATTTTTTGTATGGTCTGGTTGAGAAAATATTTGAACACAAGTTTTTTTTACCGATTTTCTGTCCCGAATTCGAAATTCTAACGAACCGAGCTTTCAAAATTGTTGCGGTTTTCGGTGCTGAATAGGAAATTAACACACCTTTCCAAAAATGTAAAATTTTCATCAGGAAAAATTTTCATGGATTTCGAAGAAAAGCATGGACTTGCCGTTTTTTTCAAACAAAAATGACTTTTTTCAAAGTTAATGAAATAAATCGTGCTATACGTTTTTGGAAAGGTCTATTCAAATCCTATAAGCACATGCAAGCCAAATTTTTTTTTATGGTCTGGTTGAGAAAATATTTGAACACAAGTTTTTTTTACCGATTTTCTGAAAAATTTTCATGGATTTCGAAGAAAAGCATGGACTAACCCCTTGCCGTTTTTTTTCAAACAAAAATGATTTTTTTCAAAGTTAATGAAATAAATCGTGCCATACGTTTTTGGAAAGGTCTATTCAAATCCTATAAGCACATGCAACCCAATTTTTTTTTTATGGTCTGGTTGAGAAAATATTTGAACACAAGTTTTTTTTACCGATTTTCTGTCCCGAATTCGAAATTCTAATGAACCGAGCTTTCAAAATTGTTGCGATTTTTGGTGCTGAATCGGAAATTAACACACCTTTCCAAAAATGTAAAATTTTCATCAGGAAAAATTTTCATGGATTTCGAAGAAAAGCATGGATAACCCCTTGCCGTTTTTTTCAAACAAAAATGACTTTTTTTCAAAGTTAATGAAATAAATCGTGCCATACGTTTTTGGAAAGGTCTATTCAAATCCTATAAGCACATGCAAGCCAAATTTTTGTTTATGGTCTGGTTGAGAAAATATTTGAACACAAGTTTTTTTTACCGATTTTCTGTCCCGAATTCGAAATTCTAACGAACCGAGATTTCAAAATTGTTGCGGTTTTCGGTGCTGAATAGGAAATTAACACACCTTTCCAAAAATATAAAATTTTCATCACGAAAAATTTTCATGGATTTCGAAGAAAAGCATGGACTAACCCCTTGCCGTTTTTTTCAAACAAAAATGACGTTTTTTTTTCAAAGTTAATGAAATAAATCGTGCCATACGTTTTTGGAAAGGTCTATTTAAATCCTATAAGCACATGCAAGCCAAATTTTGTTTTATGGTCTGGTTGAGAAAATATTTGAACACAAGTTTTTTTTACCGATTTTCTGTCCCGAATTCGAAATTCTAACGAACCGAGCTTTCAAAATTGTTGCGGTTTTCGGTGCTGAATAGGAAATTAACACACCTTTCCAAAAATGTAAAATTTTCATCAGGAAAAATTTTCATGGATTTCGAAGAAAAGCATGGACTTGCCGTTTTTTTCAAACAAAAATGACTTTTTTTCAAAGTTAATGAAATAAATCGTGCTATTCGTTTTTGGAAAGGTCTATTCAAATCCTATAAGCACATGCAAGCCAAATTTTTTTTTATGGTCTGGTTGAGAAAATATTTGAACACAAGTTTTTTTTACCGATTTTCTGAAAAATTTTCATGGATTTCGAAGAAAAGCATGGACTAACCCCTTGCCGTTTTTTTTCAAACAAAAATGATTTTTTTCAAAGTTAATGAAATAAATCGTGCCATACGTTTTTGGAAAGGTCTATTCAAATCCTATAAGCACATGCAACCCAATTTTTTTTTTATGGTCTGGTTGAGAAAATATTTGAACACAAGTTTTTTTTACCGATTTTCTGTCCCGAATTCGAAATTCTAATGAACCGAGCTTTCAAAATTGTTGCGATTTTCGGTGCTGAATCGGAAATTAACACACCTTTCCAAAAATGTAAAATTTTCATCAGGAAAAATTTTCATGGATTTCGAAGAAAAGCATGGATAACCCCTTGCCGTTTTTTTCAAACAAAAATGACTTTTTTTCAAAGTTAATGAAATAAATCGTGCCATACGTTTTTGGAAAGGTCTATTCAAATCCTATAAGCACATGCAAGCCAAATTTTTTTTATGGTCTGGTTGAGAAAATATTTGAACACAAGTTTTTTTTACCGATTTTCTGTCCCGAATTCGAAATTCTAACGAACCGAGCTTTCAAAATTGTTGCGGTTTTCGGTGCTGAATAGGAAATCAACACACCTTTCCAAAAATGTAAAATTTTCATCACGAAAAATTTTCATGGATTTCGAAGAAAAGCATGGACTAACCCCTTGCCGTTTTTTTCAAACAAAAATGACTTTTTTTTCAAAGTTAATGAAATAAATCGTGCCATACGTTTTTGGAAAGGTCTATTTAAATCCTATAAGCACATGCAAGCCAAATTTTGTTTTATGGTCTGGTTGAGAAAATATTTGAACACAAGTTTTTTTTACCGATTTTCTGTCCCGAATTCGAAATTCTAACGAACCGAGCTTTCAAAATTGTTGCGGTTTTCGGTGCTGAATAGGAAATTAACACACCTTTCCAAAAATGTAAAATTTTCATCACGAAAAATTTTCATGGATTTCGAAGAAAAGCCCCCTTGCCGTTTTTTTCAAACAAAAATGACTTTTTTTCAAAGTTAATGAAATAAATCGTGCCATACGTTTTTGGAAAGGTCTATTCAAATCCTATAAGCACATGCAAGCCAAATTTTTTTTATGGTCTGGTTGAGAAAATATTTGAACACAAGTTTTTTTTACCGATTTTCTGTCCCGAATTCGAAATTCTAACGAACCGAGCTTTCAAAATTGTTGCGGTTTTCGGTGCTGAATAGGAAATTAACACACCTTTCCAAAAATGTAAAATTTTCATCAGGAAAAATTTTCATGGATTTCGAAGAAAAGCATGGACTTGCCGTTTTTTTCAAACAAAAATGACTTTTTTTCAAAGTTAATGAAATAAATCGTGCTATACGTTTTTGGAAAGGTCTATTCAAATCCTATAAGCACATGCAAGCCAAATTTTTTTTTATGGTCTGGTTGAGAAAATATTTGAACACAAGTTTTTTTTACCGATTTTCTGAAAAATTTTCATGGATTTCGAAGAAAAGCATGGACTAACCCCTTGCCGTTTTTTTTCAAACAAAAATGATTTTTTTCAAAGTTAATGAAATAAATCGTGCCATACGTTTTTGGAAAGGTCTATTCAAATCCTATAAGCACATGCAACCCAATTTTTTTTTTATGGTCTGGTTGAGAAAATATTTGAACACAAGTTTTTTTTACCGATTTTCTGTCCCGAATTCGAAATTCTAATGAACCGAGCTTTCAAAATTGTTGCGATTTTCGGTGCTGAATCGGAAATTAACACACCTTTCCAAAAATGTAAAATTTTCATCAGGAAAAATTTTCATGGATTTCGAAGAAAAGCATGGATAACCCCTTGCCGTTTTTTTCAAACAAAAATGACTTTTTTTCAAAGTTAATGAAATAAATCGTGCCATACGTTTTTGGAAAGGTCTATTCAAATCCTATAAGCACATGCAAGCCAAATTTTTGTTTATGGTCTGGTTGAGAAAATATTTGAACACAAGTTTTTTTTACCGATTTTCTGTCCCGAATTCGAAATTCTAACGAACCGAGATTTCAAAATTGTTGCGGTTTTCGGTGCTGAATAGGAAATTAACACACCTTTCCAAAAATATAAAATTTTCATCACGAAAAATTTTCATGGATTTCGAAGAAAAGCATGGACTAACCCCTTGCCGTTTTTTTCAAACAAAAATGATTTTTTTCAAAGTTAATGAAATAAATCGTGCCATACGTTTTTGGAAAGGTCTATTCAAATCCTATAAGCACATGCAAGCCAATTTTTTTTTATGGTCTGGTTGAGAAAATATTTGAACACAAGTTTTTTTTACCGATTTTCTGTCCCGAATTCGAAATTCTAATGAACCGAGCTTTCAAAATTGTTGCGATTTTCGGTGCTGAATCGGAAATTAACACACCTTTCCAAAAATGTAAAATTTTCATCAGGAAAAATTTTCATGGATTTCGAAGAAAAGCATGGATAACCCCTTGCCGTTTTTTTCAAACAAAAATGACTTTTTTTCAAAGTTAATGAAATAAATCGTGCCATACGTTTTTGGAAAGGTCTATTCAAATCCTATAAGCACATGCAAGCCAAATTTTTTTTATGGTCTGGTTGAGAAAATATTTGAACACAAGTTTTTTTTACCGATTTTCTGTCCCGAATTCGAAATTCTAACGAACCGAGCTTTCAAAATTGTTGCGGTTTTCGGTGCTGAATAGGAAATCAACACACCTTTCCAAAAATGTAAAATTTTCATCACGAAAAATTTTCATGGATTTCGAAGAAAAGCATGGACTAACCCCTTGCCGTTTTTTTCAAACAAAAATGACTTTTTTTTTCAAAGTTAATGAAATAAATCGTGCCATACGTTTTTGGAAAGGTCTATTTAAATCCTATAAGCACATGCAAGCCAAATTTTGTTTTATGGTCTGGTTGAGAAAATATTTGAACACAAGTTTTTTTTACCGATTTTCTGTCCCGAATTCGAAATTCTAACGAACCGAGCTTTCAAAATTGTTGCGGTTTTCGGTGCTGAATAGGAAATTAACACACCTTTCCAAAAATGTAAAATTTTCATCAGGAAAAATTTTCATGGATTTCGAAGAAAAGCATGGACTTGCCGTTTTTTTCAAACAAAAATGACTTTTTTTCAAAGTTAATGAAATAAATCGTGCTATACGTTTTTGGAAAGGTCTATTCAAATCCTATAAGCACATGCAAGCCAAATTTTTTTTTATGGTCTGGTTGAGAAAATATTTGAACACAAGTTTTTTTTACCGATTTTCTGAAAAATTTTCATGGATTTCGAAGAAAAGCATGGACTAACCCCTTGCCGTTTTTTTTCAAACAAAAATGATTTTTTTCAAAGTTAATGAAATAAATCGTGCCATACGTTTTTGGAAAGGTCTATTCAAATCCTATAAGCACATGCAACCCAATTTTTTTTTTATGGTCTGGTTGAGAAAATATTTGAACACAAGTTTTTTTTACCGATTTTCTGTCCCGAATTCGAAATTCTAATGAACCGAGCTTTCAAAATTGTTGCGATTTTCGGTGCTGAATCGGAAATTAACACACCTTTCCAAAAATGTAAAATTTTCATCAGGAAAAATTTTCATGGATTTCGAAGAAAAGCATGGATAACCCCTTGCCGTTTTTTTCAAACAAAAATGACTTTTTTTCAAAGTTAATGAAATAAATCGTGCCATACGTTTTTGGAAAGGTCTATTCAAATCCTATAAGCACATGCAAGCCAAATTTTTTTTATGGTCTGGTTGAGAAAATATTTGAACACAAGTTTTTTTTACCGATTTTCTGTCCCGAATTCGAAATTCTAACGAACCGAGCTTTCAAAATTGTTGCGGTTTTCGGTGCTGAATAGGAAATCAACACACCTTTCCAAAAATGTAAAATTTTCATCACGAAAAATTTTCATGGATTTCGAAGAAAAGCATGGACTAACCCCTTGCCGTTTTTTTCAAACAAAAATGACGTTTTTTTTTCAAAGTTAATGAAATAAATCGTGCCATACGTTTTTGGAAAGGTCTATTTAAATCCTATAAGCACATGCAAGCCAAATTTTGTTTTATGGTCTGGTTGAGAAAATATTTGAACACAAGTTTTTTTTACCGATTTTCTGTCCCGAATTCGAAATTCTAACGAACCGAGCTTTCAAAATTGTTGCGGTTTTCGGTGCTGAATAGGAAATTAACACACCTTTCCAAAAATGTAAAATTTTCATCACGAAAAATTTTCATGGATTTCGAAGAAAAGCCCCCTTGCCGTTTTTTTCAAACAAAAATGACTTTTTTTCAAAGTTAATGAAATAAATCGTGCCATACGTTTTTGGAAAGGTCTATTCAAATCCTATAAGCACATGCAAGCCAAATTTTTTTTATGGTCTGGTTGAGAAAATATTTGAACACAAGTTTTTTTTACCAATTTTCTGTCCCGAATTCGAAATTCTAACGAACCGAGATTTCAAAATTGTTGCGGTTTTCGGTGCTGAATAGGAAATTAACACACCTTTCCAAAAATGTAAAATTTTCATCACGAAAAATTTTCATGGATTTCGAAGAAAAGCATGTACTAACCCCTTGCCATTTTTTTCAAACAAAAATGACTTTTTTTCAAAGTTAATGAAATAAATCGTGCCATACGTTTTTGGAAAGGTCTATTCAAATCCTATAAGCACATGCAAGCCAAATTTTTTTTATGGTCTGGTTGAGAAAATATTTGAACACAAGTTTTTTTTACCGATTTTCTGTCCCGAATTCGAAATTCTAACGAACCGAGATTTCAAAATTGTTGCGGTTTTCGGTGCTGAATCGGAAATTAACACACCTTTCCAAAAATGTAAAATTTTCATCACGAAAAATTTTCATGGATTTCGAAGAAAAGCATGGACTAACCCCTTGCCGTTTTTTTCAAACAAAAATGACTTTTTTTCAAAGTTAATGAAATAAATCGTGCCATACGTTTTTGGAAAGGTCTATTCAAATCCTATAAGCACATGCAAGCCAAATTTTTTTTATGGTCTGGTTGAGAAAATATTTGAACACAAGTTTTTTTTACCGATTTTCTGTCCCGAATTCGAAATTCTAACGAACCGAGATTTCAAAATTGTTGCGGTTTTCGGTGCTGAATCGGAAATTAACACACCTTTCCAAAAATGTAAAATTTTCATCACGAAAAATTTTCATGGATTTCGAAGAAAAGCATGGACTAACCCCTTGCCGTTTTTTTCAAACAAAAATGACTTTTTTTCAAAGTTAATGAAATAAATCGTGCCATACGTTTTTGGAAAGGTCTATTCAAATCCTATAAGCACATGCAAGCCAAATTTTTTTTATGGTCTGGTTGAGAAAATATTTGAACACAAGTTTTTTTTACCGATTTTCTGTCCCGAATTCGAAATTCTAACGAACCGAGCTTTCAAAATTGTTCCGGTTTTCGGTGCCGAATAGGAAATTAACACACCTTTCCAAAAATGTAAAATTTTCATCACGAAAAATTTTCATGGATTTCGAAGAAAAACATGGACTAACCCCTTGCCGTTTTTTTCAAACAAAAATGACTTTTTTTCAAAGTTAATGAAATAAATCGTGCCATACGTTTTTGGAAAGGTCTATTCAAATCCTATAAGCACATGCAAGCCAAATTTTTTTTATGGTCTGGTTGAGAAAATATTTGAACACAAGTTTTTTTTACCAATTTTCTGTCCCGAATTCGAAATTCTAACGAACCGAGATTTCAAAATTGTTGCGGTTTTCGGTGCTGAATAGGAAATTAACACACCTTTCCAAAAATGTAAAATTTTCATCACGAAAAATTTTCATGGATTTCGAAGAAAAGCATGGACTAACCCCTTGCCGTTTTTTTCAAACAAAAATGACTTTTTTTTCAAAGTTAATGAAATAAATCGTGCCATACGTTTTTGGAAAGGTCTATTCAAATCCTATAAGCACATGCAAGCCAAATTTTTTTTATGGTCTGGTTGAGAAAATATTTGAACACAAGTTTTTTTTACCGATTTTCTGTCCCGAATTCGAAATTCTAACGAACCGAGATTTCAAAATTGTTGCGGTTTTCGGTGCTGAATCGGAAATTAACACACCTTTCCAAAAATGTAAAATTTTCATCACGAAAAATTTTCATGGATTTCGAAGAAAAGCATGGACTAACCCCTTGCCGTTTTTTTCAAACAAAAATGACTTTTTTTCAAAGTTAATGAAATAAATCGTGCCATACGTTTTTGGAAAGGTCTATTCAAATCCTATAAGCACATGCAAGCCAAATTTTTTTTATGGTCTGGTTGAGAAAATATTTGAACACAAGTTTTTTTTACCAATTTTCTGTCCCGAATTCGAAATTCTAACGAACCGAGATTTCAAAATTGTTGCGGTTTTCGGTGCTGAATAGGAAATTAACACACCTTTCCAAAAATGTAAAATTTTCATCACGAAAAATTTTCATGGATTTCGAAGAAAAGCATGTACTAACCCCTTGCCGTTTTTTTCAAACAAAAATGACTTTTTTTCAAAGTTAATAAAATAAATCGTGCTATACGTTTTTGGAAAGGTCTATTCAAATCCTATAAGCACATGCAAGCCAAATTTTTTTTTATGGTCTGGTTGAGAAAATATTTGAACACAAGTTTTTTTTACCGATTTTCTGTCCCGAATTCGAAATTCTAACGAACCGAGCTTTCAAAATTGTTGCGGTTTTCGGTGCCGAATAGGAAATTAACACACCTTTCCAAAAATGTAAAATTTTCATCAGGAAAAATTTTCATGGATTTCGAAGAAAAGCATGGATAATCCCTTGCCGTTTTTTTCAAACAAAAATGACTTTTTTTCAAAGTTAATGAAATAAATCGTGCCATACGTTTTTGGAAAGGTCTATTCAAATCCTATAAGCACATGCAAGCAAAATTTTTTTTATGGTCTGGTTGAGAAAATATTTGAACACAAGTTTTTTTACCGATTTTCTGCCCCGAATTCGAAATTCTAACGAACCGAGCTTTCAAAATGGTTCCGGTTTTCGGTGCCGAATAGGAAATTAACACACCTTTCCAAAAATGTAAAATTTTCATCACGAAAAATTTTCATGGATTTCGAAGAAAAGCATGGACTAACCCCTTGCCGTTTTTTTCAAACAAAAATGATTTTTTTTTCAAAGTTAATGAAATAAATCGTGCCATACGTTTTTGGAAAGGTCTATTCAAATCCTATAAGCACATGCAAGCCAAATTTTTGTTTATGGTCTGGTTGAGAAAATATTTGAACACAAGTTTTTTTTACCGATTTTCTGTCCCGAATTCGAAATTCTAACGAACCGAGATTTCAAAATTGTTGCGGTTTTCGGTGCTGAATAGGAAATTAACACACCTTTCCAAAAATATAAAATTTTCATCACGAAAAATTTTCATGGATTTCGAAGAAAAGCATGGACTAACCCCTTGCCGTTTTTTTCAAACAAAAATGATTTTTTTTTCAAAGTTAATGAAATAAATCGTGCCATACGTTTTTGGAAAGGTCTATTCAAATCCTATAAGCACATGCAAGCCAAATTTTTGTTTATGGTCTGGTTGAGAAAATATTTGAACACAAGTTTTTTTACCAATTTTCTGTCCCGAATTCGAAATTCTAACGAACCGAGATTTCAAAATTGTTGCGGTTTTCGGTGCTGAATAGGAAATTAACACACCTTTCCAAAAATGTAAAATTTTCATCACGAAAAATTTTCATGGATTTCGAAGAAAAGCATGGACTAACCCCTTGCCGTTTTTTTCAAACAAAAATTACTTTTTTTTCAAAGTTAATGAAATAAATCGTGCCATACGTTTTTGGAAAGGTCTATTCAAATCCTATAAGCACATGCAAGCCAAATTTTTTTTATGGTCTGGTTGAGAAAATATTTGAACACAAGTTTTTTTTACCGATTTTCTGTCCCGAATTCGAAATTCTAACGAACCGAGATTTCAAAATTGTTGCGGTTTTCGGTGCTGAATAGGAAATTAACACACCTTTCCAAAAATGTAAAATTTTCATCACGAAAAATTTTCATGAATTTCGGAGAAAAGCATGGACTAACCCCTTGCCGTTTTTTTCAAACAAAAATGACTTTTTTCAAAGTTCATGAAATAAATCGTGCCATACGTTTTTGGAAAGGTCTATTGTTTTTTTTACCGATTTTCTGTTCCGAATTCGAAATTCTTACGAACCGAGCTTTCAAAATTGTTGCAGTTTTCGGTGCTGAATAGGAAATTAACACACCTTTCCAAAAATGTAAAATTTTCATCACGAAAAATTTTCATGAATTTCGGAGAAAAGCATGGACTAACCCCTTGTCGTTTTTTTCAAACAAAAATGACTTTTTTTCAAAGTTAATGAAATAAATCGTGCCATACGTTTTTGGAAAGGTCTATTCAAATCCTATAAGCACATGCAAGCCAAATTTTTTGTATGGTCTGGTTGAGAAAATATTTGAACACAAGTTTTTTTTACCGATTTTCTGTCCCGAATTCGAAATTCTAACGAACCGAGCTTTCAAAATTGTTGCGGTTTTCGGTGCTGAATAGGAAATTAACACACCTTTCCAAAAATGTAAAATTTTCATCACGAAAAATTTTCATGAATTTCGGAGAAAAGCATGGACTAACCCCTTGCCTTACTTTTTTTTTCAAAGTTAATGAAATAAACCATGCCATACGTTTTTGGAAAGGTCTATTTAAGTCCTATAGGCACATGCAAGCCAAATTTTTTTTATGGTCTGGTTGAGAAAATATTTGAACAAAAGTGTTTTAACCGATTTTCTATCCCCAACGCAATCCGTTAGACGCGAATATCTAACGAACCGAGCTTTCAAAATTGTTGCGGTTTTCGGTGCTGAATAGGAAATTAACACACCTTTCCAAAAATGTAAAATTTTCATCACGAAAAAAATGTTCATGGATTTCGAAGAAAAGCATGGACTAACCCCTTGACGTTTTTTTCAAACAAAAATTACTTTTTTTCAAAGTTAATGAAATAAATCGTGCCATACGTTTTTGGAAAGGTCTATTCAAATCCTATAAGCACATGCAAGCCAAATTTTTGTTTATGGTCTGGTTGAGAAAATATTTGAACACAAGTTTTTTTTACCGATTTTCTGTCCCGAATTCGAAATTCTAACGAACCGAGATTTCAAAATTGTTGCGGTTTTCGGTGCTGAATAGGAAATTAACACACCTTTCCAAAAATATAAAATTTTCATCACGAAAAATTTTCATGGATTTCGAAGAAAAGCATGGACTAACCCCTTGCCGTTTTTTTCAAACAAAAATGATTTTTTTTTCAAAGTTAATGAAATAAATCGTGCCATACGTTTTTGGAAAGGTCTATTCAAATCCTATAAGCACATGCAAGCCAAATTTTTTTTTATGGTCTGGTTGAGAAAATATTTGAACACAAGTTTTTTTACCAATTTTCTGTCCCGAATTCGAAATTCTAACGAACCGAGATTTCAAAATTGTTGCGGTTTTCGGTGCTGAATAGGAAATTAACACACCTTTCCAAAAATGTAAAATTTTCATCACGAAAAATTTTCATGGATTTCGAAGAAAAGCATGGACTAACCCCTTGCCGTTTTTTTCAAACAAAAATTACTTTTTTTTCAAAGTTAATGAAATAAATCGTGCCATACGTTTTTGGAAAGGTCTATTCAAATCCTATAAGCACATGCAAGCCAAAATTTTTTTTTATGGTCTGGTTGAGAAAATATTTGAACACAAGTTTTTTTTACCGATTTTCTGTCCCGAATTCGAAATTCTAACGAACCGAGATTTCAAAATTGTTGCGGTTTTCGGTGCTGAATAGGAAATTAACACACCTTTCCAAAAATGTAAAATTTTCATCACGAAAAATTTTCATGAATTTCGGAGAAAAGCATGGACTAACCCCTTGCCGTTTTTTTCAAACAAAAATGACTTTTTTTTCAAAGTTAATGAAATAAATCGTGCCATACGTTTTTGGAAAGGTCTATTCAAATCCTATAAGCACATGCAAGCCAAATTTTTTTTTATGGTCTGGTTGAGAAAATATTTGAACACAAGTTTTTTTTACCGATTTTCTGTCCCGAATTCGAAATTCTAACGAACCGAGATTTCAAAATTGTTGCGGTTTTCGGTGCTGAATAGGAAATTAACACACCTTTCTAAAAATGTAAAATTTTCATCACGAAAAATTTTCATGGATTTCGAAGAAAAGCATTTACTAACCCCTTGCCGTTTTTTTCAAACAAAAATGACTTTTTTTCAAAGTTAATGAAATAAATCGTGCCATACGTTTTTGGAAAGGTCTATTGTTTTTTTTTTACCGATTTTCTGTCCCGAATTCGAAATTCTAACGAACCGAGATTTCAAAATTGTTGCGGTTTTCGGTGCTGAATAGGAAATTAACACACCTTTCCAAAAATGTAAAATTTTCATCACGAAAAATTTTCATGAATTTCGGAGAAAAGCATGGACTAACCCCTTGCCGTTTTTTTCAAACAAAAATGACTTTTTTTTTCAAAGTTAATGAAATAAATCGTGCCATACGTTTTTGGAAAGGTCTATTCAAATCCTATAAGCACATGCAAGCCAAATTTTTTGCATGGTCTGGTTGAGAAAATATTTGAACACAAGTTTTTTTTACCGATTTTCTGTCCCGAATTCGAAATTCTAACGAACCGAGCTTTCAAAATTGTTGCGGTTTTCCGTGCTGAATAGGAAATTAACACACCTTTCCAAAAATGTAAAATTTTCATCACGAAAAATTTTCATGAATTTCGGAGAAAAGCATGGACTAACCCCTTGCCTTACTTTTTTTTTTCAAAGTTAATGAAATAAACCGTGCCATACGTTTTTGGAAAGGTCTATTTAAGTCCTATAGGCACATGCAAGCCAAATTTTTTTTATGGTCTGGTTGAGAAAATATTTGAACACAAGTTTTTTTACCAATTTTCTGTCCCGAATTCGAAATTCTAACGAACCGAGATTTCAAAATTGTTGCGGTTTTCGGTGCTGAATAGGAAATTAACACACCTTTCCAAAAATATAAAATTTTCATGGATTTCGAAGAAAAGCATGGACTAACCCCTTGCCGTTTTTTTCAAACAAAAATGACTTTTTTTCAAAGTTAATAAAATAAATCGTGCTATACGTTTTTTGGAAAGGTCTATTCAAATCCTATAAGCACATGCAAGCCAAATTTTTTTTTTTATGGTCTGGTTGAGAGAATATTTGAACACAAGTTTTTTTACCGATTTTCTGTCCCGAATTCGAAATTCTAACGAACCGAGATTTCAAAATTGTTGCGGTTTTCGGTGCTGAATAGGAAATTAACACACCTTTCCAAAAATGTAAAATTTTCATCAGGAAAAATTTTCATGGATTTCGAAGAAAAGCATGGATAACCCCTTGCCGTTTTTTTCAAACAAAAATGACTTTTTTTCAAAGTTAATGAAATAAATCTTGCCATACGTTTTTGGAAAGGTGTATTCAAATCCTATAAGCACATGCAAGCCAAATTTTTTTTATGGTCTGGTTGAGAAAATATTTGAACACAAGTTTTTTTTACCGATTTTCTGTCCCGAATTCGAAATTCTAACGAACCGAGCTTTCAAAATTGTTCCGGTTTTCGGTGCCGAATAGGAAATTAACACACCTTTCCAAAAATGTAAAATTTTCATCACGAAAAATTTTCATGGATTTCGAAGAAAAGCACGGACTAACCCCTTGCCGTTTTTTTCAAACAAAAATGACTTTTTTTTCAAAGTTAATGAAATAAATCGTGCCATACGTTTTTGGAAAGGTCTATTCAAATCCTATAAGCACATGCAAGCCAAATTTTTTGTATGGTCTGGTTGAGAAAATATTTGAACACAAGTTTTTTTTACCGATTTTCTGTCCCGAATTCGAAATTCTAACGAACCGAGATTTCAAAATTGTTGCGGTTTTCGGTGCTGAATAGGAAATTAACACACCTTTCCAAAAATATAAAATTTTCATCACGAAAAATTTTCATGAATTTCGGAGAAAAGCATGGACTAACCCCTTGCCGTTTTTTTTCAAACAAAAATGACTTTTTTCAAAGTTCATGAAATAAATCGTGCCATACGTTTTTGGAAAGGTCTATTCAAATCCTATAAGCACATGCAAGCCAAATTTTTTTTATGGTCTGGTTGAGAAAATATTTGAACACAAGTTTTTTTACCAATTTTCTGTCCCGAATTCGAAATTCTAACGAACCGAGATTTCAAAATTGTTGCGGTTTTCGGTGCTGAATAGGAAATTAACACACCTTTCCAAAAATGTAAAATTTTCATCACGAAAAATTTTCATGGATTTCGAAGAAAAGCATGGACTAACCCCTTGCCGTTTTTTTCAAACAAAAATGACTTTTTTTCAAAGTTAATGAAATAAATCGTGCCATACGTTTTTGGAAAGGTCTATTGAAGTCCTATAGGCACATGCAAGCCAAATTTTTGTTCATGGTCTGGTTGAGAAAATATTTGAACAAAATTGTTTTAACCGATTTTCTACCCCCAATGCAATCTGTTAGACGCGAATATCTAACGAACCGAGCTTTCAAAATTGTTTCGGTGTTCAGTGCTGAATAGGAAATTAACACACCTTTCCAAAAATGTAAAATTTTCATGGATTTCGAAGAAAAGCATGGACTAACCCCTTGCCGTTTTTTTTCAAACAAAAATACTGTTTTTCAAAGTTAATGAAATAAATCGTGCCATACGTTTTTGGAAAGGTCTATTCAAATCCTATAAGCACATGCAAGCCAAATTTTTTGTATAGTCTGGTTGAGAAAATATTTGAACACAAGTTTTTTTTACCGATTTTCTGTCCCGAATTCGAAATTCTAACGAACCGAGATTTCAAAATTGTTGCGGTTTTCGGTGCTGAATAGGAAATTAACACACCTTTTCAAAAAATGTAAAAATTTCATCACCAAAAATTTTCATGGATTTCGAAGAAAAGCATGGACTAACCCCTTGCCTTTTTTTCCAAACAAAAATTACTTTTTTTCAAAGTTAATGAAATAAATCGTGCCATACGTTTTTGGAAAGGTCTATTCAAATCCTATAAGCACATGCAAGCCAAAGTTTTTCTTATGGTCTGGTTGAGAAAATATTTGAACACAAGTTTTTTTTACCGATTTTCTGTCCCGAATTCGAAATTCTAACGAACCGAGCTTTCAAAATTGTTGCGGTTTTCGGTGCTGAATAGGAAATTAACACACCTTTCCAAAAATGTAAAATTTTCATCACGAAAAATTTTCATGGATTTCGAAGAAAAGCATGGACCCTTGCCGTTTTTTTTCAAACAAAAATGACTTTTTTTCAAAGTTAATGAAATAAATCGTGCCATACGTTTTTGGAAAGGTCTATTCAAATCCTATAAACACATGCAAGCCAAATTTTTTGTATGGTCTGGTTGAGAAAATATTTGAACACAAGTTTTTTTTACCGATTTTCTGTCCCGAATTCGAAATTCTAACGAACCGAGCTTTCAAAATTGTTCCGGTTTTCGGTGCCGAATAGGAAATTAACACACCTTTCCAAAAATGTAAAATTTTCATCACGAAAAATTTTCATGGATTTCGAAGAAAAGCATGGACTAACCCCTTGCCGTTTTTTTCAAACAAAAATGACTTTTTTTTCAAAGTTAATGAAATAAATCGTGCCATACGTTTTTGGAAAGGTCTATTCAAATCCTATAAGCACATGCAAGCCAAATTTTTTTTATGGTCTGGTTGAGAAAATATTTGAACACAAGTTTTTTTTACCGATTTTCTGTCCCGAATTCGAAATTCTAACGAACCGAGATTTCAAAATTGTTGCGGTTTTCGGTGCTGAATAGGAAATTAACACACCTTTCCAAAAATATAAAATTTTCATCACGAAAAATTTTCATGGATTTCGAAGAAAAGCATGGACTAACCCCTTGCCGTTTTTTTCAAACAAAAATGATTTTTTTTTCAAAGTTAATGAAATAAATCGTGCCATACGTTTTTGGAAAGGTCTATTCAAATCCTATAAGCACATGCAAGCCAAATTTTTGTTTATGGTCTGGTTGAGAAAATATTTGAACACAAGTTTTTTTACCAATTTTCTGTCCCGAATTCGAAATTCTAACGAACCGAGATTTCAAAATTGTTGCGGTTTTCGGTGCTGAATAGGAAATTAACACACCTTTCCAAAAATGTAAAATTTTCATCACGAAAAATTTTCATGGATTTCGAAGAAAAGCATGGACTAACCCCTTGCCGTTTTTTTCAAACAAAAATGACTTTTTTTTCAAAGTTAATGAAATAAATCGTGCCATACGTTTTTGGAAAGGTCTATTCAAATCCTATAAGCACATGCAAGCCAAATTTTTTTTTTGGTCTGGTTGAGAAAATATTTGAACACAAGTTTTTTTTACCGATTTTCTGTCCCGAATTCGAAATTCTAACGAACCGAGATTTCAAAATTGTTGCGGTTTTCGGTGCTGAATAGGAAATTAACACACCTTTCCAAAAATGTAAAATTTTCATCACGAAAAATTTTCATGAATTTCGGAGAAAAGCATGGACTAACCCCTTGCCGTTTTTTTCAAACAAAAATGACTTTTTTCAAAGTTCATGAAATAAATCGTGCCATACGTTTTTGGAAAGGTCTATTGTTTTTTTTACCGATTTTCTGTTCCGAATTCGAAATTCTTACGAACCGAGCTTTCAAAATTGTTGCAGTTTTCGGTGCTGAATAGGAAATTAACACACCTTTCCAAAAATGTAAAATTTTCATCACGAAAAATTTTCATGAATTTCGGAGAAAAGCATGGACTAACCCCTTGTCGTTTTTTTCAAACAAAAATGACTTTTTTTCAAAGTTAATGAAATAAATCGTGCCATACGTTTTTGGAAAGGTCTATTCAAATCCTATAAGCACATGCAAGCCAAATTTTTTGTATGGTCTGGTTGAGAAAATATTTGAACACAAGTTTTTTTTACCGATTTTCTGTCCCGAATTCGAAATTCTAACGAACCGAGCTTTCAAAATTGTTGCGGTTTTCGGTGCTGAATAGGAAATTAACACACCTTTCCAAAAATGTAAAATTTTCATCACGAAAAATTTTCATGAATTTCGGAGAAAAGCATGGACTAACCCCTTGCCTTACTTTTTTTTCAAAGTTAATGAAATAAACCATGCCATACGTTTTTGGAAAGGTCTATTTAAGTCCTATAGGCACATGCAAGCCAAATTTTTTTTATGGTCTGGTTGAGAAAATATTTGAACAAAAGTGTTTTAACCGATTTTCTACCCCCAACGCAATCCGTTAGACGCGAATATCTAACGAACCGAGCTTTCAAAATTGTTGCGGTTTTCGGTGCTGAATAGGAAATTAACACACCTTTCCAAAAATGTAAAATTTTCATCACGAAAAATTTTCATGAATTTCGGAGAAAAGCATGGACTAACCCCTTGCCGTTTTTTTCAAACAAAAATGACTTTTTTCAAAGTTCATGAAATAAATCGTGCCATACGTTTTTGGAAAGGTCTATTGTTTTTTTTACCGATTTTCTGTTCCGAATTCGAAATTCTTACGAACCGAGCTTTCAAAATTGTTGCAGTTTTCGGTGCTGAATAGGAAATTAACACACCTTTCCAAAAATGTAAAATTTTCATCACGAAAAATTTTCATGAATTTCGGAGAAAAGCATGGACTAACCCCTTGTCGTTTTTTTCAAACAAAAATGACTTTTTTTCAAAGTTAATGAAATAAATCGTGCCATACGTTTTTGGAAAGGTCTATTCAAATCCTATAAGCACATGCAAGCCAAATTTTTTGTATGGTCTGGTTGAGAAAATATTTGAACACAAGTTTTTTTTACCGATTTTCTGTCCCGAATTCGAAATTCTAACGAACCGAGCTTTCAAAATTGTTGCGGTTTTCGGTGCTGAATAGGAAATTAACACACCTTTCCAAAAATGTAAAATTTTCATCACGAAAAATTTTCATGAATTTCGGAGAAAAGCATGGACTAACCCCTTGCCTTACTTTTTTTTCAAAGTTAATGAAATAAACCATGCCATACGTTTTTGGAAAGGTCTATTTAAGTCCTATAAGCACATGCAAGCCAAATTTTTTTTATGGTCTGGTTGAGAAAATATTTGAACAAAAGTGTTTTAACCGATTTTCTACCCCCAACGCAATCCGTTAGACGCGAATATCTAACGAACCGAGCTTTCAAAATTGTTGCGGTTTTCGGTGCTGAATAGGAAATTAACACACCTTTCCAAAAATGTAAAATTTTCATCACGAAAAAAATGTTCATGGATTTCGAAGAAAAGCATGGACTAACCCCTTGCCGTTTTTTTCAAACAAAAATGACTTTTTTTCAAAGTTAATGAAATAAATCGTGCCATACGTTTTTGGAAAGGTCTATTCAAATCCTATAAGCACATGCAAGCCAAATTTTTGTTTATGGTCTGGTTGAGAAAATATTTGAACACAAGTTTTTTTTACCGATTTTCTGTCCCGAATTCGAAATTCTAACGAACCGAGATTTCAAAATTGTTGCGGTTTTCGGTGCTGAATAGGAAATTAACACACCTTTCCAAAAATATAAAATTTTCATCACGAAAAATTTTCATGGATTTCGAAGAAAAGCATGGAAATAAATCGTGCCATACGTTTTTGGAAAGGTCTATTCAAATCCTATAAGCACATGCAAGCCAAATTTTTTTTTATGGTCTGGTTGAGAAAATATTTGAACACAAGTTTTTTTACCAATTTTCTGTCCCGAATTCGAAATTCTAACGAACCGAGATTTCAAAATTGTTGCGGTTTTCGGTGCTGAATAGGAAATTAACACACCTTTCGAAAAATGTAAAATTTTCATCACGAAAAATTTTCATGGATTTCGAAGAAAAGCATGGACTAACCCCTTGCCGTTTTTTTCAAACAAAAATTACTTTTTTTTCAAAGTTAATGAAATAAATCGTGCCATACGTTTTTGGAAAGGTCTATTCAAATCCTATAAGCACATGCAAGCCAAATTTTTTTTTATGGTCTGGTTGAGAAAATATTTGAACACAAGTTTTTTTTACCGATTTTCTGTCCCGAATTCGAAATTCTAACGAACCGAGATTTCAAAATTGTTGCGGTTTTCGGTGCTGAATAGGAAATTAACACACCTTTCCAAAAATGTAAAATTTTCATCACGAAAAATTTTCATGAATTTCGGAGAAAAGCATGGACTAACCCCTTGCCGTTTTTTTCAAACAAAAATGACTTTTTTTTCAAAGTTAATGAAATAAATCGTGCCATACGTTTTTGGAAAGGTCTATTCAAATCCTATAAGCACATGCAAGCCAAATTTTTTTTTATGGTCTGGTTGAGAAAATATTTGAACACAAGTTTTTTTTACCGATTTTCTGTCCCGAATTCGAAATTCTAACGAACCGAGATTTCAAAATTGTTGCGGTTTTCGGTGCTGAATAGGAAATTAACACACCTTTCTAAAAATGTAAAATTTTCATCACGAAAAATTTTCATGGATTTCGAAGAAAAGCATTTACTAACCCCTTGCCGTTTTTTTCAAACAAAAATGACTTTTTTTCAAAGTTAATGAAATAAATCGTGCCATACGTTTTTGGAAAGGTCTATTGTTTTTTTTTTACCGATTTTCTGTTCCGAATTCGAAATTCTTACGAACCGAGCTTTCAAAATTGTTGCAGTTTTCGGTGCTGAATAGGAAATTAACACACCTTTCCAAAAATGTAAAATTTTCATCACGAAAAATTTTCATGAATTTCGGAGAAAGCATGGACTAACCCCTTGTCGTTTTTTTCAAACAAAAATGACTTTTTTTCAAAGTTAATGAAATAAATCGTGCCATACGTTTTTGGAAAGGTCTATTCAAATCCTATAAGCACATGCAAGCCAAATTTTTTGCATGGTCTGGTTGAGAAAATATTTGAACACAAGTTTTTTTTACCGATTTTCTGTCCCGAATTCGAAATTCTAACGAACCGAGCTTTCAAAATTGTTGCGGTTTTCCGTGCTGAATAGGAAATTAACACACCTTTCCAAAAATGTAAAATTTTCATCACGAAAAATTTTCATGAATTTCGGAGAAAAGCATGGACTAACCCCTTGCCTTATTTTTTTTTTCAAAGTTAATGAAATAAACCGTGCCATACGTTTTTGGAAAGGTCTATTTAAGTCCTATAGGCACATGCAAGCCAAATTTTTTTTATGGTCTGGTTGAGAAAATATTTGAACAAAAGTGTTTTAACCGATTTTCTACCCCCAACGCAATCCGTTAGACGCGAATATCCAACGAACCGAGCTTTCAAAATTGTTGCGGTTTTCGGTGCTGAATAGGAAATTAACACACCTTTCCAAAAATGTAAAATTTTCATCACGAAAAAAATGTTCATGGATTTCGAAGAAAAGCATGGACTAACCCCTTGCCGTTTTTTTTCAAACAAAAATGACTTTTTTTCAAAGTTAATAAAATAAATCGTGCTATACGTTTTTGGAAAGGTCTATTCAAATCCTATAAGCACATGCAAGCCAAATTTTTTTTTATGGTCTGGTTGAGAGAATATTTGAACACAAGTTTTTTTTACCGATTTTCTGTCCCGAATTCGAAATTCTAACGAACCGAGATTTCAAAATTGTTGCGGTTTTCGGTGCTGAATAGGAAATTAACACACCTTTCCAAAAATGTAAAATTTTCATCACGAAAAATTTTCATGGATTTCGAAGAAAAGCATGGACTAACCCCTTGCCGTTTTTTTCAAACAAAAATGACTTTTTTTTCAAAGTTAATGAAATAAATCGTGCCATACGTTTTTGGAAAGGTCTATTCAAATCCTATAAGCACATGCAAGCCAAATTTTTTTTATGGTCTGGTTGAGAAAATATTTGAACACAAGTTTTTTTTACCGATTTTCTGTCCCGAATTCGAAATTCTAACGAACCGAGATTTCAAAATTGTTGCGGTTTTCGGTGCTGAATAGGAAATTAACACACCTTTCCAAAAATATAAAATTTTCATCACGAAAAATTTTCATGAATTTCGGAGAAAAGCATGGACTAACCCCTTGCCGTTTTTTTCAAACAAAAATGACTTTTTTCAAAGTTCATGAAATAAATCGTGCCATACGTTTTTGGAAAGGTCTATTCAAATCCTATAAGCACATGCAAGCCAAATTTTTTTTTATGGTCTGGTTGAGAAAATATTTGAACACAAGTTTTTTTTACCGATTTTCTGTCCCGAATTCGAAATTCTAACGAACCGAGATTTCAAAATTGTTGCGGTTTTCGGTGCTGAATAGGAAATTAAAACACCTTTCCAAAAATGTAAAATTTTCATCACGAAAAATTTTCATGGATTTCGAAGAAAAGCATGTACTAACCCCTTGCCGTTTTTTTCAAACAAAAATGACTTTTTTTCAAAGTTAATGAAATAAATCGTGCCATACGCTTTTGGAAAGGTCTATTGTTTTTTTTTTACCGATTTTCTGTTCCGAATTCGAAATTCTTACGAACCGAGCTTTCAAAATTGTTGCGGTTTTCGGTGCTGAATAGGAAATTAACACACCTTTCCAAAAATGTAAAATTTTCATCACGAAAAATTTTCATGAATTTCGGAGAAAAGCATGGACTAACCCCTTGTCGTTTTTTCAAACAAAAATGACTTTTTTTCAAAGTTAATGAAATAAATCTTGCCATACGTTTTTGGAAAGGTGTATTCAAATCCTATAAGCACATGCAAGCCAAATTTTTTTTATGGTCTGGTTGAGAAAATATTTGAACACAAGTTTTTTTTACCGATTTTCTGTCCCGAATTCGAAATTCTAACGAACCGAGCTTTCAAAATTGTTCCGGTTTTCGGTGCCGAATAGGAAATTAACACACCTTTCCAAAAATGTAAAATTTTCATCACGAAAAATTTTCATGGATTTCGAAGAAAAGCATGGACTAACCCCTTGCCGTTTTTTTCAAACAAAAATGACTTTTTTTTCAAAGTTAATGAAATAAATCGTGCCATACGTTTTTGGAAAGGTCTATTCAAATCCTATAAGCACATGCAAGCCAAATTTTTTTTATGGTCTGGTTGAGAAAATATTTGAACACAAGTTTTTTTTACCGATTTTCTGTCCCGAATTCGAAATTCTAACGAACCGAGATTTCAAAATTGTTGCGGTTTTCGGTGCTGAATAGGAAATTAACACACCTTTCCAAAAATGTAAAATTTTCATCAGGAAAAATTTTCATGGATTTCGAAGAAAAGCATGAATAACCCCTTGCCGTTTTTTTCAAACAAAAATGACTTTTTTTCAAAGTTAATGAAATAAATCGTGCCATACGTTTTTGGAAAGGTCTATTCAAATCCTATAAGCACATGCAAGCAAAATTTTTTTTATGGTCTGGTTGAGAAAATATTTGAACACAAGTTTTTTTTACCGATTTTCTGTCCCGAATTCGATATTCTAACGAACCGAGCTTTCAAAATTGTTCCGGTTTTCGGTGCCGAATAGGAAATTAACACACCTTTCCAAAAATGTAAAATTTTCATCACGAAAAATTTTCATGGATTTCGAAGAAAAGCCGTTTTTTTCAAACAAAAATGATTTTTTTTTCAAAGTTAATGAAATAAATCGTGCCATACGTTTTTGGAAAGGTCTATTCAAATCCTATAAGCACATGCAAGCCAAATTTTTGTTTATGGTCTGGTTGAGAAAATATTTGAACACAAGTTTTTTTACCAATTTTCTGTCCCGAATTCGAAATTCTAACGAACCGAGATTTCAAAATTGTTGCGGTTTTCGGTGCTGAATAGGAAATTAACACACCTTTCCAAAAATGTAAAATTTTCATCACGAAAAATTTTCATGGATTTCGAAGAAAAGCATGGACTAACCCCTTGCCGTTTTTTTCAAACAAAAATTACTTTTTTTTCAAAGTTAATGAAATAAATCGTGCCATACGTTTTTGGAAAGGTCTATTCAAATCCTATAAGCACATGCAAGCCAAATTTTTTTTTATGGTCTGGTTGAGAAAATATTTGAACACAAGTTTTTTTTACCGATTTTCTGTCCCGAATTCGAAATTCTAACGAACCGAGATTTCAAAATTGTTGCGGTTTTCGGTGCTGAATAGGAAATTAACACACCTTTCCAAAAATGTAAAATTTTCATCACGAAAAATTTTCATGGATTTCGAAGAAAAGCATGGACTAACCCCTTGCCGTTTTTTTCAAACAAAAATGATTTTTTTTTCAAAGTTAATGAAATAAATCGTGCCATACGTTTTTGGAAAGGTCTATTCAAATCCTATAAGCACATGCAAGCCAAATTTTTTTTTATGGTCTGGTTGAGAAAATATTTGAACACAAGTTTTTTTTACCGATTTTCTGTCCCGAATTCGAAATTCTAACGAACCGAGATTTCAAAATTGTTGCGGTTTTCGGTGCTGAATAGGAAATTAACACACCTTTCTAAAAATGTAAAATTTTCATCACGAAAAATTTTCATGGATTTCGAAGAAAAGCATTTACTAACCCCTTGCCGTTTTTTTCAAACAAAAATGACTTTTTTTCAAAGTTAATGAAATAAATCGTGCCATACGTTTTTGGAAAGGTCTATTGTTTTTTTTTTACCGATTTTCTGTTCCGAATTCGAAATTCTTACGAACCGAGCTTTCAAAATTGTTGCAGTTTTCGGTGCTGAATAGGAAATTAACACACCTTTCCAAAAATGTAAAATTTTCATCACGAAAAATTTTCATGAATTTCGGAGAAAAGCATGGACTAACCCCTTGTCGTTTTTTTCAAACAAAAATGACTTTTTTTCAAAGTTAATGAAATAAATCGTGCCATACGTTTTTGGAAAGTTCTATTCAAATCCTATAAGCACATGCAACCCAATTTTTTTTTATGGTCTGGTTGAGAAAATATTTGAACACAAGTTTTTTTTACCGATTTTCTGTCCCGAATTCGAATTTCTAATGAACCGAGCTTTCAAAATTGTTGCGATTTTCGGTGCTGAATCGGAAATTAACACACCTTTCCAAAAATGTAAAATTTTCATCAGGAAAAATTTTCATGGATTTCGAAGAAAAGCATGGATAACCCCTTGCCGTTTTTTTCAAACAAAAATTACTTTTTTTCAAAGTTAATGAAATAAATCGTGCCATACGTTTTTGGAAAGGTCTATTCAAATCCTATAAGCACATGCAAGCCAAATTTTTTTTATGGTCTGGTTGAGAAAATATTTGAACACAAGTTTTTTTTACCGATTTTCTGTCCCGAATTCGAAATTCTAACGAACCGAGCTTTCAAAATTGTTGCGGTTTTCGGTGCTGAATAGGAAATCAACACACCTTTCCAAAAATGTAAAATTTTCATCACGAAAAATTTTCATGGATTTCGAAGAAAAGCATGGACTAACCCCTTGCCGTTTTTTTCAAACAAAAATGACTTTTTTTTTCAAAGTTAATGAAATAAATCGTGCCATACGTTTTTGGAAAGGTCTATTCAAATCCTATAAGCACATGCAAGCCAAATTTTTTTTATGGTCTGGTTGAGAAAATATTTGAACACAAGTTTTTTTTACCGATTTTCTGTCCCGAATTCGAAATTCTAACGAACCGAGCTTTCAAAATTGTTCCGGTTTTCGGTGCCGAATAGGAAATTAACACACCTTTCCAAAAATGTAAAATTTTCATCACGAAAAATTTTCATGGATTTCGAAGAAAAGCATGGATAACCCCTTGCCGTTTTTTTCAAACAAAAATTACTTTTTTTCAAAGTTAATATAGTAAATCGTGCCATACGTTTTTGGAAAGGTCTATTCAAATCCTATAAGCACATGCAAGCCAAATTTTTTTTATGGTCTGGTTGAGAAAATATTTGAACACAAGTTTTTTTTACCGATTTTCTGTCCCGAATTCGAAATTCTAACGAACCGAGCTTTCAAAATTGTTGCGGTTTTCGGTGCTGAATAGGAAATCAACACACCTTTCCAAAAATGTAAAATTTTCATCACGAAAAATTTTCATGGATTTCGAAGAAAAGCATGGACTAACCCCTTGCCGTTTTTTTCAAACAAAAATGACTTTTTTTTTCAAAGTTAATGAAATAAATCGTGCCATACGTTTTTGGAAAGGTCTATTCAAATCCTATAAGCACATGCAAGCCAAATTTTTTTTATGGTCTGGTTGAGAAAATATTTGAACACAAGTTTTTTTTTACCGATTTTCTGTCCCGAATTCGAAATTCTAATGAACCGAGCTTTCAAAATTGTTGCGATTTTCGGTGCTGAATCGGAAATTAACACACCTTTCCAAAAATGTAAAATTTTCATCAGGAAAAATTTTCATGGATTTCGAAGAAAAGCATGGATAACCCCTTGCCGTTTTTTTCAAACAAAAATGACTTTTTTTCAAAGTTAATGAAATAAATCGTGCCATACGTTTTTGGAAAGGTCTATTCAAATCCTATAAGCACATGCAAGCCAAATTTTTTTTATGGTCTGGTTGAGAAAATATTTGAACACAAGTTTTTTTTTACCGATTTTCTGTCCCGAATTCGAAATTCTAACGAACCGAGCTTTCAAAATTGTTCCGGTTTTCGGTGCCGAATAGGAAATTAACACACCTTTCCAAAAATGTAAAATTTTCATCACGAAAAATTTTCATGGATTTCGAAGAAAAACATGGACTAACCCCTTGCCGTTTTTTTCAAACAAAAATGACTTTTTTTCAAAGTTAATGAAATAAATCGTGCCATACGTTTTTGGAAAGGTCTATTCAAATCCTATAAGCACATGCAAGCCAAATTTTTTTTATGGTCTGGTTGAGAAAATATTTGAACACAAGTTTTTTTTACCAATTTTCTGTCCCGAATTCGAAATTCTAACGAACCGAGATTTCAAAATTGTTGCGGTTTTCGGTGCTGAATAGGAAATTAACACACCTTTCCAAAAATGTAAAATTTTCATCACGAAAAATTTTCATGGATTTCGAAGAAAAGCATGTACTCCCTTGCCGTTTTTTTCAAACAAAAATGACTTTTTTTCAAAGTTAATAAAATAAATCGTGCTATACGTTTTTGGAAAGGTCTATTCAAATCCTATAAGCACATGCAAGCCAAATTTTTTTTTATGGTCTGGTTGAGAAAATATTAGAACACAAGTTTTTTTTACCGATTTTCTGTCCCGAATTCGAAATTCTAACGAACCGAGCTTTCAAAATTGTTGCGGTTTTCGGTGCCGAATAGGAAATTAACACACCTTTCCAAAAATGTAAAATTTTCATCAGGAAAAATTTTCATGGATTTCGAAGAAAAGCATGGATAATCCCTTGCCGTTTTTTTCAAACAAAAATGACTTTTTTTCAAAGTTAATGAAATAAATCGTGCCATACGTTTTTGGAAAGGTCTATTCAAATCCTATAAGCACATGCAAGCAAAATTTTTTTTATGGTCTGGTTGAGAAAATATTTGAACACAAGTTTTTTTACCGATTTTCTGCCCCGAATTCGAAATTCTAACGAACCGAGCTTTCAAAATTGTTCCGGTTTTCGGTGCCGAATAGGAAATTAACACACCTTTCCAACAATGTAAAATTTTCATCACGAAAAATTTTCATGGATTTCGAAGAAAAGCATGGACTAACCCCTTGCCGTTTTTTTCAAACAAAAATGATTTTTTTTTCAAAGTTAATGAAATAAATCGTGCCATACGTTTTTGGAAAGGTCTATTCAAATCCTATAAGCACATGCAAGCCAATTTTTTGTTTATGGTCTGGTTGAGAAAATATTTGAACACAAGTTTTTTTTACCGATTTTCTGTCCCGAATTCGAAATTCTAACGAACCGAGATTTCAAAATTGTTGCGGTTTTCGGTGCTGAATAGGAAATTAACACACCTTTCCAAAAATATAAAATTTTCATCACGAAAAATTTTCATGGATTTCGAAGAAAAGCATGGACTAACCCCTTGCCGTTTTTTTCAAACAAAAATGATTTTTTTTTTCAAAGTTAATGAAATAAATCGTGCCATACGTTTTTGGAAAGGTCTATTGTTTTTTTTACCGATTTTCTGTTCCGAATTCGAAATTCTTACGAACCGAGCTTTCAAAATTGTTGCAGTTTTCGGTGCTGAATCGGAAATTAACACACCTTTTCAAAAATGTAAAATTTTCATCACGAAAAATTTTCATGAATTTCGGAGAAAAGCATGGACTAACCCCTTGTCGTTTTTTTCAAACAAAAATGACTTTTTTTCAAAGTTAATGAAATAAATCGTGCCATACGTTTTTGGAAAGGTCTATTCAAATCCTATAAGCACATGCAAGCCAAATTTTTTGTATGGTCTGGTTGAGAAAATATTTGAACACAAGTTTTTTTTTACCGATTTTCTGTCCCGAATTCGAAATTCTAACGAACCGAGCTTTCAAAATTGTTGCGGTTTTCGGTGCTGAATAGGAAATTAACACACCTTTCCAAAAATGTAAAATTTTCATCACGAAAAATTTTCATGAATTTCGGAGAAAAGCATGGACTAACCCCTTGCCTTACTTTTTTTTTCAAAGTTAATGAAATAAACCGTGCCATACGTTTTTGGAAAGGTCTATTGAAGTCCTATAGGCACATGCAAGCCAAATTTTTTTTATGGTCTGGTTGAGAAAATATTTGAACAAAAGTGTTTTAACCGATTTTCTACCCCCAACGCAATCCGTTAGACGCGAATATCTAACGAACCGAGCTTTCAAAATTGTTGCGGTTTTCGGTGCTGAATAGGAAATTAACACACCTTTCCAAAAATGTAAAATTTTCATCACGAAAAAAATGTTCATGGATTTCGAAGAAAAGCATGGACTAACCCCTTGCCTTACTTTTTTTTTTCAAAGTTAATGAAATAAACCGTGCCATACGTTTTTGGAAAGGTCTATTTAAGTCCTATAGGCACATGCAAGCCAAATTTTTTGCATGGTCTGGTTGAGAAAATATTTGAACAAAAGTGTTTTAACCGATTTTCTACCCCCAACGCAATCCGTTAGACGCGAATATCTAACGAACCGAGCTTTCAAAATTGTTGCGGTTTTCGGTGCTGAATAGGAAATTAACACACCTTTCCAAAAATGTAAAATTTTCATCACGAAAAAAATGTTCATGGATTTCGAAGAAAAGCATGGACTAACCCCTTGCCGTTTTTTTCAAACAAAAATGACTTTTTTTCAAAGTTAATGAAATAAATCGTGCCATACGTTTTTGGAAAGGTCTATTCAAATCCTATAAGCACATGCAAGCCAAATTTTTTTTATGGTCTGGTTGAGAAAATATTTGAACACAAGTTTTTTTTACCGATTTTCTGTCCCGAATTCGAAATTCTAACGAACCGAGATTTCAAAATTGTTGCGGTTTTCGGTGCTGAATAGGAAATTAACACACCTTTCCAAAAATGTAAAATTTTCATCAGGAAAAATTTTCATGGATTTCGAAGAAAAGCATGGATAACCCCTTGCCGTTTTTTTCAAACAAAAATGACTTTTTTTCAAAGTTAATGAAATAAATCGTGCCATACGTTTTTGGAAAGGTCTATTCAAATCCTATAAGCACATGCAAGCAAAATTTTTTTTATGGTCTGGTTGAGAAAATATTTGAACACAAGTTTTTTTTACCGATTTTCTGTCCCGAATTCGATATTCTAACGAACCGAGCTTTCAAAATTGTTCCGGTTTTCGGTGCCGAATAGGAAATTAACACACCTTTCCAAAAATGTAAAATTTTCATCACGAAAAATTTTCATGGATTTCGAAGAAAAGCATGGACTAACCCCTTGCCGTTTTTTTCAAACAAAAATGATTTTTTTTTCAAAGTTAATGAAATAAATCGTGCCATACGTTTTTGGAAAGGTCTATTCAAATCCTATAAGCACATGCAAGCCAAATTTTTGTTTATGGTCTGGTTGAGAAAATATTTGAACACAAGTTTTTTTTACCGATTTTCTGTCCCGAATTCGAAATTCTAACGAACCGAGATTTCAAAATTGTTGCGGTTTTCGGTGCTGAATAGGAAATTAACACACCTTTCCAAAAATATAAAATTTTCATCACGAAAAATTTTCATGGATTTCGAAGAAAAGCATGGACTAACCCCTTGCCGTTTTTTTCAAACAAAAATGATTTTTTTTTCAAAGTTAATGAAATAAATCGTGCCATACGTTTTTGGAAAGGTCTATTCAAATCCTATAAGCACATGCAAGCCAAATTTTTGTTTATGGTCTGGTTGAGAAAATATTTGAACACAAGTTTTTTTTACCAATTTTCTGTCCCGAATTCGAAATTCTAACGAACCGAGATTTCAAAATTGTTGCGGTTTTCGGTGCTGAATAGGAAATTAACACACCTTTCCAAAAATGTAAAATTTTCATCACGAAAAATTTTCATGGATTTCGAAGAAAATTTTTCAAACAAAAATTACTTTTTTTTCAAAGTTAATGAAATAAATCGTGCCATACGTTTTTGGAAAGGTCTATTCAAATCCTATAAGCACATGCAAGCCAAATTTTATGGTCTGGTTGAGAAAATATTTGAACACAAGTTTTTTTTACCGATTTTCTGTCCCGAATTCGAAATTCTAACGAACCGAGATTTCAAAATTGTTGCGGTTTTCGGTGCTGAATAGGAAATTAACACACCTTTCCAAAAATGTAAAATTTTCATCACGAAAAATTTTCATGAATTTCGGAGAAAAGCATGGACTAACCCCTTGCCGTTTTTTTCAAACAAAAATGACTTTTTTCAAAGTTCATGAAATAAATCGTGCCATACGTTTTTGGAAAGGTCTATTCAAATCCTATAAGCACATGCAAGCCAAATTTTTTTTTATGGTCTGGTTGAGAAAATATTTGAACACAAGTTTTTTTTACCGATTTTCTGTCCCGAATTCGAAATTCTAACGAACCGAGATTTCAAAATTGTTGCGGTTTTCGGTGCTGAATAGGAAATTAACACACCTTTCCAAAAATGTAAAATTTTCATCACGAAAAATTTTCATGAATTTCGGAGAAAAGCATGGACTAACCCCTTGCCGTTTTTTTCAAACAAAAATGACTTTTTTCAAAGTTCATGAAATAAATCGTGCCATACGTTTTTGGAAAGGTCTATTCAAATCCTATAAGCACATGCAAGCCAAATTTTTTTTTATGGTCTGGTTGAGAAAATATTTGAACACAAGTTTTTTTTACCGATTTTCTGTCCCGAATTCGAAATTCTAACGAACCGAGATTTCAAAATTGTTGCGGTTTTCGGTGCTGAATAGGAAATTAACACACCTTTCTAAAAATGTAAAATTTTCATCACGAAAAATTTTCATGGATTTCGAAGAAAAGCATTTACTAACCCCTTGCCGTTTTTTTCAAACAAAAATGACTTTTTTTCAAAGTTAATGAAATAAATCGTGCCATACGTTTTTGGAAAGGTCTATTGTTTTTTTTTACCGATTTTCTGTTCCGAATTCGAAATTCTTACGAACCGAGCTTTCAAAATTGTTGCAGTTTTCGGTGCTGAATAGGAAATTAACACACCTTTCCAAAAATGTAAAATTTTCATCACGAAAAATTTTCATGAATTTCGGAGAAAAGCATGGACTAACCCCTTGCCTTACTTTTTTTTTCAAAGTTAATGAAATAAACCGTGCCATACGTTTTTGGAAAGGTCTATTTAAGTCCTATAGGCACATGCAAGCCAAATTTTTTTTATGGTCTGGTTGAGAAAATATTTGAACAAAAGTGTTTTAACCGATTTTCTACCCCCAACGCAATCCGTTAGACGCGAATATCCAACGAACCGAGCTTTCAAAATTGTTGCGGTTTTCGGTGCTGAATAGGAAATTAACACACCTTTCCAAAAATGTAAAATTTTCATCAGGAAAAATTTTCATGGATTTCGAAGAAAAGCATGGATAACCCCTTGCCGTTTTTTTCAAACAAAAATGACTTTTTTTCAAAGTTAATGAAATAAAACTTGCCATACGTTTTTGGAAAGGTGTATTCAAATCCTATAAGCACATGCAAGCCAAATTTTTTTTATGGTCTGGTTGAGAAAATATTTGAACACAAGTTTTTTTTACCGATTTTCTGTCCCGAATTCGAAATTCTAACGAACCGAGCTTTCAAAATTGTTCCGGTTTTCGGTGCCGAATAGGAAATTAACACACCTTTCCAAAAATGTAAAATTTTCATCACGAAAAATTTTCATGGATTTCGAAGAAAAGCACGGACTAACCCCTTGCCGTTTTTTTCAAACAAAAATGACTTTTTTTTCAAAGTTAATGAAATAAATCGTGCCATACGTTTTTGGAAAGGTCTATTCAAATCCTATAAGCACATGCAAGCCAAATTTTTTGTATGGTCTGGTTGAGAAAATATTTGAACACAAGTTTTTTTTACCGATTTTCTGTCCCGAATTCGAAATTCTAACGAACCGAGATTTCAAAATTGTTGCGGTTTTCGGTGCTGAATAGGAAATTAACACACCTTTCCAAAAATATAAAATTTTCATCACGAAAAATTTTCATGAATTTCGGAGAAAAGCATGGACTAACCCCTTGCCGTTTTTTTCAAACAAAAATTACTTTTTTCAAAATTCATGAAATAAATCGTGCCATACGTTTTTGGAAAGGTCTATTCAAATCCTATAAGCACATGCAAGCCAAATTTTTTTTATGGTCTGGTTGAGAAAATATTTGAACACAAGTTTTTTTACCAATTTTCTGTCCCGAATTCGAAATTCTAACGAACCGAGATTTCAAAATTGTTGCGGTTTTCGGTGCTGAATAGGAAATTAAAACACCTTTCCAAAAATGTAAAATTTTCATCACGAAAAATTTTCATGGATTTCGAAGAAAAGCATGTACTAACCCCTTGCCGTTTTTTTTCAAACAAAAATGACTTTTTTTCAAAGTTAATGAAATAAATCGTGCCATACGTTTTTGGAAAGGTCTATTGTTTTTTTTTTACCGATTTTCTGTTCCGAATTCGAAATTCTTACGAACCGAGCTTTCAAAATTGTTGCGGTTTTCGGTGCTGAATAGGAAATTAACACACCTTTCCAAAAATGTAAAATTTTCATCACGAAAAATTTTCATGAATTTCGGAGAAAAGCATGGACTAACCCCTTGTCGTTTTTTTCAAACAAAAATGACTTTTTTTCAAAGTTAATGAAATAAATCGTGTCATACGTTTTTGGAAAGGTCTATTCAAATCCTATAAGCACATGAAAGCCAAATTTTTTGTATGGTCTGGTTGAGAAAATATTTGAACACAAGTTTTTTTTACCGATTTTCTGTCCCAAATTCGAAATTCTAACGAACCGAGCTTTCAAAATTGTTGCGGTTTTCCGTGCTGAATAGGAAATTAACACACCTTTCCAAAAATGTAAAATTTTCATCACGAAAAATTTTCATGAATTTCGGAGAAAAGCATGGACTAACCCCTTGCCTTACTTTTTTTTCAAAGTTAATGAAATAAACCGTGCCATACGTTTTTGGAAAGGTCTATTTAAGTCCTATAGGCACATGCAAGCCAAATTTTTGTTCATGGTCTGGTTGAGAAAATATTTGAACAAAAGTGTTTTAACCGATTTTCTACCCCCAACGCAATCCGTTAGACGCGAATATCCAACGAACCGAGCTTTCAAAATTGTTGCGGTTTTCGGTGCTGAATTGGAAATTAACACACCTTTCCAAAAATGTAAAATTTTCATCACGAAAAAAATGTTCATGGATTTCGAAGAAAAGCATGGACTAACCCCTTGCCGTTTTTTTCAAACAAAAATGACTTTTTTTCAAAGTTAATAAAATAAATCGTGCTATACGTTTTTGGAAAGGTCTATTCAAATCCTATAAGCACATGCAAGCCAATTTTTTTTTTATGGTCTGGTTGAGAAAATATTTGAACACAAGTTTTTTTTACCGATTTTCTGTCCCGAATTCGAAATTCTAACGAACCGAGCTTTCAAAATTGTTGCGGTTTTCGGTGCTGAATAGGAAATTAACACACCTTTCCAAAAATGTAAAATTTTCATCACGAAAAAAATGTTCATGGATTTCGAAGAAAAGCATGGACTAACCCCTTGCCGTTTTTTTCAAACAAAAATGACTTTTTTTCAAAGTTAATAAAATAAATCGTGCTATACGTTTTTGAAAAGGTCTATTCAAATCCTATAAGCACATGCAAGCCAAATTTTTTTTTATGGTCTGGTTGAGAAAATATTTGAACACAAGTTTTTTTTACCGATTTTCTGTCCCGAATTTGAAATTCTAACGAACCGAGCTTTCAAAATTGTTCCGGTTTTCGGTGCCGAATAGGAAATTAACACACCTTTCCAAAAATGTAAAATTTTCATCACGAAAAATTTTCATGGATTTCGAAGAAAAGCATGGACTAACCCCTTGCCGTTTTTTTCAAACAAAAATGACTTTTTTTTTTAAAATTAATGAAATAAATCGTGCCATACGTTTTTGGAAAGGTCTATTCAAGTCCTATAGGCACATGCAAGCCAAATTTTTGTTCATGGTCTGGTTGAGAAAATATTTGAACAAAAGTGTTTTAACCGATTTTCTACCCCCAACGCAATCCGTTAGACGCGAATATCCAACGAACCGAGCTTTCAAAATTGTTGAAGTTTTCGGTGCTGAATAGGAAATTAACACACCTTTCCAAAAATGTAAAATTTTCATCACGAAAAAAATGTTCATGGATTTCGAAGAAAAGCATGGACTAACCCCTTGCCGTTTTTTTCAAACAAAAATGACTTTTTTTCAAAGTTAATAAAATAAATCGTGCTATACGTTTTTGAAAAGGTCTATTCAAATCCTATAAGCACATGCAAGCCAAATTTTTTTTTATGGTCTGGTTGAGAAAATATTTGAACACAAGTTTTTTTTACCGATTTTCTGTCCCGAATTCGAAATTCTTACGAACCGAGCTTTCAAAATTGTTGCGGTTTTCGGTGCTGAATAGGAAATTAACACACCTTTCCAAAAATGTAAAATTTTCATCACGAAAAAAATGTTCATGGATTTCGAAGAAAAGCATGGACTAACCCCTTGCCGTTTTTTTCAAACAAAAATGACTTTTTTTCAAAGTTAATAAAATAAATCGTGCTATACGTTTTTGAAAAGGTCTATTCAAATCCTATAAGCACATGCAAGCCAAATTTTTTTTTTATGGTCTGGTTGAGAAAATATTTGAACACAAGTTTTTTTTACCGATTTTCTGTCCCGAATTCGAAATTCTAACGAACCGAGCTTTCAAAATTGTTGCGGTTTTCGGTGCTGAATAGGAAATTAACACACCTTTCCAAAAATGTAAAATTTTCATCAGGAAAAATTTTCATGGATTTCGAAGAAAAGCATGGATAACCCCTTGCCGTTTTTTTCAAACAAAAATGACTTTTTTTTTAAAAATTAATGAAATAAATCGTGCCATACGTTTTTGGAAAGGTCTATTCAAGTCCTATAGGCACATGCAAGCCAAATTTTTGTTCATGGTCTGGTTGAGAAAATATTTGAACAAAAGTGTTTTAACCGATTTTCTACCCCCAACGCAATCCGTTAGACGCGAATATCCAACGAACCGAGCTTTCAAAATTGTTGCGGTTTTCGGTGCTGAATAGGAAATTAACACACCTTTCCAAAAATGTAAAATTTTCATCACGAAAAAAATGTTCATGGATTTCGAAGAAAAGCATGGACTAACCCCTTGCCGTTTTTTTCAAACAAAAATGATTTTTTTTTCAAAGTTAATGAAATAAATCGTGCCATACGTTTTTGGAAAGGTCTATTCAAATCCTATAAGCACATGCAAGCCAAATTTTTTTTTATGGTCTGGTTGAGAAAATATTTGAACACAAGTTTTTTTTACCGATTTTCTGTCCCGAATTCGAAATTCTAACGAACCGAGCTTTCAAAATTGTTGCGGTTTTCGGTGCTGAATAGGAAATTAACACACCTTTCCAAAAATGTAAAATTTTCATCAGGAAAAATTTTCATGGATTTCGAAGAAAAGCATGGATAACCCCTTGCCGTTTTTTTTCAAACAAAAATGACTTTTTTTCAAAGTTAATGAAATAAATCGTGCCATACGTTTTTGGAAAGGTCTATTCAAATCCTATAAGCACATGCAAGCCAAATTTTTTTTATGGTCTGGTTGAGAAAATATTTGAACACAAGTTTTTTTACCGATTTCCTGTCCCGAATTCGAAATTCTAACGAACCGAGCTTTCAAAATTGTTCCGGTTTTCGGTGCCGAATAGGAAATTAACACACCTTTCCAAAAATGTAAAATTTTCATCACGAAAAATTTTCATGGATTTCGAAGAAAAGCATGGACATGCAAGCCGTTTTTTTCAAACAAAAATGACTTTTTTTTCAAAGTTAATGAAATAAATCGTGCCATACGTTTTTGGAAAGGTCTATTCAAATCCTATAAGCACATGCAAGCCAAATTTTTTTTATGGTCTGGTTGAGAAAATATTTGAACACAAGTTTTTTTTACCGATTTTCTGTCCCGAATTCGAAATTCTAACGAACCGAGATTTCAAAATTGTTGCGGTTTTCGGTGCTGAATAGGAAATTAACACACCTTTCCAAAAATGTAAAATTTTCATCACGAAAAATTTTCATGGATTTCGAAGAAAAGCATGTACTAACCCCTTGCCGTTTTTTTCAAACAAAAATGACTTTTTTCAAAGTGCATGAAATCGTGCCATACGTTTTTGGAAAGGTCTATTCAAATCCTATAAGCACATGCAAGCCAAATTTTTTGTATGGTCTGGTTGAGAAAATATTTGAACACAAGTTTTTTTACCAATTTTCTGTCCCGAATTCGAAATTCTAACGAACCGAGATTTCAAAATTGTTGCGGTTTTCGGTGCTGAATAGGAAATTAACACACCTTTCCAAAAATGTAAAATTTTCATCACGAAAAATTTTCATGGATTTCGAAGAAAAGCATGTACTAACCCCTTGCCGTTTTTTTCAAACAAAAATGACTTTTTTTCAAAGTTAATGAAATAAATCGTGCCATACGTTTTTGGAAAGGTCTATTTAAGTCCTATCGTGCCATACGTTTTTGGAAAGGTCTATTCAAATCCTATAAGCACATGCAAGCCAAAATTTTGTTTATGGTCTGGTTGAGAAAATATTTGAACACAAGTTTTTTTTACCGATTTTCTGTCCCGAATTCGAAATTCTAACGAACCGAGATTTCAAAATTGTTGCGGTTTTCGGTGCTGAATAGGAAATTAACACACCTTTCCAAAAATGTAAAATTTTCATCACGAAAAATTTTCAAGGATTTCGAAGAAAAGCATGGACTAACCCCTTGCCGTTTTTTTCAAACAAAAATGACTTTTTTTCAAAGTTAATGAAATAAATCGTGCCATACGTTTTTGGAAAGGTCTATTCAAATCCTATAAGCACATGCAAGCCAAATTTTTTTTTATGGTCTGGTTGAGAAAATATTTGAACACAAGTTTTTCTTCCCGATTTTCTGTCCCGAATGCGTATATTTAACGAACCGAGTTTTCAAAATTGTTGCGCTTTTCAGTGCTGAATAGGAAACTAACACACCTTTCCAAAAATGTAAAATTTTCATCACGAAAAATTTTCATGGATTTCGAAGAAAAGCATGGACTTGCCGTTTTTTTCAAACAAAAATGACTTTTTTTTCAAAGTTAATGAAATAAATCGTGCCATACGTTTTTGGAAAGGTCTATTCAAGTCCTATAGGCACATGCAAGCCAAATTTTTGTTCATGGTCTGGTTGAGAAAATATTTGAACACAAGTTTTTTTTACCGATTTTCTGTCCCGAATTTGAAATTCTAACGAACCGAGCTTTCAAAATTGTTGCGGTTTTCGGTGCTGAATAGGAAACTAACACACCTTTCCAAAAATAAAAATTTTCATCACGAAAAATTTTCATGGATTTCGAAGAAAAGCATGGACTAACCCCTTGCCGTTTTTTTTCAAACACAAATGACTTTTTTTTTCAAAGTTAATGAAATAAATCGTGCCATACGTTTTTGGAAAGGTATATTGAAGTCCTATAGGCACATGCAAGCCAAATTTTTGTTCATGGTCTGGTTGAGAAAATATTTGAACACAAGTTTTTTTTTACCAATTTTCTGTCCCGAATTCAAAATTCTAACGAACCGAGCTTTCAAAATTGTTGCGGTTTTCGGTGCTGAATAGGAAATTAACACACCTTTTCAAAAATGTAAAATTTTCATCACGAAAAATTTTCATGGATTTCGAAGAAAAGCATGGACTAACCCCTTGCCGTTTTTTTCAAACAAAAATGACTTTTTTTTAAAAATTAATGAAATAAATCGTGCCATACGTTTTTGGAAAGGTCTATTCAAGTCCTATAGGCACATGCAAGCCAAATTTTTGTTCATGGTCTGGTTGAGAAAATATTTGAACAAAAGTGTTTTTACCGATTTTCTACCCCCAACGCAATCCGTTAGACGCGAATATCTAACGAACCGAGCTTTCAAAATTGTTTCGGTGTTCAGAGCTGAATAGGAAATTAACACACCTTTCCAAAAATGTAAAATTTTCATCACGAAAAATTTTCATTGATTTCGAAGAAAAGCATGGACTAACCCCTTGCCGTTTTTTTCAAACAAAAATGATTTTTTTCAAAGTGAATGAAATAAATCGTGCCATATACGTTTTTGGAAAGGTCAATTCAGATCCTATAAGCACATGCAAGCCAAATTTTCTTTATGGTCTGGTTGAGAAAATATTTAAACACAAGTTTTTTTTACCGATTTTCTGTCCCGAATTCGAATATCTAACGAACCGAGCTTTCAAAATTGTTGCGGTTTTCGGTGCTGAATAGGAAATTAACACATTTTTCTAAAAATTAAAGATTTCGAAGAAAAGCATGGACTAGTCCCTTGCCGTTTTTTTTCAAACGAAAATGACTTTTTTTTCAAAGTTAATGAAATAAATCGTGCCATACGTTTTTGGAAAGGTCTATTCAAGTCCTATAGGCACATGCAAGCCAAATTTTTGTTCATGGTCTGGTTGAGAAAATATTTGAACAAAAGTGTTTTAACCGATTTTCTACCCCCAACGCAATCCGTTAGACGCGAATATCTAACGAACCGAGCTTTCAAAATTGTTTCAGTGTTCAGTGCTGAATAGGAAATTAACACACCTTTCCAAAAATGTAAAATTTTCATCACGAAAAATTTTCATGGATTTCGAAGAAAAGCATGGACTAACCCCTTGCCGTTTTTTTCAAACAAAAATGATTTTTTTCAAAGTGAATGAAATAAATCGTGCCATATACGTTTTTGGAAAGGTCAATTCAGATCCTATAAGCACATGCAAGCCAAATTTTCTTTATGGTCTGGTTGAAACACAAGTTTTTTTTACCGATATTCTGTCCCGAATTCGAATATCTAACGAACCGAGCTTTCAAAATTGTTGCGGTTTTCGGTGCTGAATAGGAAATTAACACATTTTTCTAAAAATTAAAGATTTCGAAGAAAAGCATGGACTAGTCCCTTGCCGTTTTTTTTTCAAACGAAAATGACTTTTTTTTCAAAGTTAATGAAATAAATCGTGCCATACGTTTTTGGAAAGGTCTATTTAAGTCCTATCGTGCCATACGTTTTTGGAAAGGTCTATTCAAATCCTATAAGCACATGCAAGCCAAAATTTTGTTTATGGTCTGGTTGAGAAAATATTTGAACACAAGTTTTTTTTACCGATTTTCTGTCCCGAATTCGAAATTCTAACGAACCGAGCTTTCAAAATTGTTGCGGTTTTCGGTGCTGAATAGGAAATTAACACACCTTTCCAAAAATGTAAAATTTTCATCACGAAAAATTTTCAAGGATTTCGAAGAAAAGCATGGACTAACCCCTTGCCGTTTTTTTCAAACAAAAATGACTTTTTTTCAAAGTTAATGAAATAAATCGTGCCATACGTTTTTGGAAAGGTCTATTCAAATCCTATAAGCACATGCAAGCCAAATTTTTTTTTATGGTCTGGTTGAGAAAATATTTGAACACAAGTTTTTCTTACCGATTTTTTGTCCCGAATGCGTATATTTAACGAACCGAGTTTTCAAAATTGTTGCGCTTTTCAGTGCTGAATAGGAAACTAACACACCTTTCCAAAAATGTAAAATTTTCATCACGAAAAATTTTCATGGATTTCGAAGAAAAGCATGGACTTGCCGTTTTTTTCAAACAAAAATGACTTTTTTTTCAAAGTTAATGAAATAAATCGTGCCATACGTTTTTGGAAAGGTCTATTCAAGTCCTATAGGCACATGCAAGCCAAATTTTTGTTCATGGTCTGGTTGAGAAAATATTTGAACACAAGTTTTTTTTACCGATTTTCTGTTCCGAATTCGAAATTCTAACGAACCGAGCTTTCAAAATTGTTGCGGTTTTCGGTGCTAAATAGGAAATTAACACACCTTTTCAAAAATGTAAAATTTTCATCACGAAAAATTTTCATGGATTTCGAAGAAAAGCATGGACTAACCCCTTGCCGTTTTTTTCAAACAAAAATTACTGAAGTTAATGAAATAAATCGTGCCATACGTTTTTGGCAAGGTCTATTCAAATCCTATAAGCACATGCAAGCCAAATTTTTTTTTATGGTCTGGTTGAGAAAATATTTGAACACAAGTTTTTTTTACCGATTTTCTGCCCCGAATGCGAATATCTAACGAACCGAGCTTTCAAAATTGTTGCGGTTTTCGGTGCTGAATAGGAAACTAACACACCTTTCCAAAAATAAAAATTTTCATCACGAAAAATTTTCATGGATTTCGAAGAAAAGCATGGACTAACCCCTTGCCGTTTTTTTTCAAACAAAAATGACTTTTTTTTTCAAAGTTAATGAAATAAATCGTGCCATACGTTTTTGGAAAGGTATATTGAAGTCCTATAGGCACATGCAAGCCAAATTTTTGTTCATGGTCTGGTTGAGAAAATATTTGAACACAAGTTTTTTTTACCAATTTTCTGTCCCGAATTCGAAATTCTAACGAACCGAGCTTTCAAAATTGTTGCGGTTTTCGGTGCTGAATAGGAAATTAACACACCTTTTCAAAAATGTAAAATTTTCATCACGAAAAATTTTCATGGATTTCGAAGAAAAGCATGGACTAACCCCTTGCCGTTTTTTTCAAACAAAAATGACTTTTTTTTAAAAATTAATGAAATAAATCGTGCCATACGTTTTTGGAAAGGTCTATTCAAGTCCTATAGGCACATGCAAGCCAAATTTTTGTTCATGGTCTGGTTGAGAAAATATTTGAACAAAAGTGTTTTTACCGATTTTCTACCCCCAACGCAATCCGTTAGACGCGAATATCTAACGAACCGAGCTTTCAAAATTGTTTCGGTGTTCAGAGCTGAATAGGAAATTAACACACCTTTCCAAAAATGTAAAATTTTCATCACGAAAAATTTTCATAGATTTCGAAGAAAAGCATGGACTAAACCCTTGCCGTTTTTTTCAAACAAAAATGACTTTTTTTCAAAGTAATGAAATAAATCGTGCCATACGTTTTTGGAAAGGCCTATTCAAATCCTATAAGCACATGCAAGCCAAATTTTGTTTTATGGTCTGGTTGAGAAAATATTTGAACACAAGTTTTCTTACCGATTTTCTGCCCCGAATGCGAATATCTAACGAACCGAGCTTTCAAAATTGTTACGCTTTTCAGTGCTGAATAGGAAACTAACACACCTTTCCAAAAATAAAAAATTTTCATCACGAACAATTTTCATGGATTTCGAAGAAAAGCATATGGTCTAACGCCTTGCCGTTTTTTTCAAATAAACATGACTTTTTTTTCAAAGTTAATGAAATAAATCGTGCCATACGTTTTCGGAAAGGTCTATTCAAATCCTATAAGCACATGCAAGCCAAATTTTGTTTTATGGTCTGGTTGAGAAAATATTTGAACACAAGTTTTTTACCGATTTTCTGCCCCGAATGGGAATATCTAAAGAACCTAGCTTTCAAAATTGTTGCGGTTTTCGGTGCTGAATAGGAAATTAACACACCTTTCCAAAAATGTAACTTTTGACTTTTTTTTCAAAGTTAATGAAATAAATCGTGCCATACGTTTTTGGAAAGGTCTATTCAAATCCTATAAGCACGTGCAAGCCAAATTTTTGTTCATGGTCTGGTTGAGAAAATATTTGAACAAAAGTGTTTTTACCGATTTTCTGCCCCCAACGCAAACCGTTAGATGCGAATAGCTATCTTACGAACCGAGAAATTAACACACCTTTAAAAAAATTTAAAATTTTTATCACGTAAAATTTTCATGGATTTCAAAGAAAATCACCAAAAGACATACAAAATTAGTTTTTAAAAATAAATCTCAGACCGAGAACAAAATGAAATTTGACGAATTAAATATTTCTCTGTGAGAACCCAATTGAAATTAAAGGTTAACTGTTATTTTCGATTTCCGAGTTTTTGCATTAATTCCCTTTTGATCAAGAATATTAGATGAGAATTCAAACTATTAAATTGGTTGTTTTAACGAATATTATAAATTCAAAGTTTGTTTTTTCTTACTCTACTGTCTACTGTGCGTGCTGTCCCCCCAAAGAGCCAATCAAAAGCTCAATTTAAGAGAATTATAAAAGTAAAAGCTTTCTAATTCCAAACGATACCAAACCACCATCATGTTACTTAAACTCAGATGCAAGATACAAAACACATGGATTGATAGAAGTTGTACCTAAGTTTTTTTTTTCATTTTCTTTCAGCTGTTTTGCTGTTTGCCCAAAGCACATAGTCCATAAAACCACAGAACAAAAAAAAAAAAAAAATGCTTTCAACAACAACAAATCTAAGAGAATATCAATCTCCACTTTACCACCATAATAAATATTATTTTGTTTCGGCAGGCAGAGATGGAGAATTTTTATTGTGGATGGGTCAGCTTTAATAGAGCCCCAAAGTTTGAATTTTTTCTCTCGTTGCCAGTCTTGATTTTTTTCCATTCGAGAAAGGTACGTGGCGGATAAAAATAATCAAGCAAAAACGACGCAAAGTTTGCGATTAATTTAATTCTTTTTTTGTTAACTAACTTAATATTCCTCGACGCACACGGTTAATCGGATTTTTTCTGAAATATCGAAATCAATTAAAGATTTTTAAAACGTATTCATTAAATTTAAGATGATTGATTTATTATAAAAGCGAGAAATCAAGCGAATAGATTGAATAAAAATTTAAAATAAATCAAAATATGCTCTTTAGAAGAGACTAAACAAAAAAAGAAACAAATCCATCTTTTAACACTCCCAAATTATTGGGTATATGATTCACCCCCTCCCGCGGTGTTTCAATAGGGTGGCCAAAACAAACACACATTGAAAGGGTTTTTTTTGAGGATTAAACAATTTTCTGGATTTGTTTTTGTTGTAGTTGTTGTCATATAGGTGTTTGTACTCGCTAAAGTGCGCTCAATTGTGGATGAAAATATTATTGATTTTGATTTTCTGTTTTGTTTATTTAGTTGATGTATTGGAATGCGAATGTTACACCAACATTTCTTCCTTTTTCTTGATAACATCACAACACATAAATGTATTCACGCAATGCGGTTTTGATCAAGTTCGTATAAACTGTTATCAAAAAAAAAATCTTCTAAAAGTGTTAATTTTAAATATTTTCTTAATTTTTTTCTCACAAAAAAAAAAAGATTTTTACTTCGCGGATGTAAATAATTTAGATTCAGCTTTATCTACATTGGCCTTCGAGAAAAATTATATTCGGTGAACGAAAAGACAACCAAAAAAAAAATAAAAAAAAAAAAATATATTTTCTATTCAAAAAATTTCTTGGGGAGAAATTTAAAATGAAATAAGAAAACTAAAAAAAAGTATAATTTAAAAAGAAAAAATATTAAGAGAAAAAGGAAGAACATATTTTGAGGTTTTCGAGTGAGTTTATTTTGATGAGTCTTCTTATTGTTGAACATTTAATTTTGACAGCAAATATATATACATTTATAATTCTTGCACAAAAGTTCTTATTCCTATATACCTATGAATATATAGTTTTTGTCACAGTCTTCTTAACTTTTATAATTTTTATCATTCTTATTTGCTTGATTTATTCTTTTTATTTAATTCGAAAATCATTCAATCGCTTTTTTAATTGTTTAAAAAACAAAACAACTTAGTTGAGTATTTTTAATTTTCATTTTTCCCTCTCTCTCTCTCTCTAATTTATTGTGGTGTCCATAGAAAAATTGTAAACAATTTGCAAAACCAAATAATACCTGATACAAATTGTGTGTGAAAAATTATTCGAAAATTATACTAACGAAGAAATTTTATTTAAAACAAAAAAAAAAATCTTTTCTTTTTTCTCTTTCTTCTTTCATTTGTTTTTATTTCTTGTTAAAAAAAAAAACTCATACAAAAATAAATAAACAAAAAATAAATTTGTGTAACAAAAAAAAAAAACATAAATAAATAAACCGCACCAATTTTGGATTGAATCATCTTTAACAACCAACAAAACGGATTACTTCTGCATTCACTTGGATAAATGTATGTAAACATTTTGATATTTTTTCAATTTTATTGATTTTCAATTGGATATTTTGTATTTTGAAAACAAGCCAATTCAAATTTAAGTCCAGTGCTTATACTGAAAACATAAAAGCCTCCAAAATCAATTACCATAAAAATCTTTCTGAAAGTTTACCCTTTGATTTTTGTTGTTATTTATTTTTAAATTTATAAATTGTAGGGGAGAGGGGGGCAATCAAGGAAAGGAGCTATTTTTAAGCTTTTAATTACTTAAATACAATTTTACAATGACAACTACTCCTCACACAAATGCATATATCTCATGAAATTTGGAACGATTTGCATCTATTACTATAAAAAATCTTGCATTTTTTAATATTGAATAAAACTAAAATTAATATAAATATTTTTCGTAAAAATTAAATTTACTTAATAATTAAAAAAAAAAACAAAACAAAATTTTGTTAAGTGTATTATGGGGTACCTCTCGCCACTATTCATTAAACCAACCCAATATTACAAAGATACAGTAATTAGCAATTAGAGTTATCCTTCGTTTGATTTTCCCGAAACCTGGAACAAGTTTAAATAGGCTTTGGTTCGACTTGACCGCGCTCACGATTTTGAAACGTCAATATTGCTTCATGCTAAAATTGCAAAACATAAGATATGAGGCCTTTGGTGGGGTTGGGGGGTTAAAACCCACCTTGGTTTCCTATTTATATGGTAGGGTGATTAACACTTCAATAATTCACTTTTAAAAAAATAGGAAAAGATGCTCTGTCATTTTCCCTAAGTCTCAAGACTTTTATCTTGGTGGACCAATAATTTAAGCTTTTTAAACAAATCTTATCAGCGTTTGTGTGGAAACTTTATTTTACTGAAAATCTTCAAATACGGGATGATAAGGTTCACTTAAATTGGTTATATCTTGAGTTCTAGTAATGGGACCATCAAGATTGTGGTGTTTATGCTCACGTTTTAAGTTTATGAAGTTTAATATCAAATATCTTAAGTAGAGTAATATCGAAACAACTCCAAATTATAACAGACATTTTGTATTTAATGATTGCTGATTAAAATTTGGTGAAGTTCACTGGCTCAAGTTTTCATACATTTAAGTTTGTGATTAAAGCCTAGTTTACAGTTCCCGTGCGCAAAAAAAAATCTATGCAAATATTCTCGAATGTCAAAAATAATTGAGCCGAAATGTAAAATTAATTGTTTGCATTATTGGTTTACAGTTTCATGCAAAAAAAAAAGCTATGCTGTCATGGAATGTCATGCAAAACAATGGACCGGCAATTGATTTGCATGCGAAAAAAAAGTGTGGTGAATAAAATATTTTTTTTTTGATGGTCGGTTTATACTTCCGAAAAAAAAAATATATTCACCTCAAGGCTTTATTTGCATGCAAATGGTTTTCGCATCCAAAAATAATTATTTTCCATTTTTAGGCCTATAGCTTGTCGATTAAGGGTAAATTAATGACTCAATTGGTGGTTTAGGCCAAAACAAACGATTTTCGCCTTGAAACTTGGTGCGCAGAACAGGTGGAAAATCGTTTTGAAAATTTTGATTTTTTTTCGCATCGGAAGTGTAAACTATGCTTAAGTAAGTAATTAAGAGAAAACTTGCCAAGTAGATCAACCAAATTTTAATCAGCAATCATTAAATACCAAATTTATGTTATGATTTGGAATTGTTTCGATATTACTCTACTTAAGATATTTGAAATTAAACTTCATGAACTTAAAACTTGGCATATATCACTTTTTTTGGCTGACTTTTTACGCACAGGTTTCTTTTACAGAACTTGGCTCTTTTTTTAACATTTATGTTTTTGTGGTGATTTCACTCATTTTTGCAAAGATTTAATTTTGCCAGATGAAAATCAAGCCCTGTACCGCTCTACAAATTTTAATACCTCTACGACAACCCAAAGTGGTTCATATAAATAATAGCAACTCTGAGAAAATGGGTGGATGCCACACCCCTTGAATGGAAAATCTCAATTTTTATATTTCTCTTTGTATGCTCTTCAAGTCATACCGTTCTACCAATTGTCATTGTTCTACAACAATCGGAAGTACTTCATATTAGTCTAAGAGCTAGAAACGTTTTCGAGAAGTCATTTTAGTATGTCTGGCATAAAAAAGCCAACGCTAAAAGCCATTTTTTACAAACAAAATTTTACAGTTTTTCGACATAAGCTTTTCGTGGAAAAGAGATGTCAAAAATAATTGTGAACAAGAATTTTAAAAGTTACTGTAACCTACAAAATCAGGCCAAAAATTTTACTCTAAGTGCAATAGGAGCTGAGAAAATTGCATTGAACACAAAAATAGCACTTAATTACGTAAAATTTTGAAAAATATCGACTTAAGAAAAAAAATCACAATTTTTTTAAACAAATTTGACTTTGAAATTTAATTTCTCAAAAACTATTCGCTTAAACAACTTGATTTAAAAACTAAATGCAAGAATTGAGTATTAGCTTTCTAAAAAAATTATAGCACATTATTAGATGTGTTTTCGTTGATTTTTAATGTGTTTTTTGGCATTTTAAGTCAATTTTTCAGAAACTGCCTCCCCTGCCTCAGGGAGGGGAGATACAACTTTCCCCCCATACAATTTTTTTCTTAGAATATACCCAGGAACCACACCCTAAGATACTTCCAGTCAGGTGCGGGACACCCTGTATAGCTTATAAGAATTTTTGAGAAAGTGGGTGGATGGCATGCCCCCTGAATAGAAAATTGCAGATTTTTGATTTTGTCCTTTGAATGCAACACAAGGCCTGCCATTGTGCGAAGTTTCAAGCTTTTATGATGTCGTTAAGTGCTCCATAATTTTAATGATCTGCCAGTCAGAGTCAGTTAGGGTTTTTGCGATTTTTGAAGTCCTATATCTCGGGAACGACAAATGCTAAAGAGTTGAAATTTAGTGAACCACCTGTGTTTGATCAGTTTAGCAAATTCTGCGAATTTTAAGTTTCTGACTTTATTAGTACTAAAGTTAGAGGGGGTTGAAAATCGCCTGAGTTTATTCTTGTAAAAGGGTTGTAGTGCCGCGAACTTGGCTGGGCACTACCGTGCCCTTTGATTCAGGCTGAATAGTTCTCACGATAATAATTGGAAAAGATCCTTAAAACAAATAATTCTTCATCAAGTAGGTAGAGGTACATATCCATTCACTAAGGTTGTGAAGTGATTTATTTTTTGAAATAGTTTTTGTTCAAATGACATTTGAAATAGTTAAATATTTGTCTTATGACGAAGAAGCTAGTGAATCGTCAAAATACAGTTCACCCCTATTAGTCTTAGAGCTGACAGCAAATTTTGGGAGTGGAGGTATAACCAAAATCGGAGTATGAGGGATTATAGGTACATGTATCGTGATATCAAATTTCAAAGTCGGGCAAGTTTTGTTTTCAGGGGTGGGTAGTTAAAAAGTGCTAAATCCCCTGTTTTATTTTCAGGGTCATAATTTATCTTTAAAAAATCAGATATGACTCCCTGTTATTTTTTTTAAGCATAAACACCACAATCTTGACGGTACGATTAATAGAACTCAAGATATAACCATTTAACGTGAACCTTATCATTCCTTTTTTGGAGATTCTCAGCAAAACAAAAAATCAACAAATAATGTCTTCACAAAAACTCCAATTAGGTTTGCTTAAAAACGTGGATCCCATTAATCGGATCACCCAGATAAAGAAGATTCAGAGAAAATGACAGAGCACCATATCCTATTTTTCAAAAGTGAATTGGAATGTTAATCTCCCTACGATGCAAATACCTACCTAATCCCTCATACTCCGATTTTGGTTATACCTCCACTGCCCATCAAAATCTGTTGTCGGCTCTTGGGCTATATTTGTTATGCCATGGATTGAAACATTTAAAAAAAATGTTCGCAGTTGTTTACTGCTCCCGAAAAAGGTGATTTTAGGACAGCTGGGTGTCTTTTGGATTGAAATACACATTTTCCGTCAAACTTTAGTTCGCCCGCCATCTATCAAGCTCAAGCCATTCATAGTCAACGATTTTTATTTTAACAACATAGTATCAACGCAGCTGAAGCAAAACGACAATTTCAATACGGCCATTGACACAACGAAATTATAAACGAAATATTTCGTTGTGATTTAGTTGTCTAATTCGCAGCTCGATAGCGAAATGTCAATAAAATAGAAAATCGTAATAGATTACTAGAGCCTAGTCTCCACTTATTTTTCGTACACAATTAAGTGACCGTAACATTATTTCAGACGAAAATTTGACAGTTTGTTATATTTTATTTGAAAATGAAAATGGAAGAAAATACCGTTTAAAGGAACTTAAGAACATAATTTATTTGGGACCCTTAGCATCGCAACGGATGACACGAAACCAAAAAAAAAAGTATTCATCGATGAACTTTTTTTTTTAATTGATGAATGAAGGGTGTCACCCGGACCCGAATGTAAAACCAAGTTGGCGGGGCGGGGGGAGCGCAAGCGCTAGCCGCCATCGTGGATAATGTGTTGTGAAATATCTCGTGAGCCGTGCATTGTATGACAGAAAAAATAGTAAGGGTATTCATGCAACAGCGTAAAGTCGTCGTAAACGTGGTAAAGTTTTAAACTTCGTAAATCTGTCAAATTTTCCATACAAATTGTGACAGAATGACGAAGTTTTAAACTTTAAAACGTTTACGACGACTTTACGCTGTTGCATGAATACCCATAGTATTATTCTTGTTGTTTTAGTGAAAAGTTTTTGAGAAATTAAATTTTAAATTTAATATTTTTGAAAATAATTGAGATTTGTTTCCAGTTGATTTTTCCAAAATTTTGCGTAATCAAGCAACACTGTTATTTTCAATATTCAATGCTCCTATCAACTTTTAATCAAATGCTGAAAACTAGATGTAAAAATCTTTCTAAGTTTTTGAGAACAAATCTTAACTTCAAAAAAATTCTGAAATTTGAGTTCTACTAGTGCAGAGCTTTAATTATACAGGGTAATTCGCCTAAGGTATGACAAAGCCAGAAATTCCTTCTTTTGTTTTATTTTATTTTATTTTATTTTATTTTATTTTATTTTATTTTTTTTTATTTTAAAATAAAGCTGTTTAAGTGAATAGTTTTTGAAAAATAAAATTTCAAACTTAAGATTTTGAAAAAAGGAAACTATATTTGTTCCTAAAATTTTACTTAGTTAGGTTCAATTTTTGTTTACAAGAGAAAACCGGATGGTTCTATGATATCAAAATATGTATTAAATGTATTAAAAAATCAAGAAACCAACTTAGTAAAAATAAGAAAAAATTAAGCTTATGACATAATCAACCGGCACTAGCGGATACAGGGGGGGGGGGGGGACTGAATTTTATATATATTTTTTTTTAATTTTATGTTTGAAAATATTTTTTTTTCTTAAGCTAAGTATACAGTTCCTTGAAGAAAAAAAAACTACATGTATTTCTTATGGGAGCGCTTTTTGCGAAAAAAAAGTTTTTTAACGTTTAATTTATTTTTATCGAACTGTGAACTACCCAAAGAAAACAAATTTTATATTCACCACGATTTTTTTTTCGTACAAAACAATGTCACTGACATTCTTTTTCCAAAAAAAAATTTCGTTTGGCATTTGTGTTTGCTTTTTTTCATAGATCAGTCTCATTGGGATTTTTTTTTGGAAACTGTAAACTGACGACGAATAAAAAAAAATTTTACACCACGGAAATTTTTTCTTTGACGAAAATATTTTTTTTCTCACCTTGAAGAATTTTTTTACTCAAAAGAACTGTATACTTAGCTTTAAAAGAAAATAATAGAAGGGTTTTATGGTTATAACATGTCAATATAGGTTTTAATATTTTTTTTTCTTTTTTAAGTCACACCTTAGGTGAATCACCCTGTTCATCCTTAGTATTTCCTTAAAATAACCCTTAATTTAGACCATGTAGGCTAATGTTTTCAGCGAGGGCAAAACTCATTTCTTTTTTCGAAAACTATACTCTTTTTATTAGTGTTCAAAAACTGTAGCTTACAATAATATTGCAATATGTACTTTTTCTTCTAACAAAAAATGTCCACAAAAATTGCAATATCAACTTTTTGTTTTATTGTTCTATTTTCCACAAACAGCTAGGGCAAATTGCTGGGAGCGATTTTACAGGTTCTTATCGAAATCTATTGACCTTACGAAAAAAGTTTTAAGGTAGGTGTTTTTTGTGTAGAGCCTTCATAGTCTACAATATTATCGCCTTGAAGTTTCTTAAAAAAAAACTGATATTTTTCGAGAAATTTATAATTACAAAATTAATTTTTCTCCTTTTACCCAGTAAAACCAAAATCAATGATTGACAACACTTTTTGGGATATGCTTAAAACGTCAGAACAAACTTCTTGATTAAAAAATGTAGTCTTGTCGATTTGTTTTTGAATTTGGCCTTCTTTTATCTAATTCTCCTGCGCTATGATTACCTGGTGTTACATAATACATTTTTCTCAAAATTATCTTTTGTCTACTCCTTTATACAATCGTTTCTAGGAATTGACTATATATTCAACGAAATCTCTGTTTTTGTTTCGTGAACCATTCGAATGTAAGGGGGTTCATTCATATTAAGTCGACTATTGTGGAACTATAATTCAGACACCTATACGCTTGACGATTTGCTAAGGTTGATTTTAAGGCATAACCACTTAAAATATTTCATTTTAAAGAAATTACTATGTATAAATGTATGAATGATGCATCTTTACAACCCACTCATATATTGTTCAAAAGCATTTCACTTGTATGGTCTAAACCTCATCAATAACTTTCTTGATGGAGGGACTTTGCCAAAATATTCTCAATAAGACAGTAATATAAAGTGAAAAAAAAAACAAATAAAAAGTAATCCTCAAAAGGGGTAATCCTCAAAAGAGTAGATAAATATAAATAAGCTTTTCCTTTGTTTATCATTTTGCGTAGGGCGGACATTTAATTTTAACCTACTGCCACCCTTTTTAGAAATATTTTTTTTTTTTTTTTTTTTGTTATCACATGAAAAAAGCATGTGTCAAAGAAAGTTTAAGCTTTTGCGCAGGACATTAATCAAAAAAACATGTTCTCTTCATAAGAGTTCTGGAGTTTCTCTTAAAAAGGAAGTATAGAATGACATCATGTTTTTTTTTTTTGTCCATATTACTATAAACGATAGTAGGAACCTCGTGTGGTTGAATAATGTATAGATTTAAAACAATAACAAGTTTTGAAATTATTTAAATAAATTAATCCAGTTGTATTTGTATTATTATTGATGGCGATGACTCTTAACAATTTTAACACCTTAGAAGTGACTTTATGCTGAATCAATGTACCTACAATAGGCCCCAAGGGATTTATGTTTTTTAATCACTGATGATTTTCATTTAATGAAAGTAAAATGAGTGAAAGGACGATTTAGCCTTTGAATTGATAATTTTTGTTATAAATTTCGAGAACTCATTAAATTTGTATGAATATGTACTCAGATTAAAAGTCGTTTGACTATGTATGCATAGTATATGTACATATGTAGGTACCCATGTATTTATTATGAATTTTCTTTTTCATCTAAATGTCAGAGTTTTTGATTTTTGTCAGATTGAATATCCTTTTTCCATTTTTAATACTACTTATTCCATACTATTTTCGGAACGACATGTCTACCAAGAGTATATTCATAAAAAGGGCTTCTTCCTTTATGTTTTTGTTCATTTGAATAGGTATGGCACATTATTTGGTCTTTCTACATACAAATATACGTTTGGTTTTGGTTGACGCAGATGAAATCAATGCAGCCCGTTTTTGGATACTATAAATGTATAGCGATAGCTTTTTACTTTTACATTGTAATGACATTTTTAATCTCAATATATTTTCTAGACTTGCGCATTGTTTATAGGTACATATTTAAAAAAAAAAAATTCAATAACATTTTTGTTTACAAAATTTCATTCGAGGATGTGTGAGGGAATTTTGTTTTTGTCTGTAACCGGAAATGCTTGGGGGTAGTTTTATATTGTACATAAACCATTAACGTTCGATGTATACAAAATAAAAAAAGAGTAAAATTCTCGTAGACAATTGTCTGGAGATATGCGGATTGTATTTTGTATACCTATGTAATATTCATGACCTTTTAATTTGGTTCATAAAATGTAAGCAATTTATTGACATTTTTTTCTTTTTACTTTAGTTTTAGTTTAATCTTTTAGTTTAGGAATATAAGTGTAAGTGCTACCGCATCATCGCGTTTATGATAGTGTTTGAAAGAATTTTATAAGCCTTATACCTATCTATTTACTTGCGTTATAGGTACTGTAAGGCAAGTTTTGGATTCGTGCAAAAAAAATTTTGAGATAACAATCAAACATGATATTACGATGATAGAGAACACCAAAAAAGTGGATGGCACAATTCTGTGTGTCTGTCTGTTCGTCTACAGTCTAAACGGCTTGATCGATTTTCTTCAAACTTGGTAGGTACATACCTAATGGTTTTTGGTGATTATACCCAAACGTTTTTTTATTTTATTTTTTAGAACCAAAAATAACGGTACCTGCCATACAATTTTTTTTAGCAGTTTCACATAATCGTCTTTTTCTCAAAAACGGCTCGACAACTTTTCTTAAAAAAATCAATACATTTATTTTATTAAAGTCTTTCTTTGGGTGGAAAACCATTTTTAAAAAATGGTTATTAATGGTACCTCCCAAAGAACCATGTTTTTAATTTTCTTCAAAACGGTACGACCGATTTCAATTATTTTTTGTATACAGAATTTTCCAAAAAATATAAATAGTTTTGTGTACCAACATTTTTGAAAAAATATTTTTTGTATTTTTAAAAAATGTTTCAAAATTTTTTTTTGGAAAATCAAATAGGTACATATTTCGAAAACGATCTGATCGATTTTTTTGAAATTCGATATTTAAGAGTTTTTTAGTACGTTCTAAAATAGTTTTAGAAAAAATTTTACATTCATGCGTGAAAAAATAACGGTACCTTCCATACAAAAGTTAAAAAACCGCAAAGGAAAATATTTTTTTTGCTTAAAAACAGCTCCTACGATTTGATCAAACTTTTCCATATACTTTAATTAGTACGATCTACTACCAAAAATTATAAAATTTTGCACTTAGCAACTATTAATAGTACCTGTCTTAGAACGTATTTTTTTATTTTGAATTTTCTCGTTATCGGCTAAACGGACTTAGATTATTTTCTTATTTATAATATTGCACATACAAATTTTCAAAAAAAAAAGTTTTTGGATTTTTAAAAAAAGTTTAAAATTTGATATCTCAAAAACGGGTTGACAATAAATATATACTTTAGGATTGCATACCAAAATTTGTTCTTAAAAATGTTTTGAGAATTTTATATACAAAAAATAAATTTTTTAAAAAACCGCTTCAACGATTTACAATTTTTTCCCCATATATTCAATCAAGAATTAAGATGGCATTCTTCTTTTTCACCGCAAACTGTCAAAAGAGTTGTTTTAGACAATTTAAATGTCGTATTTTATGCTTCTCTACATTTTTCTCTCATAATTTCCATGTTTTTTATATACAATTTTCTTAAACCCGCAGTGTCTTGAACATAAGAGCAAGTACGTGCGACCTAGTCGTGCATTTTATTTATATTTAATTGGGAGATTTCAGGGAATAAGTTTTAATAAAATAATCAAAATTTGTACATTCTTTTGCAAGAAAGAAGAAAGTTACTAGTGGAATATCAGTATTTATTTCTTTTAACCTCGAATACATACATATATATAGGGTGTCCCGTAATGAGCGGATAATACTGCAACTGGTGATAGCTGGCCTTATGACTGCTCAGAAAAAAAAATATAAAAAAATATTTTTCTTGTGGTCTCCATGATATAATTTATTTTCGAAAAATGTTAAAAAATTCAGGGTCTCCTAAAATACCTAATTACAACGGCCACCCATAAAGGATTCTTATTATTTTTGTATTTTTATAATATTCTTGAATAACCGTTCTAAATGATGGGTAGTAAATTTTAACACCAGCTGATGCATTTTTTGTGTTATAATTTTTTTTTTAATTATTTTTTTATTCAAAAATAATTCAATATTTTTTTTCACCAAAGTTTGAAAAATAATAATCTACTAAGTTACAAAGTTAAGTAAACACTACGACGACGAATGAATAACTCATATTGTTTTTTTAATTTTTATTGCATTTAAAAATAACCGTTCTTAAATAAAGTCGGTAACATTTAACACTAGTTGCTGGATTTTTTTTTAAATATTTTTTTTTAACTAAGTTTTTAGTAAAAAAAATGATTAAATATTTATTTTCATCAAAGTTTGATGACAACAAATTATGTCTGCTAAATTCACTAACTAAAATAATAGTATGCACTTTCAAAAAGGTTTTGATTTAGGTATGGGAAATTCGATAAATAAAAACAACAGTATTAAAAAATTATGATTTATTTGTATTTTTAAATAAATTTATATCAAGTGTTCAAACTGTCCCCCATTCACTGTGAAACAGGCTCTGCATCTTCTAATGAAGGACCTCTCAATAAAACGAGCATATTGGCGCTCATTTATTTTCATCACAGCGTCTTGAACACGACGACGCACAGTGGGGCAAAATGGTAATTTTATGATAATAATTATTTTGTAAGGTGGGAATGTTGTTTTAATGGCTTCTTGTGATTTCATGACGAAAGTAATATATATTCGAAGCTTGTCATACAGTTTTATGTTACGGGGATATGTTTTGAATACCCCTGGGGTCACTTGTTCAAAGAGTTTTAATGTACATTTTACACTAGCTTACCACATTTAACTTTTTCCTTATCTGGAATCCAATTTTCAATTTTCCGAGGAACTTGAGTGTGCTGAATTCGAATCTAATGTTGAAAAAAATTCCACATATTACGTTTTCAAGATATTCTAATAAGTGCCATAAAAAGCTTGTTGGGTATTTTTACATAACATAACATAACAAGATATATTTTTTTTTTCGTTAAACTTGAATTTCGGTTTATGTTACCCTTAAATTGAAACCAAGCTGTAATCTTTTTTTAAGTTACGTTTTTGAGATATTTCAATCAAAATCAAAAAACCAAAACATTTTTGGGTACTTTAAAGGTTATGTTATATTGCGAGATATTTTTGTCCCAAGAACTTGTAATGAAATCTAAAAGTACATAAGATACCCTTCAAAATTCAATTCCCTTAATTCTCTTAATAGATAAATAAATAAACTGTTGCAGATAATAAAATAATACTAAATATTTCGCTTTCGCTTTGCCTGCTCACTACTACTGGTAAAATCATTTTCAGGGCGTCCAACGGACAATGGATATTTTTTAAATGAAACAATTTCATTGAGACAATTTTTTACAGAAGAAAAGAACCGTTTTTTCATTCGGTGTGAACGATCCCACTTTATTTAAAAATGGTGTTTGAAGCTTTTCAAAGCTAATTATAAATTAGCGACGTGACTTTTGCCGCAAAAAATTTATTTTTTAAATAAGATTCTACCTTAAGAATTTTTGGTCAGGATTTTTCTGTTTGCTGGAGAAAAAAATTTCGACTAACTTTTTTCTTGAGCACCGGTAATTTTGGTCATCAGAATCTAAATACAAGTTACAAAATGCAAAATGAAAAATAGTTTTTTTTTGTCAATTAAGGTGTAAGATATATGATGGTTTCATTCTGAAATAGGTGTTAGTTTGCCTCCGACGTGAATTTTTTCTTATTAATACGAAAACATTGTTTATTGACAATTTAAGTAGGCCAATTATAAAGTGAATATAACTAATAATTAAAACAAGAGAGCCACATACAGTCAAAAATGAGCTGTCAAAGTGTGTCGTAAAGGCGTCCCGATACCAATTAATTTGGACTAGTATACAAAAAAAAAATATGGGAAAAATGTAAAAACAATTTAACTGTGTAAATATGCTTTAAAAATTGTAAAATATTCGCCAAAAAAATTTTTAAATTAAAATATGAACAAAAGTCAGTCAATTTTTCACCCATTAAATCTCTTAATACTCATTTCAAAAATTGAAAAAAAGGATTTGGGGCAAAAGTTAAGCACATATTTTTTTATAATTTTATTAATCAAGTATTCCTTTAACTTTCCCTATTTTCAGACCTGCTTAACTTTTGCCCCAACAGGAGATATTGAGTAAAACGTACCGCGAAGTCAAAACAAAAATGTCTTTTTTTCTTGCCGATTTTTTTATAACAAAGAAATGTTTTTTTTTAATTTTTAAAGTTTAAATATAATCTACATGCCATCAGCTAGGTTTGACATTTTAGATATATTTGATATCACTCTTAATTTCAATAATATGAACAAAAACAAAAGTAAACCTTTTTTAACACTTTTTAAATATTCGATTCGCGCACCTTTAAGTCCAACTTTGATTGCCCGACTAGCCTCCACTAAATGACTTAAACAACAAAAATCACCCTCATCATATCAAATTTACCGTATTGTTTGAGAAACCAAACTTTATTTTCCCGGTGCTTTAGTTTTGCAAGGTGACCTTTTTATCATCACGATGTATGGAGCTGCCCCACTGTGCGACGCAGTTCCGTAATGGATGTAATTGGTTTAGTATAAACCATTTCTTTCAGGCACCCCCAGTAGAAAAAGTCCAAAGGATTTAGGTCTGGCGAACGTGGTGGCCACAAAATTGGGCCCAGACAGCCTATCCACCTGTTGGGATACGTTCGATTCAAGTACCTCCTTACATTTACAGCATAACGAGCAGGACACCCATCATTTTGAAGCCACATTGAATTCCTTAGCTCCTCGGGCACTTCTTGCAAAAGAAATTAAGATAGGCTTCACCATCTAAGTTGCCTGGTAATTCAAAAGGGCCTATAAATTTGTCCATTCAGAATACCTGCCCAGTAATTGATTTTGAATTGGTACTGCGATCTGTCCTCGCGCGTTAAATTTGGATTTTCCAGTTGCCAGCTATGTAAATTATGGATATTGAAATATCCATCCCTTTTAAGAGACGACTCATCACTCCACAATATTTTTTTGAAGAACTCCGGATCTTCGTGAATGACAGAGAATTGACAATATTTGCAAATAATACTTTTTTATGCATTTTAATGCCTATTTTATTACAAGTCAATTTTGATTTGAGAAAGTGTTAAAAATCTTCTCTAGTAGATTAAAAGCCAATTTAATGTGTTATTGCTGTAGATAGAAGCTTGTGATTTACCATTTGGGAAAGTAAATTAAAAGGAGATTTTTTTAACATTATTTGCCACGAAAGTTTCAGTTTTTGATCTTTTTTATTAACTTACAAACTTTGATGAAAATAAATATTTAACCATTTTTTTATTAAAAAATTTATTAAAAAATTATTTAAAAAAATCCAGCAACTAGTGTTAAATGTTACTCCTTTATTTAAGAACGATTATTTTTAAATGCAATAAAAATTAAAAAAACAATATAAGTCATTCATTCGTCGTCGTAGTGTTTACTTAATTTAGTAACTTAATTTCATCTGATAAAATGTAAAAAAACTACTTTGGTAGATTAAATACCAATTTTATTGGTTATGGTTGTAGGCACAAACATGTGTTATATTATTTAAACACATAACCAGGCATCATATTAAGTTCCAAAATGGAAAGATTATTCATTGTAATTGGTTACTGGTTTGATTAAATTTATTATGTATTATATTTTTAGGGACAGAAAATAATAATCGAAATGAAGGAAAGGAAATAAAAAAAAATAGTTCAATTTATTTCGATTCTTTGACCATGTAATAAATATCGATTACCAAAAATGGAGAAATTATGAAATTTTTTCTCAATGGCAGTTTTTTAGGCTGAATATGGGGGAAATATAGATAATACTATATCAAACAAAAATTGATTGGTCTTAATGGTTTGCAACTGATAATTTTCTATTTCCTAGCTGATCAGCTAGAACCACAGCAATGAAAAGTTTATATAAAACTATAGCGTTTATTGGAACTATTTCTTTGGTGTTTTAGCCACCAGCTGTATACGTACATACATATCACCTTACAATAAAATCATTCCAAAGTTAAGAATATTCACCATGACTTATAAACTAATCTTAATTAATTATTAATGCAATGTGTAGCAGTAAGGTTAACACATAACCATATTCATATACATTAGGATGGTCTTTAAAAAAAGGTCATCTTGGATGATCTTAAATCGGCCCTAAAAAAGAAGAAAAAAATTCCCTAATTTTTTAGATTTTTATTTTCATCCTCTATAGTCGCTGTAGGGGTTAATTAACTTCCCTATTTTTTGCATACTAGGTAATCCGTGGAAAATCCGCAAAAGAAATCAGAGCATGTAGGTTGGAGGTAGACAAGAAAAAAAATCCCACAGGAGGGGGGTAATATTTTTCCACGCCTCTCCACAGAGGAGAGGCAACTTCATAAAAAATACATAAAATAGAAAAAAAATTTAGTTAAAAAACAACTGCAACGCTTACAGTATTGTTTTGTAGCTTTTTGGAATGCCAGAAGTCCGTTCTTGTGGTATGTTTTCAAATTAAGTTTTTTCATTAACAGTTTTGGCAATAAATTGTTTCAAACTCAACATTTTGAAGAACAATTTTTTTTTTTGTTTAAAATTTTAAATTTGAAAACAGTTTTTGCTGAACTTATTTATTGAAAAACTTTTTTTTTTTTAAATAAGCCATAAAAATGGACTTCTGGCTTTCCAAAAAGCTACAAAAAATACTGTAACTGTTTTCGCTGTTTTTTAATTTTTTTTATTTTATGAATTTTTTTTATAAAATTACCCCTCCTGTCCAAGCAGGGGGAAATATTACCCCACTCCCGTGGGATTTTTTTCTAGTATCCCGTATTTGCTTATAAAACAGCAGTGAATTTCTTCAATTTACAATTGAAAAACACTTGCCTAATTGATATTGCTTGTCGAAATAACAGTTTGTTTCACAGATTTTTCGGTGAAAATTGGCAGTCTGTCTTTTGATGAAGTTCTCTTAGAGAGAATTGGCAACTTTTGGATAAAATTTTGTTGCTGCTTGTATCTGACCAACCAGACCAAAGAGTTTCTGCTCAAAAAAATTTCTTGAGCAGAATTTGTTAGGAATGGGAAGACGAATAAGCTGCGGAGGGAATCAAACTCAATTTTGACATTTTTACTAAATGTCAAATTTGAATCAGATTCCCTCCGCAGCTCATTGGTCAGATTCTGAAATCGGGGTGATACAGTCAATTTGGCATTATTGCACTTCTATTTACAAAAACAACCGTTGCTGAAACAAGATATTTATCTGCAGCCCTATTATTGGTATTTTTAGTTTAAAAGAACTCCGTACCTACTCCGATGAGCTGAAACAAAATGTATATCTACTGCATTCAATATAAATTCAAGAAATATCAAAGGATATCAATTTTTAAAGTAGTAGAACTATAGAAGTCGGAAGGCAAGTGGTCGTATGAAGCCGATTACATAAAAGGAATTCACCCATAATTGCGATTCGGTACTCTTCGTCTTTAACGGTAAATTCTAGACTTGCACCAATTCGGCAATTAACAGTAACATATTTTATATTAGAATAAGAATTTCCCATTATAGACCTAAACAAAACTACTACTGCTACTGCTTTTATTTTGACAAAATTTTTACTTGCAGATTTTTTAAAGGTCAACGTTCAGCACGTTTCCTAAGTTTTCAAAACCCTGCTATTCTTGCTCGTTTTTCCTTCTAAAAACCTTCGTTTGAAACATGTATTTAAACTCAATTTAAAATAACTATAGGAAGCAATCAATCATTAGCCATTTGAAGTGTTGTGCAGTATTTCTGGTAGAAGCAAATTACCATCTACATAATTGATGTCTATTATTTCGTAATTTTGTCATATTATACATATCAAGTCAGTATAATCTACTGGCTTTGTTATAGGTACTACCAGTGCTGCCATATTTAATTATGAATAAGATTTTAGAACTCCATTATACTGAGGATGTCAACCTATATAATAGGAACACATAATAATTTTTACTTCGTAAAGTTGTTTGCATTCATTTTTTAAAAGAGTTAGTTTTGTGCTCATAGTTGTTGTCTTCAGAGTTACAATTACGACCTATGCTATCGTGTTCAAATTATAAATATTGCGTCACCTCAAAATGGTATTGTTTTATTTTTGTACTCCCCTAAAGCTCATATTTATAATATTGGCAATTAAGTAGCAAAACAACATTATTAAGGTAGATCTTCTCGAAGGCTAAATAATATGAGGTAATCTCTGTAGAAGGTAGCCGACTCGGCACGGGGTGCGACTGACGTTAAAATTTCGTCATTTTCCAAAGCAATATAAGAACTCTTTCCCTTATAAAACTCCTTGTGGTAAATATGGTAAACATGAAAGGAGAAGTAGAGAGAGAAAGATAAGCATTCGCCACCATCACACTTCTTAATATCTTTGCTGTTCAATTTTGACTTGGCGGCTTAGAATAAGAGCACCAGTCATGACGAGCAACCACGACATGATGGGAAAACAAAAGTTGAAGTTTACATAGAGGTTAAATACATAATACACATAGTACACAAGGTGGACTAGGTCGACCTACATTTGGTGTCTTGGGTCGATATTTATATTTATATGAATGTTTATGTGTGGGATTTTATGGAGCTATGTAGCTCCTATAGGTCATAAAACAGGACATGTGCTTTTGAAAAAGTAAATACTGCAGTGAATATGGAATTGAATTTTGTTAGAGCCAAAAGTCGTTTATTTTCGAAAGTATAGGCATAGTATGAAAATGAAAGCGAAATGTGATGCCAGTTGGAAGTGATAGTGATATGATATAGAAAGATGTAGGCTAAAGTCGTCGTTTAATTAAATGTTTTCCAAGGAATAAAGAATTACAAATACAAATACGAGCCACAATTTGATTTTATTTTGAAAAACATTACACTTTTGTTATTCTGACAGGGGACAAACATCATCTTGCAAATATAGGGTTATATAAATATAGTTTAGAGATGTTAGAAGACTTAAAACTTCACATAAACCAGAAAAAGAGATGTGATATCATGCAGGTGACTAGGTGACCAGCTCGACAGGTCCGAAACGTGAATTAAGCTGCTCACCAGATCAAAATGATTTCTCAACTGTCGTTTTTCTTTTATTGATCAGAAGAAAGCTCTGAACAGAGCTTGAGCATGTTAAACAATCTCTGAATATACTCTGAACTGAGTGCTTTTGAAAAACATTTGAGAACCAAGCTGTCGACAAATGACGTTTGTTAATTTTTAGCTGTATTTCTAGCTTATTTATTAATAAAACTTATCTTCTACGCGGGAGCCGGCCACCAGGGCCCGACCCAGCTTTTTCGCCACCCTGTGGGTAGTAATAATATAATAATATTAGCCGCCCCTTGTAATGACACCTTTTAAGCCATATGTCTCTGCAGAGATGGAGCGATTTTTAACAGAATTTAAAAATAAGAAGGTTATCATTTCGACTGGTATGAATGCAATGTGGTTGGAATTGTGTAATATTCACATCAATAAGTTAGTCTTGTATGTTTTATTTGCATATATGTACAGTACATACAGCGTTTAATAGTTTTTCTTACTGACCTTAAAAGTTTATCAAAATCGGTTGAGTAGTTTAGAAAATAAAACTAAAATGCCTAAAAGTCGGTTTATATTTGAGCCGGTTATTTTGAAAGTGGTCTAAGTCCACTTATTTCAAATTCGAGATATTTAAAGGTTTGCGTTTGACTTAATACAAAAATATGGGAAAGAGCTAATATGAAAGTGAAGTATTTTTTTTCATCTTAAAATATTTAATTTACTTACCCAATAAGAAAAAAAAATTTACAGATTTCACTCCTTGAGTAACGATGGGGACATTGAAAATGACTTGCTAATGCTAGATAAATCCTTAATCTTTATAATTTATACAATCTTTTTTCTCTTTTAAATTTTATCTTTACCAATTTATACATACATATCAATTTAGTTCATCTTTTTTATGAAGACCAATCCAAACATTATATTGAACTAAGAAAACTAAAAATTTGTTAAACAAACTTTATTCGCACTTCCATCTTTACTTGCGCTTAGTTACACCAAATTGTTTTTTTTTTTCTTCAGCTTTAAAAATAATTAAGGAAGGATAATTTTTAAGCCGTTAATCCAACAAAAATCGGAGCTCTTAATTGCTTAATACATACATTTAATTTTCCCTCCGTTTTATCTTCAACCAAATTTTGATTCTTCCCTAAGCGCAAAATGATGTTAGCATATGTATAACTATTTTTTTTCCTATTTCGCCCTGTATTCGTTTTTCGTTTTCCAAAATCACGTTTTTTGTAACACTAAATAAAATTATATTTTCCAAAAAACAAATATTTAATGTTGGTAGTTGTTACCTCTCCCCAAAATGTGTTTCTTCTCTTATTCCCACTGTAGTTTTTTTTATTTTGTTTCATTTTTAAATATACAAAAGAGGTGTTTTCTTTTTGTTATTTTACTGACCCACATAAATTATTTTCCCGCTTGTCTTCTAATCTTATATTTTTCATTTACTTCGTGCGGTACCTTACTTTTTTCTTTTTGATTTAGCTTTGTGGTAGCACCAAACAAAAATTAAAAATTTCTACACCGATTGCTTGTTTATTTCGGTCTGTATTTGAATAGATTTTTCCTAACTCGTGTAACTGTTTAATTGTGGTAGGCAACGCTAACTTATATTTGATTTTCCCTCAAATATATGCCTACAAACGAATTTTCAACGCTGCTGTTTGGTACGTGTCAGAAAAATTCTATTTTTCTTATGCCCTTTGTAGTTTTTTTTTTTTTAATTTTGGGGTTTATTACGAGTCTTTTCGAAAAAACTCGGCAAGACAAAAGTCAACCAAAAATTCTTGATGAAATTTCTATCAAATAGGAAAATATTTACTAATACAAATTAGCAATAACGATAAATCGACTTTTAGTCTAATCAACCAGTCTGTTTTGAAGAGACTCTTGCAATACGGTCCTTTATTGCATTTTCAAAAAGAGGCTGGTTGTGACCCACACTAGTAACTTCCAATTTGTGGTGCCCCGGAAGCTAGAGGTCCAATGTTATTTTTTTGTATTCAACAATTTTTGGTATAGTTTTTGTATTTTTTTTTTGCATTAAAAAAAAAACAGTTTGTTGAATTATTATACAAAACCTACCGATTGTCAATTATAATCTAGTACATACATATATAGAAGCCCGAAACCAATATGATTATTTGTTCCTAACATATTCGAGACTAAAAACAATTCAACATTTTTTGGTAAGGTTTTTTGTAGTTTTTTTGCTTAAAAAACTGGTTATGGGATATTTTTACAAATCCTTATTTATAGAAAAAAAATACCCAAAAGCTAATACCTATCATTGTTTGTTCTCAAGATATTTGGGACGAACAAAAATTTTTCTACAATTTTGTTAAGTTTCTTGTAGTTTTTTCGATAAAAATAATTATTTGTTGAATATTTTTACAAATTTTATCAATCATTTATTATAAACTCATTTAAAGAATAAAATTAGCCTGAAGTCAATATCATTGTTTGTTCTCAAAATATTTGAGATGAAAAAATATTTTCCACAATTTTTGGTGAAGTACCTATCTTGTAGTTCTTTTTCACTTAAAAAAAAACTTTTTGTTGAATTTTTTTATAAATCCTATCAATTATCAATTCTAAGCTAGTGTGTGGACTTAAATTAACCCGATGTCATGTCATTATCTGTTCTCAAGATTTTTGAGGCAAAAACCAATTTTTTAATAATTAGTGTGTAGAATTGCTTGCAGTTTTTCGCTTAAAAAAACTATTAATTCAATATTTTTTAAAATTTTATCAATTTGTATCTATAAACTAGCGTATAAAATAAAATAACCTCGAAGCCAATATCATTGTTTGTTGTCAAGATATTCGAGCCAAACAACTTTTTTCAACAATTTTCATCTACATTTTTTTATTAAAAAAAAAACTATAAGTTGATATACTTCTATATTTTAATCAATTCCTTATTACGTCAATTTGCGTAGAATAAAATTAACCTGAAGTCGATTTGTTCTCGAGATATCTGAGACTAAGGAAATTTGAACTGCTTCTGAATTTATTGAAAGGTCCTTTCTGCTTGTAATGAAACTACTGTGTATACAATAAAATCCATCCGAAGTCGATATCTTAATTCGTCCTTGAGATACGGTGAACAAAAAAAGCGAAGGAACGTACGAACACACACAGACATCTCTCTATGTACAAAAATGGATTCCGATTCTAGGGAGCGAAACGTGAAGATATGTTAAAATTTTTATTTTGACAAATCGGACCATTTACAATAACTTCCAATGGGAAGTTAAAAAATTATAACTTTTTTATGTTTTAGTTTTGTGATTTTATTGACCTTTATTTGTATTCCCACTTGTAGGTATTCTTATTTCATATTTTTCATTTTCTTCGTTAATCCATCTAATCATAGCTAAACAAAACACAACAGTAAAATAATAAACAAACAAAAAACCTCCAACAAATATCCTAACGAACCTACCTGAAAACTAAACATCCCACATGCATTCTATCCTACTTACCTTTCACGCACATCGCATTCTATACTATTAATAAAAAAAATATTTACCGGCAAGCAGCGCAAACAAACCTCCCAACTCCAAGGCATCTTTGCAACTGAAGACAGACTGAACACTGAACACTGAAATGAACAGTCTCTTATAATAAACTACTAGACAGATATTAGGGATGAAATCGTGTTTCAGCAATGTATCAAAATATAAAAGGAAAGTGTATCGAATTGTACTTTTTGATTTGATTTGATAATATTTTGTCCACATTTGCTGTTGTATGAACGTATGTAATATTTCTATATCCAATTAATTAAAAAACAACTTAGCTGTTTATGTTAATTAACATATAAGGTACATACATACATATGCGAAACTTTTATAACAAAACTGTAGGAATTTGTTGCAATACCCTTCGATTTTGCGAGATTTAAATTTTATAAATTTAATGTTTTCGATTTTTAATTGCGAGATTGTTGAAACCGGTATTTTGTTGATGCCATTTTCTCGAACAAACTGTATTAATCATTTTTATTTCTTCTGTTATATCGATGTCAGCCTCGGTTCACAGTATACATTTTGTGAGGTCAGATGATTTTCTTTTTAATTTACTTTATCTTTTTCGTTGAATGCAAAAGTGGAGTACTTTAGCAAAGTGGAGTGTATCGAAAAAAGTACAATCTTATCGACTTTTGCGACCCTGGCAGAGATAGAAAGAAATCTTCAATGAACTATGGGACTATATTTTTGTGCTCTGTTTATTTGGGCTGTTTGTCCGCACAAAAACTTGCAAATCGACGACGATGAATTTTAGGAATATTGATTAAAGATTTAGTACCACTTTTTAATTAATTGTATTTTCGATTTGTGAAGCTTATATAGAACGTACAGCAACGTATGATATATCAAAATAATTGTCAATTATTCAAGCTGCTAATAAAATAAAAACTAATTGTCTAGGTGCACAGATTAAAGAGTTAGTAGGTGATATGTAAATAAACAGAAATATGTTATTATCTCGGCTTAGGTACGATTAAAAAAATCAAATTTTACATGTTATATGTGAATCTATATAATCTATCTCCGGTATGAATTTGAGATTTTTAAATGCAACCATTTAAAAGATAAAAAATAATAACTGCGAAAAATCGATCAACAAAAATTATATAAAATATATAAAATATAAAAAAATACTAGGTATCAAAATTTCCTGAAACGAAACAATTTGTTATTTATTATCTTTCTTAAACTATACAATTTAGTACAATCAGCCTTAACTCTGATGTGTAGCATTTGTGAGCCATCTTTTTTAGAACTTTGAACTTACAACCAATAATATCTCACTTTGTAGATTTTTTGGAATTGCAAACTATATGTACAAAATTGTTATATTAAACTTAACCATCGATAAACAAAAAAAAATATTACTCTGGCACTTCTCATTTGTTTTCTTTTTTTGTTCGACCATTTCACATAAAACCATATTTTAAAAAACGTCATATTGCACCTCTACATTATTTTCCTATCATAAACATTTTCAAAAAATTTCCAAAGCTTAGATTTAGTTTTAGAAGCACAATGCACTGCTGAGTGCTGACTGCACTAGCTCTTGCATTTTATAACTATAGTAATATGTATAGTTAAAACTTATATTGTTCATTTTAGAAACACCAACCAAAAATTCAACCGTACCCTCCCTATCCGCCTGCAATCATCTTCTATACATATTTGTTCATTCCAAAATGAATGGTAACACCACCAAAAATTCGATCTTATCCGTTATCCCCCATATACGCCAGCGTTCATCTCATATTACCATTGTTCAATTTATTCATTTTAGTAACACCACCAAAAATTCGATCTTATCCCCCTTATACGCCAGCGTTCATCTCATATACACACTTGTTCACTTTATTCATTTTAGTAACACCATAATTTACTCAAAACGACCCTATAAACATTTTCAATGTTAAAAATATTGTAGAACAAAAACCATTTTTTTACAGTTATAAATGGACTTAAATCATTTTCAAAATAAATGAAATGGTCTTTTGATTTATTCAAATTGTATCAAGTCCTCTATAAAGTTTGAAAAAAAAATAGAAAAAAAAAATAAAAAAACGAAAGAGTTAGTTTTTATATATAATAAGTAGATATTGTATACATTAAACAAAATACATATACATATATACACTGCCGGACAAAATTAGAGGAACACAGGTAAAAAGTAAAAAAGTTGGTTTATTTTCATTTTATCTTTATTTCTTTAATGAAGATTTATGTATGTCTTGATGAGTTAAGAATCGTTTGAAATGGTTACAATTATTGTGCTTCTTGTTTTCCTTAAAAACACAAGAGTCTAGAAAAGGGGTATGTTGCTGAGAAAATGGATTTAAAAAATTTCAAGTATTCCTTTAAAGCTCAGTAGAAATGAGGATGGTTTAGTACTTGGTTTTTCCCTCTCTTCTTGCTCTAAGGACAAAAATAAGTCTCTTTGGTATACTTCTAATAACATTTTCGATGTTTTCCTAGGTTATTTGGCCCCACGCCATTGTATATAAATTCTATAGTATTCTCATGAAGAAAAAAAGCTCGTGGCCATCTATGCGTCCAAATGTAATACTAATTTTTGTTAAGGGATCTCGGTAAGGCGATCACAGCGAACCTATCGACCAAATGTCTTCCTACAAAATCGTGTTTCATGAGAATACTATAGATTGGATATACAATGCCCACGCTTCAAGCAATGCACTTTTCAGCTCCCCCAAACTTCATGGACTTTTCTTATTCAATTGTCTACCAAAAGCATGTTCTAGACATGTTCATTAGAACCTAGATCAGGAGAACATGCTGGGCCAGTCTAGGGTGTTCAGGTAAGATACCCTGAAGCTCTGTTCGCAGTTTGGGGACGAGAGTTATCTTGCATGAAGATGGCATTTTTGGTGATTCCTTGAGAAAATTGTACAACAATTGGTTTTGGTTCCAAAATATCCCTAACATACTGTAATAACTTTCCATATTTGAACTATAACGTCTCCGAAATGCAAACAAACGGACACAATAAAGCTAACGGTCGCAGTGCAAACATACCCTTATTAGCTATAATTATAGCAACTCTCAAACGAAGGAAGCGCCATCTGCCGGATTATAGCAGATTTACCAGCTGTCAAATAAAAGCTCTTGGAAGGGAAATTATTGGGAAATTTCCCCTACGGAAATCTCTGGAAGCAGAGACCAGAACGTTCTCCTTATTTCCAGAGTTTGGAAAATAAGTATAAAAGGCACATGTTTGAACGGCAGCGACACAGTTTGTTTTTAATCGTGAATGAATAAAATTGGTTGTAATAAAAGTGAAAAGTAAAGTTTGTGAATTAATTTCAGTGGTGAATAATAAATCGTTTTGTTTGTAGTAAGAAAAGTAAAATGTTTTATTTTGTGAAATAAATAAGTGTACGTTTTGAATAAAGTAAATAAGTTTTATTAACGAACCTGAGAAAATATTACAATACTTTTTTCTTACTTTTGAATAAAGAAAAACGCCTAAGAAAGCCATTGATGATTGTGCTGTAGCCCGTCTCGCTGAAATCAAATTTCGCCGAAATCTGAAATTGAACCTTCCGAATAATGAACCTATGTACATGGTTTAGCCAAAATTTGATAGAAATTTAAAAAAAAATTCAGAGATGGTGTTTTAGTGTCGAATGTTCCTAATACATATTTCGCCATCCAATCCCTTATTATGAATGTTTTCTATTTAAAATTAAAAACAAAAATCTGAATGAATCACACGTTACAATGACCCCATTTTTTCTACCTTAGGGCGATTCCGCTGGAGACGATTTTCGGCATAAATTTTTAAAATACAATATTTTTTACTTTTTTTGATAACAATGCATAGTAGAAAGACTCTATTTATCAAAAAAAAAATTTGTTCACCAAATTTAAAGAAAACATTTTTTTTACGCTTCGCAAAACTATCATACGAAAGGCCAGTGCAAACTGCAATTATCATGACTGTTAAAAAAAGCGCGAAATAGACATTACCGATAGTTTGAGGTAATGATTCACTTGTAAGACTTGTGGTCACAAATGTGATTTATTCGTTTGTCCAAAAATATTAAAATATTTATTATTACTTTTTAGTATTATTTATCACAAAAAGACATTGTAAGATTGTTGCACCCGCGATAAAAAAGATATAAAAGTTTGTTTTTTCACAAAAATAAGGTGCTTTCGTTTTGAATCTTTGTAAAAGTAAGAAAAAAGCAAAAACAAAATTAAATCAGTTTTATCAGGAGTAAATTGTAAATTGAACTTTGAAAAAACATTGATTCAAATTGGTTGCACCCGCGATCGTGAAATTAGAATCGCGGGTGCAACTTACTGACAACTACCATTATTGAGTGATGTAACTATATTTTATTTTAAAATATGCCTTGAATTATAATTTTCGTTGTTCAAGGTTGATTTTTTTAACATTTTAATATAATAGTTTGTTCTTTTTTATAAAAATATAAGTTTAATGGCAGGGAAACAAGGAATTTCACAACCTGCCACGAAATCTATCAAAAAACATCTAATTGATACTTTTTTCTGAACAGTATATTGAAGAAGGGAAAGACGTATTAGTTGATAAATGGAAACGATTGAAAAATATACTGGGTTTTCAATAAAAAAAAAATTTAATTACAAGACGGAACCAACATAGCTGTGACACGAACCTTACTGCCTCGTTTCAAGAGCCCAGATATTTTGAAATCTACCATCATCGAAACAGATAGTTTTATGGAAGATGATGATTTAAAGCCACTTATACGATCAGTGCACAAAGAAATTCTGTTTTTTGATATATGTATATCTGCTCCTTCTTCATACGTACATATATCGGGCCAATCCCTCCTCATTAAAAAAAAAACAAAAACTGCGCTATTCTGATATTTTTAGTGATTCAGAAGATTAATATCCAACAACCTCTCTTGAACTTCTTATATTACCAGCAGAGGCATGCCTTGAAACCTGTTCTATTTTCACTGCAATAGTCTTGCCAAAAGATATTTGCGCGGGTTTGTATCTATGTTCTCTTACAGTACCCTGCAAGTTCGACAGAAAAATAACACTTTATTGTTACGTAGGGTTGTGTCTAAGCGATATGGTTGAAGAGGGAGTTGTAAGATCACAATTTATGGTGCCAATTGAAGACGTGATCGTAAAATTGCAAGCACCAGAAAAAATAATTGATGGCAATAATATATTCCCAGTATTTTCGAAAAATATTGACATATTTGATAAAAGCTTGGTAATAATTAATAGAAAAGTGTACTAACTAGCATTATGTGTCAAATAATCTCTAATCCAGTTCCGTTATATCATTTATTTTATATAAATATTCATTAAAGTTTGACGCGTTGCACCCGTGATAATTTGATGTTGCACCCGCGATTGCTTTAAGATCGAAAAACTCGTTATTTAATTTTGTTTTCTAACTTTATTTTTATTTCTTAAGTTGTTTGGATATACGTGGTTCAATAAAATGTAAGAAGAATATAATAAATGTTTCTCAATTAACAGACTTTTGGGTTTTTCGTACTATGATCCAGAAAGGTGGGCCAAATTCGTTGCACCCGCGATCGCACTTTGAAACCTTTTTTCCGAAAATCTATTAATTTCATTTTAATTATATAAATGAACCCAAAATTAATAGGTCAAAATGATACCCATCAAGTAATAATTTCATTAAAATAAGTTTGCATTTTACTATAAATATACTCAAAGTGAGTCTAAATGTTGCACCCGCGACAATGGAATCGCCCCTTAGGTAAATAATGTAAGTAGTAAATTGGAGTGAAAGTGAATATACTGAGGTCAGGTCATAGGTTTACTCGATTCTAAGCAAATTAAATGATGGGCTTACACACGATTTATTTTCAAAGTTGGTTTAATTTTTGAAAGATATTTAACATATAAACTGACTTTCTAAATTTGTTGAGTGTCTGACTGACATGATTCTTCACGACAGCCACGGATTTATCAGTAGCTTTTGACCAAATTTCAATATACTCAAATTTATCTACTCATAAATGAGTTGATTTATTTCCTCCGATATTTAAATCTTGCATTAAAAATCTTATGCATTACGAAATCTCCCAATTACAAAATCTCACTTTTCATAATCCCACAATAATTATTAAATCGCTCTTTAAAATCTTGAAATTATAAAATCCAGAAAATAGGAATTCACTAATTAAAATCCCCTTAAATTAAGATGCATTTCAACAAATAAGTTTTTAATTCAAAATCTCGCAAATTCAAATCTCTTTTGAGATATTTGCGAGATTTGTTGAAACGAGATATGTAAATGCGAGATTATTAAATGCGAAATTTTGTAATTGCGAGATTATAGGTTGGATACGAAATCTCGCAAATCAAAATCTCGCTTTGGAAATTTCGCATAAAGAAATATCGCAATTACAAAATCCTGCTTTTCATAATCTCGCAATAACGAAAAGAAATTCTAGGTTGCGAGATTTTGATTAAAAAATTTATTTGTTGCAACGCAATTCAATTTTGTGAGACATCATATCTTCTGCAAAATATGTTAATCCAGTACCTATGTAAGTACTTTTATACCACACTATTATTAATTAATTGTTATTGTTGATTTTTGATAAAAGCGAGATTTTGTTGTTGCGAAATTAGGTATGAAAAATAAGATTTTTATTTTGCGAAATTATGATTTCGAGATTTCGTTATTCGAGATTTAGGTTTGCGGGATCGTACCGCCGCCGCCACCGTAACGAAATTTTATTGAAAAATGCGAGGTCTAATTATTCGAGATTTTGGTTTTCGGGATTTCATACCGCTCCCTGTTTAGGTTCGGTACAAAATCTCGCAATTGCAACAAATACATATTTTAATCAATGTTTCGCGCGAGATGTAATTAAATTTTTCGAGATCTGCCAATTTCTGCAAAATAAATCAAATGCCTTGTCTACCTCATCTTTTAGTTTAGCTTTAGACCATATTATAATTGATAATTTGTATTGTTTATATTTCGATTGTGGCTTAGAACAAGAAAGGAAATATAGAAATTGTACTTCCAGTTGTATATTGAGTAAATTTTGTATTTGTTCAAAATATTTTTTCAAAACTAATATAAGCAAAAAGAAAATGTTTTTCGTTTTTGAGTTTCTTTGTTAAGTTAGCAGTGTTTTTATTTTGCAATGGGAAACTGCAGGTAGCGATGTCACTGTCAGATTTGATTTTGCGAAATTGTGCGAGAATTTAAATCCCGAGATATCGGTTGATATTTGCGAGATTTTTTGGTGGGAGATATAAATGTGAGATTGTCAAAAGCGAGAATTTGTTATTTTCATATTATGAAAAAATAAGATTATTAATTGGCGAGATATCGTTTTCCGAGATTTATTTTAAAAAAAATGCGAAATTTTGTTTTTCGAGATTTTGGTTTGCGGAATTTTGTAGTACTCTCTGTTTTGACATGTTGACACTGTATTGGAATTATTCTTCCAGCTAATCTCGGATAGTGATAAAAACATTGTGTTCACTTCGGAGTGACTTTCAAAAAGTGTGTTTTCGAATGTAAAAATTTAAAAATTCAACTCATCTTACATATTTGCTTAGTTCAAAGTGTACAATTTTTAATTTATAACGCCGTTTTTTTAATGAGCGATATTTAAAATAAAATAAGATATTTGCTGAATTCAAAAGGTTTGACTAAGAAATATAAAGAAATACAATTATTATTAGTTGTAGTTCATAATAAATTGGATCACCTATGGCTAGCTTCAGGCAATATTCAATTCAATAAAAATTCCTTTTTAAGATAAAAGACCTAATAAGCTTTAGAACAAAGAATGTATTAAATTCAATTAAGTAAATCATAGGTATGGCCTGCTCTTAGGTCTTAAGGCTACGCCAAGAATATTATAAAAATTCTGCTAAGTAATAACGTCAAATATAGAAGTCTCTAATACAACTTCTAACTCAAAACATAGTTAATTTTGCTTCGTATTTACTCAGTTATAACTTCTAAACTAATCACGCAACTCATTAATATAGGTAATTATTTGAACGTATAATCATGTATATATGTATGTATATTCCTCCACATTACGTCATCACACGATATAAACCTGAATGCGATATTTTTTTCAATTTTATTGTTTTTGTAATTTATTTGTTTCTCAATGAACAGGAACAAAAGCAACACACAAGTTCAAGGCAAAGAAACCATGTTATATGTTCGTTCTTCTTCACCGCGCGGCGCGTCTTGCCGGCTTAAGCGCTTTGAACGCAAATCGATTTACTTCAATGATTCTGATAATATTTCAATGTTATGTCTGTTATTTGCTGGTTCAATCTTTTAAACTCTATCCTCTGTTCAATGTTCATTTTGAAAGAACATCGTACAGAAAAAAAATCAAACACAAAGTAGATCAAATACGGTTTTGTTGAATATAAGAGCATTCAACTATAAATACTAAGTGCAACTTGCGTCTATAGATAGTCAAGTCAAAACAAAACACCAGATACGCTCTGTTTGTTGTCAAATACTAAGTTATACGAAAACAGCTTCTTTGCTCATGGTCTTGAATAAGTATAAAAAAAAACAAAAGAATGAATGTTTTGTATTTTCTTGGTAAATTTTTCGCAGAAAAATATTGAGGTTGATATGGGACTATGAGTTTGGTACGCAGAAGGTTATGTTCATAATAAAGAGTGTCATTCAAAGACATTGTTGCTTTATGTATACTTAATTAAATATAGTTGCAAAAACAAGTGTATTTTTCACACTGATCGCGAACAATGAACACCTTGCATTCGTAACAACTGACAAGTAATACTTAGTAGTTTTGTATACTTGTATAAAGTTTAAAAATATGGAAGATCTTTGTCCAACAAGAGTTACTATAATAAGGTTCTGTGTTCTGTTGTTCTTAATTCTCTTGGTGGAAATTCTTGAATAAAAATTCAGTTTTAAAACTTCTGATATTCGAAATTGTAATCTGTTTTTAGGAAAATTTCCTGGCAATTATTTGACATTTTTTTGTAATTGACGCTTGCTTAAGGGGGTTATGACTACCCTTCAAATATGAAATTTTAACACAGTGCGAGTGTTTAGCAAGAAAAGGGAGGATTGATTGTCTTAAATTTCTGCATGTTGAAATTCGTATTCTATGGATAAGGAAAGAATTTGTGAACTTAGCAGTACATCCAAAGGCAGGCACAAGGGTATTCTGATGAAGATGAGCAATTCTGGTGGAAGGAGTATTAAGGTGAAATCGTTGAATGGAACTGGTTCGTTCACTAGAGAATTGTCTTAAACAGTCAACAAAAAGCAGTGCGAGACAAGAGATGTTTCGACGAGGTGTTCCAACGAAACGAAGGCATTAAAGCTCTATTCTGGATTGTATCAGTCTTTTAGACTACTACTCCTACTCTTACTTTGGTCGCATCGCATGGATGTCTTTTAAATTTTCGACATATCAGAATGGGGAACAAAGTTTTTACACTGTCCACTTTTAGCCATATTCGATATATTCTCATTCTACGAAAGGTGGTAAATAGCAAATAATGTATACATCAAGAATTGAAGAAAATTGAAGTTTCCTCAATGCAGGCAACATTAATGGACAATGGGATGGAAGGAAAACTAGGAACACTCCACTTCAATTTACGTAAGTTTTGTTAAATCCTAAGTTAAAGTTGTCATGCTACTGTTATAATTTTATTTATTTTTTTATTTTGAAATAGAGTTCCCCTGAAGAAGGCAACAATACCTGCTGAAACGTGCGTCGGGAAAAATAAATTAAAACATTATTGTTTCATTAGCAAATCCATTGTGACCCAAAAATCCAAAGGAATATCCACCTTATAAATTAGACTCAAAATTGGTCAATATTCCACTTCAAAGACAAAACATAGCTCTGAGTTTTGGAAACATTGAATTCTCCACAATTATTTATTTTCCACCTATTCTGTTTGCCTTGGCTTAATGAGTCATTAATTTATCCTTAATTAATAAACTATAGGCCTAAACATGTAAAATAATTATTTTTGAATGCAAAAAACCATTTGCATGCAAATAAAGCGTTGAAGTGAACAAATTTTTTTAACAAGTGTTAAACGACCATACATACCAAACAAAAAATTTATTCAGCAATAGTTTTTTTTTTGCATGAAACTGTTAACCAATTATGCAAACAATTAATTTTGCATTTCACCTAAATTATTTTTTGACATGCGAGTATATTTGCATAGATTTTTTTTTGCACACGGGAACTGTAAACTAGGCTTTTCCGAAAAAAAAGTTTTTACAAAATAAGAAAAAGATTCGAAAACAAAACAGAGGCTTGGGGGACACCAGCATTTTTTTTCACAAACGCACAAGAGATTCTTAATACCTTAATAATATAATGCACTCAAATAACCTAAATTAAAAATATCGAGCAATAGCCTTACTTGGCTCCCTGAAACTGAAACGGCATAGGGAATTACGTCAAAAAATAAAAATGGAAGTTCTCCATACAACGTTCTGGCTTTTTTTCCTAAGAAAAAGCAACCAAAAAACTTGGGATAAATTACGGAATTTTTTGCTATTTTTTTCCAAAAAATTCTTGGCCTCTTTCCTTTTAGAATAATGAAAAAGTGCCACAATTGTTTGTTTTGGAAAAAATTGTTTTTAGGCTTTTTTCCAAAAAAGAGGGCTTTTTTTCCAAATCTTAAAGGAAAAAACGCCTGAAAACAAACGTTTTGGCTTTTGTTCTTAATCAAACAAGGAAAACAATCTCTTCAAAATTCACGAAAAACTTGTTAGGTATCTTATTTTATTTTGCGATGCAGTGATTAAGATCTTTACGTGATTTTTATACATTTTAGGCATAGTTTCCAAAAACATTGTTTTATTTCCAAAATGAATTTGGTAACTATACCAAAAAGTTTATATTTTTTGGGCGTGATTTCCATTTAAAGTTTTTGGCTGTTTTTCCACGCGGCGTTATTTCCACGTTTTTTGGCGAATTCACCTTTTTAATTTTTGGGCGTTTTTTCCAAAATGTTTATCTCAACATTTTTTAGACTTTTTTTTCCAAAATTTTTTTCGTTGAAATTTCCTTAGGTGTAATTTCAGGAAGCCTCTTCCTATCGATATAAAGATGGGATGCACTTTTCATTGAGATATAAATCAATTTACAAGTGGATCTATTGCTACGAAAGCCTGACATATTCAATAATTGATGATGAGCGTGCGAACCGTTAAAAATTATAAATTGGGTGGCGCAACAGCTCGTGGAGAACCAGGGCCTGGTGACTTACAACTCTCAACCATTACTATGTGCATGTTGTTGGCAGAAATGGAGGGGAAGCTTCTAGCTAAGTTAAGTTTCGGAAACTGTTGTCCCATTTGGCTTTCTCGACTGATTTTAAATAGCGGATTGGAGTTTGAAATGGCAGCGGGCATTACGCAAGTTGACCCGACATACCAAAAGGTGCAAGTACCTGACTGTATACTTTTCAGGGTGAGCTGCGTGAGATGACTTTACTCCGAAAAACTTTGGCATGCCTTCGGGTGTTGACTGCCCTGAAAGTCGAGGCCAATTGGAATTCTGCGTATACAAATCGCCCCAAATAAGGATTTTAGTGTTTCGATTATGTGAAACAATCGCTAGAGTCAAACAGGACATCAAACTGAGTTGCGTCATAATTTGAGCTTCGGGATTGAAGAAAACAGTAGTAAAGGACTTGCCTATTGAAAATTAACTTAAGCTTTATTATATTGAAGTCCGGGTGTGGGAAACCCAGTGCGCCGTTTTTATATTGTGGCTCTTTTGACCTGTAGATGAAACTAGGTTTGTTTCACGAATAACGATCCCTCAGAGGGTCATCCCGTTACATGAAACGTTACGAGATTTCCACGAGCCTCCATCTGCTCACTCCGCATGGCAACAGTTTTCCAGTTAAGGTCACACATCCACTCATAAAACCAAATTTGTTCTTTGGTTTAAGAACAGATGTGGGGTATTGTTAGGGTATGTTGTGAGCTAGCACAAACGTTAGAAAGTGGGTCAAAAGACACTCATTTAATGGGGTCGCATCCTGCCCCAAAACCAACTAAATTATGCCAAGCCAGGCAGGTAGCAAAATGGCACCGAAATGCAATTGATCTTACTGTGTCATTGAGCACCATGAAAGCTCATCAGAAACCCGAATTTCGATGGCTCACGGACTCACGGTCTTTGCAGTCTGCAGGGAAACATGATACGGAAGCAAACGATTTTCGTCTTAGATCCACTTGTTCACGATGAGAAAAGAGATCAAATCATTGATCTTCATTTTGGAAAGTTCGTTTAGGTGGTAAAAAGAAAATGCCACACCAAGCGATTGTGCTCTCATTTGGCCAGAGCAGGACATTTACAATGGAAGCGAATGACTCTTTCTTTTTCCTACTGGTCACCACAGCTATGATAGTGAGTGTATTGTAAGAAATACCCAGCCTCTTCGCATGTTCTCCCGCTGGCTATGCCTTGGCTGGGTCTACATATCAGATAAATTGTTCGGGATTTATTACATGCGCAACAGAAATTTCTGGATATTTTGCATTTGGTTAAACGGTTCCACCTACGATTTTATATTCACAAAAAAATTGAGAGTTGCCCTTCACAACTGCAAAGGGAGCTATGAAAGCCTGATCTTTCCCTGGCCAGTTCATCTGCCTGTTTATTTACCTCAATGCCACCGTGACCTGAGCCCAAAAAGGCTGGCCTCGAGGTTGATATTTAGGCTTGCGAGCTCATCACGGAATTTCTGGACCAATTTCCTTTCTAAGATTTAAGAAGAAAAATGGGGAAAGATTCTGGGGGTGGGGATACGCAAACTATGCCCGTGTGGCGCACAGAACTTTTTGAAACAAAACAATTAAAAATCCAGTCAGTTCAAGGAAGGAAAATAAAATTGCTAAGGGTAGCGGTACCTACACATAATTTTAAGTAGATTCTTCCATCAGTTTTTGTAGTAATTATTAAAGTTGAAAACAAAATTGTGTAAACTATTGAGTTCCATGTCTATGGTTCTCATTAAGTTATTACAAGAATATTAATGTGTCAACTCATACTCCTTGTCTCAATTATAGCTTGTACCTATTCCCAACTTCGTAATAATTATTATAATATTCAAACTTATTTAAAAACACACAAAACTACTCGTGATAATTTGGAACAACGATTTGTTGATGTCCTATGGCTTAACTCCCTTCATACATTACCATTCACATAATAATGTCCAGTCCATTAGCTAAATTAAAATTAAAAGCTTCTACCTAACCTACCCACCGTTTTGTCTTCACTTTAGGTTTGGGCATGTTTATAATAAAAGTATTCACGCATTTGACCCACATATACATATAAAATGGCCACCTCTATCCGCCATCCATTATTATGGTTTGAGTTTATAAAAAGAAATTGTAGGAGAGAATGCAAAAATAAAATAGAAACTGTCACCCAGTTTGAAATTCCCGTTCTATAATAAATGTAAATGCTAATGCTAAGCGGAAATGCTTGCCGCATAGAGGAAGAAAAGTTGTATAGTCGTTGGTAGGGGTAGCAGAAAGCAGAAGCACTTCCCATCTCCCATGGGATAGCATGCCAATTGGAAATTTATTTACGTACACAAAAGTTAACATAAAGTGTGTACATTAATTATTTGGCGTCGTTGGCGTCGTCGTACTCATTGGACGTTCATTCGTTGGTTTTCTGGAGCAAAGTGTAATTGCAAATGCAATGAAATGTAAAAAAAAAAGTCACTTTTAAATTTAGCAAAAGAAGGGAAATTAATGAAACCACAATTAACCGGTTATTTTTCTTTTTTTTTCTGTTTTCTTTCACTTTTGTTTGAGGAATTTTAGGGCATATTGTGGTTCAATGTGGGGGAACTGATTGTTGGCATTGAACACTGTTTTGATGTTCACCGTTAAATTTGATTAATTTTATTGGACTCTTTTTGCGGAAGCTGTTATGTAACCTACTTGATTTTGTTTCAAGAAATGTAGGTAGGTAGTTACGTACTTAGATTTAAATTGTTATAATTAGACTCAAATACATTTCTTATTGCTCAGTACGAATGAACAAAGTTTTGGTCACTATTTTGACTTAAATTTTTTTTAAACTCTGGAAGCAGTTTGTGCCTTGAATTTTATTGTATACTAATGTATAATTACATATGAAGCCAAATTTCTTGTGTGGTTCACCTGTTATAGCTCCCAATAAACATGGATTCATCCCCAAACACCAAAGAACTGCCTAAACAGTGCGGACTTCTCCAGGTGAATCCAAGCCAAAGAAAACCAAAGCAGGATTATCGGCAAACAAGGTGATGGCGACAGTTTTTTGGGATGCGCAAGGTGTCATCCATATCGATTACCTTGAGAAAGGAAAGACGATTACCGGTGCTTATTATGCTGACCTGTTGGAGCTGTTCGACGCTGATTTAAGTTCTTTTTCATCAAGACAACGCTCCTGCGCACAAGTCGGCAGTGGCGATGGCAAAGAGAGAGTTCCATAACAGCGATGGCAAAGTTGCATGATTTAAGGTACAAATCACTCCCCTATCCAGCTTTATCTCCGGATTAGACCCCCTTCAACTATTTCTTATTTCCGGATTTGAAGAAAAGGCTCAGTGGAAAAAAATTTGGCTTGAATGCTGAGGTTATTCAAGGTAACAAGAGAATATTTTGAGGCTTTCGAAAAAACTTTTTTTTTGGAGGGAATTAAAAATTTAGAAAAACTTTGGATGAAGTGCATTCAGCTAAAAGGAGATTATATCGAAAAATAAAAAGTTTTTTTTTCTGGAAAAGAGGGTTCCTTCTTTCAATTTTCAGGAACCTTTTGACCCACCTACATTCATAAAAATTAGGATTTTGTTGGCACAAAAGGGTCCTAACGGTATACATTGATTCAATTTTAAATACAAAAAAGATTTATAATATATGTGAAAATTTAATATAAAAGTCGACTTGACTTTGTCGTCCTTGGGTTGTTCAGTCCCGGTTGACCAGTGGCATTATATTTTTGCTAAGCCCGTTCCCGTACATTGACCTAAGTAGTGAAGGGTTTCCTTCTCTACTTCTTCATCTCCACAGCCCCTGCAAAGGTCTTCAGTAATTAGCCTCATCTTCTTTTAATGATACCCTTAGAGATTATTATCCTGTTATTACCCTTATCAAAAGATTCAGGGATCTCTTTAGGTTTATGAAATTGTCCGTTTTTTTCTTATTGTAGTTAGGCCACTTTGTAGTGGTATACAAGTAACGAGTGAGTTCCATTTGTCATTGATAAGTTCCACTATCTTCTTAGCAATTGTCTGTTTAATGGCACAGGGTGGAATTTTGACACTGGAGTCTTTTAGGCTTAGATCTAACGTCCTTGTCCTTGCCTGTTCATTTGCTTTTTCATTTCCTAGAATTTCACAGTGTCCATAAGGCCCCATTAGATTCTGATGTTGTATGCTGCATGGCAAGAACCTCTTGCTCTTCGCGACAGCATGAAACCAGCTGGGATTTTATTTCTGTTGCAAAAATAGCTTTGATCGCTCCCTGGCTGTCGAAGTAAAAGGTGATATCAGACATGCGTCATCGTATCGTCATCTTTGAGATTTGTTTGGCAGCCTTAATCACTGCCAGAACCTCCGCTGCTGTAATCAGGGAGTCTATAAAGGAGTTGGCTTAATTGAGGGATTCTGAGATGATGCCTGCACCTTCTACCGTATCCATCTTCGATCCGTCGGTGTATCTGATTGTTGTAAACCAGCATCTCATTCCTCTCTTGTGGGGATCGAGACAGAAAGTGGTTTTTCAAAATTTGTACGGGGTGTTGTGTAGTCTATGCATACATACCCCTCCGTAAATTTGTTGATAATTTGCGCATGACCTATGGAGTTCCTTTTCCAGCTATCGATCTGACTTAGTCTTAGAGCACCGCAGGCTGCAGTTTCTTGTACGAATAGATCTAGGGGCCTTAGATTAGAGTAAAAAGTGATCATGGCTCTTTCTTTAATGTTCATACCCCTTTCTTATGGCCTTCTTTGGCTCTTTCTTTAATGTTCATACCCCAGTTAAGCTTTTTGTCAGGAATAACACCTAGATATTTGGCATGATCTGATAAACTTAGTTGGGTTCCTTCTATTGACGATAGGACAAGTTCTGGTATTTTCGTTTTGTTAGTAAGAAGTACTTATTCGTTTGTTTGCGGGTTGACCAAAAGTCCACATTTCCTCATCCAGGTACAGACTTTTGAAAGAGCGAAGTTATTCTGTTCGCTGGTTGTGGACAAAAATGTTCCAGTCGCAAGCAGTGCCAATTCATCTGCGTAGGACACTGCTATGGTTCCGTTTAATCAGGATTTCGTTCATAACTAGTATCCAGAAAAGTGGTGAGAGATCCACTTCAAGGTCTACAATTGCTCTTTTTACCGCATCATTTTGTACATTGTTGAAGGCACCTTCATGACAAGTATACTCTTGGAGAATTTGTCAGTTGCTCACAAAAGACAGTACCTCGGATAAAACATTTCTGTTTTTTTTTTAGGTGGCATTGCGGGGAATTGAACCCACACCTTCGTAATTACAGTCCAACGCACTTACCATTATGCCACGAGGTACTACGAAGGCACCTTCATTGTCCAGAAAAGTTGCTAAAGTGTACTCTTTGCTCTTGAGTGTTTTTCTCTAATATGCTCACTAAGTTGTGAAGGGCTGTTTCAACACTTTTTAAAAGTCCAGTAAGGGCACAGCCAAGAAAATTTGTAAACTGTACGGGACTTGCGATTAACAGAGCATGCGACAAGACTATACACAAAATACTAAAGGCTTACCCAAACTGCTGGCACCGCTATGAAATACAAAATATTTTCCATTTGTTGGTTGCTTGGCTATGCCTTGCTTCAATCCATCAACAAGGTCGGGCTCGAGATCTCGCAAATTAAAATCTCGCAATTGAAATCGCGAAATTCCAAAATCCCACATTAACCAATCTCGCAATTACAAAATCCCGCACATTTTAAACTCGCAAATTAAAATCTCGCAAAACTTAATTGTATTATAACAAATACATTTTTTAATTAAAATCTCGCAAATTCAAACCTTTTGCCAGATTTTAGCTTACAGAGCTTTGATTAAGAAAATTATTTGTTGCAATGCAATTAAATTTTGCGAGATTTCCTAACTTTTGCAAAATAAATTGAGAGTCTACCTACCTTAAGACTACATTGTTTTTCATATTCGTTATCGTTTATATTTTAACAGTTGTTAATAACATGAAATAGGAAATTGTATATCTAGTTAAAATGTCGGGTGAATACTTTAATTGTTAAAAAAGGTTTTGGAATTGGAAAAAAAAACCAAGCCATAGAGAAGGTTCTTTTGCAGAGAGAGCAATTTTACTGCAATATTTGAATTTGCGAAATTTTGATTTGCGAGAGTTGTAAGATGTTGATGTTTGTGAAGTTTTTTGGTGCTAGATGTAAATGCGAGATTGTCTAAAGCAAGATTTTGTTACTGCGAGACTATAAAAATCAGGATTGTAAATTTGAGAGATTTTGTTTTTCGGAATTTAAACTAATAATTCTATATTTCGTTATTCGAAATATTCCCTATACAGCTGACTTATAATTTTTAAGAAATATTAGTCTAGTGGATTCTTGCCCTATTAGTTACTTTATATCTATCATTCCCATTTAGCAGACTTTCGAAATGTTGCTTGGACACAATCTTCTATTCCCCAATGTAATGTGTTCATGTGACTAGGTTACATAAATAAAAACAAAATTAAAATCAGTACAATTTTTTGCTCTCTTGTAAGGCAACTTAACGTTACATTTTATATTTGATTATCAAACCTGAAAACAACCAGTTGGGGTAAATTAAATTAAAACCTCTACCTGGTGGAAAAATTGCTACTAGTTTGGGAAATCAGGTTCTTGTGCACGCACCAGGAGGATATAAAAATATGAGTTTGCAATAATTCCTCGCAAAAATATTGTTTATCAAGCTCTTGCTCTAGTCATGCATAGTATCCATGTTCACTACGGCAACATATATGTTATGTAGCTTAAAATGTTTATATAGCACAGCAACCGTTTCCACATCGTAATCTTTTACACGAATCTGGCCAAGCCATATAGTATCTTTCTCTCTCTATATAGAGGCATGACAAAAAAAAAACTTTTAAAAATCGTGAGGTCATTATACTTTGGGACTAGATTGTAGTTTTCATACTTTTTCGCCTAAGTTTATTTTTATTTTTTTCTAATTTTTTTATTTTTATTTTCCCTTGAACATACCTACTATATAAAACATGGCAATCATTTTGTGTTTTTTTTTTCGTTTGCCAAAGATATAGTCGGAGTGAGAGGATATTTTTATTTTTTTCTTGTTTTACAAAAAAAAAAAATCGTGAAGTTTTCCCTCCTTTTGCCAAGAAATGGGAAATTGAATCATAATTTTTTGGAAAGAAAAATTCTAGACAGCAATAACAACAAAGTGGCACACATTCGAACGGGTTAACTCGAACCAAAGTCTTTTAAAATTATAATTTTTTATTTATTTATATATTTTGTTCTGATTCATTTAAAGTGGATATTGTTTTGTGATGGAAATTGAATCATGACCATGGATCACACACTTTAAAACAAGTCGAATATATGTATTTATATTGTGAAGACGTTCTTAGAAAGAATGATCTAAGCTCAATAAGTTGATTTAGGTCTTGTATATGTATTTATACTTTTTCACTCAAGCAAAAAGTTTAATATAATTGATATGTTGAATGGAGTCATAAGTTTATTTTCTAACTGAGATAGATTACCTCATTCACTAACATATCCAATGAACCGGCGAATTAATGAATGATGTGAAGGCATCAAGTTAAAGTTAACTTCGTCTTATCGAAAATGAGTCATATCTTTGAATACGAATAGTAGTTCTTACATTAAATATTTCTTGTTAGTCTCATTTTGGTTTTATAAAAAAATTTCTAGAATATTAAAAACTCACTATGGCAGATTTCTGACAGAGTACAATATCATCACCGTTCAATGAAACCTCCCTTAGTCCGTTTTGCACATTTTGTAATAGAGAAAATAAGCCTAATTTTATAAAAGTGAAGCTTAATCTATAAGTTTTCCAAGAAAAATGTGGCAGCAATGTATGGGTTAGTTAAACTGGACTATTTACACGAAAGAATAATATGTTTATATTTTTGAAAAGTTATAAACAATGAAAGTTTAGTGGCCACATTTCGAAAGCGTGTCCCAAAGTTTCGTTTGTGTAAATGGGCAATATGGACGATTTTAGACATGGTTTTAGATTTTTTTAATATCTAACCTTTCCAACGACTTTTATCTCATTACCATTTTCACAATAAATTTTATATGTATACCAATCTTATCACTAAACAATTTGGGCATTGCTCTTCTATCTACAGAGAAATGCCTGTTTTATGATTTTGAGTAATAGTACTCATACGCTACAGTGAACATTTGTATCCAAAGTGGAAAAGCTTTTTCTTTTATTGCAAAAAGTGAAGGTTGTCGAAATGTAAGTTGTATAGTTGACAGTATCATAATTAGTAAGAAGTTAAGTATTAGCATAAAAAAGGTAGGTTGAAGGGGAATTTGCAGTTACAGCTAGGCAAACAAAGGAGAATGGGCGTAATTGTTTGAGTTGTATCTCATCGTTGTAATACTTTATGATCTATATCATTGGAAAGGCTTCAATGAGTACTATTTTTGTATTAAGCTTCCTTATGGCATTTTAAGTAAACTGAAAAAACTCTCCATCAAAATGAGCGCCGCTAGCAATTTTACGGGGGTCAAAGACCCCCCAAACGGTTTTTAAGGTATATCCCTCGAATGGTAATTCCTACAGAAAAAATGTTTTGTACAAATTTTTAGCTTAGAAAATTTCCTACAAAAAATGTGAAATATCTTTTTTTCATGAGAGTTACCGTTTTCGAGATAAAGAGTGGTTAATCCGGCTCCCCGCCCTTGGAGTTATATTATAAGGGTCTGGTCCTGCAGGTTTGATGGTCGTGTCGTCGGGGCGACTTCCTGACCACGTAAAGCTATCTAGTTGCGAAGCAAAAACAAGCCTTGGCTACGGACGGATTTACTGTTGACGAACATAGCAAACATAATAAGGACAACGAACTTCGGATCTGCAAGTGGAATGTTTTGTCTCTTTATAGACCACGTGCAGCCGGACATTTAGCAGAAGCCCTATATCATATGTGCGCATGTCCCCACAGACGAGAAAGATTACGACACCAACGATGAGTTCTACGAGCTCCTGGACAAGACATATGAGCAATACCCTAACTATGACTTGTCTTGGGTGACTTTAATGCCAAGCTGGGAAAAGAAGACGTCTTTGGTGGCACAATCAGAAGATAACGATAACGGACTCAGGCTAATCGACTTTGCTTCGGGGCGAAATGCTGTGGTAGCTAGTACGCAGTTCCCTCATCTCGATATACACAAGGGGACATGGCGAATTCCTAGTCCATCAACCGCTAACGAGGTTGACCACATTGCGATCGACGCAAGGCACTCCTCCAGTATCAAGGATGTCCGAACGTTCCAAGGAGCCTACGTTGACTCGGACCACTACCTCGTTGTGGCCAAGGTAATGCTACGGATATCCAGACCAAAGCCAAAACAGAGAGTGCTGGGGCAGCTCATGACCATCACAGCGAAACCCCTGGTTGGACGAAGATTGCCGGCAGGTACATGCAACCAAACAACAGGTATACAAAGCGGTGGCGGCGGCGCTGCAAAGAAGGACCAGAGTTGCTCACGAGCTCTATTAATTTTTGAGACAATGGTTATAATTCGCGCGCGCGAATTATAACCATTGTCTCAAAAATTAATATTAATTCTAGACATAGAATGTCTATCTATCTAAAAAAAAGTTACAATTTTGAGCCTTGCAAACAGCTGGAAATTTTAAAATGACATTTATATTTATACCAACTTAAGTTTTTGTTTTTAAATAAGTTTATTGATTCTGTTTTTATATTTTTTAAGACTTTATTTTTGTTGTGGCTGTGACTCGGGTATAAGAGTACGACTGACTGAGGTGGAGCAAAAGTACCTTGAGTAGCCTGGTTCTCGGGTTCAAAGGTTTTTAATTCTCTTCTTGGGTCCTTAGGAAACCCCGTTGCTCCGTTTTGGTTATGTTCAATCGCCAGGTAGGCACCTAGGGGAACAATTTTCTTGGGCAGCTGTATACTTTTGCACTGTAACACTGAAAACAAAGTTTATCTAAAAATGTGCCACTACCAAACTTTAAGCCGAAAAAACTCGACACTCTGTGAGAATGTCAGACAGTTGGCATGCTTGGAATCAGTGCTATTATTTTTGAATTCTATATAGCTTATATTTTTGTTTATTTTTTTGATATATTTTTCATGTTGTGTTGTTATGAAATACATATATCTGTTGCATTTTATTGGTTGAATTGTTTGCCCAGAAAAGTCAATAATTTGATTAACTGAACATAAAATGCGTGTTATCAGAGACTTAACTTTTGAAATAAGTTTAAAAAAAAATCTCGAATTTGTTTTTATTTTTCGAGATTTTTTCGAGATTATGTCTTTCGTGATTTTTGTTCATTCTAGATTTTTGTGCGTTCGAGATTTTTGCATTCGAGATTTTAATTTTTTTATTTCGAGATTTTTTGCATTCGAGATTTTTGTTATTCGAGATAACGTCATGATCCCTTTTTGATTAAAATGAAATAAAAAAACACACATCTACTTGGTTGAATTTTTTTACTACAGTCCATACCTATTCAGCAACTTTTCATTATAGATAAGAAAATTGACAATGCCTAAGCAAAAACTATACACAGCCAAGGTTCGTAAAACGATAAAATATGATTCGTTCTCTCGTGAAAATTCAAGTTTTTTTGATTCGATCGCGAATCTTATTTTTGTGATTCCTAATAAATTCGTTATCATTCGAATCAAATCTGCAAGGATCTGTAAAATATTATTCGTTCCCGAATTTATCATGAGAGAACTATAGAAGATCCATTCACGAATCATTCAAATAAGAAAGAAAAATTTGATTTTACAAAGGAAACAAATTTCGAAAAGCCAAAGTTACGCAAGATAAAGTACAAAGAACAAAGTTCCGAAAAAAGTTGTGAAAGCCTCGGGATTTCGTTGCTCCTTCAGCAATTTCAATGAAATTGACAGAAATAATATCTGAGACAGAGTTATAGCAGAAAAAAATATTTTAAAAATAAGATGTTTTAAAAATGTATCTACATTTTGCAACTTCGTTCTTCCTTGAGCGATTGCAATTCAATTTACACAGGCAATAGCTGATATTGGTACAGAATTGTAACAGAAAAAAAATATTCAAAACAGGTTGTTTAAAAAAATGTCAACATTTAATAACTTTGTTGTTCTCTGACTGATTTCAATGAAATTGACACACACAATTTCAAATCTTAAGGCCTTGTCAAACAGAACGCGATCCGGCGATACGATCAATACTTCACTGGGTAAAAAAGATCGCGGCGATCAAATTTTGTTTGTAATTTCTCACAAGGATCGCCGGATCGCGTTCTGTTTGACCAAGCCTTTAACAGTACGACCACGAGATCTAAGCAGTGTCAAAACATAAGTCATTTTATATTGGCTAGTTCTCTGATACACGTGAGGGTGACTGGTGGAAAATGTTGTGTTATCCGGCATTTTGAAAATATCTAACATACGATGTAATAAAGTTGCCAGTATTCAGCAAAGAATTTTTTAGGCAAGACTACGATTTGTACGGCGGCTATAGAAGGCCACTGTTCAAGTGTTTATTGATGTTTAAGAAATGGGATCTATCTCCTACAGCTTAGGGAGGAAGGAAAGTTGTGTAAAAATACACTTACATATCGTCACCTTCACCTGATTGCAAGAACTAGGTAACTCAATTTTATAAATTTTGGAGATTTGGGCCTTTATAGTAGCCTAGCTACTGGAGAACGATGGAAAGTTTAATTTGTATGTTCCTGAAACGTCACAAATATCCTATATTTGTCAATGGTATAAAAAGATTTAACAAAAAATCCTTAAAACTGTACAAAATACTAATGTTTGCCGATTTACTATAAAAATAGAAAATTGAGTTACCTAGTTTTTGCAATCAGGGGATGTTATCATCGTCCGTCGGTTCAAAGGTAAAACTCACTAGGTGTAGAAAAAAATGTTCAAGAAAATGGGTATGAAATGCATTTTTGTAATCCAAAAAGTCCCATTTTGCAAAGCTATTATAGGTACATTGAAAGGTATGCCCGGGAACTTTATTTGAAAATTTTCGGAACGTGACTTTTCAGCTTTTTATAAGTATGTTTCAATTAAATTTCCTTCAAAAGTGTAGTATGTTTGTTAGTGAGTTTTTCTTTTGAACCGACGATATAATGCAAACACAAGAATTTTTAAAAAACAACAGAAAAATATTCAACAATGTATTATAGCTCGTTTCTTTTCTTTAATTTTTCAATAAAGTAATAGCTGTCAACTATTTTTGAAAAATTATTTAAAATAGTAAAATTATGATAACAAAAACTGCTATAGGTTGACGGAGAAATACAATTTGATATTCTATTGCCGCATCTCAATTCATTTCATTTAATTTCATTAAGCGTCGCAATTCTAAATTTTTTTCTGTCATATGGATTTGGCGCCCTTGTTAGCTGCCGCCCGGGGCACAGGCCCCGGTTTGCCCCCCCATAGATCTGGGGCTGTTCTTTGTTATTATTCCTTGGAAATAGATGCCCTTTCATACCTTAGTTTGTATTTTATGCATATATATTTTTCTATTTAAAAAACTGTTAAAAGTGTCCAAACCTGTCCCCCTAGGAGGGGTTGTTATTGACAGCCCTGGGGCAGTTTTGACATGCCTTTAAACACGCATTATTAGACAATGATAAATTATTTCAATACATAACGTTAGTTAAAATAAGTCGTAGGAGATTGTCTTTCTCTAATGCCTTAGCGTACTGGAAAGGAAGATTATTTGCTTGAAGATAAACCAGGCCATAATTCACTTTCGAAGATTTGTTGAAATAAACGTCTATATCTTCTTCCGAGGTTCTAAACACTTGGTCGCCAGTATGTTTTAAACTGTATCCACTGTTCACTTTTTGAAAAGCTACTTATCATATTAAATCTTAGTCTAGTTTAGACATGTCCACATATGCCCTCATCTACTGTCCAAAAGTACCCCAAGTAGACATACAAACTATTTTTTTTTTAAACAATTCTAAGCAATAAAAATATTGTTTAATAAATCATCACAAAATAACTAAATATGATGATAAAGAACTTTTTCAGCGTTTATTCCAGGTACTTTTTTCTAAAATGCTTACGTCTTAGATCGACAAAAAAATACAACAGGTACCGGAAAACAAACATTTATTTTTAATTATTTTTTGAAAGCTGATATCATCCTAAATGTCATCAGATATCTATTTGAGGAAGAATTGCCACTGTAAAATTGTGATTAAGTAGGTATTAAAAACTATTTGTTTTGATACTTTTTGGCCTAAGCTGCCCCTGTCCCAAACTACCCCCCTCTCCCCTTCTATTTTACCTGTACATTGATAAAAGAAGTTCTTAGTCAAAAACAGAAATTAAAATTTAGTATTCATGATCAAATATTTTTCATAAGGGAAAATAATCTAGTCTGTCATTAGCTTCCATTTTGACTATTACTTTTGGGACGCCCTTTTTGCATAAACACTAGTTGGTTGGTATAAATGTCTTAAATGAAGTTTGAATCTTAATTTTTGTTTCGGGCAAAAGTTGTTGAAAAATTTGTCGCCAACAATTTGTGTGTTATAATTTTTGACGTAAGGATCAATACTTCCTGAGATAATTAGCTTTGATGATATGCATTTCAATAGAAAAATACACTGTTCCCTCACTTTCATGAATTTTAAAGACGGCCTTCGTTGTAAGTTATGGGTGTAAGACCTACTAATTTTTATTTGTTAAGATGCCAACCATAAATTAAAATTGGTTCCATCCTTGAGAAAATTAGTTGATTTTTAGTTTTTTTTGCGGGTTTTAGGTGGTTTTAAGACGACCTTCGTTGTAGAATGAAGTTGTAAGACCTCATAATTTTTGCTTCTTATGTCCCAAATAATGCGTACAGAAAGTTTGAAGCTTGAGAAAATGAGTTAATTTTGTCATTTTTTTGCGGACTTTGCACCCCTCTTGTAACCCCCCGTTGTACAACTGTGTTGTAAGACCTTGAAAATATTTTTGTATTTCACTCAAATAATAGATACACAAAAAATGAAGCTTGAGAAAATGGGTTGATGAAATCTGTCGTTACCTCCCGGGCTATGACAGGTCATATGCAGTAGCGTAGCTAGGGGGGGGCGAAGGGGGCGGTCGCCCCGGGCGCCAGGAGTTAGGGGCGGCAAATGGGAAAATCATCTTAGTTGTTCATGGGATGTTGTAAACCAATTACAAAAGTTTTTTTTAGTGAACATTTTATAAAATTTTTTATTATAAAACATACAATTTTTATAGTACATATTCAAATTTGTAGGGGCGGCAAAATCATCCTCGTTGTTCATGAGAAGTTGGAAATAAACACAAGTTTAATTTTTGTTTAATAAATAATTCAATCAATTTTTAATAAATTGAAATCTATAATGGCGCAAAATCATTATCGTTGTTTATTACAGAAGTTGGAAATAAACAAAAAAATTATTATTTTTTTGAGTTAAAAATTCTATAAAATTTGGTATAAGAACGTACAATTTTTGTTCATTGTGTTCAAATCACTAGGAGCAGAATCATGACAGTTGCTCATTATAGAAGTTGGTAATAAACACAAAAGTTATTTTTTTTAAATTAACAGTTCTTTCAAATTTTGAAACAAAATGATGGCTTTCGCAATGACCATTCTCTTTTGAAGCTTTACATATATGTGTTTGTTAGTTCTCTCAATTTAGAGTTCAGAAGGGTTGACCTTTCTCAGAATTTTTTTCGCTTTAGATTTAAATCAGGCCGTGAGCGCAATAGTGGCCTAACTGCAATTTTATCGAAATTGAGTTTATGACGAAAATTGAATCTGTATGTATTAAACAACATTTCAGCATTTAAATTTTTCAAAATGACGGCTTCATGCTATAGTTATAGGACTTTTGTACTTAGGCCAAACACAAGAAAATTAAAAGCTTAAGTGCAAGAGTGGCCTATCTTTCTTAAAGGCCGCTATTGCGCTCGCATATTTGATTTTATTGTTTGAAACTTTAAGTTATGCCAATTATTTAACTATTTGCTCACAGGTGACATCAATGCAATGAACTAAACATAAGTCAGTACCCTGATAATCACCCTCGATTAGCCATAAAGTTAGAGTTTCATACGCTCAGCGAGAAAAAAAATGCAATGTCATTGAAATTACCAAAAAGCACTTCTTTCTCCACTTTTAAATTTCAAATAGAATGACCTCTAGAGAAGGACTAAAGGTTAACTGACTCCATTCTGTCAATATTTTAAGACTGACCCTTCATATTGTTTAAACATTTTTTTGAATTTTTTTTTTAAACATGTTTGTTTTTCGAAAAAAAATAAAATAAATATAAGCCTAGACTAAGAGCCCAGAGTAGATTTTGGGTGTGAATGGTATAAAGAAAAGAAATATTGGAGCTAACAGCTTGAGTAAAACTTATTCAAGAAATCAAAGTCTTGCTGTCCATAACCGGGGATTTAATAATTAAACACTGCATCGAAAACAAATTATGAATAGGTACTACTTCGAGAGTAATAGTTGTGCTAACCAAAGTTGGTTTTCGCCTTTTCATGGGTAATGCTCCTCTGAAATTGGAAGCCGAGATCATTTGTGTGTAGAGTTTGCCCTGCCAAACCATTTTAAAAACACGTTTTTCGCTTTCAACTGACGATCTGACAGGGCTTACTATAGACTCAAATGGTCTCAGATATCACGGAATCTGATGTGATCATTATCTAGGGAAAGATGCATTCATATTTTGATTTCGATGCACTGTTAAATCACTAAAGCCCCGGTTGTGGACTGCTAAGACCTTGATTTCTTGAATCAGTATTACTCTTGCTGTCAACTCCTGAACCTCCTTTTTTTTATCATTCACTCAAAATCTGCTGTGGGCTCTCGTTCAACTAGCAAGCTTTAACCTTGAAACTTTATATCCTAATACTCTAATACATCATAGTTTTTACACCGATCACAACTTACAATACTACTTAAAAATACTACAAAAGCTTTTATGGACTCCAACACATCTGATAGTGAGTAAAAATATTAAATTTCAACGTACATGTTTAAAAAAAAATAAGAAAAAACCCATAGATATCAGTTTTATTTACAAATGATTGGCCTATCTTTACATGATTTTAATTTTTATATTTTTTTCTTTGTGCAATAGTGGCCTATCTGATTTTAAAATCAGTTATAACGGTATTTTGAAGGATCATGGATACAAAATTAAAAATCTTTTATTTTTTGATCATATTGCAAAAAGAAAATCAAGCCTATGTTTCTTTATTTTAAAACAACAAGTGTTTGAAAATAACCTGTTTCTTATTTTTGCTCTACTGAAAATAATGAAAAATGCAGTTAGGCCACTATTGCGCTCATGGCCTCAAATATAATATGCTGTAGCTTGAATATTTTCGCAGACGAGTTGTTTTTGTTTTTTTCAAAAATTATTTAAACAAAGCTGATAAATGAATAAATGTAAATAAAACATAAGTTTTTTTTTAAACATAAAACCAGCAAACAAAAAAAGCTCTAAATTATACATATGGCTGCATTCAATACAAAGAATTTAAAAAAAAGATGAAGAAGATTAATTTTTTTTTCCTAAAATGAAGTGCAGTATGTAGATTTTACAGGAGATTTATTTTGAGAAAAATGCACAAGATCAACAATCTACTGAAATTTCAGTGAAGTTACAACTCTGTAGTCAGACACTCAGTAATGACTTAGAGCCTGTTTAGATTGGGAAAATTGAGTCCGAACTCGAGAGTCTCATTGTGTCTACATTAGAAAACTTGAGGCGCCTCAAAACACATAGAAACAACAACAACTTCAATGTTATGCGCATTGAAACAACAACAAATGAGACTCATGAGTCAGATGTTTATATTTTCTTCATGGCTCACGTCATCCCTGACCCCCTGCTTCTCTTGTCCAGAAACCGCTGTGAGACCAGTCTCAGCCTTCCCAATCTAAGCAGCGTCTTAGCCGTGGCTTTGACCCTTTCATGGTTCATGACCATTAGATCTGAGAAATATGAACAGTATGCAATTTCTCAGTTTTGCTGTCAAGTACTGATGAAACAATAGGCGTGTCTCACCAAGTAAAATCTCACCGAGCGCTCAATATCAAGTTGATGTAGGCGGAGTGTCTGTTCAATCGTACTGAAAAAAAATTTTAACTTTGCTTTAAATATTTAAATGTTAAAGCACAAAACTTTATGAAATGAATTAAAAATAATACTAAGATCAATTTATTTTTCCTGTTTATCAACATTCAACCTCTATTTTGTATTTTTGTATCAATTTCGTATTTGCACATCACCGAAAAATTGCAATTTGGCCTCAAATGAACAGTTTGAGCTGAGAAAGAACATTGAGAAATAAATCCAAAAAATTTTCGTCTCAGTAATCTCTGAAGAAAATCTCAGTGCTCAGGTGAGATATTTCGCAGAATGTAATTCCTTGCATTTATAAAAAATATTTTAATCAAATTTTTGTCTGGAACTTTAAGACCGATGAAATGAAGGTACCTATCACAAATTTTTTTATTAAGTATTGTTAGACCAAAGCGGCCCTATGCCCCAGCCGGGGTTACAGGACACGATGATGATGAGACCAAAGCGGCGGCAAATTATTGTTTTGCCCCGGGCGGCAAATATCCTAGCTACGCCACTGGTCATATGACTTCTACTATCGTGTAAAGTGGCCTTAAGTCTCTGCTTACTTATAATCAAACCTACAAATAAGATTATTCTTGCATAATAACATATTCATACTTTTTTCATGTTTCTTTTTTGTTCTTAATAAATAAACAAGTTTACAATTATGATTTTAAAGTAAATTAAAAATAATATTCTTCTGGTTTAGTGGAGTCATTTAGTGGGTCATTCTCACAATTAAAGCAACAACTGTCGGAACTTAGAATTTGTATTCTTATATGCTTGCAATGTACGTAGGTAGGTAGAGGTAATTTTATTTTGAATCACAACTTAAATCATAAACGTTTTGGTCGCTCGACTCAACGTTTAACTACTCGCATTTGTGAAACACGTACACATACCTATGTATGCATGTACATGTACATAACATATGTATGTAAAAGAACATGTGTATATCAAAGGTAACTATAAATTATTCAGTCCGTTCAAACAAAATAGACACAGTTCATTCGCCCCATTTCGCATTTCAACGGATATTAAATAAAAACCGCCATGACATTACATTAATTGACACGTGAGACCTGCATTATTTGTTGTTGCTAAAAAGGTAGGTAGAGTAGAGGTATTGATGTCTCAAAGCTGAATTTCAAATTTCCAGCCATCGTCCGCGTCCAGTCCAATAATATACCGCTGAATGTTGACTGGCTATGATAGACACAACAAAGCAGACTTATGCATAACATTGGCGACTTCGACTTTGACGTAACATTTTGAATATACACTTTGGCTTGTGGACAGCAGGAAGGCCACGTTTTAAACCTATCTTCATATAGGTATACCTACAACAGGGAAACCAAGAAGAAAAGATTACCATTTGATGATGCGATCATGTCTAGGTTGCACATACACATGGTGTAGGTCTACTTACTTGGTGGATGCACCTCTAGGTAATCCATACGCATATAAAACGATGTGGCAAGTTGGCTTCCAAGCAGCCGCCAATTGGATGCAACCACAATGAACTTGCTTGCAAAATCTGCGGGAAACAAAAAATTGAAAAATGAGTATCTGCATGTGACGTTGGGGTTTCTATACGAGCAACCAAACCACCATCGACCAACACCACACAGAGGCTTTATCGTGTTGTGTTCGTGTTCCTAAAGCCAGGTGTTGTGCAAAAAAAAAAAAAACGAATATGCCTTTGTGGCTGTGGTGTATCTTTGGGGATAAGCTGTGTTGAGGTTTCGAGCGAGTGATGTGACACAATATAATATGGATAAAAAGTTGCGTTAGTTTGACCTAGTAAAAATGATTGAAGCTGTAAAAAAAATCTGTGACAAAATAAACCAGAAACTTTATAAACGATTCTTTTAGATTACCATGTAGGAGCTACTTCTGTACATACAATTATCTAAGGAAAGGCCCGGAGATGAATGCGTAGAGCTAGAAAATGTGACAGAAGATGCACATGTGGATATGCTGCAGTGTTAAAAAAGAGGAGCAAGCTTGGGTGGAAGAAAGCATGTCCGATGACTGGTCCACATGTCCCATCTACAAAAAAGTGTTATCGTTTTAAGCCGTTTTCTAAAATTATAGTCGGCAAGTACCAGTGTGGCTTCCAGCTAAGCGGATCAACCATAGACCAAATATTAACTCTTAAGCAAATCCTGGAAAAAACTTACAAACTCCAAGTCGAGGCTCGCCATCTATTTATTCACTTCAAAGCCGCATTTTATAGCATTAATTATCAGGAGCTCTATATGGCGATGGCTGAACTTGGTCTCTCGGGAAAACTAATCCAGTTTTGTCGGATGACGGATGAAGAGCATAAGCTCTTCCACACTATTCCAAACATGCATAAGGTTTCGGGAAGTAGATGCGCTATAATGTGTGATTTCTTCAATCTCGTTCTGGAGCAAATAGTCCGCAAGGCAGGCGTTAATACTAAATATATCCAACTGCTGGGGAATACCGATGATATCAACATCTTTCACCGCTTTTAACAGGTCGTTATAGAGGTTTTCACGACAGTTGAAAAACAGGCCAAACTTGTTTTTTTTAATATTTTGCGCGCACTAAAGGGGTTATGACAACTCTTAAGATGATTATAGTACACAGTACGAGCGTTAGGAAAATGAGGCAGGATTTAACAGGAGATAACGATGTACATTGGTTTTGAAGTTTTGAATATTAAAATGGATGCGGGGGGGGGGGGGAATGGAGCCTGGTAAAGCATTCCACATTCTTGTTGTGCTACTAAAGATATAATCTCTGAACTTGACAATACGCCTGAAGTTGGGCTCAAGGTAAGGCTGATGTGCATTCCCAAAAGCGCGAGTATTACGGTTGAATTGTTTTAGGGGAGGAATGCAACTGGTTATTTCGCTAGAACAATGTTTATAAAAATGGCGATAAAATAATGAGAGATTGTCTTCAAGTAAAAGTCGACAAGTCCAAATACATGCTATCAACAAAGAAAGATCAGTCAACCGGATAGGAAACAACGTCACTGTTGATAACAGCAAGTTTGAGGTACTTATGAAGTTCAACTACCTTGGAGTAAACATAAATCCCATACGAACGACATCTTAGTATAAATCCTAGTCGGTGCTAGTTCAGTTTGTCACAACAGATGTGTTCAAAGCTCCTCATAGGAAGTGAACGCTCTATAAAACCCTTATACAGCCAGTCCTGTTTTATGGCACTGAGTGTGGGGCGATACGCAAAAAAGGAGGGCTGATACTGGGCTCTTTCGGAAGGAAAAATTTTTCGACTGATATTTTGTTCTGTGTGCGAGGAAGTGGAATGAGCTCTAGGTGACCCAACCATCTTAGTCGTTGGTTTTCACTTTTGTGGCTAGGTCCGTGTTTCTGTACAGCCTTAACAGTTCGTTGTTGTATCTTTATCTCCATTCCCCATCTATGCAGATGGGACCAAAAATCACCTGGAGAATTTTCCTCTCAAACAGCCTAACGCATGCCTCTGCACCATACATTAGGACCGGGATGATAAGCGTCTTATACAGGGAGAGTTTAAATTCTCGAGAGAGGGCTTTGTTTCTCAATTGCCTTCTTAGCCCAAAGAAAATGCGATTGGCGAGAGTAATCCTAAGCCTTTTTTGACATTTTGACATCAAAGATGTCGGTAAGGTCCTTGCCAACCTTGATGGAGCAGCGTGCATTCTCAATCGTCATCCTGCACAAACGGAAGAGTTTGGGAGGGATTCCAAAACTAGACATTGCTCTATATAGCTCGTCTCCATAAATGCTGTCATACGCGGCCTTGAAATCGATGAAAAGGTGGTAGGTATTGATTTGAAACTCCTGGGTTTTCTCCAAGATCTGCCATAGTGCGAGTATTTGGTTGATGGGGGACTTCCCTGGCCTAAAGCCACACTGATATAAACATATCAGATTGTTGACGAATGACTTCAGGCGTTCACAAAGAACGGCAGAGAAGATCTTGTAGGCGATATTAAGAAGACTGATGCCTCTGTAGTTGGTGCAGTCCAAAGGATCGCCTTTCTTAATGATCGGGCAAACAATGCTGAGATTCCATTCATCGGGCATGCTTTCCTCCGACCATATTAAGGATATTAAGAAGACTGATGCCTCTGTATTTGGTGCAGTCCAAAGGATCGCCTTTCTTAATGATCGGGCAAACAATGCTGAGATTCCATTCATCGGGCATGCTTTCCTCCGACCATATTTTACAGATGAGCTGGTGCATACTCCTAACCAATTCATCACCAGCCGCTTTGAATAGCTCAGCCGCAAGGCCATCAGCTCCAGCAGCTTTATTGGACTTAAGTTTAGATATATGTAGCTATCTTTACTTCGTCGAGATCGGGTGGACGGAATTGTTGGCCTATACGTCGTCGTCGTCCAGGTTGAATGGTGCAATCTGCATGGTAGTGGAATTCGGTTCGTCATCGTCGTTACACAATTTGCAGAAATAATTTTTCCATATCCTCAGCACCGACTGCGATTCTACTACGATGTTCCCCTGATTATCCTTGCAGGCTTCGGTCCGGGCCTTGTAACCCTGAGAGGTTCTCTTAACCTTTTGGTAAAACTTCCGAGCTTCATTCCTGCAATGGCATCCCTCTATATCCTCGATCGCACGCTTCTCATGCTCTTTCTTTTTCCTTCTTAGAAGCTTGTATTCCTCTCTCCTCTTCTGCTCGTAGAGCTCGCGAGTAGCTCTGGTCCTTCTATGCAGCGCCACTTTGTATGCCTATTGTTTGGCTGCATGTACTTGTCGGCATTCTTCGTCGAACCAGGGGTTTTCAGAAAGTGTTACAACATACAGAACTAAACCGTCAATTCTCCTTTTCATGCTTTATATTCTGATTATTCGGAGAGAAAGACCACAGTTTTGATGTTACCATGAACTCTCCCCCAGTGTTCAGGATACTCGAAACTCGACTCAAAGACAAAGGCTCTATCAAGCGTATACATTATTTCACCATTTTCCATACTTGAGTACATTTCGCAAACCTGGGAAGGTGCTTTTATTACTCGCTTAGGTCTCAAGAAAACATTTACATACATTCCTATTTATGTTTTTTTTCAAGTCTAACCCTACGATATCACGCTTCATGAATTGCTCTCACATTGACCCACAGCATGTGATAACAGGCTTTAATCATACCAAATTCAGTATTCATATACAATCAACGCTCATGTATTTCCAGCTTCGGCAAGCGAGACAGCCTTCAAATAAAAAAAATAAAAAAACCTATAAAATATAGTATTCATTCTACATGATAACAACATTTACACCTATGACACAATTTTTGACTCATTGTGATCTCATTTGACTTTATGAATGGGTGTCCATTGTCGCTCGTCATTCGCCGTTAGCCAATCAAAGAAAAATTAACTGAATTACAATAACAAAAAAAATGTTCATATAGTGTCAAGTTACTTCTATAGTTGTATTAATAAATGTGAATTATGACCTCATATATCAGGGGTTAGAGAAATAGAAATATCATAAGGTGGATAATACATGCATCTTTTGACATGGCATTTCATATAAATGTAATGTTTTATATAAATGTATTTCCGGTCATTAATGTTCGTTATTTGTTTAAATAATATTCGTTAGTAATGGGGGTATACGTTAGGTGCTTGAATCTGATAGCTCCAATATGATACAATTTTAATTGATGATTTAATTAAAAGTAATTAACAAAGTGAATGATCATGTTTTTTGATTGATAAGGATAGTCATTCTGACTTTTGCACTTACTTATTTGCTGACTGACTGGACTTGCTCTATGATTTGTAATCTGTCAAGTCTAATTATAACTTAAATATAGTTCTTATTATCTCATCGTGAATTGGTTTCAACTATTAACCTTAATATTGGCGTGCTGTGAAATCAAGAGTTGTTGTTTGTTTACAACAAAAATATTATTATTTCCTGGGTATACTGGTAATCAACGAAAAAATTGTAACGAATTGAACGTGGCCAATATTCTCAATGAAACAATAACTTTTAAGTTTTGAAGAACATTTTCAGAGTTATGAACAAGTTGAATTGTTTAACCATGCCTAGAGATTAATTAGTATACCTTATATTATAAAACGGCAAACACGAATATTTGTGGTACAATTTACGCGGTCTACAAAAGCCGAAAGTATACAAATTTTATATCGTTGAAAAGGTTTTTTTTGCACAGAAGTGCACAATGCAAAAATTTATTAAATAACTGTACCACAAAAACTAAAAAGCAATTAGAGAAAATTGCACAGTAACGAGAAATATGTGACGTTTAGATTTTGTCCACCCTCCAACCAACCAATATTCCAGCACTGACTGGAAAGATTATTGGAATGCCCGATGGCAGCATTCAGTGCTGCAGAATAGTAGTTCAGATCTTCTCAACGGTCGACTGCTTTTAAACGATGCAATTATTCTTGTGATTTTTACTTAACGTTGGAGTACATCCAAAAATCGTATGCAAATACCCTAGCTCCTTGTGCTATCGATAAATTTTATGCAAGCGTCAATGTTTGCTATAAATTGTCACACTTTTTTAATCAGGCTGACTGGCACTCAGCAGACTCTCATACGTGAACGTGATCGATAATAGGTGTGTTTTTTTTGCAAGCCCGGGGGATTCGGACGAAAAAAACGACTTCGGGTCTTAGCGACACCATTACAGAAAAAAAAAATGGACTTACCATACAAACTATCGATGACATGTATGAAATTCGTGCCGGTAACACAGTTTTTATCTGGGTTAAAGTTAATCCCCAAAAATTCTCTGGGCTTTGCTAAGACCGAAGGGGCTTAGTTGTTGTTGCTTTTAACATGTAAATTGCTTAGCCCCGAGGTCGTTTTTTTCGTCCAAGCCCATTCGGGCAAGAAAAAAAAACACTCCTAATAGCTCTGTTTTATTGGAAGCCGGAATGAATGAAACTATGTCGGGGCTTATCAATTTACGGAGAATTTTCGGTGCACGGAGAAAAACTGTATTACCGCAATGAATTACTACACGTTATCGATTGTTTGAATGGAAACTCCAGTTTTTTTTTCTGTGATGGCGTCGATAATCCTCGGTATCACTTTTTTGGACCGATTTAATCCATGCTTGCAAAAAAGCTATAAGTTGTCAATGCGCTTATGACTTAAACTTTTGTTGTGTTATTCACATCAGTAAAACAGTTTTTCTCCGCATTTAAATTAAGCGCTGATAATTCTTTTCGTCTAAATCAGCCCAAAGAGGTTATCCTCTACCAGCGTGAATGACTTTGTAATCGATAAATCGCATGCAAATGTCACTTTTGCTACGAGCTGTCAACGCGTTGACAAGTAAACTTTTAGTGTCTACTACTCGTCGGTAACACAGATTTTATTCGCTTTTAAGTTTAGTGCCCAGAATTATATGCATTTAGCTTAACATGCCGCCTCCAAACGTTACCCAATTTTTTTGGAACAGTAAAAATTCATCAAAAATTTGTGATTTTTTAGAGTTTTTTTTAATGGCAATTTTGACAGAAAAAGTATGTTTTGATCCAAATGTCACTCAATTGCCTTAAGATCACCTTTTTCTGGAGCAGTAAAAATCCATTTAGAATTTCAGATTTTCAGAGGCTTTTTAATCCACCGACATCTTAGCCATCCGTCAATGGGATTTGACAGTTGATGGCTTGAAATATAGGGAAAAAACTATATTTTAACCAAAAAGGTATATTTCTATCCAAAAGTCACCTAATTGCGTTAAAAACACCTTTTTCTGGAGCAATACAAATATATCAAGAATTTCAGATTTCTTAGAGGCTTTTTAATCCATCGACATCGTAGCCATCTGTCAATGGAATTTGACAGTTGATGGCTTAAAATATAAAGGACAAACTATATTTTGATCCAATTGTCACCCAATTGCTTTAAAATCACCTTTTTCTGGAGCAGTCAAAATTATTGAAAAACTTCAGATTTCGTAGCCATTATTCAATTGAATTTGACAAATTTTGGCTTGAAATGTAGGGGGCAAACCACAATACACATATTAAAGGTAATATCATTAGAGTTTTGATTTTTGTTTCTTCTGCGCATATATCAAAATTTGTGTCAAATGTCAGTATTTGTTGTTGTTTTTACGTGTATTTAAGTCCTCACACTCCCAGTCATTTTTATTTCTGGCAATTTCAATTTTAATTTGTTGTTGTTTTTACGTGTGTTTTCTTCCTCACGCTCACAGCCATTTTTTATTTTCGACTGACAACCTGCGCAGTATAATACCTTAGATTTGTGTACTGTGGGGGCAACCTATATCTTAACAGAAAAAGTATATTTTGATACAAATGTCCCCAAACTGCCTTAAAATCATCTTTTTTTGGAGCAGTAAAAATTCATCAAAAATTTGTGATTTTTCAGATGTTTTTTAATCCATTGACATCGTAGCCATCCGTCAATGAAATTTGACTGTTGATGTCTTGATGGATAAGGACTAAACTATATTTTCACATAAAAATTGGCATAAGATTACCTTTTTGCCAGAGCAGTAACAACTGATAATTTCCTTTTTTTTTGAGCTTTTTTAATCAATCCAAATTTTATTGTTTTTAAATTTGGATCAAATTGGATCGATTGATTGAAATTAATAAAATATTTGAAAATTGAAGCAAAAAAACAATTTTTTAAATTTAATTTTTTGAGTGTGCGCAGTGAGTGGCAGTATAAAATGGTACTTAGTTAAAATGGCCCTCCTTTTTTAATTTTGTGACTCGAAAACTCCCCGCGATTATAGCTTTCCAACCATACAAGATTTATCTAAATCGGTCCAATACTTTTTGAGAAAATGGTACCACAAAATTTATTTAAGCCTATTTATATATAGATTTTGGAATTATTTAAAATCAAGAATATGGTTTTTAGCTTATCAGAATATAAGTTGCCAGTTTTTGGAGATGCACTTCCCTTTCTCACAAGGAAAGATGCTCCCATGTCTCATGTAAGAAATTGTGGCAGTCTATTTCAACCTTACGTAACTTGTGTCGTGTCCATTAACAACTCTAAATCATAAATTTTAAACGAGAATAACAGAAATTATTTTTTTTTTCTTCAAACGCTGAAAAACCAATCCTAAAATAAAAAATCAAAGTCTGACTCAGCTTGATTTATTTTTATAACAGACAATAAATTGTGCATACAATCATCCTAAACACATTCATTTAATTGGTAAAGCTATAGCTCGTTTACCTACCTACATCGTTATAAAAAGTGTTTTGATTACTATAAAAACTCAAAGATATTGAATGTAAATTGATAAAGTCCATCAGATATTTGAGACTTTAAATAGATATTCGCAATAAACATTAAGGCAGGACCATGTTTGCAATTAATTTGTGCAAAATAAATATTTGCTTGAATATAAATTTTACAATAAAACTAAAACGTTCGACTAAGTTGCAAGTACTTGCTTGTATTTAGAATTAAAGTCCAATCAAATCAAGATTTATGTACGTTAAATTGGAGTTAATTGATATTTTAATGATAGTTAGTGGGTTTTAGTAAAATACTCCAACGCAGTCAATTGTTATCGAGGTAAATACCAGTAAGTTGGTTTGCCAGTCGAATGAAAGTCACAATTATCTTCCATTCCTGCCTCATACAGCATTCGACCCTTTTGAGATATGCATCTTGAAGCCCAGAAGGTGTGTTTTGCATTAAAGTCACCACCAACAATGATGTTTGGGCTTAGTGATTTTATCAGTGTCGTAAATTCACTCTTATCAATTTTGCAACGCCGAGGGTAATATATTTAAGAGACATCGAGACAAATATTTGTAGTTCTAACCTGTACACTACTTGCATTGATTCCACCTCTATGACAAGAAATATTGAGCTTGCAATTTTAAACTCTCTCTGGTTAGTCATTTAGAAGATATAAAGTGGCAATTTTTCAAAAACCAGTTGTTAGGTAAACACATAACGCTTGGAAACTTCGCTACTTCTTTTCTTCTTAGGGACTAACTACAGAGAGTTTGACCTAAGACAACAATTGCTCAATATTTCTAACAATTTTTGTTAAAGCTTTAAGTTTCATTTCAGCAAATAGGCCTATTAGGCTACTAAATATTAATAAAGAACAACAACGTTTAAGGGTTTATATAATTGAATATTTTTATTTGGGGCATAAACATGCTTCAAACCGAAAATGCTACTAAATTCACACATGTGTTTCTGTTTGCGGTAGAACTCGGAAAATAAGCCGAATTTTACAATTTTACTCTTAAAACTTTTTGTTCAGAATAAGATTTCCTATTGAAATTAATGGTTTCGGTACTTCATGGCAAATCTTACATTCGTAAAAATATTTGTACTCAAGGTTTTGATGAAATATGATATTAAAATTAAAGAGAATATTTAAAAAGTGGGTAAGCCCACAGTTTTGTTTTCCGGCTGTTTTTAAATGGTTCTGTGCCTACAGAGTGAAAAGGGTGGGCTGGGCCGATTAATAAAAGACTTGGTACTTGGTATAAGGAATAATAGAGAAACTAGGAAAAGTTATGATCAAAAGTTTTAAGCCTAAAATTGTATGTAAAATTCAGCTTTGTTTTTAGAAGCTTTTTCATATTTTTTTTTTTGAAATAGTTTTTGGTAATTTTTTTTTTCACCAAAATGTACACTATACCTACCTGAAATAATATACTGATTTTTTTTATCAAAACCGTTAGAGCCAATTTTGAGGTAAATAAGCTTTTCCTTAATGGTTGCATGGCAAGTACCGTTATGGAATCACCAAAAAGCCTTAAGTTCAAAATGTGAAGAAGATCTTATCATCGGCTTAGGCGGGAGGTCAAGATATAAACAGACAAACAGACAGAATTTTGCCACCCACTTTTTTCGTGTTCTCTATTATCGTGTTTGTTTGTTTGATTATTATTTCGAAAATTTTTTGTTTGCACGAATCCAAAACTTGCCCACCTATATCGCAAGTCAAATTTTTTGTTATCCCTATCTTTGTTCAACATACACTTTATCAAAGACAAAATAAGTTGGTGATTTTAGTTCTCAGGGTAATGCCATTTTCGATTGGACGTGGACGTTCTGAGTACACTTTTTCTAGTCCATTTCCACTCCAACTTCTCCAAAAGCCTTCGATTGGCTGTTCGGAGTTTTTGTTTGTTCCCGATTTGAACAAGGAGTAGATTTGGAACACACACATATGTACATATGAAGTCTTTCGTCGAATTACTTGTCAAAAGTGATACTTGCTTGAGAAGCCATTTTATTAAATGGCATCTTTCGGTATGTGTATGCTAAAATTTGACAGCACGATGTTTGCATATTCGATTGGAATCAATAAGGAGTGGAAAAGTTAGAAAATCCAATCGAAAATGACATTAATTTGTGCAAAATATTAGAGAAAAAGTAATTAATAATTCAAGTTAAAAGTTCAGGTGAGCTCAACTCCATATTGCGTTTAACTCAGGTTGAGTTGAGTTGAGCTCACTTTAACATTTAACTTGAATTATAAATATTCAGTCACTCCACTTAATCAGTAGAATTTCTTTTCAAATTTTCTTCATATTCTATTATTTGTTATTAGAGAAAAAATAAGATGGTTCTGCTTAAAAGCTTATAACTTAAGTTTTAATATTTTGGCTCTTCAAGATTAAGACCAGCAAAACTCGAAATAATAATAATCAACATTTATATTAAAAATAAAATAAGAATTTTAGTAATTTGATGTTGTTTAAATGGCAATACGGAAGGAATCGTGTTGTATGAACACCACGCCACTGGTACCTATTCGTTCTTTGGCACTTTAAATTGTTTCTCGCAAAACACCTGGCTCCAAATTGTTTTTTTTTTTTCTTCTTCAACTAATTTTCTGTCTGTCTACAACATAAATAGGTATCAGAGTACAATAATATTTGACGCCATTTGTAAGAATTATGGTACAAGCACCACATTATGATATTACTTTTTGCCTCCGCTTGTAAAAGAATAGAAAATAATCTTTTTTCTTGCAAAAGGAAAAAAGAAAGTCTCTTAAGGGGTTTTAAGGAGTTCTCCGTTAAAGAAGTTATTATGTATGAGTGCATATTGAAGCTTATCGGATATAAAGTTCTAAATTATTCCATTAATATAGCAAAGCCCATCTTGTGACCTAAGCACACTCTCTATGTACTACAGTGGACCATATAAATGTATATGTTTCTGTGTGTAGCCTATATGGTTGAAAGGGTATATGACATACTTAAGGTTATCAATAATTCTGGACTTGAGTATTCAGCCACTCAACGCAAAATAGAGTTCATACTCCCCTCCCTACATTGATTTGATATTTGTCAATTAATATCAAATGCTAGTTTGCAGTAAGGCTTTGAATCCTTGAAGTCACCAGAAATATCTTCAACATACCGTCAACGTAGACTGTGTCAACGCATGAAACGTTGACGATCACACGAATGACGGCACTAGGTAAATGTTGTCCCAAAATGCGTTGACGTCGTATTTGTGTCAATGCGATTGGTACCCTTTGATGTCAATGTTTTGACACGTGGAACGTTGACGATTACACTATTTGACCACATCCAAACGCGTTAAATTGACGCGGAGGGGACAAGAGCAAAATTTAATTATTGTTTACGTTGACGATCACATGAAATTGGCTGTAGTGTTACCGAACAAAACCTCTTAAAAATCAGCAAATTTTTAAAGTTTTTCCTGCTGTGGAAAAAGGAAAATTTCTGTCAAAATTTAGTTTGTCCTCCATCTGTCAAGCCATCAACTGTCAAACTACATTGAAATTTGCTTACAATGGCGATGGATAAAAAAAACGCTAAAAAACAGATTTTTTTGAATGCTCTGGAAAGAAGTGATTGTAGGGCGATTGGGTGACATTTGGATCGAAATATATTTCTGCTGTCAAAATATAGTTTGTCCTCATTTTCTCAAAAATATGCAACATTTTCGAGATTAATATGAAGATCAACGCAGACTACATTGACATGGCAGAAACGCATTTGTTAACTGTGTGTCAACGTGTCCTAACTTCGTTGATAGAGTGATGACACGGCCAACAAAACTCATCGCATTGACCCTCAAATTTGTGTCAGCGCCGTCAACGCATGGACAGTATTCTGCGTTGACGATCACACTACAAGACAATTTTGGGACAGAATTTGACGTCAGAGAGTTAACGCGTTGACCATTTGCGTTGATCGTCTAATCGTAGCTTAACACACATTTACGAAAATTACCACAATGCTTTAAGATTCCTAAATTGTTTTATAGTTCGACCTTTCACAGAAACAGTAGGTAGTTTTGTATGAACTAGAACCAACAAATCTGAACATAGCGAAAACATTGTACAAGTGGAAGCATTGCAAAATGGCAAAAGTGTTCAATATCGTGACTTTAGGCAACTTAAGCTGAATCACCATGTATATGTGATGCCACTTAAAATTTTACTGTCCTCCATATTAACGAAAGTTGGATGTTGGATTAAAATCTTGAATTCATTTTTTGTATGAATCTATAAGATGCCCTAACAAAGTTTTCATAATGTACATTTATAGAAATAAAAAAAAAAAAAAACTATCAATAAATTGTATTTGTATACACCTTTTCCTAACGAGCTAGTGCAAATTTAAAATTTTTCAAAGTAGGTATTGTAGAATGCAACACCATTTACCCAACCTATTCAAGCTCTTTATTTATTTTGCAAACAACATAAGTCATACTTTTATTTGATTAACTCTTCATAATCATTTAGAAAAAATATAGATGCCAGGGTAATTTATAGTGATATCACACACTCCGAGAGTCCACCTCACCCACTTGTCACTCCATTGAAAGATTCCTGCACGAACTCTTTGCGTTCCATCAAATACACCGAATCGCAGCGTATAAGCAGCTGACTTATATTTTATATGACAGGCTTAATCAAAAATAATAATGAAACCAATTTTAAAATTTAACACACGTAAGATATGACACACAATGGCGCTGCTGAATAAATGATGACGGTACCATTTGTGTCACTTCAGCGAACAAAAATAAAACTCCACAAAAGAACAAGCCGGCTTTTTCAGATTACGTCATCTGAGATGATATGAAAGTTGAAGTTGAAAAGTGCGAATAATAATTTAGGTGATATTAGCCGCGACCAGTTTTTTTTTTTTGTTATGTTAATGAGACTCGATTTTTAATATTAATTATTGTGAGAGATATTCACAGATCTGACAGATATTTTGGTTAATTTTTTTAACCTTAACCCTGGCTTATTTGTGTATATTTAGTGTAGGTTTGAAAATATTTAAATTTATGTATGTCAGCGGTGCTGGAAATGTGTGGTTATTGTATGATGATAGAAGCGAGACCAGGATTAACTAGGTCTAGATGGAATTTGAAATTAAGTTAAAAAAAATAAAATGAAGGCATGTAAATCAATTAAACACCTCAAACCTGAAATAACTAAGGTAAAGGTTTATAATACCAGAACTAGTTTTTATGATTTGTATTACAATCTTATCCCGTTTAGAAGGCCTTAGACCCCAAGCTTTAAAAATACAAACTTTGATTCTGGTGCCTTGAATTCTAATATTTACCTAATTTACGTTTCAATAGGATCTTAGATATTTTTCTTCGTAACATTAACCTGAAACTGGAATACAACTTTTTAACAAGAATTATTTATTTAAGTCAACTAATTACTAGCTTAACAGAAATTTATTTACATGGCTTGAACATATAGATATTATGATTGAAAAAAAGTTCTTTTAAATTTACATGAAATATTTAAATTTTGATCAAACAAATTAGTATATTTATTATTAAAAATATTAAATAATTTAAACATTTTATTTAGAGGAGAAAATCGTTCATAATTAGTCCGATAGTTTGAGATTAGTATGCATTCGGGCAAATTCCTCAAGTTTCTTTGGGGAATATTAAAATTAATTCGAGACAGAAGGTGCAAAGAGTCTATGTTTCCGTTTATCAATTTTACAATAAATACAAAACATAAATAAGAACGTCTTTCCTCAAGACTAGGCATGTCAATAAGTTTAAGTCTGTTTCTGTAAGGTGGGAGATCATAAGGGTTTTCCCAACCTAACCCTCTAAGCGCAAACCTCAGGAATCTTCTTTGAACCTGTTCTAATCTTGCTTTATGACAGTCATAATAGGGAGACCAAACCTGACAAGCATACTCAAGAATTGGTCGAACAAAGATTATAAAAAGCTGTTTTGTAACAAAAGGATCGGAAAATTGTCTTGACTCTCTCTTTATCCAGCCGAGAATAGAATTGGCTTTATTAGTTATAGAGTTTATGTGTTGTATAAATTCTAGTTTGCGATCAAATGAGACACCAAGAACAGATATATCGCTTTCACGAGATAATGATACACCATTTAACAAATAGTCGAAGGAACTTACAGAATGTTTTCTCGAAAAACTAATGGTTTTACATTTATCAATATTAAGAAGCAAAGAATTACGAACACACCAGTCAAAAAACGAGTTAAGGTCACATTGCAACTCTTCACAATCGCGAATATTGGAAACACTTTTAAAGATTGTGACATCGTCGGCATAAATGAGACAGTGCGAATGCTTCAACACAGATGGTAAGTCATTAATAAATTAAATAAATAAAATAGGGCCTATGTGGCTACCCTGTGGTACCAGAATTAACTTTAAAAATATTTGATGCACACGAAATACGATTGAAGCCACACTACAAAATCTTCACTAAACCCCAGCTTTCTTAATTTAAAAAGCAAAACTCGATGTGAGAGTTTGTCAAAAGCCTTGCTAAAGTCTGTGAAGACACAATCCACTTGCTTTTTATTTTTGAACGAATCAATACAATTTTCAGCTAATTCCATTAGAAAAGTAACAGTTGAGCGACCTTTTGTAAATCCATGTTGATTTGGAACAATGAATGATTTAACATAAAAACACAGAGATTCACATATAATAGCCTCAAAAAGTTTTGGAATAACCGATAATCTTGCAATTGGTCTATAATTTTTAACTTCGTCTTTTTTACCTTTCTTATGAAGAGGGACAATGAAAGAATTTTTCCAAACAGATGGAAATTCACATGAAGACAATAACAAGTTAAATAGACAAGACAAAGGCAACGACAAGTGATCTTTACAGTTTTTTAATATAGTTGAAGGTATTCCATCAGGTCCTGGTACACAACTATCGTCTAGATTAGTTATAAACTTCGCAATGTTGTCAATATCAATGTTGAAGTTTATATCAGTCAAGTAAGAAAATGATTTCAAAAGCCCAAAGTTATGGGCTTTTTCGTCAAATTTATCACAGTTCAAAATATCACAGTTTAAGGTATCACAGTTGTTAGTATCACAGTTGTTAGTATCACAGTTGAAGGCGCTTTGAAAGAAGTCAGAAAATAGTTGTGTTATAACCCGAGGGTCATGACTAGAAATTCCATTTGACTTGAGGACAGACGGATAAGGACAGGACTTTCTTTTACTATTTATGTATTTCCAAAAATATTTTGGATTCAATTTAAGATCTCTTTGCACCTTCTGTAGATAATTCAGATACTTTAAACTTGAAGTTCGATTAAAAATATCTCTTGCTTCGCAGTAGATTTTAAAATTAGCTTCGCTCCGAGATAGCTTATATGCAGACCATAACTTATTCCTTCGATTTTTGAGGGTTTTTATTTCACTATCGTACCAATCTGGAACTGAAGATCTCGATTTTGAAATATCAAGAGGAACAGATTTAAGAAAACAATCAAACAATACATTATAGAATTCAAAAACCATAGAGTTAATATTTAAACAATTACTTAGACAAGACCAGTCGACTTGTGATAACAAGTTATTAAGTTTTTCAAAATCTGTCTTTTTAAAATTAAAAGTGTAGTAATTTTCAAAGAAGTCGTTGTTAGAAAGGTTTGAATCCAGATTAAGAGTAAAAGTCAAGGCTGGATGATGGTTGTCTTCAGGCACGAGAGGCTCAATTGATTTATCCACTGTAATTCCATCATTGATGGAAGTGAAGAATGCAAAAGAACAATCTAACATAAGAAGCAGGTAGGTACCTATCACATGAATTTCATGGTTGAAGTTAATTTAGTCTCGAAGTTAACTTGTGGAGTGTTTGCTCTTGTATCGTAATATAAAGAGATATGCAAAATTTGGTATTTAATGATTACTGATTAAAATTTGGTGGGTTCACTGGTCAAGTTTTCAAACATTTTAAATTTGTGATTAAGTAAGTATTTAAGAGAAAACTTGCCAAGTAAATCCACCAAATTTTAATCAGTAATCATTAAATACCAAATTTCTGTCATGATTTGGAATTGTTTCGATATTACTCTACTTAAGATATTTGATATTAAACTTCATGAACTTAAAACTTGGCATATATTTTGGATCCCATTACTTTTTTTGGCTGACTTTTTAGGCAGAGGTTTCTTATACATATAAGAACTTGGCTCTTTTTTTAACATTTATGTTTTTGTTGTGATTTCACTCCTTTTTGCAAAGATTTATTTTTCCAGGTGAAAATCAAGCCCTACCGCTCTACAAATTTTCATAATTCTACGACAACCAACAGTGCTCCATATAAATTAAAGCAATTCAGATAAAGTGGGTGGATAGCACACCCCCTGAATGCAAAATTTCAAGCCCTACCGACCTACCAATTTTCATCGTTCTACAGCAATCGGAAGTGCTTCATATAATTTATAAGATGCCACGCCCCCTAAATGGAAAATTCCAATTTTTCAATTTTTTCTTTCTAAGTACTTCACGCCCAACCGACCTACTAATTTTCATCGTTCTACAAGAATCGGAAGTGCTCTATATAATTTACAAGAATTTTGAGGAATGTGGGTGGATGCCACGCCCCCTGAATGAAAAATTCCAATTTTTCGATTTTCTTCTTCCTAAGTAGGTTTCGCAAGCCCTACCGACTTACCAATTTCCATTGTTCTACAACAATCGGAAGTGCTCCTTAAAATTTATAAGAATATTTAAGAAAGTGGGTGGATGCCACGCCCCCTGAATTGAAAATTGCTGATATTTGATTTTTTCCTTTGTATGCACTACAGGGTCTACCATTGTGCGAAATTTCAAGTTTCTACGATGTCGGGAAGTGCTCCATAATTTTGATGAACTGTCAGTGAGTCAGTGGGTCAGTGAGTCAGTAAGTCAGTGAGTCAGTGAGTCAGTGGGTAAGTGAGTCAGTGAGTCAGTCAGTTACGGTTTTTGCGATTTTTGAAGTCCTATATCTCGAGAATTTCTACTGCTAAAGAGTTGAAATTTCGTGAGCCTCCTGTGTTTGATCAGCTCAGCAAATACTGCGAATTTGAAGCTTCTGACATTATTGGTACGTTAGAGGAGGGGTTGAAAATCACCTGAGTTTGTTCCTGTAAAAAGGGTGTAGTGCCGCGAACTCGGCTGGGCACTACCGTGCCCTTTGATATAGGGTTAAACTAATGTTGCATTCCAAAATTATACAAAAATATCGTTTTCTAAACAAAAATTTAAAAGAATAAAGTGCACGACTGGGTCGCACGTGCACGTATGTCAAAATATTCTAGGCGTCAGTCATAACTGTCGTTGAAGCTTATAATTGAAAATTTTGTTTTTCAATTTTGAGTAATTTGGAAAGGAAAATCATTTTGATAGACAAATAAAACTCAAGACTCAATTAATATTTCTGTGCTGTTTGGGAGAAACATGAAACAATTTTAAAATTTGCATCTATACGTTGACTTTACATCGAGCTAGAGCCTAACTGGCTGAACAGAATAGAGTGCTGCAACTGGAGCTGCAGCTGCAACTGGAATAGCTGTCAAAAAGTGTCGTACGTGATTTTTTTTACGCGCCCACAATGCAGCTATACAGCTTTCTGACAATTTAGTATCGAAAATAAAGATGAAAACAAAAATAAAAATGAATAATGATGGAAAAGAAGCTAAAATTACTTTACGTCTTTATGAGTGATTGAAAAGAGTTTAAAAATCACTTTAACCCACATGTAAACACTTCGTTTTGTTCGCAATTTTGAAACGTCAAAAAAGCTGCAAGCCAAAGTTAAAAGTTGGCCAACTTGTCCAGCTGCGTCTGCAGCTCCGTCTGCAGTTGCGTCGTGTTCTGTTCGTATCATTGAATTTGTGTGTATTCAAAATTTTGACAGCTATTCCAGTTGCAGCTCCAGTTACAGCTCCGTCTCCATTCTGTTCAGCCAGTAAACAGTTGAACCAATTTTCTTCAAATTTAAAACATAATACAACAAAAAACATACTCATAACCATTCAAAATTTGAAGGAAAATGGTAAACTTTTTTCGCTTCTAGCTATAGGTTGGAGGGAAAATGTGTGCATATAAGAAATATTTAGTTAGCAATTTTGAACAATTGTTGTTATAGGTTCATCTCTCTGCAGTGAATCCCTAAGAAAATAGAGAGCCATGAAGTTTGCAAACATCACTTGCTTACATGAGTGTATATTTCGGATATTTTGCCGCGCTTTCTATATTTTAAGGGATAAACAACAGAGAGTTCGACTTATGATAACAATTACTCAAATTGCAAGCTAAATATTTCTTGTATGCACACTTTTTCAATCCATTGGTCGGATTGAGGCATTGAAATAAATCGATGTAAGAAATTTATTTAAAATTTTACACCTCTTCGACACGTGTTTAGGTAAGCAGACAAACTGCTAATGGATCAACACTTCAAGGACTATAATTGATATGACTTATAACTTTACGCAAATGACTTGACTTTTTATGTCGTTAGCTCTCTGTCTATAAGCCCAACGAAACAGCAATTAGAAAGGGCAAGAATTTTTCTGATTTCCGCACTGATGTTATTTGCTGATCTTATAGCGTCTATGTCAGCAGCAAACCCAAGAAGATGCGTTGATCTTTGAATGATAGTACCTACCTGGTGTATTGACTTGGGCATTGCGTTTCAAGCACGATATTGGAACAACTATACATGATAGCCCGTCTCCTTGTCTTGACCCTTTGGTGGTCTCGAAGGCTTCAGTAAAATCCCTTTCAGTTTTGACGGAGCAACGAACTTTCTCTAGCGTCATCCTGATGTGGCGGCATTAAAATCAATGAGCAGGTAGTGGCTGTCGACAATGAATTCTTGGGTCTTCTCCTAAATTTGTGGCAAATTAAGAAGATTTAGTCAGCGGTTGATTTTCCAGGTCATCATCAGCAAAGGGCCTGAGACGTTCACGTAAAACGCTGCATAGAATCGTATATGCGATGTTTAGAAGGCTAATGTCTCTGTAAATGGTGCAGAGAAGACGATCATTGTTTTGGAAGATTGGGCAAATAGCACCAAATTCTACTTAAAAATTGATTGGCAACTCCCAGGGCTCAAAATTTTCAATTTTTTTTTCAGATTCGATCAGATTAGGCCTAAAAATTTCCAATACAGAAAATTAAAAAAAAAAGCACTAAAATAAGTTCTAATCTCCTGGGAACATTTCTCAATATTTTGTACTATTTTCCTTAAATTTTGTACACATCAGTATTGGAGTAATTTTTATATGGAAGTATACATTCAGCCAATTTTTTAAGATATTTCAAATATCAAGTTGAATCAGTTCCTGAATTCGACATTACTTTTTTTTTAATTTAAATTTGGAATCATGTTCTGACCTAAATTGCAGCACCTGTTTGAAGTAGAAAAATAAGCAGTACCATTGAGTTCAGCATCCCCAAATTATTAAGTGTACCTAATTTCATTAATTTGTTTTAATGATTGGCATAGGGAAATGATTTTTGTCGCCGAAATTCAACAAATGGACCACTTGGCGTCGGTCAAGCATACATTCTTCTGAAGAAATTGAAGCAAAGAGTAGGTGTATGCTCCTGACCAGGTCATAACCAGCGTATCTAAAAAGTTCTCCTTGTAGCCCATCTGCTCCAGCTTCCTTGTTCATTATAAACTTGAAAAAGGCTGATTTTAGTTCATTCTGGTCGGGTGGCTGAAAAAACTTGGTTATCATCCAGATTGACTGAAGGGACCAGTTGCCAGTTGTTGGAATTTTTGCTGTCATATAACCATTTAGCAACCGGTTGCATTATTCTTTCCAGATGTTAAGCATCGACAACGTATCTAGCACAGTGTTCCCACTACTATACTTGCATGCTCCAGGGCGGCTCGTGAATCCTTTTGAAGTTTGCTTCACTCTTCTATAAAAATTGTGCTCTTCGTTTCTGATATAGCATCTCTGCATCTCCTTGATTTCACTGATGATTTTTTTTTGTTCTTCCTAATCGTTGAGCTTGAGTCCTTTCCCGGAAGTGGTATCATAAAAGCTGTGCTTCCCGATCTTTCTACCAAAGATAAGCATCCTCCTTCTAAATTTTGTCGTTTAAGCTTTTAACGCCATTCCTTGGACATCTTATATTGTATTCTACGTTCTTATTTCTTTTTCAGAGATTGGAACCATTATTTTTAGACAACAGAATTTTTTTTTTTTCAAAATCATCAAATTACATATATTATTTAAGCTGCATCCGAACAGATAGACAAAATTGCGGGATCTGCTAAATATTGTATCTATCTATTTCGAGATCTACTAAATATTTCTATCTTCACCCGGAACGGTAACAATATAAAATTAATTCCGTTTTGATTTTTGCGGCGGAAATGCTCTTAAAGTTGAATATGAATAAGGTTAACTCCAATGACATGACTGTAGGGTAAAACAAATTTAACTCCAATCTAAAATCGAAAATTATCATATCATCAAAGCAGTGCAGTTAGGGAAAACCTATCACCATAATCTCTGCCCAAACAAAGCCATCCAGATGCCCAGTTCCCAGTTCCATGGCGCAATTATTAAAAAGCTTAAAATTTCTTCAAATCCATTCAATTTTCACTGCAAACAAGACCAAAATAATGGAAAGAAAAACACCTCTTTCACCATCAATTTCTTACCACCAACAACAACGACGATAAAAAAAAACTACAAAATAATTTGAATAAAATAATTTTAAAATCATTTTAATTTCAAAAATAAATTCAACCAAAATTTTAAAACACAATCTCTTAACGTGTTTTTTTTTGTTGTTGTTTGTTATTTGGCATCTTTTCAATTTGTGTACATAATTCCCCCAACCATTTTATGCTCTTACATTGTTCCTATACACAATTCCCAAATCGTGCCCTGCTGCCACGAGACAAACAAATTTCCTCGATGTCTTTTCCGACAGAAGCGAGATGATGTGAACATTTTTCCTTCCTCACATATTGTCTGGCAGGGCGCCCGGCCCGCCCTATGAAAATTCCATTCTAAATTTTTATTTTTATTTTTGTTTGTATTATTTTCGTCTGTATTCAAGAAGAAGAAAAAGTACCTACTAGTGAAAACTGCAAAATTTGTATCCCCCTGACATAGTGAGTGAGTCAAGGAAATCGAAAATAAGTTTACTTCTCCAATTACGTCATTCAAACGTAGTATCTATAGTGTAATGTAAGGCAACATCATTAGCTTATTACCACTGCTTGAATGGCGTCATCAGTTTCAGTGGCTGCTGGCTGGCTGTAGCAATGATGTCATAGCATAACCAAAAATCAAATAATTAGCGTGTTGTTTGTATCTTTCTATCTATGCTTTCGGGTGTATCTTCGTACCTATACACTTTTCTATTTTTGCTTCTCTCACTGCTGGGCTTTAAAGATTGAGATTGAGAGGGAAGGAATATAGAAAAAAAAAAAAACAACTCATTTAGACGAAAATTTTCTCACAGAACGTCTTTTGTCCAAAAATAAATTTCAAACTCAAACCGCGCACCGTTCGACTGACTTGTTGTAAGATTTACTAGCTCAAGTAGTATCTTTCGATTCTTCGCTAGTTTTTAACTAAATTTAAATTTTTTTATCCGATTTTTTTTTCTTTCACTCGAGATGTGATATTAATTTTTTCGTCTTCAGTTTGTGTGAACTTTTTTTGTTATAAATAATTTTTAAATTAAATTTACTACAAAACGAAAAAAGAAGATTAATTTTCCTCCGAAATTACTTCCAATATGTGTCGCGAATAAGTAGTTACCTGTTGTTTTAACAAAAGAAAAAAAAATACCTACCTATATGGGATACATTTTTATCTAAAAATAGTGAACCAAGTGAAAGTATACGATCCCAGATGTTTTATGTCATTCACAGACAGGAAGAATAATAATAAATCAAACCGTGAATAAACACATTTTTTACGAACTTTTAATTATAAGAAAAAAAAATAAAGTTTCTGATAATTATTTTTACGAATTTTGTGCTGATTTCTTTTAAATCAAATGCATTGCGAATGGATTATATGTAAGAGAGACTCTTTTTTTAATTTAAAATGATAAATACTATTCGTTCTTTTTTTTGTACATAGTAAAAATGGTGATTTTTGAGTAAATTCAATATGACAGAAATATATAAAAATCTTGAGAGTTTAAGAATTTTTTGCGCATGGCTTTTGCATTGCATGAATATTTTAAATTTTGTACACATTTTTACACTCTCGCACTTTTTCCTGGAAATTAAAGAATTTTAAAATAAAGCAAAATTAAGAAAAACTAAAACTTAAATTATTTTTGTTGTACAATATTATTTCTAATATTTCTTGCATGTATTTGCTTGTGTATAAATTCTGACGTATTTATAAATGTGTCACTCTCAAAACTTCACTATGTTTACAGCTTAAATTTTCTATAGAAAAATGAGACTAAGGAATAAATAAACTCATAAAATTTGGGTTTAAAAAAAAGCCGGCAAATAGGTGGGAAGGTATTTATTATTTAAAACGATGTGCGTATTAAAAATCGAAAAAAAAACAATAAATTATTTATGTTATTGGTTTGATTTTTCTTAAGCATTTTTTTTTGTCAAGAAACCATACAATATTGAAATATTCTTCAGAACTACAGAATAGGCAATTAATTTGAACAAAAAAAAAAAGCATACGATTATTTTAAATGCGGATTATGATCGAAAGACATAACAAAAAATACATATTTGAAAGTTCGATTAATGATTGTTAATCAAATACAATTTTTTTTCCAGTTGGTAATTAATTATCAAATCAGTTTCAACATAAAATATCAGATTGAATTTTGTATTGATTAATCCTATGTATTTGATTGATTTAGTTGTAAAACAAATGATGGTACATGTCTAAAAGTTTAGATCTGACGAATTGGGTTCTGCACTTTTACTTAACATAAATGTGTTCAGAGATTTATTTGTTACTATCTTTTTTCTGTAATTTTTTTTTAGTGAAAGTTGCAAAAAATAAAAACAAATTAGTTTGCAGTTTGAATACTAATAAAATACATTTTTATTTTGTTCAGTTAGGTATAATGATTTATTGATTACCAAGAATTTAATAAGGCAAAACAAAATCAAAAAAATTTCACCGTTTTGTTTGGAATTTTGTGAATAACGTTTGGTGCTTATTTTTCCAAAGAAAAAAAAATACTTAACACATCTAATGGCAATGTGAAAAGTAGGTTATTATTCGGGAAAAAATCAAAGAATTTTTTCTTATCAATTTTCGGAGAATTATTTATAGGAACTGACTCTATAAATGAAACTTGTGTTGAATTGCAATTGGTCGTTTTGTATGACTACCTATTATAAAAAATTCCTATACCTTACAGCTTACAACAATGTCGAAAATATGTCACTGTACTGTTGATATTCAAGTATTTTTTTTTTTTTTTTTTTGTAAATTCATTTTTATTTTTCATTCAACTTAAAACTAAAGCTAGACAAAAACTCATAAAAACTAGCCTACTTATCAATATCTTACAACTAACTTACTGGCCCCATTCGGGCGCTCTTAACTTAATGCTAATGCCTTTCGGCCTACGAACTATCTTAAAACTAGAATTCATTTCGGTTTTATTTTTCACCGAGAAGAATTTATTAAAAAAAACTCGGTATCTATGACTTTATTTTTTTGTTTTTTTATAAAACTTACAAACTAATTAAAACTAAATTAAAACTAATTAAATTTAATTAAAACTAACTAAACTAATTACAACTAATTAAAACTACTATAAAACTACTTAAAGCTACTTACAAACTACTTATAAACTACTTACAAACAAGAACAACCACAGCAAGCATTTTCGGGTTTTTTATAATTTTTTTTTATTTTTATTGGTTTTTTAATTTTTTTGTGTTTTTGTTGGTTTTATATATTTTTTTTTTTTTTTGGTGCCACCCTGACTGTCCCTGCTTAAAACTAAATACCTAAACCTATGTAAGTCGGCCATGGCATAGAAAAATGCAGTCAACTTTTAAATATCCGAAGGAACTTCGTGTTCAGGTTTCAACCACCAGAACTGGTTCTCCTGCTTTACCCTATCTCTTCGGTCCCGATCGGACACAGTCCTACTGAACCGAAGGTGCTCGGCTCCGTCTTGTGCGAGGACGTCTCGACTGTAAAGGAGCCGCCGATCCACAGTTCTACGGCGGACGTGGTAGATTAGCAGAACCGCCGCTCTATCCTGAATCAGCCCTCGACTGTCTAAATAGAGGAATGCATCGGGCGGAATAAAGCCACTTAGACGCACACTCTCGTAATAGTCGTTTTTAGGGTAATAAGCCCCAAAAATTAAGCTGTTGGTCGCGGACTTTGCTCTTGCAATGTGACCTCGAATAAGCTTCAGCAAGAAATTATCTATCCTGTTTATGTTGGCACCGTTGTATAGAACCAGTTTGGAATAATAATGTTTGTACTCCGACTCTGGTGTTCTGTGTAATCCAAGGCAGCGTCTAAGACACTGCCTCTCAAACACCCGATTCTTTTCCATTTGAGATGGGGCAACGTTGAACGAAATCGGGCACCCATACGCAATTATCGGCCGTATAAGGGCCATGTAGCAAATCACTTTCAACCTGCTGTCAAGCCGGCTGCTATAAAACAGCCGTTTCGTCAGGGCAAAAGCTCCCCTAGCCCTGGACAGAGCAGCATTTATATGTCTGTCGAAACACAAATACTGATCCATCCAGATGCCAAGGTACTTTACTACACTTTTACTCGGCAGTGGCTGTCCATTTGGACCTACGATCACCAGCTTGCGCCAGTTCTTTCTCGTATCCCTTGTGGCTCCACGAAACGGAGTCCTAAACATTATATTCAAGTAGGTATATATACATTAGGGTGGTCGTTAAAAAAAAAGAACATCGGCAATCAATGAAGAAAAAAAGTCGCTTATTTTTTAAAATTTTTATTTTCATCCCCAGGGAAAGGATTTTGTTGACCTACAAAATTTGAAAAAGGCAAAATATAATCATGAAAAAGGCAAAATAAGACATATACTAAATAAAAGGAATATTAACATAACTTAACGTTCAACTATAGTAGCATTAGAATACGAACAGCTTTTTATAGCTCACAGGTGACAGCTTCTACGATTGTCTCTTAAAAATGCATTGAAGGATCTAAAGAGCCTCTTCAACGTTTTCGAGAAGTTTTGGATTTGATGTCGCTATTCATAATAGATTTTTTTTGCACAAAAACTTTGAATGCATTTAATACAGAAGTGAACTTTATCAAAGTTTCATTTGCAACCGTCCCTTCACTTTAACCAAAATTTCGTTGAGATTCTTAAAATTGATATTCTTTAATAATAAAATAATATTTTTGTTCCAGAGATTTTTGGCAAATTTTGATGAATTTTGATTTTGTTTGCATTAGTGACATCTGACCTACGTCAGCCTGGCATTTGACTTTCCTAAGAATTTCTGGCCAAGAAAATTTCTGGGACAGAATTTTTCAGGAAGGGAAAATATTTTACTCTTCCGTGAGCACTCTTTTCTGCCCAAAACAACCCAATTTTTGAAGTGTGGAACAGGAATTAGACAAAAAATAATAGTAAGATTGCCCGTTTTTGTTAACCTTTGGCACAATATAAATGTTATTTAATAAAATAAAATGCACGACTGGGTCAAACGTATTTGCTCTTATGTTCAAGACATTGCGGGTTTGAGAAAACTGTATATAAAAACACGGAAATTATTAGAGAAAAATGTAGAGAAGCATGAAATCCGACATTTAAATTAGCTAAAACAATTCTTTAAACAGTTTGAGTTGAAAGAAAAGAATGCAATCTTAATTCTTGATTGAATATGATTGTATGAAAAAAAGTTTAAAATCGTTGAAGCGGCTTTTTAAAAAAATATTTTTTTTTATATAAAATTCTTAAGACATTTAAAAGAAAAAAACGTTCTATGACGTGTACTATTTATAGTTGCTAAGTGCAAAATTTTAAAATTTCGTTAGTAGATCGTACTAATTTTAGTATATAGATAAAGTTAAATCAAAATTGTAGGAGTCGTTTTCGAGAAAAAAAATGTTTTTCTTTGCGGTTTTTTAACTTTTGTATGGAAGGTACCGTGATTTGTTCATAATTGGAAACTTTTTCTAAAAATATTTTTTTGGAGTACTAAAAAAATCTTAAGTATCGAGTTTCGAAAAAATCGATTATATCGTTTCCGAAATATTTGATTTTCAAAAAAAAAAAACTCAAACATTTTTTGAAAATCCAAAAAAATTGTTTTCTTTAATTTTAGTATACAATACTATTTCTATTTTTTGGAAGCTTCTGTATAAAAAATAAAATGCACGACTGGGTCGCACGTACTTGCTCTTATGTTCAAGACACTGCGGGTTTAAGAAAATTGTATATACAAACATGGAAATTATGAGAGAGAAATGTAGAGAAGCATGAAATACGACATTGAAATTGGCTAAAACAACTCTTTTGACAGTTTGAGGTGGAAAAAAAGAATGCCATCTTAATTCTTGATTGAATATGATTGTATGGAAAAAAAATTTAAAATCGTTGGAGCGGTTTCTTAAAAAATTATTTTTTTATATATAAAATTCTTATAACATTTTTAAGAACAAATTTTGGTATGCAAATCTAAAGTATATATTTATGTTTATATAAAAACAAAATTTGAAAAAAAAATTGTCAACCCGTTTTCGAGATATCGAATTTTCAAAAAAAAAAATTGAAACATTTTTTAAAAACCCAAAAACTTTTTTTTGAAAATTTTTAAATGCAATATTATTTAGTCTTATCTGAAATTTGTATATAAAAAAATCATTTTAATTCGCTTAGCCAAAAACGAGAAAATTCAAAATAAAAAAATACGTTCCATGACAGGTACTATTAATAATTGCTAAGTGTGAAATTTTATAATTTTTGGTCGTAGATCGTACTATTTTTAGTATATAGAAAAAGTTTAATCAAAATCGTAGGAGTCGTTTTTAAGCAAAAAAATATTTTCCTTTGTGGTTTTTTAACTTTTGTATGGAAGGTACCGTTATTTTTTCATAAATGTAAATTTTTTTATAAAAATATTGTAAAGAATACTTAAAAAATTCTTAAATATTGAGTTTCAAAAAAATCGATCATGTCGTTTTCGAAATATTTGATTTTCAAAAAAAAAATTTGAAACATTTTTTAAAAATCCAAAAAATATTTTTTCAAAAATTTTGGTACGCAAAACTGTTTATATTTTTTGGAAACTTCTGTATAAAAAAAATAATTGAAATCGGTGGTATCTTTTTGAAGAAAATCAAAAATTAAAAAAATGGTTCTTTGGGAGGTACCATTAATAACCATTTTTGAAAAATGGTTTTCCACCCAAAGGAAGCCTCTACTAAAATAAATTTACTGAATTTTTTTTAAGAAAAGTTGTCGAGCCGTTTTTGAGAAAAATACGGTTATGTAAAATTGCTTAACGAAATTGTATGGCAAATACCGTTATTTTTGGTTCTAAAAAAAAATGAAAAAAACGTGTCGGCATAATCACCAAAAACCACTAGGTACCAAGTTTGAACAAAATCGATCAAGCCGTTTAGGCTGTAGACGAACAGACAGACAGACAGAATTTTGCCACCCACTTTTTTGGTGTTCTCTATCATCGTAATATCATGTTTGATTGTTATCTCAAAAAATTTTTTTTTGCACGAATCCAAAACTTACCTTATAGTAGTACCTATAATCGCAAGTAAAAATCATCTGAGGCATTTAGAATAAGGCCTTAAGATTCTTATGCACGAATCAGCCACGCCGAACAATTTGACTAGGTGGCATTTCAGATAAGCCGAAAATGTGAATCGATCTGGGACTGATCCCACCCACACACGATGGATTTTGGATAGGCACGGGACCATTTAACTCGTTGGATCTATCGTGTATGGTAAGCCTTAGGCTTTCAGATCACTTTTTAAAGTCGCTGCGACAGAAAATCGTAAGCCAGTTCTGAGCCTAGACACTAAAAAGATCTATTTTATTGTTAATAATTTTGTAATCATGTCATTTGTGACTTTTTTCTAAGTGTTAGTTAGGCTTTCTATCTTCAATTTCTTATGCACTTTAGTTCAAAATTAGGTTCTGTGTGCTTTTGAAAAAATCGAAATAAAATAAATCGATTTTATGAAATGTCCCCTTTTTTGTTTTTGTAATATCAAAACTTCAGCATATTTGAAGTCTTCACAAATCGTAATATGTATGTATGTATGTTTTCTAAATAAACTACTTTTGAATCTTTGTATATTTATCTGTGTATGTGTTTATTTCAAATCCACAACCCTCTATTGACTGTTTACATGCACATTATGTATAACTACTATATAATTATGAAGAAAAAGAACTATTGTCTGTTTTAACTTTTTCCCTTAATATTCAATTTATTATTTATTAATTAATTCCACAAATGAATTTCTTTTATTTACAGAAATAATGTCAACTGTTCTCCATTATGGACTTAGCTGATCAAATCGATGATTATATTTGTTCATTTGAAGGAATCGGTGACTTATCAATGGACTCATTAGCAATGTTCATATTTATTTGGGCCGTATTGGCTCTATTCTTAGTATGGCTGTGTAAATTTTTATATAATAAATATATGAATAAGGAAACACCAATTGTTAATAGTCGAAATAATAGTGTTGTTGCAACTGGTGCTAAAGTAAATGGTGATAAATTACGACTATCTGAACCTAAGGAAATTTTATCTAGTAAAGATGTTAAGGTATAAAACTTTAAAGCTACTTTTATTAATTTTGTTTAATAAATATAATTTTATTGAAAATTTTAAGGATATTAAACCACTAAGTGCTGGAGCTGGAGGTGGGCGTGGCCGATCTGGTATTGTTGGTGGACCAAATGCTCCTTTAAGAAAACGTGTTGTGCGTCAAAGTTCAACTGGTCCCGAAACAAGAAAAAAACGAATTGTTCCACCACCAGCGAATGTTGTTGGACCAGAAACGGTAAGTTTGTAAAAGAAAAAAAACTATAAATTTTCATGGAATTTATGTTAATTTTGAATACTCTTCTCTAGACTTCCGTAACGTGGACAAGTCAAGTTTTTCGCTGGCTTTATAGTGATTTGGTGATTGTCAATGAGCTGTTAATATCATGGGTGATTGCACTCAATGATAATTTGAAGAAATCTGTAGAAGATGTAAGTGTTGAACAAAATAATTAATACTATAATAAGTTTTTTTGTATTGCTGTTATATAATGCTGGTATCAAACTTAAATGGATAACTATAAATGCGTCAGTAGTACAAATGATAAAAAAAAAGAAACACAAAAACACGTTTCTGACATCATTTCCATTTGATTAACATATATGGACAGAATAATTAATGAGACAAATCAATACAAGATCTCCTTGAAACCAATGGTCAAGAGCATTGATTGACATCTAGATATGGGTATAATGTATCATTAAATCAAGAATGAACCAATCGATCATTTATGGAACACAAATTGCACTTTGTGATGAGATTTGTTTGATTGGAATTTCGTTAGTTGTGTTAATATTTGGAGGAAATTTCGTTGAGTTAGTTGATTGAGTTTCAAGTTGAAAAAAGTGCGTATACGCCATAGTGACCATCAATTGCTTATAGTTTTGTTCTCAGCAATAACTGTTCAATTATTGAACTTCAATATACAAAAAATCATCTTTAAGGGGAGGATGCGAAAAAGTACGTATACGCCACAGTGGCCATCAGTTTATTGCACTTTGTTTTCAGAGCCTTCCCTTAAGGCAGAATGATTGAGTACCAAAAAGAGAATATCAGAGATAAAGCTATCATAATAGAGATCAGTTTGGCTTTTATTTCTAAACTAGATTGGATATTCTTTAAAAATTAAAACTATCCATTGAATTAGATCGTAAAACTTGAAAACTGGTTTTGGGCAAAGCGTGTTTGTAAAAAGTGAGGTTTTGCGGTTTGAGATCTTGAATTCTGTCACTATTAAAAGATTCCTAATTGAATTCAATTGCATAAATTTGGTGGTTAATGAACTTATCCCTTAAGCAAATACAATTTTCGAGTTTTGTTTGTTGATGCTTTGACAAGATGTGTGTTTTGTTGTGTCATTTTATTCAAACAAGGACAAGGGTTTTCTCACATTTTCATATTAATTCCAATTTAGGAAATAAAAGTCGATGTTGTTTTGGATTGCCGTGTACCTTGGCATATTTTGTTTTGGTTAGAATATTCACACTGGAGATCTTTTGATCGATTCTTTGATCTTCAAGTGAGGTGTTCCCCTAAAGGATCTTCAGTCGTTTAAAAGTTCTCCTCAGCCTTGTATTGAAATAGTGGTCCACTCTATTCGTGCCAATAAAACGCACACAGATTTGTTTGAGAATTTATGTCACTTGGCCTTGGTTCTCCACCAATATTCATTCGTATACTGTTAGGCATTCACTGTTTCTATATCTTATTTCTTAGTCCTTTGGAATTTTTGACTTTTGTGAGAGTTTTCTTGGCCCTTCAGATATGAAATATTTATTTATTTATTCACAACCCTTTCAACAATTCAAATCCAAAACTGAATACCATCAAAAATGATTACTCTTCTTAATGGAAATTACCTCTTCTCTCCATCATATGATGTGAATGGTGTCACTTGTGTGGATAAATAATGGCTTTAATTCTTTTGTTATTTGAACCTTTGCCCGGATCACCGTCACCCAGAATCTATATTTAATTCATGAAAGCAACCGAGGAATTGGTTAAGTAAAGTCGTTTGGCACATTTCAAACACTTTAGCTTGAAATAGTTATTGTGTTTGCGTGTTCATTGTACTCAATACTGGTCATGTGCATGTTGATAATGTTGTTGGACTGACCCATGACTGAATCACTTCGCTGGAAACGTTCAACACAGCAGTTGTGCGTATTCCGAACTCTAAAAGTCAATTTTGTTTTGACCGAAAATCACGAAACTAACAACATGTTAATTTAGCAGTAGGAATTGGGGACAGAGAACCGAAGGCAGCTAGAGCTTTATTTATTCTGCTTTTAACGTCCAGATCCGTATCACCGTTTGCAGAAACAATACTGCCAAGGTATTTAAACTGTTCCACTAATTCAACTGGCGTCTCCTGTAGAATAATACGCTGCTGTGTGGAGCGGCCTGTGGGCATTATTTTTGTCTTTTCGCTATTTATTCTTAGACCACTTGACTTTCCCTTCACTTGCAGTGTTTGGCACATCCCGTTCAGCCCACTGATGTTATTTGCCAGTAGACAAACGTCATCGGCATAGTCTAAATGACTGAGCCTTTCGAACAATCTCCATTGAAGGCCCTGTCGCTCAGCTGTACCAACACTGGCCGTCAATACGTCGTCCATCGCCAGCAGGAAGAGAATTGGCGATAGAACATCCCTTGTCTCACACCCTGTTGCACTACGAAGAACTCGGATAGCTGCCCATTGTGTAAAACAAAACACCTTGCGTTGTTATAGGACTCTTTAAAAATGGCAACAATTTTTGGCGGAATTCCTCTACCAAGCAACGATCTCCATATACATTCTCGGTTAACTCGATCAAAGGCCTTCTCAAAATCCACGAACATGAGGTAAAGCGGTGATTGAAACTCCATCGACTGCTCGAGGACAAACAGCAGGGTGTTGATATGGTCGACACACGATCGACCACTGCAGAAGCCAGCTTGATGCCCCTTGAGTGTAGACTCGATTCTGTCCTTTATTCGCTCGAGAATTATGGTTGCCATTAGTTTTTGGAAAACGGACAAAACGGTGATACCATGCCAATTGTTTCAATTCTTTAGGTCACCTTTTTTTGACAATCACACCATCCTTTCAGTCCCTGGAATAGCTTTCGTTTTCCCAAATGCTTTGTATTAACGGATGTAAAATACTAGCCGCTGTTACGGGATCGGCTTCCAGGAATTCAGCTGGTATTCCCTCCAGTCCAGCTGCCTTGTTGTTTTTGAGGAGATTTATTGATGTATGGATTTCCGATTCCGGGGGTTCGATGTCAATACCCCTATTAGGACCTGCGCATCTCGTTTAGTTGGGGCACTTCAGCACTCTGCTTAACTGAATTGATACCAAAAGTGTGCCATCCACATCCATTATAGGATGATTGGTGTTGCTTTTTTTCCCGATAACATCTTTGGCTATTTGGTACAGTTCCCATCTAACCTCACCCTCTTATCACGTCTCACACAGCGATAGACCAATGCAATGCGGTACTCGATTCACAAATCAGCCTTTCGTTGAACATCAGCTTCGGCATTTATTTGGATTTTCAACGATTTGCGAAGTTCGATCTTATCCCAGGTGTCTTGGGATATCCAAGAGTCTCTACGTCTTGTTCGCTTGGGTACAGTTTCGGATCCAGCCTCCATAAAAACACTTTTAATTTCACCTCACATCTCATCAATTGTTGAATGCTGGATTCCGTTTAGTGACGAGGCTCTGTCTTTAAGGGTGGTGACATAGTTTCGACATACATATGTTGGGGTCATTTAAAGCATTAGTAATGAATTTTGAGCTCCTTGTTGCATCCTGCGCTGGTTTTTGTACGGCAGCGGCTCGTAGGTTGAGACTCATCAGAACCAAATGGTGGTCGCTTCCCACATCGGCATTTCTTATACTCCGGACATCACACATTGACTTCTTCCATCGCTGCTGAATCATGATATGATCAATTTGGTTTTCGGTTTAACCATCTGGATGCACCCAGGTAATTTTGTTGCACGTCTTATGCTTAAATACAGTCCCACCTATCACAAGACGATTCGCGTTACAAAAGTCGACAAGCAAGTCACCATTTTCATTCCGTGACCCCAAGCCATTTCTTACCATCACGCGTTCCAGTCCGTAATTGTCTGAACCGACTTGGGCATTAAGGTCTCCCATAACGACCATGATGTTGGCTCTTGGAACACTACTGTAAACCGAGTTTAGATGAGTGTACAAACAACAAAATAAAGTTGCATAGTTCTTGCATCGAAATGTGCATCACTATGTTATTTTTAATGTACCTAGTGACGAATTCCATGTCTGAAAAATAGACGACAGATTTTGTGACGGTAAAAACAAATTTTTTAGAATCTTGGGGTAACAAAAATTCATGAAAAATTGTACGAAATTGAAATTTGATTGATTAATTGTTTTCAAAAAGAGTTTAAAATATTTTTGCAGTTGGTTCTTAAATAAAATTCAAACTCAAAAACTCGCGTTTTGGACAAGAATAAACATTCCAAAAACTTCAAATTCTGAGCTCGAATTTTAATACAACGAAAGCCAGGCGAATTAAAAATTGGCGGTTTGCGTGATGAATCTACTTTCAGGAAGATTCGAATTCTAGCAAAAAAAAAACTTGAACGTTCTCATTTTTTTTTACAGATTTTGGAGGCTTTATTTTGAGCTACATCAGGCTAGTGATGTTCAAAAAGATACTTAACTTATTCAGGCAAACGAAAACTTTGAAAATTTTATATTTTAGATTTTGTCCACCAACTTCAGTTTTGTTTAAAAGTGACATATAAAAAATATTTCTTTGGAGCAAATAAGCATTTTAAATAATTTTTGTTTTGTATTTTCGTCCACCAAATTCCTTTTTTAGTGGAAAGATGTTCAACTAAGTGTATGCTCAGTTCAGTCACCAGGCAGGTATATTGTACTTACGTCAATAGTTTTCTTGGACAACACCTTGGCTGGCCCAGTCCTTACGGTTCTCAGTATAGTGCTCACTCAGGTCCTTTGCTCTGCTTGAAATTGTCTTCATATATGGCAGAATGGCAGTCCACATTTGAACTTACACTCAGAAAAAAAAACTAACTAAAATCAAGAAAGACAGTGTTAAAACAAGACTATTCATTGACGAAAGTCTATTTAACTCAGAAATTCTGAAAACAAGTAAAACATTTAAGAATTCTTGTTTCAACACTCCTTCGTGATAATTTCTAGAACGCGCAAGCTAAAAACAAACTCATATTGAATTAACATTATCATTAAATTACTTGCATTTGTATGGTTTTATTTCAATGTTATTTTATTAGTTTAACATTTTATTATTTTGGGGTTTGCAGCTGCTTTGAAATGTAGGTTTTTATTTTTATTTTATTTTACTTTTAGGAGGCTTATTACTTATTTATTGGTTCCATTTATTTCAATGATGAACTACTAAATCAAGATTACTTCGAACTTAATTTCATACAAGATCTCAAATTTAAATTGAGAATCCTTAAGAAATATAAATTTTTAACATCAAATAAAGTTTTTTTTTCTTAATTCAAGAATTTTTAGAGATTTTCGTTATTTAATTAAGTCAATTGGATGACATTTTAACACCAAGCAAATAATATTTGAAACAAATTAGGGATTTTCAGGAAAATGATATCTCAGAGCCCTCAGCAATCACAGTCTCCTGAATAGGATTCTTCAGAAGTTTTGCCGTCAAATTACTGAGGAAAAAAATATTGGATTTGCTTGCTCACTAGTACATACATTACATTATGGTGGTCGTTAAAAAAAGGTCATCCCGGATGGGCCCAAACCGGCTCTAGATGAAAAAAAAAGTTTCCTAATTTTTTCAGATTTTTATTTTCATCCCCTATAGTCGCTGTAGGAATAAATTAAATTTCTCCTTCTTTTTGCCTACTAGAAAATTCGCGTAAGATCTGCCAAAAAAAATCGGAGCCTGTAGATGGGAGCTAGACAAGAAACAAATCCCATAGGAGGGGGTAACATCACCCCCCTCTTGGATGCAAGGGGCAATTTAAAAAAATAATTGCATACAATAGACAAAAATTAATTAAAAAGCAACGGCAATACTTATAGTAATGTTTTGTAGCTTTTTGGAAAGGAGCAATAAAAGTATCCTTTACCCATCTCCAGGGTCCCATCTATCTCTTTATCGAAATTCATCATAATTGATTCAGCAACTTAGGCGTGAAAGCGTTACAAACAGTCAGTTGGGAGTTGCGACGAGTCTGACTATTTTTTAAAAATAGGTATTTTTTTAACATTAACATTACATTAAGGAAAACTGAGTAAAATCATATCAGATAACTACAAAAGTGGCCTAAACCATTTTTTTTTATTTCCATCCAAGAATGCACCAAATTCTTAATTTTACTAAAGTGATCTGACTCGTGTGCAACAGCCAAAAAAAAGTTTGTCGTACCATTTGCATCGTGTAGTTGTAGAGGATAGTCGTATCTTTCATTTGATACCCCATTTATAGCAATAGTTTATATAATACGTACATTTAGCGGAAAAGGGAACCTGAAATGTGCATTTTCTAACTATTGTGACCAGATAAAGCTTCACCGACCAGTAGTTTTGTAAATTTTTGGACAAAAGCGCGTGCTTTTTAACATTTTCCAAATGACTTCTATTATAATGTTTGCAGAGTTTTATAAAAGAATTTAAAATGTTAGTTTAAATGTCGAATTAAGATTAACGTGCTTTGAATTCGTGCGGTGGATGCCGATATTTTTTGTTGTCTATGTGATTACTTCCGACTTTTTGGACAGCAAATTTTTACATACAAGAATAAATAAGAACAAAAACATATCAACAGCTCGAAGGGGCTGTTTTGTGAGAAAGCAACTCTGTACGGCTGAACTGCTAAAAAGAACAGAAAATTTACATAACCTGGGGTAAAAACCGCATGTTTTTATAAATTTCGATAGTTGCATTATTATATTGGATTCGTTAAAACATAATGCAGGACGGTGTTCTTCAAAAATTGCTTTTTAAGTCAAATCCGCAATTGTGTCCATCTGTCTTTCTGTAACACAATCTTACTCTTAAACCACTGAAGCGACTTCTTCTTGGGTCTTGAGGTTTGGCTAGAAGGACCATTGAGTTTTTTAGCTCCAAAAATAACGGTTCCTTCCGTAAAACCGTTAAGAAAATCTTAAATAAATACATTTGGTGACGCAACAACTCGTGGAGAACTAGAGCCTAGTGATTTATAACTCTCAACAATTCCTGTGTGCATATTTTTGGCAAGAAAGGACTTAAGGAAAGCTAATTAATCTCAAAAATGGCTCGGTTTTGATAAATATATTCCTGAGTATTATTGGCTCAACAGTTTAGAGTAGTATTTCCCAACGTGCTGCCCACGCCCCACATGGGGGCAATTTTCCATTCTGATGCATTGCCGTTTTCCTGTGTAAATGAGTATGAATGAGAAAAAATCTCACTTTCGTACTCATTTATTTTCGAAAAGAGTTCGAACTCCATCTTAGATTGTTCAAACGTTCGATTGTGCCAAATTGCAAACTTTTTTAAAGAACAAAATGAAGACATGAGGAACACTGAAATAAGAGCTCTTGAAAATGTTTTAAAAATATTTGTGGAATTCTTTAATTCTCTTAAGCAACAAACCAGCAATTAAATCTGTTAACTTTCGATGGTATTGTATCTGTGAGTTATTTAGTCGATATTTTCGAAAAACTAAAACTCTTATCGAACAAAAAACGAAGAAATTTGGTTTCACTACCCTTATTGATATGTCATATTTTATTAACAACACAAATTTTGACAGGTTTCATTGGTTCCAAAAATGTGAAGTGACTGATACCGTTATAAATGAAACTGTTGATCATCTGGAAAATTTATCAGCGGACTTAAAAGAAAAAAATTCCGATTCCGTTGATTTCTTCGTTATTTATAATCATTCAAGGTTTTTAGTGGACATTTCAATTGTTTGAGTGTTAAAAAATTGTTTAAATATATTGTTGGGGGGCATTAAAATTTTGGAAAAGCTTTGGTGGGGCATAGCATAAAAAAGGTTGGGAAACACTGCTTTAGGGTATTTTCTTAATAAATGGTAATGTTAAACAAAAAACAGAATTAGTAGAATTTGTTTCTCCTTAAAACAAATTGAGAGAATTTTGGAAAGCAGAATTACGTCAGACAAAATTTAAAAGAAAAACTGTATTTTGAAGAAAACAGAATATTGAAAAGCAGAATTTTGAAACCAGAATTTTGACCTGTTCCCAAAATTTTGATATGCAAAATTATTTAAACTTATTTGAAATTTATACTTTTATCTGAATCTGTTCAGCTGATAATGAGAAAATTAAAAAAATAGATCATTCTATCGCACTAATTTTGGCCTACCAAAAAATTCAATCAGAATCGTAGGTTTTAACTTTTGTATGGAAAGTACTGTTAGTTTCGCATTAAAGTAAATTTTTTTTTCTTAAAATATTTTATAACGTATTAAAAAACTCTTATGTATGGAATTTCAAAAAAATATATTATGTCAATTTCAAAATATTTGATTTTCAAAAAAACTTTTGTATAAAAAATCGTTAAAATCATAGGTACAATTTTGAAGCAAATCCAAAATAAAAAAATGGTTCTTTAAAAGGTCCCATTAATAAACTTTTTTTGAAAAATAATTTCCCATTCGCGATAGCCTTTATACTAAAAGAAATTTATTGAACTTTGTTTAAGTAAAGTTATGGAGCCGATTTTGAGAAAAATGACATTTTCTAAAATTGCAAAAAAATTTGTTGGTTCTACAAAAATGTAAAAAAAGCGTGTGGGAAGAATAAAAAAATACCACTTTGTACTTTCGGCTGTAGCCGAACAGACAGACAGAATTGTGTCACCCACTTTTTTGTGCTCTCTATCATCGTAATGTCATATGTTTCTTTTTGCACGAATCCAAAACTTGCCCTTCCTATAGTACCTATATCGCAAGTAAAAACTGAAGTAATATGTGATTTCCCGCTGCCTTCTTCATAATAAATATTTGCAAAATCGTTTGAACCTACCTGAACACAATATTACTGTCTTCATAAATGAATTCATAAAAAAAAATCTGTATTCAAAGTTACGAGCCCTCACGTTTTAATAATTAATAAAGTTAAGCCTTATCCTTCCTTACTATGGAAATCATTAGTTGAATCATTTGCATAAAATTCCAGTTAATATTAGACTATGAGCTACCTTAAACAACTGAAGACTTGATCTTTGTTTATTTTTATACGAGTACAACACCAAAGTTTCACAAAATATGTATTTCTTATGACATTACCATCATTTAATCAGTTATAGCAATCAATACATTGAATATTGTATTTAAAATAAAAAAGAAATGGTGGTTTACATTATATATATGAAGCTACATAAATATATTCAGTTATTGGCTTCTTAACAAATGTTTCCTTAGCACGCAATTTCTACTTTGCAATTTGAGACATATAAATGGAGTTGCTTTACTTGCTTTACATGGCAAGTTAAACATTCGTAAAAAATCGAACGAAGATTATAAAAGTGGGCAGCTCAATTCTACCGCCTTGACAGAAATATGAATTTAGTTTAAATATTGCACCTGATGGTATTTCGTTGGGCATTTATTACAGTACGAGAGTTAGCAACGTCAAAAAAGAAGTCATTTTACATTTTAGTCTTATTGCCTCGTCTTTTTTGAAAAAAAATTGAGGGATACCGTATCCTTTTCATGTTTTTGGTTTACTCTAAGGTTGCAAAGGAATCCTTATTAATCACGATAATCGCGGTTCTATAAAGACCCCCCACCTCCTCGAGCTTTGCAATCTTCCAGTGATGAGTTGGTAATGCTGCTTAGTTTGACTATCTGGAGTATTTCCGCCATGCAAGATGGCTCCGCTGGTATCCATTTGCAGCGTGTAGATCTGCACGGGATGTCTTCCCTCGCAACAATTTCGAGCTTCACCTGGCCAGATCTCGCCTAACCTGCTTACAACAAGCTTATACAGATCACACGATTTCTGATCATCATCACAGACGATGAGTTCGACATGCCCTTGATGTCAACCACCATCGCCCGTGAAGGCATGTACTCCCGGGTTTTCCTTCATGATACTCAAGAAGCCTGCTGAGAGCCTCAGTTTTACTGCCTGCCATTGATAAGGAGAAATAGAGTCATCGATATTACTCTTGTTGTTTGTTGATAATCGCAACCACGATCTTATGTTTGAGGACGTCACTTAAAGATCTGGATACTCCGCTTTTTTTTTTTTGCACGTATGGACACTGGGATGGTGTTCGCCATAGACCTATTTCGCTTCCACATGGAGTCGTCACTGGTCTGCACATTCGCAAAAATGCTATGGGCCCATTTTATCCAGATATCCAGCTCAGGTTTCCTTTTGACCTCCAGTTTATTACCAAAGGTCTTGAGAATCCTAGCTTTTGGCCTCCAGTTTATTTCCACAGGTCTTGAGAATTCTAACAGCTATCCACAGCTTTAAAGCCGCCCGTGGATGGCCTTTTATGCACGCAAAGACTTCGGGACAGAACCCACTCCAGCGGTGGAGGAACCATTATTCACAACCTTGGCGGCACTGAGTTGGGCTCCCCACTCGAGTCATACTCGTGATAGGGTCACTCTCTCCAGTAATGGAGAGATCATTATTCACAACCCCACCAATACTGAATTTAGATATTTCTACCCGGTTTCGAAGGAGAACCGGTCCTACCACCATCTTTCCATGTTTGTTTTTTTATACATTTAAATATTCAACCCACGAGTCGCGAAGAATGGGTGGTCACTCTGCACAGAGATTTCCATATGCAGATAAGGTAAGCTGATCCGAAAAATGCCAAAATCCAGATACTCCGTTAACGACTGAGCTAGTATTTTTAATTGGACCCCGACCAGGCTGATCATCGACACGAGTCGTATAACACCTAAGATCCAGTCCAATAAGAAAAATTGGAGTAGGTGAGACATCTTGAGAAGAAAAAATGTGTTTGGGAATACAAGTCGGACAGCAATACACCACCGTACCGCCACGCACCGTGGGCGTGGGGGAAAACTTGTTGGACAGATTTTTCCCCGTACCACCGAGAAAGATAACGTTGAGCAGCTATTCGCTGTGCTGACGAGTGTCAGGTATGGGTGTGGATGGGAGAAGTTTAGGAATGAGTGAACACCTTTTGGTTTCAGGAGTCATCTGGAGTTAAAATCGAGGATTTTTGACCTTCAGCTTCTACAACTCGACAAGTTCGAGGCTTAGATAGAAGATTTTTTACTCTTAGTCCAATACGAAAATGTTGCTGCCTTTAAGGTGAGGCCTTTTTTGAAAATAGTCCCTTCAGATCAATTTTTGTAAGAAAAATGTTTGGGTAGATGTATGAAATAGTCTCTCATTTGGAAATCAACGAAATAGACTTAAAATTTCTTCTTCTTCTTCTGGTTATCTGTTCTTTTTGTCAAACGAAAAAACTGCCCAAAATAAGAAAACAGCTGGAAATGATCTCCATTAGAGGATCTACCATTCAAAATGAAACAGAACCACAGAAAGACTTTGAACGTGACGCAAAACAGTTGTGCATTTTTGTATTTTGATTCTAAATTAAAATTATTCTAAAGTTAACCACATATAAACACAAGATTAACCCAAGCCCCAAAAAAAGGTGTGTAGCTATTTCAGTTAATTGATAAGAAAAAGCTCATGCTAAATTCTTTGCTTATTTTGATAACAAACATATTTCTATCAAATTACACTTTGTTTACACTTTTTAAACTCAATTTTATTATGAATTTTTTTTAACTTAATAAGAACTTCTTTTCTTTCAATTGGTTAAATAGTTTGTTTGTTTATGAAAAAAAAACATCTTGCAGGCGCCGAATATACACACATGGCATTCACGTCTCATTTAATCCATAAAAGTTATATAGGCGGCCAGCAAGCCAGCCAAATTGAATTCCCTATTTTTTTTTATTATCATCCAAAAATACATACATTACCGACTTGGTAATGAATTGAAATTCCAAGTGGCTTGAGAGGCCAAGGTCAGGTTTGTGTTTGCTTTGTTGTGTTTATGTTTCCATTTTAATGAATTACGCAATCGAAATCAAAAATACAACAAACACAATAATTTCCAATCCGACAGTATCTAAAATACACATCAGCACCGCACATGTTATACGAAATGAAAATGAGATATCCCATCATACAAACATATACAAACACATGCTTAGCATAATGTTGTTTTCTTTTTGAAGTTTGGGGTTTAAAATTGTATTATGGAGTTAAAAAATGGTTGATTAATTGTTTATTTGGCTTTGCTTAAAATATTTATTTAAAAAAATTGAAAATAATTTATCACAATTTAAAAACCTATTTATTTATTGATTCAATAATGCTTATGTACTGTAAGACAGATTGACTTATAAGTTAGACATAAGCTACAATTAAACAATATGAAAGCTAGATTTAGACAAAATTTTCAATATATACATTTATAAATACATGTTTGAAATATATACATAATATTATTATATAGAAGAAGTCATTAAAGAGAAGGAAGAAGTAAAAGAGAAAAAAGAAAAGAGAAAAAAGAAAGAGGAAAAGTTTTTTTTTTTTATTCGGAAAAATGTAACCTTATTTTATCTTTCACTTTCCCAGCATCGTTAATTTCTCTTATACATCTTGGAAGTGAATTCCACAAGCGAATTGAATGAACGAAAAACTGACGTTCGGACGTAAGAGAGGCATAGCGTGGATGGACTAGCATGTGCGACCTTTGTGAAGATGAAATGGCAACCATTTCATAGAGATATTGGGGTGTGTGGCTTAAAAGGATGTTAGCGAGAAGAGCAACGGTTCGATAATTGAGGTAGTTTTCGAATGTCGAGTTGAGGAGAAGTTTGGAGTGAGCGGATATTCTGTCGTATCTTCTTAGTCCGAAAACGTATCTTGTTATGCTGTTAAAAGCCACATTGAGTTTTCTCTTACTTACAGAATTGCAATCTGAATATATTTCGCACCCATATATTAAAGTAGGTATAACAAGCGTATTTGCTAGAAGCGCACGCGTTCTTATAGGGGTGAAAGATTGAGCTACCCACAGAGTTCGGAGAATCCCATAAGTTTTACCAATAACTGAATTTATGTGGTTATCCCATGTTAAGGTCCGGTTAAATACCACCCCAAGATTTCGGGCACTTTCAACATATTTGACTGGAGTGTTATGAAGGCTTATAGGAGGGAAATATGAGAGGTCGACAAATTTTTTTGAGATTACAATAGACGTTGACTTTTTAGGATTTAATAGAAGTCCATTTTGCTGAGACCAACTTGCAATTTTTTCGAGATCTTCATTAACACAACTTACACCATGTTCGAGAAGACCAAGTGGGCAGCTCAAATACATTTGCAAGTCATCAGCATACATATGGACTGAACAGTTATTAACAATAGAGAACAAGAGAGGACCTAGAATTGATCCTTGTGGAACACCACGAGATGTTGGAAGGAATTCGGACAAGTCGTTTTTTACCTGAACGGCCTGCTTTCGACCATTAAGATAGGAAGACAGAAGCCTTACAGAGCAAGTTGAGAAGTTGAAGTATCGCAGAAGTTTATCACATAAAAGATGGTGATCGACCATATCGAAAATAATAGGAGAATTGAATATTGAACACAAAAAAAGCACTTTATTACGTAAAATTTTGAAAAATATCGACTTAAGTAAAAAAAAATCACATTTTTTTTTTTAATTTTGACTTTGAAATTTAATTTCTAAAAATCTATTCGCTTAAACAACTTGATTTAAGAACCAAATGGAGTATATTAACTTTCAAAAAAATTATAGCACAATATTAGATGTGTGTTTGTTGATTTTTAATGTTTATTTTTACATTTAAAGTCAATGTTTCAGAAACTGCCCCCCTGCCTCAGGGAGGGGAGATACAACTTTCCCCCCATACAATTTTTTTCTTAGAATAACCCCAAAAACCACATCCTAAAATACTTCCACTCAGGTCCGGGACACCCTGTATATAGTTTTGATATGTAACTGTTGGATATTATAATAATAAAAAAAAAATTTAGGACCTAGCAAAATATCTACTAATTGTAAGTGAATTTTAACATAATTTATTTTTTGTGTAGAAAAGGGGGAAATTTCTGACTTAAAATAATTTACCATACCAGATCATCATAATTTTATATTTTAAATTAAAAATCAGAAGTCCAGAAACCTTCAATACGATATGTTTATGAGTTGATAAAATTATGTCATCGAAATAATTATGTCACTTTATTACTCTTGTACATACATAACCTAGGTTGGTAGATTTTTTTTTCATTTTTGCCTTTTTTAGCAGCATGTTTGATTGAAATGGGAATAGATTAAATGAAAGTGTGAAGGCTTTGTTAGCAAAAAGGTTAATTTGTTTTAGAATTTTTTGTAAGCTACATAATATATGCACTTTATTTTAACCTCACACTTAACTGAAAGTTGACATAACAACCTAATTGATTGACTAAGCGAAAAAACTGACTGTGTGAACACTAGGCAATGTGTCCAGTTTTTTGTTTGCAATTTGATATAATCTATGTATGTACTTTGATTTCAGCACTATGCCGTCACTGTTAGGACGGTAAGACTTCATGATATGTGTCACGAAAGTTATATCTATCACAACAAAAACATAGCTTAATGTTAAAAAAGAGCCAAGTTTATGCACAAGAAATCTGTGCGTAAAAATTCAGCCAAAAAAAGTAATGAGATCTTAAATATATGCCAAGTTTTAAGTTCATGAAGTTTAATATCAAATATTTTAAGTGGAATAACATCGAAACAACTCCAAATTATGACAGAAATCTGGTTTTTAATTTTTTTTTTTTTTTTTTTTTATCCGATGGAAATCTTCAAAAGACACTCGGTAAGAATCGGTACCAAGTAGTGTGGGACTCTTACCGCACTAAAACCACCGGTGAATCAGGACCAATATATGAAAGATCGACAAATGAATTTTATTTCTTAATTTTTAAATCGCATTGGGGGAAGTTTAAAGTAATAACACTTTCCCATAGCTTTTAGACCATCAGCTCATGAGGCTTGGTTCTTCTTAATCTCCGAACATTGTTTCGTACATTTAGGACGGTCTCCATTTCAGAGTTTGTATGAATTTGCAGTCGCTGATTGTGTGATACAGCGTGTTTTTTAACCACTTCTGTGACCATTTCAATTTGAAGGTCACGATGAAGATTGCTATTTCTTATATACCAAGGGGCATCAATTATTCCACAAATTTGGAATTTTTGGATGGGTTCAGCATTTGTTTTCTTTGTACAGCCCCATAGTTGGATGCCAAACGGGTTTCAATACTTGCTTATATAACATTAGTTTGTTCTGGATAGATAGGTCAGAGTTCTTTCCTAGTAACCAGTACATTTTTCTGTACTTCAAGTTTAGTTCTTCTCTTTTCTTTTTGATGTGCTCTTTCCATTTAAGCTTTGCATCCAAAGTCATTCCAAGGTATTTGGCGGTATTGGAGTAAGGTACTGCTGTACTGTTTATATAAATTGGAACATTGTTTATGTTTTTATTTGTAAAGTTTATATGCGTCGATTTTGTTTCGTTTAGTTTGATGCGCCATATCTGCGTCCAATCACTAACTTTATCGACTGCATTTTGCAATTTTTGTGTAGCCTTCGTAACGGATTTATCTGGCACCAATATTGCAGTATCATCAGCAAAGGTGGCCATGATAGCGTTGATGTCCACTGGAATATCCCTTGTATATAACAGATACAGACACTTCCTTGTGGTACACCAGCTTCAATTTTCTTTAGTTCCGAGTAATTTTGGTCGTACCGTACTCTTAAGAGTCGGTTCGTAACGTAGGATTTCAGTATTTCGTAGTACTGCCTGGGAAGGTCCCTATGCAGTTTGTACTCAAGTCCCAAGTGCCAAACCTTGTCAAAGGCCTGAGCAACATCTAAGAATATAGCCGAGCATACTTGTTTTTCTTCAAGTGCCTTTTCCACAACATCCGTAATTCCATGCACTTGGTCTATCGTGGAATGTTTATTTCTAAATCCAAACTGATGGCTCGGAATTAGTCTTCTTTCTTCTATTATTTTGCTCAGCCTTTTCAGTAGCAGTTTTTCAAAAACTTTTGCCATGATTGGTATAAGCGATATTGGTCTGTAAGATGTTACTTCTGTTGGTGGCTTACCTTGTTTAGGTATAACAATGACTTCTGCAATTTTCCAGTGATGTGGCACATATCTTAGTTTAAGGCATGCGTTTATTATAAATTGGAGTTTCTTGAAGGCTATTAAAGGCATTCCTTTCAAAACCTGAGCAGTTATGAGATCGTACCCTGGTGATTTTTTGTTAGACAACTTATATTGACACATGCTTCTTACTTCTTTGAGCGTGACAAAAGGTATTTCGCATTCGTCGTTTCTATCAACAAACTGTAAGGGATCTGTAGCTGTGTTTGCTGGGAATGGCTTAAAAACATTCGCTAGTATTCAGCGAAGAGATCAGCCTTTTGTTTCGGGTTTCCGACCCATTTACCATTTTGAGATTTTACTGGCGGGTTTTGAGTCTGTGGTCTTTTTAAGCGCTTAGCTGCTTTCCATAAGGAGTACTCTGTAGAAGCATCCGCCGTAAGGCTATTCAGGAATCTACTCAGTGAATCGTTTTTAAACTCACAGATTCTTTTCTTTAGTTCGTTGTTAAGACGGTTAAAAACTGCCTTATCACCTGGAATCTGGAAATCTCGTAACTTGCCATTTTCTTCGAGCTCTTCTTTTTTCCAATATCAGCTCCTTTATTTCGACAGGATATTTTATTTCTCTTTCTCTTGAGTTCGAAATAGTTGGAGTACTTTTTTCTGCAGCCTGTTGCACATCAGCAATAAATTGTTCTACTTCATGGTCAATTTGTTCAATTGTTTGCATAGGGGTTCTGAGGTTTATAAAACTTTCAAGTTTATCTCTGAATTCGTCCCAGTTTGTTCTCTTATTCACGAGCTTAGGATTACTTTTTTCTATTATTACCGCTTCACTCAGTGTTAAAATTACTGGAGTATGATCTGACGATAAGTCGTAGTTACCTTCGACACTTATATGGTTTCGTTTAATACCTTTAACTACGAAAAAGTCTATAAGGTTGGCGAACCAGAAGAATAAAATTCGCAGTTGTATTTGCGGCCTGCTTGGTATAGCCGTCTACCTTTTGTGGTTATGAGCCTAGATCCCCAGTGGGTGTGTTTAGCATTGAAGTCGCCACCAACAAGGAAGTTATGTCCTAATAAATTAAGGAGTTCTGCAAAGTCTTCTTCAGTTGGAGAGCGCCTCGGAGGGCAGTATATAGCTGCTATCTTAAACTCTTTCTGTTTTATACCAATACTAATTGTTGTTAATTGCATATTTTCATTAGTAAACTTTGGTTCTTAATGATAACTGATTAAAAATTGGTGGGTTCACTGGTCAAGTTTTCATACATTTTAAATTTGTTGAAATATGGTGAGCCACCTGTTGCTCAGCAAATTCTGCGAATTTGAAGTTTCTGACTTTATAGGTACCTACTGAAGTTAGAGGGGGTATAAAATCGCCTGAGTTTGTTCCTGTAAAAAGGGTGTAGTGCAGCGAACTTGACTGGGCACTACCGTGCCCTTTGATGATACATATTGACCAAAATTCTATGTAACATCAACCAAATTAAGGTAGATCTAACTAAAGGCAAATTGTTCTCCTACATTATACATACATACATATGTAGTATATAGCTCCTTAAAGTCACCCAATTAATGTACATTCGCCCCTCAGACTTCTTTCGTTTACGCAAAGAGACAACCAACCCTGTGTCGTTACTAAATTTTTGCTGACTGTTTGAAGCTTAAAACAAAAGCAATTAAAAATCACATGCATTTAAATTATCATAAATGTCCAATTTAGGTCAGTTAATGTGAAACTAGTTAAACAGGTATATGAATGTATGTATATATTAAGCGTGCATCAAACTAAACACAGTCCATTTCTATAAAATAAAACACGTTTTATTTCACATAATGACTATTATCAAAGTACAAATTTCTCAAATTTGAAACTGTCATTTACTTAATTCTACATACAAATACTTACACATTGTTTTAAGATTTAATCGATAGATTTGTAACAAATTTGATGGCTTATATATTTCTAATCTTTGATAATAAATTGATTCAGATTAAAAAATATACAAGTATATAATTATAGAAAAAAGCCAAAAACTGATTCAAAGGTTGAGCCGCTCAATTAAAATAATAAAATTATGTAGGAATTAAATTCAATTTAATGCATTTTATTTACAGACGGCTTTCCGACACGCCAACATGCCACCTGCAATCACAAAGTGAATAAAACCAATAGAGTTCACGATTAAGGTCACACACTTGCGTCGGTCGGTATTACCAGAATTCTTGGAATAAAAACTATGTCGCCCTTTAAACTTGCCTTTGATTAAGGTGCCTCTGAGGACGTTTTTGAAAAGTTTCTTTATATGAGAATATGAAATTTGAGTTTTTAACAATTTTCTAACTTTTCTGGTTGGAATAAATAATTTTTGGCTCCGTTGTGTTTCAATTTGGTCCAACAAGAAAAAAAAAAAAAAAACCATTCAAATCGGATTATGTTTAGCCGGGTTATGAGTGCACGAACACAACTGTGAAAATTGCTCACACTTATAAATATTTGTTTTCAATTAGGCCAACAGCCGGGTACTTTTTGTTTGCAAATAATTATTGAACCAATTTTCTTGATGGAATATGTTCAGGGGTGCCCCTTAATTATAAATCCAAGTTGGCGGGACGGGGGGCCGCGAGCGTCAGCCACCATCATGATAAACGCGTCTTATCAAATATCTCGTAGCCCGTGCATCGTACGACAAAAATATTAAATTTTTTTTCCAAATCAAGTTGTTTTAGCGAAAAGTTTTTGAGAAATTAAATTTTAAAGCAAAAAATATTTTGAAAACAATCAACTTGAAAAATAATTGCACATTTTTTTTTTTTTAATTATGATTTTAAAATTTAATTTCTCAAACACTTTTCATGAAACAACTCGATTTGAAAAAAAATTAAGAAAAGATTGGGTTATAAACTTTCAAAATAATCTACTATTTTCGTGGAACGATGCACGAGGTATTTGATAAAACGCGATGATAGTTGACGTTCGCGGCCCCCGTCCCACCAACTTGAATTAACATTCAGGGGACACCCATGGACATATTCCATCAAGAAAATCAGTTCAGTAATAAATTGCGTTATGAACCTACTATTTTTGCTCTGGCTCTTGGACTAATTGTATTTTCGTTTTAAAAACATCAAAATCTTGCAAGCTTTGGAATACAAATCTGAAGTACCTACATATTCCTATGTGAAACTTTTTTTAAAAGTTCAAATTTTTTTTTTTTTATTTTAATATGCAAAATTATTTAATTTTATCTGAAATTTGTACATAAAAAAATTTATTTAAATCCGTTTAACCAATAATGAGAAAATTCAACATATGAAAAACTTCTATGACAGGTACTATTACATAATAGTTGCTAAGTTCAAAATTTTATAGTTTTTAGTAGATCGTACTAATTTTAGTATATGGAAAAAGTTCAAAATCGTAAGAGCCATTTTTGAGAACAAAATAATTTCACTAACGGTTTTTTAACTTTTGTTTGGAAAGTACCATTATTTTATCATAAATATAATTTTTTTTCTAAAATAAAATTAAAGAGTGTGTACTTAAATACTCATAAATATCGAGTTTCAAAAAAATCGATCATATCGTTTTCAAAATATTTGATTTTCAAAAAAAAAAAAAAAATTGAAACATTTTTTAAAAATCCAAAAAATATTTTTTTTTTATTTTAGTACACAAAACTATTTATATTTTTTGAAAGCTTTTGTACAAAAATATTATTGAAATCGGTCAAACCGTTTTGAAGAAAATCGAAAATTAAAAAATGGATCCTTGGGAGGTACCATTAATAACAATTTCTGAAAAATGGTTTTCCACCCAAAGGAAGCCTCTACTACCAAAAATTTTTTGACTTTTTTTTAAGAAAAGTTGTCGAGCCGTCTTCGGCTCGTCGTGTTCAAAGGGTAGACACGGTGCATTCAAGAGGACACAAGCGTCCACAAGCTTTTTTTTTCAAAGCGAACCTCTGTCTATCAACTCCTACTCTCACCTCCAAGTGGTGAACATCGGGTGCCTAGTACCTTCAACTGAAGATGGGGTTCCAATCCCTGTGGACGGTTTTAGGGGGCAGCAAACGAGAGAGGGGGGATGAGTGTTCCCACTAAGGCACTTCTCCTTCATCCAGGCGGCAGCGGAAGAATTCTCAAGATGGAATCAACGGTGGCGTCTACAGTTCCAGTTAGGCTGAACTACTTAGTGAACACCTTATACGGGCTACTACGACATATTCGGAGCTCAGGCCTATAAGGAGCGGTTAATCCGGCTCCCCGCCCTTGGAGTTATATATATAGGGTCTGGTCCTCCAGGTTGGGGGTCGTGCCGTCGGGGTGACTTCCCGGCCACGTAAAGCTATTTTTAGTTGCGAAGCATCAACAAGCCTCGGATACGGACGGATTTACTGTTGACGAACCTAGCAAACGAAATAAGGACAATGACTTCGGATCTGCACGTGGAATGTTCTGTCTCTCTATAGACCACGTGCAGCCGAACATTTAGCGGAGGCCCTAGACTGCTACAAAGCAGACATCACCGCCATCCAAGAAGTGCGATGGGATGGGCCGGGCAAAAGAAAACTGAAAGACTGCGATATATACTACGGTGACTGTTACCGACCACAAGGGCAGCGTCTTTTTGGATGTGGACTTATTGTTAGAGGCAGACTGAGGCAAGAGGTCTTGAGTTTCAATTATGTGAACGAACGCCTCACGACAATTCGCATCAAGGCTAAATTCGCCAACATCAGCCTAATATGCGCGCATGCCCCCACAGAGGAGAAAGATGACGACACCAAGGACGAGTTCTACGAGCTCCTGGACAAGACATATGAGCAATGCCCTAGCTATGACATTAAAATTGTCTTGGGTGATTTTAATGCCAAACTAGGAAGAGAAGACGTCTTTGGTGGCACAATCGGCAGCCTGCACGACACCACCTCCTATAACGGACTCAGGCTAATCGACTTTGCTGCGGGGCGAAACGTTGTGGTAGCTAGTACGCAGTTCCCGCATCTCGATATTCATAAGGGGACATGGCGAATTCCTGGTCAATCAACCGCCAACCAAATTGACCACATTGCGATCGACGCAAGGCACTCCTCCAGTATCAAGGATGTCCGAACGTTCCGAGGAGCCAACGTTGACTCGGACCACTACCTCGTTGTAGCAAAGGTAATGCAACGGATATCCAGACCAAAGCCAAAACAGGGAAATACTGTCAGGAAGTTCAACGTCGGACGGCTACAGTCGCAAGAAATCGCCAGGTCCTTTTCCGATCGAGTCTCTCGCGCCCTCTTAACTAGTCCTTTGCCGCCAACTGCAAATATCGAGAACCAGTGGAAAAACTGTCAGGAAGCCATCAGAGATGCCGCCTCTGACGTGCTGGGCTTCGCACGACCACCACAGCGAAACCCCTGGTTCAACGAGGAATGCCGGCAAGTACATCAGCCAAACAACAGGCATACAAAGCGGCGCTGCATAGAAGGACCAGAGCTGCTCGCGAGCTCTACGAGCAGAAGAGGAAAGAGGAACACAAGCTTCTTAGAAAGAAAAAGAAAGAGCATGAGAAGCGCGCGATCGAGGAATTAGAGGGATGCCACTGCAGGAATGAAGTTCGGAAGTTTTACCAAAAAGTAAAAAGAACCTCCCAAGGTTACAAACCCCGAACCGAAGCCTGCAAGGACGATCAGGGGAACATCGTGGTGGAATCGCAGTCGGTGCTGAGGATATGGAAAAATCATTTCTGCAAATTGTATAACTGCGATGACGAACCGAATTCCGCTACCATGCAAATTGCACCATTCAACCTGGACGACGTAGGCCAACAATTCCGTCCACCCGATCTTGACGAAGTGAGGATAGCCATATCTAAACTTAAGTCCAATAAAGCTGCTGGAGCTGATGGCCTTGCGGCTGAGCTATTCAAAGCGGCTGGCGATGAATTGGTTAGGAGTATGCACCAGCTCATCTATAAAATATGGTCGGAAGAAAGCATGCCCGATGAATGGAACCTCAGTATTGTTTGCCCGATCCTCAAGAAAGGCGATCCTCTGGACTGCACCAACTACAGAGGCATCAGTCTTCTTAATATCGCCTACAAGATCTTCTCTGCCGTACTTTGTGAACGCCTGAAGCCATTCGTCAACAACCTGATAGGTCCATATCAGTGTGGCTTTAGGCTAGGGAAGTCCACCATCGACCAAATATTGGCACTACGGCAGATCTTGGAGAAAACCCAGGAGTTCCAAATCGATACCCACCACCTTTTTATCGATTTCAAGGCCGCGTATGACAGCATCTATAGAGACGAGCTATATAGAGCAATGTCTAGTTTTTTCATCCCTGCCAAACTCGTCCGTTTGTGCAGGATGACGATGGAGAATGCACGCAGCTCCATCAAGGTCGGCAAAGATCTCACCGACACCTTTGATGTCAAAAAAGATTTTAGGCAAGGCGACGCGCTGTCATGCGACTTCTTCAACATCGTTCTTGAAAGAATAGTGCAAAACTCTCACGTCAACACCAGAGGCACAATCTTTCAAAAGTCCGTCCAATTACTCGCTTAAGCGTGATGTCAGTGGTGCTTTTGTGAGCATTGAGAAGGAAGCCAAGAAGATGGGTCTAACGGTGAATGAAAACAAAACAAAATATATGCTGTCCACAAGAAAGGACACCAAACACCGACGTCTCGGACAGAACGTCACTATAGACAGCTATAATTTTGAGGTAGTCAGAGACTTTGTCTACCTAGGATCCGCTATAAACTCAGCGAACGACACCAGCGCTGAGATCAAACGAAGAATTACTCTTGCCAATCGCTGTTTCTTTGGGCTAAGAAGGCAATTGAGAAGCAAAGCCCTCTCTCGAGCAACTAAACTGTCCCTGTATAAGACGCTTATCATCCCGGTCCTGATGTATGGTGCAGAGGCATGGACACTGCTAACAGTGGTAAGAAGGCGTTAGGCTGTTTTGAGAGGAAAATTCTCCGGGTGATTTTTGGTCCCGTCTGCATAGATGGGGAATGGAGAAGAAGATACAACAACGAACTGTATGGGCTGTACGGCGACACCGACCTAGCCGCAAAAGTGAAAAGCCAACGACTGAGATGGCTGGGTCATCTAGAGCGAATGGGCACCAATGCTCCGGCCCGGAAAGTCTTTGAATCCAACCCCGTGGGACAACGCAGTAGAGGTGGACAGCGTAAAAGGTGGCGCACGCAAGTGGAAGAGGACCTCAACCAACTTGGCGTGCGAAACTGGAGACAGCTAGCTAGAAACCGAGCCGGCTGGAAGAAGCTTGTTGGTTGAGGCCCAGGTCCACCCCGGACTGTAGCGCCACCTTAAGTAAGTAAGTAAGTAAGTCGAGCCGTCTTTGAGAAAAATACGATTGTGTAAAATTGCTAAGAAAAATAATTGTATGGCATGTACGGTACCGTTATTTTCGGTTCTAAGAACAAAATGCACGGCTGGATCGCACGTACTTGCTCTTATGTTCAAGACACTGCGGGTTCAAGAAAATTGTATTGAAAAACATGGAAATTATGAGAGAAAAATGTAGAGAAGCATAAAATACGACATTTAAATTGGCTAAAACAACTCTTTTGGCAGTTTGAGGTGAAAAATAAGAATGCCATCTTAATTCTTGATTGAATATGATTGTATGGGAAACAAGATTTAAAATCGTTAGAGCAGTTTTTTAAAAAAATAATTTTTTATATATAAAATTCTTAAAACATTTTTAAGAACAAATTTTGGCATGCAAATCTAGAGTATATATTTATGTGTATATAGACAAAATTTGTCCACCCGTTTTTGAGATATCGAATTTTCAAAAAATAGATTTTTTTTGAAAATTTTGATATGCAATATTATTTAATTTTTTCTGAAATTTGTATATAAAAAATTCATCTAAATCCGTTAAGCCGACAACGAGAAAATTAAAGATAAAAAAATACGTTCTATGACAGGTAACTACTATTAATAATTGCTAAGTGTAAAATTTTATAATTTTTGATAGTAGATCGTACTAATATTAAAATATGAACAAGTTTAATCAAAATCGTAGGAGTCATTTTTAAGCAAAAAACATTTTCCTTTGCGGTTTTTTAACTTTTGTATGCAAGTTACCATTATTTTTTCATTAATGTAAATTTTGTTCCAAAAATATTTTAGAAGGTACTAAAAAACTCTTAAATATCGAGTTTCGAAAAAATCGTGCAAGTCGTTTTCGAACGTTTTTGAGAAAAATACGATTATGTTTAATTGCTAAGCAAAATTGTATGGCAGATACCGTTATTTTTGATTCTAAAAAAAAATGAAAGCAATGTGTATAATCACCAAAAACCACTATGTACCAAGTTTGAAGAAAATCGATCCAACCGTTTAGGCTGTAGACGAACAGACAGACAAACAGACAGACAGAATTGTGCCACCCATTTTTTTGGAGTTCTCTATCATCGTAATGGAAAGTTTCTCAAAAAAATTTTTTTGCACGAGTCCAAAACTTGCCTTATAGTGCCTATGTATATTGCAAGTAAAAATTAAAATGAATCATATCGAAAATCAAAAAATGGTTTCTTGGGAGGAACAATTAATAACCATTTTTTGAAAAATGGTTTTCCATCCAAAGGAAGCCTTTACTATAAAAGTAATTTATTGTAAGTTGCGGAGAAAAATACAAAAAATTGGTATTGTTATTTTAAAAAGTGAGTCCCACAAACTTAAATACTGGTCGATGAATTATTTTTGTTTTTGGAATAAGGTAATTAAAAATTAATAAATACTTAAAGTTGACATACCAAATTTGTTTTTCAAAAGTTAAAATAAAATGTTCACATAAAAATTAACTTTTAAGAAAACCGCTATAACGATTTTAAATTTTTTTTTTGCACATTATTACAAATATTTAATCAAGTAACTCTTTGGTTTTGGGCAGTAGGCTACTTAACGAGTTGGAAAATATATTTTTCATAATTTATAAGTCTCTTAAATTTCAACGACTTGACCCTTTATTTGCACTAATATTTATAGCAAAATTTTCCAAAACAAATATATTTTGGATAAATAATACACATTTTTTTTTTTTTTTTTTTTTGAAAGATTGATATTTCATTATAGGGTCGATGATTTTTAAGAAATTAAATTTTTAGTGGTCTAGTCTCATTTTTGAGATAAAGGTTGGACTATAATAAGTCAATGATGAGAGATACGATAGAAATTTATGTTTTCTGTGTCACTATTGTTGTCAAATATTAAGAAAAATAAAATAAAACATATTTTGTATAACCAAAAATAAAATGTTTGTAAGTACAGAAAAAAAGCAGTTTTAAATAAAATCACTCATTATCTTTCAGCATGGAGTTGCTGTCGAAGTTGTACGTGTTCTTCCCGACAGCCCACCACCAGGATTGTCAAATATATTTTGTAATTGTGATGAAAACAATCCAGCTGACATGGTCACAACATTTGATGTCGATGCCATGCCAGTGTTGCAGGTCAAGACCTTCCGTCAGAAATCGGGCAAAGTGGATACATCCCATTACAAGGTGACAGTGTCACGTTTCCGTGCAAGAATGACATCAAATATGAATTATAACGCATTAAAAGGTGATATGCGTGTGGAAGGATATCCCGATGTAAGTACCTAACTCTCTGTGAAATAAAAATAACAATTCTACAAATACTGCACTACCCACAATTGTGGACTTCATAATGAAAACTATAACTATCCCTTGACATTTTAGATACGAATTGCAATGAATAGCGTGGGTGCCATTAAGGCAATCGATCAAGATGAACAGCAATTACAGGATGTTATAAGGTAAATAAAAATAAACAGTTGACTCTATTAAAAACGAATTTCCACAAAAAATTAAATTTCAATGTTGCCTTTTTGTTATAGCGAAATTTTGACAACAGCTTTCCGTGAAACTATCTATCCGTGTGACTTTTCAATCTACTCAACATGTCCCCGGGCTGAAATCGAAACACCAGAACTTCCTGTAATATTACCAGTTCATTATGACTCCTTGGCGGTGAGATGGGATGAAAAGAAAAATGAGAATTCAAAATATCATTTTCAAAAATTTATTTTAAATATCAAAAAATGCATGGGGCTTTTTTTGAAAATTTTGTTTTAACTTTTATGCTCCCTATATCAGCATAACATCTTACTTTCGTTTTCATAGATCTCATTTTATTCTCTCTCGCCTCTTTAATTGGAGCGTTTTTACCTATATTTTATGATTTTATAGAACCAATTTTTGTTTTGTTTAAGTAGACGAAAGGAAATGATTCCCCACAAAAACAAAACGTTAAGAAAAACGCAGTTGTAAAATGTACAATCTATATTGTAAACATAGAAGCACAATTTTATAGTTTGTACCCCCTCTGGTCCTTGCATATTCGTGTTCTGATATAAAAGATTATGTTGCGTGTCATTTCTCATTTCGTTTGCAAAATAAAATGCTCTTCGTGTCGAATGTCATTTGTAGTAACAACCTTCTAGTGTCTAGAACATCTTCAAATGCTGGAATGATTGCGACTTTATTAAAATAACCTGTGATGGTATTTTACTTTTTTATTTTATTTCATTTCAGATAATGCGAAAATATGCTTATTTTAAATGAAACTTATGGGGACATGATGTGCTTTCTTCTTTTTTGCTTGTGTTTTTTATGAGTAGTGTACCCTGTTTCTGACCTTGATAACCTACTCTTAGCATTATGTCATTTCCCTTAATACATATTCCTAAGGTTGTGTTTTAATAAAAAATTGTTTTATTCAACAGATGAAAAAAAAAATAAGTTCATAAGGTTTCTTTTCGATTTGAACCTTCATTTATTCATTAGTAACTATGAACATACATAGCTCGCATCGACAAACAAAAATGTTTTAAACTTTACTCTTACTTCATATGACACAATGAAAAGCAAAAGATTAGACTAGATTAGGATTTAGGGGCTGTTTTTATAGTGTGCAGTTCCTGAAATAAGTGGCACTTAAGTTTCTCAAATTGACACTAAGGCCACAGGTCATAGCCTGAGTAGGTGACATTTTAGTGATCAATAAGGAGGCTTAATTGTCATAATTTGATATCACAACAAAAACATAAATGCTAAAAAAGAAGCCAAGTTCTTATGTGTACAAGAAATCTGTGCGTAAAAAGTCAGCCAAAAAAAGTAATGAGATCTAAAATATATGCCAAGTTTTAAGTTCATGAAGTTTAATATCAAATATCTTAAGTAGAGTAATATCGAAACAATTCCAAATCATGACAGAAATTTGGTAATTAATGATTACTGATTAAAATTTGGTGGGTTCACTGGTCAAGTTTTCATGCATTTTAAATTTGTGATTAAATAAGTATTTCAGAGAAAACTTGCCATTACTTGGCAAGTTTTCTCTGAAATACCAAATTTTAATCAGTAATCATTAATTACCAAATTTCTGTCATGATTTGGAGTTGTTTCGATATTACTCTACTTAAGATATTTGATATTAAACTTCATGAACTTAAAACTTGGCATATATTTTAGATCTCATTACTTTTTTTGGCTGACTTTTTACGCACAGATTTCTTGTACACATAAGAACTTGGCTTCTTTGTTAACATTTATGTTTTTGTTGTGATTTCACTCCTTTTTGCAAAGATTTATTTTGCCAGGTGAAAGCCAGGCCCTACCGCTCTACAAAGTTTCATAATTCTACGACAACTGAAAGTGCTCCAAACAAATAATAGCAATTCTTATAAAGTGGGTGGATGGCACCACCCCTGAATGGACAATTCCAAATTTTCGACTTTTTTCCTTTCTAAGTACTTCAAGTCCTACCGACCTTCCAATTTTCATCGTTCAACAACAATCGGAAGTGCTCCATATAATTTATAAGAATTTTTAAGAATGTGGCTGGATGCCACGCCCCCTGAATGCAAAATTTCAATTTTTCACTTTTTGCTTTCTAAGTACTTTAAGCCCTACCAATTTTCATCGTTCTACAACAATCGGAAGTACTTCATATAATTTATAAGAATTTTTGAGGATGTGGGTGGATGCCACGCCCCCTGAACTGAAACTTCCAGTTTTTTGATTTTTTTTCTTCTAACTACTTCAAGGCCTACTGATTTACCAATTTTCATCGTTCTACAACAATGGGAAGTGCTCCATATAATTTATAAGAATTTTTAAGAATGTGGGTGGATGCCACGCCCCCTGTGTGAAAATTCCAATTTTTTAATTCTTTTCTTTCTAAGTACCTCAAACCCTACCAGCTTACCAATTTTCATTCACGCCCCCTGAATATTATATAATTAATAATAAGGGTATTCATGCAACAGCGTAAACTCGTCGTAAACATCGTAAAGTTGTAAACTTCGTAAATATGTCAAATTTTCCATACAAATTGTGACAGAATTACGAAGTTTAAAAGTTTACAACGTTTACGACGACTTTACGCTGTTGTTTGAATACCCATAATAATATTTTTAATAATTTTAATAATTTTGATGATCTGTGAGTGAGTCAGTGAGTCAGTCAGTTACGGTTTTTGCGATTTTTGAAGTCCTATATCTTGGGAACTACTAATGCTAAAGAGTTGAAATTTGGTGAGCCACCTGTGTTTGATCAGTTCAGCAAATACTCCGAATTTGAAGTTTCTGACTTTATTGGTACTGAAGTTAGAGGGGGGTTGAAAATCGCCTGAGTTTGTTCCTGTAAAAAGGGTGTAGTGCCACGAACTTGGCTGGGCACTACCGTGCCCATTGATATTGGCCATTTAATTGTCACTTGCTCTGACTGTAAAACTGTAACTGGGTCTTATAGGTTTTAAAAAACAGGACCCCTAAAACTATGCATATAATTTTGTCTTCAAACATAATACAAAAATCTTTTGAAATAATAAAAATATTGCATACATTTTTCAATGATTTTAGATTAGTTTCAATTGTAACTATTATTATACACACACATTTATATATCTCGGCGTTATTGGTTGCAAGGCCAGCTTCCATACATTTTTGCAGATTGTCTTATGTCCTTAAGATCGAATATGCCACTAAATTCACCATAACGTTTCTGAAAAAATGGTAATACTGCACAGGTGACTTTTCAATATGTTTGATTGAACTCTGAAATTATGCTTAATTTGAAAATTTTACACTTAAAACTTTTTATTCCAAATTAGATTTCTTATCATTATTTCGAAGCAAAGATAGGCTCAAAATAATGAATGTTCAAACAAAATTAGGTAAAGGGTCAAGACTTTAAAATGACATGTTCAAAAATCAATTTTAATTCAAAACCAATGGAGCTATTACAGGCATAGATCCTGGTTTTCGTTGAAGGGGAGGGGGCAATTTCCGTGAGTTTCCACAAACCTGATGTTGTCTATAGAAAATTAGAGTACACTTCATACCGCTCTACACACTTGGTCAGACATAGAAATATGAGTGGATGAGTTTGAAATTTGAAGAAAGCAATCACCTCTTTCAAAACTGGCACAGTGTCTCGAACAGTGGATACTTTGGGACTTCTTGAAATGAAGTTATGCAGTTTGTGGCAGCCGCATGGTGTCCTTACAGCGTTTTTGAACTCCCTCTGTATCTGCGTAATGCCACCTTGAATTTCGGAAAGCATAATTGCACATCGGTATGTTCCTATTCCCACACATGCGACGTTAGAGCTCGAGTGAAAGTTTCAGCCACTTCTTTAGCTGGGATTAGATAATTTGGTCATCTTCATTAAAAATGCATTTTCAGAATGTTCCCAAACCGCAAACTGCAAAAGCCTTCTGTTGGAAAAGGAAAATACCAGTTTTACTGCAGTAAGCATTGTTTTCGATAACGCAGTTTGCTAAAGTCACATTTATGAAAACATTTTTTGCAGTGCAATTCTGCATTAAGAAAATCGAGTTGACGTGTTGGAAAAATTCAAATGCGTTTGCAAGAAAATTGAATGACGTTGATAAAAAAAATTTTATGCAAATAGAATGATTGTTTATATCTGAATTCGAATTGACGTTTATTTTACGTTTTCAAAGACGGCCAAAAACAGCTATAGATGTAGAAGTTCCATGCAACTTCTCTGCGGCAGTGACTGCTATAGTTGTTTGCTGGTTTCTCTCCAATCTTCTTCTTATAATACGGAACAGGGAAATTCCTTAAACGCATACAAGAAAATTCTCACGAATACTACCAGAATCAGAAACGTTACTTTAATTGCTAAATCAGATGTGCAGCCCATCTGCTTCGCTGCATACAGCCCCCCACTGGAAACACATGTGCATACTCTTAAGGTAGAATAAAAAGACCGCGAGCATCAGCTCTGAAGAAGCTCTCGAGAGTAAAACAATGAAGTGGACACAGTCATTAAATTAGATATTTTAGATTAGATATCTTACCCGGAGGCCACACGAGCGAGTTGGCTACATACATTAATTGTCAAATCACTCGCCGCTCTACTAGCTTCTCAAACTGGCATCGAAAAAGGCAAGCCAGTTGACTAGCGAGTAGGAAAAGTTTCGATGTATTTGTAACTGGCCGATAACTCGCTTGTGTGGCCTCGGGGTTACGGCCAATTTCTTCACAAAAGTACCTTGTCTAGCCTAGTACCCAGTCTAGCTAGACCAGGAACTAGGTCTGGTTCTCAGTGCTAACAAAAAGTTAGTACCTGAACATTTCTTCACATCACTAGTACCGGATCTAAGTCCACACATCGGTACTTGGAATTTAATACTAATCTAAAACTGGTCTAATACTGATTTTGACACTATTTTGGCATTTTAAATATTATTTTGATATTTATTTTATGTCATTGAGGTTTTCATTTGTGTTTTTTTAATCATTCCAATTTAAAGCATGTTTGTCCATCCAAAATTTACCGGCCAAAATAAAATTGTCAAAGGAGAATGGGCAAAAATGTATGGGAGCAGGTCCATTTCTCAACATAAATGTGTCATACATAGTTTATTTATTTATTTTTTATTTATTTATTTATTTATTTATTTCATCTGTCGACTTACATCTATCAGACTAACATTAACAATAAATATTAAAATAATGTTAAAATAAATTATATAATGTAATAATATGTACAACTTAAATTAAAACTTAGTTTCCAAGATGCAAGGCACCAATATATATAACGTAAAGAACATTTTGTTTAAAAATTGATCTCACTTGACTAAAGTCGATTACATTGGACATGGAGTTGAACGCAGTACAAGATTTGACTATGGTATCATTACGGGCATAGTTTGTTCTATGATACTCAATATAAAAAAAATCTCTAGATCTTATAGATCTTTCAGGTGCATAAATATTAAAAAGAGAAAGAATAGGAGGACATACAATATGGTTCATAAGAACATCTCTAGCAAACATTATTAAAAAATATTTTCTTCTAGATTGAAGATTCATTAGCCCAAGAAGATTACATCGGTCTTTATAAGAAGGAGCAAAATCCCAATCCAGCTTTCCGATAGCATAACGCGTAAATCTTTTCTGAATGTTTTCAATTCTATTACTATGGCAAACATAATATGGATCCCATATAACAGAACAATACTCCAAAACAGATCTTACTAACGATGTATACATAGATTTCAAAGCGTGAGGATCAGAAAAATCTTGAGAGTTTCTTCTTAGGAATCCCAGCATGGCATTGGCTTTCGAAATTAAATAATCATAATGCGGTACAAAGCTAAGTTTCTGATCAAAAATTACGCCTAAGTCCATTTTAAAATTGACTCTAACTAGATCTGAGTTTGAAATAGAATAGTTGAATAAAAAAGGATGACGAAGCATGAAAAACGAGAGAACATTACATTTAGAAATATTAAAGTGCAATCTATTAATAGCACACCAATTAAGAACATTATTTAGATCCTCTTGAAGAAGACTGCAGTCCACTATACTTTTTAAAGACTTAAAAATCTTGAGGTCATCAGCATAAAGCAGACATTTTGAATTCATAATGTACGAAGGCAAATCATTTATGAAAAGCAGAAAAAGTATAGGTCCCAAGTGACTTCCCTGAGGAACTCCAGATCGGTTAAAGATAACCTTTGACATTTTGTTCCCAATACGTACATATTGCCTTCGTCCAGTCAAATAACTGGACAACCAAATGAGCAAAGAAGAGTGAAACCCCATTAACTGCAATTTTCTTATAAGTATTTGATGTTGAACCCTGTCAAAGGCCTTTGCAAAGTCAGTAAATATAACATCTACCTGACAACCGTCCTCTAATTCAGTTCTTAAGAAATTAGAAAATAAAGCTAAATTGGTAGTGGTAGATCGACCGGTAAAAAACCCATGTTGGGGTTCGCAAATATAGTTTTTTACTTCATTATAAATTCTTCGTTTTACAATTGCTTCGAAAATTTTCGGGATCAGTGGCAATTTAGATATAGGACGATAGTTAGAAATGTTTTGTCTTGAACCTGATTTGAATATTGGGGTTATTAAGGATACTTTCCATGAATCCAGAAATTCCCCAGTTTGCAAAGATAAGTTGAAGATTGAAGTAAGTGATATTGCCATAAACTCAGAACAATTTTTAAAAAATATGGGTGGAATATTGTCAGGACAACAAGCAAGGTTTGAATCCAAACTCAGCAACTCAGCCCTTACTTCATCCACAGTTAGAATCACATAACCAAGATTTGTTATATTATTAGTTCAAAAGGTTATTGTGGGTATTTAAAATTACTAAAAAAATGTATATGGCCTCTAACCTCCAATAACCATGGAGTTCTAGACTAGTGCAGTGATAGTGACTAAATTGCAGTTTCAAAAAGTAAGGAACTTAACCGGGGTAAAACAATGTTTATAGAAGATGGAATTTTTTGAAATGAAAAATGAAGACAAATCTGCTAACACAAATCATAATTTGTTGCATTTACAAAGGATTTTCTGCACCGCTGTTTATTGCGTGTATTTAGAACATAACGGCTTTATAACAAAATGATGTACTCACAATAACTTTTTTAATAATGTATGATACATTTGTTTTGAGATTATGGGCCAATTTGCACATTCTCTTTTACCGACTTCAAAATATGTGCACATCTGAACATATGTACATATTTAATTTATGCACCAATATTTATCCACGGGTGGATTGCAATCTAATATAGATGCGACCAATTGCACCAATGAGATACAAAGGTCCATGAGAACTGAGCAAATCGGTAAAACTTGTTTTAGCAGCGTTTCTCGTTCTGATGAGATGCAAATATCGCCTAAATGCACTGCAAACTTTTTGGCAGGCAAAATGCTCTTGAAACCGGCATATAACCGCCAAAAGGATATACGCTATAAACCTCAAAGGAATGAATAATCTACATTTTCCAACTTTCACAAATTAAAAAAAAAAGACATCTAAGACGATAGTGAATTTCGAAAGAAATTCATTCTGATACAGGTACTAACGACGCTAGACCGTCGATTTCAAAGTTCTAACTGCTACCGAGTCCTGACTAATACTCGGTACCAATCTGACACGACTAGGCCTTAGTACATCTGTGAAGAAATCACTAGGTACCGATTTGAGTACCAGCAATTGGTATAATAACCAAGTACTATCCGATTTTAAGGAGTTTGCAATTACCGAGTCCCAACTAATACTCAGTTCCAAACTGACAGGACTAGGGCCTAGTATTTGTATGAAGAAATGAGTTCATATAGATATGAGTACTGAATTCGGGATTAGCTCGGTATTAGGGTTAGTACTCTGTGAAGAAATTGGCTGTTAGAATCACTCTCGACAGTTTTTTAGTGAAAGTACTCTCTCTCTCAAATGGGAAATATTTATCATTAAAAAAGGACTCATAACCATTTAGAATAATTTTTTTTGGTAGTTCTCAATAATTTTTTTACACAAATGGAGTCTATTATTTTAACTTAACTTAAATATGTAATATTAATCTTGCAGATCCGAGCATTTGAAACAAATTTAGATTTTTTTAAAGCTAATTAAATTGACGTACATATTTTAAGGATTTTGTTTTTTTTTTTTAATTAAAATCATTAAATCATCATAATTAAGTTGAACAAATTAGATAAGTGCCCTTGCAACCTCTCCCGTTACATTTAACTGTAAAATAAAGACTTACAAATTTGAAGAGGAGGGCTGTGGCATATCTTCTTAAAACTTTCTTCTTTAAAATTATGAAATTTTTCATTCACATTTGCCTTTTCAAAAGTGAAAATCACATTGATTTAGGATTCAATCTGCTCTCTAGTATGAAATAATTTGACTATTTATTAAAAAATGTTATACAGTAATGTAGCCATGTTTCGCTGCCTTTGATTCCGTGTGATAAATGTAGCGGAGTTTGATGAATCAATGGGGAACTTTCCTTAAATATTTAATAAATCCCAGTATATAATAGATCCGAGTTTTTTTTAAATAATTTTCCTGGGAGATGTCACGGAAGAAAAACCCACTGAAAGGTTGTGTAAAAGAGTACGTTTAAGAAACTTAAAATCTGTAACTCTGCCGATTGAATTATATCTAAAACGATTATTCTTACGATAAAAAAAAAGTTATTAACTGTTTTTTGTAGGAAATTATCTTAGCTTTCAACTAAGCAGTTCTAGCAGAAGCAGACTCTCAGAGAAAGACGTGACCACAGTTAAAATAACTAGTTGCAGACCGTGAAGGATGGAAACGTTTTGTTGGCGCCCTATGCCCCAATCGGGGTTACAGGACTTAATGATGATGATGACAAAATAAGCATTAAAATTTTGTCTGTAAAAGTTACCGTTCGGGAGATATTCCCTTTGTTGCCTGGTGGTTACAGCCTGAAACCACCTCATCAAACATTTCTCTCTTGGACCCCATATTACGGGGCGTTTAAAATTCAATATATGGCTCTGGGAAAAAAATCGAGATCGAGCCTAAAACCACATTTTGCACTACTCCCACCTGTTGTCATATAGCCGCCATCTTGCTTTTAACGATTAACTTGGTTTTTCACTCGTAGCTCTCGTATCTTTCGTTCTAGAACAAAAAGTTTTATCACAAATTTGTAGTTAATTTAATTATCTACAAAATATGTTAAATAACTTTTTTCGCTAACTTCCAGAATTAAAAAGTTACAGCACACGTTGATTTTTGTATAAGTATACGTCATTTTTTGGCATAAAAAAGTGCCCTAATAAAAGTTGTAGATCTTTCATTATCTATACTTTTTATTCAAACGGTTTTCTGATATGATTAACGGTTCGCACGCTGTAGAACATAGAGAAATCCGTACAGGATTATTTTAATTGAATAAAACGAAGAGGAACCTGTTAATTTTAGATTGTGTTCTGGGCAAAAATCCTAGCAGATTTTTGTTTGCTATTTAAAAGAACATCATAACACGAGCCGAAAATCACATTTTGGAAAACTGCACCTATTGTTTTTTTTGTATTTAAGTACCATTTTGCACTACCAATCTGTGCATGTTTAACAAAATAGATTTAAAACTAAAAGAACATGTTTTTTGGTTTAGATTTCAAACACTTTATACCAAGAACTCCACAACTTTTTTCTGTGAATGAACTTTCATTTTCTGAGTTATGTTTGTGGTGTCAAATTTTGACACAGAATGAGTGAGGACAGTATGAACAAAAAAAAAAAACCGAATTTGATCAGATTTCGTCTAATTTTTTTAGAGGTCTAGACTTTTTTTTTGTTAAATTTTCTTGAGCTATAAAGACACTTAGCAATTGGAAATGTGTTGGAAGTTGGTACAGCAAACAGATTTTACATTTTCATTCAAACTTTTTGCAATTTATTTCTTTAAAAAAAAAACAAAGGTTCAGCATTAATCAAAAAAATAATATATATAAATATCTGAACAGCTTAATAAACCATTTTGCAGATACACTTTTAAGCTGTTTATTAAACAAGCTGTGAGGAATACACTACTCTAGAAACTTAATAAAATAACCCGAAACATATCAAATTGAGTCAGCAGCCCATTTTCTGAGATAAATATGGTCTGAAGGTCATACAATAACATTGCTAAATCAAAAGTTGAGAAATTAATGCTATGAATAAGGTGTAAGTCCAAAAATAATGCCAAAGTCGAATTTCGGTACTCAATGACAATAATTTAAAAATTAAATTTTAACTTGCAAAACAACGATGTTTGTATTGAAATGTGTTGGCCTTTATCAATCCATATAAATCACAAACAAAAGAAAGATATTCATCGGTGATTTAATAACAATTTTCCAGATACGGATTTTTCCATATAAATAAACGTGTATCAGTCACAGACCTCAACTAAAAAAAATATGACTAAAATTTAAAAAAAAAAATGTGATAAATTACAAAAAATAGCTTCAATGTTTCATTTCCATCCATTTATTTAATAAAATATATCAAATTGGAAGTTAATCCGTCCAGAAGTTATTCTTTATTAACAGAGATAAGTTGTAAGAAATTCTACGTTTCCAAATTTAATTTTCAATTTTTAATTTGAAAATTTAGGTGCAGTTATTTTATTGAGTGGTAAGTGTCAAACCCATCATAGCAAAGCTGAGTTGCTTTTATATAAAAATTCATTTTAATTCTCAGCTAATTTTTAAAAGTAAATATATTTTTATTTATTTTATTTATTAAATTCAGGATATTAATTTGTTTAAAAAAATGCGGTTCCTTACCAACTGAAATCTTCTTCCTCGAAATACTTTTGAAACATCTTCCAATATCGTCAGCTTAGGTTTCGAGTGAAAGTTTATAGTTCAACTCAACAGACCATATTCGCTTAAGCCATATTGTTTAAGTGGACAATATTGTAATTAACAGTTTTTTGATACAACAATTATTATTAAAAATTTTAAATCGAGCGGTTTCTTAAAAAAAAATTTTTTTTTATATATCGGCCATTCCAAAGTAACGGAGAAGACAATCGGACGCTTGTAAAAAGGTTTTTCTTGTTAAGAAATTAATATTTTTTTATGAAACTCAGTGGTTTTTAAGAATTCATCACAAAGTACACGACACAGAAGTTTCACCAAAAACTTATGAAATTTAGTAAGTTTATTCAAAAAAATAGACGGTAACGGAGAAGACACGTACGATTTAGAGATTTCCGACCATTGCCTTGAAGTTTAAAATTCTGCGCCGTCCATTAAGATATGAAGTTGATTTTTTTTGCACACTTTCATAAAACCAACATTTATCAAAAACCATCCTTGGTTTAATGCCAAGTTTCATTTTACTAACAGAAAAAAATATGAAAGATGGTAACGGAGAAGACAGCTAATGGTAACGGAGAAGACACGAACGATTAAAGATTTCTTTTTTGTTCAGTTATATTGAAATTCGTGTTTTTAAATTATTCTCATCAACGATATTCAGTTATATTGAAATTCGTGTTTTTAAATTATTCTCATCAACGATATAAGTGAGTCAGGCAATTGAAAAAATGTGTGTAAAATTTCATTAAAATCGGTTAACGTTAACACGTGCTAGCGAGCACTTGAAATTTTTCATTCAAAACACATGGGATTTTCACAGTTTTTACTCAAAATATCAGCAAAATTGTAAAAGTTGATGGAAAATCTTTAAACTTGGCACATAAATTAACTACTGTTAGAGTATAAAAAAAAAATATTTTCAATAGTTTTGCATAATATTAACCCCATCAAAAAATTTAATTAAAAATCGTTGTTTTTGTGCATTTGTTGTTATTTTAAATGGAGTAACTGTTGTTTACAAAAATAAAAAAAATATATTTGTATATTCCTTATAGTATTTAGCATATTTGCCAAGTTTAAAGTTTTTCCATCAACGTTTACACTTTTACGGGCCATTTGAGTAAAAGACTGTCAAAACACCATGTTTCTTATATGAAAAACTTCAAGTGCTCGCTAGCACGTGTAAACGTCAACCGATTTCAATGAAATTTAACACATACTTTTTTTAAGTTACCTTGATCCATTTTAAGCAAGGATATCAAAGAAATTCAGACTTTATAAAAAAAAGTGCCTGTGAGTCGTTGAAATTTGGATGAGAAAGTGCAATTTTGTCTTCTCCGTTACCCTGTTTTAGACAGTAAGACATGATTTAAAAATCTAGAAAAAGTCCACCATAATCCTTTTTCAAGACTTGCTTTGTATGCGGAATAATTTTACAAACACTAATATAGTTCACCATTTATACCAACTTTAGTCATTTTTCGGTAACGGAGAAGACATGAAATGTTCAGTCATTTTGAGGCGTAATACTATTTTTACACTCCTATCAGAAAAATAGTTCCGAATTTAAGTAGTGTATTGAAAACACTTATAAAAACCTAACTGCACATCGCCATTTGCATCACAATTTATAGAGAACTGATAGCGACAAAAATGCCGATAAATGTCCAGATACGAAACATAAATTTATGAGCTTCCTTGATCACTTGCCTATTTTACAACAACAAGTAAAATTTTATATTTACAATTTTTTCGTTAATTCTAATATATATTGTAAATATTGGCATATTTAAATATATTTTTTTCCTTAATTTGAAATTGAGTTGCTTGGTTTCGAAATTTTTGGAATGGCCGATATTAAATTCTTAAAACATTTTAAAGGAAAATTTTTCAAAGAAAAATTTTTCAAAACAAAAATTTCAACCTGTTTTTGAGATATCAAATTTTCAAAAAAATAACTTTTTTAAAAAATCAAAAATATCTTTTTTGAAAATTGTGATATGCAAGAATATTTAAACTTATTTAAAATGTATATATAAGAAAATTAATCAAATTCCGTTGGGCTGATAAAGAGAAAATTCAAAATAAAGAACAAAAAAACATTCTATGAGAGGTACTACTAATAGTTGCAAAGTGCATAATTTTCTGTAGTTGATCGCACAATTTTTAGCATACGGAAAAAGTTTAATGAAAATTTATTGTAGAAGCCATTTTTGAGAAAAAAAAATATTATCATTAACGGTTTTTTAGCTTTTGTAGGGAAGGTACCTTTATTTTAACATAAAAGTGAATTTTTTTCTAAAAATATTTTTAGAGAGTTTTAAAAAATTCTTAAATATCGAGTTTCAAAACAATCTACAATGTCGTTTTCGAAATATTTGATTAAAAAAAAAAATAAATGTTTTTTTAAAATACAAAAAATATTTTTTCAAAAATTTAAGTTACAATTCTATTTATATTTTTTCCAAGCTTCTGTATAAAAAATAAATATTGAAATCAGTTTTGAAAAAAATCGAAAATTAAAAAAATGTTTTTTTGGGAACTATTATAAATAACCGTTTTTTGACAAATGGTTTTACATTCAAAGGTAGCCTTTACAAAAACTAGTTTATGAAATTTATTTTTAAGAAAAGTTGTGGAGCCGTTTTTGAAAAAAAAACGATTATGTAAAATTGCTAAAACAAATTTTTGGCAGGTACAGTTATTTTTGGTTCTAAAAAAAAATAAAAAAATTGAAATATGTGGACCAAGTTTCATGTCAATGCTGTTGGAATTTGGTAATATTTTACGTGTTTCACTAATAATTCGGTCATCGTTTATGAAGAAGGCTATAACTTTTTTTTGAAGGTAGTTGTATCAAGTTTATTCTGATTTAGTAAGATTGGGCATTAAAAATACCCTCGAAACATGTGTCATACGCTTATTTCATTCCAAGATAAATATTTAAGTTTGTTAATCTTTCAAATACCCCTCCCCGACACAGAGAAAGTGGCTTTTTAAAAAACCAAAGAAGGTTTTCAATCAAATCTTGATGTAATGTGCAATTCTGCGTCGACACCATCTTAAGATTTTATTAATAAAAAAATTTTCTAACTTTTCTTGGCTTTTCAAATTTTGTTTCCAAAACGACTTTTTTTCGGCCCCTTCGTGCAAGGGGAGGGGTGAGAGAAAAATAAGAATGTGGTCCTATGATTTTGAGGGTGCTGAATCCAATGGGAGTTCCCGGTTCATCGACCGACCCTTGGTTTTCGATTTATAAGCAACATTTCGTGATTGTGGCAACCCTTATCTTGTCCTTCTGACAGTGTTGCCAGCTTGGCAACACTTCTAAAAAGGAAAGTTAGGACATGGACTATTTGTATACTAAAGCTCAACCCGTCAGGTCAAAATGAAAGGTCTCACTAACAGCCGCACTATAATGAAAAGTAAATATTTGAAATATTATTGATGATATTTTTATGCTCAGACTGCTCCTTAGAACTTTTCAAACACTACATCTTACACTACTTTTCTTCTTTAAACCAAAGAAGTTTGAATCCCAACTTGTTCATTTTCTTCCTTTCGTCTACTTACAAAAGAATTGGTCATGTAGCTTAAAATAAACAGAAAAAAAAACTTGAATTCATTTCATAACTTCCTAATTTTTTCCCTTTAAACAAAAATCAAAACAACAATCCAAATAACCAGCACAATATGGAAAACTATAACACTTCCGCATACCAAAATCAAATGGGAAATTCAATGCAAGCTATGGCATCTGGTAGACGATTGCTTGTTAAAATTGTTAAAGGCGAAGGTTTAGCCGATGCAAAGGATCCTTATGTGGTTGTGGAAATGGATGAACCAGCACAAAAAAATCAAACAGGAGCACGACAAGGAACAAATCCATATTGGGATGAACATTTCCTATTGTAATAAACATTGATTTAATACAAAATTTGCATAATATTTTAATTCCTTTTTTTTCAATTTTAATTTTAGTGAACTATCACCACAATCGGCTGAAATCCTCTTTGAAGTCTACGACCGTCCAGCGAATGCTAATGATCCGCCTAAATTTCTTGGTCTTGGTTTGGTTGGCATTGATGAGTTGGCCGTGGGGCCAGCTTCATCGCAAACACTTGCCTTACAGCCCCGACCTTATGAGACGCAAAAAGTTGCCGGTGCAATAATGGTTGATTTTGTGTTCATTGAGGGTGCTGAAATACCAGTCGGACCGAGACCTTATAAATTAAAAGAGGCTTTAAAAATAAGCACACCAATGATTAACGAACATATAAGAAATGGAGCTGACTTAGCTGATGCAGCTGTTAGAGCATTGCAGGATGGTGCATTGACAAATAATGGAAATCCCAGCAAGAGTACACTGATAATACATAGTGTTCAGAGGGTGAGTTAGTTATGTTTATCTTATAAATGTATTATTATTTTTTTTTTACGAGCTCATAAATGTTGAATTATTTAAATTTTAAACATAAAAAGAGTACCACAATGCGCAAAAATCTTGTATAAGATTTAAGGAACTTACCAGCAAATCAACATTTAGTTTTTAAAATTGTTCGTTCTTGTTGATTCTCATGATTTTTGGTCATCGGCAAATAGAGATGAAACCGCTTTATAAAATGAAGAAAAATTGTGAACAATAAAAGATTTAACTTATCTTCAAATAAACAAAAATAAAATGAAGGATTGCTTCTTCAATAATATTTTTTTTTTTAAATTCAATTTATGAGCTCAGAAAAGTACCATTATTTGTTTTTTGTTACATTTACAACATTCCCATCCAATTGTTTGCCTTTAAATATTTTTATCTAAATAATGTTAAAATATAATTGGTGCCTACCTTCATTGGTGTTATATATTGAGAAAGCCTTTGTCATTTTATGTTTATTTATGTTTTCTTTTCATGTTTCCCACAACTGTTTCATTTTGTTTAGAATAATAACAATCCAAACGCATTCAAGGTAATTATTCATTTGGCCATTACTTGTTTTATAATTTATTTTAATTTTGTTTTTAAATGTTTTTAATTTGTTCATATTTTTTTTTAATTGAATTTTGTTACAAATAAAATTGTTTTGAGTTGCGTTTCATAAACAAAAAGAAAAACAAATTATAAAATACCTACCATTTAAAATGTGTAAAAAACATATTTAAAAAAAGTGGTTTTGATTTAACAATTTTTTTTTTTTTATTTTTTGAATATAACTTTATTAAATGCTGCAAAAACTAACTCAACCCAACGCTTAAAATAAAATGCGCTATAAACAATACCCAACATTACCTACTTAAAAAAAAAATAACAAATACAAAAGGTTGAAATTAACAAAGAAGGACAAATCGAAGTTAAAGAATCCCCATCACCATCAGATATTATTAATACTGAAAATCAAATTGTACAAAATGATGAAAATAATTCCGAACAGACACAATCAACTCCAACTGGATTGGAAGAAAATCAATCTACGAATCAGGATATATCAGTGATGACTGATATTACGGCAAGTCCCACTGATAGTTATCCACCAAACGAACCTGCCTTCGGTATCGACGAAACAGGTAATGGCAGGGATTTAAATGGATCATTAGATGAGGTGAGTAATAGTTTTTAAATGAAAAAGTGTGTTAATTTGGTTTTTAAGAGTTTTTAATTTTTGTTTAGTTTTCAAAGTTGTTTATATTTTTGTTGAGTTAAGCTTAACGCTTTATTAAGAGTCAATAATACATTAAAATGAAATACCATACAAACGTTTTTAAGGACTTAGATTTTGATATTTTAATTTTGTGAACTAATTTGTTTTTACTATTATGCGCTCTACTTAACATTTGAAGTGATTTTTATTCTATTCGAAGTATTTTTTAATGTAATAAAATCCACAAACTTATTTTTTTGAAAAGCAGAACTTCAATTTTTGAACAGAAAATTTTTTTTGTTTACTCTATAGCTTAAAACAAAGCTTTAGCTACCAATACATTATTTAAGGTATAAACCAGTATCTATGTAATAATTTGTTTCTCGTTACCAAAGTCTACATTGTTATTTAAAAATACAAATTAAAACTCATCTCACTCAAATCATCAAAATCGAAGCTTCACTTTTCAATTCGAAGTCTTAGGGCCAATTTGTTCACAGCTAATCATCTTAAATCAATCATTATTGTGACTGGTAAATCCGCAAATGTGATTGTTAACCAAAGTTTTCGTCAATGAATCTATAGTTTTACTAACTAAATTATCGAAATCGATAAATCAGCCAGTATTGGTTGATTAGCTCCATTTAACCAGACTCAGTGAAAAAAGATAAAGATTCAACCCAATATGAATAAACCGGCCCTTAACGTTTGTTTGGCTTTACTGACTCGATAAATTTCTCCTTTTTTTCTTGGTCTAAGAGGGTCATTTTTGATTTCATATAGAAATGTCGGGGTTTCAACCAAATACGAAACTACCATAACCATAAGGAAGATGGAAGAAGTTCGTCAAACTGGGTTTCGTCTTGCCGTCTGTGGCACAGTGGGCTGGAGAAGGAAAATCTCATTTTCAAAGTGCTTGGTTTTTAATTGTGATATACTTTTCTTTCAGTATACTTTTCACAAAAAATTTGGCTAACTGTGTGTAAATTTTTTTTGAAAAAATTATGGTTTAGCGGATTTTAGGATATTTGAGATTTATAAATTGTTCAACGGCTGCAGCATTTTAAACTTCTATTCCACCTCCGTCTTGCATTCTGTTCAGGCAGTAAACACGTGACTGAATTTCCGTTACCGCTCACGTTTTTAGCAATCTATTAAACCATAATTTGAAGTGGTAACTCGTTCATTCCAACACTGATGACACTTGTTGACTCGGTCACTGAATCGGTGATTCGGCTCCTGGTATTATAAGGGTTGAGTACTAGGCAATTCTTCTCTGCTCATTGCCAGATTGAGGTCAATGATAAGGCCGATTCTCCTTGAAAAATAAATCCATAAAAATGAAAAAATACATTTTCAAAAACACAAGAAGAGAAAAAGGCCCAGGCAGGGACCTGCGGAACACCTTTTATCCACTATAGAATGCGACCAAAAATATCAAAATACCATACACTGAGTCCTATGTTTATTAGGGGAAAAAGCCTAATCAGAAAAACTTAAAGCGTGTTTAAGTTTTTTTACATAGAATAATAAGGGTTGACCTTGTCAAAGTCTTTAGGTAAATCCAGCAAACATAGAACTGAAAAATTGTTTTCATCGTACTCGGATTCCAGTTTAAATCATACTGTTATCAATTATTATATACCTTGTAAGAATCTTCTCTAAGACAAGAAAAGAGGTGTATCGATTGATAGTCTGAGTCTGACTGTTCGAAGAGTACTTATTTCTTAGGAGCAGGGGTAATAGCTACTAGCTGCTTTCCATCAAGTTGGAAAGTTATAACGCACTGATTACTTAAGTGCGTAAATGGATCAATTACACAGGTTTACAAATATCGGTTAACTTTTCGACACGTGGAAGTAAGAGTTGTTCTAAAGGTAATTTTTTACGCTGAACTCAAATCCGTGATCCGTTTTTCGCTATCAGCTCTGGTTTTCGAGATATTAGCGTTAGAAAGTGCCAAAAAACCGTTTTTTCGACACTTTTGGGCTTATGTAACTATGCGAATTAATTTTTATTTTTTTTTAACTGTACAGATTTCTAATAGTACTAATCTTAAACTTCAAAATTCAGCTTTAATCGTTCCAATATCTCTTTTACTTTTTAGAGATATTAAATTAGTTGTTATTAGTCCTCATCTGACTACATATAATTTTAGAAATGCTTTCTCTTTGGCTTACGTCGACAGGAGCAGGTAAAATATGTTCTAAAAAGAAGTTTTAGTGTAGATTTCAAATCTGAAATCCATTTTTTGCTATCAGCTCTACTTTTGGAAATAAATTAAAAAATCACCCGTTTTTGACCACAGTTTTTTTTTTTTTGAAATAACTCTTACAAATTAAAACAAAGTGTAATGGAACTGCACAGTTTATATAAATGTTGGTCCGTTTCACGTACAAGAGACCAACAATAGTCACTTAACATACTATCATCCCAAAAACCTCTGTAACTTTTTTCTATTCTTTCTGAATCTAGGTGAAGTCGCTCTCCTTGCTCATCAAAATATATTAAAAAATGCAACTGAGGATTTCTCAAAAAGTAAAAGAGATATTGGGACGATTAAAGCTGAATTTTAAAGCTTTAGATTAGTAATTTCTGAAATTACAATTAAAAAAAATAAAAATCAATTCGCATAGTTACATAACCTCAAAAGTGTCGAACCGTTTTTTTTTTTAACTTTCTAACGGTAATATCTTGAAAACCAGAGCTGATAGCGAAAAACGGATAACGGATTTGAGTTCAGCACGAAAAGTTACCCTTAAATCAACTCTTACTTAGTCGTGTCGAAAACCTTGTAAACCTGTGTTATTATATAGCGGGAAAGAATTTTGATAAAGAATTCTATCTTCTTTGAATAGCGAAGGACTTCATCCTCTAGGATAACCCCAAAACCAAATGTACTGACGTGTCATAAATCAACTTACCATTTGCGCTGAAACTGCTTGGAGTTTAGGTGGAAGCGGTGAATTGAGTGTTGAGAATATTTGCTCGTAGTTAAAATTTCGAAATTTAGCATTTTGTCAACACCAATTTCATCTTGATTTACCAAGAGTTGCTTAGGGGGTAAAGTTGTTTTTTTTAATTTTGAGGCATGTTATAACCTTGAAGCACAAGAGCAAGTTCATGCAATCCATATTTGTTTTTTTTTTTCATTAAATGTTCTGTGCCTATTTCTCAATTTTCTATTGAGTGAAGCTGAAATCGAGTTCTGGAAAGTTTAAAATAAAATGTTCTATTGGGAAATATTATTTTTCAGTTTCTACTTTTTTTGATTTTTTGAAACAATCATTTTAACTTTCAAAACTATTACCGGGGTCTTATAGCGTTCAAACCAAAGTAATAATAGTAATAATTTAACTTGTAAGTTGTGAGACATGGGGCCAGTTTTTAAGAGTGAGATCATCCGGATTTCAACCTGAGATAACTCCAGAAACGTCAAACTCCAGTCAATTTAAATTCTTAGTCAACTTTCCAAATTTGATGAGTTAACTCATGGACCAAACTGAAGGCTTTTATTTCAATTACACGAAATAAATAATTGAATTATTTCCATTACAGCTACAAATAAGTGTAATTGAAAAAAAAAAAAAAATAATTTCCATTACTTGTAATTGTAATTGAAAAAATTCAATTACAAATGATGTGTGATTGAAAAAAAAAATTATTTCCAAATTATATGTAATTAAACGTAGTGATTAGTTTTTTTCAAGTAATTTGAAAGAAAGCACAGTGCTAATTATATTTAAGGTAATTGATTTCTTGAATTGTTATTCATTACATACATATTTTTATTAATTTAAAATCACGTAAAATATAATTTAAAAAGCAATAAATTGCATTTGTGTGTAATGATTAATGGACAAAGTATTCAGTACTGCTTTTTTGAGGATTACTTTTGTTGTTTTTGTGAATTGTGAATTGCTAGTGATTGACACATTTCAATTACATTTGATTAGTTATTGAATTTCTTCAATTACATTTGAATGTAATTGAAAAAGTATTTGGAGATTTCAATTACAAGTAATTGCAATTGTTTTTATCATTATTTCCCAGGGTTAATTTTTTGTTTGGATTAGCTAACTCTGATTTAACTCAGAGTAAGCTCTGCACTGAAAAACTGACACATAATGTTTTTTGAATGCAACCTAGGCTGAGTAACCTACTTTGAAAAGGCACGAATGTAATCGCTATCCTTGTCCACCATAAATCTTCAAAATGAACTCGTTCCATCGTCTTCGACTAAGATAAATTATCGCTAAATAGTATTTTACTAGAATAGATTAGAAGAATAGAAAGTAATAAGAATTAAAACCAGTTTCTGGGGTGCCATCTTGATTTCCATTGTGAAAAGCTTAAAAGGGTTATATCGATAGTTTCGCACATCGATTCCAAAAGCTTTTTGACAACTGAAACATAAAGTTTATCTTCAACTGAAAAATAGCTTCTGAATTAACTCAAGGCTAATATTAAGGCTTGCCTTACTTTGATTTAACTCATAGTTAACTCAACGTTAAAAAACTGTCCCTGATAGTCTTCAAACACAGTAATAGTGAATTCAATAAGAAGAACAAATTTAACTGTCGGTAATGTTTTTATAAACATAAGACAATAAAGCAAAAACTCTTTCTCGGATAGTGATTTCAGACTTGACTTATTTAAGAGAACTTATGAACTTACTATTATTCTTATTTTTATTTTTTTTTATTTCCATAGATTTTTTACAGAATTGCTTTTAAAATGTTAAAAAATATTTTCATTTCCATTCGCAGTTTGGTCGCCCAGTTGCTGCCTCATCGCCCAATCAAATGAACCGCCAAATCAATGGTAATGGTAGCTATAATAATGGCTACAATAGCAATAGCCTGCCAAGGAGTCAAACCCATCCTACTACACCAATTCCCGATGACTTAGACGATCGTAGTCGAAGTAAAAAACGTAATTTCTTTGGAACGTTGAAGAAGCGGTTGGGACGATCAAAAACTCGAACACGATCAGCTGAACGTGATGGAATGATACCGTTCGATGTCAACAATCTAAATGGTGATTCTAGATCGTTGTCTGTTGATCGTGGTGTACTGTCAAAAAGCAATTCGCTTGGTAATAATGCACTTTAGTTGAAAAAAAAATCTAATTTTCCTCTCCTCTCACCCTTCATAATATCTGTCATAATAGTACCTCTAGTTTAATTTTTAACATCAGTGGTAAAAAAGAGTAGATATTTGGGCTTATTAATTAAATTATTCTGACACTTAGTTTAGATAAAAAATTAACTTCCACTTGAAATTTTATAAAAACAGGCTTTTTATCCACTGTGTTTAGTTTCATGAAGTAGATTTATATAATTATTCCCAATTAGTTATCGTATAGTATTAATATTTTAAACACATTATTCCATTTTTAACTAACATAAATATTTAATTTTACCCGTAAAATTTTGTGAACCTTCTTTTTCTTCTTTTCTTTTTTTGTCTACCCTCTTTTCATGTCGATCAATGTTAATAACGTCTCAATGTGTCGTATATTTAACTATGTTCCTGTTAACACACAACCAATCTACACAAATAATTTTATTGCTATATATTTAAATTTATTTTTATCTTTAAATATTAATTTATTTTATTTTTATACCTTTTTTTTCTTTTAATTTTTGGTGATCGTTAAATATTAAAAAAAAATATATACACACACTTTACATATAAATGGGCTTCATCACACACATGAAAATTAAAACAACTAAATGCAAACATAAATCTGGGTTAAAAATATTGCACGTCACTTTATTTGAAAAAAAAAAAAAATATATAAACACACTTAAAAAAAACAAACAATTACTGCTAAATAACGCTGCATACTTGTATGCGTTGCGTATTTTATGTTATTTTGTGTTTAAATTGGCAAAACCAACATATAGGTCCGAAAATAAATGTGACATCACTTGACCATTCAAGACGATCCTCAATTTCAGAATCTTCTGCTATCTCAGGTTTTTCATCGGCTAGCAACAAAACTTATGTACATGAAGCATCTACATTGGTATTGGAAACCATTGAGAATGGTGTCAAAAGGTGAGTTGGTGTTTTTATTATACATAATGTTTATTTATGTTTATTATTTATTATTTTTATTATAATTTTTATAGTTTTAAATATGAAATAATTAAAAGATATTTTATTTATTTATTTACTTAAATGCATTTCGGAAATAAATAAAATAAGTGTCCTTAAGTTATTCAAAATAATATCTTTTATTTATTTCATGAAAAAACACGTTGAAAATGTCCAATATCAAATCAACTTTTAAATATGTTCAAAATGACAAGGAAAAAACTTTGTGGGAAATAACTTCACGTGACAAATAACCTTGACACTAGCCGGAAATAATTTCACTTTATAGCGTGTGATTCATTATGAGGTTTTTTTTTCAATATTGCTTTGACAGATCACGTTTGATTGGAGTCATTTTATTTTTATTCAGTATTGTTTGAAAAATCATCATTGAAAGGCTCACACTGCAACAATGTCTCTAAATCATCCAGCTGTATTATGTAGATCAGAGGAGCAGCGTGAAGAAATCCATTGTTTTCGACAAAAATTTTGTAAAGCAATAAGACACATACTTTCTCAATGGGTAGGGTATCAAACCAGCACTCTGGTTTGTGAGCAACACTAAGAGAGGCTCGAAATATTTACCTACCATTGCATCCACAGAAATGCTCTGTTTGGTAATGGTTTATAGATTGGTAGAATCATCGGTTGGTATTTCTTTGAAAATGAGGCAAGACAGAACATAACCATCAATAGCAAGTGCTTTCGCACCATGATAACAGACTTTTTGTTGCTAGAAATGGAAGCCCGGGATGTCGACGACATTTGATTTTTAGCAAAACGGTGCTAACGCACTTCACAGCACGTGAAACAATCCTGACGTTCCGATGTTTATTCGCTAAGTTATCTAGTTAACCCAAAAATTTTGAGATAACTTGAGTTGTTGTTGTGTCATCGGTCATCAGCTGTTTTTTAACAAGGGATTACAACAACACAAAGCTATCAGGATAACTGAGAATTAACATCGGAACGTGCCCAATGACTTTATTGTAACAAATGTCGGACCTGCCAACTTTCCACCTTGATCGCATGATATCACAACTTTAAGCTTTTTTATTTAATAATGTGATGTCAAAAGTCTTCACAAATAAGCCAGCCCGTCGCAATTCTGGAATGAGTGATCAAAAATTGAACCTTTCGACCGGATCATATACTCTGTGGCCAATATTTGAATTAAATTATTTTCTATAATAAAATGTCAGGAATTTATTAGTTCATATCATAGCAAGGAATCATGTTAGGATTTGTAGGTCGGTTTTAAAAAAGAATTTCGAGACCCATGCATTTTAAAAGGGAGACGGACACAATCCCGAAATTCTGAATCCAGAAAACCCAAAATCCCGAAAATCCAAAATCCCGAAAACCCAGAATCCCGAAAACCCAAAATCCCGAAAACCCAGAATCCCGAAAACCCAGAATACTGAAAACCCAGAATCCCGAAAACCCAGAATCCCGAAAACCCAAAATCCCGAAAACCTAAAATCCCGAAAACCCAAAATCCAGAAAGGCCAAAATCCCGAAAAAAAATACTTGAAAAAAAAGGTTACAGCCATTACTTGGAATTTATTGACATAGTTTTAGGCCAAATTCAAATTAAAAATCTGATGTCCATAGCGATACATGGTAAAGTATTTTAAAACATGACACAATGAGTACCTACACATTCACATCATCGATACCTGATACGATTTCGCTCCTTTCAGTTTTCCTTAAAATAGTGTGGATCTGGCCTTATTGAATCTTAATCAAATAGTTTTAACAAATTAAAAACAGTTATGTCTCACAAATCTGAATTTTAACTGAATTCCGATATTTAAATCGTTTTTAAACCCTCTTCCGAGCTTCAGCATAGTTGCTTTGTATTTAATATTCTGAATTTAAAGAAATGCTTTTTAACTTTTATCGTGTCTTGCTTGTTTTCTGACCTAGGCACATTCTTAAAACTTTCGTACACTAAGTTTTTTTTATAAAAGATTGGTTTTAATTGATCATATCATTAAAATGGTTTTATTAAACACACAAAGTAAAGAAGTACTAAATTTCGAAGTAAGTGCATGCCATCTTCATTTAAAATAAAACGTATAAAAGAATATTCACGTAGTGTACATACAAACATTTATAGGTACCTATGTGGAAAATCTATGAACATATTTAGGAAAGGTCTTTAAAGTTCTGATTTATTTTCGTTTTCTTCTTTATCTCGTTATGTTTTACTTAGTTCTTCAAAGCTAATTATTTTTCAGATGAAAATTTTAACACAGTTTTTGCTTTTCCCATACAGGTAAGATACATATAACAGAAATTATCTACATCAAAAATCTAGAAATACTTTTCCTGAAATTGAAATCCCGAAAAATTATATAAAATGAAAAATTTGCGCAAATTTTTCATTTTATATAATTTTTCGGGATTTCAATTTCGGGATTTCGGGATTCTGGGTTTTCGGGATTTTGGGTTTTCGGGATTTTGGGTTTTCGGGATTCTGGGTTTTCGGGATTCTGGGTTTTCGGGATTTTGGGTTTTCGGGATTCTGGGTTTTCGGGATTGTGGATTTTCGGGATTTTGGGTTTTCGGGATTTTGGATTTTCGGGATTTTGGGTTTTCGGGATTTAGGTTTTCGGGATTCTGACCCCAACCCATTTTAAAAACTTATTTCTGCTCTCTTGTGTGATCGAAAATTGAATGATGTAGCAGTGCTTGGAGTCCGAGTTAACAAACTAATATAAATTTAAATAGACTGGAATCTACGTAAAAACGATTTCTTGTATGTATATTCGCTTCGCCATCTTCCATGGAACAAACTCATCACTGACTCATCTAAAAACAGTCTCTTAAATATTTTATTGTGATGCTTTGATTAGGTTAGGCCAGGTTAATGGGCTGACAGTTGATCTTGTTACCATTACACTTATGTAGATCAATATATGTAGTTTCATTTTCATTGTGATACCCTAGTCATTGTGACCCCATGAAATGAAACCTATGATAAATTCCATGGCATTCAAGCCCTTTAAAGGTGTTGATGAGTTTCAGCAAGCAACAGGCTGAAAAGTCGGTGGGTATTTTTTAGTCATCAAAGAAATGTTTGTCGTCACATAATCACCTGGTTGAGGAGAGGAGGACGCCTTTTAAGGGAGTGATCTTTCCTTTACCCCCACTTGAGAAATCATCCCTCCACCAGGCCCCAAGGAGCATGTGGCTCCTTAAAACATCTAGTAGATGAGGCTAGTGGTTGGTGTATGTGTCCCTTCGTTTGATCGAGTGCTGAATGATTCGAAGGGGCTGTCCCTTTCCTCAAAGGATTTTCACATTTTAAGGAAGAGGTGACTCACTGACACTCGTGTTCACTGCAGAGGCGACAGTAGCTGATGTTTTGGCGAGGTGCCCATTCTCTGTTTACTGCCACTCCTACAAGAAACATGTCCGTCGATCAGTTGTTTTCATTCGACAGTAACTGGTGTATACCGTTTACTGCTACTATTTCAAGAAACACGCGTGACGTTCAGTTTTTTCGTTTGTTCTATCATTATGGTCCTGGACCCTTTTTATGTCTTTAATAGTTTTTGGAGAAGTTACCAATTTCGTGGTCGGGTGGTTGATAGAGCTTAAGAATTTTCAAGCCATTAAGTAGCGTAGTAAATTTCAACAGGTTTTTGCTTGGAATGTCAGAGAGTTCTTCTAAGTCGTTGAAGAAGTGTCAGATGGTATAGCGCAGGGCACTGACATGGTAGTGACGAGTACCCTTGTGAATCTCAACGTCACCAGATCGCCTGCATAAGTCATCCAAACTAAGTTTCATCTTTTTCTTGTGGTAATCCAGGTGGTTGTGAATGGTGGTGATGCTCATAGACCAGGAAAAATGTACTTTCACTGCGGAATAAATCCAAGTGAAGGTTTTTAATCCAAGTGAAGGTTTTTAAATGCAATAATCTTTATTTTGGTATAAGGAATACTCACCCAAAATTCCATTGACAAATCGTGTGCGCGTTAGAAGTTATTCAAGGTCAAATGTCAAAAAAATTGTTTTTTCGCTTATAACTTTTAAACAGTAAATGCCATCAAAAAGTACTTCATACAAATCTTGTAGATCATATAATTTCCTTTAAGAAATGTTACCACACTTTTTTTTCTCCGACTGATCGTTTAAGAGATATCGCCATTTAAAAAAAAGTTATTTGACGAAAATGTTTTTTCGCCTGTAACACATGAACGGTGATTGCTATCGAAAACAACTTCATACGAAGTTTTTACACTATTAAATTCTCTACAAGAAAATAAGATACAAAATATCACTATATTAAAAACTTCGTCAAAAGTTAAAAAATCTGGTTTTTTGCTTTTTACTCTCAAATGACGAAGTCGTCAAAGATAAATTAATACCTACTTTATGTGTTATTATATTGTCTACAAAAAATATTGTTCAACTTTTTTCATAGGAGTGATCAGTTAGAAGATATTAGTACTTCAAAAAGGTGAAAAGTTCAAAATATGGATTTTTTGCCTACAACTTTTAAACAACAAATTTTGTCAAAAAATTTTATACAGAATTTACAGATTATATGACTCTCTACAAGAAAACATTTTCATATTTGTTGTAAAATTAATCATTTAAATCATATTACTATTTCTAAAATTTGTCAAAAGTCAAAAACACCAGTTTTTACATCTTTTCTCTTAAATGACGAAGTTGTCGAAAAATAATTTATGCTCATTGTTAAGATAGTCATATTTCCAACAAGAAGTATCATCATAACTTTTTTGATACGAGTGCTCAGTTACGAGATATTGCTGTTTTAAAAATGTTCGAAATTCGAAAATACAAGTTTTTCGGAGTATGTATATACCTTGAAAAACTTATATTTTCGAGAAACAGTTTGTATTGCCACGTGGCTATCAATGAAGAAGGTGATAACAGCTTGTGGTATTACCAGCATTGTGACTTGTCTTGCAGTTTTTGTCACTGCCAGGACCTCAGCTTGGAAGACACTGTTGTAATCAGGAAGTCTGGAATTGTCGTTGTTGAATATATGTATATAGCTATCATCGATTCACAGGTTCACGACTGGTTCATTTGCCACTCCTCTCTGCTAGGAAAGGCGGTCATGAACGGCTTCTGGAAGTCTCAGCGGGGTGTTATGAAATCAGTACAAAACCATATTTCCCGTGTATTTCCGTAGGATCTGCGGGTGTCTCCAGCTTCCAGGTTGGCTTAGCCAAAGTGCACTATTGGCTGGCGATTCCTGTATGAATAGATCTAGGGGTTTTAAGTTGAGTATAGCTTCCAGATCCGCTGTGAGGGTGGACCTCATTGCCTCAATGATACCAATACATGCCATTTTTCGTACCTTGGTCATGATTTTTTTAGGGTAGGGAACTTAGTTCAGTGCATTCCACCAGGCTACGTTACTAACTATGGCCGTGTATTTACATCCAATTGATAATTTTTGGGCTTGGACCCCAAGTTTTGCCAAATTTCCTGTTGCAGGAATAGAAAGCAAACATGGCTTTATTCTTTCTTTCCTTAATGATGAGACTCCAGTTCAATTCTTTGTCCAAGATCACATCCAGATATTTCGCCTGATCGGAGATATTGAGCAAGGAAAGGAAATCTTAAAAGTCGGTTATTTCCTTTTGTTCGTTAAAAGGACCAGTTTGGTTTGCGGGTTAAACGCAAGACCGGAGTTTTTAGTCCATGTATTTACTATTGATAAGACATTCTCTATTTGTTCACGTTATTAGTTACTAATTTTGTTTCTGGTGTTTTGTGTTCAATTTTTAATCAAATTTCTTAACAACGAAAACTATTTTCTTTCATCAATTTTCCCTTGAAATTTTGCATCACGTTTTTGCAAATTTGTGGGAGTTTTTCGTGAATTCTAATGGTTTTAAATCACATGATCCAGTTAGGCAATTTAATTCTCCATTTCGATAAATCACTCGCCCATAGAAACTGTAATAGAAGCATTGTTTCACAAACTGAAAGAAAACGTCTCTCACGTCCATAGCATTAATTTCAAGCAAAAGAATGCAGTGAAAAGTGATGTTGGCCTTCATTCCTGAGATCGTCTCGAAATAGACACACCTGGGTTTTCATCAAAACCTTCAGCTATAGTGGTAATATTTTCACCTGATCTTGTGAATGATCATTAGTTGGAGTCTTCACCTCACTTTCTTGGCCAAAGTATTCAAATTTATCCTTTAAATTAAGTACAGCAGGGGTGATATCGACACGTTGCTGTTAATCAATCCATAATAACTTCCTAGTTTTTTCCTAATAAAAAGTAACCGCAATAATAGTTTAATGTTAAAAGTTTAAAAATGGTACAAAATTTAAAATTAAACCTTTTGTTGGAAGAACCCTTTTTTCCATATTGACTATTTTTCTATATTTTTTTTAAATGATTTTTGTCGATTTTTTCAACAAACTTTTTTTCTTAGGCATTTTATAGTTCCCCTCGCAATAGCTCAGCGGCCTAAATGGCGTCGCAAAGGCACAAAACTTCACATATACAACGATCATACGTTTGTTGCCAAACATTTAAGCGGGTAAGTACTTTATTGTTAAACAAAAAATTGCTTCACATTTTTTATTACGTAGAATTTTCATAGACAAATATTTAAACATGTTTTTTTTCAATTTAGAAGCCGCCTTGTATGTGCAATTTGTACAAAATCAATCCCACGACGGCCTGGCAAACAGGGCTATGAATGTCGTGACTGCCAAATGATCTGTCACAAACAGTGTCATGTGCGTGCACCACAAGCTTGTACGAATCCAACAGTTCTTTCTATGGAATTGTAAGTAGAATTTTTAAATTTTATAATATTGAATTAAGAAATGTTTTTTTCTTATTAATTCCTTAAATAAGAATTTGAAAGTAATACAAGTTTTTCTTATTCTTTTTTTTCCATCTAATGACACACACACTTCATTTCAATAATAAAAAATGCCTAAAATATAAAAATAAAAAATAAAAAAAAAATGCTCCCTAGGTCCACATTACCGGTACTCTCAGAAAAAGATTTAATACAATAAGTAGTAGCGCTGTGCTAATCTAATAAATTTTATTATTTTTTTAATTAATTTATGCTTCAATATAAACATACATATATCAGAACAGCTATAAGAAAAAATATATATAAATAAAATAAAATTCATTATAATTTGCCTCACTTATTCTATTTTTTTTTTTTTCAAATTTATTTGGTATTACAAAATTGTTCATTATTTCATTTATTCATCATTTAAAATGTCTATTTTTTTGTTTGTTATTGTAATCCTGTTAATATATGTAACTTTTATTTTGCCATTGCTTTTAAACTTTAATCTGTTAATCTCACTATATTTCAATTCTGCAAATAATACATTTTAATAAAAAAACAAATCTTTTACATTTTTTCTTCTTCCATGAAATCATACTTTTTTACAAAATAAAATTTAAAAAATTAAGGATGCATAGTAATTTTGTGTAGTCGTCATCTATAAATGTTCATTTCTCGTCCATACATTTACAATTTAAAAAATAAATAAAATATATAAACAATTTTGTAAATAATTGAAAATACATTAAAAAAATTGATAAAACCAAATATACGTCCTTGCTCTAAGTGCTCCAAAAATTAAATTGCTAAATTAATTAAAATAATAGTTTAAATGAAAAAAATTACTTTGTAAAGTAAAGTAATTAAAAAAAATAGAAAATAAACGTCAACTGCTTCTTCTCTACTTAACAATTTCGACCCAGATTACAAAAGAGTGTATTTTATGAAAATACAATGAAAACTACGGGTAAGCACCAAATCCAAACATGTCTTCGTCCTGTTGTGTGATGCGTTTCGTTTAATTTTGTTTGATATTTTACATATTTCTTTCCTTTTATAGGTAATCCTTAAATTTTAAACAATTGAAAACTTAGCTGATTAGAGATAAATTACGGTTTGCCAGGCTTAAAAAATTGCTTGCTTTAAAAAAAATATATAAAATGGGCACCTGCTTTTGCAAATACACAGACGCTTGGTTTTTTTTTTTTTAACTGTAGACAATTTACACCTACACATTCCTTACTCATTTTCTAACTTTCCGGCTTGGCTTAACATCTTTTATGTTTATGCCTTAGAATGCAGCAGTATTAAACAAATTAATAATTTAGTTAATAATGTTTAAATAAGAAACAGTTAAAAGAGTACAAGAAAGCAAGAAAAGAGGCTGGGTGGAACCCATACAACTCCTATAGGTGCCCTTGAAAGCTAAAACCCGATATTATTTTGTTATTAAAAATTCGCCAGTAAGAGATTTCTGAAAACTTTTTCAGGTGCTCAATATGCAATCAAAGAAGAGCCAATATTGTTTGCTTGGGAGATATTTGAGACAAAAACATTGTTTGGAATGTTGCTTTTTTGTAAGAAATAGTTTATTAAATTTTATGAAGGGTGTTTTTTTAGACGTGTGGTTTTCAATCTGGCAATACTTTTTTCGGGGTTGGTCTTTTTGACAGCTGTCACTTGACTTATGTTCTGTTAGGTTTGCCATTTTACTATGAATATACTTACTCCTGAACAACGTTTGCAAATCGTGCAAATTTATTACCAAAATAATGGTTCGGTTCGCGCATCGCGTGCTGCGTCCAATATTCGATTGACATAATCGCCCATCAAAGTCGGTGATTCGAGCAACCATGGATCGGTTTCGCAACACGTTTACTCTAGTGGATAATGCGCATCCTCAGAGACGCCGTACAATGCGCACCGAAGACGCTATTGCTGCTGTGAAGCAGAGTATCGAAGAACACCCGAATGAGTCCATATCCGCCATCGCGTTGAAAATTCGTGGTCGAAAATTGGGCCTCTCGGCTGGAATTTATTCAAGCCAAGCGGTGGCGGCTACTTGCCCGAAATCATTTTTAAAACATAATGACAAACCCTTATCTTTATAATAAAGCTAAATTCTTGGCCATAACATTAAATTATAACCGTTTTATTTCTTCTTGAAAAACACACGTCTAAAAAAACACCCTTTACAAACCTTATCAATTCACAACTACGGCATTGTGTGTAGAATAAAATCAGCCCTGAATCGAAATCATTGTTTGTTCTCGAGATAAACATGTTCCAACAATTTGTCGTTATTTATTCTAGTTTTGTTGGCTTTGATGTTACGTTAAGTTGTTAATTTATGTCCCGTTACCAGCAGTTCAGGAACAATATTGAGCTCAAAATTGCCAACATTCCAATCGATATGTGTGGAAGAGTGATGGAAAATTGGCCCAATAGAATCAGTTGCTGAAAACGTGCTCATGGTGGTCATTTGAACGCTATCGAATACCACATACCCAAATTCAACATAAAATTAATCTTAGTCCGATATTTCGATTATTCCTTGTATTATTTTAAAATCAAATTTATTCAAAAACCCAAATAAGCTAAACGGCAACTCTACTTGAGCAGAAATGTGTGGAATCCATTTAAAACTCTATATATCCATTCTCCGCAATCTTTTTGGGAAGTTTGGAATTGACTTAGCCATTTATTTCAGCGAAAAAGGAAAAATAGGCACTTTGGAGTAAAAAAAAAATATTTTTTTGGAAGAATGAGGAAACGTGTTTGTATAAAGCTGATACTTTCATACGATTAAGCACAAATAAAGACAACGTTAGCAAAATCCTATTCCCTGGATATGGCAAATGTTTTTTGAGCAAAAACACCGAAAGCGATTTGAATATTCTGAACAAAAAAATTAAGAACGTACATGTGCATGTGAAGTACATACATACATACATAAATGAGTATCTTAAACTAATCGAAAAAAGTAATCCATTCATGCTTGCCAAAAACAGCTAAAATTACACGTCCACTCGGGCGTATACTTACTTTTTACATTCATTGTACTTCTGATGTAGGCACTATGAGTCAATAACGTCTAGTAATGGTTTGATTGTTTCAAACTTCAAAAAATCTGTCCGTTCAAGGGTTTTATTATTGAATATGTTTTTTTGCATTAAACCGAAAATGCTTCTAATAGTACAGTAAATAGAGCATTTTTTTACTACTGATTAAGTGGAAATATATAGAAGCAGGCTGTAATATTGCAGGTCGTTTCGGGTTTGGTATTCAACTTAACTTGCACGAGCAGTGCCACGCCCACTTTCCTTCAATTTTGGTTTATTAAAGGCTGCACCGATATGGATGAAATTTTCATAGATTGTTGTAATAATCGAAGAAAAGCTGTAAAAACAAAATCCACCCACCGTCACGACCAGTTTTCTTATTTTCAAGACTTAAGAAAAGTGGACTTGGCAGTTGGCAGATAAAAAAAAAAAACATTTTCTCGCTGAAAAGAACAAACCCTAATAGTTTCATACAAATCGTTAGAGGTGTTTCTGAGAAATCAAAGTTTAAGAAAAATGGGTGTGTCAGTGGGCGGATTTAAAAAAAAAATAAATAAAAATGTTGTTTTCTCTTAAATAAAACGAATTCAAAAAATGTCATCGAGAGACGTTTTGAAGAAACCAAGATTTAAACCATGATTCTGCATGGGGCAGGAAGTCACCAACTCGAATTTAAGTTCAACACTTATACCGCAAACGATCTATATAATGTCGGCCTGTTAAAAAATTTCAGTCTATTTTTTTTTCATTTACAATTATATTTATTTTACTGCACTATAGCAGATTCTTCTTATTTGCAAGAATTTCAATAAGGAGGCCAGGAATTCACCTCTTATGTAAGCGTAAACTACACATTTCCAGACCACCCTTGAGGTAAAGGTACTAGCCACAAAAGACGAGGCCACCCCCCTCTCTTTAACCACTAATATTTCTCCAAAGATGTTTTGCATATTATATACTCAGTAGGCCCTAACTCTCACAAAAGCATCAACTTTAAGCTAAGTGCGGCACGTGTTAACGTTATTTCAAAAAAAAAAAAAAAAAACAGGGTAGTGTTTTAAGATGCCAATGAACAAAAAAATAGTACACAAAACTTTTTAAAATAACGACCACCCTAATGTAAATATTTGAAAAGTGAGTGTGACACCCTGTGGGTTCTACCAAAAGAGCTCCCTAGATACTTATATCGCTAGTAAGATTAAACTCTGAAAGTTTAATTCAGAAAAATAACTCTTTTCTCCTTCTTAAGAAAAAACTGAAAATTTCCTGCAAATCGTAGGAGGCTTTTCCGATAAACAAAGAAATAAGAAATAAGAAAAGTGGGCGTGCCAGTGGGCGGAGTTTATTAAAACCAATTTGTCAATTTTTTTCTCTTTCATAAGAACAAACTCTGAAAATTTTAATGGAAATCGCTGTCACCATTCCCGAGGAAATAAAATGCACGACTGGATCGCACGTACTTGCTCTTATGTTCAAGTTGCGTGGGGCATAAGAACTTTAAAAAATATTCAAGTAATTACAGAAAAAGTATAAAAAGCATTTAAATCGTTCTTTCAATTGTATAAACAGCATGATAAATAACTTAGAGCTCAAAAAAAAGTATGCCATTTGATTACTTGAAAAAATATGAATATATGCAAAAAAAAAATTTAAAATCGTTGGAGCCGTTTTCTTAAAAATTAATTTTTTATATATAAAATTTTTCAAAAAAAAATTTGGTATGCCAATTTTGAGTATATATTAATATACATTAAAAACTGAAATTTCAAAACAATTCATCAACCCGTTTTTGAAATATTGAATTTTCAAAAAAAAAATTTGAATCTTTTTTTAAAAATCCAAAATTTATTTTTTCAAAAATTTTGGTATGCAGTATTATTTATATTACAACAAAGCTTAAGTGCAAAAAATATAATTGAAATCGGATGAGCGGTTAATGAGAAAATCAAAAATCAAAAAAACCGTTATATGGCAGGTACCGTTAATAAATGTTTTTGGTAATTTTTTTTCTAATTAAAAGGAAAATCATACCTACAATAATACACTTATTTTTTTTTTATCAAAATCGTTGGAGCCGTTCTTGAGATAAATAAGCTTTTCCTTAACGGTTGTATGGCAAGTACCGTTATTTTTTGAGCTAAAAAAAAATTTCAATTTCCCCTCTGGAGAGTTACAAAAAAACCTTAAGTCCAAAATTTGAAGAAAATTGCTTCAGTGGTTTAGGCTGTGGGTTGAGGTACGGACAGACAGACAGACAGACAGAATTGTGCCACCCACTTTTTTCGTGTTCTCTATCATCGTAATGTCATGTTTGATTGTTATCTCGAAATTTTTTTTTTGCACGAATCCAATACTTGCCCTATAGTACCTATATCGCAAGTAAAAAGGAATAAGAAAAATGAGAGTGGCGTTCGGCAGATTTTACTTAAACAAATGTTTTAATTTTTTCCCCGCAGTCATTACAATAAACTATGAATATTTCATCCATAGCGGTGCAGTTGTTCCTTGATAAATTAATATAAAAATTTTACACTTAAAACTTTTTGTGCAAAATTGAATTTCCTATCGAAGTTTCAAAAATTTTACAAAAAAAATTAGGCATGAACAGAACATGTCTTGCCTTGAGGTTCTACTTTATTTTGTTCAAGTATGTCTTGAGGCATATGGAGAAGTGGTTAGTGTGACTATTCTCTTAGAAACGCAAGGGTGAATTAAGTAGCATTTTTGGTTTCAAGCCTATTTATGCCCTTGAACGTATGTTCCTATTTACTTTAAAAAAGGCTTGGGAACTTTCCATATACAAAATTTTCATATCATACCATAATTCGATATGTTACCACGTTAGTTGAATGTACATGTACAATGTACATATGTATACATATTTACATATAGCAAAAAACATCCAATCAGATTATAAAGGTTGGCAACCAAACAATAGTCTTAACTCTTAAGATAGTAAAATGTTTGCAATTTTCGTTTTGATTTTGCTTAAATATTCAATGCTGGCTGAAACATAAAAAAAAGATCCCAAATTAATAAATCTACAAAAATGCTAATTTATTTGTGTACAAGCTTTGAAGTGTGTTCAAAAAAAAAGTTATCTTTTAATAATTTTCCATCCTAATATAATATTTTCAACTTATATTTACAGATCGAAAATAAATTCAGCAACAGCAGATGGAAGCATACGAAAACTGTGAAAAAATAACAAAAAGTAATACAAACAATTTATATAGAAAAAAAAAACAACAAAAAATATTTATTTTATTTAAAAATAATAGAAGAAAAAATAGAACTAGGATACAATTTTCACATTTTTATGAAACAATAATAACGAAAAAGCCTTGCAACAAAATAAATAACGAAAATAAGTTCACAGTTTACAAGTAATATGTAAATTTTTAAAAGTAAATAAGTTTTATAAATCTCGCACATTTACAATGAATTTTATATTATTTTTTATTTTACATTTAAAAAATAACTCTTAATTATTTAAACAAGTAATTTGTGGCAACCAAGGAAAATAATAATTAATTATATACATTGTTGTTTTTTTATGTTTTGTTCTGTTAAATCTCAATACGTTAATGTTAAATGTCTTTTACACAAAACCAAAATAAAAAAAAAAATAAATAAATGTTAAAACTAATAATATATAAATATTTTATTTTATATTTTTAGTAAAAATTCAATTTTGTACTCGAACAAATATAATTTGTTATAAATATTTATGTATGTTGTAAAATATTATTTTAATATTTATGGTGTTTATTTATATTGTCAAATAAAACGGAATAACTGTTAATTTAACACAAAAATAAACTAGGTTACAGTTTTTCATACTTAAACTTAAAACAAAAATACATAGACACACACAAACTCTCTCCTTTCTAATGTGCAACCTAGAATAATAAATTTTATAAAAATCTTTAAGAACTAAAATCTTTAATATATCTCTGTTGACTAAAAAAAAAACTATTTAAAGTTAAACAATTGTTTCACAATTTGCTGAGTGAAATGATTATTCCTAAAAAGGCTTTAAAATAACTTACGAAATCTCAAGAGTTTAAAAAAAATAAAGAAATAATAAAAACAAACTGTACACAAAATCCTTTCTGAAAAAACAAAACAAAAAAAAACGAATAAAAATGTTTATGTTGGTTAAGGATGAAAATGATTGCTTTTTGTTGTTGTTATAATGCGAGGATATTTCATCAATTTGAATCATCAATCAGGTGGGTATGAACATAAATTTCCTGCAAAGTGGTTGGTATTGTAACTAGGTTGTCTTTTGCACCTTATGTGTTACCAAATCTTAGAGCGTGTAGGTTGGGCCTTGGCAAAAAAATCACATGTGAGAGAGGAAGTCTCTTTTCTCATATGTGGGTGGAAAGAGCAATTTTCTAAAAACAAAATAACTTAAAATAAAACAAATATTTGAAAACAACGGCAACATTTACAATTCATTCTGTAATTTCCTTTACAAATAAAGTTGTGTTTGTAATTGGTTTTGAGAACAAAAAAAAAGTTCCAAGTAAGGAAATAGTCCTATTTATTAATAATTCAATTTATAATAATTTAGGTAGTACCTCATGGCATAATGGTCTGTGCGTTGAACTGCCAAGCCGAAGGTCTGGGTTCAATTCCCAGCCGCTGTCACCTTAAAACAGAAATATTTTTTCGAGCCCAATTAACAATTCGCATTTCAGACATTAAAGTGTTATTTGTTTCTATAGCGCTCCTATTACCCCTCTGACCTTATTGGAGCATTACTGATTCCTTAAATATTTTCTGGTGCAAATTATATCAGCTTGATAGAAGCGATATACCAATGTTTCTCTAATCTCTCTATATTGTACAATTCAAATTTAACTTTAATAAACTGAAACTGAAACTGAAACTGAAACTGCTCTTATGAAATGACGATGGAGCTTTCTTCTATAGCAATTTTGTAAAATTATTATACAATCTCTATGTGAGTTTCTGTTACTTCGTTTCTATATTGCTTGTATTGGTATGCTTAAGTGCAGCCACAAACCATTTCTGCTATATACTAGTGAAAACACAAACCACTTCTGGTATACTAAAGAGTATAGCCACAAACCAGCAGTGTGGAGAAAATGCATATTTTTTTGTTTTTCATCGTAAATATATTCTTCCATGGCTGAGTGGTTGGTGTGGTGGACTTTCAGTGCAAGAGGATCATGGTTCCAATCTCACAGAAACCTTGTAATTTTTATAACTTAAATAATGTAAGTAAGTAAGTGTTTTTCGGGTCCATTTTTTGGAATATAGTCCATAAGGGTCCAATAGGAGCTTAAAAAGGGCGCCCTTTTAATTCTATGGACTATTATATAATACTTATATGATTGCAAAAAATGATTATGAAGCTTCTTTGGATGATTATAGGGGAAAAATTGTTAGTTGGATGCTTCTTGCGAGGAACTGCTAAATCCTCCAAAGGTATACTTGTCATGAATAAGTGGTTCTCATCTAGACGTTCGGACTCAGCATAAAATTTAAGGTCGCTTCCATTCCTACCAACAACACGCACACAGGAATGGTTGAGAGTTGTAAGTCACTAGGCCCTGGTTTTCCAAGATCTTTTGCGCCACCAATTTTTTATTTTATAGTAATTTATAAGTTTTTAACCCAGTTGATTGAACGTGATTCAATATCTGATCCGTAGTTTAGTGAATGAACTGAAGGCAGTCCCGGATCTATGGGGGGGCAAACCGGGGCCTGTGTCCCGGGCGGCAGCTTAAAGGGGTGCCAGATCCATGTGAGTGAATAAATTGAGAATTGCGAAATTAAATGATTTGAGATGCGGCAATGGAATATCAAGCGTGCCGTTCAAATCACAGTCTTGCCTAAATTATTATTTACTTTATTACACAGTGTTTTAGATATATTTTAGCTCACAAAACTTAAAATACAAACGATAGTAGATTTTAAAAAAGTGAGACAAACGATAAAAACCATTCTTACAGTTTTTCGACAGCAATTTTTCATGATGTCAAAAAAAAAACAAAATTTAAAAATATTTTAACCTACAGAATCAAATAATAATTTCACTCTTGGTTCTATAGGAGCCGAGAAAGTTCCATTAACCTTTTTCAACACCCTTTTGAAAAATGGCAAGTAACACAATATTGCCCACCAGCCAGAAACTGCCTCGCGCAAATTGTGTGTGTCAATTTCATTGAAATCGTTTAAGATACAACGAAATTATAAAATGTTGACATTTTTTGAATAATCCTGTTTTGAAATTATTTTTTCTGTTACAATTCTGTATCAGCTATGTATATCACCTACGTAAGATTTCATTGCAATCATTGGATATATTTGTTTTCAAGAAGAAGAGTTTTTAAGAAAATAAATAGAAAAATTATTTATAGTCAAAGACTACAAACAATAAGGGTATTCATGAAACAGCGTAAAGTCGTCGTAAACGTGGTAAAGTTTTAAACTTCGTAAATCTGTCAAATTTTCCATACAAATTGTGACAGAATTACGAAGTTTTAATCTTTACAACGTTTACGATGAGTTTACGCTGTTGTATGAATACCCATAATATATTTGTTTTCCGCTATAACTCTCAGCTATCACTGCTGTCAATTTCAGTGAAATCGCTCAAGGAGCAACGAAGTCCCGGGAATTTCAAATCATTTTCGGAACTTTATACTTCGACACTTTATCTTGCGTAACTTTGGCTTTTCGAAATTTTGTCCTTTCGAAAAATTACATTTTTATTCTTTGTATTCTTTATTTCAATGGTTCGTGAATGAAATCCTTGGAGATTTGATTTGAGTGAACACGAATTTTATTAGGAACCAAAAAATAAGATTCTCCATCAAATTAAACATAAAATTCCTCTTTGTATTTTTCACGAGGAAACGATTAATATGTTATTGTTCGACGAAATCTTGGCTGTGTATCGTCTTTGTTAAGGCATTGTCAATTTTCATATCTAAAATGAAAAGTTGCTGAATAGGTATGGACTGCACATCAATTAAAAAGTTTTACCCTCCCAGCGACAGAAAAAATCCAACCAAGTAGATATGTGGTTTTGTTTTCATTTTTATCAAAAACGGAGGGGGCGCCAAAATCAAGTTTTTGCCCCGGCTTGGAAAAATCGTAGATCCGGGGCTGACTGAAGGTCATCAATTTTTCAAGGCTCACGTTCATACATTCTCATATATATGTACTAATTTTTACTCTCGGATTTTGGTAAAATAAGTAATGTTCAACAAGGCTTCTGGAACGTGATTGGTACTGAACACAAGCCCAATACCATGTCATGAGTCTCATCGTGTCTACATTAGAAAATTTGAGGCACCTCAAAACACATAGAAACAACAATAACTTCCATGTTTTGTGCATTTAAACAACAACAAATGAGACTCATGAGTCGGATTTTTATGTTTTCTTCATGCCTCACGACATCCCTGACCCCCACTTCTCTTGTCCAGAAACCGCCGCCGTGAGACCGGCCTTCCCAATCTAAACAGCGTCTAGCATATTTGTCAAACATGCCTAGCAAGCATGTTTGTGAAGCATGTTGGTTAAGCATGTTTGTGATCATAAATTTCTATAATCTCAATTCACTACAGTCACTCACACAACCAAACAAGAAAGTCAAATATAATCTCAATCTTCAAACAATACAACCTCATTATAGAAAATTGAAAAAGAACAACGCACAAAAACAATATTTTTCTTGTCTCCCTTACCCTGAGGCCACACGAGCAAGTACTTGCAAGCAAGTTGGCTACATACACTGCCTGTCAAATTCGTAATTTGCATTCCACTTGCCTCCCACTTGGTTTCCACTTTTATTCCACTTGCTTGTCTCCCAACTTGCTTCTCAACTTGCTTCACTACTGGCTTCAAAACTTGCATGCCAGTTGATAAGCAAGTTGCTTGGGTTTGTTTGTGTTAGTAAACAAATGTGTATGTATTGCCACTTGCTTGCAAGTACTTGCTCGTGTGGCCCCGGGGTTAGAGAAAATTTGTTCACAGCTAATCATCTTTAATCGATGATTATTTTGACTGGTAAATTGGCGAATGTGTTTATATACCTAACCACAATTTCAGTCAATAAATCCATAGATTGAGTTGTTAATTATCGAAATCGCTAATCAACCAAAATTGCTTGATAAGCTCCATTTAACCAGAGCCTGTGAAGAGCTTATTACAGATCTAACCCAATGAGTACAAACTGGTCCTAAAGACTCTTATATATTTTGTATTTTGTTAAGTGCCTGCGAACTGCGAATTGGGAATGGTAGCGAATTTTGAAATCTACTCTTTCACATAAGTGGTCGCCGACAGACGCGAATTTTGTGGAATGCATCCTGCTGATGTTGTGGATTGCGAATAAGCGTTTAAAAGTTCGCAGAAAATCTGCTAGATTTTGCAATTTAATTTTAGGGTGTGTTTTCTTTTCAAAAATGTAGATAGGATCTTTTATTCACTTTGTTGAAAAGTTAAAACAAAGAATTTGTGGATATTTGCGGTTGAAATTACATAAACAAAGCTATTCGGAGGCCGCAGCTCATGTGAAAGGAATTTTACTCTTTTAACCTTAATTTTTGTTGCTATTTCTTTAATTATCTGCTCATTCTTATCACTTGAATTCGCCATCGTTTGTAGTTCAAACTTAAACTTCAAAGATGGCTGGGGCACCTAGAGCGAATGGACACCAATGCTCCCGCCCGGAAAGTTTTTGAATCCAACCCCGTGGGGACAACGCAGTAGAGGTGGACAGCGTAAAAGGTGGCGCACGCAAGAGGAAGAGGACCTCAAACAACTTGGCGTGCGAAACTGGAGACAGCTAGCTAGAAACCGAGCCGGCTGGAAAAAGCTTGTTGGTTGAGGCCCTGGTCCACCCCGGACTGTAGCGCCACCTTTCGTCTTCATGATAGTATACTATAGTAATACATTTCCTACAATGATATTGGCAACATTGACTTATTAAATATTGGAAGTCAAAGTTTGACAAGTTTTGTCTGTTTGCGTACTTCCCAAAACTATGAATTTCTACGAAATAAGTCTCATGTGAGTGGAATGAGATAGAATATTTCATATGTGTCAAAGAATGAAGAACTGAATTCAGTCTCGAATGAGACATTCAGCGCCATAAAAGAATAGGTTTGTTCGATTTGTTAAACTATTTGCCCTAGGTAGATTAAATACGATTAATATCTAATAAGCTATTCACACCAAACTAAACCGGTTTTTGGCGAAAACTTTTCAAAAGCTCGAAAACCATTCATACCGAATATTACAAGTTACCCATTCAATTTTCTTTACTTTTTTTGTTTTCTTCCATTTTCTGAAAATTAAAACGGTGATTATTTTTACAAATAGGATCCATATGAACAATTTGACTTACCGCAAACCTTATATAAATTTAAAATAAAATAAATAATTTTGAGATTCAGATTTTATATTTGATATGACAGTATTTCATGACGGTGTTCATACGAGCTTCACGTGAGGTGACTCATTTTGACGTCTCTCTTTTTTGTCTCATTCCTATTAATTGGAAGGAAAGAGATGACGAGGTGAGGCAGAATTTTTCAAAAAATTTAAAAACTTCAGCCTCACTTGGCCATCTCTTTTTTTCTAAGCGATGAGAGTGAGAAACATTTAAGAAACGTCAAAATGAGTCGCCTCACATGAAGCTCGTATGAACATGAACACCGTTCATTAGCTGTTTTCAATTTCTTTTGAAAGCATCCCATCAGTTTCTTTTTTGACATTTCATTAGGTACTGAATTTCTTAAAAGGTGTGTTTGTTTTGCTCATCTCTGCATTCCAACAATTTTTCGACAGGTTTTATATAAAACTTGTGTTTTACGAATACGAAACAAATTCATGGGAAAACTTGTGTTTTCGATTAGGTTTTTCTCCAAAACCTATATTTTCGCGAAAACCGCGTTTTGGGTTCGGTGTGAAAAGGCTACATTCTTCTAGATTTACGAAATAAATTTGTATGGTAAATCTTTGGGATTTGAGGTAAATAATAGAATATGAAGAAAATTTGAAAAGAAAATCTTCTGTTTAAGTGGAGTGACTGAATATTTAAAATTCAAGTTTAAAGTTCAAGTGAGCTCAACTCCATAATTGCGTTTCGCCCAGGTACGATAGTTGGGCTCATGACTATCGTACCCTTCTAAGGCTAGGACCGCACTTGCGATTTCAATTGCGCGACTGTTTAGTCGCCAGAAATAGAACACATGAATTTGAATAAGAATGAACGCACATGCGACCTAGAAATCGTGACGATTAAATGTCGAAAATTTGTTCCATTTTTCTGGCGATGCGATTGTCGAAAGTTAAAATGAAACAAGCGGACTTAGATGGTTGTGCTCACACTTGCGATTTAAAATAGCGTGACTAAAAAATCGTAGTCGCAACTAGAAAAAATTATACACGCACTTGCGATTTTCAAACGTACGATTATTTAGACGCAAGAAATGAGACACATGGTTTTAAATGTAAATGCACACATACGCGACTTGAAAATCGCAGCGATTAAAAAAATGGAACCAGATCTAATTTTTGAGCGTTTTTTCTGTCGCAAAATTAAATAGACGCATGTGCGTATATTCACATTAAAAGCTTTATGTTCTGTTTCTTGCGACCAAAGAATCGCGCGATAGATAGCCGCAAGTGAGTGCATGGCAATTATTTGTTGCGACACCGATTTTTTAATCGCACCGACTGAAAATCGCAACTGCGGTCCTAGCCTAAGACGCAATTTTATATCGATGTTTACCGACTAATATAAAAATCACAGCATGGATATACTGTGAATTTTATAATTCACAGATGAGCCCAACTATCGTACCTAGGCGAAACGCAATTATGGAGTTGAGCTCACTTGAACTTTTAACTTGAATTTGAGGTAAATCTTACTAAATATCGGTTTAGTGTTTGGCGAGAACGTAGTGTGATCCGGATAAAATCATGTAGATTGTGGATAATAAAATGAGGCTATTATCAACTTGTAGTAGTACCTCGTGGCCTGATGGTTAGTGCGTAGGACTGTCATGCCGAAGGTGTGGGTTCGATTCCCAGCCGTGCCACCTAAAAACAGAAATGGTTTATCCGAGGTACTGCCTCTTGCGAGGAACTGACAAATCCTCCAAGAGTATACTTGTCATGAAAATGTGCTTCTCATTTAGCCGTTCGGACTCGGCAAAAAACTGTAGGTCCCCTCCATTCCTGCCAACAAAAACACGCACACAGGAATGGTTGTGAGTTGTAAGTCACTAGGCTCTGGTTCTCCACGACCTGTTGCGCCACCCAATTTATTTTATTTGATTTATTAGGGGTGATCCTTAACTTCGGGTTTCTGTGATTTTTAGTCCAAACTTGTGTCAAAATATTTTTTTTATACGAACTTTGACACAACTTTGGACTGAAATGCGCAGAAATGCACAGAAAATCACAGAAATTAAAAGTAAAGGAACAGACCTATTATCAACTTACTTTTTTTTGTATCTTTGACAACGAAAATAAGTCCCCTTTCACACGAAGAAACAAGTTGCTGGAGATTTTTTTGACGTTTTCTTTTAATCTCCTTAAAAATCTCTTGTACCTTTCACACAAGGAAACAAATCTCCAGGCAATTTTTGAAATTTCCTTTGAAAGTCTATTGGTTGAACACACCTAAACCTAGATGTGAAAGGAAATGTCAAAAAATCTCCTCAAATCCTCGACCGGGGAGATTCTGTTCGCCCCTCTTTCCTCCTGCCCTTCTCACCCAGGAACTAAAAGTTGCTGGCAACTCAGTTTCCTCGTGTGAAAGGGCACTAAACGATTTTTTGATACAAAAAACTCTGCCTCAATTAGTTTTTTTTGCAAAATTGTGCATTGTAATATTCTTTAAGCGAAATGTCTAACATAAATTGATAATCCACAGAATCAGGGTCCTCTACAAAACACCGTTAATTTTTATTACAAAAAATATTCACCCCTATTAGTGAATTCGGCGAATGAGCTTTTGCAACGATTCAACTCATTTCCGAAATTTTAGCCATTAGTGAACTCGAGGTAGAAAGTTGAACGATTGTCGGTAACACTACCTGCACCACCGACATTTTGTTCAACATTTTGTTTGTTAGTGAAACCGCAAACCATTCGCTGTCCATACAAACTTTCCCATTTTATATCCGCGCCAATTTTGTCGCGAATCTGCTGTTAATTTTCTTTATTTTCCAGAAAATCATAATGAATAACATAGAAATGTAATTTTAGACTTATAATTCTGAATTTAAAAGTAAAGTTTAGTTAAAGTAAAGTATTTAACATTCTTTTTAAAGAAATAAATTGTCTACAATTTTAGGAAGATGTTTAGACAGGCTTCATGTGAGGCGACTCATTTTGACGTGAGGACTGTCTGAACACCCCTTGAAATTGCGTGTCACGTTTGAAATGTCAGTAAATGACAAAAGCGATAATATAGTTCGGAAAATGGTAGGGAAGTTCAGGAATCGATAATATAGTTCATTCGGCGAGTTCATTAATTGAGAAAAAATGCGAACGCGAATCCAGTGCGAATCTGGTCAACTCCAGAGGAGTAGAATATTGCGAATTGACTAATCGGCATGATTATACAAAAAAAAAACCTATTATTAGTTGTGTTTTTTTGCATGTCCAAATAAATATATGTGAAAAAACGACAACAAAGAAAAACAATATTTACATGTTAAATACAACAACAACTATGTCCATATAGAGTTAGCTAAGTCCAGATAATTATCTGGAGTTAACTTTTGTCCCGATAAAAACGGTAATGCCAAACTACGATTGTCGTTGTGTTATCGATAATTTATATAGAAATGTCTATATGTAATGTTGGTAAGAAAATTCAAAACAAAATGGCCGAACAATGCAAAAGGTAAGCAAATGTTGAAATGTCCAGCTATTAGTTGCGTTTTTTTTTTGTATGTCCATATGGACTTTGGCGAAAAGAATGACATCGGGATATTTCAACATTTATTTACCTTTTGCCTTGGTCTGCCATTTTGTATCTTAAGGCCACTTTACACGATTATAGAAGTCATGACTTTTCATATGAACTGTCAAAAAAATCATACCAAATCGTCTGAACGCACTCATAGATCTCATATGACTTAAGTCGAAAAGCATATGACTTTTTTGACATCAGAGCTGCAGCTAGTTCCATTTGAGAAGTCAAACGGAATTTGTTGTTTTCATGGAAAATAGTGAATTCAGAGCATTGAAAAAAAAATATTCTTACAAAAAAATAGAATTTTAAATGAAAACAACAATGGATGATTCCAAGAAAGTAATTATTCTGTACAAAAATGTATGTGCTTATGAATTTTGTTTTTATTTTGGTTTTGACAGATAACCATAGAGAAAATCAAATGTGAAGTAAAGACGTGTAAACATAAAAATACGATATCTGTATGACTTGACTTGAAATGAAAGCTCTTTTGAGAAATAATAGAAAAAATATAGTGACAGGTCAACTGACTTCTATTATCGTGTAAAGAGGTTTTTAATCTTTCCAACAAACATTTGACAATCTATACAAATTATCGATAACACAACGACATGCCTGTTTGGTAATGTGAAATTTTTAGCAAGCTTTCCACACTTTGGTTTTTTATCCTATGGTTTCTGAAAACAAAATGTGAAAATTTGCAGGAAATTTCACGTTAACAAACACACCTACTGATAGCTTGGCAATACCCCTTTTATCGGGATAGAGGTTAAATCCACCTAATTATCTGGACATAGCTAACTTTATATGGATATAGTTGCTGTTGCATTTCACATTTCAGTTACTTTGTTTTGCTATCGATTTTTTCAGACTTGCTAAAAAACACAACTTGTATTTGCCATGAAAATTGCTCCCAAAATTACGAGTTTCTACGAATTTTATTTTTTATTATGAGCTTTGATAGAGCTTTGGGTTAAATTCGTAGAAATTTGTAATTTTGGGAAACGAACAGATATATTATTTGAAGAAACACAACTATTGTATGTGCTTTTGAAACAGGGCCCAGGACACATTTAACAAACCAGCGAATAAAAACCTTCCTAGTATTTATCCACATATCTTTGATACGTCTATTTTCTTATATTTTATGAACTCGCGTTTGCCACACAAATTATTCATGTGAATGAAATTTTAAAATTCATGTCTTCGCAGTTCACTTATTGTGCTTGATGTGCTTGGCACATAAGTATAGAAAAAAAGAACTACCTTCACTGCCATCTACTGACAAGCACAGATAACACACAAATGTCAACATTTTCCATCCCACCACCGATTTCCAATTGGGACTGGAAGTTCCAAAATGGCGTTCTTCCAACAAAAAATTCACCGCAACGAAACAAAACAGTAATTGAACACCGTATACAACGCGTAACGCAAATGAAAGGGAACAAACGAAATCAACCAGAACGTCGAGAAGTGTCAAAAAAACAAGTCGTGTCGTGTTGTCGCCGCCGCGTCCGTAAAGAAGTCTCAAAAAAAAATTATTCCAAAAGGAAAAGAGAAAAAAGTTTTAGTTCGTTCGGATTAAGAATACAATAAAAACTAATTTCTAGAATCCGCTTTGTTCGCAAAACGATAATTCTCGTGGAAACATTAATTTCAAACTTCAGTGAAAATAATCATCAAATTAAAATAAAAAAAATGGCTTTGATTTTCTTTCATCCAAAATAAAAAGTGAAGGCAAAAAAAAATATCCGAAGAAAAAAATCATATTTTTCGCCAGCGCCCAATTTCTTTTCTTCTTATTTCTTCCTCTCTTCCCACTTCTATTTCCATTCCATATTTTTTGTGCAGCAGTGTTGTGTTGTGTGTGTGGAATGTATTTCTTCGATTCCATTTATTTTTTTCAATTCCGCATACAGTGTTCTCGCTCGCACTAATCTGATTCTGACGTCTCTCGACGATGGTTCGGTTCCTTCTTGTGTATTAAATTTTCTTTTCTTTTTGACAACACGTCAACGAAAATGTAAAATAATAACAAATTAATCGATTTAAGTGTAAGAAAATCATCAAATTCCGGTAAAATATCAAACAAATTACCCAAAGTGTATGAAGTAATTGAGAAAAAAGGTTTTGTTAAAGAAAGAAAACCAAACAACGATTCTTGGTTTCTGACGACCTTCACTGTGTGTGTGTGTGTGTCAAGTGTGGGAAGCGTTTTTCCCAAATTCAATTCCAGTGCGGTGGCATAAATTTCTTCCCAATTTCAATTTGGATTCAATTCAATTCAATTGCTTGAGTGTATCCGTTTTTGGGGGCGTGCAGCAGAACCAGAAGCAGAAGCAGTAAATCCATCAGATTTTAATTAATCCATAACAACAACAATGGCATCGTCACATCACAACGCTAATCTGCTTAGTTCGGATATATCGCGACGTAATCCGCAGGACGAATACGAATTAATACAGAAAATCGGATCAGGAACATACGGCGATGTTTACAAGGTAAGTAGGGATGGGGCAGGGGGTTCTGACGAAGGGAGGAAGCACTGACAAAGCAGCCTAATGAAATGATGAAATTAGTTGCACCTGCTGTGGGCTTTTGAAACAGAGCTATGAGCAGGAAAAGAGGTTCACCCTTTCCCTTTATATACATTCTTTCTCTTTGGATTGTAATTCTTTCTTCTGAATTTGGATTCCTCTTCCGTGGCACGTTTGTCTTTGTCAGTTTCAGAGTTGTTGTGGAAAGATGTTAACAGCGCAGAAGATACTCCAGAAAGGACGAAAAACGACTACCAATGGCGAATGTGTGCTGTGTTGAAGTTGAAACACAATGTTGTACCCAAAATGGTTGATATGGTAGACCAAGAGAGTGGGTGGGACCTTTGACCTAATTTCCATTTCCCCTTTGAATAGAGCTTCTTCTTGTCAGCTGCCTGCCGAAAAAAAAACGGAAAAAGGATAAAAATGTGAAAAATAAGGCGGTGGTCCTCGTCCTAGGGTACACGGTACACGAGCACTTCTGTTTTCTTTTTTTGTTTCTTTAATTTGAAATCCTTGAAAATTAAAATTAAAGGCTCGTGGGGTTGTCTTATTTATTATTTCGAATTTTTTCCCTCAAGAGCATAAATCAGTGTGTAATATGAGAATATAGGGTTTTGGGTTGCAACAACTTTGTAGGTTTTTTGGTTTTTAGAACCGTGGATTAGAATATAAAGGGGTTTTCTCCAAAGTAGGTAGGTAGGTACATATATGCCCAAAATTTCAAGTTGAAATTAAAATGATGCCACAAGGTGAAAGATAATTTTTCTGTTCTTAGTCAATGTTATGGGTAATAAATTAAGTTGGTTTGGCTGGTAGACATGTATTAGCAGAAGGGTTGGCATAAAATATGGAATTAAAGTGGTTGCCGGTAGGCAATTACATATGACCAAAAAGACATACCTACAAGTAGGTACCTACCTACGTAATTCGTATTGGTTTCATGTTTATTTAAAAAAAAATAAGGAAAATTTGGCAACATAAATAGTGTAACAGCGCGTAAATTGATTGATTATTTCATTAATTTTATGAGAAGATCCTGAGTGGCCTAAATATAATGTACCTACATAGTTTTTTTTTGTTTTTAAGTCAAAGAGCTCAGAGCTTGAGTTCGTGTTTGTTTTTTGGTTTTTTTTTTGGCGTTTTTGTTTGGTTTACTAGAGAAAATAAAAAAAGCTACACCAATCATCCTGTCATGGATGTGGATTGCACACTTTTGGTATCAATTGAGGATCAGCTACGCAGATGGAAGGACCATTTTTGTGCCCTACCAAATGAGGACTACGTTGAGCAGAGTGCTGATGCCCCACCTTAACGAGATGCGTAGATTGACAGCGAACTCCCTTCTGCATCGGAAATTCAAACATGAAAAAAATCTCCTCAAAAAGAACAAGGCAAGGCAAGATGCTGCCTTCGCCACATCCTAAAGATTCGCTGGCCACAAATTATATCAAAAGAGGAATTGTGGCGCAGGACAAGTCAAGAGCGGCTGGACGTTGACATAGTGAAGCGTAAATGGCGTTGGATTGGTCACATACTGAGGAAACCAAACGATAAAATAGCAAAGCAGTACTTTGAATAGAATCTTCAGGGTGCACGGAGGGTTGGAAGGCCAAAAACAACATGGAAATCAACTGTCGTAGCAGTAGCAGAATCACAGAAAAAAACGTGGCCACAGTTAAAAATCCTTGCTGCAGACCGTAAAGCCGTAAAGGATGGCGACGTTTTGTTGACGCCCTATGCCCCAACCCGGCGTAGTGACTTAAAGTGGATGAATTTTCTCCAAAAGTAATAGTTATGCTTATTGCAGCATAAGATTTTCCTTTTATTTGTGTACAGAAATTTACAATGTCACAAATGAAACCCATTGTGTTTTCAAAGAATTCAGACAAAAACTTTTCCTTTGTGTCCCTATCATATCAGTTTTATCAGTTATAGCTTAGTTTTTTTTTTTTTTTAGTTTGTAATTTGGATTGTTCATAGTCTAACTAGGTGTACCTCCCGATAACTTTCAATCAACTATATTTTTGAAAAATTTCTAATCTAATCTTTCGAAACCTCTTAAAACATTGTTTTGATTTTACTCGATTGTTAGAAGTGTAGCACGCATGTAGGTATACAACTTTAATTTAAAATATCACGTTACAAAACTGTAAAAGCATTGAGTGAGAATATAGGTAGATAACCACACACAAAGATCTAACAACTATATTTGGTTCTTAGATACCTATACTTCAGTATGCATGTAGATTACATGTAGAAGATTCCAATATAAAGATATTTGTGATAAAGAATTCTGAAGATTTTAGGTTTCAAAAAGTTCGATTTTTATTAATTAGTTTCCCTGAAAATAATGGTTACAGTGGGTGCGTTATCTGATGAAAAAATTAATGGTGTGATGTATTCTTCGGAATTGTTCGTCAGAAGCGCGTGGTTTCAGTGAATGCTTTCGGGTGCACACAAATCCTTTTTTTTTTTGCAAATACAGTGGAGGTCCAGTATAAAGAGTGATATAATGTCCAAGGTCCATTCGTTGTTCGTTATATTGAGCCATGTCGCATCTCGGCATCCCTGCCAAACTCGCTGTGCAGAATGACGATGGAGAAATCTCGCTGCTCCGTCAAGGTTGGTAAGAACACCACCGAACCCTTTGATGTCGAGAAAGGTCTGAGGCAAGGTGACGCGTTATCATGCAATCTGTTCAACATCGTTCTTGAAGCAATAGTACGCAACTCGCAAATCAACAACAGAGGTACGATTTTTCAAAAGTCCGTTCATCTATTTGCTTATGCAGATGATATTGACATCATTGGGAGAACGAAGCGAGCTGCTACCGGCGCGTTTGCTAGTATTGAATCGGAGGCGGCAAAAATGAGTTTGGCTGTTAATGAGGACAAGGCGTAGTATATGCTATCATCGAGAAAGGAATCTCAACATCGTCGACTCGGGCAAAACGTCACGATGGATAGGTACAACTTCGAAGTCGTCAAATACTTCCTCAATTCCTTGACAAAAATAAAAATTTTAACATGTTCATGCTTTTAATAAGCAAAGATGAGAGGATAAATAGTAAAAAAAAAAAAAATTTCATATTATAAGGATACAAGGATACAAATCAAGAGTCGGTTTATACAAATTTCTTTTCTTAATTCATGTCCGTAATAGAAAAATTAATTATTATTAAAAATTTTTAGTTTAATATTGAAATTCGTTATTTGTTCGTTATATATAAAATACCTAATGGGCTTCCAAAAAGTGTTCGTAATATCGATCATTCGTTTTATCGGCATTTGTTATACTGGACCACCACTGTTCTACCTACGGTCAACACAATTGTCATTGTCCACCATCAATTATCCACAAAATCCACAAAATCAAATCAATTTTAATAATGAATCTGTTCTGGCCAACTCGTGGGAATTTACGAACAAAACTCATGCATTGTAACCACTCTCAGAAGAACCTATGGTTTTATTAATTAAACTGTTCGCCAGAATACGCATCCACAGTGACTATAGCAGTAAAATATTACTTCGCAGTTTTGTCACAATGCAACAATCGATATGATAAAAATTCTTAAAAAAATGGAGGGTATTTTCTTGGTTTCGCTATTGAGTAGGTAGATATGTAAATTTCTTTGAAATCGCAGATTTAACCTTCAAGCTCATTTTCGCGATTTCACTGTTTTTCCAGGACCACCTCGAACGTGTTAAACGGTGCTTTAAGTGTTATTGTAACACAATTATAGTCCTACATACAATATTTTACTCACACGAAAGTGCTACAGCTGATAAGTATGTACTACATATAATGACTGGCTGGGGTTTTCGTGCCAAGTTCAAAACAATTGAACAATTCATTTTCATGATGAATATTTTGCTTTAGGCACGACGTACATAGCAGGTAGAACGTTAAAGCTTCCTCAAGCAATTCGATACCTATACATATGTATGTACCTACTATGTTACGTAATTTTATGTGAAAATATGAATTTAATGTTATTTAATCCATACCTACTACAAATGCAAATCTGGTTACACATCATTTGCTGGACGATGGAATGTCCAAAATAAAAAGGACAAAAATATTTCTTTTAATAATTTCTTGTCTTCGAATTTAAGACTCGATTCGAATCTGCGTTTTTAATTTATCTTCAGCTTATGAGGAATGATAGATTTAGTGCGTCAGAGCCGTTAAACAATTAAGTTTTAACCGAGGTACTGGAAAGGTCTACATTGATGCTAACAAGGGTCCAGCAAAGGTAAATACCGAAATTCGCTAGGCCCTATAAAAACAAACTATAGTTGGACCTTGTGTTTACCAGTTCAATACGCTAATTACTAAGCTAATTCGCAAAACAGTTATGGAATGTTAAAAATAAATTAATGTCTACTTGAATTTTTCATACCATTGCATGGGGCTTATAAAGTTTTTGGTTTTAATGTACACGGGGTATGATAGAAGATAGAAGATGAAGCAAATGCCTAACGAGTCTTTGCAAGTTTTCGTTATCTAACTACCTACCTATATTATTTATGTCCGTCAAGTTAGCATTACCACTTCAAAAATTTTAAAATCTAATAATTGGATTATTTGTCGTAAATCTGTCGTAAATTTGTCGTGAAAGAAAAAAAATTGTCGCGCTTGTTTTTTAAAAATAAACCCCTGGTAATGCTAACTTGACAGTCAAGTTAGCACTACCACCCCTCGAAATAGGGTAAAATGAACTCAAAAAAGAAAAAGGAATATGTGAGAATTTCTCGTAAATTTGTCGTAAATATATCGTAAAAGAAAAAATTGTCGCCCTTATTTTTTAAAAAATAACCCCTGGTAATGCTAACTTGACAGTCAAGTTAGCTGCAAAATAGGGTAAAATGAACTCAAACAAGAAAAAGGAATATGTGAGAATTTGTCGTAAATATATCGTAAAAGAAAAAAAATTGTCGCACTTATTTTTTAAAAACTACCTAACCCAAAATCGATTTTTTCCTTTTTATTTCAATAATTCCAGCACTACCATATGCAAACTTTTTATTCTTTGTGGTTTTTGGTATGGAATTTGTTTAAACAATTGTCGTAATATGTCTTTAAATAAGTTGTGTCAAAAAAAATAATTTGTCCCGCATTTTTTTCTATAAAAATTTCCTTGAATAGGAGTTTTTGTCATATTGAAGGAATTTTTTATAGAAAAAATGGCGTGACAAATTTTTTTTTGACACAACTTATTTAAAGACATATTACGACAATTGTTTAAACAAATTCCATACCAAAAAACATAAGGAATAAAAAGTTTTGGTCATGCTGGAATTATTGAAAAAAAGGGACAAATATCGATTTTGGGGCTTTTTATCATATTCAAGGAAATTTTTATAAAAAAAAAGGCGCGACAAATTATGTTTTGACACAACTTATTTAATGACATATTACGACAATTGTTTAAACAAATTCCATACCAATAAACTCAAAGAATAAAATTTTTTCATATGGTAATGCTGGATTTATTGAAAAAATGCAATTTTAGGGGTATTTGTCAAATTCAAGGAAATTTTTATAGAAAGAAAGGCGCGACAAATTATTTTTTGACACAACTTATTTAATGACATATTACGACAATTGTTTAAACAAATTCCCTCCAAAAACCACAAAGAATAAAAAGTTTTCATATGGTAGTGCTGGATTTATTGAAACAAATGCTATTTTAGGGGTTTTTGTCATATTCAAGGAAATTTTTATAGAAAAAATGGTGCGACAAATTATTTTTTGACACAACTTATTTAAAGACATATTACGACAATTGTTTAAACAAATTCCATACCAAAAAACACAAAGAATAAAAAGTTTTCAATAATTAGATTTTAAAAATTTTGAAGTGGTAATGCTAACTTGACGGACATTATTTTGAAGTTGAAAAAAAGAAAAAACTTGACAATTTCGTGTCTATTACGAAAGTTTACGACAAATTTACGACACTGATTAATACATTCCTTTTCCTTTTTACTTGCGATTATAGGTACTATAAGGCAAGTTTTGGATTCGTGCAAAAAAAAAATTTGAGATAACAATCAAACATGATATTACGATGATAGAGAACACCAAAAAAGTGGGTGGCACAATTCTGTCTGTCTGTTCGTCTACAGCCTAAACGGCTCGATCGATTTTCTTCAAACTTGGTACATAGTGGTTTTTGGTGACTCTGCCGACACGTTTTTTTCATTTTTTTTTAGAACCAAAAATTACGTACCTGCCATACATTTTTTTTGGCAAATTTACATAATCGTATTTTTCTCAAAAACGGCTCGACAACTTTTCTTAAAAAAAATTCAATAAATTTATTTTAGTAAAGGCTTTCTTTGGGTGGAAAACCATTTTTCAAAAATGGTTATTAATGGTACCTCCTAAGGAACCATTTTTTTAATTTTTGATTTTCTTCAAAATAGTATGACCGATTTCAATTATTTTTTTATACAGAAGCTTCCAAAAATGTTAATAGTTTTGTATACCAAAATTTTTGAAAAAATATTTTTTGGATTTTTAAAAAATATTTTTTGGATTTTTAAAAAATATTTCAAATTTTTTTTTGGAAAATCAAATATTTCGAAAACGGCATCATAGATTTTTTTGAAACTCGATATTTAAGACTTATTTAGTACTCTCTAAAATATTTTCAGAAAAAATTTTACATTTATGAAAAAGAAAAAATAATGGTACCTTCCATACAAAAGTGAAAAAACCGCAAAGGAAAATATTTTTTTGCTTGAAAACGACTCCTACGATTTTGATTAAACTTTTTTCATATACTAAAATTAGTACGATCTACCATCAAAAATTATAAAATTTTACACATAGCAACTATTAGTAGTACCTGTCATAGAACGTATTTTTTTATTTTGAGTTTTCTCGTTATCAGCTTAACAGATTTAAATGATTTGTTTTATATACAATTTTCAGATAAGATTAAATAATATTGCATATCAAAATTTTCAAAAAAAGAGTTTTTAGATTTTTAAAAAAAGTTTTAAACTTTTTTTTTGAAAATTCGATATCTCAAAAACGGGTTGACAATTTTTTTTTCAAATTTTGTTTTTATATACACATAAATATATAATTTAAATCTGCATACCAAAATTTGTCCTTAAAAATGTTTTAAGAATTTTATATAAAAAATTAATTTAAAAAAAAAACCGCTCCAACGATTTAAAAATTTTTTTTTTCCCATACAATCATATTCCATCATGAATTAAGATGGCATACTTTTTTTTCACCTCAAACTGTCAAAAGAGTTGTTTTAGCTAATTTAAATGTCACATTTTTCTCATAATTTCCATGTTTGTTATACAATTTTCTTAAACTCGCAGTGTCTTGAACATAAGAGCAAGTACGTGCGACCCAGTCGTGCATTTTATTTTAGTTCTTTTTATCTTATTTTGGCTGTGGGAATGCCTTCATATCTGTCAAGTGTGTATCACCAGTGGGATTAAACAAAAAAAATTTACTACAAATTTATGACGGGTTTTTAACGCTATTTTCAGGGGTAAAATTACCATCCAGTGAGTCCAGTGAGTATTGCCAGAGGTTATTAAAAAAGAAGAAACGAATGGCAGTTCGTTTCTACAACGAAAACTTACGACAAATTTAGGAACAAATATATACATTCCTTTTTCTTTTTTGAATTCTTCTTACTCTATTTTGAGTGGTGGTCCGCTAAGTTTGTACATATACCTACATTTGTTGACAACTTCTACCCATATTTTGAGGTTGGAACAAGACAAAAAACATAACGATTTTGTGTCTATTACAACAGTTTAAGACAAACTACAGTGATTAACAATTTCCTTGTACTCTTTTGAGTTCTTTTTACCTTATTTTGGGAGTGGTACATATGTTATACTTTCATATCTGTCAAGTGTGTACATGTTACCAGTGATACAAAAAAAAAAAAAAAACGACAAAATTACGACAGTCATTCAAACACTTTTTTTCTTCGGTTTTTTAGTTTTTTTAATCCTATTTTTAGGGGTGGAAATGGAAATACTATCCTGTCTGTCAGTGAGTATTACCAGGGGTTAGGTATTAAAAAAAGCAAACACGACGATTTTGTTTCTATAATGACAATTTACGACAAATTTACGAACAAAGATTTTACACATTCCTTTTTCTTTTTTAAATTTTCCCAACTCTATATTGAGGGGTGGTCCGCTAACATAGGTAGTACATATTACCTAACATACCAATGGCTAACAAACACGATTTTTTTCTCACGATAATTTACGACTGTGATTTAGAAATTCATCTTGTCTGTCTAGTTAGTATTACCAGAATTAAATAAAAAAAATGTAATCGACATTTTTTTTTCTTTTCCCGCCTGGAAAAATGGCAGGCTTTTGTCAAATTTAATCAAGGCCCTGGAAAGGCTACGGTAGGGGAAATCTAAACAAGGCAAACTTGTCAAATACTCGCGAGGCCCTCGCTTATAAAAACTTGTTGGATAAGTCTTTCCGGCTGGAAAAATAATCTAGTTTTTGGCGAGAGGCTAGAAAGTTTTACATAGATACTAGCAAGGGTAACTCTAGAAATTCTCTAGGGCCTCGCCAGTAAAGTAACCTTTTGCCTCGAGAGACAGCAAACAAAAAAATAATAAGTTGACAAATTTGCCTTGTCTGGATTCCCTCTACCAAAGCCTTTCCAGGGCTTCGATTTAACTTGACAAAAACTTGCCATTTTTCCAGGTGGGTTGTTATCCCATCACAAATACCCCATGTATGACAAAAACAACAACAGAAATTTGTCTAAACCATTAAACTTATAGTCGATTATAAAGGTTCATTCTACATATTTTGCTAAATATTCAATGCGCTCAAAGAAAAAATCTCAATTATCTAATCTTCCTAAATCTCATGAGGTTTAAATGCAAACAAAAATACTTCAAATCATCTACCCTTTAGATTTATCTCCTTTTAGGAATAATTTTCTTTTCAAAAAAAGAAACGAATCAGGTCAATCGAAGGTTTCAATCTGAAAACAAAAATCTTTCTTCGTTCGGCCCATAAAGTTGAACATGAATACTCACAAGAAAGGAGTATGTAACCATATATCTACAAAAATCCTATATAACTCAAAACCTCTATTAAAAAAAAAAAAAAAAATAAACGAGGGCATGTTCTTTAGCCGGCATAAAACACAAGAAACCACCAACATTACAAGAACGAAAAAAAAATCCATGAAAAAAGGCTTTTATTTTCCAATTGAAATTTCTTTTTCCACATATTCATCATCAATTTGCAAAAAAACAAAAAAGAAAATTAAAAAAAAATAAACAGAAAAATTACCTACCCAACCCGATCTCCTTAGAAATCAATTTCATCGATTTATGTTTCCCTGCTCCTTCTTGGTTGTAGTCATTGTTGTCGCTGTATATTATTAGAGTCTGGCCCACCTTTTGTGGTTGCATTTGTCTCCTACATTTTTCTCTCTGTAAATCAGGTTTATGGAGGCTGGTCTGCAATACTGCAACGACCAAGATTGCCAACTTACGTTGTTTTTAAAAAAGTAGGTAGGAATTTGAAAAATCATAAGATCAAAATTTTAAAACGCAGCTTAGATACGTTGGCTAAAATTTTAAGATAAAAACCTGAAATTAGTACGTACGCCCTTCGAACCAGTAGCACACACAAGTGTAAGTATGAATATCTTCAACGTATGGCCATTGCTATGTTGCATTTGTTGCATTTACCTTATGTTTAAGCTGAACCTGAAATTTCGTATGAAGCTACAGTAGGTAGTAAGTACATTTACGACAAATTTACGACGCTGATTGTCGCCTTCCTTTTTGTTTTTGAGTTATTTAACACTATTTTGAGGTTGTAATGCTATCTTGTCTGCATAACAAGAGGTGAAAAATAAACAAGACAATTTTGTTTCTTTTACTACAATTTACGACAGTGTTTTACGCATTTCTTTTTCTTTTTTTAAAATTATTTTTGCCCTATTTTGAGTGGTGGCGATGATAGGTATCTTCCCTGTCAAATTATTACATCAAAAATTTTTTGAAACAAACACGACAGTTTTTTTTTACGACAAATTTACGACGTTGATTCACACATTCCTATTTCCATTTTGAGTTCTTGCTACCCTTTTTTTGAGGGTGATAGTGGTTCATCGCATGTGGAGTTAGCGTTACCAATAGTAGGTATTATAAAACAAATCCAGATTTTTTAAATTTTACAACTAATTTAAAACACTGATTCCAATTTCACACATTGCTCTTTGAGTTCTACAATCACTCTAGGAATTTTTCAGCTCTTAAACCTAACGCTCTGTATTTTTAATGAATCCGCCTACCAGGTATATACCACGCCTCCTTTCTTCTATTCGAGCAAAATGGCCAAATTTTTTTCTCTGTATTTTCTCAAGCAATTTTATTCAAACTTTAAACTTGGACTTTTGAGGTCATTTTCTAGAGATGAACTCATTTTTAAACTTTACCTTCCTGAAGGAATGTCAGTTTAAAAAAAGCTTATCTCACCCGCTATTTACTTTAAGAATGTTGGTTCAAAAGGTGGCAGCCCTGACTGTTGCACGGTTGTAGGAAGTTTTTTCTGTGCCTCCAAGTTCTACCTCTGCAAATGGGTTCTTGAATTAAATTTTTTTTTCTTTGCATTTTTCCTATTTTCAAAAAGTCTATTACAGTGAAGTTTCTCGTTTGGAAGCAGCAGACCGCACAACCACGACAAAAGTAAGACCAAACTAGATGATGGAGTTAGGTACTTTATTTTTTCCAACAATCCAACATGGATTTTCTTTTCTTCCTCACTAACCATCCCTTCGTTTTGAATATGATTTATTTCATCATCAACGTCATCAGTATGTTCAGACGAAGAAAGATGGTTATGCGAAATGACAATTTTATTTTTATTCACTTACTACGTGCTCAAGCCTACTTCAAGTGCATTAAGGCGGAGCAGCTAGAGAATTAATTAATTCAGAATTTAGTAGTTAAATGAGTTTAGGATGACGAAGACGACCAAAATGACGGCAGCAGACGGATTTGTTTCTTTCTCGAGGGTTGGATTTTGATTGGAAACAAATTATTTTATGTGCAAAGAACGTTTGCTGATGACAGAGTTATTAAAATTCAATTTAAAAAGAAGAAAGTTACTTTCTTTTGAACCATTGTTGCCTTGAATACGCGACTGTTTTAGATTCTGTCAACCAGCGAATGAGACGAATCCTAAGTTTTAAAATTCAGTTTATTGTTTCACCAGGTTAGTTGCCAAATTCCTTAATAAAAGTAATTTATTAAGTAATTAATGTTCATGCATACTTTCAGCTGACTTTTAATTCAATAATGACTAAAACAGCATTTTGGTACTTCGTTTTGATAACACGTAATCGGTAGCGGGTGCCTCAACTTAACTGAAGATGGTATTTCAATCCCTATGGATCGCTGTTGAAAGCAACAGAGGAAAAGGAGGATTTTTCCCATGAAAGTACTTCTCCTTGTATCCACTGCAAGATGAAGAATTTCGCAGATGAAATGAACGGTGCGTCTACAGTTCCAGTTAGACTGAACTACTTAGTGAACACCTTATATGGGCTACTAAGACATATTCATAGCCCAGGTAAGCCTGGCACCCCATCCTTAAAGTTCTACTAAAACGACCTCCAGTTTCAGGAAGAGTTGTACCATTTGGATGAATTCTCAACAACAAGCCTCGAATATGCACGGATTTACTGTTGATGAACCAAGCAAACGAAAAAAAGATAATGAACCTCGGATCTGTATGCAGGATATTAGGTCGATCAATAGGCTACTTGTAGCTGAGCAAATAATTAGAAGCTCTAGATATCATTGCTTAGAAGTATGTACGCCATCCACAAAAATGATGGGCCGGTCAAAAGAAAGCTAAAAAACTGCGATACTACGGAGACTGTTATCCAGAACAACAGCAGTCTTTTTGGATGTGTAATTGCCATTGGACATAGACTTTGATGAGAAGTCTAAAGTTAAACTATATGCAAACAAGTGCCTCACGACAGTTTCCATTCTGCAACATAAGCCTCATATCCGCCCATGTCCCCACAGAGAAGAAACAAATTTGAACCAATGACATGATCTACGAGCTTTTGAACAAGACATGCGCCTTGCATTGCAAAGTACTCTAGATATGACATTAAACTCGTCTGGGCCGATATTAAGGCAAATCTAGCAAGGAAAATAGTCTTCATGGTCCAAACTCCGATAACTCAGCTTGAGCAACTTTAGGTTGAAGAATTGTGGTAGCTAGAGTGTAGTTCTCACATCCCGAAATTCACAAGGGGACATGGGGTTCACCTGATCATTCAACCTTCACCCATATTGTTCGAATGTTTCAAGGGGGCCAGCATTGACTCTTACCACGACCATGTTGTAGCCTAAATACTGCTGCGAATATCCCCGCCAGAGTCAAAATAAGACAATTCTATGAAGAAATTCGCCGATGTATGGGTAAATGTAAGAGCTCGCAAGATCCTATTCCGATGGAGTCTCTTATAACCTGAGAAACAGTGGAAATATCGCCAAGAATCTATCAGCAAAGCTGTACTGGGCCTTACACGACCACCACAATGAAACCTTTCGTTTGACGATGAATGCTGGCAAGCACATTCAGCTAACAAAAGGCATACGAAGCGTCGGTGCCGCTGTATAGAAGCATCAGAGTTGCTCGCGAGCTCTACAAGAAAGAAACAAAATAGCACCAGAAGCCCAAGTGATCGAGGAAATAGAGGGATTTCTTATCAGGGATGAAGTTTTGAAGTTTAACAAAACTGAAGCCTGCAGGAACGATGGAGGAAAATCGTGGAATTGTAGTAGATGCTGAGGATATGTAAAAATCATGTCTGCAAACTATAAAACGGCGATGATGAATTAATTCCGCTGCTATGATGATGACAACGTAGACCAACAATTCCTTCTACCCGATCTCGATGGGATTGGCATGTCTAAACCAATAAAGCTGATGGAGCTGATGGCCTTATATGACATGGTTGGAGGAAAGTATGTCCTAATGGAACGTCAGTATTGTTTGCCAGCTCCCCAAGAAATGAAACCCTCTGGACTGCACCTACATCTACAGGAGTGGTACGCAAATCCCACAAACCAAAATCTCGAATAAAGAAATTTTATGGTTCTCAGGTACATAAGAAAGTTATTTCCTTTAAAATAAAAAAAAATAAAACGTATCTGCTATCAGGTGACGATATTAATGAAAAGTCACTGACTCATCGAACTCTACAGGCAGATAACTCATAACCAGAATCTGATTATGGCCTTTTTTTGTACACCTGATATAAATTTTTTGTCTCTCCTCACCTGATGTCTTAGGGATGCCTACAGAACTGACAAATCACGATCACGGAAAAAGCTAGTCCACCTGGTCAAAGTTATAAGTTACAACACGAGACAAAACAATTAATATCCCGTGGGACATTCATAAGATCGTAATTTGATTTGAGCCTTCTGTCCCAAAACCGGTACAAGTCGAAGTTTACCTATAGAGTTTAGTTATTTAACCGGTTTCATTTCATATTTGTATGCGGTATAAACTGCTACACTAAAGAACAAAGAAAACTATACAAGAAGAATAACACTAATTATTATCATCTATGTCCCCACTTAATTAAAGCTTTTTCGATAGAGTTTCACAAAACATATAAACAGCAATGTCATTAAACAACAAAACAAAAAAAGTAGCAAAGAATACTCGAATTAACTTTGTGATACGAAGAATACAAAATTAAAGAACAAAAGACACTGGTATATGAAATTATAATGGAAATAATTTTTACTATGCATCGCGTCAAAGAACAAACACCACAACATTTCTGATGGCAATGAAGCTGACAGAGCCGACGACAACGACGACGACGACGCCGACGTAGACACACGATGGAAACGAAAGCAGAAGATCCAGATCCGCAAAGCCACCATCAGCCAAACAATGGTGCTTATGTTAATGGCAATGATACCGATGTTTATGACGACGACGAGGATGATGATGATGACGATGATGATAAAAATCAACTGAGTTAATTTCACAAGCAATTTACTCATTTGTGCCTTTGGCATCTAGGTACCCCTTCTCCTATCATTCGCTTACATACCTATATTGTCAGAAACAGTATAAGGACAGAAGGATATAGTATACAAGGCTACTCATATGAAGGTTTACTCACTGTTCTTTTCACTTGGTTGGAAATTAAAACGAAAAATAAAAAGAAATTTAAACAAAAGATCAAAAGGATAATAAAAACTTTTGTTTATAATTTCTTAGCAACGTTTCAATTTGTTTGTAAACATTTTTCTATGTTCGTCATTCAAAGAGATAGTCTTGATGAACATATTATGATTACCCGAGCATGTAACATTTATGTTAAAAGATGTAAATTATTTTACAATCATAGTTTGATTCTTAAAGAGGGCTTGTAAATTAAAAACAAAGACATAAATGTATTCAAAAATGTTGCTGCCTATTTAAAAAAAAAAAACAAACTGAAGATTAAAAATAACTTTGAATCTCTTCAATCAACTGAACACATTCTTGGAGAGCTTCATTTTGTCAAAGATCAACAACAACAACAACAACAACCGATATAGGGCAAATAGCATTCAATGGACAATGTGTTCAAGTTTCTCCTTTTATGTTTTCATTTATTTCAATTGCAAAAAATAAAAAAATATTATCCAATATAATTGTAACCACCACGTGAAACAAATGTGTTTTTTGTTTGTTTGTGTTGTCGTAGCCTTGTTTCGTTCTATAACCTAACCTAACACATTACAGCTAGTGCAATTTTTCACCCCCGATTGAGTTTTTACAATTGATGTTGTTGTTGTTTTTGTATTCTTTTTTATCTACAAACATTTTGTAGAGCTTCATTTCATCGAATTTAATAAGAATCGACCGACAAATAACAACAAAAATTATTAAGTAGGTTTCTGACTGGATCATTCTAGTGTGGAAGAAAGTATTGAATTTCGTTATTAAATATGAGGAACTATTATTTATTCAGTGGAACTGATTAATTATGTTGTTTGCATTCTTGCAATTAGGATGACTTGCATAATTTGTAATAAAATATGGTTTAGCTCAGATATGTAGGAGTATGTGAAGAGCTATAACAAAATTTAAAGTAGAGCATAATGTACAGAACTTTTTGTAATGTTTACATTATTTAAACACGTGTTGAAATTGACTGTGGAAAATTTTTGTTTTAAAAGTTTACATAGTTCTCGATTGACTGGACTGGAAATATTGAGGGCGGATTATGTCATCAAATATTGTGGCTGTGCAGCAAGGCATAAAATAGTGATTTTGGATTCGACAAAGATTAAAAGTTTATTTAAATTTGTATGGATTTGTTTCAGGGTGAAACCATTTGATATTAATTAAGGGTCTTTCAATAAGGCCACTCGATTTTTAAATGTTAAATAGTAAATAAGGTGTGTGTAAGAAGATGTGGATGATTCTCTGCCAACTGTGATTCTTTGTGTCCAGTGCTTTTTTGTAATTAAATGTAATTTTTTTTTTAATGAATTTCAGCTTTTAATTGAGTGAATGACTCTTAACTACAATCTACGGTGGCGCTATAGTCCGGGGTAGATCAGGCCCTCAACCAACAAGCTTCCTCCAGCCGGCTCGGTTTCTAGCTAGCTGTGTCCAGTTTCGCACGCTAAGTTGAGGTCTTCTTCGTACAGGCGCCACGCTGCATACAGACGGGACCAAAAATACCCGGAGAATTTTCCTCTCAAAAAAGCCTAACGCCTTCTCATCCACCGTTAACAGTGTCCATGCCTTTGCATCATACATTAGGACCGGGATGATAAGCGTCTTATACAGGGACAGTTTAGTTGCTCGAGAAAGGGTTTGGCTCCTCTTTTGCATTCTTAGCCCAAATAAACAGCGCTTGGCAAGAGTAGTTCTTCGTTTGATCTCAGCACTGGTATCGTTGGCTGAGCTTATAGCGGATAATAGGTAGACAAATTCTCGGCCACCTTAAAACTATAGCTGTCTATAGTGACGTTCTGTCCGAGACGTCGATGTTGGGTGTCCTTTCTTGTTGACAGCATATATTTCGTTTAGCTTTCATTCAGCGTTTACCCAATCTTCTTGGCTTCCTTCTCAATACTCACGAAAGCACCACTGACATCTGGCTTAGTTCGTCCGATCATGTCAATGTCGTCAGCGTTAGCGAGTAATTGGACGAACTTTTGAAAGATTGTGCCTCTAGTGTTGACGTGTGAGTTTTGAACTATTATTTCAAGAACGATGTTGAAGAAGGCGCATGACAGCGCATCGCCTTGCCTAAAGCTTTTTTTGACATCAAAAGTGTGTGGCGAGGTCTTTGCCGACGTTGATGGAGCAGCATGCATTATGAAAAGGTGGTGGGTATCGATTTGAAACTCCTGGGTTTTTTCCAAGATCTGCCGTAGTGCGAATATTTGATCAATGGTGGACTTGCTTGGCCTAAAGCCACACTGATATGGACCTATCAGGTTGTTGACGAATGGCTCCAGGCGTTCACATAGTATGGCAGAGAAGATCTTGTAGGCGATATTAAGAAGACTGATGCCTCTGTAGTTGGTGGAGACCAGAGGATCGCCTTTCTTGAGGATCAGACAGACAATGCTGAGATTCCTTTCATCGGACATGCTTTCCTCCGACCATATTTGACAGATGAGCTGGTGCATACTCCTAACCAACTCATCGCCAGCCGCTTTGAATAGCTCAGCCTCAGCCATCGGCTCCAGCAGCTTTATTAAACTTAAGTTTAGATATAGCTGTCTTTACTTCGTTGATATCGGATGGGAAAATTAGACAACTTAATGGCAAAACAATGAAAAATTTCCCACAAGGATGAATTTTTGTGGAGGTTTTTTTTTGACGTCTTAAGTATTTCCTTAAAAATACTTTAAATTTGGGCTGGTGGACATTTTTTTTATGTGTTTTTTTAATTTCTCCACAACTATCAGTTTTTTTTTGAAGAAAATCTGAAGGTACAAATACTGTAGCAGAAGAAAACTTCATTGTGTATTAAATTTAGTCAGCAAATTTAATACGATTTCACAAATCCATGGGCAACATTTTTTGTACGTTTTGTGTTTGGCAACACCTCTTCATTATTAGACCAAGTTTTTGGGGTGCCTGCGGTGGTTAGGTTAGGTAGAGGGGCTGCTAGTTGATCTTGCTACCGTCACACTTAGATCTATGAAGATTGGATGTGATACCCTAGGAAGTTGTACCCCACTTAATGTAAAAACGTATGACTTGAAATAAGCGACGATACCGTTCTCGCCAGCTCATTATTTCTTTCGTTTCCATGTACATCACTGTGACCAGGTATCCAGCAGAGTATCGCTTCCAGTGTTTCTTAAAACGAGATTAATATAAATATAATAGTAATGGATAAATAGGACGGAATGTTTAGTTATTGGAGAGCATTCTTGAGGGCAGTTTTTGAGGAACTTAAAGCGAAATCGGTTGAGTTGTTGGCTTTTCTCAGCATTCTTGTGAGAGGTTCATTTTAGCCGTATTCAGTATCGGTCTAACTATTGCCGTGTTCATTCACCTGATAATTTTTGGTTTGGGTCCCCAGGATTTTCCAAAAATCCTGTTGCAGGAATAGAATCCGACCATAGCTTTGCTCCATCTTTAGTGTTGAGACTGCAGTTCAATTTCTTATCAAGGATCACACCAAGGTATCTGACCTGACCCGGGATTTTAAGTTGTGTCACTTCGATTGATGACACTGTCGCAAGTAGTGCTAGGTCATCTGCATGGGATACTACTTTGACTCTAGGTACTATATTTTAATTTTACATGAATTTTCGTTCATAACTTGTATCCGAAGAAGCGGAGAGAGCACCCCTCTATAGGGTGTTCCTCTCGATGTGAAATATAGAAAAAAAAATCCCTTTTTTTTCAGATTGCTAGTTTCATCCACTATAACCGCTGGAGTTAATTTAATTCCCTATTTTTTTTTGCATACAACGTGATTCAGTTCAAAAATTGCCAGTTTTTGTCAAGTTTAATCAAGGCCCTGGAAAGGCTTTTTGCTAGGGGAAATCTAGAAAAGAAAAACTTGTCAAATTCTCGTGAGGCCCTCGCTAGTAAAAACTTGTGGGATAAGGCTTTAGAAAGGCTTTTGTAGGGAAAATCTAGACAAGGAAAACTTGTCAAATACTCGTGAGGCCTTCGCTAGTAAAAACTTGTCGGATAAGTCTTGTTATCTCATCACAAATACCCCATTGTAAACCCATCATACGTACAATAGTAAGAAAAATCTAAGTATGTAGGTATATAGTTTTTCATTTTCAATACTGTATTGCGAAATAGCTCAATAGTAAGTGCATTGGACTGGCAATCAGAAGATCACAGAATCGAAGCCCATTGAAGACAACTTTTTTTTTGTTTGTCTCGGGGCAAAAGGTTGCTTAACTAGTGAGGCCCTAGAGAAAATCGAGAGTTACCCTTGCTAGAGCCTTGTTAGAGTCAGTGTAAAACTTTCTAGGGCCCCGTTAAAAACTAGATTGTTTTTCCAAGTGGGATCTGCCAAAAATTTCAGAGCATGTAGGTTGGAAGTAGTCAAAAAAAATCACACGGGAAGGGGGTAATATTAAGAATGGACTTCTAGCTTTCCTAAAAGCTAGACAACAATACTGCCGTGTTAAGAGAAAAAAACGTAACTGACTTTTTGGCTATTTTGAGTTAGGGCCAGTTTTGACATCTTTGATATGTTTGCTATTTTATTCTTTACAAATAAAAGCCCTTACTTACTTTTGAAATGGCTTAAAACGCTTAAGAAAAATGACGTTCGTTCAAAGAACCATGCTTTTTTTTAATTGACGTTTTAGCACTCAATTTAAGAAAAAAAAGTGACTACCATACAAGCATTTGTACATCTGATAAATAATCAAAGCAAAAAAAATTATTTACTTGTAAAAACGTCAGAAAAACACTCAACAGCAAAACAAAAAAGAATGAGATAAAAACAGAAAAACGTGCTTATCTCCAAATGTCAAAAATACCCTTACGTTTTTTCTTCTTAACCGGCAGAATACTGTAAGTGTTTTTGGCTGATTTTAAGTGAATCATCTAGTATGCAAAAAGAAAATAAGCAATTTAATTTACCCCACAGCGACTGTAGGGGATGAAAATAAAATCTGAAAAAAATTAGGAAATTTTTTTTTTCTTTATTTGGAACTGATTTGGGCTCATCCAAATATAAAAATAAAAAAAACTTTACACCTAACAGCCACCCTATTGTACATATTACCTACATTTGTACATGATGTATGTAGGTATATGTATTCATCGCAAGTAAAAAATGCCTTAAAATTGATACCTATACATACATAAACATAATGGTCAACTTTCATATCTACCTACTCATATTCTACGAAGAGGTTTACATATACAGTGGACTCTCGCTAACTTGAACATACGATAACTTGAACGATCCAATAACTTGAACATGCAATTTTTCCCGTGTAGGTATTCTATAACTTGAACAGACAATTTAAAAGGCTCGGTAACTTGAATTTTTTAATTACAAACTCTATAAGTTGAACAGTTAAGATGCTTGCAATCTCTGTAACTTGAACAGAAATTTAAAAAAAATTATTTGATTGATTTTAATTTCCTTTTTGTAGCTCACTACGTTCATAAACGGTAAAATAAATTAATATTTTGAAACTCAAGCTAAGGGCAGGAAGAAATATTGAGCACATTAAGAAAGGGAAAATTTTTTTAATTCTTTTTATGTTGAACTTATTTATTTATTTAATACTAGCCTAATCTATTTAACCCGTTCAGAACCTATATAAAAAAAATTTTGCTACGCTAAAATTTAATAATAATAATAATAATATTTATATAATAATAAAATAATATAAAATATATATTATATATAATATAATATAATAATATATATAATAATATATATAATATATATATAATATAATATATATAATAATATATATAATATATATATAATATATATATAATATATATAATGCAATATTTATATATAAATATATAATAATATATATATAAAAATATACAATATATAAAAATATATAATATATAATAATATATTATATAATAATAATATAATAATATATAATATAAATAATGTATAATATATATAATATAATAATATACAATATATATATAATATATAAATAATATATAATATATATTATAAATTATAAATTATATATAAATATATAATATAATAATGTATAATATATAATATATAAATATATAATATATAATATAATAATATATAATAAATAATAAATAAATAAAGTAGTCATCTTTTCACTATAAATCTTGTTGCACCTCTAATTTTAATTTCATTCTTGTCTCAATCATTTTGATTTTAGTTAAAATGTAATCCTTGTTTTTATATCTTTCATTTGATACCTCATTTGTGAAGATCCATAAAGAATTACCAAAGTTATAGCCAATTTACGGAAAGCTTATAAATGATTTATGAAATTCCCAATTTTAACGACCAATAGGCTGTAAATTTGCAAAATTTCACGTTGATGAATGTTTAAAAATTAATATAAAATCATGTGGTTAGAGTAGAAATGTGATTGATATACCAAATTAACCGGTTATTTGTCAAAAAAATTATAAAATTAAAAAATTAAAAATCGTGTGAAAAATGAGAACATAATTGCATAAAGAGTAAAAAACTTACTTTTTATCCTTTCGAAGCCTTGCAGCTACTCAAATTTTATGTTGATAAAATTATAAAACGCTATAAAATTTTGTGACAAATGTATCTTTCTATAGACACCTTATTTTTGAAAATCAAAGCAGTATTTCTCGAGTTATAAACAATTTAATGCAGCTGAATTGAAATTTTTTGATTTTATTTGGCTTCTACCTTGGAAAATTATAGCAGTTGAATTTTATAACAATTAATTAATACATTGAAAATTAATTGTGAAGCTTATGAACATCGTACAAAATTGTTTTATTTATGAAATTGTTCGTTAGGATCTGTAGAATTGAATTTTGAAAATTTCAATCACAACAAAAACATAAATGTTAAAAAAGGGGCCAAGTTCTTATGTGTACAAGAAACCTGTGCGTAAAAAGTCAGCCAAAAAAAGTAATGAGATCTAAAATATATGCCAAGTTTTGAGTTCATGAAGTTTAATATCAAATATCTTAAGAAGAGTAATATCGAAACAATTCCAAATCACGACAGAAATTTGGTAATTAATGATTACTGATTAAAATTTGGTGGGTTCACTGGTCAAGTTTTCATACATTTTAAATTTGTGATTAAGTAAGTATTTAAGAGAAAACTTGCCAAGTAAATCCACCAAATTTTAATCAGTAATCATTAACTACCAAATTTCTGTCATGATTTGGAATTGTTTCGATATTACTCTTCTTAAGATATTTGATATTAAACTTCATGAACTCAAAACTTGGCATATATTTTAGATCTCATTACTTTTTTTGGCTGACTTTTTACGCACAGGTTTCTTGTACACATAAGAACTTGGCCCCTTTTTTAACATTTATGTATTTGTTGTGATTTCACTCCTTTTTGCAAAGATTTATTTTGCCAGGTGAAAGTAATAGCAATTCTGATAAAGTGGGTGTATGGCACCCCCCCCCCCCTGAATGGACAATTCCAAATTTTCGATTTTTTTCCTTTCTAAATACTTCAAGTCCTACCGACCTACCAATTTTCATCGTTCTACAACAATCGAGTGCTCCATATAATTTATAAGAATTTTTAAGAATGTAGGTGGATGCCACGCCCCCTGAATGCAAAATTCCAATTTTTCAATTTTTTCTTTCTTAGTACTTTAGCCCTACCGACCTACCAATTTTCATCGTTTTACAACAATCGGAAGTGCTTCATATAGTTTATAAGAATTTTTAAGAACGTGGGTCGATGCCACGCCCCCTGAACTGAAACTTCCAATTTTTCGATTGTGTTTTCTTCTAAATACTTCAAGGCATACCAACCTACCAATTTTCATCGTTCTACAACAATCGGAAGTGCTTCATATAATTTATAAGAATTTTTGAGAATGTGGGTGGATGCCACGCCCCCTGAACTGAAAATTCCAATTTTTCGATTTCTTTATTCTAAGTACTTCAAGGCGTACCGACCTACCAATTTTCATCGTTCTACAACAATCGGAAGTACTCCATATGATTTATAAGAATTTTTAAGAATGTGGGTGGATGCCACGCCCCCTGTATGGAAAATTCCAATTTTTAATTTTTTTTCTTTCTTAGTACCTCAAACCCTACCAACTTACCAATTATCATTGTTCTACAACAATCGAAAGTGCTCCATATAATTTATAAGAGTTTTTAAAAAAGTGGGTGGATGCCACGCCCCCTGAATAGAAAATTGCAGATTTTCGATTTTTTCCTTTGTATGTACCACAAGGCCTACCGTTTTGCGAAATTTCAAGTTTCTACGATGTCGGGAAGTGCTCCATAATTTTGATGATCTGTCAGTGAGTCAGTCAGTCAGTGAGTCAGTGAGTCAGTGAGTCAGTGAGTCAGTCAGTCAGTGAGTCAGTGAGTCAGTGAGTCAGTCAGTTACGGTTTTTGCGATTTTTGAAGTCCTATATCTTGGGAACTCCTAATGCTAAAGAGTTGAAATTTGGTGAGCCACCACTCCGAATTTGAAGTTTCTGACTTTATTGGTACTGAAGTTAGAGGGGGTTGAAAATCGCCTGAGTTTGTTCCTGTAAAAAGGGTGTAGTGCCGCGAACTTGGCTGGGCACTACCGTGCCCTTTGATACATTTAGTTGGCGTGGTGAAAAGATATGAGTTGTATAATTTGCCAAATAAAGTAGTTTTTTAGTGTAAGACTATTTTAAAAACACTTTTCTTATAATTTATTTTCAATTGAGCTTAATAATTTATTTCAGATATCTTGATAAATATACTAAACCATAGTTAAAATATATTTTAGTTCTTAAATATTCAAGTTTTTTATCAATTTTTCAGGTAAATGTGCTTGAAAAGTATTTATTTTGATCTTTTCTTAATGCCTCTTTGCCCCTCTAAAAGTTGTTTCGATTTATAATAATATTTTGTTTAGCTAAAACAAATTTATATTATTATAATCTTTTATTTGACACCTTATTTAAAAATAATAAAATAAATTTAGAAATTTTATTAGCCATTTACTGAACTTTTTCAGTTATTGTTGTATGCAAAAATTAAAAGTAATTTTTTTTTGAACAACTTTTTCTTACCTTTTTCGTGGCCTACAATTATGTATGATACATGAAAATAAAGGTATTTTTAATTGTGAATTCAAAAATACAGTGCGGTTCATATTTATAACCCACCTTAAAAATCGTAAATTTTTTGGTCGTCTGTAAATGATCAAAAATAAAAATGATAGGGAATAATAGTAATGGTCATGGCAGTTAATTACAACAACAAGTTAATTTCAAAAACGTAACAATTGTATTTTTATTTCTTAGTAATACAAAAATTACAAAATTCAAGTGTTTCAAATTTATAACCCATTGCTTCAACAGTTAATAAAAGTAAATGAAAAACCGAAACTAATAATTAATTTGGGAACCTATGGCAAGAATCAAGTCAAAAACTCTTTTTTCGGCGATTTTATGAGTTATCCAAAAGTTCTGGCTTGATTTTAAGCCATTCCTCACGAAGAGAGAGTTTAAGCTCTGATATCGTCTCATACGTCCTTCCTTCCGCGTATATTCTCCTGACAAGAACTCTTCAAAGATTTCCAATATGGTTGACATCGGGAGAGCATGCGGGTCAAAGCATTAAATCAATAGAATTTATTCCCAACCAATAAATTGTTTCGCTACTGATATGGATTCTGGAATTGTCCTGCTGAAAAATCCAATTTCTCTCCTGATGATCTCTCAAAAAAGCTACCAAACTGCGTCGGAAAACTTAAACATGATCTCTGCTGTTCATTTTTGATGAAGTGAATTGCATTTCTCCAGAAAAAATGGAATTTAGATGGTCCTGATGGTGTGCACTCTTATTGGCGTGACTTTCGGAAGGAACCGTGATATTTTTATAGGCGAAATTTTTGTGGCGGTTCGGTGATGATGTGGGGCGCTTTCTCAACGAAGGGGTGCGTGGAAATGCAATAAATTTCTTCGAAAATGAACAGCAGAGATTATGTTCAAGTTTTCTGACTCAGTTTGGTACCGTTTTTGGTAGATCACCATGAGAGAACTTGGATTTTTCGGCAAGACAATGCCAGAATCCATATCAGTAGAGAAACAATTTATTGGTTGGGAATAAATTCTATTGATTTAATGAACTGGCCCGCATGCTCTCCCGATGTTAACCCTATTGAGAATCTTGGGAGAGTTTTTGTCAGAAGAATATACGCAGAAAGAAGGACGTATGAGACGATATCAGAGCTTAAACACGCTCTTCTTTATGAATGGCTTAAAATCAAGCCAGAACTTTTGTATAAATTGATAAAATCCATGAAAAAAAGAGTTTTTGACTTGATTCTGGCCAAAAGTTCCCAAATCAATTATTAGTTTCGATTCTTCATTTACTGTTATTAATTATTGAAACAATGGGTTATAAATTTGAAACACTTGAATTTTGTTATTTTTGCATTACTAAGAAATAAAAATACACCTGTTACGTTTTTGAATTTAACTTGTTGTTGTAATTAACTGCCATGACCATTACTATTATTCCCTATCATTTTTATTTTTGATCATTTATAGACGACCAAAAAATTAACGATTTTTAAGGTGGGTTATAAATATGAACCGCACTGTAGTTGAATTATCCAAATCCGTTGGAAATTAAAAAAGTTATTAATGTTTAAGTAATTCAAGAACATAGTAAAAAAAAACATGTTTAAAATTTATGCAATTAACATATTAATTAATTGTGGCTTTCGTGTTGGATATACAACTTTATGATTACCTACATTTATTTAGGCTATATATCTAATAAAAATACTTGATTAAAAGTTTTTCCATATCTTCAATATTTATATGGTTTTTTTAATTATTAAAGCCATTGAGTAGGTACAAAAAAACAGCAATTCAAATTGTATTTACATTTTTTTCAGTGTTCTCATGTAAAAGTTGGTAATTTTTTTACATGTATCTATAGGTTGTCTTAATGACAGTATTTTAAGATCTTTATTTATTATGATCCATGCAGTATTTCTTGAGTTATGAATTTATTAATGAAGCCATCTCGATCAAATTTTTGATTAAAATTCAATTTATTAGCAATAAATTCATTAAAAAATTCGTAGCACCTCTATTATAGGTTTTATGATAAAACATGGTATAACATAATTTTAGAAGAGGGATAAACCAACAAATGTGCATTTTTAGTTTTTCAAAATAATAAAATTTTTCATCAACATTTGAATTTAGAATAAAATAAATGGAACTAAAGAGGGCTTTATTCACCCCTTTAGTATGAAAAATTTTGCCCCTCCTCAATGATTTTTGTACACAATGTAGCCTGTTGTTTCAGCTTTCTATAAAGACCTTAACCTTGAAGATCCGTTCAGTAGAACGGGAGCTATGAATTTTTAAAGAAATTTATATCAAATTTTAATTAAAATATTCGATGTAGATAACGGGATCATTCACGCTGGTGGATGGTCGTGGCCAATGACCCAAGCAGGTAATTTTAATGAAATTTTGCGAATTTTTAATTGATTTCAATAATTAATTGTGAGGCTTGTATAAGTCGTAGGATAATGAATGAGATATCAAAATAATGGAAATTTAATTGACTATTGGATTGAAGAAAAATCAAAGTTCTACATGCATGTGTTGAGAAGTTATAAGCATATCTTTATAGCAACCTTTAAATTACCGCTATCTCCGTTCAATTGCACCTGGAGATGTAATTTTTTTTAATTAACATTTATGTTAAATATACCTATCATTTAAGACATTAATCAACTTCCTAACTTAAACCATACAAAAGTTATTAACAAAAAACTCTCAAAAACATTGTTCAAAAATGTTTTTAATTTTGCCCTTATTCCAATATCTTCTTCAAATGACGTCCAAATAATTTGAAATTCACACCTAATATTTGAATCAAATATTCCTATCCAATCCTAGAATTTCAAATTTTTCGAACCATTTTTGAAAAAGCTAAAAATAAAAAACCGTCAAAAAAACGCCAAAAAAAATTAAATACGATGTTACTTGAAAATTCCTTAAACATGGATAATTTTTTTTTTTATTAACTTTTGAAAAATGTAAATTTCAATACTCTCCTACACTCCCCTGATTTATAATGAATTATTTTTGAAACATCCATTTTTCCATTTTTCACTTTCAAACAACGATAAGTTGAAAAAACGGTAATTTTGAAAATTTTTTAATTCACATTGCCATTCTTAAAATTCAAAATACTAAAAATTTTATAAGCTAGAATTTTTTTAAACCTCTCCGTTTAGAAAATAGAAATCCGATTTTACCCTACATTTACCCTAATTTACTCTATTAAAAATATGATTTAAGAAAAATCCTTTCTTAGTGGAACCCTACATAAATGTACCTTTTCAAAAATTTTTTTTTTATATATCTATATATAATAGTATAAGCTGTACAATGATTTGAAAAAAAGATGAATGAGTCAGTCAGTGAGTGAGTCAATCAACATTTACATTTATATAATATATTATATAATATAATAATATAATAATTACCTTTTATGAAGCAAAACAAAAGCTAATATTAAAGGAAAAAGTGTCATGTTTGGGCAAAAAACGCAAGAAACAATCATTTGTTGGATTAATCCAGTAACTTGAACAATCCATTAACTTAACCAGACGTGGTTTCGTATGTGTTCAAGTTAACGAGAGTCCACTGTATGAACAAATATGAAGAATGGCTATTTTTTTTTTGCTAACAAAGAATACAATAGCGCTATTAAGTCCCATTGAAATCAATCAATTGAAATTGATACAATTCATTTCAATTCGCAAAATTCAAAATTCGCAATAACGACAGAAACAAAATTTACCATCGTAAATTTAATCGGATTTAATGTCATTCAAATTGCATTTAAGGGATGATTGTTGAAGGTGTCGTTGAATAGGACACTAATTCTCTACACAAAAAAAAAAAAATCTATATTTCGTTATAAATATTGATACAATATTTTTCCTCTCTTATTTTTATTTTATCGAAAACCGATTCGATTTAAGCAAATTGATAAATAAACAAAGTTATGGACAAATTAATTTAAAAAAATAACTTTTCCTCCATCCTATAGACAACATGTTGCAATTAAAATAAAACCCCTTGGCTGTGTACTGAATAAATTAAGCTTTTATGTTTGTTAAAAAAAAGCAAATTAAATTATTATTATCAACATATTCTTGTACATCATAGTTTTTTTTTTGTTGGGGCAAATATATATCAGTTTTGTGTTTAGGTACATATTTATTGCCTTCATGAAACTTAAGGTTCAAGAACGTTTAATTTTCATACAAGAATGATTTTCTTTCTTTATGACTTGTACATAGGTATGTTTTCCTTCTTTTCTATTTGATTTTCTTTCTTTCTTTGTTTTTTTTTTTAACTCACGTATTTAAATTGAAATTTTCATTCTTAAAATCTCAAAACTACATTTACCATACACAAACTTACACAATGGTTTGTTTAAGCTCATTTCTACAAATGCTCAGTAGTGGGATGGAGATATGTATGTATGTATACAAAAATTAAAAGAGAAAAAACCCATGAAAAATAAATCTGTTTGTCTTTTTTTTTCTTGGCTCGAATTAATCCTTTTCCGAGGAGGAAATCGAAAAATGTTTTCTCATTTTTCATTTAGCTTTATACATCTTTCTTTTAAGAACGAAAACATGGAGTTTTCTTTGTTCCAACCGCATTTCATTTGCAAAGGTACATTAGCATTACCTATCCTATACTATGCTTTATGGTAGCCAAGCTAACTACTATTTGCCATGCACATTATCAACAGTGCAGATCAATTGATTAGACTACCAATTATATGTTTTTTTTCATAATCATTTTTTTTAAATATTTAAGGACTCGTTCACGAACAATTCTGAAACCTCAAGGTGAGTTTGTTAAATTTTAAAAAATATTCAAACATTTTAATCGAAAACCTCTTAAATTCGGCTGAGATCTTGAATGAAAAGGAAAGAACTTGAGCCACTCCAAATATTTTTTGAGTTCTGAAGGAAGATTTTGGAGATCGTGGAGACTCTTCTAGATACCCAAACATTAACCTTTTTTGCATCCAAATTTCAATTTTTTTTTATTTTATAAATGGATCTAACCAAGTGAACCTTACTGTTGATGGAAGTGAAATTAAAACTAGAATAAAACGATAAAGCTGAAATAATAAAACACATGAAATATATGAATGAATGGAAGAGTGCGAACAAGACATTAGTAGCAGCAGCAGCAGCAGCAGCATCTACTTCTATAAACATACATACATAGATACCTACATACATATGTACATATTTCTTGTTCAAGAGTGTTTGTTCAAATCATTCATTTAGGGGGGCGGGAGATGAAAAATATTCTCTTCTCAAAGTGTTTTTAGATATACAAAACATAGATATACTCGTAACATTGGCTAAATTATACGGACGGCAAATTTCAAGGCCGTTTTCGTTGATGATGATGATGATGCTCAAAGAGCAATAATTCTGAAAGGAGAGGTTGAAAATCTGTTCGGTGTCGACTGGCGAGAAAAAAATTAAATGTTTATTGTTATTGTTGCACTTTTATCGTAAAACTAATAAATTTTGACAGTTGGACAGGTGTAATTTATATGACAAAAGCCAAGTAGTTTCGAAGGTAGGTATGTAGTTATAAACAGTTAGCTACGGAACAAATATGCCTTTGTTAATCCAGTAGGTATTGATTTATGAATGTATTCTGATGCAATTAAATAATAATAAGCTAAATAATAAAGACGTCAATGATATGAAAAGTTGTTGGTAAATATTTGTTTTAGATCTGAGAGTATGCGGATGTGTATACTGAAGAGGATTTTTTTTCTATTTTTTAAATTAGGTATTTTATCCTAGATTCTCAGGGTTCTTGTGGATTAATAGACCTCCTCCTTGCAAGTCCACACAGATATTTCCGCAATTGAAAATTTTAATTGTGATTGAACTTACACCTATAGATTAAAAAAAATCACAAATTTAAAAGCCGAAATTGCATTAGAGGTTAGTGCGTTGCATTATCACGTTGGAGTTTAGGGTTCGAATCCGAGTGTAGCCTACACTATTTTGAATGATTTGTTTGTTCAGAGTACCTACAATTCCTCTTGCGAGGAAGTGACAAATTCTCCAAAAATGTTTCTTGTCATCATAAATTGCCTCTAATTTCAGCTGTTCGGATTTGGCAAATATTGTAGGTACTGTCCATTTATGCCTACTAAAAACACGCAAATAGTTAAGTGTAAGGCAGCAACACCTCGTCTCTAAGAGCTTTGCTGAGATGTTACCTGCAACTCCCAAAGATTTTTTTTTCAAAATTCATAAAAGCCTATTTGGCTCACGCCCAGTACGAAAAAAGCCCAAAAATGTTTAAAAATCAAGAAAAACTTAAATCAATAATTTCAGAAAAATATTTGGTAGATCAGGTTGTTGACGAACGGCTTCAGACGTTCACATTATACGACAGAAAAGATCTTGTAGGCAATTTAAAAAAAAGATTGATGCATGTGTAGATTGTGGGTTTGGTAAGAAGTTTCGCAAATTTACTGCTCGCATTCGAAATCTTGCATTATGAAAATTCGCAATAACAAAATCTCATCTTCATAATCTCGCAATTACAAAATCTTGCAGCCAAAAAACTCGCAAATTAAAATTTCGCAAAATTTAATTGAATAGTAACAAATACATTTTTTCATCAAAATCTCGTGCGAAATTTGATTTTGCAAGATATTCATTACAAAAATATAAATTTGTTGCAATGTAATACAATTTTGCGAGGCTTTAATTTGCGAGATTTTAGGTTGCCAGCTTTTAGGTTGCAGGATTTTGTAATTGCGAGATTATTTAAAGCAGGATTTTGATATTGCAAAATTATGGAAAACGAGATTTTTTAATTGTGAGATTTCGAATGCGAACTTAAAATTTGCGAGATGTCGTACCCACTCCACTCTCTAAAGAGGCATCAGTCTCCTTACAATCGCAAAATAAATTGAGTGCTTTGGTACCTAATTTAAGACAATAAGCCTGTTTTGTTGAGCTCCTTAATGTGAACATTAAGAAATGCTTTACATTAATAGTTCCATTTTTTGGTCGCAGGATTTTTATTTTTCAGTGCGAAACTGAGAGTGATATGTAAGTCTGATATTTGAATTTGCGAAATTTTTATTTGCAAGATTTTGATATGCGAGATTTAGAATTGCGAGATTTCGGTTGATACTTGTGAAAATTTTGGTATTTTCGAGATATGAAAAGGAAGATTATAAATATGAGAGGTTTAATTTTTCTATTTTTTTTTTAATGCGAGATTTCGTTATTCGAGATTTTGTTTCACATTAAGAGTGCGAAACTGAGAGCGATATGTTACTGTGTGATTTAATTTGCGAAATATTAATTTGCAAGATTTTGATATGCGAGATTTTAGATTGCGAGATTTTGGGATGGTAGGTATGTGTTAAAATGTTTGTATTTGCGAGATTATGAAAAGGAAGATTATTAACTTGCGACATTTCGTGGTTTTCGGGGTTTAAAAAAAAAATGAGAGATTTCGTTATTCGGGATCTTGGTTTGCGGGATTTCGTAACGCTTCCTCCGGAGGTTTGGGTGCGAAAAAAATCTTGAATTACGAAATCTCGCAATTGCAAAATCTCGTTTTACGTGATCTCGCAATAACAAAATCCCGCCTTTAACAATCGCGCAGTTAAAAAATCCCACAAAGCAAAACCTCGCGCGAAATTTGAATTTGCGAGATTTTTATTGAAAAATTTATTGGTTGCAATGCATTTAAATTTTGCAAGATTTCCTAAATTCTGCAAAATAAATCGAGTAGGTTCCATATTGTTATAAATATTTACTTTTGTTTACATTTCAATTGTTGTTAAGAAAACAAAAAAACCAATAAAATAAAAAAAAGGCATTCGTTTTCGAGTTACTATTTTTGGTTCGCAGGAATTTTATTTTCCTTTGCGCAACTCATAACCGATTTGTTACTGTGAGATTTGAGTTTGCGAAATTTTTATTTGCGGGATTTTGGTAGCGAGATTTCGGTCGATATTTGCATTTTTTTGGTGCGTGTGTTGCTTAAAGCGAGATTTTGTACTTGCGAGAGATTATGAAAAGCATGATTATTCTATTTGCAAGTTTTGTTTTTCGAAATTTTTAAAAGAATGCGAGACTTCGCTTTTCGAGATTTTGGGGGTATGAAATCTCTCGCAAATTAAAAGCTCACATTCGAGATCTCGAGTTACGAAATCTCCCAAAATCTAGGCGATTTCAAAATCTAGGAATTACAAAATCTCGCAGTAAAAAAATCAGCTTTTTACAATCTCGAAATTATAAAATCTAAGAACAAATTAAAATCTCGCAAATTTTTACTGCATGACAAATATTTTTTTTATCAAAATGTCGAATGTCCAACAAAGCAGTGATGCCGGCTTGTATCCTTCAACATTTTTTCAGTGCCAAACTGAAAGCAATTGTGAGCAATTTTGCCAATTTTGATATGCGAAATTTCTGTTGATATTTGCGAGATTTTTAGGTGCGATATTAAATGCGAGATTGCTAAAAGCGAGATTTTGTAATATAGAGATTATGAAAAGTAGGATTTTTAATTTGTTAGATTTGCGAGATTTGAGGATTTTTAATTTGCGAGATTTGCATTTTGGTAGAGCTCTACTGGTAGTATAACGTGGTATAAGGCAGACATTACCGCAATCCAGGAGCTGTGTTTGATAAAATCAGGTTTGATGTAAGAAAAGATTGCGACTTTTTTACAGCTGTGATAAAAATTGTACAATGTACATGTTAGGATCCGGATTCATCGTGGGAAATCGGCCTACTGTGCCATGGTCCCAGTATCGCTATACCATAAAAGAGGCAGCCGAAACCATAATAGACTACCTACACAGAAACCCCCGCAAAGAACCCGTGGTATGATGATGAATGCGAACAGCCGAAAAAAGTGACAGAAGATGCACGTGCGAATATGCTGCAGCGAAGAACAAGAGCAGCGGGGGAGAAACATATTATTAAATTAAAAGACCATGCTTAGAAAGAAAAGGGCGCACGCTGCTTCCTAGCTAAACGAGATTGAAGAGTCTTGCGATCGATACATCACTTGGAAGTTTTAAAAAAAATCCAATCAACTGGCTGTTATATAGCGAGAAATAAGACAAGAAGCTAACCCAACTCCAGTCAGTGAAGACCCAGTACCACCACCCAATAAAGAAGTGGTAGATTTAGCTATAAAGAAGGTCAAGAATAACAATGGCGCTGATGGTTTACCAGTGGAGCTATTCAAAGCACTGAGGGGATATGTTGAAAGGGTGCATGCATCAGCTCATCAATCAAGTTTGGGTGGAAGGAAGCATGCCCTATATCAGTCTATCAGCTCCATACTTCCGATCAACAAAAAAAGCGATCCTATGTCGTGCAAGCTGCAAGAACTATCGGGGCATATCCCCGATAAACTTCGGCTTCAAGTTCCTAACGAATGAACTGTGTGAGTGTCTTTAGCTGTTCTATAACACTATAATCAGAAAGTACCAATGTGGCTTTCGGCCAGGCAGATCAACCATAGAGCAAATATTCACTCTCGAGCAAATCCTTTAAGAAACCAACGAATTTCAAGTCGAGACTCACCATCTATTCATCGACTTAAAAGCCATATAATTATGATAGCATTTATCATCAGGAGCCCTATATGGCGTTGGCTGAACTTGCGATCCCGGGAAAACTGATCCAGTTGTGTCTTGTAACATTGGAAAATACGCGGTGTAATGTACAACTAGGAAAAAGATCTTTCGAACTATTCCAAACATGCACAGGGTTTCGGTATAGAAATGTGCTATCGTGTGATTTCTTCAATCTCGTTCTGGAGTTAACACTGAAGGCAGTATTTTCAAGCGATCTGTCATATTTCTAGAAGAAGCGTGCTTTATAAAACTCTTATACTGCCAGTCCTGCTTAATGGCCCCTAGTGTTAAGCGTAATCAAAAAGGGAGAGCTGATACTGGACTCCTTAGAAAGAAAAATTCTTGGACGGATATTTGGCCCTGTGTGCCAGGAGGGTGAATGAAGAAGAAGATACAACTCTATGAGCTGTATTAAGACTTGGATGTGGATTAAAAGCCGGATAACAAAAATAAAACATCTCTATGAATAAAAAGTCGTCCTTTAATCGATTGAAAAAAAAGTAATTTTTTGGAAAAAGAAATTTTTCTAATCTTTCAGCATTTTTCTATAGAAGTAACTATTAGGGAGACATACAAGAAAAACAGTTTCGGTAGGTAGCTTATGACTCCCCTAAAATAACACCAAAAGGAAGCTTTATACCAAAATTCAGCACTTTCCTAATTTTTTCAGAGTCATTACCTAATCAAGATTTTTTCTTGAAAACCTCCCTAATGGCAGTTTTTACAGAAAAAAACATGAAAAGTTGTAGCTTTTTTTTTTAAGTAAGGAAATTATATTCCCAACATAAAAGAACCGAAGACATTATCTCGTAAGATCGACCATTTTGGGGATAAATTGATTTATCATAAAAATGGTATACAGAAAGGCGTCATTCCATTTAATTTGTTCAAAAAAATGACAGAGGTTAGTGCGCAAAAGTACATAAAAAGCTTTTACCACTGACACATATTTGTTTTAGTCCAATATATGGATTTAATAATAATGCACTAAAACCCCAACTACCCCCAAACAAATACCTAAGTGAAATACTTTAGATTCCTTATTAGAGCTCATGATCCGCATAATATCTCAACCGGAAACAATAACAATAAAAGAAAATAACATAACTATAACATTGAACATTCTCAACCTCATCACATACTAATTTGCCAGCAATTTAACAAATTAAATTTCCCCAACATTGACAACCCGAAAAACAAAAACAGAACCAAAAAACCCAAGCAAAAACGACTTAAAGGTTCCCAATAAAACAAGCAAAACCAACCTTTATAGAAAAGAAAAACAAATATAATGTATCTTTTCTGGTCTTCTGGATATTTCTATACATGGGTTAGGAATCTCGCTATAAAAATGCTCATACACAAAAAATATGCCCCTAATAAATGCCTGACCCTGAGCTCGTTACGTATTTTCTTTCCAAAAGGACTTAAGTCGTTAGGCAACGTATGTATTTTTCGCAGAGGGAAAATGATTATTTGATTTTATTTCTTTTGCCTTTTCTCTCCGTTTTCCCCATATATGCATCGTTGGCTTTCATTTTGTTTTTTTTTTTTGTTTCTTCACAAACTCGAAGAGTTCAAAGTTTTTATGATAAAATCAATATTATTTGCCAGAAGGAAAAAAAAAGAAATAAAAACAAAAACAAAAAACAAAAATACATACAAGAAACTCCACGTGTAAACAAACAAAAACACATTTATTTGAGCTGATGATTCTAACTTTAGACAGAAATGTGCCAAAATCATCGACCCGGCAATAAACTTTTCGCCGTAATTAACATATTTATACTGAAAATACCGCTCTGCGCAGCAAATTTATTTAAAGAAAATATTTACGTGGTCGTGTCTAAATAATAGTTTGGATTGGATGAGACCATCAGCTAGAGGCAAACAAAATAAACAAACGACCAAAGCAAACAAAAATGGTTCCACTGTGACTGTGAGAGGCTTTTGTGGAGAGGGAGGGGTGGCAAAATTAGCAATGGGCATCATAATGAGAATGAGTAATGGCGAGGACGCATCACTACATACATACATATATGCATCTGACAGGTGTTCCTTTGGTTGGATGTGGCTCTGACTAGTCGGAATTGCATTAATAAATGCATTTTATATTGGTTATGCAACTGTCATCGGTGACATGTGTAGTGTAGTGTATGTGTTGTCTGTTGTGTATGTGGTTTTTTGTTTATATGGGGGCCATGTCCATTGTCCAAATCAAATTCGGTTCAATGTGAGCTGTCAGACACGATATAACCACATGGGTTTGACATTTAGCGTATTTGACTAACAAATTAATAAAAACGCGCAGGCAAATGTATAAGCAGTTGACAGCTGAAGCGGGTGGAGATCGGTATTTGTATATTTTCAAGTTCTGACCTATTGAAGTGCATGTGTATACCGCAAATGGAATGAGTGTGGAATGTCAGTCGCAATTATGGGGGGTAACAAAAGAAATTTGTATATTTTTCAGTTGATGTGTAGGGTATGTTTGTTTTTGTTGGAGAAAGAGAGACGCAATTTTTAAACAAAACAGAGTCGTAGGTATGTACATATGTACGTGTATTTAAACAGGGATAGCAAATTTTAAATTGTTATAAATTAAGAAAACTGAAACTAATAGGTACCAAATTTCAGGAGGGAAGCTTTGAACCACAAATAGTCAAAAAAAGGCAAACAAGTGGATTTTAAATTAATATTGGTCAAGGCTATGCATCTATAGCTTTTAGAAGCCCCCTTCGTGGATAAAATGTAACGCTTTCCAGCTTCGGTTATAAAATCTCTTCTTATTGATTTTTCTTTTCATAAGAAGTCATCGAATTAATGGAAGATTGTTTTTTTAACGATACATAGTAAAATGAGATGCAAATTTTGCGATACTAGATGTACAAACATATATAACATACCTACATACAAAGTTTAAATATATAACAAAAAAAAAAACGAACAAAAGTCAAACAAGGTATTAGAATAGGTTTAAGAAAGGAGACCCTTAAGATTCCATGTTTGGTCCTATTTTGTTTTCTTATTTAGAAATCAATTTTCAGTGTACAGACACCTACGGACAAGCTCATATAACGGGATAGATTTTCAAAGATCGAAATTAAATTAATGGTTTTTTCATAGTACCTAATATTTGAGGCAACAATTTTCAATAATCGTTAAAACTTGGAACTTTACAAGTGCAGCTCCGATTTTGATACTATTTTTTTTTTATTACTTGTTTTACGTTTTATTTGTTTTATGCTGTATCTGCATTGATACAAAAAGCACTTGTTTTGAGACTTGTTGCAAATATTTTTTTTTTTACGGAACAGTTATTGCGCAACCAAACCAATAGAAATGACATGATATGTACAGTGGTGGCCATAGAATTAGAAACAGCAATTCTAAACGCACTTTATCAACCACAATATTTTTGGTAAGCACCAGCGTGCGTGGCTTGTGTCGTTGGTCTTTGACAGGTGACATGTTTGTTCTAAATATGAGTTTCCTTGAACCGAACAGTTTATAAAACACCGTTATTTTAGAAAATTCATTTATAGTCGACATTTTTGCTGGACACGAAATTAGAAACGACAAAAGAATTGGTACATTTAAAAATAAAGAAAATTATTATCAATGTGAGTTGATTGTTTTCAGTTTTTTTTTCTTGTAGTCCAGTGCCTACGTTCTGTAACTTAGGCGAGAACTTCTCACATCGAGAAAACATGGAACATAAAATCCCAACGTTTCTCGACTTGGAAAAATAAACTGTGTCTGTATCTCTATGTGAGAAACATCTCTTTTGATTTGTCTTTCCATTGGAATATCTACCGGAAACTATGTTATTGGCAGTTAAAATTCAAATACTTAAAAATATTTGTATTTTTATCAAATGTCTTATGTAGGTCTGCCGGCTTAATGCAATAAGTAAATACGCATTTATATAAGCTAGTATCGCCAAGTAGTCGAAATTCGACCTGACTCTATTAATGTCTTAACGGCAACATAAATATAAAAACTTCTGCCCGAGCGATTGGCACTACCTTTCAAATAAAAAAATATTGAAATAAATTGCCATTAAGTCAGTTTAAAAGGGAGATATAGAAAAGTGTTTACGTAGGTATTAATATATAAATTGTTTTTTTTTTGAGGGTTATTAATGCATTTATTGAAAAAATATCAATCTAAACACATTGATAATATAGGTATATGGATATATCTATGCATGTATATGTATATATAACCATACAATTATGCAAATATAATCTACATATATAATGACGTTGCCATAATTTTGATTCGATACTTTTGGTCTAGTTTCAATTTTTTAAGTTTTCAAAAGCATACCTACCTCACTTAAATGAAACTGAAGAATCTGAAGTATACCATACTTAATTGAAACTGAAGACACTGAGCACAAAATAAGAAAGATTATTAATTTCACTTAATTGAATTTGCCCATAATAACGGTTTGTTACTTTTAGTCTAGCCTCAGATGTTATGAGGGCTCTCGAGTGCACCTCCCTTAAGTGAACTTAAATGAAAATGAAAAATCTTAGGTAAACCTCACTTAAGTGAAACTGACAATACTGAAGCACAAAATGGACAAAATTACTAATTTCACTTAAGTGAATTATAGGTATGATCTTTCATTCAATTTTGCTTCTGAAGTGAGGAGAGTTCTCAAGCGCACCTCACTTAAGTTGGACTAAAAAAGAAAATGATTGATAAGTAGGTATATTTGTTTTTAACGCTTACATTTACATTTCCAAACTACCCTCTTTGCTAAATCCAAAGGAGAGTGTTCTTTTGTTTTTGATTTGAAATAATACAAATTACAAATACAAAATATTTACCATTTCTCTACTTTTAATCGCTTTAATTTTCTTCTCACATGCGTTTTACTTGTCGAGTAATTTTAGCAGGTAAATCGAGAAATTATCTCGACTTTTTTCTTACAGAAACAGTTTAACTCACATTTTTCCAGGCTCTCACAGTTTTACTCATATTTTTCCAGGCTCTCACAGAAATTTTATTCCGAAAAGTTTCAAGACGAGAAAATCTAGTTACAGAACCAGGCGAATGTGAGAAAACAATTTTAATGCCAATTCACGTCATATTTGTTTTGATCCACGTGTTCCATGCGAGAAATTTCTCGATGCGAGAGTTACAGAACGTAGGCACAGAACTCCGGAAGCTCGAGTCAATTGATTCCATAGCAAAAAGATTAAGTTGCTCGAAAAAGATGGTATTTGATGCTATTCAAGTCAATAAAAGGACTGACAGCTTTGAAACCCCAAAAAGAAAACCAAACGATCGAAAATCCACGCCAAAAGAGGACAGACTGATATGCCGAATTAGCAAAGCTGATCCTTTTTTGACTTCTGCAAAAATAAAAGAGGTTGTTTCGCCCCAATTGGGTCAAGAGCTATCAGCTAGAACCATAAGGCGCCGACTTCTAGAACATGGGCCACGTGGATCCATTGCCAGGAAAAAACCACATGTTTCCAAAAAGAATTTGAAGAGGCGTTTGATATTTGCTAAGCTTCACGCAAATAAAGCCATGGGATTCTGGAAAAAACATACTTTGGAGTGATGAATCCAAATTAAACTTGTTCGGGTCAGATGGTAAAGTGTATGTTAGACGCCCTCAGAAGAAGGAATTGGATCCTAAATATACTTTAAAGACCGTTAAGCATGGAGGAGGAAACATAATGGTTTGGGGTGCGTTCTCGTGGCATGGAGTTGGTCCAATAGTAAGAATAAATGGTCGAATGAACCAACATATTTATAAAGGCATCTTGGAAAATGTCATGGAGCCTTATTCTTTGCACACATGCCCATTAGTTAGGTATGTTTTCCAGCACGATAACGATCCAAAGCATACACCACGGATTGTTATGCAGTGGTTTTTTGATACAAAAACTAATGTTTTGGATTGGTCTGCCAAAAGTCCAGACTTGAATCCTATCCTTGTGGACAGACGTGGAGAGAAGGCTGAAGTCCAAGAACCCAAAAAATTCTAAGGAACTTTTTGAAAATATAAAGGAGGTCTGGGAGAGTATACCCCCATCAAGATGCCGCGCCTTGGTAAAAAGTATGCAGGCAAGATTAGCTGCAGTGACAAAAAATAAGAGATTCCCTACAAAATATTAATTTTTCATCGAACATTTTTTATGAAATACCGATTTTTTCTTTTCGTTTCTAATTGTATGGCCAGGTGCGATTTGGGTTAAATAAATAATATTAATTTTCTGCTGTTAGTGTCACGCTTTTATTTTTTATAAAATATTCAGAAGTGTAGAGTGTACTATATGTCATGGTCTATTAAAAGAACCACTAACCAACCTCAACAAATTTCCTAAAAAAAAGTTATGCAATTTAACATTGTTACAAAATTCTTGTTTTTAATTCTATGGCCACCACTGTAGTTTTTTTTTTTAATATTTGTGGAGGGTGTCATTTTGTTGGATTTTTTGAATCAATCAAATGTATTGCTCAGATAACTTTTTTATTTGACTTTAAATAATTTTATTATTGTTGTTGTACAATTTTGTTTTGCTTAGATACCTGACTTTTACTGACAAATGGTACTTGTGTCTTTCACCAAAAAATGACGACAAGAAAATTAACAAGAAATGAAAAGAAAAAAATAATGAATAAAAATGAAAAACAAAAGGATTAAAAACGAAAAAGTAAAATAAAAAAATGAAAAAGTTAAAAAATAAAAAAAACGAATAAGTAAAATAAAAAAAAAGAGTATGTAGTTTATTTTATTTTATTATTATTTATTTTATAATTAATGGCAAATCTGTATATGCAGCTGATGTTGTCAATGTCTTCTTGATGGTTCATCGTAAAGTTCATTCTTTGTTGAATGCGAAGGCTTTCCAGAGTGTAGCGGGTGGAAGGGCGGCTCTCTTTATCCAGTATTTTGACGTCTTCAAAATTAGCCATATGATTGTGATCCATCATGTGCTGTGAGAGTGCTGTAGCTGTTCTTCTTTTTCTTATGTCAGCTTCATGCTCTGACACTCTCACAGCCAGTTTACGTTTAGTTGTACCTAGGTAGATCATTTGACAATTTTGATTGTCTTTCCCTTTGCATGGTATTTCGTACCTATACAACATTGTGTTGTTCTGTTTTGTCTATTTTTGGAAAAATTTTGCAAAAAAAAAAAAAAAAAATGAAAAAAAAAAACAAATAAAAACGAAGTTAAAACAAAATAAAAATAAAAATGAAAAAGTAAAACAAAAATATACCTAAATGAAAAAGTAAAAAATAAAAATAAATACAAAAAATAAACAAATATAAATAGAAAAATAAAAATAAAAAAAAGATAAAATTATATTAGAATACACTAAAAATAAAAAAAAAATATATAAAAAAATAAAATAAAAAATAAACAAATAAAATAAAATAAAATAAAATAAAATTAAATTAAATTAAATAAAGTCAAAATAAAATAAAGTCAAAATAAAATAAAGTCAAAATAAAATTAAGTCAAAATAAAATAAAATAAAAATTAAATTTAATAAAATAAAAATGAAATAAAATAAAATTAAATAAAATAGAATAAAAAAATAAATAAAATCAAATAAAAAAACAATAAAATCAAATAAAAAAACAATAAAATCAAATAAAAAACTATAAAAAACAAAAAAAAAATAAAATAAAAGAGATAATAAAAACAAAATTAAAAGAATAATATAATGATAACATACATAGGTTAATCGGCTTTGGTCATGAAAAAGAAGGTAGTTTTTGATGCTGAATTGAAATCCGTCTTCCGCCATTAGTTCGGTTTCTCAAGACATGTAAGGACAATAAACGTAATTTTTACTTTTTTTTGAAGGTATTCAACAACGCGATATTATTTACTGTCAACAAAATTTGTAGTGATTACTGAAAGTAGGCATTGATATTTTTCTTTTCAATACCTACCTCTTTTAGTTCAGTCTTCGTCTGACCCTACATAATTAAAAAAAAAAAACACTAAATAAGGTACAATAATATTTAAATTATAACAGCTACTTACCTAATTTATCAGAGTGTAACAGAGCTATTGGAATGTTTTTACTGAGTTTTGAAGACTAGGTACCTAATATTAGTTACAAATTTTATCAAAAAAAAAAAAAAACTAATATAAACTAATATTAGTATTTTTAGAAGTCGTTACAAATTTTATAAACAAAAATTACCTCGTGTTGTTATATTTAACCTCGAAAATAGTGAACAAATGGTGGAGATTAACATCTTGCTAAGAATTTCTCGGAGAATAAAGAAGATAGTTAAAAGAAAAAAATCATTCAATCATTTCAATTTTACTGACAAAATTCCCCGCTTAGTTACATAACTTCAAAAACAGAAAAAAAGCGTCTAATCTTTCAACTCATCCCTCTCCCCTTGTATGTCTATGCCTTACGGTTGTTACGGATAAAAAAGAAACTGAAAAGCATTGTGGCTTATAAGAATGGCAGAGTGGTCCGTTTGTTGAATTTTGGCGAAAAAAAATCATTTCTCAAGCCAATTCTTTATACGAATTAATGAAATTAATGATTTGGGGATGCGGAATTCAGTAGTACTGCCTATTTTGTCTACTTCAAATAGAGGCTACCCAATTAAGGTCAAAATATGGTCCTGAATTTCAAAATTAAAAAAAAAAACTACTGTCGAAGTCAGGAGCTGTGTCAAGTTTATGTTTGAATTGTCCTTAAATATATGCCTGAATGTATTCATTGATATAAAAATGACTCCAAATCTGATTTGTACAAAATTTTAAGAACATAGTCTAAAATGTTGAGAAATATTTCCAAGGGATTAAAACTAATTTTGGTGAATGTTTATAAAATTTTATGTAATGGAAATTATTTTTAGACCTAATCTGATTGAATCCGAAAAAAATTCGACAATTTGGACGTTTGCCACTAAAATTTTAGGTGAACTACTCAAAAATTTAAAAAAAAATTAAAAATAATCTAAAGTAAATGTTTTAATAATTGTTGATATTTTTTTTTTGCATTATTTAAATCTGACATCAGGCTATGAACTCCAAAATCTGGAGTTCCCCAAGGTTGTCATTTAGGCCCACTTCTTTTTATCTTAGTTATCAACGACGTACCCCTATGTATACGTTGTAGTGAAATTCTAATTTTTGCGGATGATATGAACATTTTCAAAAGCGTCAAATCTTTGAGTGTACTTTTGCAAGATGATATAAACAGTTTTGTTATTTGGTGTAATAAAAAGGGTTTAAATCTCAACTCTATTAAATATCAGGCGATGATTTTTCTAAAAATAAAGTTCCTTGTTCCTTTGATTATGAAATATCGCAGCACACATTGCGTTATACTGGTAGCTTCAAAGGCCTAGGAGTTAATTTTACCTTTAATCTTGATTGTACGAAGCATTATCAATCTAATCGTCAACAAGGCAAACACTTGCAAAATACTTGACTGGATCTTCAGGATTTAATCCTAGAAACATTAGCTGCGTTTTATTATCTCTGGGTCTGGGTCGAGGTTATCTTTTAACATGTATTACAAAAACAACATGGGATCTAGGTTTCTATCGAGGTTAATTTCAATAACCCAGATAGAGGTTTTCACTCTGGCCGGCAGAGGGCTATTTACCATTGTGAATGGATGTCAGCGATTTGTCAGCAATATTAGGAATAAAGAAGAAAAGAGACAAGTGCTTGCATGAAAAACAAATAAACATAAGAAAAAAAGAGACTGATATACAGCACTGCTTTTGCACTAACCCCACATCGTTTTATTTTCACGAGGTGAACCATATGGGCTATGAGCGATAATAAAACGCGGCTATTGTTACCATATTGTACAGACACCCGTTTTTTATTGCTACAACATATTATTTCTTTTGAACTAATCGATTCTTCTTTTCTTTCCAGGTATGTTTTGTTCAATGTCCATGATCTTAAATTAATCGTAAGTACCAAGTTATCAACGGTAACCATTTTGAAACTTTTAAATTAGGTACCTAATTCACCTGCTGTTAAATCAAAGTCTTCAAAGCGTCATAATTTATTTGTCTTTGTTTGCTTTCGTCATACTCCATTTTATTTGCTCGCCTTTCAAAAGTTTTTTTTTTATTTTTATTTTAATTGGCGTTAACTTAAATTTCTGTAATGGTCACCCGTTGCCACCAACCAATCCTTTTGGAACAAAAACTTTCCACCAAGCTTCCTACATAAAATGCACTCTGCCAATCTGAATTGAATGCATTTTTATATTATTTTTTTAATGTTGGTATAAAATAAATATAAACGAGCATTTGTATGTGAGAAATCACTGAATCATTCCTTTCGTTTAGCTTTCTATGAAGAATGACATTCAGTCGAAACACGGTGGTGGATGCTAGGGTTGGTTAATTTCGTTGAATGGATTTCATTTCACTACGTCTATAGCAACGTACATTCAATGATAAATCCTTTTGCCAGACATACGAGTATAGTTTTTTTTCTTCATTTTTGTTGTTGTTACAGAAACAAACTTCCTGCGCCTCCTAGAATGTCTAGAGTCCCGACAATCGGATGAGAGGAGGTATCATAGTTGATGGCGGCAGTGGTGCGTCTGGAAAATGAAATATATACTAAATGCGCCACTGATAGACGTCGGAGACGACGGAGGGTTGAGACTTTTCTTTGTCCTTAAAAAGTCTATAGAACTAGGGTGGTATGCAATGGTAAAAATATGTCGCCTCTAAGAAAAGATGACACTTTCAATTTTCAGACTCGCTTCGAAAAGGAAACCCTCATTACCTTCAATTCTTTTTTGCCTTCAAAGATCAACGAACTTTGAGATTTTTTGTTGTTGTTTTTGTTTAATTATTAAAAAAAAAAAAACATTCCGAAGTAATCGTCAACACACAGATTTTAAAGATGAATGTGAGTCATTTTGTTTGGCAACTTGTTCAGCAATTTAATTTTATTTTCTATCTGTGAATAAATTTAGATTTATTACTTTACACTAACAACAATCCTGTGTGTAATATATAGATTTTGTAAATCTTGTGTTACATGTACATACATGTACATAGGTAGGTACATATAGTTGTTTGTATATTTTGCTTTGGGCTTTTGCGGATGCTTGTCTGCCAGTAAATTATTTTAATCGATTTTTGGGAATATAAAGAATTTGTGTAATTTAAGGAATTTATTTATTGATGTTCTTGCATGTGCATTATTTCATTTATTGAATTTTGTTCATTGAAGAAGTTTCTTCATTAGAACCATAATTAGTGTTGAATTTATAGAAAGAATCTATATTTACTTGCTCATGAAGGTGCGTATCCATTCGAGAGTAAAAAGACTGCAAAGCAGCTCTCAAGCTGCTCTTGAGAATATAAGTCGTAAGTAGACACAGACATGAAATTAACTAACAGAGGGGTAGACAGCTATCCGAGAGTCACTTGCGAGAATGTTGTAGTGAAAGTACTCTCAAAATGGAAACGCACCTTAAGGCAAGTAACCTGAAATAAAGTCCAACGAAATAAGCCACATTCGCTTTGAAAATAGAAATAAGGCGAAATTGGCTTTATCTACATCGAAGTTAGCGACTGGGCTTCGGTTAGCATGTTGTTGTAAGCCCCTTCCTTATCTAAAGGTGCGCTTCCATTTGAGAGTAAAAAGACTGCTTACAGCTCTCATCGTGGTCACGAGAGTAAAACTCGCAAGTGGACACAATCTTGAAAATAGCCCACAGAAGGGTAGACCACTATACGAGAGTTTTTTCTAGTGAAAGAACTCTCAAATGTTAGAGTAAAAAGACTGCGTGCAGCTCTAAAAGTGCTCCCGAGAATAAAACTTGCAAGTGGACACATTCATGAAGTTAGCTTACAGAGGGGTAAAAAAGCTATCCGAAAGTCACTTTTGAGAGTTTTGTAGTGAAATTACTCTCAAATGGAAAACTTCCTTAAAGTTGCGTTTCCATTTGAGAGTACTTTCACTACAAAACTCTCGAAAGTTACTCCCGGATAGCTTTTTTACCCCTCTGTGAGCTAACTTCATGATTGTGTCCACTTGCGAGTTTTACTCTCGGGAGCACTTTGAGAGCTGCACGCAGTCTTTTTACTCTCTCATTTGAAGGTTCTTTCACTTGAAAATTCTAGGTATAAGATAGCTATCCCCTGTCTACCCCTCTTCAAGCTAACTTCATAATTGTGCCCACATGCGAATTTACTCTCGGGAGCACTTTGAGAATTGCTCTCAGTCTGTTTACTCTCAAATGGATACGCACCTTAAGAAAGAAGCAAGAGTGTATTCTTTGAAGATTAAAGTTTTCTCAATTTCACGCACGCACTACCTCAGTTTCCGTGCCCACAGACCTTTCATTAAGAGTTGAAAGTTTTACAGAGGACATCCATCTATAGTATGCTTTTAATATGAGTCTCTTCGATGCGGTGAAAAGTTTTGAGCACGATAGATGACATGCTATTTGGTTAAAAATCCTTTACGGATTCGGTGATAGAGTACGCCATTCTTCTGCCGGTGACGGCTTGTCATACGTTTCGTCGATTACAGATGCCAATAGCTGTCAGCATTTATGTTATCCAATTTCATCATCAGATCGGTAGTGCTAAAAGTTTGGGCACACAAAGGCTTTTTCTTGGTCTTTGGTTACAAGTTTATACAAAATATCACAAAGGCTGTTTTACAGGGCCTCACGTTAATGCTATTAAAACCACGCAGGTAGGATAATGCCGACGCAAACGTTTTCCTAATTCAGGAAACTGTTTGATAATCCGAAGGACATATAAATCGGAAGATTGATTTGGATGACTTTCAGTGTGTCTCTTTTTTAATTCATTGAAGAATCCTCACAGTTAGTATTTGGAATTATCATCAACTTTGTCGGAGTTTGCCCGCCGATCAGGAGAATCTTTAACTTGCCAAAAACTAGTTTAGAATCGGCTTTCTTGAAGAACCCTAGGCTCTCGTTGCTGATTTTCAAAAGTAAAAAGCATTGCTCTTTTGCAAAACCAAGCAATACCAGCAGTAAATAAATCTCCAGAAAACTTGCTCCCGTGTCCCCTGGGAATTTGGCAGTAGTCAAAACCAGGGTAGGATCCCTCTTTCGTTGAGATGTTGTAACAAAACACCACCTTCCGAAGCTTGTACTTGAAGAAGTTCCACTTTGCCAATAGGACCCTAATTTCGCAAGCATGTGTTTTCTGTGCGAAAATCATTTGGAGAAAGCTTTGTTTCACTGTGATATTTAAAGTTTTTGACAGATTACGTAAACCCAATCAGTAAAATTGATTCACACGTTTTTGACTGGAATAGGATGCGTACGCCGCCGCCAAAAATCATTCGAAAAAGCTTATTCACTACTCCCGAAGCTTGTCCTCGATGAAGTTCCACATTGCCAGTAGGACCCCAATTCCGAAAACCCCAATTTTCTCTGTGATATTTAAAGTTCTTAGTAGATAACGTGTACCCAATTAGTCAAATTGATTCACACATGTCTTGGCCTCGAATAAGATGCGTATGCCGCCGACATGCATTCGAAAAAAGCTTATTCACAACCGATAAATGTAGGTGATATCTGCCAACCTCACTTAGAGTACTCTGCTGCACTGCTCATTTAATCTCGTTAGGTTGCTTTTGTCTCTCTTCGGAGATTGGTTGCTCTCATCTTGAGATCTGTTCCGCTTGACAGCCTGCTTTTGTGTAGCTAGAAGGCTGTTTATACTCCTCTACAATTTTCGGATATCCAGATACATATGAATGAGATAATTGAGATATTCGGATAGTTAAACACATCTAACAGTTGAGATCCGACAAGATCCGGATAATTTCGAATACCTTGATTCAGATCCAGATCCTGATCCAGTTTTATGAGTTGTTTTGAGTAGTGCCGGATACATATGAATGATATAATTGAGATCCACACTATCCGGATAGTGTCGGATATCCGGATAGTTGAAAACAATTGACACCTGAGATCCGCTAAGATCGAGATAATGTCGGATATCCGGATTCAGATTCAGGTCCTGATCCAGTTTTATGAATTGCTTTTGAGTAGTGCTTGAACAATACCAAAATCTTTGAACTATTCGAATATCCAGATACATGTGAATGAATCAATTGAGATCTGACCCTATAGGGATGGCGTCAGATATCCGGATAATAAAACACAATAGTCAGTTGAGATCCGCCAAAATCCGGATAATGCCGTATACCTGGATTCAGATTCTGGTCCTGAGACAGTTTTTTTTAAATAATTTGTTAAGTTTTATTTAAATGGAGGATATAAATATAAACAAAAATCTTATATTCATGAAATTTTGCAAAATCAAAAAAACGAATTAATGACTTTGAGTAGTGCTTGGACAATACCATACTCTTTAACCATATACATATGAATGAAACAATTGAGATTTGACACTATCGGGATAGTGTCGGATATCCAGATAGTGTCGGATATCCGGATAGTATCGACTATCCGGATAGTTAAGCACTGTTGGCAGTTGAGATTCAACAAGTTTCGGATAATGATAAAACAAAAATCTTTTAAAAAATGTTTCAAAAACTTGGTATCTATTTGAGCTGTACTACACACATTCCTACTAATTCATCAAACTGGACCCGGGTCGGTTTCTGGATGCGGTTATCAAACACTATCCGGATAGTGTCAGATCTCAACTGTCTCATTTAACTATCCGGATAATTCAAATTTCCGATCCTGGGATCAGTGTCTGTTCCGAATATTCGTTTTTCCGAAATCTACGGACACTTCGAAGAACTTTTTTGAGCATATTTCTCTCATTATCCGTGTTCGTATAACATAAGATTAAGTACCTACCTACGTTCGACCCAGCTGTGATACCTGAATCACCCTGTTCAATGCGCAATGATTAGCATTCATTGTTCGTTTGTTTTTGATGATTCAAATAAGTATGCATGTAGTTCAGTTTGAATTAATATAAATAATTAAATCTAATTAGTATTCAATTGGCATTTTTTTTTTTTTTATTATTTAATGGAAAATAAAATTATTTACCGGTACATTGTCGACAATTATACAATTAACTGTGACCTTGGAATACAATGCACTGCCTAGCTTATTCCCCTATATTTTTAATTCTATTTAAATTTTGTGAGTGTACTGAAATCGCTCAAAAAATATCACAGAATTCATCATCCGTGAATGAGGTTTTCAAAAATAGATAAATCTCTTCCCTTTGTACTTTATAAACTCGTATATTCCCTTAAGTTCCATCATAGGTCATTGACACAACACCAACAGCACCAGCATATAATACAAGAACAACTTTACAATCTAATTTCCTCACAACTCAGCCCCAGGAATGTGCAAATTTATAAATTAAAAAATCATAAAGACAACGATAAACACCGCGCAGCACAAGCCCAACGGCCGGCAATAGCTGAAGGCATCATAGCTATACAGCTATGAGTGCATTGTACAGCGATCCGCACATCATCGCAGAGGCGCAAAAGAGTCTTCTCTTTTAAAACAATGCCCGCATTCAGTTCTACTATGTACATTCCCGATCTCAATCCCGATTCCGATTCCCATGTGCATAAACCATTTTGCATTAAACAAACTGCAGACTCTTAATATAAATTCGAGAGCATTTTTTCTGAAGGCACTTCTGCTGCGGTCGGTCGGCCGGGCCAGGCCGTTGGGAGCGATGGTGGTGTGTGGCGGGCTTGAGGAGCGCAAGCTATAAAAATTGAAATGAAAATAATGGCAGTGATGATATGACATATACGAGAGAACCGGCACACCACATGCCGAATCGACAGCGTGGCGGCTGCTGTTTACACGTTTTTTATTTCAATTTTTTTTCTCTCGTTTTTTATTTTTATTTTTGTTCAAATAGAAACATTATGTCTGCCAAGAATACTGCGCGCCTTCATCGGTGTTACACTCTGCTCACCAAAGCTGATGTTTCCTCAGTCAGACAGACGACAGATAAACAAAGTATTCCATTAGGAACGATACTTAGTTTTGATATGGCGAAATTATACTTAAGGGAGAGATGAGGGGAATTCACTTTATACACACACACACAATACATAGTAGGTACCCGTACATATGTTTGTAGAAATGTGGTGCAAGAATTTAAGCACCACATTTTGCCCTTTTTAACCGGCCGGAATTCGAGGGTTGAGACGAGTCTCATTTGAAGAGTTTGATAATGAAGATTTTGCTGCGGTTCAGAGGTTAACATGAAATTGGAGCGCACAAGCTTTGCGATGAAATTTTCCTTAATAGAATAATAAAATTAATAAAAAATAATATAAAACATTTTCAAATGGCAAAACTTTGAAGCAATATTATTATGACATGGTTTTGGATTATGTATTCTCTTTTATGGAGCTTAGCCAGGAGCTTACCACTTCAAAATTATCGTTAGTAGTTTTAATTAATACAAAAACCACTGTGTATTTTTGATTATTTTTTGGGACATGAATTTATAAGATTTATTTTAGGGAAAGCAGGTACCTATAGGGTATCCTCGATCAACTTTTTTGTTGGTAAGGGGCACTACCTAAGTTTAAATTAAAACTGATGAAAAATCAGCTGTCATACCCCGCACACGGTAATATTATCTGTATGTGCAGATTTATATTCAAATACGATCTATGACAAGATAAAGTACTTACTTAAAGTAAAGTTTTTGTCAAACTAACCAACCTGGAAAAACAATCTTAGTTTTTAACGGGGCCCTAGAATGTTTTACATTGATCCTAATATGGGTCTAGCAAGGGTAACTATCGATTTTCTCTAGGGCTTTGCCTGTAACCTTTTGGCTCGAGGGACAAAAAAAAAAGAGCTATTTTTCATTACAGTTGTACAGTGTTGAAAATGAAATACTGTACAATAGGGTGTTCATTATAATGGGTTTTTTTGAGTTTTAATATTTGGATGGGCCTAAATCAGCTCTAAATGAAAAAAAAATTCCCTAATGTTTTCAGATTTTTATGTTCATCCCCTATAGTCACTGTAGGGGTAAATTAAATTTCCCCTTTTTTTTTGGATATTAACGTAAAATCTGACGAAAAATTCAAAGCATGTAGGTGAGAAGTAAACAAGAAAAAATCCTACGGAAGAGGGGTAATGTCTCCCACCGCTTGGGCGGGAGGCCCAATTTAAAAAAATAATTGCATTAAATAGAAAAAATTAATTAAAAAACCACATCAACACTTGCAGTAGTGTTTTGTAGCTTTTTGGAAAGCAAGAAGTCCTTTTTGATAGTTGATTATTAAATAAAGTTCTTTGAATAAATAATTTCTGCAAAATCTGCTTTCAAACTATAATACAAAAAAAAAATAATAATAATTTTTCTTCAAAATGTTGAGTTTGAAACCATTTTTTGCCAAAACTGTCCATCAAAAAAACTTTATTTAAAAAGAAGCCACAAGAATGGGATCTTGGCTTTCCAAAAAGCCACATAACATTACTGTAAGTATCGCCTTTATTTTTTAATTAATTTTTACTTGCGATATAGGTACTATAGGGCAAGTTTTGGATTCGTGCAAAAAAAAAATTTCGAGATAACAATCAAACATGACATTACGATAATAGAGAACGCGAAAAAAGTGGGTGGCACAATTCTGTCTGTCTGTCTGTCTGTCTGTCTGTCTGTCTGTATGTACCTTAACCTACAGCCTAAACCACTGAAGCGATTTTCTTCAAATTTTGAACTTAAGGTTTTTTTGTAACTCTCCAGAGGGGAAATTGAAATTTTTTTTTAGGTCAAAAAATAACGGTACTTGCCATACAACCGTTAAGGAAAAGCTTATTTATCTCAAAAACGGCTCCAACGATTTTGATAAAAAAAATCAGTGTATTATTGTAGATATGATATACCTTTAAGTAAGAAAAAAAAATCACCAAAAACATTTATTAACGGTACCTGTCATATAACGGTTTTTTGATTTTTGGTTTTCTCATTAACCGCTCGTCTGATTTCAATGAAATTTTTTGCACAAGAGCTTTGTTAGAATATAAATAATACTGCATACCAAAATTTTTGAAAAAATAAATTTTGGATTTTTAAAAAAAGATTCAAAATTTTTTTTTGAAAATTCAATATTTCAAAAACGGGTTGATGAATTGTTTTGAAATTTCAGTTTTAAATGTATATTAATATATACTCAAAATTGGCATACCAATTTTTTTTTTTTTAAATGTTACAAAAATTTTATATATAAAAAACTAATTTTTAAGAAAACGGCTCCAACGATTTAAAATTTTTTTTTGCATAGGTATATTGATATTTTTTTAAGTTATCAAATGGCATACTTTTTTTGGGCTCTAAGTTATTTATCAGGCTGTTTAAACAATTAAAAGAACGATTTAAATGCTTTTTTATACTTTTTCTATAATAACTTGAATTTTTTTTAAAGTTCTTAAGTTCCACACAACTTGAACATAAGAGCAAGTACGTGCGATCCAGTCGTGCATTTTATTTTCTATTTTATGCAAATATTTTATTAAATTTCCTCTCCCGTCCAAGCGGAGGGAGATATTACCCTCCTCCTTAAGGATTTGTTTCTTGTCTAGTTCCCACCTACATGCTATGATTTTTTTTGGCAGATCTTACGCGAATTTTCTAGTATGCAAAAAAAGGGGAAATTTAATTTACCCCTACAGCGACTATAGGGGATGCAAATAAAAATCTGAAAAAAATTAGGGATTTTTTTTTTCTTCATTTATAGCCGATTTGGGCCCATCCGGGATGACCTTTTTGTTAACGACCACCCAACTGTACATGCTTTAATTTTTCTTACTATTGTATGATGGGTATAAAATATTAGTTTTTTTGTTTTGTCATATATTTGGTATTTCTGATTTGATATTAACCCGGCTGGAAAAACAATCTAGAGGGGCTAGAAAGTTTTACAAAGATACTCGTAAGGGCCCAGCAAGAGAAATTCTCTAGGGCCTCGCCAGTGAAGTAACCTTTTTCCTCGAGAGACACCAAATAAAATAAGTTGTCTTTCCTGGGATTCGATTCTGCAATCTTTTGATTCCCAGTCCTATACCTGAACTACTGAGCTATATCGCAATATAGTTGTGCAATGTATCATGGGTATAAAATATTTGTTTTTGTCATATATGGGGTATTTGTGATGGGATAGCAAGACCTATCCAGAAGTTTTTACTAGCGAGGGCCTCGCGAGTATTTGACAAGTCTGCCTTGTTTAGATTTTTCCTACCGAAGCCTTTCTTGTGCCTCGATTAAACTTGACAAAAACTTGCCATTTTTCCAGGCGGGAAGGCTTATCGTACAAGTTTTTACTAGCGAAGACCTCACGAGTATTTGACAAGTTTTCTTTGTCTAGATTTTCCCTACAAAGCCTTTCCAGGGCCTTATGCTACAAGTTTTTACTAGCGAGGGCCTCACGAGTATTTGACAAGTATTCCTTGTCTAGATTTCCACTACCAAAGCCTTTTCAGGGCCCTGATTAAACTTCACCAAAACTTGCCATTTTTCCAGGTGGGATTTTTCCTGGCGGAAAGTCAAGGCTCCGACAAAAACTTGGCAAACACTAGTAAAGCCCTTGCCAGAAAAAACTAAATCTTTTTTTTTTGTATTTTTTATATTATTTTTATTTTTTTTAATTTTTTAAAATTTTTGTGTAGATTTTTTTTGTGTTTTTTTTTATTTTTTTACTAATTTTTTTTTTCAAAATTTTGCCTGCAAAATATATTTTTTCAAAACCTGTTCACTCAAACAATTTAATTTAAAGTTTAATTAACAGAAGATATTTTTGGCCTTACACAAAGTTATAACACGACATTGTAGGTGTTACCGTCGTTTTTAAAATTTTTTTTTCTGTTTTAAGTTAATTTTTTAGAAAATTGCCTGCTTTATAATTTTTTGCTTTTTTCAACCCACCCTGTTTCGTTACCTTCGACCCCATTAATGTAGTGGAGCTCGAATCGATGGGAAAATTCCCCATAATCTCTAAATAAATCCCTGTATATATTCTTTAGTACTGTTTACTAATTTTTTTGAGGGATACCTTGCAAGAAAAACTCAACTTGTACTCAACCTCAAAGGTGGTTTAAAAGAGTATCTATATTTTATATAGAAACATAAAATCCGTAGGTAACTCTACCAATTGAATGACCTCGAAAACAGTAATTCTTATGAAAAAAATTTCTGAAACCTTTTTGAAGCAAATTTTCTAAGCTACAAACGAGTCCTTGCAAGTTTATCTTTAAGAGTTACCGTTCGGGAGATATTCCTTAAAAACTGTTTGGGGACCTTTGACCCCCCGTTAAATAATTAGTGGGGCTCAAATCTAGTTTTCCGCAATTATTTCCGAAATTTTGCTGATTTTTCAGCTAATATGACTGGACTATAACTACACTGTGAAGTTAGCAGGTCACATCGTTTATCTCAGGAACCGAGTATGCTAGAAACTTGCAGTAAGGCTTCATTTTTGCAAATTTGTTTGCATTGCAACAATAGACTAGGTCCAAATTTTGAGATGCTTAATTTAAAAAAAAAAAAAATGAACTAATCCTAGGAATTGGTCAACCTAGAGAACTTATAATCAAGACTTTAAGCTTCCAAGGTCATGCCCGATTTTTGGCAACTCATTTGTGAGAAATTTGCAAAAAACTGTAAACCATCCGAAAAATCTCTAGAATCTAATAGAAGGTCAACTATTTTCAGTAATTGGTCGGCCATATATTTTTTGTATACATTTTTAAAATTCGTTTTAAGGTAAAAAAAAGTATGCCATTTGAAAGGTGACCTTGAAAAACTTGAGGCCTTGATTACAGGTTATCTAGGGCTGATCAATATCTAGGACTAGTTAACCTTTTCTGACAAATAAGATGACATTATTTTTTTTTTTACAAACTTCCAATATGAGGTGCCAAAGGTCCAAAACCGGATTTTCCGAGCCCTAAATAGGGCAATTTTGCTTGTTTTGTTTACACAGCCGCCGGTTTTTGAGCAAAGTTGTTGTCGCTGTCCCTTGGATCTTGTTAGCTAATAATCTTACTTATCTAGCTGGTACCTGACGTTGGTTGAATTCGACCGAAATTTCTATTCAAATTTATACTAATTCAGTTACACTGTTTTGGAAGATACTTTGCAATATTTCCTAATAGTGTTCAAGATTAAATTTATCCATTCTATTCCACTTCCAAAAAAAAAAAAAAAACCAACAGCCCATCCCTTACAACTTCCCTTACAATTTTTTTATTTAAGGATGCGTCAAATATAACGAACATGCTTTGATTTCCTTGATACCATTAAAAGTAGGCAGCTTTGGACTCCAAGAAATTGCTCAAAAAGAACCTATCATCCCTTCTGTTTAAAGCCATACAAATGACAAACCTGAATTATTCATCAGCTTTAAAAATATCTAAAAAAAACACCTTCTTGATACCTGGAAGTACGACTTTCGTAGCAATAGGTTCTCTTGTGGCCTGATGCGGGAAAATTGAACCAAATTTTGCATAATTTTGTAGAAGGTAAGATTATTGCATGTGATGTCTTAAAGCGTTTGATATAGTCTTTAGCATCAAGCTATCTGTTCGAAAATATGTGTATTTGGTTGTTAGACTAGAAATTTGGTACCTACCTTTCGGAATGATCATTACAAGCCGTATTGGATCTTGAATGAATGAACGAATGAATGAAAAATTGTTTCACTGTTACCTTAAGACCTATTGAGCTCCCACCTAAAATTGGATGAGATTGCCATCTTAAAACCTTATTTCTCTCACAAATTTGAGTATTTGGGGGACCTATAGGAAGGAAAAAGATCGCTCTCTTCTATACCTGGTAGAATAACCCTTCCTGGTGTTTTTCCTTTAATGCATTTTCCTAATATATGTTCTCATGTTTCCTCCTGTATACAATAAAATCTGCATGTGGGACTGCAAACTAGACCAAGAATGCTTAGGTGCCTTTTTAGTTTACAGTGACCAGTGTGGAGACCCCTTATTTTTCTTAGGTTGGTCCTACTTGGACTGATGCAGTCTGTAAATCGTGCTCGGTTGGAGTTACCAAGTTTAAATTTGGCCTTTCTCAGCTTTGGGAGTTCTTTCCAGTTTTTAGATCTTTTAGCCTCCTCTAGTTCTTTTACTTTGTTTCTTATTACATTTTCACCTATGCTACAATGGGGTTCAGGCCCCATTAAGGAAACTATTGCCCCTATTTAGGAATCTGCCTCTTCATTTCCCTGGACACAAACATGACCAGATACCCAATAAAGTGTGACACTGTTGTTCTTGCCAAGGAGACTCTAGACTTAGCCTATTAACAAGCTCCCAAACCACTTTAGAGCTGATGGCGTGCTTTGAGTACGACTTGACAATCTGACATAATGGCAATGTTTTCGTTTTCGTATTTCTTTTTCGTTATTACGATCTGCGCATTTCGCTATGCCGTGAACTTCCGCCTTAAAGATGCTAGAAGACTGTCCCATAGGTATGGAAAGTTTGGTTCTAGGCTCAAAGATTCCAGCCCCAGTCCCTTCATTTGTTCTCGATCCATGAGTGTACCACTTGATGACGTTTGCTTTGAGAATGTAGTTTACTACTTCGCCTTCCCACTCCGTTTTACTATACTCACCCATTTGAAAGTTTTTTTTTCCAAGTTGTATTTTTGAATCATGCCATCTCTTGGAATGTCAATAATGTTTGTTAGCGCTGACTTTGGAATACAGACCCTAACCCTGAGACTTATGCATTTGCCTGTACCGGTTCCGTTTTTATGCCAAATCTCATGATGGTTCCCTTTTCTTAGAAAACTAAAGGGCCCTGGAGACGCTCGAACTTGGTGCGAGTGAACATAGTTCGACTAAACTCCGCAGACACTGAAACAAAGCAGAAACCAAACTACTCGAACTTCATTATTTTTACGACTTATATGTCATTCACAATATTCACTGTCACATTTATTTTATTTTTATTCAAGTTATTTGACATTTTTATTTTTATTTTTCATATTGAACTTAAAATTAAAGCAAAATGTTCGATTAAACATACGAAACCGGTCCGCAAACAGTCGAATTTAGTACGACAAACGATTAGCCCCGCCCTCGAACATCGAAAAATATCAAACTCCTTTTGATTTTGGTGAGACCAAATTTTTGTTTAGTGACACCAAATAATTGGTACTCGAACCAGCCCGCAGACAAGTAAAATCAACTAGAACATAGTACTCGAACCATGTTCACTCGCACCATGTTCGAGCGTCTCCAGAGCCCTTAAATAGTATTTTCGTCGTCTTAGTAGAACTAATAAATAATCCCACAGATCCACAGATATACACAAACTCCTTGTAATAGTTAGTCCTCAGAGGGTTTTTTCAAACTTCCCTAAGGCTGTAATGACCAAAGACATAAAAAAGGGTACATGATAGAACGAACGAAAACTGACCGTCGCGAACGAACTGTTACGTAAACCAACCACTGACCTATCGTACCCATCTACCAGACGTTGCATGGAGCCACTGCTCCTGCGGGCCTGATAGTGATGTCCGTCAAGTTAGCATTACCACTTCAAAATTTTTAAAATCTAATAATTGGATTATTTGTCGTAAATTTGTCGTAAATTTGTCGTGAAAGAAAAAAATTTGTCGCGCTTGTTTTTTAAAAATTAACCCCTGGTAATGCTAACTTGACAGTCAAGTTAGCACTACCACCCCTCGAAATAGGGTAAAATGAATTCAAAAAAGAAAAAGGAGTATGTGAGAATTTGTCGTAAATTTGTCGTAAATATATCGTAAAAGAAAAAAAAATGTCGCACTTATTTTTTAAAAAATAACCCAAAATCGATTTTTTTTCCTTTTTATTTCAATAAATCCAGCACTACCATATGAAAACTTTTTATTCTTTTTGGTTTTTGGTATGGAATTTGTTTAAACAATTGTCGTAACATGTCTTTAAATAAGTTGTGTCAAAAAATAATTTGTCGCGCCATTTTTTTTTATAAAAAATTCCTTGAATATGACAAAAACCCCCAAAATAGCATTTTTTTTCTATAAATCCAGCACTACCATATGAAAACTTTTTATTCTTTGTGTTTTTTTGGTATGGAATTTGTTTAAACAATTGTCGTAACATGTCTTTAAATAAGTTGTGTCAAAAAATAATTTGTCGCGCCATTTTTTTTATAAAAAATTCCTTGATCATGACAAAAACCCCTAAAATAGCATTTTTTTTCTATAAATCCAGCACTACCATATGAAAACTTTTTATTCTTTTTGGTTTTTAGTATGGAATTTGTTTAAACAATTGTCGTAGTATGTCTTTAAATAAGTTGTGTCAAAAAATAATTTGTCGCGCCATTTTTTTTATAAAAAATTCCTTGATCATGACAAAAACCCCTAAAATAGCATTTTTTTTCTATAAATCCAGCACTACCATATGAAAACTTTTTATTCTTTGTGGTTTTTGGTATGGAATTTGTTTAAACAATTGTCGTAACATGTCTTTAAATAAGTTGTGTCAAAAAATAATTTGTCGCGCCATTTTTTTATAAAAATTTCCTTGAATTTGACAAATACCCCTAAAATAGCATTTTTTTTCTATAAATCCAGCACTACCATATGAAAACTTTTTATTCTTTGTGGTTTTTGGTATGGAATTTGTTTAAACAATTGTCGTAACATGTCTTTAAATAAGTTGTGTCAAAAAATAATTTGTCGCGCCATTTTTTCTATAAAAATTTCCTTGAATATGACAAAAAGCCCCAAAATCGATATTTGTCCCTTTTTTTCAATAAATCCAGCACTACCATATGAAAACTTTTTATTCTTTTTGGTTTTTGTTATGGAATTTGTTTAAACAATTGTCGTAACATGTCTTTAAATAAGTTGTGTCAAAAAATAATTTGTCGCGCCATTTTTTTTATAAAAATTTCCTTGAATTTGACAAATACCCCTAAAATAGCATTTTTTTCAATAAATCCAGCACTACCATATGAAAACTTTTTATTCTTTGTGGTTTTTGGTATGGAATTTGTTTAAACAATTGTCGTAACATGTCTTTAAATAAGTTGTGTCAAAAAATAATTTGTCGCGCCATTTTTTTTATAAAAATTTCCTTGAATTTGACAAATACCCCTAAAATAGCATTTTTTTCAATAAATCCAGGACTACCATATGAAAACTTTTTATTCTTTGTGGTTTTTGGTATGGAATTTGTTTAAACAATTGTCGTAACATGTCTTTAAATAAGTTGTGTCAAAAAATAATTTGTCGCGCCATTTTTTTTATAAAAATTTCCTTGAATTTGACAAATACCCCTAAAATAGCATTTTTTTCAATAAATCCAGCACTACCATATGAAAACTTTTTATTCTTTGTGGTTTTTGGTATGGAATTTGTTTAAACAATTGTCGTAATATGTCTTTAAATAAGTTGTGTCAAAAAATAATTTGTCGCGCCATTTTTTTTATAAAAATTTCCTTGAATTTGACAAATACCCCTAAAATAGCATTTTTTTCAATAAATCCAGCACTACCATATGAAAACTTTTTATTCTTTGTGGTTTTTGGTATGGAATTTGTTTAAACAATTGTCGTAACATGTTTTTAAATAAGTTGTGTCAAAAAATAATTTGTCGCGCCATTTTTTTATAAAAATTTCCTTGAATATGACAAAAAGCCCCAAAATCGATATTTGTCCCTTTTTTTCAATAAATCCAGCACTACCATATGAAAACTTTTTATTCTTTGTGGTTTTTGGTATGGAATTTGTTTAAACAATTGTCGTAACATGTCTTTAAATAAGTTGTGTCAAAAAATAATTTGTCGCGCCATTTTTTCTATAAAAATTTCCTTGAATATGACAAAAAGCCCCAAAATCGATATTTGTCCCTTTTTTTCAATAAATCCAGCACTACCATATGAAAACTTTTTATTCTTTTTGGTTTTTGGTATGGAATTTGTTTAAACAATTGTCGTAACATGTCTTTAAATAAGTTGTGTCAAAAAATAATTTGTCGCGCCATTTTTTTTATAAAAATTTCCTTGAATTTGACAAATACCCCTAAAATATCATTTTTTTCAATAAATCCAGCACTACCATATGAAAACTTTTTATTCTTTGTGGTTTTTGGTATGGAATTTGTTTAAACAATTGTCGTAACATGTCTTTAAATAAGTTGTGTCAAAAAATAATTTGTCGCGCCATTTTTTTATAAAAATTTCCTTGAATTTGACAAATACCCCTAAAATAGCATTTTTTTCAATAAATCCAGCACTACCATATGAAAACTTTTTATTCTTTGTGGTTTTTGGTATGGAATTTGTTTAAACAATTGTCGTAACATGTTTTTAAATAAGTTGTGTCAAAAAATAATTTGTCGCGCCATTTTTTTATAAAAATTTCCTTGAATATGACAAAAAGCCCCAAAATCGATATTTGTCCCTTTTTTTCAATAAATCCAGCACTACCATATGAAAACTTTTTATTCTTTTTGGTTTTTGGTATGGAATTTGTTTAAACAATTGTCGTAACATGTCTTTAAATAAGTTGTGTCAAAAAATAATTTGTCGCGCCATTTTTTCTATAAAAATTTCCTTGAATATGACAAAAAGCCCCAAAATCGATATTTGTCCCTTTTTTTCAATAAATCCAGCACTACCATATGAAAACTTTTTATTCTTTTTGGTTTTTGGTATGGAATTTGTTTAAACAATTGTCGTAACATGTCTTTAAATAAGTTGTGTCAAAAAATAATTTGTCGCGCCATTTTTTTTTATAAAAATTTCCTTGAATTTGACAAATACCCCTAAAATAGCATTTTTTTCAATAAATCCAGCACTACCATATGAAAACTTTTTATTCTTTGTGGTTTTTGGTATGGAATTTGTTTAAACAATTGTCGTAACATGTCTTTAAATAAGTTGTGTCAAAAAATAATTTGTCGCGCCATTTTTTTTATAAAAATTTCCTTGAATTTGACAAATACCCCTAAAATAGCATTTTTTTCAATAAATCCAGCACTACCATATGAAAACTTTTTATTCTTTGTGGTTTTTGGTATGGAATTTGTTTAAACAATTGTCGTAACATGTCTTTAAATAAGTTGTGTCAAAAAATAATTTGTCGCGCCATTTTTTTTATAAAAATTTCCTTGAATTTGACAAATACCCCTAAAATAGCATTTTTTTCAATAAATCCAGCACTACCATATGAAAACTTTTTATTCTTTGTGGTTTTTGGTATGGAATTTGTTTAAACAATTGTCGTAATATGTCTTTAAATAAGTTGTGTCAAAAAATAATTTGTCGCGCCATTTTTTTTATAAAAATTTCCTTGAATTTGACAAATACCCCTAAAATAGCATTTTTTTCAATAAATCCAGCACTACCATATGAAAACTTTTTATTCTTTGTGGTTTTTGGTATGGAATTTGTTTAAACAATTGTCGTAACATGTTTTTAAATAAGTTGTGTCAAAAAATAATTTGTCGCGCCATTTTTTTATAAAAATTTCCTTGAATATGACAAAAAGCCCCAAAATCGATATTTGTCCCTTTTTTTCAATAAATCCAGCACTACCATATGAAAACTTTTTATTCTTTGTGGTTTTTGGTATGGAATTTGTTTAAACAATTGTCGTAACATGTCTTTAAATAAGTTGTGTCAAAAAATAATTTGTCGCGCCATTTTTTCTATAAAAATTTCCTTGAATATGACAAAAAGCCCCAAAATCGATATTTGTCCCTTTTTTTCAATAAATCCAGCACTACCATATGAAAACTTTTTATTCTTTTTGGTTTTTGGTATGGAATTTGTTTAAACAATTGTCGTAACATGTCTTTAAATAAGTTGTGTCAAAAAATAATTTGTCGCGCCATTTTTTTTATAAAAATTTCCTTGAATTTGACAAATACCCCTAAAATATCATTTTTTTCAATAAATCCAGCACTACCATATGAAAACTTTTTATTCTTTGTGGTTTTTGGTATGGAATTTGTTTAAACAATTGTCGTAACATGTCTTTAAATAAGTTGTGTCAAAAAATAATTTGTCGCGCCATTTTTTTATAAAAATTTCCTTGAATTTGACAAATACCCCTAAAATAGCATTTTTTTCAATAAATCCAGCACTACCATATGAAAACTTTTTATTCTTTGTGGTTTTTGGTATGGAATTTGTTTAAACAATTGTCGTAACATGTTTTTAAATAAGTTGTGTCAAAAAATAATTTGTCGCGCCATTTTTTTATAAAAATTTCCTTGAATATGACAAAAAGCCCCAAAATCGATATTTGTCCCTTTTTTTCAATAAATCCAGCACTACCATATGAAAACTTTTTATTCTTTTTGGTTTTTGGTATGGAATTTGTTTAAACAATTGTCGTAACATGTCTTTAAATAAGTTGTGTCAAAAAATAATTTGTCGCGCCATTTTTTCTATAAAAATTTCCTTGAATATGACAAAAAGCCCCAAAATCGATATTTGTCCCTTTTTTTCAATAAATCCAGCACTACCATATGAAAACTTTTTATTCTTTTTGGTTTTTGGTATGGAATTTGTTTAAACAATTGTCGTAACATGTCTTTAAATAAGTTGTGTCAAAAAATAATTTGTCGCGCCATTTTTTTTTATAAAAATTTCCTTGAATTTGACAAATACCCCTAAAATAGCATTTTTTTCAATAAATCCAGCACTACCATATGAAAACTTTTTATTCTTTGTGGTTTTTGGTATGGAATTTGTTTAAACAATTGTCGTAACATGTCTTTAAATAAGTTGTGTCAAAAAATAATTTGTCGCGCCATTTTTTTTATAAAAATTTCCTTGAATTTGACAAATACCCCTAAAATAGCATTTTTTTCAATAAATCCAGCACTACCATATGAAAACTTTTTATTCTTTGTGGTTTTTGGTATGGAATTTGTTTAAACAATTGTCGTAACATGTCTTTAAATAAGTTGTGTCAAAAAATAATTTGTCGCGCCATTTTTTTTATAAAAATTTCCTTGAATTTGACAAATACCCCTAAAATAGCATTTTTTTCAATAAATCCAGCACTACCATATGAAAACTTTTTATTCTTTTTGGTTTTTGGTATGGAATTTGTTTAAACAATTGTCGTAACATGTCTTTAAATAAGTTGTGTCAAAAAATAATTTGTCGCGCCATTTTTTTTATAAAAATTTCCTTGAATTTGACAAATACCCCTAAAATAGCATTTTTTTCAATAAATCCAGCACTACCATATGAAAACTTTTTATTCTTTTTGGTTTTTGGTATGGAATTTGTTTAAACAATTGTCGTAACATGTCTTTAAATAAGTTGTGTCAAAAAATAATATGGTAGTGCTGGATTTATTGAAAAAAATGCTATTTTAGGGGTATTTGTCAAATTCAAGGAAATTTTTATAAAAAAAATGGCGCGACAAATTATTTTTTGACACAACTTATTTAAAGACATGTTACGACAATTGTTTAAACAAATTCCATACCAAAAACCACAAAGAATAAAAAGTTTTCATATGGTAGTGCTGGATTTATTGAAAAAAATGCTATTTTAAGGCTTTTTGTCATATTCAAGGAATTTTTTATAAAAAAAATGGCGCGACAAATTATTTTTTGACACAACTTATTTAAAGACATGTTACGACAATTGTTTAAACAAATTCCATACCAAAAACCACAAAGAATAAAAAGTTTTCATATGGTAGTGCTGGATTTATAGAAAAAAAATGCTATTTTAGGGGTTTTGTCATGATCAAGGAATTTTTTATAAAAAAAATGGCGCGACAAATTATTTTTTGACACAACTTATTTAAAGACATATTACGACAGTTGTTTAATAAATTCCATACCAAAAAACACAAAGAATAAAAAGTTTTCATATGGTAGTGCTGGATTTATAGAAAAAAAATGCTATTTTAGGGGTTTTTGTCATATTCAAGGAATTGTTTATAAAAAAAAAATGGCGCGACAAATTATTTTTTGACACAACTTATTTAAAGACATGTTACGACAATTGTTTAAACAAATTCCATACCAAAAACCAAAAAGAATAAAAAGTTTTCATATGGTAGTGCTGGATTTATTGAAATAAAAAGGACAAAAAATCGATTTTGGGTTATTTTTTAAAAAATAAGTGCGACATTTTTTTTTCTTTTACGATATATTTACGACAAATTTACGACAAATTCTCACATATTTATTTTTCTTGTTTGAGTTCATTTTACCCTATTTTGAGGGGTGGTAGTGCTAACTTGACTGTCAAGTTAGCATTACCAGGGGTTATTTTTTAAAAAATAAGGGCGACAATTTTTTTTCTTTTACGATATATTTACGACAAATTTACGACAAATTCTCACATACTCCTTTTTCTTTTTTGAGTTCATTTTACCCTATTTCGAGGGGTGGTAGTGCTAACTTGACTGTCAAGTTAGCATTACCAGGGGTTAATTTTTAAAAAACAAGCGCGTCAAATTTTTTTCTTTCACGACAAATTTACGACAAATTTACGACAAATAATCCAATTATTAGATTTTAAAAATTTTGAAGTGGTAATGCTAACTTGACGGACATCTGATAGTGGGATGATTTCTCAAGTGAGGGTAAAGGAAGGATCACACGTCACACCTTTGAAAGGCGTTTTCCTCTCCTCAGCCGGGTGATTATGTGCCCACGGACACTCCTCCCACGACCAAGAAATACCCACCAACTTTTCAATCTATAGCCAGCTGAAACTCATCAACACCCTTAACGGGTTAAGGTTTCATTTCATGGGGTTCACACAATCCCTAGGGTACCACAATGGATCTAAATTGATAAAAGTGTGACGGTTACAAGACCAACTATCAGCTCATTAACCTAACCTAACCTTAGGCTGTAATGACGATATTATCAGCCAAACCGGTTCAGTATATGCTTTGAGAAGTAAGATTTTCTAGCAGCTCATCAACTACAAGACTCCACAGCATAGATAGTACCCCTCCCTGTATGGACAACCTCTTATCCGCGTATTTCGTCCTTCTAGTGCCTCAGTGGTTCTAGTGACTAATAGTGCTATTTTCTTTGCGCCTAAAGCTTTATTGGCATTAAGGCATTATAGTGAATTCAAACATAAGAAAGTTGGCTTATATTGAGAAGCCTATCTACTAATACTTCCCGTCTTGTGAAGTTGTCGACTATTTTTTCACAGTTTTCAGTACAAATGATGTTAGACTTATCGTCCTGAAAGATTTTAAATGGGTTTTATCTTTTTCTCCTGTTTAAGGAATAAAGATTACCTTACTTCCTCTCCATAGGCTTAGTACATACAACCAAGAGCAATGCTACTTCGAAGTACCTATGCTTATTAAAAGGCATAAGATCTTTTTTACCCTTTTATAATAAAGCTTGTAAGATGCCATCCACACCTGCTGATTATAAAGGTTCAAAAGTACTAATCTTCAAATCAATATTTATATTTGAACATATGATTGCAGTCTACTTCCTTCTTCTTAAGCCTTTTTTTACCTTGGATCTCAATTTTGACAGATTTTTGTTCTATCACGGAGCGTCTTTTTGCCTTATTTTTGGTCTTAAAGGACAATTGAGTTCAAATTTCTCTTGTATGGTCCCACCAAATTCACTAAGATTGAATTCCAATTCAAGGTGACTATTAGCCCTGCCAGCTGGGACTATAAGTTCCCGGTTTGATCCCTCAACAGTTGATTTGGGCCTGTATCGGGACCAGATCCCTCGTCATAAAATCTGAAAGTCCTATAAAGAGTATGTTTATTCTTTATTTGTATGTTCCATATTGGATCTTGGATGGCTTCAAGTCTTAAATAAAAAAGAAAAATGTTGGTGTGCCTCAGGGCTCCGTTTTGTCTCCGAATCTCTTCCTCACATCTACGAACAATATTATCTCTGAAATATCTTATCCTTTGAACAGTTCTGTTCAGACGACAGTCCCTACCGTAAGCATTTCATATTCGTTTCTATTCACATTTTTGTTCTTCAAATGTAAAACTTCAACCGCAGTGCATGAGAAGTTCCTAAAATTTTACTCATGGCAGCATTGCCTAGTGGGGAATTGAAAATCTGCAAAGAATTTAATGCTTCCAAAACTCGATGCTGTCTATTTGTGGTTAAAGCAAAAGCTATCTCCTTTGTCACATTCCACGAGTGGTACTTTTATCAAAGACAAAATGAACAGCTTTTCACTCTCGGTATGAGTAGGTACTACTGACCCTTTTAAGATGTACATTCTTCCAAATGTTGAATGGGAATCATATATACCTACATGTAAAGGTGCTCTCCATCACCCACTAAACTTGAGTCTTGGAAAGAAATTAGAAAAGTACAATATTTTCAATGGAATACCTATCTGACTCGTTCCACAAATTTTAACTGAACTAATAAATATAAAAGTCAAACTACCGGAGACTTTTGAGAAGAAATTTGAATAAAAATGAATATCGATTGAAGTTTGTTTCGTTTTAACTAACTGAAGCGGAAAATACGCGACTTATGTTAGGTAGGTAAGTACTTTGGAGTTTTTATTCGGCAGTGAACTTGTTTGTTTACTTAAATTTGATAACTTATTTGTAAAGTTTTTTGCTGTTACTTAAGTTTTATCTCTAGGTATTATACGCCTGAATAATTTCACCCTCGAACTCACAATCTAAACGAACCCCCCCTACTTAATGCCATTTCTAATTCCTTGGGTTTGTTTTTTTTCGTTAGATATTTTTTTTGGTTTATTTTGTTTTTGTCTCTTTCATTTCTAGAGAATTCCAACAAGTTTTCATGTCTAATTCATATTCATAGACCATGGTGACCGTAATACCTGTGCGTTTAACTTTTTTTTCTATTTTTGTTTTTGTAAAAATAAGTAGGTATGATGGGTTGTGCTTATGGGAAAAAGGTTTGCTTTTAATGTTTTTTTGAAGCAAGGGTCTAGTGCCAGATCCAAGTTACAGATGTGTTACAGAATATGGAATAAGACCAGCAGATGTTAACTTCTAATCCCATTTGTTACAATTGTATGAATCCTGTAATTAGCCTTCAGCCCCAGCTATTGCAGGTACAAAGTTGGTTCTGTATATAAAGGAAAAACAACAACCTTCCTTCATGCAATTGTAATGTAATTTTGTAATAGAAATTAAAATACATACAATTTGTTCTTTGCTCGGTGTCCTATGATCATTTAATGAGATAAAGTGTAGGACTGTAGGTGCTAGAAATTATCCATACACTACTTGTTTTATAAAGGAAGATAGTTCCTGCAATGTGTAATTATATGGTGATGTGTTGGAACGTTATTGCTCCACTCTCCCATTACAAAAAAGCTAACCTCAAAGAGTTTAAGTACATACATTAAGAATGAAATCCTAATGTCACGCTTCCCTATTAAAACTCACCCTTTTTTTAAGTACCTTATTCCTCCTTCTGAAAATCAGCATTTTTATAAAAAAAAAACAAAGATTTCATAAACTTAGCAATAATCCTTAATTCGGCACTTTAAAGCTATTGTTGAGTTAGTGACCTCTTTAAAGGAAGTAAGAATTTTTATGATACAAAAAAAAAAAAGACCCTGGGATTTTACTATAAAAACAAGCAAAAATGTACTCAATAACGTTTTATTCTGCTAATGATATAAACGTAAGAAAAAGTCAAAAATTAAAAAGAATAGTGTTAGGGGGAAATCCGTTAACCACACAAGAAAAAAGTTTGATCCAAATTTGAGCGCTTAAAAATTCTTGTTTGAATGCAAAAAAGAAATTAAAAATGCGTTGAAGTTTGGCAAAGATAGAGCCAATTAACTGAAATGAGCCCTTAAATCATAAAAACCGTTACCTATAACTCAAAAACAAGACAGTTAATTCATAATTTTTTCGGCATTAAATGACGTCAGGAACGCATGGGTTTCGTTAGAATGTTTGACTCAAAAATTATAGAAAATGAAGTTTGTGCTGCAATGTTCCCGATTTGCGCTTGGATGTGCCGCATCTTAAATGAGACGGACCTAGCCATTTTCGGGGTAAATTACCGCCATTTAAGATTTGACTTAGCATAGCAGCAAAACTTAATTTTTTAAAAGAATTGAAAATAGCGTATTTAAAATCTTTCTTAATTTCGCAAATAAGAAAGAAATGCCTTTAATAGCCTTCAAGAAACTCCAATTTATAATAAACGCATGCCTTAAACTAAGATATGTGCCACATCACTGGAAAATTGCAGAAGTCATTGTTATACCTAAACAAGGTAAGCCACCAACAGAAGTAAAATCTTACAGACCAATATCGCTTATACCAATCATGGCAAAAGTTTTTGAAAAACTGCTACTGAAAAGGCTTAGCAAAATAATAGAAGAAAGAAGACTAGTTCCGAGCCATCAGTTTGGATTTAGAAATAAACATTCCACGATAGACCAAGTGCATCGAATTACGGATGTTGTGGAAAAGGCACTTGAAGAAAAACAAGTATGCTCGGCTATATTCTTAGATGTTGCTTAAGCCTTTGACAAGGTTTGGCACTTGGGACTTGAGTACAAACTGCATAGGGACCTTCCCAGGCAGTACTACGAAATACTGAAATCCTACGTTACGAACCGACTCTTTAGAGTACGGTACGACCAAAATTACTCGGAACTAAAAAAAATTGAAGCCGGTGTACCACAAGGAAGTGTCCTAGGACCGACACTGTATCTGTTATATACAAGGGATATTCCAGTGGACATCAACGCTATCATGGCCACCTTTGCTGATGATACTGCAATATTGGTGCCAGATAAATCCGTTACGAAGGCTACACAAAAATTGCAAAATGCAGTCGATAAAGTTAGTGATTCAACGCATATATGGCGCATCAAACTAAACGAAACAAAATCGACGCATATAAACTTTACAAATAAAAACATAAACAATGTTCCAATTTATATAAACAGTACATCAGTACCTTACTCCAATACCGCCAAATACCTTGGAATGACTTTGGATGCAAAGCTTAAATGGAAAGAGCACATCAAAAAGAAAAGAGAAGAACTAAGCTTGAAGTACAGAAAAATGTACTGGTTACTAGGAAAGAACTCTGACCTATCTATCCAGAACAAACTAATGTTATATAAGCAAGTATTGAAACCCGTTTGGACATATGGCATCCAACTATAGGGCTGTACAAAGAAAACAAATGCTGAACCCATCCAAAAATTCCAAAGCAAGGTCCTTCGTGGGATAATTGATGCCCCTTGGTATATAAGAAATAGCGATCTACATCGTGACCTACAAATTGAAATGGTTACAGAAGTGGTTAAAAAACACGCTGTATCACACAATCAGCGACTGCAAAGTCATACAAACTCTGAAATGGAGACCGTCCTAAATGTACAAAACAATGTTCGGAGATTAAGAAGAACCAAGCCTCATGAGCTGATGGTCTAAAAGCTTTGGGAAAATGTTATAACTTTAAACTTCCCCCAATGCGATTTAAAAATTAAGAAATAAAAATCATTTGTCGATCTTTCATAGATTGGTCCTGATTCACCAGTGGCTTTAGTGCGGTAAGAGTCCCACACTACTTGGTACCGATTCTTACCGAGCGTCTTTTGAAGATTTCCATCGGATAATAAAAAAAAAAAAAATTTCGCAATAACAAAATCTCGCGCTTTTAACAATCTCGCATTTATATCTCGAACCCTAAAATCTTGCAAATTTCAACCAAAATCTTGCAATTTAAAATCTCGCAAATCAAAATCTCGCATATTCAAATCCCACACGGCTATTACAAACAATATTTTTTTTGAGAATTCACCCAAGAGTATTTTGCATATGCTCTCTTGGGAACATAACAGCACGCACATCAGCCCAACTTGTATTTTTTCGGCATTGGGGCAGCACGCTTACTTACTTTACTTTAGATGGCGCTTACAGTCCAGGGTGGACTACGGCCTAAACCAACAAGCCCCTCCAGCCAGCTCGGTCCCTAGCTAGCTGCCTCCAGTTACGCACTGCAAGTTGTTTGAGGTCATTAACCATTTGTGCGCGCCACCTAAGTTGGGGTCTTCCTCTGCTGCGCAGACCATCAGGGGTAGATTCGAAGACTCGTCGGGCTGGTGCGTCGTTTTCCATACGTTTCACGTGTCGCAGCCATCTCAGCCGCGGTATTTTCAGTTTTTGAGCAGGTCGATGTCGCTGTAAAGCCCGTAAAGCTCGTTGTTAAATCTTCTCCATACTCCATCGATACATACTGGACTGAAGATTACCCGAAAAATTTTCCTTTCAAAGCACCCAAGCAGATTCTCATCCGTTTTTGACAGGGTCTATACAGCAGGACCGGGATGATGAGGGTCTTATATAAGGTCTCCTTGGTTCTTTGAGAGAAGGCTTTACTACTCAAATGCGCCGGTAACAGCTCGCTTCGTTCTCCCAATGATGTCAACATATTCTGCATAAGCAAGTAGTTTAAAAGAATTTAGAAAAATTGTACCTCTGTTGATGACTTGCAAGTTGCGTACAATTGCTTCAAATTTGAACAGGTTGCTTGATAACGCGTCGATCGCCTTGCCTGAAACCTTTCTCGACATCAAAGGGTTCCGTGGTGTTCTTACCAACTTTGACGGAGCAGCGGGATTTCTCCATCCTCCATCCTGCACAAGCGGACGAGTTTGGCAGGGATACTGAGATGCGACATGGCTCTGTATATAGTTCTTATCTATCTACGCTATCATATGCGACTTTGAAATCGATAAAGACGTGGTGTGTATCGATTTGAAACTCATGGGTTCTTATCCAAAATCTGTCGTAGTGTGAACATTTGATCGACGGTTGACTTGCCGGGCTTAAAACCACACTGATAGGGGCCGATCAGATCGTTGACAAACGGTTTTAAGCGATCACAGAGTACAGATAATAGGATTTTGTATGCGACGTTGAGGAGACTTATACCTTTTTAGTTGGCGCAGGTCAGAGCGTTTCCTTTCTTGTAGATGGGGCACTCTGTACCGGGGTTCCATTCATGGGGCATACTTTCATCCGACCAAATTTTGGAGATAAGTTGGTGTATACTCCCTACCAAGTCATCTCCTCCTCTTTTAAATAGCGCGGCTGGCAGGACATCCGCACCAGCAGCCTTGTACGCTTTAAGCTTGGCTATCGCTAACCGCACTTAATTTAGGTCGGGTGGACGGAAGTATTGACCATCATCGTCCAGGTTGAATGGAGTGTTCTGTCTTACAGCGGAATTTTAGCCATCTTCGCCGTTTAGCAGTCTAGAGAAGTGCTGTTTCCTGATCCTCAGTACGGACTGTGTGTCCACCACCATGTTCCCACTCTCGTCTCGGCAGGCTTCCGTTCTGGTCTTGAAACCCTGGGTAGATTGCCTCACCCTTCGGTAGAACTTTCGAACATCTCCCCTGCCACTACAGTCCTCAATAGACTCGAATGCCCGCTCCGCATGCTCTCTCTTTTTCCTCCTGAGAAGTCGGCGTTCCTCCCTTCGTTTTTGCCGGTAGATCTCCGGCGCCAGTCTGCATTCTTCATGGAACCAGGGATTTTGTTTTGGTGGCCTAGTAAAACTCAGCACATCAGTCGCGGCACTCCTGATGGTATTTTGGCAGTGTTTCCACTGGTCCTCTGCAGATGATGCTGATGGCGAGCTTGCTGAGAGATTAAGAGAGACGTGGTCTGCAAAAGTCTTGGCGATCTCTTGCGACTTTAACACCGCGACATTAAATCTTTTCACAGCATACGCTCGTCGTTGTGGCGTCATGGATATCCGCATTCGTACTTGAGCTATCACCAAGTAGTGATCCGAGTCTATGTTGGCACCTCAAAACGTTCGGACATCCAGGATATTGGAAGCATGTCTGGGATCTATCGCAACATGATCAATCTGGTTGACGTTTCGTTGATCTGGAGACCGCCACGTCCCTTTATGTATATTGAGGTGTGGGTATCGAGTGTTAGCTATGGTGGCATTACGCCCGCCACACAGTCAATCAGCCTGAGTCCGCTGCCGGAAGTGTTGTCGTGCAGGCTGTGTCCTCCGATTAGCGAACCAAAGATGCCCTCCTTTCCGATATTGGAATTGAATTCGCCAAGAATAATCTTGACGTCGTACTTGGGGCACATATCATTCGTGTTCTCGAGGAGATCCTAGATTTCTTCCTTGGTTGAGTCAATTTTTTTTCCTTTGGAGCATGGGCACAGATCAACGTGATGTTTTTGAATTTTGGTTTGATGCGGATTGTGACCAGGCGCTCGCTTACATTTCTGAAGCCTAAGTCTTCCCCTTACCACAAAACCGCAACCAAAAAACCGCTGACCCTGCTCCTTGCACCACTCGCCGAAGTAGATGTCACACGATGTCATCGTTCGTATGCTCTCTCCATCTCATCGCACTTCCTGGATGGCTGTAATGTCAGCCTTTAGCGTATCTAGGCTCTCCACTAGTTGTTCGGCTGCACGTGGCCTGTTTAAGGTCCGGAAATTCCACGTGCAGATCCGAAATTCATTTTCCTTGTTTCGGTTGCTGGGGTCGTCAACATTAAAATCATCCATATCCGAGGCTTGTGGTTGTTTCGGAACCAGTTTGTTTTTCCGTGGTATGGGGAAGTCACCCCGACGCACAACCCCCAACTTGGAGTACCAGACCCTTAGTATAACTCCAAGGGTGGGGAGATGTTTAACATTAAGTAACTTTTTTTTGTGATTAAAAAAATCAATCAAATGCAAGGGATAAATTCTTAAACAATTTTTTGTTTGACCCTTCGCTATATCTACCTATACCTGCCCATGTGCCCATGTTTACCCTACTTAACATTTGATTTAAAAATTAGTTGTTATTGCGGATATATATAAAATTGTCTTCCAAATTCCAAAATTGTTCGTGTCGTCATGAGTAACCCGATTAACTAGACAAAATTAAAACCAAAAAAAAAGCTAAAAATGTAATAAAAATACATTTATTTATGCTTATAGCCGTCAAGTAGGCATTACCACTTAAAAATTTTGAGGAGGGTACAAAAATTGGATTAACTGTCGCTAATATTTGTCGTGAAAGAAAAACCTTTGTCGCGTTTGTTAAAAAAAATTGGTAATGCTAACTTGACAGTCTAGTAAGAACTACTACCCCCCCCCCCCACAAAGAAAATAGAAATAAAAAAAAAACAAAGAATTGTGTGTTTTATCATCGTAAATTTGTCGTAAATATTTCGTGAAAGAACAAAAAATTGTCCAGTTTCAAAAATAATCCCCTGTAATGCTCACATGACAATTAAGTTAGCACTACCACCACTCAAGAAATGGTTAAATTATCTTAACAAATTAAAAAGAACTATGTGAGAAATTATCGTAAACTTGTCGCGAATATTTATCGTGGAAAAAAAAATCTCGAGTTTGTATTTTTAAAAATAACCCCTGAGAGTCTATTAAGCACAACCACCCTTCGAAAAAGGGTTAAATGAACTCAAAGAAGAAACAGAAATGTGTGAGTAACTGTCGTAAATTAGTCGTTTTTTTTTTAGAAAAAAATGTCGAGTTTGTATTTAAAAAAACAATCTCTGGTAATGCTCAAGTTTGCACTTCCAGCCCTTGAAGTCGCTTTTTGTCGTTGAACTGTGGTTGTTTAAAATTTTAGGATGTTTTTTATAATTCATTTGAACTAGGTATTTTTTTCACCACCCCTTGCAAAAAACCCTAAAGTTACATTTTGAATAAAACTACCAAAAAAAAAAAATTAATTTCACCTTGGGGTTGGCTACGAAATCTCGCATTAGAAATTACGCAATTACAAAATCCCGCTTTTCATAATCATGGTATTTCTAAATCCAGCTTTTATCAATCTCACAAAATCCCGCAAACAAAAAACTCCCAAACAAAAATCTCGCCAAACCTAATATTCAATTGCAGCAAATACATTTTTTTAACTTAAATCTCGCAAATTTAAATATCGCACCTGAGTATCAGAGCGATATGTTGTTAAAAGATTTAAATATGCGAAATTTTAAGATGCGAGATTTTAAGTTGCGAAGTTTCGGTTGGCATTTGCGAGATTTTCTGTTGCGATATTGTTAAAACCGATATTTTGTAATTGCGAGATTACGAAAAGCAGGATTAGCTACTAATTTTCGAGATATCGTTTTTTGAGGTATCGCTTTTCGAGATTTTTAAATAAATGCGAGATTTCGTTATTCGCTGTGCCCCTTCCACCTTGATGAGGAGAAGTGTCTTTCCATCTCTCATACATTTTTACTTGCGATATAGGTACTATAGGGCAAGTTTTGGATTCGTGCAAAAAAAAAAATTCGAGATAACAATCAAACATGACATTACGATGATAGAGAACACGAAAAAAGTGGGTGGCACAATTCTGTCTGTCTGTCTGTCTGTCTGTCCGTACCTCAACCTACAGCCTAAACCACTGAAGCGATTTTCTTCAAATTTTGAACTTAAGGTTTTTTTGTAACTCTCCAGAGGGGAAATTGAAATTTTTTTTTTAGCTCAAAAAATAACGGTACTTGCCATACAACCGTTAAGGAAAAGCTTATTTATCTCAAAAACGGCTCCAACGATTTTGATAAAAAAAAATCAGTGTATTACTGTAGATATGATGTACCTTTAAGTAAGAAAAAAAAATCACCAAAAACATTTTTTAACGGTACCTGCCATATAACGGTTTTTTTGATTTTTGGTTTTCTCATTAACCGCTCATCCGATCTCAATAAAAAAATTTTCACAGAAGCTTTGTTAAAATATAAATAAAACTGCATACCAAAATTTTTGAAAAAATAAATTTTGGATTTTTAAAAAAAGATTTAAAATGTTTTTTTGAAAATTCAATATCTCAAAAACGGGTTGATGAATTAATTTGAATTTTCAGTTTTAAATGTATATTAATATATACTCAAAATTGGCATACCAATTTTTTTTTTGAAAATTGTAATAAAAATTTTATATATAAAAAATTAATTTTTAAGAAAACGGCTCCAACGATTTTAAATTTTTTTTGCATATATTCATATTTGTTCAAGTAATCAAATGGCATACTTTTTTTTGAGCTCTAAGTTATTTATCAGACTGTTTATACAATTAATAGAACGATTTAAATGCTTTTTATACTTTTTCTATAATTACTTGAATATTTCTTAAAGTTCTTAAGTCCCACACAACTTGAACATAAGAGCAAGTACGTGCGATCCAGTCGTGCATTTTATTTTCTGTTGACTCATAACAAACTCTCAAGTTTTTTATCGCAGCAATCTGAAACACCCTGTATAATGTGTAGAATGGGTATAAACAATCCAACATTTTTAGCATTAAATAAAAAATCAACAGAATCTCAGTAGGTAAGAATTAAAATTTTTGTCAAAATTTCCTCAAAAATCAAAAATTTTAATTTCTTGTACTCACTCATCAGTCATTACATTTCTGCTTGGCTTAATCACTTAATAATTAAAACATTGAATCATTTAAAAAAAAGCTCGATTAAAAACAAAATGCAAGCTCATAACAAGAGAAGGGAGGCTATACTTAAAAAAAAAAATCAATTAAACGGCAAACGAACTCACTCAGTCGAGGAGTATAGTTGTAGTTGTAGTGGGAAGACAAAAATAAATAAATAATACATTTTTAGTTCCATTGCGCTATAGTGGATTAAAAATAAAAAGAAACGGGCGTAGGTTTCGGATTTTCTTTTTTTTGAACAAAAAGAAATATGAAAAACAATTAAATTGAAACTGTCGCTTGAGGTCTTTGAGCTCATTGAAATCAATTAAAGAGTTTAACTTGCTTCAAACAAAAATTATGTCTTTTTTTTGTCTGTCTCCAAATTATAGTTGGTTTTATGAGCAATGAGTAAATCACAGTTGTTGTCGTAGATGAAAATTTATGAGACAGCGGCTTTTGTCGTAGTTAAGGTTATGAGAGGGCGGTGAAATCTTTTCAAGTTGTCCCTTATATAGTTTTTAATTTAAAAATTGTTCAGTTTGTTAGAATAATTTAAATTAAAGCATAATTCTCGTTGGCAAGCTCGTTAAACTGCCACAGAATCGAAAATAAATTGGCAATGTAAATGCTTCTACCACCGGCACCCTCTCCATGGACCATTCTTGAATCAGGGTAAACACTTTAATTTTATTGATTTATTTGCTCATTTTTTTTTCTCTGCCAAAGTGCATGGTAAACACAGCAATATTGACACCTTTTTTGGAAGGAGAAGTTGGTAAGAGGGTTGGCTACCCGAACTATTAAAATGAAATTAATTGAAACTCAAACGGTGCACTCATCGGCTGATTGGTAATTTCCAATTAAAGCCAAATACAGCATCATCAATCACTGAGGCGATTGACTGAAAATTAATTAAACTGTTCAAGTCCTTTCATCATTTTAATAAAAAAAACAGTGAGTACCTATCTATCAAAGTTTTTTTTTTTTTTTTTGTGCAATAAGATGAAAATAATAAATAAATAGATAAAAAAAAAAACACAAAACGAACCGAACCGAGAAGACGTTAAGAGAAGATGAAATTTTTGTTTGAAGAAATATTCAATACCTACATTTTATTTCAGGTGAATCTGTTCATGTAATACAAGAAGATATATTTTTTTTGATGCTTTTTACGAACCCAATGCTGTAGTCAACACTAGGCCGCCGCCGGCCGTTTATAGGGTGCTATGCTATCTGAAAGGTTACCAATATGTCTCAAGAGGTCATTCAGTTTTTTATAATGAATTTTCCACCTTGAAGGTGGAAGAGATTGTATTTATTTAGTGGGATATTAAAAAAAATGTATTCCATCTGTAAATTCAGTACTTAATTGGTCATAAAAGATCAGTTAGGTTTTTCAATTAGTCAGCCACAGTAAATTTGTAAATTTTTTGTTGTTTGTTGCCTTAAATAAAAACTAAACTAAGTAAAATAAAATACACGATTGATTCGCACTTACTTGCTCTTAAATTTATTCACAGAACAAATTGTATAGGGGACACCCTGTATAAAATAAAAAAATCAAGGACAAATTTTTTGTATGCCAAATTTTAAGTACCTACATTTTTATAATATAAATTATTTTTTTTTTTCAAATTAAATTAAAAAAAAAAAAGAAGTATCGATTTTGAAAAATGAATTAACGGAAATTGATTTGTCACGAACGCCGCCGACGGGCGTAACGAATCGATTGCCGTTTAATTTAAAAAAAACGATGCATTTTTACGGCACCAGTCCAATCATTTTTAAATTTTTTTTATCGACACTACTTCCCACTTTTTTCATCATAACTTTTTTATTACGGTAAATAAGAAAAAAATTAGTCGAGATTTTATCGGGACAGATCGATTGCCGTCACATTTTTCAAAATCTAACTATTTTTACCCCATTGCACAGTGGTTTAGGTTGTATGGAGAGGCGGTCATAAATCTATAAAATCTGAACCAGTCAACCGATTTGAATGAAATTTTCAGGCATGGTTAAGTAATGTATCGTCAGAGGAATTATCCCCCACTGACACGCCCACTTTAAAAAAAAAAGGTCTTTTAATTGTCAGACTTGATAAAAATGGGGGGTGTGTTCTTCTAGAAAGTTCTATATAACGTAATTTCATATCATACTTCTATACAAAATTTTCTACCACGCCCACTTTTGGGGCGCTTTTTTTTGTAAGAAATTTGATTTTTGGAGTAATTTTTCAGAAAACGAAACAAGTTACCCGTAAACGGGTTTTTAACATTTGTTAGCAAGGTATTGTTATTTTTGCATGAAAGTAAAATATTTTTTTTTTATTTTGTATTCTAAAAAATATTTAAAATCCTTAAGTACAGTGAAACCTCCTATAACGGATAGCTAGGTACCTTAACCCGACAGATCTCTTAAGCGGACAAATTCTCGTGACCGTGGATCTAGAATTTAAATTCCATACATTTTACGTTCCTTGGTCGGACGAAGACAAGAATATCAGCCGTAAATATAATTCTCTTCGGCGGACAAAAACTTTTTGTTTTATGAAATTTCTAAAAACAATTGCATAGGCAACGGATTTTTTTCTGTAGCTGTGGTCTGTTATTGTATCGTCTCGTTCATTTATTTCCTGTGAGTTGATGAACTTTATGGCATCATTTTTTTAATTCCTTATTGAAATGAATAATTTTTTTTTGAGGAATTTAGTCTCGTTTTTTTAATCATTATTTATTTTTTTTTGAATGTCAAAAGGACAATTAATTCTAATAATTTTTTTGTTATTTTTTGGTGCTAAGAATACTTTCTTTCATCATCGTGTCCTGTAACCCCGGATGGGGCATAGGGCGTCAACAAAACGTCTCCATCCTTCACGGTCTGCTGCAAGGTGCTTTAGCTGTGGCCACGTCTTTCTCTGGGATTCTGCTTCCGCTAAGATAGTTGATTTCCATGTTGTTCTTGATCTTCCAACCTGACGTGCACCCTGAGGATTCCCTTCAAAGAACTGCTTTGCAATTTCATCGTTTGGTTTCCTCAGTGTGTGACCAATCCAACGCCATTTACGCTTTCTTATGTCGACGTCCAGCCGCTCTTGACTTGTCCTGCGCTACAATTCCTCATTTGATATTATTTGTGGCCAGCGAATCTTTAGGATGTGGCGAAGGATTGGGTACGATATGTCGACTTTTAAAATATCGACTCCATAAGATCGACTTTTAAAATCTCGACAGAAAAAATCTCGACTGGTTAAAAGACCGACAGATCAAAATATAGACACAAATTTGACCGACTTTTTAAAATGTCGATTTTTCAAAATGTCGATTCTCAAAATGTCGACAGTGATCGAGATTTTATGAATCGAGATTTCAACAGTCGACATTTTAAAAGTCGACATTTTGAAAGTCGACATTTTGATCAGATCATAGTTTAGGGAATGATGTTTACAAGCGCGCGCTTGTAAACATCATTCCCTAAACTATGATCTGATAATTATTATCTAATATCGCATTGTCATAGTTCAATAAATAGCATTTTTTTTAATTTAATTTTTGTTGCCTATATATTTTGGCGTCTTAATTGCCCATTATTCAGGGTCTATAATGTGTTTTAATATTAATACAATAATAAAACATCCAGAAAATGAGGCAGTTAAAAGTTCGAAATATAAGGTATAATGTAGGTAGGCAACAAAAATGCGTTCTATTGAACTTTCTTGAAGCTAAACAAAAGGTATTATAAAATTAGTAACTACCTAAATAAGTTAATTATTATAAGAATAAAATAAGAACTTGTGTCTTAAACATAGTCTTTAAATTTTTAAGTACCAGTTAAAAAATCAGACAAGAATTTATGATTCTTGAGTTTATAGTTATTCCGTGCAAACATTTAAGGCAGAGCGTTGTTCTTTGGGTTACTTTCAAATGATCGACAGACAAAATATCGACAAGTCAAAATGTCGACTGGTTAAAATGTCGATTTATATTTAATATCGACTTTTCTGTATGGGAAAAATTCCGACAAGTCGATATTTTTCTCGACTTCTATCAGAGCAGTCGACTTTTTGTCAAATCGACATTTCAAACTGTCGACATTTTAATAAGTCGGTAAAAACAAAGTCGGTATTTTAACTTTCAAAAAAGTCGATAAAAGTCGACATTTTAACCAGTCGACATTTTTTTTGTCGGTCATTCGTACGTAACCCTGTGGCGAAGACAGCGATTCACAAAAGCCTGCAATTTCTTTGAAATGGTAGACGTGACATTCCAGGTTTCACAAGCATATAACAGCACGGCTTTGACGTTGGTTTTGAAGAATCTCAACTTTGTACGTAAGGAGATTTGACTGGATTTCCAAATTGGGAACAGAGTACCGAAGGCAGCACGAGCTTTATTTATTCTACTTTTAACGTCCAGATCCGTACCACCGTTTGCAGAAACAATACTGCCACGCTGCTGTGTAGAGTGGCCTGTGACCCTGTGAGCATTATTTTTGTCTTTTTGCTGTTTATTCTTAGACCACTCGACTCTCCCTTCACTTGCAGTGTTTGGCACATCCCGTTCAGCCCACTGATATTATTTGCCAGTATAGACATATGTCATCGGCATAGGCATTGAATGCCCTGTCACTCAGCTGTACCAACACTGCCCGTCAATACGTCGTCTATCGCCAGCAGGAAGAGAATTGGCGATAGAACATCCCGTTGTCTCACATCCTGTTGCACTACGAAGGAGTCGGATAGCTGCCCATTTTGTAAAACAAAACACCTTGTCTTGTTGTAGGACTCTTTGATAATGGCAACAATTTTTGGCGGAATTCCTCTACCAAGCAACGATCTAAATATCCATTCTCGGTTAACTCGATCAAAGGCCTTCTCAAAATCCACGAACATGAGGTAAAGCGGTGATTGAAGTTCCATCGACTGCTCGAGGAAGATACGTAAGGTGTTGATATGGTCGACACACGATCGACAACTGCGGAAGCCAGCTTGATGCCTCTTGAGTGTAGACTCGATTCTATCCTTTTTTCGCTCGAGAATGATGGTTGCCATTAGTTTCGAGAAAACGGACAAAACGGTGATACCACGCCAATTGTTGCAATTCTTAAGATCACCTTTCTTTGGCAACTTAACAATCACACCATCCTTCCAGTCCCTGGGATAGCTTTCGTTTTCCCAAATGCTTTGTATCAACGGATGTAAAATACTAGCCCCTGTTACGGGATCGGCTTTCAGGAATTCAGCTGGTATTCCGTCCAGTCCAGCTGCCTTGTTGTTTTTGAGGAGATTTATTGATGTATGGATTTCCGATTCTGACAGGGGTTCGATGTCAAAACCCCTATAGGACCTGCGCATCTTGTTTAGTTGGGGCACTTCAGCACTCTGCTCAACTGAATCCTCATTTAGCAGGGCACAAAAATGGTCCTTCCATCTACGAAGCTGATCCTCAATTGATACCAAAAGTGTGCCATCCACATCCATTACAGGATGATTGGTGATGCTTTTTTCCCAATAACATCTTTGGCTATTAGGTACAATTCCCAGATATCTCCTCTTCTGGCAGCGTTTTCCGCATTATCTGCGAGCTATGTAACCTAACCCTCTTGTCACGTCTCACACAGCGATAGAACATCTTATATGCAAAGCGGTACTCCGGTCCAATTCAGCCTTTCGTTGAACATCTGCTTCGGCATTTATTTGGATTGTCAACGATTTGCGAGGTTCGATCTTATCCCAGGTGTCTTGGGACATCCAAGTGTCTGTAAGCCTCGTTTGCTTGGGTACAGTTTCGGATCCAGCCTCTATAAAAACACTTTTAATTTCACCCCACATCTCATCAATTGTTGAATGTTGGATTCCGTTTAATGACGAGGCTCTGTCGTTAAGGGTGTTGACATAGTTTCGACATATGTTGGGGTCATTTAAAGCATTAGCAATGAATTTTGAGCTCCTTGCTGCATCCTGCGCTGGTTTTTGTACGGCAGCGGTTCGTAGTTTGAGACTCATCAGAACCAAATGGTGGTCGCTTCCCACATCGGCATTTCTCCTCGCTGCTGAATCATGATATGATCAATTTGGTTTTCGGTTTGATCATCCGGATGCACCCAGGTAATTTTGTTGAACGTCTTATGCTTAAATACAGTCCCAGCTATCACAAAACGATTCGCGTTACAAAAGTCGACAAGCAAGTCACCATTTTCATTGCGTGACCCCGAGCCATTTCTTCCCATCACGCGTTCCAGTCCGTAATTGTCTGAATCGACTTGGGCATTGAGGTCTCCCATAACGACTATGATGTCAGCTCTCGGAACACTCTTGTAAACAGAGTTAAAATGAGTTTAAAACGCGGTTTTGTCTTCCTCGGTCGCTTCTGGAAATAAAAAAAAACGAAATTCAAAAATTAAATAGGCATGTATTTTTGATTCAGCGTGGCAAGTTGCTCGACCTGCTCCAACCTTCCCCACACCTAGGTGATGAAAATATTCCAGAATTTGGAAAAAACACTTAAATTTAATAACGGGATTCAAAAGAATACTATTCCTTGGTTCTTTTTCACGTTTGTATTTCTTTTTCTTTTTGGAACCCTACTTTGAGGGGAGTGCTAGCTTGACTATCAAGTTAGCATTGTCAGAGGTAAGGTAAAAATTTTTTCCTTTCATGCCAAGTTTACGACAGTTAATCCAATTATTGGATTCTCAAAATTTTTAACTGAAATGATGACTTGACGGATATGTTATACCGTTTTCAGAAAAATCAAAACAAGGGTTTTATGGCAGTTACCATTGATAACCATTTTTTTAAAAGTGTTTTTTATACAGAAGCTTCCCAAAATTATAGGTACCTATTATTGTGTACCAAAATTTTCGAAAATATATTTAAATTTTTAAAAAAATGTTTCAAATTTTTTTTTTTGAAAATCAAATATTTCGAAAACGATCAATTGTTTTGAAACTCGATACTCAAGAGTTTTTTAATACTCTCTAAAATATTTCTATTCTATGCAAAAATAACCGTACCTACCTTCCATAAAAACTAATAAAAAACCGTTAAGCATAATATTTTTTCTCAAAAATGATTTTGATTAATTTTTTTATATACAAATTTCAAATAAGCTTTAATAATCTTGCCCTTTAAAATTTTTTTTTTTGAAATTCGATATCTCAAAAACGGTTTGACATTTTTTTTTAAATTTTATTTTTACAAAACTTTTCCTTAAAAATGTTTTAATAATTTGATATATAAAAAAATAATTTTTGAAAAAACCGCTCCAACGATTGTCATATTCAATGAAGAATTAAAGATCACGTTCTTTTTTTTCACCTCAAACTATCAAAAGAGTTGTTTAAGCTTGTAATGAAGCATTAAAATTCCGCCCCCTTCTGCCTACGCACCTGTCCTAATCCTAACAACCATTCCCTATACCACAAACTCCCATAGCAAAATTCAAATACCTGCCCCATATATTTCCTACAGTAATGCTCCCACCGAGCTACGCATCTGAAAACTCGAAAATACTTACCCATCCAACCGCATGCACCCATAGCATGTACACACGCGAGCTGCAACGAACAGCATTGATTGCCAATGGTTATCACAGATTATCAGCACCGAAATAGAAATTCCCCACACTAACCGAAGAACAATAAAAATAAGAACTAGGTGTTGTGAAATTACAATATAAGAAAATAAGTACGAAGAAGGAAGAACTCCACTAAAAGCAGCAAATAGGCAACGATCAAGAACATTGATGGTGAGTTTACCCGACAAGCAAATAGAAGAGTGGGCGTCCCCTTGCCGCCTACACGTCTCTATTAGCAATGATGGCCTAGGACCTGGATGGTGAAATAGGCTATACTCTATCAACAAAAATTGTCAGTACAGGGAAGATATGACGTTTGCCTCTCAGTCTGGTTGCATTGGCATGCATACATCTGTCTCAAGTTAAAGCTCTCATAGGGTTTCCATACTCTGAATTGTAAATTGCGACAAATCGAAGAACAATGTGCATATGGTTACCTTGGATACCATTTCAAACATATTAAAAAAAGATCAATTTGTCTTTTTTTTCCCACACCCAACCCTTTTAAATGAATTTGATCACGTAACGCTTTGTGAACGTTTCAAAACTTAGCACAAATAACTTTTTTTTTCTTAAAGACTAAAATCATACGAATTTTAACTGCATTTTATAGGTGTATTCAGAAATACAACAAATAGTAAGAAAAAAATCAAACGACAACACTGTTGGCTCTCACCCTTATACATTTTGTTCTCCAAAGCTTCAAAACCGTAAGTTCTTCCATAAAAACCACTGAAAAGCTCTGTTGTATTGTTGCGACTTGGCAAAGGCAACTCTGTTGGAATGTTAATTTTATTTCAAACAGCGAAGGTAAAAACGAAAGCGAGTATACGATTACGATCAGATATCACAATGCTTTTGGCATTGAAAGACAACGGTCATGTTGTAGCGTAGAGAATGTTTCAAAGAATTACAACAACAATTCCTGTATGTTTATCAGTGGCTTAGTAATTTTTTCAGTGGCAGATTTGTTATTTTAGTTTTGTGATGGTATACACAGGCACCACTGTTTTGAAAAAAGCTCTCCCATAAGCCCTGTACTGACAATTTTTGCTGGACAGACTATAAATACTATCAGCCAACCAACCTCCTACCGTTCACCTACGACAACGATAGTAATGCGACTCATAAATGGAACAAAGCTCGTCTTCCGCATCCCACCTTTTCGTGGTCTACGTAGATGAAAATAATATTCAACACGAGTTGATGACGTGGTAGAACAAGGGACAAACTCCTAAGAAAAATATACTTCGCATCAGCCTTACAACTCACTCATGGTTCAACCGGAAAGTGCTATAATGCGGGGTATACACTGTTCAAATGCATGTCATGTATTGAGAGTGTATAAGTAAAATGCTTGAAGAAAAATCAAAATGTTTTGATTTTTCTTCAAGCATTTTACTATACACTCACAATGCATGACATGTATTTGAACAGTGTATACCCCGCATAAGAGACCGCCATATAAACCACAGAAATCAGTATCGAGACCGCCATCGAGAAGTACAGACGTGATACCAGATAAAGACTTACCCCCAACAGACGTAAGGGGTCTTTAGAGTAATCAGTACCGATACCGCCGTCATGGAGTAAAGACGTGATACTTGGTACCAGGGATGTTGCGAATATCCGCATCCGCATCCGCAAATGCGGAGCTTCCGCACAGATTTGGACATCTGCATCTGCATCCGCATCCGCAATAATCAATGTGGATGTTCATGCGGATGCGAATGTAATACGAACTTCTGCGTAACCGCCTTGAATCAGAAAAGGCGGTAATATTTCTCTTTATTAAGTATAATGCTCCTATTTTAAACTTCACTTACTAATATAAATTCTGCTTAATACTTGTTTTTATCAATAAAAATGTTAATAATTACTTTATCATTGTTTTAATTCTTCGTTCATATACTTTTTTATATATAAGATCTTAAATATCCGCATCCGCGGATGTGAGCCTTCAAAAATCCGCATCCGCATTCACATCCGCGGATGTGAAAAAATCGGCATCCGCAACATCCCTGCTTGGTACTTAAAGACTTCCCCCACCAGAGGTAAGGGGTCTTTAGAGTAAAGTACCAATAAATAAGTAATTGCCAGTTTCGACTGTGATTTGCCGGATTCGTCCGTGATTTGCCAGATTCGTCTGTGATTTGCCAGTTTCGAATGTGATTTGCCAGATTCGTCCGTGATTTGCCAGATTTGTCTGTGATTTACCAGTTTCTACTGTGATTTGCCGGATTCGTCTGTGATTTGCCAGTTTCGACTGTGATTTGCAAGTTTCGACTGTGATTTGTCGGATTCGTTCGTGATTTGCCAGATTCATCTGTGATTTGCCAGTTTCGACTGTGAATTGCCGGATTCGTCCGTGATTTGCCAGATTTGTCTGTTATTTGCCAGTTTCGACTGTGATTTGCCGGATTCGTTCGTGATTTGCCAGATTCGTCTGTGATTTGCCAGTTTCGACTGTGATTTGCCGGATTCGTCTGTGATTTGCCAGATTTGTCTGTGATTTGCCAGTTTCGACTATGATTTTCCGAATTCGTCCGTGATTTTCCAGTTTTGTCTGTGATTTGCCAGTTTCGACTGTGATTTGCTGGATTCGTCCGTGATTTGCCAGATTCGTCTGTGATTTGCCAGTTTCGACTGTGATTTGCCGGATTCGTCCGTGATTTGCCAGTTTCGTCTGTGATTTGCCAGCTTCGACTGTGATTTGCCGGACCCGTTCGTGATTTGCCAGACCCCGACCAGGATACACGCCATCCAGGTACAGCCCATCTCCAGACGCACCTGTGGTCAACCCAATCTTCCGTGGATAAGGACGAAGCTAAGAGGGCGAGAAGTTATATTTGATGACGAGGAATCAGCGGAGGCAGAAGGACCAAACAGCACCAAAAAGTATTCGTTAGCAAATACCATACATTAGACGGTGTTCATACCAGCTTCACGTGAAGCGACTCATTTTGACGTCTCTCTTTTTTATCTCATTCCTATCTATTGGAAGCAAAGAGATGGCGAGGTGAGGCAGAAATTTTTAAATTTTTTGAAAATTTCTGCCTCACCTCTCCATCTCTTTCTTTTCAATAAATGAGAATGAGATACAAAAGAGAGACGTCAAAATGAGTCGCCTCACGTGAAGCTGGTATGAACACCGTCTTAAATATTAAAATCCCGAGAGTTCTGATTTAAAGCTTAATAAAGAATTGACTTAAACTAAAATTTCGTACTTCTTTAGTAAGGACCCCGAAAAACCGGTGAGCTATCTCAGCCTTAGATAAAAAGTTACCTACATCACAAGCTAATTTGAATATCGTATTTTATGGTGCCATATGCCCCAACCGGGGTTACAGGACTTGATGATGATGATTTTATGGTTTTCAACATTTTTCTTTCATAATTTCCATGGGTATATACAATTTTCTCAAACCCTTCCCGTCTTGAACATAAGAACAAGTACGTGCGACTCAGTCGTGCATTTTTTTTTTTTTTCAATTTTCAATTTGGCTTCAAATTGAGAAAAAATTCGATTTATATGGCTTTTGTATGAGATGTAATCATTTAAGACTTCATTTGTACCAAAATATAAGGCTTCACATCAATTTATTACCAAAATTTAAAAAATTTTAAGTCTGATTGCAAATAAAAATCAAAACTATGTTTCTTTTAAAAAAAAAAACCAACAAGTGTTTGAGAATTTTTAAAACCACAAGTGTTTGAAAATAACCTGTTTCTTAACTGTGCTCTACTGAAAATAATGGAAAATGCTGTTAGGCCACATGTATAAAGCCAAAATCGAATGGCAATTTCTATAGTAAACAAAAAGTGGTGTGGGAGACTTCCTTAACGATGGTTTAAGGTTTTACAGGAGTTAGGTAGACCATCATATCCCAAAGGCATTCGTATAGGTACCTTTATCCCCATTAACATTTCATGAATTCGAATTGACTTTGACAACATTTTATTCAAAAAAAAAATTAAAAAAAAAAAAAATATCAACTCAAAGACGGTATGTCGTATGTGATATGCTATGATGTCGTAGCTTGAACTTATTCCATTTGACATCGAGAATGGGGTACATCATTACGTAAAGGTAACGTTTACATTATTTAATAAAAAAAAACTCTAGCAACGTCCATGCAAATGTGTTTGCTCAAAGAACTTTTCTTACATAAATCTCAATGTCATTATACAAACAAATATTCTTTTCATTTCACAGAAAAAAAAGAGAGAAGGAGCTTTATTTATTCCACCAAGCACTTCAGAAGCTGCACATTGCTGGTTGTGTTGTTGTCGTAGTAATTTTTGTCGTTGTTTCTGTTTCGTGCAGTAAAGAGGCAGCAGTGGGTGGTTTGGGAGTGTGTCTTCACAATGAGCCAAGTATCCTTAACAATAATTTATCTTAGTCAAAATATCATTTTGCCTAGACCAAGGCAAATATTTGTTCCATCATCATCATCATCATCATCATCGTCATGATACCAACGAAGGTATATGAACAACACACACCTGCTATGCGAAAACATTAATATTTAATGACAAATGTAAACGTTTGACAAAACTTAAGGAGGAACAACATTTTCATCATCATCATCATCACCATCATTATGAACTTAGTCTTGGTTTCTTTTTTGTTGTTGTCACTGTCAAAGTCGTACTCGTGTCTCTTTATGGTTGATGAAGTTCTGAGAAAATTTATGATTTCAAAAAAAGAATTGATACTTTTCCGAAGAAAATTTCATTTGAAAAAGGATTACAAACGTCCGTACGTTACGTGAGCCATTAAATAGTACTCTACATTCTGACCGAAGTCATAAATCAAAAAAATAATCCTTATCACAAAAATATGAGAGAAAAAATAAATATAATTTGCATTCTGCTGATGAGCTGGATATAAAAATAACTCAATGTAACTCACAAGTTTTATGTATACCTAGGGATGTGCTTAAACTGTTTGGTATCACAAATTTTTTCCCATTTGAATGGAAAATTACGACTTTTTCTTCCATAAATAAAGTACCAGCAAGGCAATGCTGTAGTTTTTGTTCTCTTGCCTTCCCTTACCTCAAACTGATTCTGATTAAATTAGGGTCATATTTCTGTTTGTGTCGAAGTTCAATGCAAGAAATTATTGATGATAAAATTATATGAATTATTGAAATTTATGCAGATAATGTACAGACCAGCCTATGTAACCTTAAAATAGGGGTAGGTACTCAACCTCTTGCGAGGAAGTGACAAATCCTCTGAAATAAGCATCATTTCTCATGAAAAAGTGCTTCTTATCTTACTTAGCCGTTCGGACTGGGTAGAAAATTGTAGGTCTTTCCATTTCCACTAACAATCACACATATACTATGAAATAAACCTGTAAAGTACCAATACCAATCAATTACCCAGTACTTTGAACTTGTTCTTGAATAAAACAAGTTGAATGTGCTTGGTATACTTGAAAAACACCAAGTACAATATTGTTCGAAGTACATTTACTGGCTACTGTAATGCTAATCAGTACATTTTCAATTATTTTCCAAGTTCAAATTCATTTTCAAGTATAGGTAAAAGTTCTTAAAGAGTACTTCAAAATGGTCTTTTAGTTGAAAAGTACTTGAAAATGTACTAGTTCTGGCACTTTTACTTGATGAGTACTCGAAAATGTACTTAGCAGTATTAAAGTATGTAGTAATGTACTTAGAACAAAGTAAGTACTTGCCAAAGTACTGGTACTTTTTAAGTACTAAGTATATTGTACTTGTTTCTTTTAACAAAGACACAATGTATTGGGTACTGAAAAATTACTGCAGTACATATACTTAAGTACTTTATAACCTCTAAATTTTTAAGGAAATGGTGAAGAATTAAGCCAGAATTATAATGCTCGCAGGGGCGCTTAAGTGGTCGGAAGAAAACAAGCCAATACACGGAAAGCATATGGCGTGGCTATAATTGCGGAGTAGAAGGTTTTGTCAAGTTTCGTTCAACTTTGCTTACGGAAGTGAGGTGCGCTCCCGAGATAGATGATATAAGTACAGTATGGGTATGTTCCCATTTTGACGTTACGGGAAGCTACTTTTCGTTGGTTTTTGACATTAGCTTCAGTGCCCTTTCGAACATTATAGTTCTACCTTTATTAACTTGTTCTCCAGGACTGTCGCGCCAACAAATGTATTTATTTATAAATTTCAGGAACGAGGTGCATTGGTACAAGTTCCGATTTCTTAAAACTAGTTTTCAGAAGTAAACGAATCGTCATCGTAGTGTGAACGGTTGTGCTGTATATTTTCTTTACCTTTTGTGTAACCTCCTCTTTGCAGCTCGTTTAATTCTTTGGGATATAGGTAAAATTTTGACTATGACGTTTTTTAGTTTTCGTAAAGATTCTCGCAATATCCGATTCATGAGCGGTTACAATGCAACATGAAATTTTGCTTGAAAGTGGGAAAAATATCAGCGAAACTATCTGTCTGTCCAGCTAAAATTGTCAGTACAGGGCTTATGGGTGAGCTTCTTTCAAAACAGTGGTGCCTGGGTGTGTATACCATCACAACACTAAAATAACAAACCTGCCACTGAAAAAGATATTAAACCACTGATTAACATACAGGATTAGTTGTTGTAATTCTTTGAAACATTTCGTACGCTCCAACTTGACCGTCGTCTCTCAATGCCAAAAGCATTCTGATGTCTGATCGTATACTCGCTTTCGCTTCTACTTTCGCTGTGTGAAATAAAACAAGAATTCACATTCCAACAGAGTTGCCTTTGCCAAGTCGCAACAATACAACTTTCGGTTTTGAAGCTTTTGAGAACAAAATGGTATTAAAGGTGAGAACCAAAAGTGTTGTCGTTTTGATTGTCCATTTATTATTTGTTTGTATTTCTGAATAAACCTATAAAATACAGTTCAAATTTGTACGGTTTTAGTCTTTAAGAAGAAAAGCTTAACTTGAGACAGATGTATGCAGGCCAATGCAATCAGACTGAGAGGCAAGCATCTTATCTTCCCTGCACTGACAATTTTTGTTGGATAGAGTTTAGACGGAATGAGATCAGAGTTAATGGATACAATATTGTGGGTATAGTCAAGCCGTTAACGAATTAATTTTGACTTAATTCGTGGTGACAGTGTGACATGCTTTTCTTTCCCATCTCCTTTTCTGGTTTTACAAATAAAAATTAGTAAATTTTTGATGACATGAATACATTCAATCACTGCCATTGAAGAGTATTCTAGATAGATAGATATATAGATACTTTTCTTTATTTCTTATAAAAAAGTGATACAATTTTTTGTTGATATAGAATACGGACTTGGCAATTTTGCCGTCTGCCGGATATGACATTTTGTTAGCAAAAAATAAGTAATAAAAAAAAGAAATGTAATATAATGTTATTAAGAAAAACTATATAAAAACATTTGCATAAGTTATAGAAGCAAAAGATATTATCGTACTTAAATTTGAATAAAATGGATAAGCGAAGATACTAAGCAATTATAATTATTTGCAGCATAAAAGGTATTAATTTTTGATGATTTAAAAAATAAAAGAACAATTTTAGATGATTTGAAACATAAAAAGGTGATGTTAACGCCGTAACTGGTAGAAATTCATGATGCACACAAGATGTGAATAACGCATGGCTGATTAGAAGCTATTACGGTACGCCAATGCATGGTTGCAAAATTTGTATAAATTAAGCCAGCCCCGCTGGCCGTTGAGTATTTCATATACATTATTTAATGACAAAAAGCTTTCTTGGAAGTACAGTCTTCTTATTTCCTGTAGAATAGGGCATATGGCGATGAAATGGTAAACATCTTCGGGCTCTCTTCTATTACAAAGATTACAAGTTGGCTGTAAGTCGGGTCTATGAGGTATGAAGTTAAGATTCAAAATTTCAACCCTTGCTTTGAATATAGTGCTTATTATTTCAGCAGAGTATTGAGTGTTGAAATAGTTTTCAGCTGTACACATTTGGTGGTTTAAGTTTTTATAGGTTAACCTGGAACTTGACGTTAAAGCCTTTGGTAAATGTTGATCGTATATTTTTTCATCGACCTTAGAGATAATCGTTGCGAATATATCCTTCCAATCACTTACATTAGTTTCTAAAAGTCTTTCAGAAATATCGTGAGATAGTGCCAACTGGTTCCATTCTCTGAAGGGAGAAGAATTGGAATTCAATAATCTAACAATAATTGATTTATGAAGACTGATGCCACTTTTTTTCATAACTCTTATTAAATAATCAGAGTGAGTTTTTAAGTTTTGTATGTAGATGGGAGGCAGACCAGATTCCACATGTATTGCATATGTTGGTGTTGAGCTGGGTAATCGGAAAAGTCGCTTGAAGAAATACCTCTGAACAGCTTCAAATTCATCGAAAGAGCAAACTCCAAATGCCTGGACTCCATAACAAAGACATGTGTTTACAGTTGCATTAAAGACCTTATACTTAGACCTGAGGTCAATATTTTGATTGGCGAAAAATTTTGGCCACATTATATTGAGTGCCAACTTAGCTTCACAGCTCTTTTCTTTTGCATGCTTATTAAAACTCAAGTTAGATGTCAATAACACACCCAGATACTTAAAGTCACGAACTACTTCAATTCGTTCATTGTTCGGACGCCAGCATTCTTCCGGTAACCTTCTCCTCTGTCGTTTCTCAAAGATCATAATCTTCGTTTTACTTATGTTGATGGTAAGATCCCAAGAGTCGCAATAAGCCTGTTACTTATTAATTTGTAATTGAAGTGTGAAAGGATTATCAGCTAGTAAAACTAAATCATCAGCGTAGAGAAGGACCTTGATGAGATTTCCAGCAAACGAAACTCCTCCTGGCAGAACTTCGCATATATCATCGATGAATAAAGCAAATAAAATCGGGCTTAAAATGCATCCTTGTGGGACTCCTGCAGCAGTGTCGAACCACTCGGACAGTTTTGCTCCATCCCATACAGTTGCTCTAGACGATGACAGAAAGTTTTGATAAAGTCGAAGAAATTTCCTGGATACTCCAAGCAAAGCTAATTTATATATATCAAAGCTTGCCTATTCACTTTATCAAAAGCAGATTTGAAATCCACAAAACACACATACAGCTTTTTGTTTAAATTGATGTTTCTCCTGGCGATGCTAGTCAGAGCAAAGATATGGTCTGTTGTTGAAAAACCTGAACGAAAACCAGCTTGAAATATATTGAGGCGATTATTGACGTCTGTCCACTTTGAAATTCTTCCGTAGAGAATCGTAGCGAATATTTTTCGTAGTGAAGTGAGGATAGAAATCCCTCTATAGTTTTCTGGACAACTAGAGTCTCCTTTTTTAAAAATCGCAAAAATTAGTGATTTGGTGAAACTAGTAGGTACACAGTTAGTGTTGTAAATAAGGTTAAAGAACTCCACAATGTAATTTTTGAGTTGAACAGTTCCATTTTTATAAAATTCCACTGGAATGCCATCACTTCCTGGAGCTTTGTTATTCTTCATTTTTAATAAAGTAGCTTCGAGTTCACTCATTGATATATCGCAGTCCAATTCCGGTACACAAATGTCCTGCATTGCGTAGCTGAAGCTTTGAAGATTCTCCTCCGCTGACAGTAACGTTTTAAAATGAGTCGCTAAAGTCTCGGCTTCGAGAGAAATCTTTGTACTACGGTGCTGTCCACCCAATTCCCGTACACTGTTCCAGAATTCCTTAGAGTTTTTACAATCCAGTAGCTTAAAGGCAGAATTTTTAAGATATAGCACTTTTTTCGTGGCACACAGTTCTTTAAAGTTTTTGTTTGCATTGAGATACAATTTTTTGAAAGTTATGGAGTTAGTCGATCGGAATAGCTTTAAGTATTTGAAAGAAAGTTTGCGAAGCTTGATACAATCTATATCAAACCATTTGTTTTTAGGTGAGAACGAGGTGATGATGTTCGTAGACTGTCCTGACGCGTAAATAATTCTCGAGATGCTTTGTTCAATTTCTTCAACACTGCATGATGATTGCAGAGGAAGTAGATTACAATGGTGATTTAACAGTGTCTTGTATTGAGCAGCTTTATTTTCAGACAACTTTAACTTATGGATATTTTCCGAGCTCCTTTGCTGAACTTCTGCATTAAAATTAGCTTTTACTAAAATAGGCAAGTGCGCTGAAAAACTAGCCATGAGCACCTGTAAATCCTCTACTGCGTTATACCATTCCCCATTAATTGAACAAATGTCGATGACGGACTGGCACTGTCCGGAAATGAATGTAAGCTCTCCTTTTTTGTCACCTTTAGTGACTCCATTTAGTACAAACATCCCGAAGTCTTCAAAAAGTTCCATCAGTAGTCTTCCATTTCTGTTAGTCGTTCGATCTTTAGAAGATCTTACGTCTTCAAATAATATCCGATCATGCAAAGTGCTAGTAGATGAGTTTTGATAATCACCGATTCTCGCGTTAAGATCACCAATAACCATTAAATTTTCCAAAGAAGAATTGTTCATAAAAGTGGATAAATTGTCGAAGTCATTCTGCCAGTTACTGCAGTTAAGATACACCGGAATAATAAAAAAAATTGATTTATCACTACAAATTTGTACAACCATCCTATCCATAATTGTATTAAATTTAACAAAATTATCAAATTTGTTTTTAATGCCGCACAAAATACCACCACTCGCTCTTCCATGTACATTTGTTCTTATTGCTGGAATACATTTCAGTTTATAATGCTTAAAAAATTTATAATAATCACTTTCCGAATTTTCTTCTAAAAAAGTTTCTAATAATATTATAATATCAAAATCTAATATGAAATTTAAAAAGTCAGGATGCAAAATTTTGCTTTTTAGCCCTGTTATATTGTAAGCTAAAATCGATAAGTTTAGACAATTATTTATTTTTTGGCAGACGGCAACGCTACCCTATTTGTTTAAAGGAATGTTATATGCTTGACTCCTAGGTGGCGCTGTTGAAAGTTGAGAGCCCGATGGTACCTCCATTTGAGTACGAACCGGGGCCAACTTCATTCCCTCGCTGCAGTCAAAAAAATCAGAAGATCTGTCACCAAACATATTGTTGACAAAAGACACCTCAGCCGCCGATTTGACAACAAGACCTCGTGCGTATTTATAGACAAACTTAAAGTTATTAATTTGCAATTTATCGCCTTTGACAAATATTTTTGCGTCGGGATTGATTTCTAAAAGTTTGAGCTTAAATTCGTTCAGTGTTTGCCTTTTTTGTCGACTCATAAGTGACTGCTCCCGAAAAATGCTTATGCCTGTTCCTTTTAGTTCGCCCACCGACGACATTATTTTATCCGCGGTTTCAGATGATCGTAGCTCCATGAAGACGGTTCCTCTTTGCAATCGAGTGTTGATAACCTCTCGCACCTTTTTGTAGTGAATTTCATCACCTTCCTTTAATTTGAGAAGCCCCTCGCAAGTTTGTTTTGCAAGATCAACTGCATTGGTTTCTCCATCTAGGGGAAGGTGTACCACCAAACAACCTTCATTGGATTTACGCGAAACAATTTCCAGTTGAGACTCCAAAAGTTCACAACGTTCCGTCATAGCAGATAAGAGTATTCTAAAAGAGGCTTTTCATGGAACAGTCGAAACAATGCTAGAACCTAGGACTTGTGACCTTCTTATTAAGTCCCTTTAAAACCCATCGCAGGTATGGATAACAATGTCAGTTAGCAAAATGCAGAAAATTTTAGTTTAATACACTTCACCTTAAATATAGACCAAAGCCCTATAAATGTTCTAAGTTCCACGTGTATAATAACTTAAGTTATTAGACTAAACCAAACTAAACTTAACTAAACCAAACTAAACTAAACTAAACTAAACTAAACTGAACTAAACAAAGAGAATTAAGAATTTGAAGATAATTATTAAATAATATCCTCCGGTTTTAGTGGAACTGTTAAGGGTTTTCAGCTTGTGAAAAGCTTGTGCAAAATTTTGCTTATGTTACAAATTTTTTTTAATAAAATATTTCAAAAAAATTAAGACTGGTGTCGAACTTTTTGAAATTTTAACGAAATTTGTCATAATATCTATGAATGTATGTATGTTTGTACTTGAAATTTTTCAAGATTTGGTTCTTGTGGCGAATAGCTTCGGAAGTATTTCTTTTTTAAATTATTTAAGAAGCGTTATCGAAATTTTGCTTTTTTCTTTTAAAAAGAAATATACAAATTTATTAAATTTTTAACCGAATAGTTTATTCATGTTCCGAAATGTTTAACTTCTAGAATATGCCAGTAAAACTGAGAATTTTTCATCGGCATTGTTAAAAGTCTGAAATGTTTAGGTATTCATATTCCGGAGTTATATCACCATTCATTTGGTAAGCGGTACACCCAGGTACTGTTTGCCAAAACACTATTGACATTGGTGCCTGATAGGCTACTGAATAACTACAAGTTAAAATCTTTGAACCCCACGAAGCGAACCACCCAATGTATAGGTACTATACTGTTGTCCAAGAAAATTGTGAAAAATTGTCTGGAATGAGGTATAAAATAAAACATTTCGGATTTTTACCAATTCTGCCGACAAATTCTTAGTTTTATCACAATAACTTGTACCATACCAACAAAATAAATTCAAAACAAAAAAACAACCACCTAAAAATTGTAATATTGAAGGAAGTATTTTTTTTTTTATACAACGCACCGTAATCCTTATTCCATCTGTTTATTTCTTTAAATTTCAAAATAAGACTTGTTCAAATTAGTTTGTTCCATACACACCATATGCTCTTCAATTCTTGGAAAATTTAATTGAAACTTGAAATAAAATCTCTTACATACTCCAAGGTTATAGTTTGTTCCTGTAGAAATACTTTCAAAAGCTGGCGGTTCTTATTTAAATACTGAATATGTATACTAGGTATCTGTTTACAGGACTGTCAAAAAAAAATAAAAATAGTTTCTTTAGAAACCTTTTTACTTGCGATAATATAGGCACTATGGCAATTTATGCATTCGTAAACAAAATTTTGCTCAAGATTTTGATCAGACGTGTCACTACGATGATAGGGAGGAAGTGTAGCCGTGTAACCCTCTAGCCATGTAACCGTGTAGTCGTGTAACCGTGTAGCCGTGTAGCCGGGTAACCGTGTGGCCGTGTAACCGTGCAACCGTGTAACCTTGTAGCCGTGTAACCGTGTAGCTGTGTAACCATGGAATCGTGAGCCGGGTAACCGTGTAAGCGTCTAACCACGTAACCGTGCAGCCGTGTAACCGTGCAGCCGTGTAACCGTGTAGCCGTATAACCGTGCAGCGGTATAGCCGTTCAACCGTGTAACCGTGTAGCCGTCTAACCTTTTATCCATGTAACCATGTAGCCGTGTAATCGTGTAGCCGTGTAACCGTGTAAAAGTAAAGCCCATGGAACGGTTAGCCCATGTTACCGTGTAGCCGTGTAACCGTGCAACCGTGTAACCGTTTAACCATGTAGCCGTATAACCGTGTAGCCGTGCAACTTTGTTGCCGTGTAACCGTGTAACTATGTATGGTGTGAATAGGCACTCCCGTCGTTGTTCCTTAAATTATACCAATGAAATTGATGCAGATAATAGCTGATACAGAATAAAAAAAGGAAAAAAGATTTTCGACAGGGTGTTCCAACAAAAATTAAAACTCCCTGTTGAAAATATTTTTCCTTTTGTTTTCTTTATCAGCTATTACCTGTGTCAATTTCATTAAAATCGCTCAAGGAACAACGAAGTTTTGAAGATTTTGAAACTTTTTTCATTCGAAACTTTGTCATTCGATACTTTCTCTTGCGAAACTTCAACTTTTCTTAACCTTCTCCTCTCGTATCTTCGTTTTTCGAAACTTTATATATCTAAAATTTATCTTTTCGAAACTTTATCATTTCGAATCTTTGGTTTTTCGAAACTTTATTCTTCGAAACTTTGCCTTTCGAAACTTAAGGTTTCGAAACTCTGCCAGATTCCCCGTACAAACTGTTACACTTATTCCAGAACCCAGACCGACTAAATTAATAATAATGAAATAATATTAACAAAACGACGACGAAATAACGAAACGACCGGCATCGACGAAAAGACCACGATTTTTTGTTGCACGAATGTCAACGAAAAGAAAATACACAACAAGTTCGAATTCGAACTGAATAAAGTGCAAAAGGAGGTAGCACTTGGGATGCTACCACCACGACTAGCTCAAATTAAGGAGTGGGTTTCACCAATTAATTTAATGAACGATTAATTATTTTTCGATTAATGTTGATATTAAATCAACGATTTTGATTGCCACAGGGGCGTAGTACCATAAAAGTAAAATAAGGGCGCCAGCAATTTTTTTTTGTGATGAAGGAAATTGCAAACCTTCTGAAGCGAATCCAAGAAATTGCTTGGGAAACCTTACGAGTAGGAGTAAAACCCAAGATCTTTTAGAACAATAGAACAATGAATCAATGATTTATAAGTTGGACCATTAACGCTTGGTCCCGAAAGAATAAAAAAACGGTTTTTGAAACGGGTCGCGAGTTCCGCTTTATCGGAAATTTCACGAAACAAAAGGCCAACGATTTAAAAATTTTGAGTTTTGATAACTCTTGAAATAAACGCTTAAGAAAATGTGTTCAATTTTACCGCAGATTTAGCTTTTTTTACTTAGCTTTTTTTTCCTGATTTCCACTGCCAATCCCTCTTTCCTCCGAGATAAATTTCCCAAATTTTCTCCTCCAATTTTCTACAGTAGTTCTACAATTTTCACCAGTTTTTTTCTTCCTTTTTTTTCACAACTAGAACTCGCCAAAATCGTTATTAAATGTCCTTTTTTTTTCTCCTAATTTTTCTCTTCTCGCTTTTCCAGAAATCTTCTGTTCGATCTAAAAGACGGGTAAGAAGTGTCCCTCCAGGCTTTCACTATGCCTGGACGACCTCTTCTTTTTTCCAATGCCCCAGTGCTTTCGGCCAATCAGTGACGTGGGTTTCGGTCGCGACATCATTCAGCAACAATCAGCCCATTGGCGTGAGTGAGCCAACGCAGTTGCAAACCCGTACGCCTTTTCTACTCGCACTTCAACCCCAGCTTTATGCAAAGTCATCATCGAATTCGCCGGACTCTGGCATGACTTCCAGTGGGCGGCAATTCGATGAGTGCATTCAGCCACCTATTATCCCCAACTAAGTTTTTGGAAAAAAAAAAATTCAGAAAATCAAAAAGGAAACTTAATTCAACGCGTGCATTTTTCCCCTCAGAACTAAATGAAACAACTATTGTGAAACCTTGGTGAAAAGTTAATTACCCCTTTGTTATATTTCGGAGGAAGGTTGGCAGTTCTAATACGCGAATTTAACCTAGGTCGTTGGCTTTTTGTGCAGATTTTGGGGAATGAGGACGAGCAGTTAACGTACCAACTTGTACACGAAAAATAAGTAATGATATGTTGGGCAAGCAGCCATTTTGCCAAGAAGTAGCTTCGGCGTTAGGGACCAACTGTCACCTACGTATCTGATGCAATAGTAATGATTGAGCAGACCACCCGTCTGTCAGTATAATGTTCGTCTTCGGGGACCAACTGTCGCCCGTGATTCGGATCAAATTGTTCGACTGGTTGTCGGTTATGATATAGTGGATCACCCATCCACTTCTCGTGTCCAAATTGACAACATCGATTTTTGCTTCTTCAAGGTACTGAGAGAGTGAAACAATGGCTGATGGACCATTGCTGCCCTTTTCTCTCTCTCAGTATATTGCAACAAGCACCTGTAGGGAAAAGAAAAAATGGAAAGGAAGGAGGAGGATGTGGATGATCAAGGGTGATTTTTGTCGCGGTAAATTTTACCGTGACAAAACGTACGAACTTACGTGAAAACACAGACATCTCTCTAAAAATGATGAATTCCGATTCCAGGGTGTTCGAAACGTGCAGATATGTCAAAATTTCCGATTTGACAGATTGGACCAATTGCAATCACTTCCAAGGGGAAGCTAATAAGGAAATACGTATACGCCCCAGTGCACCATTGTTTAAAAAATCATTTTGATCAAGTATCTATACATTAGGTGGTCCTTATGTGGGTTTTTTGAGTTTTTATATTTGGATGGGCCAGCTTAAAAAAAATAATATATATTTTCATCACCTTTAGTCGCTGTAGGGGTTAATTTAATTGTTCCAAAATATTTCAAACATTCCAACTTTCATGAAGTATCACCCTAAAAAAACAACAATTTCACCAAAATTTGTATGCACCTCATTGTTGTATTTTACATGAATACATACAAATATGTTTAAACTTTTTCCTGAAAGTATAATCGCAATTAAAATCCTCGTAACAAAAGCCTTGGGGCAAAAAAGATATACGATAACAAGAAAAACCCACAAAAACAAACTTTGTCTGGCAATGGAAAACGCATCAATTTTTTTTGTTTTGCATAAAATAGAAGGATGCTAGGAACTAGACTGGAATAATTTGTGTTAACATTTTAAACCGCCACCATCATTATCCGATGTGATATCCTGATGGGAGAGGGACAAAAAAAATTAAAATAAAATTGAAAAAGCTAAATTGAAATTTCCACATGCGGGAAGGATAAATGTTTTTTTTCTGTTCGTACATATTTGTATTCCCTGGGATTTTTTCCCTTATTTATCCTTCTAGTGAAATGTGTGTACATATACGCCTACCTTACACCCTTCACTTACAAGGTTGACGTAGAGTATACTCGTATCTACGCTCATTGAATTTGAAGGAGGTGCATAAATATATACGTTCACATATACGTCTACATTTATATAAAAACCCCTTGAACTTGCTCTAGGGGAAATGTTCAATATAGAAGCCTCTTCATACATGAAGGTACAGTATACAAAAAACATATGAAACTACTAAGTTATATTTGTTCAATGTTCATTAAAGTTTGTCAATTAAACTTCTACTTTAAGTACACCTTATGCTTCCGCGAACACAGATAAATTATGCGGTTGGTGCGGGTGGTTTACATAGTATTTGTTTTTATATCACATCTGCAGGAAGTTTATTTATTTATTTATTTTTTTTCCGACTCTGATTTGAAGGCAGTCAGTGTAATAAGCAATTAACCAACTACTCTAAATGTAAAGGAAATATATTTATAGTTCTAGAGAATTTTATCTGCAGCAAAAAATATCTCTTGAAGTGAAGGGTACTTGGTGTTTGAGTAGTAATTTGTAACTATCGTTCTTTAAATAAAGTTACGAATAATTCGCTTAATTTTGAGCACTTTTATGTAATTATTTAAGTGATGAGTTTGGTTGAATTAATTGCGAAGAAGAAATGTAAATCAAAAAATGATTTCTGTAAATGGAGTGCCATTTAAAGTGAACTAAGAAATCCAAACAAAAATCAACAAACTGTATCATAAACTCCAACAGCTGTTCACGACGTTCATTCTTAACAAAAATTTCGTAGTCACGATGTTAGAGTTTTCTGATGATCCCAATTTTTTGATCTGACCATGACTCGTTATAAATTATTATTGTACGAGTTAGACTTGTACTTGTACAAATCGCAGGCTGGTTTAGATACTGAATAAAATCAGTGGGTCAACCGCTCTTTTCGGAGCATTTTCTTACATCATATCGTCGTCGTTCTATGAAAACTCCCTAAGTCCATTTAAAAAAAAAAAAAAAGAAAGTAAAAGGTCTCTAAATCTTTGGTTGGTCTATTTCTAAAGAAAAAATTCCCTTAAATCAAACCTTTTACAAATTGTGGTCACTAAAAATCCATGAAAAGTACAGATATCTCAAAATATAACAAAATTAGGGAGTTTCCATTGAACGACGATGAAATAATAGTCCAGTCATTAAGCATTAAAATCAGCCAAATGGCTTGGGGTGACGGAATGAAAATGGTGACTTGCTTGTCGACTTTTGTAAAGCGAATCGTCTTGTTATAGATGGGACTGTATTTAAGCATAAGACGTGCAACAAAATTACCTGGGAGCATCCGGATGGTCAAACTGAAAACCAAATTGATCATATCGTCACCTGATTGCAAGAACTAGGTAACTCAATTTTATAAATTTTGGAGATAGCAACCTTTATAGAAGCCTAGCTACTTGGAGGATAATTGAAAGTTTAATTTGTATGTTCCTGAAACTTCACAAATATCCTATATTTGTCAATAGTTTAAAAATATTGCACAAAAAATCTTTAAAACTGTACAAAATAATACCGTTTTTGCCGATATATTATAAAAATGGAAAATTGAGTTACCTAGTTCTTGCAATCAGGGGACGATATCATGATTCAGCAGCGATGGAGGAAGTCTATGTGTGATGTCTCCGGAGTATAAGAAATGCCGATGTGGGAAGCGACCACCATTTGGTTCTGATGAGTCTCAAACTACGAACCGCTGCCGTACAAAAACCAGCGCAGGATGCAGCAAGGAGCTCAAAATTCATTGCTAATGCTTTAAATGACCCCAACATATGTCGAAACTATGTCAACACCCTTAACGACAGAGCCTCGTCATTAAACGGAATCCAACATTCAGCAATAAATTGATGAGATGTGGGGTGAAATTAAAAGTGTTTTTATGGAGGCTGGATCCGAAACTGTACCCAAGCGAGCGAGACGTAGAGACTCTTGGATATCCCAAGACACCTGGGATAAGATCGAACTTCGCAAATCGTTGAAAATTCAAATAAATGCCGAAGCAGATATTCAATGAAAGGCTGACTTGCGAAGAGAGTACCGCATTGCACATAAGATGGTCTATCGTTGTGTGAGACGTGACAAGAGGGTGAGGTTAGATGGGTTCGCAGATAATGCGGAAATCGCTGCCAGAAGAGGAGATATCTGGGAATTGTACCAAATAGCCAAAGATGTGAACGGGAAAAAAAGCAACACCAATCATCCTGTAATGGATGTGCATGACACACTTTTGGTATCAATTGAGGATCAGCTTCGTAGATGGAAGGACCATTTTGTGCCCTGCTAAATGAGGATTCAGTTGAGCAGAGTGCTGAAGTGCCCCAACTAAACGAGATGCGCAGTTCCTATAGGTTTATTGACATCGAACCCCCGTCAGAATCGGAAATCCAGACATCAATAAACCTTCTCAAAAACAACAAGGCAGCTGGACTGGACGGAATGCCAGCTGAATTCCTGAAAGCCGATCCCGTAACAGGGGCTAGTATTTTACATCCGTTGATACAAAGCATTTGGGAAAACGAAAACTATTCCAGGGATTGGAAGGATGGTGTGATTGTTAAGTTGCCAAAGAAAGGTGACTTAAAGAATTGCAACAATTGGCGTGGTATCACCGTTTTGTCCGTTTTCCCAAAACTAATGGCAACCATCATTCTTGAGCGAATAAAGGATAGAATCGAGTCTACACTCAAGAGGCATCAAGCTGGCTTCCGCAGTGGTCGATCGTGTGTCGACCATATCAACACCCTGCGTATCGTCCTCGAGCAGTCGATGGAATTTCAATCACCGCTTTACCTCATGTTCGTGGATTTTGAGAAAGCCTTTGATCGAGTTAACCGAGAATGTATATGGAGATCGTTGCTTGGTAGAGGAATTCCACCAAAAATTGTTGCCATTATTAAAGAGTTCTACAACAACGCAAGGTGTTTTGTTTTGCACAATGGGCAGCTATCCGACTACTTCGTAGTGCAACAGGGTGTGAGACAAGGGGATGTTCTATCACCAATTCTCTTCCTGCTGGCGAAGGATGACGTATTGACGGCCAGTGTTGGTACAGCTGAGAGACAGGGCATTCAATGGCGACCGTTCGAAAGGCTCAGTCACTTAGACTATGCCGATGACATATGTCTACTGGCAAATAAGATCAGTGGGCTGAACGGGATGTGCCAAACACTGCAAGTGAAGGGAGAGTCGAGTGGTCTAAGAATAAACAGCAAAAAGACAAAAATAATGCTCACAGGCCGCTCCACACAGCAGCGTATTTTTCTACACGAGACGCCAGTTGAAGTAGTGGAACAGTTCAACTACCTTGGCAGTATTGTCTCTGCAAACGGTGGTACGGATCTGGACGTTAAGAGTAGAATAAATAAAGCTCGTGCTGCCTTCGGTACTCTGTCCCCAATCTGGAAATCAAGTTAAATCTCCTTACGCACTAAGTTGAGATTCTTCGAATCCAATGTGAGATCCGTGCTGTTATATGCTTGTGAAACCTGGAAAGTCACGTCTATCATTTCGAAGAAATTGCAGGCTTTTATGAATCGCTGTCTTCGCCACATCCTGAAGATTCGCTGGCCACAAATAATATCAAATGAGGAATTGTGGCGCAGGACAAGTCAAGAGCGGCTGGACGTCGACATAAGAAAGCGTAAATGGCGTTGGATTGGTCACACACTGGGGAAACCAAACGATGAAATTGACCGTGAAGGATGGAGACGTTTTGTTGACGCCCTATGCCCCAGCCGGGGTTACAGGACACGATGATGATGATGAGAGTTATGGATACCTATTATGTTTCTGTAGAAAATGTACTCTTTTGAGGTTGAGTTTAAGTACCAGGTGAGTTTTTCTTGCGTGGTTTCCCCCAGAAAAAAGTTGAAAATAGCTCAAAAAATATATGCAGGGATTTATTTAAATGTTTTGGGAAAGTTCCCTATCGATATATCGGGCTCCACTACATTAATCATACGGGGGCGAAAGTCACGAAACATGGTATTTCGGTTATGCAGGGTGATTCGTATAAAATGTGACAAAAAGCGACAGCGTGTAGGGTGTATTGAGAAAAAAAATGTCGTATGGGAAGGGGTGTTGTATTCTCCCCCGTTTAGCCAGGAGGGGCAATTTTCTAAGAAATTGACTTAAAACTGAAAAAAAAAAAATTATTGAAAAACAACGGTAACACTTAAAATGCCATCCTATACCTTTTTTTAAGGCCAAACATTTCCATTTTAATCTATACATATAAATAAAATTGGAGTGTTTGTCGTTAATATTGAAATAATTTCAAGTTTTTGAGCTTAGGTGGTTGTTTAATTGCTAAGAAACATAACTGCATCATTTAAAAATTTTTTGTCTGTCTGTCTGTTTGTCCGCGGTAATCTTCAAAACGACAGAACAGGTTATGACGGGACTTTTCATACATGTAGTGGACAACTCAGGGAGTAATCTAGGCTACTTTAAAATTGCAACAATGTTAACGGTTTCTTTGAAATATGAGAAAAAACAATGAAATTAAGGGAAAATTGTGTCGAAATAAAAAATTAATAAGGAAATGATTATAAACAAGTAGAAATAATCGATTCTAAAAGTGTCAGACAGTTATATTAGAAGAATAATTATATAGTCTTAGAGGTGGTGAAAGCTTTGCTCAAAACTTTGTCGACGTACTGTTTGGATCTGTGCAAACTACATGCCACCAACAAGGCATCGATGCCACAGCTCTTTGACCACCACAATGTATTTTCAAGAATTGCTTGAGCTATTTGGATGATTCTTTTCAGGAAATCTTTGGTATTGGGAGTGTTATGCTATGTTTCCACCAAAGGATTATATCAGTTCAGATTAAATAAATCTATTTGGTGTTTCCACCGCACAAAAAGATTTAAAAAAAATTTACTCTGACAGCCCCTTTTAAAATGCAAATGGTGTTTCATATTTTCTCATACAGAGAAAGTGAGATAGAATGTTTCCCCTGTGGAGAACTGAATTCAGCCATAAATGAATCCTTCAGCGCCATACAGGAATAGGTTAGTTCGATTTGTGAAAATATTTGTCCTAGGAAGATTTAACAAGATTAATTTCTAATCTTCAAGATTTACGAAATAAATTTGTATAGTAAATCTTCAAGATTTAAAGGAGATTTGCGGTAAATCTTATTAAATCCCAGATTAGCATTAGGTGGAAATGTAGCATTATTGTCATTTTGGGTAAATTCGGTCTTGCGTTTTGCCAAAAAGGTGCAGAAGCACACTCTGGTTACCTGTTTTATGTAAAAAAAAAATCAATTGAGTTTGAAAAAAAATCAATCAATCATGAAATTTGGTTCTGACAAAATAAAAAAAAAAATACAGTCGAGTCTCGACTATCCGGAATTCGATTAATCGAGGACACAATCATAATTAAAATTTTGTTTTGTTCATTTGTTCTCGAAATGTTTGTCTACCCGGGCGGAGCCAGGGCGGGCCAGCTAGTTTTAAATAAAATTGTTTGAGTGAACAGTTTTTGAAAATTTATTTTTCAAACTCAAAATCTTGAAATAAAAATAAAAAAATGAAATTTTGTTTTTCCGTGATTATGAAAAGCGAGATTTTGTAATTGCGATTTTTCGAAATGCGAGATTTGAATCTGTAAATTTGTCGTGAAAAAAAAACTGTCGCGCTTATTTTTTTTTTAAATTAACCCCTTGTAATGCTAACTTGACAGTCAATTTAGCACTACCACCCCTCAAAATACGGTAAAATGAACTCAAAAAAGAAAAAGGAATATGTGAGAATTTGTGGTAAATATATCGCAAATGAAAAAAATTTGTCGCACTTATTTAAAAAAAAAAATAACCCCTGGTAATGCTAACTTGACAGTCAAGTTAGCACATTAAAGACATTTTTACATGTAAAAAAAATTACAGTTGTAGTGTGACCACTTTCAGCATTAACTTTAGTTATCATAACAATCATTATGGCATCAATAAAGTTAAATAAATATAACATTTTGTTTTCGTAAATTTTGCACTCAAAAAAGTATTAGTTTGCTGAGAATCACCCATATAATATAGGTATGTAATTTATTTCGTCATCTGACAAAAAGCTGTTGCCACTGAACAAATACCATTTTTAGCAAAGGCAAATTAAAAAATTGAATAGGTACAACTCTGAATTTCCAAATTTGTTAGAATTTCAAAACCACACAAAAACTCTGTTAGTGTCAACTAGAGCCTTGTGTTGTTCCAGTGGATAGTTTTATTTTATTGGTAAATGTTCAAAATTTGTTGTTTACCAAAAAACTTCATTTATTGAGTTGTGACTGTTTTATTTCGGATCGACGACGAACGACGATATGTTAAATGAACAAACTCGCTGTTAAAATATGTTTGCTATGAAACCACCCACAAAAATTGCATTTGTTTCCCTGAAAAAAAAAGAAAAATATAAAAAAGACTCTCAATAAAACACTGCAGGTGCGGATTTCCGCCAAAAAAATTAACTTATCCAAACTCAATATCATCCGCAGAGGATGTTTGCTTTTCCAATGTTCATAGAAAAAGTTTTTCCTCACCTTTATAATATCGAAAGGAAAAACAAAATTGAAAAAAAAAAAACATTCAATCCAAACAACACATCTCTGTATGAACGTGGATGGATAGATGAATGGTCGACACACAGAAGAGGATGCAAACGAATGTGGAATTGATAGACTGAAAAACTCATTCTGATGTTAAATTTCAAAAATAAGAAATAAAAAAAAACGAAAACATATTCCAGGTTTTCTTCTTTTCATTCATGAAAAAAACTTTCTTTTTTTTTTCTTTGTCAAAGGTGTATGAAGGTACTTTGAAAAAAAAAAACCATTGACATATAGAATAAGAACGGTTTATTCCACTTTTTCTCATCTAATACTTCAAAATGAATTTGAATTCGAAAGGACTCTTCAAAAAATGGTATCTTCGTAGAGCTTTAGATAAATCATTGAAGTATCATTCATTGAAAAAAAAAAAAAATACTAAATGTTCTTTTCTTCGAGGAGAAATTCAATTGGTTTTTCTTGCGAAACCCACATGGAATATACTTTATCTTCAAAAAACCACATAAAATATTCCTTTAAGCTTTGGTCAATTCTTTAAAAGAATGTTTCTCATGCAAAGAATGTTAAATTAATGGTTAAGATGATGTGAAAATTGCTATCATTTTGAAGCAACATTAGAAATTTTCAATTTTATGTCACTCATCCTGGGTCAGGGCTATTAAAAATTCAATTTACTTTTTCACATACTCTATGCATCCATTACAGCCTATTCATACAAGAGAGATAGTCCCCCATTAAATTGTTGAAGTTGAAATATGATGTCCCTAAAATGCTCGTCCATTATCCTAGAAAACGTTATTTTATGAAATCCTGGTACTTTATCATCTTGGTCTCTGCACTGGGAGAAATTTTTGTTTTTTTTTTTTAATTTGTCGGAACAATTTTTTGAAATCTCGTAAAGCTACCTATACAAAATATTTGTACCTTGCGGAATTCCAAAATGCTGATGCTACTTTTATCTTTTATATTTGTGTCTAACATTTCTCGTCCATGCATAGCGGTGTCGAATGAAATAGAAAAACCTCGCAAACTAAAATTGTTAAACAAAATGAATTATTATTATGCTACGGCAACACTTACACTTATTTAACTATGCCATCTACACTTAAATTTATAATGTATTTTTATTTTTATACTTACCAATTTGATTCTTACCACACTTCCTGTGAGTTTGTCACTTAACTTTTATAACCTTACTTGAATAAATTACTTACTTGTTAATAGTCATAAAGTCAACTCGTTTTTCTGAATCTCTAAATCCGTTGCCATCATTCTTTATTAGAATATAAATTCTACAAAAATCTCGAATAACAAAATCTCGCTTTTATTTTAAAATCTCGAAGAACGAATTCTCGCAACTACTTTTCGTAATCTCGCAATTAAAGACGCTTTTAAAAATATTGCAAATATCAACCGAAATCTAGCAATTCTCACATCTCAAATTGTCAAATTTTAAATTGCGAAATTTTGGTTGATATTTGCGAAATTTTTCGGGGAAGGATTTCGGTTGATATTTGCGGGATTTGTTGGTGCGAGATGATTTTTTTGTAACTGTGAAATTTTATTTTGCAAGATTATGATTTGCGAGATTTTGATAGGTATGCGAGATTTCAAATTTCAAGATTTCAGTTGATATTTGCGAGATATTTCAGTCCGAAATTTAGATTGATATTTGCGAGAGTTTTTGGTGCGAGATGTAAATGCGTGATTTTGATTACAAAAATATATTTGTTGCAATGCAATCAAATTTTGCGAAATATTAACTTGCGACTTTTTAGTATGCGGGATTTTGTAATAGCGAAATTCTTGAAAGCGGGATTTTGTAATTGCCTAGGTTGATATCTGTGAGATTTCTTATGCGAGATGTCAATGCGAGATTTTGCTTACAAAAATTTATTTGGAGCAATGCAATAAAATTTGGCGAGATATTAATTTGCGAGTTTAGTATGCGGGATTTTGTAATTGTGAAATTCTTGAAAGCGGAATTTTGTTGTTAAGACTATGCAAAGCTAGATATTGTAATTGCGAGACTTCCCAATGCGAGATTTTAATAAATCTGCCTCTTTTTCAAAACCAAAATCTACTATTTCCATTACTATTAGTCGGAGAAAACGAGAGCGTAGCCGAAAAAATTTCCGTCTTAAAACTCTCCAATCCATCTTGGGTTCATCTTCGAACCTTCTCCGATTCGTTACGGATCCGTCTTTGATCCATCTTAGATCCTTCTTGGATCCGTCAAAGGTCCGTCTTGAGTGCGGTTTGGATGCGTTTTGGACCCGTTTTGGATTCGTTTTGGATTCGTTTTAGATCCGTCTTGGATTCGTCTTGGATCCGTCTTTGTTCCGTCTTTGATCAACGATCCGTTTACGATCCGTCAACGATCCGGCAATGATCCGATTCCGATCTCTCTTGGTTCCGTCTCCCATCATCTTGGATCCGTCTCCGACATATCTTTGATACGTCTTGGACCCGTCTCCGATCCTTCTTTGATCCGTCTTGTACCCGTATTGAATCCATCTTGGATTCATCTTCAATCCTTCTCCAACTCGTCTTAAAACCGTCTTGGATCCGTTTCCCATCCGTCTTGGGTCCATATCCGATTAATCTGCGATACTTCTTGGATCTGTCTCCTATTGATCTGCGATACGTCTTGGATCCATCTCCGAACCGTCTCCGATTCGTTTTGGGTCCGTCTTGGATCCGGCTCCCATAATCTAAGATCCATCTATCATCCCATTTGGATCTGTCTCCGATCCGCCTTCGACCTGTCTTGGATCCGTCTTGTACCCGTCTCCAATCTGTCTTGAATCTGTCTCTGATCCATCTTGAATCTTCTCCCACCCGTGTTCTATCCGCCTTCGATCCTTCTTCGAGTCGTCTTGGATGCGTCTTCAATCCGTCTTGGATCCATCTCCAATCCATCTAGGATCTTTCTCCAATCCATCTTGTACCCGTATTGAATCCGTCTTGGATCATTCTCTAATCCGTGTTGCATCTATTTCCCATCTTGGATCCGTCTCCCATCCGTCTTGGGTCCATATCCGATTGATCTGCGATACATCGTGGATCCGTCTCCTGTTGATCTGCAATACGTCTTGGATGCATCTGGATCCATCTCGGAATCGCCTTTGATTCGTCTCCAATCCGCCTCCGATTCATTTTGGGTCCGTCTTTTATCCGGCTCCCATCATCTTACACCCATCTATCATCCTACTTGGATCCGTCTCCGATCACCCTTAGACTTGTCTTGGATTCGTCTTGTACCCAGTTTGAATCCGTCTAAGATACGTCTCGCATCTATCTTGAATCCGTATTTGATCCATTTTGGATCTGTCCCCCACCCGTGTTTTATCCGACTTCAATCCGTCTTCGAGCTGTCTTGGGCTCGTCTTCCATCCATCCATCTCGAATCCGTCCCCAATCCGTCTTGTAACAGTATTTAATCTGTCTTGGATTCGTCTTGTATATTTCTTCAATCCTTGTTAGATCCGTCTCTGATCCGTCTTAAATCCATCTCCGTTTCCATCTACGATCCGTCTTAGATCTGCCTCCAATCTGTCTCCGATCAGTCTTGGATCCGTCTCCAATCTGTTGATCAGTCTCTGATCCGTTTTTGATCCGTCTTTTATCCTTGTCCGATCCGTCTTAGCTCAGTCTCCGATCCATCTTGCATCCTTCTCTGATTGATCTCCGATACGCCTTGATTCCATCTCCGATCTATCTTTGATCCGCCTCCGGTCCGTCTTTGATCTTTCTCAGTTCAGTCTTGAATCCGTCTCTCATCCTCCTCAGATCCGTCTCCGATCAGATCAAACAAACTTTTTAAAAACAATTTTTTTTACTAAGAATACATTTTTAGCCGTGTGTATCGTTTACCTAGAATTTTGTAAAACCTTCTCTATTACTCTTTCCTTTTCTTTTTACAGGCAAAACGTCTGCAGAGCAACGAATTAGCTGCTATAAAAGTCATTAAACTAGAACCCACCGACGACATACAAATCATCCAGCAAGAGATAATAATGATGCGCGATTGTCGTCATCCGAACATCATAGCCTACTATGGCTCTTACCTGCGACGCGACAAGCTCTGGATATGCATGGAGTATTGCGGTGGTGGAAGCCTTCAGGATATCTACCAAGTGACTGGGCCACTAACTGAACAACAGATTGCTTACATGTGCAGAGAGACACTAAAAGGACTCGAGTACCTGCATCAAATGGGTAAAATGCATCGTGATATAAAAGGAGCCAACATCCTGCTCACAGAATACGGTGACGTAAAATTGGCCGATTTTGGTGTGTCAGCGCAAATTACAGCAACAATAAATAAGAGAAAGAGCTTTATAGGTAAGTGTTTGAGTGTATGTAAGTAGGTGCACATAATATTGTGTGTTTGCATATCACAGTGTGTTGTGTTGTATTTTATTGTGTAAACAGTTATAGGAATGAACCATTTTATATCTCGTATACACCTACATAAGGAACATTGCCAATCTCTGACAAAGGATGAGAGTCAGCACTAAGGTATGAGATAGATAAAGGATGCAAGGATGAAGTGCATGGTGTTGGTGTGTATTCCTAGTTTTATTTTGTTAGTGAAGACTCTTCGTGGGTTTGTTGAACCTTGAGGTAGTTTACTCCTGAGGTGACTAGAATGATAAGAGGAAGGATAGTTTTGGCAAACGTGTCCATGAGAGATAATAACTTTTTACAGAACGACGAAGATTGCTGCGTCGTTATTTTAGGTTCTAAATTGCTTAAAGTGCCATGCAGAATTATACTTAGGATATATGCAGATTTCGCTCGGAATGTGAAGTGTTTTTTTTTTTTTTCATATTTCCATAACGTACCTACATGAATACGAATTGTTAAGTGCGCATATGTTTTTCTAAGAGAGCTGTGTTGGTTTTTTAATGTTTGCAAAGGAAAAAAACGTAATTTATGTGCCGAATTTGAAAATAGGTATGCAAATTGGCGCCCTAATAAAGACTCATACGAATTATTACTTAGCTTTTTTTTATTTAATTAAATTAAAATTTCTTCATGCAAGAAATGGGTTCTAGACACATAACTCAGGAAAATTAGACATTTACTCCGAAAACATTTCGACAAAGCTGAATTTCTCTGGAAGACTTTTTTTTGACGCCTTTAGTTGGATAGGGCGGTGAAAATTCAGTTTGTAACTATGTAGTTTAGAAAATCTTTATTAGCTGTGTTAAGTTGTCAGTGAAACGACTAGCCTTTTTGAGTTCAAGAGTATAACTGATTTATTGATGATTCTTCATTAGGTTATGGTACATTATTATACAAGTGTGTGTATGTGCTACATACTACAACATTTCCTCTACTTTAATAAAAAAATAAATTGAAAGCATTAAATTATGCTTCGAAAAGTAAATACAAAAATTTAAATTAAAAAAAAAAAAAAAACAAAATGTAATTCAACTTTAGTTAAGATAATTTGTAATCTAAAATTAATTAATTTAACGGTAAGTCTGGTACTCTACTGATCATAACCAAAACGGACTGGTTGTTTAACTTGTCTTCTGTGTCCTATGGGAAGCTTCATCATTGGTTGCAGCATTGTTTTTTCGTGGTGTTGTTGATTTGAAACTGTTTGCTGATTTTCATCAATAAATTCTCGTTCACCTGGATTCCCTCCTTCACCTTTTCCTTCGCAATTCAACTTCTCATCGCCGACAGTCCTTTCTTTTCCCGAGCTTGTTTTTTCACTGGTAGACTCATCATTGTCCGTTTCTAGCTGGAAGTTGTAAAATATGCTTGCGATTACGAAGATATTGTTCACCATCTACCTCAACAGTTGCTGCTCGATTAGATTTTATTTCGCTTATTCTTCCTTTGGTCCAGGAGTTATCTCTTTGTCTTCGCTTGAGTTGAACCATTACATCCTGGCCGTATTCTAATCGTGGTAGTTTTTTACTTGATTTATCATGATACTTCTTGGTTTTTTGTTTGTGTAGAATTATCCTATTCTTGACATTGGATTGTAACATTGGCGTAAGTTTTTCATTCATTACCGGAATGGCACTTCTAGTGCGCCTTGACATTAGACGTTGGTTAGGGCTAGAACCAATTTGATTTTCTGTGTTGCGGTACTCCAAAAGCATTTTCCAAAAACAATTACCTGATATTTTTGATTTTTTCAATAGACCTTTTGCTATTTTCACAGCTGACTCCGCTTTTCCATTTCCTTCTTGATGATGAGGTGAGCTCCTTGAGTGCTGAAATTCCCAATCTTTTGCAAATTGTTCAAACTCTCTGTTGATGAATGCAGTACCACCATCTGATACGACAATTTGTGGAATGCCATGTCGACTGAAGTTCTTTTTGCAAGCCCTTATTACTGAGGAAGCAGTGAGATTGCTTAATTCATCTACCTCAAAATAGTCTGAAAAATAATCAACGGTTACTAGAAAATACTGCTTTTTTGAGTTATTGCAAAATTCAAAAATATCTAATCCGACTCTTTGGAATGGCAGATCAGGCAACACAGGACACTGTAGCGGCGGTTTTTGTTGATTGGGTCTATTTTCCAGGCAAATTTCACATTTCATGCATATCTTTTATGTGGTTATTAATATTTGGCCAAAACACAGAATCTCTGGCTTTTCTTAAACATGACCCCATTCCTTGATGACTATAGTGTATTTTATCTAGTACAGATTTTCTTAACTTACTTGGAATGATTATGCGATCCCCTTTAAGCAGCATACCATCTTGGATAGTTATATCCTCTTTGAAGTTCCAGTAGCAAGTAATATCATCGTCCATGGAATGCTTCTCAGGTGGCCATCCATAGAGTACAATTTTCGCAAGCTTTTGCAAAGTTGGATCCAACGTTGTTTCTTGCTTTATCAATTCTAACCGACTATCTTTTATGTGTAGATCTTCAATCGTATTTATCTGACTGATTTCTGAAAATAATGATTCAATCTGTACGAGCGTATACAGGGTGTCCCGGACCTGAGTGGAAGTATTTCAGGGGGTGGTTCTTTGGGTTATTCTAAGAAAAAAATTGTATGGGGGGAAAGTTGTATCTTCCCTCCCTGAGGCAGGGAGGGGCAGTTTCTGAAACATTGACTTCAAATGCAAAAAAAAAGGATTAAAAATCAACGGAAACACATTTAATAATGTTCTATAATTTTTTTGAAAGCTAATACTCCATTCTTGTATTTGGTTTTTAAATCAAGTTGCTTAAGCGAATAGTTTTTGAGAAATTAAATTTCAAAGTCAAAATTAAAAAAAAAAATTATGATTTTTTTTCTTAAGTCGATATTCTTCAAAATTTTACGTAAATAAGGGCTTTTTTTGTGTTCAATATTCAATGCCTTTATTATTTTTTAGTCCATTACCGAAAACCAAATGTAAAAATCTTTCTTAGTTTTTGAGAAATTAAGAAAAAACAAAAGGTACTTTTCCCGAATTAGCCCGAAAAAATGAATTTATTCATGAATTATACATAATTTAACCCTTTTTCGGGCTTTTTTTGGTAAAAGTACCTTTTGTTTTTTCTTAATTTCTCAAAAACTAAGAGAGATTTTTACGTTTGGTTTTCGGTAATGGACTACAAAATAATGAGGGCATTGAATATTGAACACAAAAAATGCCTTTAATTACGTAAAATTTTGAAAAATATCGACTGAAGAAAAAAAAATCATAATTTTTTTTTTCAATTTTGACTTTGAATTCTAATTTCTCAAAAACTATTCGCTTAAACAACTTGATTTAAAAACCAAATACAAGAGTGGAGTATTAGCTGTCAAAAAAATTATAGCACATTATTGAATGTGTTTCCGTTGATTTTTAATGCTTTTTTTTGCATTTGAAGTCAATGTTTCAGAAACTTCCCCTCCCTGCCTCAGGGAGGGGAGATACAACTTTCCCCCCATACAATTTTTTTCTTAGAATAACCCAAAGAACCACCCTCTGAAATACTTCCACTCAGGTCCGGGACACCCTGTATATGTCAACATCTGTGCATAACTTCTCAGGCTTATGTGGTGCTACAGCTCGTGAAAGTGTATCGGCCAAATACATTTCTTTTCCTTTCTTGTACACAATTTTAATATCATAACGTTGTAAACTCAAACGCATTCGCTGCAATCGTTTTGGTGTTTTCAAAATCGACTTTTTGAAAATTGTTTGTAAGGGTAGATGATCAGACTCTACGATAACGTTTCTTTTGGCACAAATATACTGATTAAAACGCTTGCAGGCAAACAGGATGGCAAGACATTCCTTTTCAATTTGAGCATAGTGCTGTTCAGTTTTTGTCAAAGCTCGAGATGCATAAGAAATCGGATGTCCTTCTTGGACAAGCACGGCACCCAGGCCATCTTTGCTAGCATCACATTGTATTTGGACATCCTTATTTACGTTGAAATACTGCAGTACCGGAACCTCTGTTAACATATGCCTGATTTCATCAAATGATTGCTGTTCTTCTGATGTCCATTTCCATTTTTCATTTTCTCGACAGATTTTTCTTAATGGAGCTGAAATTTTCGACAGGTTAGGTAGAAATCTAGACAAATACGTACACATACCGAGAAATCGTTGAGTACTTGCAATATCTGTTGGTGGTGGCATATTGTGAATTGCATTTACTTTTTCTGGATCCGCCTGGAGCCCGTGGTCGGTGAGTAAATGTCCAAAAAATGTTACCTTTTTCAAACCTATCTGATTCTTTTTTGCATTAAGTTTTAAATTATTCTGTCTTACCCTTTCTAAAACATTTCGCAGGTTCTGGTCGTGATCTTTTTGTGCTTCTTCTTCTGTCGCTCCTTTTCCATAAACCAAAATATCGTCAGCAATCACTTCGACTCCTTTTAATCCATATATTATTTCGTGTTGTAATTTTTGAAAATATTCAGGTGCTGGTGCTATGCCAAATGGCATCCGATTCCAACAGTATCTTCCTGAAGGTGTCCAAAAGGTTGTAAGCTCACGACTTTCCTTATCTAATTGGACTTGCCAGAAGCCATTTTTAGCATCCAGTTTACTGAAAATTTTGGCATCTGTTAAATTGGGTAGCATTTCTTCAATTGTAGGAATTTGATAGTGCACTCTAAGCAAGGCTTTATTGAGATCTGTTGGGTCCAAACATATTCGTAGCTTATTGTTCTTTTTAACCAGTAACAGATTACTTATCCATGGTGTATGGCTGTCAACTTTGCTTATGATTCCTCTTTTTTCCAATTCTTCAAGTCTAGTCTGTAAATCAGATCGCAATGCAACTGGAATTCTTCTCGGTTGTTGACGTGATGGAGTAACACTTGGATCAATTTCCAATTTCAAAGGAACTGGCAAAGCACCTTCTCCTTCAAAAACATCTGCAAAATTTTTCAAAATTAGATTCGTTTTTTGGTTTGATTCTTTTTCTTTTATACAATTAACGCGGATAATATCCAAGTCTTGTGAACTACGGGCACCGATAATGGTCTTGAACTTCTCTTTTATAACTTGGAACTCCATGGAGTATGTTTTACCATTTGACTGGCAAAGTAGATTTACTGCACCAATTGGCTTAATTAAGTGACCACTGTAACTTTTTAACCTCTTTTTCGTTTCTTGGATTTTCATTGAATCATCTGAGATTTGTTTAAAAATGTCTAAATTTATAATGTTACACGAGGCACCTGTATCAATTACACATTCAATAGTGTGGATACTATCTTTGGTGGATACAAAGTCCATGTTGCGCATTATCAGATTTTTCTTAGATGCTTCAATGCAAGTAACAAAGAAAATATCATCATCTGTCTCTTCTTCACTGCTTGCACCATCGTGAATCTCATTTATCCTGTTCTGATTTTTACTTTGGCCTTTTCTAGCATTAGGTATAACTGATTGACTCCTACATACTTTGCTGAAGTGATTACTTTTACCGCATTTTTTACATATTGTACCGTATGCTGGGCATTTACCTTTAGTGTGATGAGCACCACAGTAATTGCAATTTTTTCTTGCGTCTTGTCCTTGTCTGCATAGTTTGTTCGTATGTTGTGGACTATAATTATTGTTAGAAGTACTATTTCGGTACTTTGATAAACAATTAGATGTTATTTGGTTTGCTTCGAATGAATTGTGTGAGTCTTCCTGAGTTAGAGATTTCATTCTAACAGTTGTTTGCTCTATCAAACGGCAAATATTGATTGCTGATTTGAGTGTAAGATCGTTTTCCATAAGCATTTTTTTTGCATATCAGAGCACATGATTCCTGGTATCATTCTATCGCAAATAAAATCTTCCTCATATTCGGCGGGATATGAACAACTTTTTATGAGATCACGCAAACGACAGACGTAAGAATCTACACTTTCATTTACATTCTGCTTTGCTGTATTGAATACATACCTTTCATACCTGATATTAACTTTAGGCTTGAAGTGATTTTCCAATGCGTCCAAAATTCCTGTGATTGTTTTTTCAGCCTCCACAGAAATTTTTAATTGCAATAACACTCTAAAGCAATCTTCACCAAGGCATGTTTTTAGAATCGCAACTCGTTGAGGTTCTGGTTTTTTCGATAGATCTGCCGCTATTTCAAAATTTTCCCATTGTTTCCGAAATATCATCCAATTTTCCGCCTGATTTTCTTTTATGTTTACCGCACGAGGAGGAGCGATGTTCATCTCTACGTTTTCACTACTGCTGTTTATTGAATTTGTAGTACTTTCACTGTTACTAGTATCTTCTTTCTTAACAGTTTTTAATTTCGTCATTTGCTATATTTTTCATTTACACATCTGACACCATGTTAAGTTGTCAGTGAAACGACTAGCCTTTTTGAGTTCAAGAGTATAACTAATTTATTGATGATTCTTCATTAGGTTATGGTACATTATTATACAAGTGTGTGTATGTGCTACATACTACAACAAGCTGTTTTCAAAAAATGCGAAACTAAAAATTGTAGCTTATGCAATTCTACACGAAAAAGATTTGCATCCTTTGTTCGGAAGATCTATACATTAAGAGAAAAACCGACAAGAACTTTTTTATCAAATAAATTAATGTCAAGTTATGACAGTGCCAATTTGATTTTGATAAAAGTAAAAATAAAATTACTTTTCAATAAGTCAATATTCAAAAACTCAGTACCGTCAAAGAAGTATGACTGCTGAGAAGATACTCGTACACGTGTAGTTTCTTATAATGTGGGTCTTTCACTTTTTTCCAGCATTTTGTCCTTATTTTTTTGTACGACATTTTATTCCGGCATCTCTCTTAAATTTAAGTCAATCTTCGAGGCATTCATCCTAGATCTTATCCTAATCTTCAGGCCGATTTTTTTTGTCTCCAACTTTATTTCGACTTGTATCCTGAATTTTGTACCGACATTTAAACAAACATTTGTTTCCAGTTTTATCTCCACTTTTCTTCTCATACGTGTACGCCACATTTGGAGCTGGAGGGTATAGGAAAGCAATATTGGAGTCAGCTTAGTTTTTCTTTTTAATTCTGACTTTTATCCGGCATTTATCCGAAGTTTTAATGCAACTATTTTTCTGACATTACTTTGGGTCTTATATCGACTTATTTCTACGAAACATTCATCCTCAATGTTATCCCAATCTTAAGGCTGGGCTTAGGAAAAGCGTACCCATCACTTTAACCAGATGGATCAATCAAATGCTGAGCCCAAGAACGACAGAGGCACACACAGGGCAAAGTGTTCAGGAAATCACCACAACAAGAGGCTGTCCTCAGGTAGAGGTACTGTCACCCTTGTTGTGGAGTCTCGTTGTGGATGAGCTACTAGAAAGTCTGACTTCTCAAGGCATACGCTGTTTAGGTTTCGTGGACGATATCGCCATAACAGCCCTTGGGAAGTTCGAAGAAACTCTTTGTGACATAATACAAAGAGGACTAACAATTACAAGGAAATGGTGTCTTTCTGTAGGACTAAATATAAACCCTACAAAGACGACGGTCATACCATTTATACAGAAAAGGTTTCTGCCTTTTCTGTGTAACCTTTAACCTTTAAGGTTAGCTGGCCAAGCCATAGAAACGAAGAGGGAGGTAAAATATCTAGGAATCACACTAGACAACAAACTCCTCTGGAACAAACGCATTAAATTAACAGTCGGGAAAGCCACAAAGGCTTTCAGGAAGGACATGGGGTGTAAGCCTAAAATTCTTAGATGGATGAACACCATGATGGTAAGACCCATCGTTACCTATGGTGCAGTAGCATGGTACAAAAGAACCGAATAAGAAACTACTTTATCAGCATCACTGGTGCAATGGAGGTCATGCTCCACCTTTCTCCACTACACGTGGTCATTGAAAGTGTTGCTCAGGGAGCTATCATGAGATTCGCCAAAGAGGGAACTAGGAAGGGTAAATGTATAGGCATTAGAGAAAAAGAAAACTTTATCCAGTTCACAGCAACAAACCTCTTTGGTATTCCAAGAGATGGCATGATCAAAAATACAAATTCCTAAACAATTTCAAAACGGAGTTAAGTAACAAGAAAGAGTGGGTTGGAAAAACGACAAACTACACCCTCAAAGAGAATGCCATGAAATGGTACACCGACGGTTCGAGAACGTCTATAGGGACTGGCGGAAGTTAACGCGATATGGAAAATTCGCGTAAATGAACCTCGAAAGAAAATACAGTAATTAGAACATCGCCATCATGATAGACAGCCAAGCTGCACTTAAAGCACTAGGCTCTTACACCATCGACTGCAAATTAGTTTGCGAAAAAACACTGTCTCACTCTATTGGGTACCAGGACACGTTGGTATTCATGGTAACGAGGAAGCAGACACCCTAGCCAAAAGAGGAGCAACAGACCCCTTTATGGGACCTGAGTCCTATTGCAGTGTAAGTGAAAACGTGATCGAATACACAATCAAATTAGAAGAGGAGACTAAAAGATCAAACATCTGGTAAGAACTCCCAAAACTGAGGCAGGCCAAACTATTGCTTGGGAATTATAACCAAGTGCGTTACACATCCTGTATAAATTTAAGTAGGAACAACCTTAGAATAATAACGGGCATTCTTACAGGACACTGCAAAGAAGACATCTCAGTCTCCTAGGTTTAGAGAGTAGTGCATCTTGCAAATTCTGCAACACCTACGAGGAAACACCGGACCACATATTAGGAAAAAGTGATGCACTCGCGCATCAACGACGCAGGTATCTGGGACATTACCAGATAGACGAGAGAGAGAGTTTTCCTCTCTGAAAATACCTGACATATTTGAGTTTCTAAAAGGAACCAATCTGGAGGGAGAGTTATAGAATGAGCCGTCTCACTCTACTCTTAAAAGGGGCACGATAGATCTTTAGGTCGCAGTGCACTTATCCCCTATTAATTCATTCATTCATAAGGCGGGGTTTTTTTCTCCAACATTATTTTGACTTTTATTCTGAATTCTTTCCAGAAATTTAATCAAACAATTGTTTCAAGTTTTATCTCGACTTTTTCTTCTTATTCTGACTTTTATCCGGGATTTATCCGGAGTTTTAATTCAACTTTTTCATGATATTTCTTTGGATTTTATCTTGACTTATGTCTTCGAGATTTATCCTGAATTCTATACAAATTTTTTCCGTGCAGTTATCTTAAATTTTATCCCGAACACTTTTTTCCTAAATTTTGTCCCGACTTATTCAAATCTCGGTCAACTTATTTGCAGACTTTTTTTTACAGTTTTATCCCGGCCTTAAAGTCTGTATTTATTTTGATTTAACTTTTATCCGGACTTTTTTCTCGAATGTCATCCTTATTCATCCCAACTTTTTTCTCGAATTGTATCCTTATTTATCCCAACTTTTTACCGACATTCATCCTTAATCTGATCCCAACCTTAAGGCCGCGTTTTTCTCCTTTTATTTTGACTTTCATCCTGATTTTTTTTTTCGACATTTAAACAAACGTTTGTTTCTAGTTTTATCTCCACTTTTTCTTTTTTTTTGCTGACTTTTATCCGGAGTTTTTATTCAACTTTTTCTTTCTTCGAGATTTATCTTGAATTCTATCCAATTTTTTTTGGTACACTATTATCCTTTATTTTATCCCGACTTGTTTACATTATTTTGCTAAACGTTGTCCTGACTATTATTTATTCAAACTTTGGTCAACTTTTTTCACAGTTTTATCTAGACCTACAAGCCGACTTTTTCATGATATTTATATTGATTTGACTTCTATCGCAACTTTTTTTTATAAACTTTTAGCCTGACTCATCCCAACCTTTTGCCCGACATTCATCCTAAATTTTATCCCAGTATTTAGGCCGGGGATTTCCCCCAACTTTATTTTGACTTTCATACTTATTTTTTCTCGACATTTAAGCAACCATTTGTTGGCAGTTTTTCCGGACAATTATCCCTAATATTTGTCCGACTTTTATTCTGACTATATCCTGGCTGTACTTCTGTCAAAAATCTTTAACATATTTTTTCCCCGACATAAAATTCATCCTGAATTTAATCCCGACTTTAAAATCGTTTTTTTTTTTGTGATTTTTATTTTATTTTGATGTTGAATTTTATCCCGACTTATAAGCCGATTTTTCCGACATTTATTTTGACTTTCATCTCACCGTTTTTCTATTATTTATCCTGAATTTATATCGACTGAAAAATTTCAATAAAAATCTATCGAGATAGACTCTTTGATAGTTTATCTCTACCCCTCTGTAGGCTTATTTCATGACTGTGTCTACTTGTGAGTATTTTTCTCGTGAGCTGCTTGAGAGTAGCTCGCAGTCTTATTACTCTGAAATGGATACGTGCTCTTGAACCAACTCCTTTGGTGACAACCTTTATCAAATTTTGTCTCCAACATTTACCCTGAATTCAGTCCCAAGTTTTTTCCGACTATTATCCCGACTTAATTCCGATTATTTTTTCTTGATTACTATCCAGCCCACATTCTCTGCTTATATTTTAAATTTATTTTGAGTTTGTCCACCGACCTTATCTTAAATTGTATCTCATCTTGAATGTATCCCACATTCTATTTTAACTTTTATCACGACATTTTTCTTGGAATTTTATTCTGATTCATTGCGAATTTATCTCAATTTTTTTCCGATATTCATCCCGAACTTTATCCGGAATCTTAAGCCTATTTTCCCGACATTTATTTCGACTTAAATCCCAATTTTTTTTACTTTTAATCTGAGTTTTACTTATCGAATTGCAATCCAATTCTCGTCCCGACATTTATTTTGGCTTTATGAAATATTGTGTAACTTTTACCGTTATTTCTATCCCCATTTTGTCCCTGATTTTTTTCTGTTCATTTGTCTCGATTGTTTTCCTGACTGTTATGCGACTATTTTTCTAATTCTATTTCTATTTTCTGGCAGTCATTTTTCACGACTCCCATCCTGACCGATATTTATTTCGACTTTACCCCGAATATTTTTTTCCTACTTCCATTTCAATTTCTAACTAACTTTTTTCACTACAGTTATCCAAATTTTTTAAATATTTATTTCGATTCTATCTGGACTTTTATTCCCAACTTTTAGCCCATATTTTATATAATTTTTTCCTGACACTTATCCTGAGCTGTTTTGCGACTTTTTTGCGCTATTTAAATCTCGACTATTGTTCCCATATTGATGAATGAGAACTTTTAGTTGTGAACTTTTATCCCGACTACTTTGACTTTTATTACATTTATTTCCACACGTATTTTACAGAATTTATACTAAATTTTATACAAACTTTTTTTTTCCCGACATTCATCCTCTATTTTATCGCGACTTTTATTACAACTTTTATTCTGACATTGTTCCCAGTCTTTTATCCTTCTGGCACAAAAATAATTGCATAGAGTGCCAACTAAGATTGAATTTTCCTTTGACCAAAAATACAATAGATAAGAAGCTGCAAATATTTAGTTACTTAAAAATCTGAATTCGAAAAAAAATGTATGGCAACCCTAGAACTATAAAAATGCTGTCTAATCATAATTTTTTTACGTAAGAACCTAGTCAGGAATTTATGTATGTAGCCATTAAAGAAAAAAATTGATAGTAAAAAGACGGCGAACAGCTCTCAAGCAGCTCGCAAGTGGACTACACTGTCATGAAATTAGCTCACCAGAGGGGAAGACAGATATCCGAGAGTCATTTTCGAGAGTTTTGTATAGTGAAAGTGCTCTCAAATGAAAACGCAACTTTAAATACAAAATAATAAATAAAAATTGATGGCAACCCTAGAAATACGAAAAACGTGCCAATTCATAATTTTCTGAAGTTGTTTCAGGCTTATTTCGCGAATAAGCTGATGACAACATTTCCTATAAAGGATATTAACTTAACGCTCGTCTGGAAATGCATTTGCAACTGCCAAAAACATCTGGCACTTTTGGCGGATATGGAAGAATGTGGAAACTAATTTGACAACTGTTTTGTATTTCGAAATATAAATTGAAAAATTATTTAAAAAAAAAAAGCTGGGAACCCTTACAATTTTAAAAATACATTTATTTAACCATTAATATCCAAAAGCCAGCATTGTGAAATTTGTTCACTTTGACCATTTTTATTTTCAAAAATTCTAATGGCAACCACCTTAAACCCACTAAATCTGTGTGTTCTTAATGACCTAGTAGTAAACTTGGTATGCAAGGTTATAACCTTTCCACTTTATATTTAGTAGGTTAGTCAAATTTCCCTTATTAAATATTTTTTTAAGACTTTTGACAAATTTCTCTTAAATTAATGGTTAGTTAATAAAATTATGCACCAAGTCGTAACAGACAAGACTGATTAGGTATATTTTGTTTTCTCCTTTCCTTTCATTTAAGAAAAAAAAGTTCTAACTTGTACAACTTTCAATTAGCTCTTCAAAAAATATATTAAAAGGAAAAATAAAAAAAAAAAAAAAAAACAAAACAGGGCCAAATGCTTTGTCTCCTCCAGCACTTGTCAAGTTTTTATTTTCTTTCTAATAAAGCATTTTCCTCCATAGCGCCTCTGACAGAAAAAAAAAATATATAAAAAGAACTTCGCGATGTGGAACCTATAAAAGTTGTTCTTTGCGCCATATCCTTGACACGAATTTTTATTATTTAAAAAATGTCTTACATTTATTTCTATTGTTTTCTTTTTTTTCTCGAATACCTTTTTTTCTTCCAGAGTAAAAAAAAAATATAAAAACTACGCAAAAATTCAGGGAAAATGTTTTATGCATGCATTTAAAATTTTATTCAAACTAAAAAATAGTGAAATCAAATTGAATTGTTCTCCTGTCGAATTCCCTGGAGTGGTGTAGAGTGGAGGATGCATTTTTAGCCATAAAATAAAAACTCCTCTTTTGCTATTATACATTTAACTATAGAGAGAATTTTTTTTTAATTAAAGATTTTTTATTTAAGTAGCATTTTTTTATCTGAAAGCTGATGAGTAGGTATAATACCTATTTGAACTTGTTCTAGGAAAAGAAAATAATCCTGCTTGCTATCTTTGTACAAGTTTATATGGAATGTGTACTGAAATATTTGGAGATGTTCAATAAAAATAAATTGCACGACTGGATCGCACGTACTTGCTCCTATGTTCAAGTTGTGTGGGGCTTAAGAACTTTAAAAAATATTCAAGTAATTATAGAAAAAGTATAAAAAGCATTTAAATCGTTCTTTTAATTGTATAAACAGCCTGATAAATAACTTAGAGCTCAAAAAAAGTATGCCATTTGATTACTTGAAAAAATATGAATATATGCAAAAAAAAAATTAAAAATCGTTGGAGCCGTTTTCTTAAAAATTAATTTTTTATATATAAAATTTTTGTAACATTTTTCAAAAAAAAATTTGGTATGCCAATTTTGAGTATATATTAATATACATTTAAAACTGAAATTTCAAAATAATTCATCAACCCGTTTTCGAAATATTGAATTTTGAAAAAAAAAATTTGAATCTTTTTTTAAAAATCCAAAATTTATTTTTTCAAAAATTTTGGTATGCAGTATTATTTATATTTTAACAAAGCTTTTGTGCAAAAAATTTAATTGAAATCGGATGAGCGGTTAATGAGAAAACGAAAAATCAAAAAAACCGTTATATGGCAGGTACCGTTAATAAATGTTTTTGGTGATTTTTTTTCTTACTCAAAGGTATATCATATCTACAATAATACACTGATTTTTTTTTTCAAAATCGTTGGAGCCGTTTTTGAGATAAATAAGCTTTTCCTTAACGGTTGTATGGCAAGTACCGTTATTTTTTGAGCTAAAAAAAAAATTTCAATTTCCCCTCTGGAAAGTTACTAAAAAACCTTAAGTTCAAAATTTGAAGAAAATCACTTCAGTGGTTTAGGCTGTAGGTTGAGGTACAGACAGACAGACAGACAGACAGACAGACAGACAGACAGACAGAATTGTGCCACCCACTTTTTTCGTGTTCTCTATCATCGTAATGTCATGTTTGATTGTTATCTCGAAATTTTTTTTTTGCACGAATCCAAAACTTGCCCTATAGTACCTATATCGCAAGTAAAAATATTGCCACTTCTACTTCTGTATATTAAACAAATAACCCAAAATTACATAGAAAACATCGCATGACAAAATTTAATTTTTCACAACTAATTAACGACTAATAAATGGCAAATTATCAAGGAATAACATATTAAGCTTTGGAAGGTTTTGCAACTTTTTGAAAAAAACATAGAAAACATAGAATGACCAATTCAAAATTATCACAAATAATTAACGGCTAGTTAATGGTAAATTATCAAGCCATAAACCATACAGTATAAACAGATTTTACCCTATTTGCAGAAAGTACTTTGCCAACTTGATGTCAAGCTACAAAAGAACCCAAAAAACATTGAAAGCATTGTACAACAAATTCAAAATTGTCACAACTAATTGAAGACTAATTAGTGGCAAGCTAGTATGCCATAAACAGCTCGGTATTAGCAGTTTTAATCCCCTTTTAAGGTGGTGCTATGCTAACTTGATATGAAGCTAACGAAGAATTAAAAAAAAACATAGAAAACATAGTATGATTGAATTCAATTTTTCGCAACTAATTGATGACTCAATAACGGCAAATTATAAAGCCATAATATATTAAGTATAAGAAGTTTTTCACACTTTTCGAGTAGTGTCAAGTTAGCAAAGCACCCAAAAAATATAGAAAACATTGAACGACAAATTCGAAATTTTCACAACTAATTAACGACTAATTAACGGCAAATTATCCACCTACCCATTTTTCGATTCGTCAAAGTTGCTTTGCTAACTTGACACTCATAGAAAACAAATAACCCAAAAACACATAGAAAACATCGCATGACAAAATTGATTTTTTCACAACTACTTAACGACAAATTATGAAGCACTAAAATTTTGAATTTTAGAAGTTTTTACCACTTTTCAAAACAAAAAACATAGAAAATATAGAACGACAAATTCGAAATTGTCACAACTAATTAACGACAAATTATGCACCTATCCGTTTTTCGATCCGTGAGAGTTTCTTTGTTAACTTGATATCAAGTAAGCAAAGCACCCAAAAAACATAAAAAAAACATTGCACGATCAAATTGAATTTGTCACAACTAATTAACGACTAATTAAGTGCAAATTATTAAGCCATTAACCATCAGGTATAAGAAGTTTTTACTGATTTTCGACAGGGTGCTTTGCTAACTTGATATAAAGTTAGCAAAGCACCCAAAAAAACTTAGAAAACATTGAACGACAAATTCGGAATTGTCACAACTAATTAACGGCAAATTATCCAATTAACCATTTTTTGATTCGTCGAAGTTGCTTTGCTAACTTGACACTCATCAAAATACCACATGTTAGTTTTTAAGAAAATAGTAAAACTTTCAAAAAAATATAAATTAATTTTGGGCATAAAAGTTACAAAAATGTATGCGATTTTTTTTGTTATCTCTTTGGAATAGGGCTGCACAAATTGAGCACAGAAAAGCACAACTTTCACATTTTAGTAATTTTGAAATTTCGCAAAATTTTCATTCGTAAAATTTGCAAATTTGCGAATTTTTCAAAAATATGTACAGCACAAGCCAGTACAAGTTGAGCACAATACAGCGCAACTTTTTTTGTTTGAAAATCAAAAATGGTGGTGCTAACTTCACGCTAAAAAAATGGGTACCCTCTAAAAACTCAAACCCTTAGTACGATTTTTTTTAAATACGGCATATACCAGCACAAGTTAGGCACATTTCAGCACAAGCTTTTCTTTGAGAATCCAAAATGGCGGTGCTTACTCCACGCACATGCTCCCAACCTCCCTCCGAAATATAACAAAGGGTAGTTAACTTTTTGCCAAGGTTCCTTTTTTGATTTTCTGAATTTTTAATTTCCAAAAATTTATTTAAGGATAATAGGTGGCTGAATGACTCAACGAACTATTGCCCACTAGAAGCATGCCAGAGTCCGGCGAATTCAATGATGACTTTGCATAAAGCTGGGGTTGAAGTGCGTGCAAAAAAGGCGGACGGGCTTGCAACTGCGTTAGCCCACTCACGCCTATAGGCTGAGTGTTGCAGAGTGAAGACGCGACCGAAGCTGTTTAGAAATGTTCGCAAGGGATTTGAACTAATTTTATTGCAAATTTTTAAAATTGTGTGTAGTGGAAATTATTTTTTATACCTAGTCTGATCGAATCTATGAGAAAATTGAAAATTTTGATGGCTGGAAATTGCCAATCAAATTTTAGGTGAACTCAAAAACTCGAAAAAATTAAAAATAATCCAAAAGAGAACTCATGGCTTGATTTGAGCTGTTAAGGTTAACAAGGTTAGAGAAGTAAATTCTACAAAGCCAACCCCAGTGACAAAAACCAGAATAAATTTAAACAAGTTCGAAAGACCTGTTACGTTCATATTCGACGAACCATGATCAGAAATTTAGGCAGAAAATACTAAAGTGTCCAGTGAAGTAAACATTTTTGGTCATTTGTAAAAAACGTACGTAATACTACTTCTTTTTCTGTTCCAACGCTCGTCCTTAATGATACTCGTGCTGTCAGCTCAATTAAAAAAAAATATTTGCTTGCAGCACAGTTTGCTGTTAATTCGACGCTGCCAGAGAGTGTCATGACTCCGCCTGTACTTGAGAGCGCTAATGATCTTATGGGACAGATCTTCTTTCGCACTCGTGCAGTGGCAAGAGTTCTAAAAGATCTTGATATAGATTGTTCTGAAGATATGCTTTTGAACGCTGACAAAACCACTGCGTCTGCTTTTCCATCTGCCCTACTATACTGGTCTCCTTCCGAGTGGATGGAAAACAGTATTTGTCCAGCCTCTCTAAGAACGATGAATCTTCTTCTCCCTCTTACTACCGACCAATTGCACTTACAAACGTTCATTCCAAGGTCATGGAAACGCTGATTTATCAGCTCAAGAAATATCTTTAAAAAGGGAAGCTTCTCAATGAATGGCATTACGGCCTCTGCAGCAAAAGGTCCACTGGTGATCTGTTGGTATATCTCACCGAACAGTAGAACAAATCTTTAGATTGTTTTGGAGAAAGTGAAATTATTGCATTTGATATTTTAAAGAGTTTTTTGAAAGAGTTTGGCATCAAGCTATCTTAAAGAAAGTGTTTGTATTTATGGTATCGATCAATCTCTTCTTCGTTGGATTGGAAATTATCTTTCGGCCCGATCAACACGTTTCGACGGTTTGAAGTCTGATATTTAGAAAATAAATGCTGGTGTGCCCCAGGGCTCCGTTTTGCCTCCTAATCTCTTTTTCATTTTCGTTAAAGATCTCGTATTTGAAACTTCTAATCCATTAAATTGTTTTGCTGATATCATCAACGCCAGCGTATGCCACATCTTTGACTCCGCTTAGGCTAGGCTTGACCAAGATTGGATTAACGACCCAACAACAAGAGGAACAGAAATAAAACCCCTCCGTGTAGAGTGCCTCTACACATCCTAACTTTAAGATTTTAAATAATATATTTTTGAATAATCTGTTTTCTTAGAAAAAGAGTTCTCCCGCCCCGCCCTGGGGAATAGCCCCTCTCTACCATTGGATTTTTTTTTCTTATCGGGGCCCAAACTTCACGCTCTAGCTTTTTGTCACACCTTATGCAAAATACCCTGTATATGGACCCTAAAACCTTGTAAAAAATGTGAACTTAAATCCACCATTATTATTATTCATTATATCTGCAGAAGATTTCGAAACGCCAATTTTAACTGGACTTAAAAATCATTAAAAGCTATTTTGAATAATTCAACAAGTCAATTTAAAAAGTGCAACTTTTTCAAATTGGCCGATTAATGTCAGTAGCTTATAGAACTTGTATATTATAATAAAAACATCTCCCAATAATAACCAACTAGTTTTTAATTTTTAGAAAGTTACATATAACTTAGGACTTCCTTAGTAAACAAAAATATCAGTATCTATTAGCAAATCACTGTCCAGTGACAAAGCAAATACCAAATTAATTTCATTATCATAAACATGCCTTATCGAAATACTATCGTTCTCAAATATCAAGTTAATAAAACGCTAAATAATTGTGTTATCCAATCTTATTACCAAACCAAATATACAAGTCATGAGAATTGCCAGCATCAAAAGTCTCTATATATTGCAAAATCAAACGAACAATCTGTACCTTCATAAACGCAACTATCTACCGTTGAATGGTTCAAATTAATAGCTTTAGTCACAATCTTTGACACCCTTTAAATTCTTCCACCGATACAAAGGAAAGACAAATCAAGACAACCAATAAATTACCCAAACTTCGACATTTTTGCGGTTCTTTCACATTCATTATTCCTCTTAAAGCAAACCATCCAATTCACCAACCACCGCCACCGCCCGCCACCTTTCCAAGTCAAACCACAATTTGAAAGTGGAATGGATGTCTGCCTAATTTTTATACTTATAAACACAGATACATTGCCACCTTACTCTAACCACTATTTATAGACGAACTTAACCTATAACCACACTCTTATACACCTTCTTGTTATGTACATAGGTAAAGTGTTTGAGTTTGGGAAGGTCGTGGTGTCGGGGCGTCATCGTGTCGCCCAATTTCCACACTTTGGTTGCAGGAGTGTAATTTTGTGGCTAAAAACATTCATCGATTGACTTAAACAAACCAGAAAATGCATTTTACAAGCTTCTTGGCAACACGTTCCTAACTGTAAATAACCCAACAGCTTTATACCCAGTATCTTCTACACCTACCTTCATAGAAGAAACCTCCAAAAATAACAGCAAACTCTATAACTACCTTCACCACCGACATGCATCGGTACCGTTAGCATAAGAAATTCTCAGAAATCCTTATTTTTTACGTCGTCGTTGTCGCTGTCATCGTCAAATAATAATAGAGTTCAAGGTGAGGAAAATCTGTCGTATTCCTTACAGCAGCAGCAGTGAGGTATATAGAGTTCGAAAGTTATTCATTTAAAGGTTGCGCGAGATAAATGACGATGAGACTTTTTTTTTGCCTAAGCCATGGAGCAATTAAGAACCGTATCTGGATGACACTTTTCATCGTTCCACATTCAAACAGAGAACTAAACCGAATAAATTTGCATATTATTTCCAACTACGATATGAATTAATCAGCGGAATCCACTTTGAGATAAACGATCTGACAGATGAATTGTTCCTCATGAATCGCGTATCGCGTAGGCGTTGTTTGTAAGGTTCGTAGTTCACATTCAGATTATTACGTTTTTTTGTTATTGTTTCTTTATTTCATAATGTCATTTGATAAAAGAGGCAATATTTAAGCTAAGTCAATAACTCGTATTATATGCGACTTTGAATTGAGATTAGTTGCAGAAAATTTGGAAATTTAGATTAATCTGCGAGTGTGGGAGAATTTTGCGGTGCATAAAGGTTTTGAGATTTAAGCTTCGAGAATTAGAAAGTGCCAGTTATTGTTTGATGATTTATTCGGAATTTTAATATGACCGGATTTCATTTCCGGCTGAATTCAAGTTAAAATCCAGTTTAATGCTGATACGAAGAATTTTATACAAAAATTGTATTTTTTTCATTCTACCTATAAATAGGAGCATATCATTTGAAAATTCATGAAAATGTGCTGTGTTAGAATCAATCATAGAATTGCAGTCCACGGGTGCCGAAGGAGAAAATACCGAAAAATTATAACAATGATTTTAAGTTTCTTTTTAAATATTTGAATATCATTTTTTTCCAACTGATTTGTTGAGCGTTCCAACGCTTGTTCAGCTGTTCTAAAAAATTAACGCAAGATTTCAATTTGCCGCCAGTTGTGTAAGTTCTGGTAGACCTAAAATAATTGACAGCTAACGGATAAAGATTAGTGGGTAGGCTCCAGGTAAAATCTGCATGGTTAGGTTAGGTTGAAGTGGCTGTCAGTCATGAAAACTGACACACTTAGACCATAAGTTGGCCCATTGTGATACCACAAGAATCTGGGAAGCCTTTTTCCCTACTCGATGAACCATTTGGAGCTTCTTATGAAGCGTAACAGACTACCTATGTCAACATTTACTAAATCACTAGGATCATTGAAGTAGAAATCTCCAAGATGGAGTCTTCGCCTATGAGATAGAGCAGGACAAGTGCATAGAAGATGAGGAATCGATTCCACCTCTTCCTCGTCCATACAGCTTCTGCAAAAATCGTTAGAGAATACGCCAAGACGCGTTGCGTGCTTGCCTATAAGACAGTGTCCGGTTATGACACCTATCATGGAGCTAATGTGCAATCTGCTTAGAGATATCAAACATTTAGACCGCTTAAAATCCATTACTGGCCAGATTTGTTTTGTTGCCCAGCAAGTGGTGATATTGTTCCACCTAACGTTTGTTTTCTCTAAAGCATCTTGCTTCAGCTTAAGTTTACATGTAGCGATGGGAATACCAATATCTGCCTTACTAGGTAGAAGAGGTAGAGTTGTTCCATATTTAGCGAGTTCGTCGGCCTTACAATTACCTGGAATGTCTCTATGCCCCGGCACCCAACACAGGTGAATGTTAAACTGCTGCGCCATCTCCAGCAGAGATGAACGACAATTTAGGGCTGTTAAAGAGTTGGTAGAGACCGATTCCAGAGATTTGATAGCTGCTTGACTATCCGAGAAGATGCGGATATCTGTAGTTGATAACACGTTTTCTTTCAGCCAAGATAAGGCTTCTTTGATCGCCATAAGTTCCGCCTGGAACACGCTACAATGATTAGGAAGACGGAAGGAGAGACTTAATTTTAGTCTTTCTGAGTACACACCACCACCCACCCCATCATCAGTTTTCGATCCGTCGGTGTAAATATGGATTGATTCATCTTCCAAGAGAGCCGTATCCTCCCAGAGAACTCTAGAAGGAATGCTGACTTGAAAGTTTTTGCCAAACTGAAGTTTTGGGATGGTGTAATCAGTGCGACTTGTGATTGATCCGAATGAATTCAGAATGATGGAATGGCCAAAGTTGTTGTTGGTCCATTGTGAGGAAGCTTTAAGGCGAATGGCTGTATTTGCAGCCACTTGTTTGCTGAAAATATTGAGGGGTGTCAGATGGAGCAGAACGTCTAGAGCAGCGGAAGGTGTCGTACGAAGTGCTCCACTTATGCACAAACAAGCAGAGCGTTGGACTTTGCTCAATTTGTCGCAATTTACCGCTTTATCCAGAGCAGTCCACCATACTGTCACTCCGTAAGTGAGGATCGGTCTAATCACCGAAGTATATAGCCAGTGAGTGATTCGAGGTTGAAGGCCCCATTTGTTCCCAACGGCTTTTTTGCAAGAGAAAAGTGCCACTGTGGCTTTTTTGACTCTTTCTTGTATATTAGGTTTCCAGCTTAACTTTTTGTCCAAAATAAGACCCAAATATTTTGCTTGATCAGTGAATGTTAGTGGAGTACCTTTGATAGAAGGAGGATCAATATGAGGGATTTTATATTTCCTTGAGAATAGAACAAGTTCTGTTTTATGAGGGTTGACACCCAGACCACACCGGTCAGCCCAGTTGGTAAGCTTATTTAAAGCATTTTGTAAGAGTTCTTTTAAGACAGTAGGATGCTTTCCTGATACGGCAATAGCAACATCGTCCGCATATGCAATCACTCTGTAACCCTCTGCTTCCAGGCATGTCAGCAGCTCATTTACTACCAAGTTCCAGAGAAGGGGAGATAGGACACCACCTTGCGGCGTACCTCTACTGACAGACCTTCTAGCGGAAAAGCTGCCCAGTTTTGAATTGATAACCCTGCTAGTCAGCATTTGATTAATCAATTCACCAAGCGTACCATCTACCTTCAGGGATGTCAGAGCAGATGCGATCGCATATGTGTCGACATTGTTAAAAGCGCCCTCTATATCCAAGAAAGCGACCATGGTGTACTCTTTATGATGGAGGGAATATTCTATAGTTCGAACTAGAGTATGTAACGCAGTTTCAACCGATTTCCCTTTGCAATAAGCGTGTTGAGCAGTAGACAAAAGTCGCGTGTCTATGCTTGTTCGCAGGTGGATATCGATCAATCTTTCAAAGATTTTAAGAAGGAATGATGATAGACTAATAGGTCTGAGATCTTTCGGGTTTACTTGGGAGCATTTGCCAGCTTTGGGTATAAACACAACCTTAACTTCTCTCCATAACAGGGGAATGTGGACCAGGTTTAAACAACTAGTAAGAATGATCTCCAGAATTGGCAGAATTAAATCAGAATTCATTTGGAGTTCAGCTGGTACTACGCCGTCGGGTCCTGCAGACTTGTATGGTTTGAAGCTGTTGAGCGCCCATTGCAGCTTTTCCCTAGTAACAAGACCTTGTGGATATCTTGGCTCATTATCTGACCTATTATGGTCGAAGCTATTAATATTTTTGGAGCTTCCAGGGAAATGAGTATCTAGTAGCAGGTTTAGCGATTCTTCGCAAGAGTTGGTCCATGAGCCATCAGCATTTTTCAAACAGCTAGGCATCACTGGATTTGAAGAGAGGATTTTTCTAAGCCTGGATGCCTCTGAAGTTTTTTCTATATTTCCACAGAAAATTCTCCAGGAGGATCTCTTAGACTTCCTCAAAGCTTTCTTATATAATTTAAGGGTTTCCTTATAGGATTCCCAATCCGACGCTACTCGGGTACTTTTAGCTCGATTAAAACATTTACGACAATCTTTCCTGAGCGGTTCAAGCCCTGAATCCCACCAATACGGCTTCTTTTTTCCCCTTACTTGAGTAAGTGGACAGGAAATAGCCATTGATTTGTTAAGGGCTAACGTGAGATCACTGACCTTGCAGTCAAGTTCAATTATATTTGAAGGAGGATTTAAAAGATCAGGTTTTAATAGACCTTTGAGTGTTATCCTATATTTAAGCCAATCGGTTTTTCGAGGGTTTCGAAATACCAAGCGGATGTTTTTCATTTCTTGGGTATATGCCCACTGTTGAAAGAAGTTAGAAGGTTGTACTTCAATAAAAATGAGTTATCCGAGCTAGAAATGGTAGAATATCTGAATGGAAAGGACTGGGAGCTATTTTACAAATATACCGTGAAGGCGAAAAAATACAGACTTCAAATATTAAATGAAAATTTTTGAATTGTGAAAACAATCAAAACAATATGTAAGCAAGAATTGTAAGCAAAAAAGCAACAAGTTATAAATGAAAGTATATTAATTATTTATTTATTTTTTTTATTTTTATAAAATGATCACAAGCGCAAACTCTGGCAGACGGCTATTCAAGCCATGCTTATATGATTTATGTTAAATTATATTGTAAAACAAACAAATTTAAAAGAATAAATCAATTATCTATCTATCTATCTATCTATCCAAGCGGCTAGGAGGTTCATCATTTAGACTGAATTGGATGTACCTGTGATCAGAAAACGAGTGTTCATCAGATACTTTCCAATTCAAGATCTTGTGATGAATTGTATCTGAGACAAGAGTAATATCCAATACTTCTTGTCGGTTTTTAGTAATGAAGGTAGATTCGTTTCCCACATTACTTACTATAAGGTTAGTACTTAAAATATAATCAAAAAGAGATTCACCTCTATCATTGATATCAGTACTTCCCCATACTGTATGATGGGAGTTAGCATCACTCCCAATAATGAGACATATCTTCTGTCGTTCTGCCTGTGCGATGATTCTCTCCAGTGTATAACCGGGGAGAGGGCCGAGATTGTCATGGCCCAGATACGCCGACACTAGCCAGTACGCACCATTGGCCGTTTCCAGTCTAGCAGTGGTGATATCTCTATCGCTGAGATCAGGGAGTAAATATACGTTAGTGGTACTTTTAACTAGTATGCAAGATCTAGGTTCACCCTTACCAGATGCATACAGTAAGTAGTATCCAGGAGTTCTGAGTCCTTTAACCATGGATTTAACAATCCAGGGTTCCTGGATCAGAACAATATCCTCACCGTTTCTGGATAGACGGAGAAGAAGGGAGGCCGAAGCCTTAATAGAGTGTTGAAGGTTAATTTGGACTAATTGCAACATTTGGCTACAATCAGGCGGAATAGCCTCCTGTACGGTGTCGTTGCGTTCTTCCAAATCAGAAGATGAACTCAATAGCTCATTCTCACTCAATGGAACGAGGTTAAGGTAGTCTTCGGTCTCCATTTCGGTCAGACTGTCGACATTAGTAGAAGACTGAACCTTGATCAGGGATGACCTGGATTCCTCATCAACAATGGATGGAAAGGTGATGGATGCACCAGGGTCCCATCCCACAGGCTCAGCATCAGTTTTTTGTGGAGGGACGCGATCCGCGTCAACCTCATCTCTTTTGTATACTTTGAGGACATCACTATAGGTCTTGGATACGCCGCAATGGAGAGTTCTGGTGTTTTGCACCTTGGGTCGTTTGGGCACCGGGATGGTATCATCTAGAGACCTTTGTTGCTTTGACGTGGAGTCGCCGCTGGTCTGCGCATTGGCTAAAATGCACTGAGCCCATTTTATCCTGGCGTCCAGCTCCGTATTCCCTTCGACCTCCAGCTTTTCATTACCAAAGGTATTGAGAATCCTAGGAGCTGTCAGCCTGACCGTATAGCTGTCCTTTGTTTGCCTATTCAGCGTAGTTGATGGTAACGTCTTCGGGGGAGAACCCTCTCCATAGGTGGGAGGACCATTATTCACAACCCTTACACCACCGAGTTGGGCTCCCTCCCGAGACGTACTCGGAAGAGGTTCACTCTCTCTAGAAGTGGTCGGACCGTTATTCACAACCCCACCACTACTGAAATAAGGTATTGCTACCACCTTACTTCTCTCGCTGGAATCTGTATCAGATGGGGGACCATGACTTGCCACAACCACCCCACTGAAACCGACCCCAGGAGTAACGGCAAACAGCTTTGACGCCGTGCTGCCGCCCGGTTTCGAAGGAGAACCGGTCTCGCCATCTATCCTTGTTTTTGTCTTTTGTTTTGACATACAATTATTTTGGACCCACGAGTAGCGAATAAAGGTTGGTCACTCTACACAGAGATTCGCATATGTAGAGAAGGCAAGCTGATCCGAAAAGTGCCAAAAGTCGGATACTCCGTTAACGACTGAGCTAGTATTTTTAATTGGGCCCCCAGCCAGGCTGATCATCGGCACGGGTCGTGTAACACCTTAGATCCAGCCCAATAGGAAAATTGGAGTGGGTGAGGAAGGGGATATGATTTGATAAGAGTGGCAGACAGCTATTCGCCGTACTGTCAAGGAAAGGAATTATGTGTATAGGAAAACACGTTGAACAGCGATACGCCGTACCAACATGGGGGAGAACTCGTTGAACAGCTTTTCGCCGTACCACCGAGGGGGATTACGTGGACAGCTATTCGCCGTACCGACGATGGACAGGGATGGGTTTGGATAGGGAAGGTTTATGGATAAGTTATTTCAGGACTCAAGGGAAGAGGATATGATAAGATAAGAGTGACAGACAGCTATTCGCCGTACTGTCAAGGAAAAGGAGTAATGTGTTTGGGAAAACACGTCGAACAGCGATACGCCGTACCGACATGGGGGAGATCTCGTTGAACAGCTTTTCGCCGTGCCACCGAGGGGGATTACGTGGACAGCTATTCGCCGTGCCGACATGGGACGGGATCGGGTGTGGATGGGATAGGTGAAGCGCCCTTTGGTTTCAGGACTCATCTGGAGTTAGACTCGAGAATCTTTGACCTTACTCAGCTTCTACAACTCGTCAAGTTCGACGCTCAGGTAGAAGAAAATCTGCATGACACCTTTTAAATTTAACACTACCTCAAAAAAGTAATCCTGTAAATTTCACATGAAAATAGTTGTTAGTTTAACATGACCCAGTGTTTAATGTCCCTGTATCTTGTATTTGTGTCATGAATATATATGTACGTCTTAGAGCCATCTCTTAGGCTGCGTATAGCTAGTATATATTTATTATATACTAGCTGACCCGTTGAACTTCGTACCACCTTAAATTTATTTGATTGTAACTGTTCATAATAAAACCTTGTAAAATGCATTAGTTGACAACCTACCTATCCTATTTTGAAAAAAATTCCCGGAAACACTATTAAAGATTTTTTTTACTATTCACCAGACCGTCTTCATCTTTCTTTGAAATAATATAAGAACGTTTTTTTTCAAAGTGTTTTTCACTTTAAAAGTCTGTGTGCAACTTCTCAGTCCTAAGAATACCTGGCATTTATATATTTATGAAACTTGGATGAGCGATCAACTTTTGAACTACTTTTTTTACCATGGATAAAAATACAATAGTCAGAAAATAAATGAATCACATTTTTCGCAATTTTTGAAGAGCTGTATTTTGGAGATGAGTGGTCGTATTGAGTTGAAATAAAAAGCATTCTACAGCTTTTTGTATTCGAAATTTGTTTGCAGAAAATTTTTCTAGAAGTACAGTTAATGCGTTATTGCATGTACTTTTTATTTTATTTCAAGTCAAAAAAAGTATCTAACCAGTGCAAAACTATGAAATTAGTCGACGGGAATCGTTCTTTTAATATCCATTTTGATGATGACTATGCAGTGTTTAGGAACAACACAACTTGTTCCTTAAATTGGTGTGTAAGATTTTGAAAATTTGGTGAAGAAAAATGGTTAGGTGAATCAATTTGAAAATTTACAGGAATGTTGATGTTATAAAAATCTACAAATCTGGGGCCCTACTATGTAACTTTATTCTACTTTCGAATCTATTCGAAAGTCGTTTTGAATCCCTAAACTAAGTGGTAATACGTATGAAAAAGGATCAAATGCTAGTTCTTTCGACTTTTTGCCACAGAATCTCCAATTAGCGCTGTTCCATTACAGTTTATTAGCGCTTGCTATTGAATTAGCGAGTTGAGATTTTGCGAATTCGAACGTTTTTATTGTAAAATCGAGTTACATATTTGGGCCCCTCTGCATACCAATGAAAGTGAAACCTTTCACAAATCAGAGGCGGCGGCGCTAGACCAAAACGAGGCGTTTGTGAGATCAATTTGCGGGACCCCTTGCGAAAATCTAATTTAAGTTATATAACTTTAAGGACGTCTTTCACATTGTCTGATCCAGAACTTCTGCCAGGGTGTCCGTCTAGGTATTTCCGCCTGCCTTTTTGAAAACAGTCTTTGAGGAGATCTGGAAAGGGATGGCATTCAAGAAAATAATACAAAATCACTTTTGGTTAAGCTTTTAGGCAGAAACGTTACACATAATATCAAAACAGTCTGAAAAGGCTTTCGTCAAGAAATTTTGGTCTGCTTTTTTGACATGAGACTTATGAGAAAATCGCGAAAGGAATGGCATAGTCAAAAAAATATTACGCAAATAACTCCCGGTTAGAGTTTAAAGTAGCAACGTTATGCTACATTTCCACCTAACGCTAATCTGAGATTTAATAAGATTTACCTCAAATCTTCATTAAATCTCTGAAAATTAGAAATAAATTTTGTTAAATTTTCCTATGACAAATAATTTTACAAATCGAACTAACCTATTCTTATGTGGCACTGAAATATGTTGGGGGCAGACATATTCCTTAAATGGAATTACCATTTTTCTTAGAAAAAAAAGTAGAATAGGTGGCTTTTTTGTTCAAAATTCCATTATTGATCTGCACACTGCATAAGATGCCTGCCAATTACTTTTTCTATCAAATTACCTATTAACTTAAACATAATAAAAAGCAGACGATTTGTGCCAAGGAAAACGGAATTTTTTGAGCTTCCAAAAAAAAGTTGACCTAAACCAAGGATTTTTTTGGTTTTTTATTCAACATTAAAGTATTGTGTGCCGGGGTGTTCGTCAAGGAATTTTTGTCTGCCTTTTTGGATCAACATCTGTGAGAGTGTCATTAAATGAATGGCGTTCAATGAAATGTTTTCACAAATGACTTTACAACGAAAGAAGCTTTCTTTTTTTGGTTTTGGTTTAAATCGAGGTAACGCAAATGACTTGACATTTTGTGTCTTTGGTTCACGGTTTAAGACTTATTTAGTAAAATTTTGCTTAGGTCCTTATCTGATACGCTTTGCAGCAACAGCTTAACGTCTCTAATAGCTATTTACCTATTTTAAGTCAATGTTTTGGGAACTTATCCCTCCCGTATGAAAAGGAGAGGGAAATACAGCCCCTTCCAATATAATTTTATTCATAGGATACTATGTCCTAAAATTATTTCATATAGTATTTGCCTTGGAAACATCCTGTGTACTTCTTACCTTTGAAGAAACAGTGTTTCTAATATGAAAATAAACACTGTATCAACAAAATTAATAAAAGACGTTTTAAAGACAACCGCCATCCTCACACCCCAACTTGCTCTCATGACATCACTAGATTGACCATGAATCAATACACGGAAAGAATTCTTGGATCATATCACGAAAAATGAGCTGCAAATTACGAAAAATTAATCCCGATTTATACCTTGGTTCGGGATTTCGTAATTTACGACTATTTGTTTGCAATTTGCAAATCTGAGCGAAATGAAGATATTGATACTCAAAAATCGAAAATCAACCCTCTTCAAGTATCAATTATGCTATCGAGAGAAAACAAAAATTGCGAACAACAAATCGCAATTTGATCCAAATATTCCTCAATTGCACAATTTGCAAAAAAGATTTGTGACCACCACTTTTATTTCGTGATATTGCCACTTGGAAAGATCAATTCACTTAATTGTGAATTTCTTGTTTTGTTTATTGCGCTGTGCTTTTTGATACAAAAAGAAACTGATATTTGAAAAAAAAAATTATTTTATCTAGTTATAATGAAATTTTCCTTTTTCCAGTGTATTTGAATTTTTTCTATTTCTGGAATGCTGAGTTTAGAATTAATTAATACAAACAAATATTTAATTTATTGAAAAATAAAAAGTTACAATGGAATTTCTAATGCTGTGCCTTTGTTTAATTATTTCCTAATAGTCCAGTCAAATGGTGTTCAAAAGGGACTTGAAGTGGAAAGTAATGGTGTAATTATTTTTAGTGGCCCCCATTATGTTTTTGGGGTCGCTGAACACGAATCTGAAGTTGTCCAACAAAAATTTTTACGGCAAATATGAGAATTCGTCAAAAAACGTCGAAAATTTCGACATTTTTTGTCTTTTTTCCTTATTGCTCAAAAATTATTTTTTTTTTTGCAAAAAGCGCTGATGCAAAAATAAAGACAATAAGATTACCTACCTACAATCTACGCTTTTATCATTTTATTGTACGACTTATGGTTTCTGCGGAAACAGTCGTTGAAAAACAGCCAAAAATCCGTCATTTTTAAAAAATTGCATAATCGATTTTTTTTTGTATTGTTTTCTTCATTACATGAAAAGTAGGCCATGAGTTATTATGTTATTTGCATTTTCTAACTGTAGTTGTCTATAAAAGTATTATATTGCAATGGTTAAGTGTCTAAGTTTCAGTATTCCAAACAGTCAAAATGTCCATTCAAAAGTGTTTTATTTGTGAAAAAGATTGGAGTATGGTGCAGTGAAAGTGGTGATTGAAAAAGCAATTGAAACGCTCCTTCAAGCCAGCAAGAAGAGAAAAGACGGAAAAAGAGCTTCTTTGGCAGGTAAGAAATCAGTGAAAGTTGAAAGTGCATACAACCTGCCAAAAAAGCTATATAAATGGTAAATGGTAGGTAGAAATGGTGACAAGAGCGTAACACTCGCTCTTTGCCCAATCAGCACTGGATTGCGCCGTTTTGATACCATAACTCGTTTGACCTGTGTATGAAAGCAGTCTAAAGTGAGGATTTGCGGGTTTATTCTCTGAGGGGCTTATTCCTCAGGTGTCCCGTTCTCTGGGTTGGATGTGAGATTTCCTCCAGTGCGGGTTGGAGATCATCTTTCCCAAGAAACCAGAAGAGCGTTCCTTGCTTTGAAATAGGACGGCTGTGAAGTATGGTTGAGGTATCTTGTGAGCCAGTACAAAAGACAGGAGTTGGGTCATAGGACACTCACTCGATTGGATCGCATCTCGATTAGATCGCATCTCGCCCGAGCTTGCTACATTATGCCGAGCTTGGTAGGTTGTAAAATAGCAACGAAGTGCGATCGATCCGACCGTGTGATCATCATTGCCATTGAGCATCATGAAGCCCCGCAGAAACCCGGGTTCCTATTACTCACGGTCTTTGGATCTGGGGGGTAACATCGTCTCAGATCCATTTCGTGGCTTTTAGAAAAGAGATCAAGTCTTTGATCTTCATTTCGGAAAGTTCGTTTATGTCGTCAAAAAAAGCCATTCCAAACGATTGTGCCTCTCATTCTGGCTAGAGCTGAACATTTACAGAGGAAATGAAGGACTGTTTCCTTTTCTTGCTGGTCTCCACAGCTGTGACAGTGAGTATTGTAAGGAATACCCAGCCTCGCCGCATGTTCTCCAATTGACCAGTGTCCAGTGCAGGTTGCTACAACCCTGGCTATGTCCCGCTTGGGTCTACAGATGAGATCAATTGTTCGGGATTTATTAAAGGCGGGCCAGATCGTACTGGATATTTTGCAGTTGGTTAAACTGCTCATCTAAGATTGGATTCCCTAAGGAAAATTGACAATATATTGCCCTTCACAACTCCAAGGGGAATGTCGACTCTTTCCGCAAGTGAGCTGTGAAGAGCTGATACTTGCCTGGCTGCCACCTGCCCGTTAATTTCCCTCAATGCCACTGTGACCAGGAACCCAGATAAGCGCTGATGCAAAAATAAAGACAATAAGATTACCTACCTACAATCTACGCTTTTATCATTTTATTGTACGACTTATGGTTTCTGCGGAAACAGTCGTTGAAAAACAGCCAAAAATCCGTCATTTTTAAAAAATTGCATAATCGATTTTTTTTTGTATTGTTTTCTTCATTACATGAAAAGTAGGCCATGAGTTATTATGTTATTTGCATTTTCTAATTGTAGTTGTCTAAAAGTATTATATTGCAGTGGTTAAGTGTCTAAGTTTCAGTATTCCAAACAGTCAAAATGTCCATTCAAAAGCGTTTTATTTGTGAAAAAGATTGGAGTATGGTGCAGTGAAAGTGGTGATTGAAAAAGCAATTGAAACGCTCCTTCAAGCCAGCAAGAAGAGAAAAGACGGAAAAAGAGCTTCTTTGGCAGTTAAGAAATCAGTGAAAGTTGAAAGTGCATACAACTTGCCAAAAAAGCTATATAAATGGTAAATGGTAGGTAGAAATGGTGACAAGAGCGTAACACTCGCTCTTTGCCCAATCAGCACTGGATTGCGCCGTTTTGATACCATAACTCGTTTGACCTGTGTATGAAAGCAGTCTAAAGTGAGGATTTGCGGGTTTATTCTCTGAGGGGCTTATTCCTGAGGTGTCCCGTTCTCTGGGTTGGATGTGAGATTTCCTCCAGTGCGGGTTGGAGATCATCTTTCCCAAGAAACCAGAAAAGCGTTCCTTGCTTTGAAATAGGACGGCTGTGAAGTATGGTTGAGGTATCTTGTGAGCCAGTACAAAAGACAGGAGTTGGGTTATAGGACACTCACTCGATTGGATCGCATCTCGATTAGATCGCATCTCGCCCGAGCTTGCTAAATTATGCCGAGCTTGGTAGGTTGTAAAATAGCAACGAAGTGCGATCGATCCGACCGTGTGATCATCATTGCCATTGAGCATCATGAAGCCCCGCAGAAACCCGGGTTCCTATTACTCACGGTCTTTGGATCTGGGGGGTAATATCGTCTCAGATCCATTTCGTGGCTTTTAGAAAAGAGATCAAGTCTTTGATCTTCATTTCGGAAAGTTCGTTTAGGTCGTCAAAAAAAGCCATTCCAAACGATTGTGCCTCTCATTCTGGCTAGAGCTGAACATTTACAGAGGAAATGAAGGACTGTTTCCTTTTCTTGCTGGTCTCCACAGCTGTGACAGTGAGTATTGTAAGGAATACCTAGCCTCGCCGCATGTTCTCCAATTGACCAGTGTCCAGTGCAGGTTGCTACGACCCTGGCTATGTCCCGCTTGGGTCTACAGATGAGATCAATTGTTCGGGATTTATTAAAGGCGGGCCAGATCGTACTGGATATTTTGCAGTTGGTTAAACTGCTCATCTAAGATTGGATTCCCTAAGGAAAATTGACAATATATTGCCCTTCACAACTCCAAGGGGAATGTCGACTCTTTCCGCAAGTGAGCTGTGAAGGGCTGATACTTGCCTGGCTGCCACCTGCCCGTTAATTTCCCTCAATGCCACTGTGACCAGGAACCCAGATAAGAGTGATCTTATTGTTAATATTTAGACTTTGCGAGTTCATCAGTAGCCGAATCAATGGCTTTCACAGCCGACTGAATGTCTGTAAGGATGGCTGTATTACTATTTTGGTTTGGATCTTGCATGCCTCCCTAATTGCCAGTATTTCAGCATGCAATACACTAGCAAAATTCGGTAGCCGAAACGACTTAGAAATGTTGAAAGACTCAGAGAAGACTCCTGAGCCAACACCGCACTCCATCTTTGAGCCATCAGTATAGATAGTTGTGTCTAAACCTCTCATCACGGCGTCATCATCCCAGTCCCCTCTGGATAGGAATAAGACTTTAAAATCTTTACTGAGGCTCATTGTAGGAGCACGTTAGTCAGTGGGAGTCGAAAATATATCAGTGGGAATCAAATTTGTGATATTGCTGTGACCATAAGGTTTAGCAACCCAAGAATTTGATTCTTTAAGTCTTAAGGCACTGCAAGATACTAAATATTTTATTTGCAGATCAAGTAGTAGGAGGTGCGGAAAAACGCTCAAGGCATCCGTTGGGCAAGACCTGTGGTACCAAAACTAGCTGTTCTTTGAGCCTTTTTGAGTTTGTCGATAATATATGCCTTGTTAAGTGCGGGCCACCAGACAATCGAACCATATGTTAGAATCGGCCGTACCACTGCAGTATACGTCCATAAGATCATCTTCACTGCACCATACTCCAATCTTTTTCACAAATAAAACACTTTTGAATGGACATTTTGACTGTTTGGAATACTGAAACTTAGACACTTAACCATTGCAATATAATACTTTTATAGACAACAACAGTTAGAAAATGCAAATAACATAATAACTCATGGCCTACTTTTCATGTAATGAAGAAAACAATACAAAAAAAAATCGTTTATGCAATTTTTTAAAAATGACGGATTTTTTGCTGTTTTTCAACGACTGTTTCCGCAGAAACCATAAGTCGTACAATAAAATGATAAAAGCGTAGATTGTAGGTAATCTTATTGTCTTTATTTTTGCATCAGCGCTTTTTGCAAAAAAAAAAAATAATTTTTGAGCAATAAGGAAAAAAGACAAAAAATGTCGAAATTTTCGACGTTTTTTGACGAATTCTCATATTTGCCGTGAAAAATTTTGTTGGACAACTTCAGATTCGTGTTCAGCGACCCCAAAAACATAAAGGGAGCCACTAAAAATAATTACACCGGAACTTTCCACTTCAAACTACTATTTGACCTGACTATAAAGCTAGGTTTCCACTTGTCATTTACCAACTGGCCAAAAACGCATTTTTGTCTCATTTCATAAAATGACAATTGGAAATACTCCAAAATTGGTGGTCTTTGAACTGACAAACACTGTTTGTCAATGAAAGACAACAAATTTCAAAGGCAAGTGGAAATAGCTCAATTGACAAACGAAATGTCACTTTGTCTTTAACTGACAAAGAAAATTTATAGGCAACGTGTTTTAATTCTTTGACAATGAAAGACACAAATTTGACAGCTGCTTTAATAAAAATTCAATTTGAATGTGATTTCAAAAAGTGAAATTGAGGTGATAAAAGTAAATAGAAATTTTTGAATTAAAATAATTGGGGCTATCGTGAATAAAATTTCCCACGGAATTTTTCCCATCGTCGAAAACTGCGAACGTGGATTGTGGTCGCAGTTTCTCTAGGAATTTATTGGCATCGAAAATGAATATTGCATGGCCACTGGGCTACCATTTTGATCGACCAAATTTGAGCCTACGTGGAAGAGTGGAATATTGTTGGCATTTCCAATTTTAGAATATTAGAGAAATTCCGTGGGATATTTTATCCACGATAGCCCCCCAATGAGTGACCTTAATGTGAGCAACACTCCATCCACTTTAGAGGATGATAATTCCCCTGAAAAATAGAAACAGAATCATAAAATCAACTCTGGAGTGTAAAGGTAGCAGAAATGAACCATTTGATACAAAAGGTCCAGCAATTCAATAATAATAATATTTTTGACTCTGACAATAAGTACTATAAAAATAGAAATATGAATAACAATTCGTGGATTTCGATTTCTAAGGCACTGGGAGTTCCCAAAAGTGAAGTTGTGTTGCAAAAACAAAATTGAAATCAGCTTTAGTCATGGGCATTTTCCTTTTAAGAAATCTCGGTTATTTACAACAGGTCCAGAAACAGATTTTGTACCCAGCAATCAGGTTTTTTTCGTTTTTTGTTTTCCTCTTGTTCTTGGAGCTCCATTTCCGTGCCAAAAAGCACCTCAAATGAGGCAAGAGCAATTTGTTTTCTTATAGGCATACTTTAACCTAAACATAATATTTTAATTTTATTTTAACACAATAATTCAAAATTACTTACCATTTTACTGAGCAGAAACATAAAATAAACTTTTCTTCTTCGCACTTAAACAATTTTCATTCAAGATGACTGACAGCTGTGAAAATTTTCTCATCGACAATGAGTGTCGTTTCATAAAAGACAAAGCAAATGGAAATAGGTGTCAATGAACTGACAAAGGCGTATGTCAAAATTTCTTGGTCTTTGAAAAGACCAACGATTTTGTGTCAATTAATGACACAAGTGGAAATGAACTGGCAATTGTGTCGTTCAAAGACCAAATCGTGATCTGTCAAACTGTGTCAATTCAAAGACAAGTGGGAAACCTAGCATTAGAATGTGTTTTGTTCACTTTTTTTTTGACGTTTAAAAAGTAGTAGAAATTGTTGGTTCAATGCGTTTGTGTTTCAGTTTCATTTTTCTCTGAGAGAATTTTAGCTCTACTCCTACAAATTTGATAGACTACCAAATTTAGCCCAGATATAATAAAAAACAACATATTTGACAGATACCACCATAACAACATGTCCATCACCACAGACTGTCAACTTAAATATGGTTTTGTTGCATGGAAAAATGAAGATTTGACAATAATTGTAAACGATTATTTTTAAATTTTTGGGTTCGTTAAGTACAAAATTTTATACATCTGTACATTAAGGTGGTCATTATAATGGGTTTTTTGAGTGTTTTATATTTGGATAGACCTAAATCGGCTGAAGGAAAAAAAAATTCCTTAATATTTTCAGCTTTTTATTTTCATCCCCTATAGTCGCTGTAGAGGTGAAAATTATTTTTATTAAATTGCCCCTCCCGTCCAAGCGGGGGGAGATATTACCCCCTCCCATAGGATTCATTCTTTGGCTACTTCCCACCTACATGCTCTGATTTTGTTGGCAAGTATGCAAACAAAAAATGGAAAATTTAATCCACCTCTATAGCGACTATAGGTAATGAAAATAAAAACTGAACAAATTAGGGATTTTTTTTTTCTTCATTTAGAGTCCATCCGCGATGATCTTTTTTTAACGACCACCCTAATTTTCATATTAAGATCAGCTTTGATTTGGTATTTACTTTGATTTTTGATAGAATGTTTTTTTTTTGTTTCATTTAAAAAAAAAAACGAAATTATTGTTTCATGTTCTCCAAACCTGCAGACGTATTACGTCAAAAGAAAAATAATTAAAAAATATAATTTTTATAAGAAAACAAAATGAAACAAAAAACTAAATTAGATTTTTCAAATGCATACACAAAACTTATTTTAAAAAATTCTGTTGGTATGTGATGTGTTAATTTTATACTCATTCCAGTGAAATTCTTCATATTGATGTTAGCTTAGTTAAAATTTATAAAAATGTCGGCTATGTACGCGGCACATTTGTATTTTGATGATGAAACAGAGAATACATAGATCTTCCCTTTCTTAAAGTACATTTTATAATTCTCAAGTACCGGGCTATGTGAAGATAATATAAACCTACCTTCTGCCAAACAGACAAAAAAAAAATAACAAAGGATGAAGTGCTTGTGGTGGAATATATTAAATCATTTCCACACCAGAGTCCGCTGTTGTGGGTGGGATGTAGGTAGGTGCGCAATCAAAAAAAAAAACAAAAAAAAAAATATATATATTCATCCATTCACATTTTCAGCTTTAGATAGGTATGCCGTATGCATATTCTATTACGATGTAGAACAAAATGAAAGGAATAAATTTCATCAAAATATGTGGTACAACAATGCTGTTGATATTTTATTAAAATTGTTCAAATGTGATTAATATAACAACAACAATAATAACAATATACTTTAATTAAACAACAACACAAAACTCAAGTACTATTGTGTGCAGCAGCAGCAGCACTTCACTATATACTCTTGTCTACTTGAGTCAATCAATTGAAAAGCTAAGAAGACAAAAAAGGATGCGAAATGAAAAACCCCTGCGCCAAAGTGGATTTTTATGTCCTACTTTTGTAAAGTGGATATGAACCACCTACTTAGCCGGAGATAAACTCATCAAAATAAAGATATCTATACCTACATACGTACGTACGTCCTTTTGGATTATGAAAAATACTGCAGTGATATTTTTTTTTGTCACATTTTATTCCATTTTTTCTTACGGTTTTGATTTAAGTAGAGACTAGGTCGATTTGAGTGGTAAGGCTTTGTGCCAAAACAAAAAAAAAAGCAAAAACAAAATAAGGATGCGAAATTATGCTGACTTTGGAAGGCAAGAAAAAAAAAACACAAACTGTTCATCTCATATCGGATTGGGTTGTTTTCCAAGTCTTGTTTACTTTCAGCAAAGTTAAGATAATAGACGATGAAGTTATGTGTTTGAGATTTAAATCTTCAAGAAAAAATTATGTCAAATACTGTTATCTCTCACAGAAATTGGCAAACGTTATAGTTACGAGGAACTTGATAATGATAAAAGAAGATCTAGAACATTCTTTGCGGGAGATAGAAAAGAGAAAATCAAATCCAAAAGTCACTTCTGAAATAAGGTATTCCCAAGCCCTGAGTAACTATCGCAGTTAAGGACTTTAATTTTTTTTTTACTTGCAAAAGTGTTTGACCTAGGGACAAAAGAGGCAAAGTGTACGAATGAAGTCGTCTATTGGTTGTCAGAGACCATGAGTAGTAGGAATGAGAGGTATTTAAATTTGTTTTATTTGATTGTTTCCATAAAAGCTTCCACAAGAAGTCCTTAATCACACTTTTATCGATCTTAAATAAAATTCAAAGTTAAAAGTTCAAGTGAATTATATATTCGGTCACTCCACTTAAACAGAAGAATTTCTTTTCAAATTTTCTTCATATTCGATCTTAAATAAAGTTTCAGCCTTTTTTTTTAATATCTTTTGTATTCATTATATAATCATGTTATCTTCTATATGTGGGAGATGGGTATAAGCTAAACCAGGATTTATAAAAGCTCAGGTAAAATGTCCAAAAGAGGCCAATCAGCGGAATAAATCCAAGTGAAAGCTTTTTAAATGCAATTATCTTTATTTTGACATAAGTAACACTCACCGCAAAGTCCATTGCCAAATCGTGTGCGCATCAAAAGTTATGCAAGGTCAAATGTCATACAATTGGTTTTACGGATATAACTTTTAAACGGTAAATGCTTTTGCAAAATATTTGATGCTAAATTTGCACATAGTTCATGTGAAAAGGTTAAAGCACTTTTTCTCCTTTCAGTGATCGCGTAAAATGTATCAGCATTTCAAACAAGGGTAAAATTGCGAAAATTTCGGTAACTTACTTTCTGATGGTGGCGCTCACCCAACAAGCTTCGTCCATTTAGCCCAGTTTCAAGCTATCTATCGCCAGTTTCGAACGCCAAGTTGGTTGAAGTTCGCTTCTAATTGCATGAGCCACCTGTTACGCTGTCCTCCTCTACTGCGCCGTCGCGCTGTCGCACGAGGTTGAATTAAAAGACTTTCTGGGCCGAAGCATTGAAATCAATTCGCTCTAGATGACTCAGCCATTTCAGTCGTTGGCTTTTCACTTTTGTAGCTTGGTCAGTATCGCTGTACAGCCCCTAAGGTTCGTTGTATCTTCTTCTCCATTCCTCATCTATGCAGACGGGACCAAAATTCCCTCGGAGAGTTTTCCTCTCAAAAAGCGTTCTCATCCACCGTTCATAGTGTCTATGCCTCTGCACCATTCATCAGGACCGGGATGATAAGTGTCGTATACAGGGACAGTTTAGTTGCTTGAGAGAGGGCTTTGCTTCTCAATTCCTTATTAACCCAAATAAAACAGAGATTGGCAAGGTTTATTCTTCGTTTCATCTCAGCACTGGTATCGAGTTGATAGCAGAGTCTGGGTAGACAAAGTGACAAAGTCTCTAAACATCTCAAAACTATAGCTGTCTATAGTGACGTTCTGTCTGAGATGCGATGGTGTTGTGTCCTTTCTTGTTGACCCCGGAGTATACTTGGGTTTGATTTCATTCACCGTTGAACCCATCTTCTTGGCTTTTTTCTCAATACTCACGGAAGCACTACTGCAGCACGCTTTGTTCATTCGTCCGATTTTTTCAATGTCTTCGGCGATATAGAGTAATTCGATGAACTTTTGAAAGATTGTGTTGACGTGTGAGTTTTGCACTTTTCTTTCAAGAACGAGTTTGAAGAAGTCATGACAGCGCGTCGTTTTACCTAAAACCTTTTTTTTTACAGAAAAGGTAACGATGGTCTTTGCGGACCTTGATGGAGCAGCGTGCATTCTCCATCGTCATCCTGCACAAATCGACGAGTTTGGGAGGGATGCCAAAACTAGGCCTTACTCTATATAGCTCCTCTATATCAGGCCGTGAGCGCAGTAGTGGCCTAACTGCAATTTTATCGAAATTCAGTTTACGACGAAAATTGAATCTGTATGCATTGAGCAACATTTCTGCATTTTAATTTTTCAAATTGACGGCTTCATGCCAAAGTTATAGGACTTTTGTACTTAGGCCAAACACAAAAAAATTAAAAGCTTAAGTGCAAGAGTGGCCTATCTTTTTTAAAGGCCGCTATTGCGCACGCATATTTGATTTTATTGTTTGAAACTTTAAGTTAGGCCAATTATTTAACTATTTCCTCACAGGTGACATAAATTCAATGAACTAAACATAGGTAAGTCAGTACCCTGATAACCACCCTCGATTAGCCATAAAGTTAGAGTTTCATAGGCTCAGCGACAAAAAAAAACCATTCCATGTCATAAAAACTATCAAAAAGCACTTCTTCTCTATTTTGAAATCGGAAATTTCAAATAGAATGATCCCTAGAGAAGGACTAAAGGTTAACCGACTCAAGATTCATGAGCTTCAAAGACCAACCCTACATATTGTTTTAACATTTTTTTGATTTTTTTTGTCAACATGTTTGTTTTACAAATAAAAATAAGTATAACCCTATAGGCTTAGAGCCCACAGCAAATTTTGGGTGTGAATGGTATCAAGAAAGGAAATATTGGAGTTGACAGCTTGAGTAAAACTTATTCAAAAAATCAAAGTCTTGCGGTCCATAACCGGGGATATAGTAATTAAACACTACATCGAGAGTAATAATTGTGCTAACCAAAGTTGGTTTTCACCCCTTCCTGGGTAATGCTACTCTGATCATTTGTGTGTATATTTCGCCCTACCAGACCGTTTCAAAAACCCGTTTTTCGCTTTGAACTTTGAAGTTTTTTAAATTATCTGGCAGGGCTTACTATAGACTCAAGTGGTCTCAGATTCCGTGATCTGTGATCTGATCATTATCTAGGGAGATATGCATTCATATTTTGATTTCGATGCACTGTTTAATCACTAAAGTCCCGGTTGTGGACTGCAAATACCTTTATTTCTTGAATAAGTTTTACTCAAGCTGTCAACTCCTATACTTCTTTTCTTGTATCATTCACACTCAAAATCTGCTGTGGGTTCTCGTTCTACCAGCAAGCTTTAACCTTGATACTTTATATCCTAATACCCGCACCATAGTTTTTACACCGATCACAGGAATAACAATTTACAAATACTACAAATGCTTTTATGGATTCTAACACATCTGAAAGTTAATAAAAATGTTAAATTTCAACGTACATATTAAAAAAAAAAGAAAAAACTCATAGAAGTCAGTTTTATTTACAAATGATTGGCCTATCTTTACAGGACTTTAATTTTTATATTTTTTCCTCTGCGCAATAGTGGCCTATCTGACTTTTAAATCAGTTTTAACGGTATTTTGAAGAATCATGGATACAAAATCAAAAACCTTTTATTTTTTGATCATATTGCAAAAAGAAAATCAAGCGTTTGTTTCTTTATTTTAAAATAACAAGTGTTTGAAAACAACCCATTTCTTATTTTTGCTCTACTAAAAATATTGAAAAATGCAGTTAGGCCACTATTGCGCTCATGGCCTCATATATGCTATCACATGCGGTCTTGAAATCGATGATCGTCATCGTACGCAATGTTAGGGAGACTGATGCCTCTGTAGTTAATGCAGTCCAGTTTGATGCATGTTTAATGGATGTTTGATGGATGTTTGACCGATGTTTGATGTATGTTTGATGCCTGTTTGATGCATGTTTGATGCAAATTTGATGGATGTTTGACGGATGTTTGATGTATTTTTGATGGATGTTTGATGAATGTTTGATGCATGTTTGAAGGATAATTGATGCCTGTTTGATGGATATGGATGTTTGATGCATGTCCGAGGCTGTATTGATGAAGTAGCGAAAACGACAAAGTAGCGAAAACGACAAATTACCGAAAATGACAAAGTACCGAAAACTACAAAGTACCGAAAAAGACAAAGTACTGAAAGAGACAAAAGTACCGAAAACGACAAAGTACCGAAAACGACAAAGTACTGAAAACGACAAAGTACCGAAAACGACAAAGTACAGAAAACGACAAAGTAACGAAAACGACAGAGTACCGAAAATGACAGAATACAAAAAGGACAAAGTACCGAAAAAGGCAAAGTACCGAAAAAGACAAAGTACCGAAAACGACAAAGTAACGAAAATTACAAAGTACCGAAAACGACAAAGTACCGAAAAAGACAAAGTACCGAAAACGACAAAGTACTGAAAACGACAAAGTACAAAAAACGACAAAGTACCGAAAACGACAAAATACCGAAAAAGACAAAGTACCGAAAACGATAAAATACCGAAAAAGACAAAGTACCGAAAATGACAAAGTACCGAAAATGACAAAGTACCAAAAAAGACAAAGTACCGAAAACGACAAAGGACGACAAAGAAAACGGTGAAGTACCGAAAATTTAAAAATTATTTTCAATTTACCGTATTTTGAGGGGTGGAAGTGCTAACTTGACCAGGGGTTAGTTAAAAAAAAAAACGAGTTTTTCTTTCAAATTAACGACAAATAATCCAATTATTAGATTTAAAAAATTTTGAAGTGGTAATAAATACTATCTTGACGGACATCAAAAATACTGGTTTTTCAGATATATATTTTTTTAAACTTCGGCATTTAAGAGTAAATTGCAAAAACCGTTTTTTTTTTATTTTGACGCAATTTTTAAAAAAATGATATCTTTGAAATTTGAAGAAAATTACTGGTTTTTTGTGTAGAAGCTTACTTAGTGTACAAACTTTATGTTTAGTTGTGCTCGATAGCATTCACTGCTAATGAGTTATACACCAAAAACCGAAATTTTCGTATTTTTGTCCTTTTTTTGAAATGGTGGTATTTTCTACGAGATTAGTCGGAGGAGAAAAAATGCCATAACCTTTTTTATAGAAAATCACATAACCTACAAGCTTTGCATCAAATATTTTTCAATGGCGCTAACCATTTAAAAGTTATATCCAAAATATCAAATTTTCGACACTTGACCTTGTTTCACTTTTGATCCGCAAACGATTTGACAATGGAGCGTTCCTTATTCCAAAATCAAGATGAAAAGCCTTCACATCGATTTTTTCCGCAGTAAAAGCACATTCCAGGTTTTTAATACGTTTTCGCTATACTTATGAAATGAATCATTTTACAAAAAGTTGAGCATTCAACTTTTAAGGACCACTCCACCCAAGTCAACCTAAAACAATTTAACTTACAAAAAAAAAAACTCATTGAAATATACAATCAACTAATCTTTTTAACTTCTTTTTTTTTTAACGAGCCTCTTAACTAATTTGTATTCTAAGTACACACCTTTTGTAATCATGGTTCCTTCAGTAAACTCTTGGTTTCTTAAGTTAATATCGTCACTAAAAAAAAACAGCTTTCACTTTCCTCTTTTCAAAAGCTATAACTCAACTCAATGAAATTTACTAAAAAAAAAAAACTTTACTGAAGGACATTAACTTCATTTTAATGAAGTAGATACTTGTCACCATAACCACCCTGACCAGCCCTAAATCAGAACCCCTCTAAAGGCAATATTGAATCTTTGATTTCTTAAACAAATTATTATTCTTCGGCGAATATCACCTTGTATCTATCTGCAGTTTACGAAGCAGTATGAGGGATACATAATGGCTCCTTTACTTACCCTGACACCATTAATCTCTTAAGAATCTCTTGTGCCATTCACTTTGAATAACAACCCAGCAAACATTTTTGTGAACGTTCATAGAACATTCAGTGAAAATGAAGAACATATATTCGAGAAACACTCACTTCTGTGAATAAAATGTGAATATACTCAAATATTCCATCACTGTTACCTCATACGCGGGGAAAAGGGATTTGTGTTGATTTTTTTTTTTTAATAAAAAAATATCGAGATTCTTATTTCCTTCACATAATATGAATAAAAGTGAACGCGCACAAGCGATCCTCAAAAGAGGTATATCTTGGGTGCGTCCATTTTTATTCACATAAACTGAATGTCCCTTTCATTTTGTTTTGAAAAGCCATAACGGGACCTAGTCGTGCCAAAACTGCAAAAAGTTATGTAAAGAGGAAATTTGTCACTTTCATTAAATTTTGCGTATTGTGATTTGCTATTGTACGGACGGAACTATATTCTCTGTGGCAGTGAAAAAAAAAATAAAAAAAGAAATTGAATAAATTAACTTTTGTTTTAACTTTTTCAATTGGAGTATCTTTTTGATTTCCATTTTCATTCCCTACGGAATTAATTCGACCGAATATCAGAATAGCCGCGAATATTCCATTATACTTTGCAAAATTTATCATAAGTTTCATTCGATAAATCTAGGGAAATCAAACTGTTTATGCAGATAATTTTACCATTTTAAAATAGCATTTTGTATAACCACACTGAAATAATATTTACATTCAGTTCTATGGTATACATTCCTATTATTAAAGAATCATTATAATGAATTAAATATAATTCAATTTATATTCACTAAACTGAATGAGGAAACCCCAATTTATATTCATATGAATGAATCAAATCTGTCTCATTTAAATGATTCAAAAAAGATTCATGAATTGTTCAGTGAAATGAATATATAAGCGTCCTATTTACATTCACTAAAGTGAAGAATTACTCTATTATTAATGAAACATAAAAACGATTCGAATTCGAGGTAATGCTACCCAGTAAATTTGATCCAAACCGGTTTATAAATGAATTCATAAATGAGGGTTTCTTTCACTCCTGTGAATTATTAATAAATCATTTCTGAAGGGAAATGTTTGCTGGGAACCTTCTTTGATTACTAACACCATCATCCTCTGCCACCCTATATACCTTCTCCTGTATACCCTATAACTATACAACATTTACACGCTTTTTCTTAGTCCTTATTAAATAGAGGTCTGCATGAATGTATTCATTTGATCTATTCACACTGTTCCACTACTTCAGTGCACTCAATTTACAACACAATTTTAATAAAGTTAACTCACAAAATGAGAACTCATATAAAAAACAAAACCAGTACAACATTCACTCTCTGATAACAGAACGGGTGCAGTGCTTGTTTCTTTTCTCTTTCGTGGGTGCTTGTAACAAATCAAATGAGTGCACTTCTTTCGCTCTGTATTATTATGAATACTCATATTATAGTTTGAATATTCATAGTATGTTTTGAATATTCACAGTTTGTTTGTGAGTGCAATTCTATTGCTATTTGGATTTGATTTTAAAATTGGAGGAAAGGTATATCTATACCATTTAAAGTGAAAATGTATTTGAATAATGTTAGTTCAATTTTGATCAAATAAAAGATTAAACCTGGATTTTAAAAGACAAAATTTAATTTCACTTAGGAGCTGGCAAATGACTCGGGTGTTTCAATGGAAAAATATTTCTGGTGGATGGCGGCGCGCGGCGGCGCGCGGTATGGTCAATTCAGAACTCTTAATCAATTAAGGTATTAAAACCCAAATTATGAGTGATCGATTCAATCTTATAAAAAAATAATTCAAATGCATCTTCAAAGAAAGCCAATGCGGGTATAACCAAAATTGGATTATGAGGGATTATAAGTAGGTACATGTATCGTGAAATCGAATATCAAAGTACGGCTGGCAGGTTTTGTTTTAAGCATTTCGGAGGGGTGGGGGTTAAAAAGTTCTTCTTTTTTTATTTTCAGGATTATAACCTCTATAATTAACTAAATTTCTATACCTTAACATCACATTCTTGACGGTCCGATAAATTGAACTCAATATACACTGAGTTACAAAAAAAGTGGCGCAGTCATACCTTTGGATGTCTTGATATCATTTTGATAATATGCCGCTATGTTTTTACAGAGCTTTATTTTTATTCAGTCTTTTTTTTATTTTAGATGAATAATTACTTACTTTTATGTTAATAAACAAAACTGTATTAAAAAAACGTGTTTTTTAGATCACACGTGTTTCTTAAATCACTTAAAAATATTGCAAAATTTCAAGGTGCGCCACTTTTTTTGTAACTCAGTATATAAGCATTTTACGTCAACCTTATCATCCCTTTTTTGAAGATTTTCAACAAAACAATAAATCAAAAAAAATAAAGTATCCACAAAAACGCCGATAAGGTTTGCTCAAAAGCCTTAGATAAATTATGGGTCACATTTATCGGATCACCAAGATAAACGTCTTGAGACTTAGGGAAAATGAAATAATAGGAAAACAAGCTGGTTTGAACCCCCCACCCCTACCATAGACTTAGAAAAAAACCTGCCAGACTTTTGTATTCGATATCACGATAAATGTACCTATAATCCCTCATACTCCGATTTTGGTTCTCCATCTGTTCCCAAAATATGCTGTCGGCTCTTGGTCTATTAGTTAAACCTTTGTTATGTAAATTTTATAATTTTTTGGAAAATGCGTTACTATGTTTTTGGCGCAAAAACTATGAAAACACTCAGTCCCCTGGCCTCAGGCCCCTTGCACCTTTGACTGACTGCCATCAGAAATTTTCACTTAATACTGTTTTTCCTTGAAAATATTTACTTGCAAAACAAAAAGCACATTAAAGTTTGTTTATCTTTATATAATAAAAAACAAAAAAATGGTTTCAATGTCCATTATAGACTTTAAAATCATCCAATCGATGTGCCCCGAACCAGTTTCATAAGAAAGAAAATAATACGAAGATGGTGTTAGACATTTGACCACTAAAACAAGGCATTAGGCACATTCGGTCCATTCCTAAAGTCGATTTTAGAATTTCCCATACAAAAACTTCTTTTCTTTGTCCAACAAATAAATCAAAACGTACCTATTTCTTTTTTAAAACGTAGTAATACACGTTGCGTATCCGCTAATTCAATAAATCTTTACATACAACATACATAATTTATATAAATATACAGAAAAACATCATTCCAATACACATTGCTTGCTATTGCTATTGATAAAACACACAGCATTCTCTCAAGACCACCCAATCTAAATTATGAATATTCACTTTTTTTGTGAGTACACCTGATTCAAATTGTGAATATTCACAAATGAGTATTCATTCTCTTTGGGTACAATGCGCTGTGGGTTTGTATGAAAATGAATATTCAACTCATATTGTTTCCAAACACCAAGTAGTACACTCATTCTCATTTCAAGAAGTGAGTAGAATGAGTTGAGTGCAGCAAATATTATTGAATGTCTCAAATCTAGTTTTAAGACATTCATGCAGACCTCTATTATTAAACACCAGTGTCTGCGCCTATAAAAAAAAATATCCTCTGAGTTAGGATGCAAATGGGGCGTATAAGTACGCTGAGAGCTAACACAGAGAAGGCAAAGAGGAGGGATGTCAAAGAGTAGTGTGCCCTTAAGAACAGGTGGGAGGAATGAGTATGGGGTTAAAAAAAAATATTTAAATTAGTTCAGAATAATTCTGAGAATAGTGAAACTGCAGCAGATGAGAAAAATATTATTATTAAATATATGACTATGGGAGGGGTCGCACGTATTTGATCTTAAATTCTGACAACACAAACCTACGGTACTTAACTGACATTCCATTCTAGAAACCAAAGTATACTCTTTTTGATGGTTTTTGATGCTCTGAATTCGTTGCCTCAGTAAAACCACGGAAAAAATGGGGGAAAGCTGGATTTCGGTACATAGAATCCCCACGGCACCGCTTTCAATTTTTACGGGGGTCAAAGACCCCCAAACGGATTTTAAAGAATTTCTCCCAAACGCTAACTCTTACAGACAAAATGCCAAGGACTAGGTTGTAGCTTAAAAAATTTACTACAAAATATGTTGATAAACTTTTTTCAAAAGAGGAACCGTTTTCGAGAAGATTCAATCGGTAGAGTTGGGAATATTATGTTTCTAAACAGAATATACTCTTACACAACCTCGTACGTCGTGGCATGATGGTTAGTGTGTAGGACTGCCATGCCGAAGGTGTGGGTTTGATTCCCAGCCGTGCCACCTAAAAACAGAAATGTTTTATCCGAGGTACTGCTTCTTGCGAGGAACTGACAAATCCTCCAAGAGTATACTTGTCATGAAATAGTGCTTCTCATTTAGCCGTTCGGACTCGGCAAAAAACTGTAGGTCCCCTCCATTCCTGCCAACAAACACGCACACAGGAATGGTTGTGAGTTGTAAGTCACTAGGCCCTGGTTCTCCATGAGCTGTTGCGCCACCCAATTTATTTATTTATTTACTCTTACACAACATTTGAGGTTGAGTACAAGGTGAGTTTTTCTTGCCCCAGGAGCATTAGAAAACAGTACTAAAAATTGTATATACTGGGATTTATTAAAAGGTTTTGTGAAAGTTCCCCATTGATTCGGGCTCCACCATATTAATCATACGGGGTCGAAGGTCACGAAACATAGTATTTCGTTTATGCACGGTGATTCGCATAAAATGTTACAAAAAGCTAGAGCGTGTAGTGTGGGTTGAGAAAGGAAAAAAAAAACGTATGGGAGGAGGGTTCTATTCTCCCTCGTTAAGCAGGGAGGGGCAATTTTCTAAAAAAAAATGACTGAAGACAAAAAAAATTATTCAAAAACAAAGGTAACACAATGGCTTTTTGTTTCTCTTCTGTTTTACTTTCTATAAAGTTGTTTGAGTGAATTGTTCTTGAAAAATTAATTTTCAAACTCAAAACCTTGAAATTTCTTTTTTCAAAACCAGTTTCACAGTCTCGTTTAAACCTTGAACTGAGTTCAATTGTTCTGCTGTACTAAAGTTTAATCCAAAAGTGGAGTTTAAGCTCTCACTGTAAAACTGGTGGTGAATATTTTTTTGTTTTCAAAATTCAATAGTTCTCTGTTTTTGACTATTAATATAATGCCTGCACTTCGTAATGTCAGAAACAAACTATGGAAAACTTTTCTGCAATCCAGATCTGCTTTTGACTTCTCGAACTATCAACAAGCTCAATGATGCTTCTAGTTTTCTGCAAATTTCTCTACCTTGAATACATTGACAGCATGCAATACTATCTGATCTCTGACTCTAGACGCTTCTATCAATTTTTTAACGTTAAACGTAATTCCAATGGCTTTCCCTCAGCTCTTAAATTCCTGGACCCAATATCTGCCGACCCTAAAATTATGGATTTTTAAAAAGCACATCTACCACAACTGATCTTACGGAATGCGCTTCTAAGTCTCTAAATGCATTAAAGAAAGTAAGTCTCTAAAATGCATTAGAGAAAACAAATGAAGTGGACGTTATCACCACAGATTTAAGTAAGGCATTTGACAAAATATGCCATAAAATTATTTGCTTTAAGCTAAAGCCCTCGGTTTTACACCCTTTTTCATTTTATGGCTCAGATTATACCTAGAACCTAGAGAACCGCCAATATAGAAATATATTTAGGTTTTATGCTACTTCGGGTGTTCCTCAAGAGAGTCACCTCAGACCTATGATCTTTATCTTAACAATAAATGACGTTATCAATGTAATAAATTGAAGCTGTGCAACGTAGATTTCTTCGATTTGCCCTTCGTGGTCTTCCTTGGTGTGATAATCTCATCTTACCCCCTAATGAAGATCGATTAAAATTGATCAATTTGCCAACCTTACAAAAACGTCGTGAACTCGCTGACATACTCTTCAGCACTAGCAGCTCGCTGTTGATTCTTTCTATCTTTTGCAAATAATTTCTATTAATACTTACACACGTAAACTCAGATCCACTTCTCTCTTCCGCCCTTCTCTTCACCGCACAATCTACCGTCTTTTTGAACCAATCTCAAGAATATTGTTGGATATCTTTGACTTTCATATCAGTTCTTTCTCAATCCGAACCTCTCTTAGTTTCAGTTCAGGGCTTACTCTGAGTTAAATCAGAGTTAGCTAATCCTGAAAATAAATTAACCCTGAGTTAACTCAGGAACAGTTTTTTAGTTGAGGAATAACTTTATCATTCAACTGTCAAAATTCTAGGGCCAACGATGTGCGACACTATGGATATCACCCTTCTACGCCTTTTACGCATCGGAATAAAGATGGCGCCAGAAATGTTTTATCCGAAGTATTGCCTCTTGCGAGGAACTGACATAAGCGGTACTTGCATCGAGGAAACAGCTCTCAGTCTGGGTATGTGCATCACAGATCACCTTCTGTGGAACGATGTAACGAAGTTACATCTTTCATCAACCAGAGAATGCAAAACGCGGAAATTCCACTATAGATTTGAAGGGTCCAGGGGAAAAACGGCTCAAGTCCACTTTTTGAAAAAATTAAACTAATGATGACATCTTATAGATTTGTATGGGTACTTTCTGATGTAACTAGTATAGCTCTCTTCACATAGGATTTTGAAAACTCGCAAAATAGTACACTTTTAAAAAAAACTTTTTTCCAAAAGTATCTTTTTTGCTCCAAAAATTAAACAAAGCGATATTAAAAGAAGAAAAACTTGTGAATAGACCTAGCGACACGTCAGGTAAATAATTAAAACAAAAAAAATAGATATTCTAACTACATCCAGTTGAGGTCCTGTCTTACAAATTGAATTGCAAAAACGGTCCAATGTCACGCTTGTGAAAATTATTTTATTTTTAAACTCTATTTTGAAAATCTAGAGGTGTCTGAATAAAAGGCAAAAAACAGTTTCCAATTATCATGTCCGGTTCTTTCAGAAGAAAATTTCAAATCAAAAAATTTAAAATTTTGCTTAAAACATCGAAGGTCCTTTTGACTCATGTCAGCTTATCATGCAAAAAATTCAAGATGCTAAAATCAATATATGTTTGCTTACTTGAGTACTTCGTGCTCAACAAAAAAAATTGTTAGTTTTATTTATTTTTCTTTAAATTATCCATTATTTTAGTAATATATTTACAACTACGTTTTTCTCGGAATCAATTAAAGTGGACTTAAGCCGTTTTTCCCCTGGACCCTTCATTTGCATATCACCGAGAAGAGGACACAGTGGCCGGTGGCTACGACGCGACGTTGGCAGCCAATCACCCAAAAGTATTGCATACTCTGCGGCGCCCACGCAAAAAATGCAAAAGAGGACACACACTGGGGGTTGACGACGTCAGAAAGTGAATTATTTTTGCGATGTTACAATCCACATTTACTATTTGCAGCAAAGTTGACATGGGAGGGTCGAAATTTCATCGAAATAGAGAATCGTCTTGCCACCGTGAATATAATGTACCAATTTTGTGTACAGGGCAAAGATATTCTCGAATAAATTAGTTTCGTACTAATTCGAAGCACACTGCTGGTTTAATACACCAGATAGTAGCTTCAAAACTTTTTCGCTTTTTGCCGTTTAATACCTCCGCTCTCCTCCTTTATCATCACCTCAGACTAGAGTCTGAGCCTCCTCTCCTCCGCTGCCGTAGTTAAGACTAGGGACTCTATGCCAACCGGCGTGTCCTAACCTCCTCACCTCAGACTAGGGACACTATCCCAATCTTCGCTGTCTGAGCCTCCTCACCTCCGCCGCCGTAGTTAAGACTAGGGACTCTATCCCAAACTTCGCTGTCTTAACATCCTCATCGTTAACTTAGACTAGGGACTCTATCCCAACCTTCGCTGTCTCAGCCCCGTTCTTCTCCGCCGCTACAGTTAAGACTAGGGACTCTATCCCAAACTTCGCTGTCTTAACTTTCTACGATATTATGGCTGCAGACTAGGGACTCTATCCCAATCGTCGCCTTCTCAGCTATCCGCCGTTTATTACTGCTTTGTCGTTGCTTAAGACTAGGGACTCTATCCCAAACTTCGCTGTCTTTAGCTCCGTACAAAGCTAGGGAACTGATCCCGCTATAAAAGTATATGAAGTACTGTGTTAACTTATCGTAAAACCTTTAATATTGTTAAAGTATATGAAATACCTTGATAACTTATTATAAGACCGCAAATACTGTGGAATTTATACGAAATACATTGTTATACTATGAATATACTTAATAAATATACTTTGGAACTGGAGTTCTGAACTATCTATTGACCGAGTTTTTCTGCTTTCTTCGGTTGACCCTGGACCCCGCTGCCCTACCTCAGCTGAAAACTAAAAAAGCATCACAACGATCACATATTCAACGTCGCCAGAAATGCTGCAAAGTGGTTAGGTTTTCATGGAAGATGTAAAAAATTCGTATCCCCTTCTGATCTGGCTGTAATCTATAGAGCCTTCATCCGACCCAAGCTTGAGTATAACTTCCACATTTGGGCAGGTGCTCCTATAACTCTTGGATAGAATACAAAATAGAGCCTTAAAAATGATAATTGATCTCTATTACTCAAAAAATTACAACTCTGAAACATCGCCGCAATGTTTCGTGTGTCTCTCATTATTTTATAGCTATTTTTACAAGCAATGTTCTTGTGAAATAGTCAGTTGCATTCCTCCCCTTATACAATTCAACCGTAATACTCGCGCTTTTAGGAATGCTCATCAGTTTACCCTTGAGCTCAACTTCGACTGTAAATTTTTTTTTTGGGCGAATTTTAAAATTGGTACCTTTTTTTAAGCCAAATTCAAAAAAGAAAAAGTTAATATTCCCTGGTCTTCCCCGGTCTGACTTTTAGTACATATTATACACTGGACCATGATGTATCGAATACAAAATTTGCTGCGAACCTTCAAAAGTATCAATTTTATGTCTAAAGACCACTGAAATAAAACATTCTTGAATAACGTTTTTTTTTATTGGATTTTAAATCCTTGGCCTATTTTATGCAAAAATTAATATGTTTGTTACTTGTGGAGTTAAATCTTTGCATTAATACCATTTTTTTTATGAAAATTTTTAAGGGGCCATACAAAATCCAATTTTTGACTTCCTTAACGCCCTGTACCATCGTTTACGAAAAAGAGTGTTTAATTTTTTTTTAATTTAAGTAGGTAATGCTTGTCTACAATACACCTCTTAAAAGTGGGCGTGGTAAAAAATTTGTATAACCTAATTTTTAAAAAAAGGCAATCCCTATACATTTTATCCTATGTAGCTTTTTTCACATTTGTTTTTTAGAAAACGATTAAAAAAAAAAGAAATTTTGTCAAAAACGCCTTTAAAAGTGGGGGGGGGGGGGGGGGGCAAACATTTTGCATCATTTTTTGTTCTTAGCCTGTTATTAAAGCAATTCGACTTGTTTTCAATTACCCAAAAAAGAAATATTTTGTTAAAAACGTCCCCAAAAGTGGGCGTGGCCAAAATGTTTGTATGGAAGAATTATTATAAATTTCATTATTACAACTTTTTTAAAGAATACACACCTCCATTACATCTACTTTTGACGATTGGGTGACCTATTTTAGAAAGTGGGCGTGTCAGTAGGCGGAAATTTTCTCTGATGATGTCTGATGATATCCTTTATCATTCCTTAAAATTTCATCTTAATCGGGTAGCTGCTTCAGATTTTATATATTTAAGACCGCCTCTACATACATATTGAACCACTGTGCGACGTCCGTTATTCTCTGTTCGTTCACGTACAATTTTATCTATATTTTGGTTCGCACCGAGTGTGAACTATAACTCTACAGAAAAACTCATTTCAATATTCCAATCAGTAACTTGTAATGCCTTTTGTGCTAGGTACCTGAACGTAGCGAGTGTAAACGGCTAGTTGTTTGGGTGTGATGCCAAACAATGGGTTCTTTTCTAGAATTGGCGGTAACTGTACATAATTCTAGACTGCTAAAACCCATCCGAATCCTTTTAAAAGTCCTCTACTGACGCTGTTTCTGTTTCCGTCACAAAGGACAACCAGCCTAGGTAAATTGCTTAATATTATTTCACTATCGCAACGAGATTTTTAATTGGATTTTTTTTTTTAAGAACACATAACTTGCCCTTATTGGGTAGATGTTATTGCAAGTTAAATAAGGAAGCTTTAGAGTTAAAGTACCTTTCTTGAATACAAGTTCAGTGAATTCTTGAGGGTGCTTTTTATTTCCATATTCAAGGAAATATTCTTACGTAAAAAAATATTTCTTTAGAATGTAACTAATGGTCCTTTATTTTTTTTTTTATTTTCAGGAACACCTTATTGGATGGCACCCGAGGTAGCAGCTGTTGAACGGAAGGGTGGTTATAATCAATTATGTGATATATGGGCGTGCGGAATTACAGCTATTGGTATGATTTTATTAGTGTTTCCTTTTTCTTTTTTTTTTTTAAATCTAATCGTGCTGCCAAAAAGTAAATGGGGTATTGGGCTTTGTTGTTTGAGTTTAAGTTAAACGGATACAAATTTTTTTCTTTCTTCTAAGTTGCCTTACTTTATTGGGTTGGTATAGTGAAATATTATATCGATTAGACCCTTCAAGTGTATAGGGGAAGGGTGCAATCAAAATGTTCTTGGAATTTAAAATTTTTTTTTGGCTACCTAATCAAAGCAGGTTTTGTTAAAAGAGCTTAGTGAATAGAATTTATAATGTAATAAATCTTCAACATCAAAACAAAATGATTTAGTTTGATAATAAACCCCCTGAGAAGGTCTTTAACAGCTTCAAATAAAATCAGAAATTTTGAGGAGAACACAAAAGTAATTCGTTTTATTGTTTTCAATTAGAAGAACCATACCCCCATGAAATTTTCTATAATTTATTACACTTGAAGCAAAATTTTCAAGTCGTCATCTCTTGGCCCTCGATTTGAAGTCCATTAAATCAGAAAGTAGAAACTTGTGCGGTCGTGGAATGATAGTGTTGGACTGTAGCAGAAACTAAACATTAAAGAACGGGTCAGGAAGGCCTGCATAGCTTTCTACGTATTTCGTTTTGGCCCGGTTTATCACTAATGCCTTTTAATTAGCCTATAAATCCGAAAAGCCAACGTTGGTACACAGACGAGTTCTGCCAATTATCACTGTCAATTATCACTGACTGACTCTTTACCGCTGGAAAATATTTGTACATGAAAAAAGTTGCAGAAACGCTTCCAGATGCCAAACGCATGTTGGGAAAATAATGTTTAATGTCTTAAAAGAAAGCTGTTAAGTAGACGCACCTTCGGGTAAAATATCTGTGTTGCCACTTCTGAGAAACATCCTTTTTTTCCTAAGTGTAGAATTAAAATTATAACTATTTTAATTGAATCTCTGTTCGAATGCCTATCCTGCGCAATACCTGCTCCAGATTGACATTGAAGAAACCACATGACAGGACACCTCCACTGTCAAAACTTTGTGCATGTTTGGAATAGTTCGGAAAAGCTAATCATTGGTGTTTTTCCAGGATATATCTCAGTGAGATACCACACCTGACACCGAACAAGCAGGATTCCACACTGATCTTCCTGTGTGGATAACATCAACAACCTTGTGGATCATCATAGAATAGTGCGTTCGATCACCACTTCACCTAAATAAATAAATAAATTGGGTGGCGCAACAGCTCATGGAGAACCAGGGCCTAGTGACTTACAACTCACAACCATTCCTGTGTGCGTGTTTGTTGGCAGGAATGGAGGGGAGCTACAGTTATTTGCCGAGTCCGAACGGCTAAATGAGAAGCACTTTTTCATGACAAGTATACTCTTGGAGGATTTGTCAGTTCCTCGCAAGAGGCAGTACCTCGGATAAAACATTTCTGTTTTTAGGCGGCACGGCGGGGAATCGAACCCACACCTTCGGCATGACAGTCCTACGCACTAACCATCAAGCCACGAGGTACCACTTCACCTGCTGTTCATCGATTTCGAAAAAGCGTCTGACAGTGTCAATAGAGAATTTATCTGGCTTGATGTGCGCAGGAGGGGCATCCCAGATAGTTTGATTGCTATTATTAAGGCTTCATATGATGGATCCAAATGTAGAAAGAAAGGTTGTCAGTGGAGTTTGAAATCCAAAGTGGCGTTACACAGGGTTGTATACTGTCACCAATACTGTTCATGTTGGTGATAAGTGATGTGCTGCATGCAGTTTTGTCGACTGCAAATGGAAACAATTCAATGGAATCTGCAATCATACCTCAATAATCTAGACTACGTGGACGACGTATGGTTATTCTCTCATAGAATCATGGATCTCCATCAAATGACAACAAGGGTGGAGGAAGAAACTGAAACCTTTGGGCTTAAGATCAATACGGCAAAAACAAAAAGGATCAGACTTGAAACTTCCCCATCTTCGCAAGTAGATATTTCTGGACAACCTGTAGAGATGGTAGAGAGTTTTTAATGTCTTGGAAGTATTGTCTCTATTGATGGCGATACCAAAGAAGACATAATCAGCCGAATCTGGAAAGCAAAGGTTGTGTTAAGACCATCAAGATACGACTGTTCCGCTCCAATGTTGCATCCGTGCTTCTTTATGGGTGCAGCACTTCGAAAGTAACACCCGCTGTCACAAAAAAGCTGCAAACGTTTTTGAATTGATGTCTGCGAAACATCTTGGGGATTTTATGGCTTTACCGTATCTCCAATGATGAACTTCATGCGCAAGGACAGGTCAGCAAATCATCGACTCTATAATACGAAAACGCAAGTGGCAGTAGATTGGACATACGCTTCGAAAAGGTCACGAATGCATTGCAAGTCAAGCGATACAATGGAACCCCTCTCACGCAGCAAGGCAGACAAGTGGGCTGACCTAAAAGTACTTGGCGAAGAACGGTCGAAGAGGAATCAGCACAACTGGGGAAGAGTTGGAGAGAGCTGAGGTACATCTCCAAAAACGGTACACGATGGCGCGTAGGAGTAGTGGAGGTCATATGCCCCGCAAGGGGAACCTCATGGACGTGACTAGGCTGGAATATGACTCCCTAGGTTTAACAGGGCATTGATCTCCTTTTTTTTTTGTAGATGGGACACATAAAACTGACATCCACAATGATGACGACTACTGTTTGAAGGCGATAGTGACGATTTCTTGGCTTCATATTGCTGACTGCGCTTACACGTGATTTTATCTTTGTTGCCATATCATTCGTATCGTCGTGCCCGTTTACACGTGGTATTCTCATTTGTGACCATGGTGGGGTCTCGCCGTATGCATTTTCACGAGGTTTTCTAGTTTATCTATTACCATAAACGAGAAAACCTCGTTTCGTCTCGTTATGGGCTTACTTGAAATATTTGCTTAAATGGATTAAGGGATAGTCAACAGCTTTCTTGAGTGACTGTGCCTTGGGTGCCCATCTAGATTATTACTTATTTTTTGGGTCCCCTTTGCCGCTCACGCTACTCCATTGACCCGCTTAGGGTATGTACAGTCGGCAGGGAGTCGTCGAATATCAATTCAAATGTTTAAATGTAGTTAAAATGAAACTATAGTAGTTGGACCTTGGCGAGACAAATGCGAAACCAAAACGAGACAATGATAAGAAGTGCACATGCACAATAACCAAACCACGTATAAATATCATGGCGAGACCAAAGCGAGATTATTGTGAGAAAACCATGGCACATAAAGTCGTGTAAATGGGCACGGTGAGACTAAAGCAAGACGAACACAATGACCATGACACTGAAAAGCACGTTTGGAATTTTCAACCACGTTTTTAGCTTATTTTCACCCTTTTGAAAAAATTAATTAAAAAAAAAAAGAATTTTGGTGAGACTACTGCGAGACTACTGCGAGACCAAAACGAGATGACAGTAAAACATGCTGAATACCAAAAATTACGTGTAAATGTCGCGGCGAGACCCTAGCGAGAAAATCACGATACAGGAAGCCGTGTAAATAGCTACGGCGAGACCTAAGCGATACTAACACAGTGACCACGGTAGTGAAAACCACGTTAGGACGACTACGAAGAGTGAGTGATCAGCGAAATGGCACCGAGACTACTCGTCGTCGTCGTCATACCTCTACCTATCCAGAACCGAAAATCAATTCTGAATCTGAGAAGAACTGAGATATTTCAAACAGCACCGATTTTTTATGTACTTTTTCTTAGAGAGAAAATACCATTTTTGATTTATTTTCTTTGGAAACTGTTATTGGTTAATCGTTTTCCTTTTTTTTTCCTTAAATTAAGTCAACAGGTAATCGCACCAAGAGACGTACCGAGACCAGAATGAAATTTGACGAATTAAATATCTCAGTGAGAAACCGATTGTTCAAAATAAAGCTCAACATTATCATTGTGTTAATCTCGCTTTTGTTTCACCGTGCCCGTTTACACTCTCAGCTCTCTGTGTCGTGGTGTTCTCGCTTTGGTCTCGCCGTGATATTTAGACGTGGTTTTTGTCATTTGGAATGTTTTTTTCATCATCTCACTTTGGCCTCTTGCCAAAACTGTCTTTTTTTTCAAAATTACTTTTCAAATAGGTTACAATAAGCTAAAATCCTGGCAGGCAATCGAAAATTTTTTTTATTTTAGACTGCTTTTTGTCACTCTAAAATTCAAAGTAAACAGTTTTCTTAGGAAACATAAGCCGCGATTTATTATCGCTCATAACTCATATGGTTCACCTCGTGAAAATAAAAGGATGCGGGTTAGTGCAAAAACAGCGCTGTATATCAGTCTCTTTTTTCTTATGTTTATTTGTTTTTCATTTAAAGCCTCTCTTTTCCTCTCTATTCCTAACACTGCTGACAAATCGCTGACATCATTCACAATGGTAAATAGCCCTCTGCCGGTCAGAGTGAAAACCTGTACCTGGGTTATTGAAATTAACCTCGATAGAAACCTGGATCCTATGTTGTTTTTGTAATACATGCTAAAATATAACATTGACCCACACCCGGAGATAATTAAACGCAGCTATTACATTGCATGGGCCGCTTCGTGGGTTCAATTAAATTGAACTCCATTTTTGGATCCTCTGTTCGGTTAACGAAACTCCGTTGCCCCGCTGGGTATGTAAAGTCGCCAGGCAGGTGCCAATGTCAACTGTTTATATTGACAAAGGATTTAACTTCCTATTTGGATCCTCTGTACCGCTCAGATAAGTGTAATGAGGGACATTATAGTTGTACAATTATTATAAAACCTAACTATTCTAACTATTGTAATTTGGTATAACTAGTATATCGTCCCCTGATTGCAAGAACTAGGTAACTCAATTTTCTATTTTTATAATGTATGGGCAAAAACGGTATTATTTTGTACAGTTTTAAAGATTTCTTGTCCAATATTTTTATAGCATAGACAAATATAGGATATTTGTGAAGCTTCAGGTACATACAAATTAAACTTGCCATTGTTTTCCAGTAGCTAGGCTTCTATAAAGTCTGCTATCTCCAAAATTTATAAAAATGAGTTACCTAGTTCTTGCAATCAGGTGACGATATAATAATTGTTATCTCTGGCATGACTGCCACTATATATACAAATGTCATTATACATTACTTTCATATCACTTCAATAAAGTTATCACAATAAGATGAGTTAACACAGGGTTAACTTAAGATTTCAACTGACTGAAAAATACTTTTCTGGAGGTAACTCAGGTTTAATTCCGAGACTAGGATGATCTCTCGCCCTTAGGTCTAGTTGTACAAATGTGGTTCAAATTTTAATCCGTGGTTCAAAAATTCTTACTGGCTGATTTCGGCGGAATAACTGAGGTTCAACGATTAAAAAAAATTAAAATTGCTGAACCATGGATAAAATATTTGAACAACTGGCCCTTAGGGTATGTTAAGTCGCCAGGCTGGTGCCAATGTCAACCTCAACAAATTTCTTAACCAATAGTAATTTGGGTTGTGGCAAAGTTATTTTTGTACATATATTCCACCCCTCTTCATCAAACAAAAAACCCTAGATATTTGTATGGACTCTTAATTCTCCTGGTTGATATAAGTGAAACGTTCTTTTCAAGCTTGATGAATGAAAGTTTTTTTTTTATTGTTTAACCTAGGTAGGTACTCATTGGTAAAAAAAACTTTAACATGTCAATAAACAATAGCACAAATCATTATTTTCAATTAATTTTAAAAGTGTATTTCAACTTGTAAAAGTAGTTCAAAACTGAATGCTTCCCAACTTCGTCTGTATCCTATATAAAGTTGTTGTCCCCTTGGGGTTATTATCACTTTACTTCTAGTTGAATTTAAAAAGTTCGTCTATCAACCTTTCGAACAGCAATCCAGAAGTACCTATACATAAAGAACAACGTTTTACCCTTGAGGCACATCGAAAGTTAAAAAGAACTTTATAACAGTTTTTTTTGTTTTATTAATCTTCAATTACAATAATTATTTTAACTTTTTTATTTCCTTCAGAGTGCATCTCTAGAGTTACCAATAAATTTAATACTTATTTTTTTTCTATAGAACTTGCTGAACTTCAACCTCCAATGTTCGATCTCCATCCAATGCGGGCATTGTTCCTAATGTCAAAAAGTGGCTTCAAGCCACCAGCACTAAAAGACAAGGATAAATGGAGTCCAACATTTCACAATTTCATCAAAACAGCGCTAACAAAAAATCCAAAGAAGCGTCCAACTGCCGAACGTTTGTTGCAACATCCCTTTGTTCAAAGTGAAATGTCCGTTCGTGTTGCCAAGGAATTACTTCAGAAGTATCTCAGCCCGAATCAATTTTATTTCTATTTGGATGGTGATGATGAGGTAAGTGTATTTGTATTTCTACGCAATGGTATCTAATAAATCCTATCAATTTACATATTTTTTATTATTCGAACTCTTTCAAATTTATTTTGAAAAATTCAAAAATGTATTCTAAGAATATTCTTGGGGATTAGAATAAAACTCTTAAATATTCGTCATTTCTTCCTTGAGTTTAAGCTCGTGCATACATTTAGGCGTAGTCGACGTCGTCATCGTCGTCGTTGTGGATGGGTTGAAAGGATTCTATAGAGGAGTAGCTCTATAGTGTTTTATTAGTTCTGTTAAAATATTCGGATGGGTTCGGATGAATTTTTTATTTAAGACCAAAGAGGATGAGTTTAAGTGAAATGAAATTATTTTACAGAACACTTCTTGTAGATAAATGAATTCAATTCGATGGTAATTTAAGAAAGGGGCGCAGACACAGTTGCCGTTAAGTTTTTTTCGTTGGATATTACTTTTTATAGTTGTGAATATAATATCAATATTAGATTGGCGAGATAAGAAAAATCGATTGTGAATTCAGCAACAAAAAAAAATTTTATTTTATTTTAATGAAAGAAGCGTGCACGAATTTGGTTTCTTACCAAAGGAGCAAAAGTACAGAACATGAACTTGAAAACTGAGAAGGCTACGATGACTAATAAACTATTTAAAGTACTCTCCATGGTATGTTTATATATTTGAATATATATTAATAAGATGTTGTGATTGTTGATTAATAAATTCAAGGGCAAAGGAGTACGAATAGGATTAATTATGTAAAAATATGAGGTTTCATATTTAAAAAAAATAGAGAATAATTTTGATTAGTTAATCAAAATTCTATGGAGAGAAGTCAAAGTTGTGTATATACCCAAAGCCGGTAAATGTTCCCACGTAAACCCGAAAGATTTAAGACCTATTAGCCTATCATCTTTTCTTCTAAACACTTTTGAACGACTGATTGATATCGAACTACGATCAAGCATTGATACGAGACTACTGTCTACTGCTCAACATGCTTTTTGCTAAGGGTACGTACCATCGAATATTCCCTCCATTATAAAGAGTATACAATGGTTACCTTCCTAGATATAGAAGGTGCTTAACGTTGACACATCTGCAATTGTATCTGCACTGGCTTCTCTGAATATAGCCTGCACGACACCACTTCCGATAACGGACTCAGGCTAATCGACTTTGCTGCGGGGCGAAATGTTGTGGTAACTAGTACGCAGTTCCCGCATCTCGATATACACAAGGGGACATGGCGAATTCCTGGTCAATCAACCGCTAATCAGATTGACCACATTGCGATCGACGACGCGACGCAAGGCACTCCTCCAGTATCAAGGATGTCCGAACGTTCCGAGGAGCCAACGTTGACTCGGACCACTACCTCGTTGTAGGATATCCAAACCAAAGCCAAAGCAGGGAAATACTGTAACGGCCAATTTCTTCACAGAGTCCTAACGTTAGTACCGGTATTAGTCCTAAAGCTAATACTCAAATCAGTATCAAAGGGCACGGTAGTGCCCAGCCAAGTTCGCGGCACTACACCCTTTTTACAGGAACAAACTCAGGCGATTTTCAACCCCCCTCTAACTTCAGTACCAATAAAGTCAGAAACTTCAAATTCGGAGTATTTGCTGAACTGACCAAACACAGGTGGCTCACCAAATTTCAACTCTTTAGCATTAGTAGTTCCCAAGATATAGGACTTCAAAAATCGCAAAAACCGTAACTGACTGACTCACTGACAGATCATCAAAATTATGGAGCACTTCCCGACATCGTAGAAACTTGAAATTTCGCAAAACGGTAGGCCTTGTGGTACATACAAAGGAAAAAATCGAAAATCTGCAATTTTCTATTCAGGAGGCGTGGCATCCACCCACTTTTTTAAAAACTCTTATAAATTATATGGAGCACTTTCGATTGTTGTAGAACAATGAAAATTGGTAAGTTGGTAGGGTTTGAGGTACTAAGAAAAAAAAAAAAATGAAAAATTGGAATTTTCCATACAGGGGGCGTGGCATCCACCCACATTCTTAAAAATTCTTATAAATTATATGGAGCATTTCCGATTGTTGTAGAACGATGAAAATTGGTAGGACGGTAGGGCTTAAGGTACTTGGAAAGAAAAAAATTGAAAAATTGGAATTTTGCATTCAGGGGGCGTGGTATCCACCCACATTCTTAAAAATTCTTATAAATTATATGAAGCACTTCCGATTGTTGTAGAACGATGGAAATTGGTAGGTTGGTATGCCTTGAAGTATTTAGAAGAAAACACAATCGAAAAATTGGAAGTTTCAGTTCAGGGGGCGTGGCATCGACCCACGTTCTTAAAAATTCTTATAAACTATATGAAGCACTTCCGATTGTTGTAAAACGATGAAAATTGGTAGGTCGGTAGGGCTAAAGTACTAAGAAAGAAAAAATTGAAAAATCGGAATTTTGCATTCAGGGGGCGTGGCATCCACCCACATTCTTAAAAACTTTTTTAAATTATATGGAGCACTATCGATTGTTGTAGAACGATGAAAATTGGTAGGTCGGTAGGACTTGAAGTATTTAGAAAGGAAAAAAAATCGAAAATTCGGAATTGTCCATTCAGGGGGGGGGGTGCCATCCACCCACTTTATCAGAATTGCTATTACTTTCACCTGGCAAAATAAATCTTTGCAAAAAGGAGTGAAATCACAACAAAAACATAAATGTTAAAAAAGGAGCCAAGTTCTTATGTGTACAAGAAACCTGTGCGTAAAAAGTCAGCCAAAAAAAGTAATGAGATCTAAAATATATGCCAAGTTTTAAGTTAATGAAGTTTAATATCAAATATCTTAAGAAGAGTAATATCGAAACAATTCCAAATCATGACAGAAATTTGGTAGTTAATCATTACTGATTAAAATTGGTGGATTTACTTGGCAAGTTTTCTCTTAAATACTTACTTAATCACAAATTTTAAATGTATGAAAACTTGACCAGTGAACCCACCAAATTTTAATCAGTAATGATTAACTACCAAATTTCTGTCATGATTTGGAATTGTTTCGATATTACTCTTCTTAAGATATTTGATATTAAACTTCATGAACTTAAAACTTGGCATATATTTTAGATCTCATTACTTTTTTTGGCTGACTTTTTACGCACAGGTTTCTTGTACACATAAGAACTTGGCCCCTTTTTTAACATTTATGTTTTTGTTGTGATTTCTTATTTCTTCAAACACACAAGTATGAATAAATGAGAGATATTAATTTGAGTATCAACTTTAGGACTAGGACCGGTACTAACGTTAGAACTCTGTGAAGAAATTGGCTGTAAGGAAGTTAAACGTCGGACGGCTACAGTCGCAAGAAATCGCCAGGTCCTTTTCCGATCGAGTCTCTCGCACCCTCTTAAATAGTCTTATGTCACCAACTGCAAGCATCGAGAACTAGTGGAAGAATTGCCAGGAAGCTATCAGAGATGCCGCCTCTGACGTGCTGGGCTTTGCTCGACCACCACAGCAAAACCCCTGGTTCGACGAAGAATGCCGACAAGTACATGCAGCCAAACAACAGGCATACAAAGCGGCGCTGCATAGAGGGACCAGAGCTGCTCGCGAGCTCTACGAGCAGAAGAGGAGAGAGGAACACAAGCTTCTAAGACGGAAAAAGAAAGAACATGAGAAGCGTGCGATCGAGGAAATAGAGGGATGCCATTGCAGGAATGAAGTTCGGAAGTTTTACCAAAAGGTATAGAGAACCTCCCAGGGTTACAAGGCCCAGACCGAAGCCTGCAAGGACGATCAGGGGAACATCGTAGTAGAATCGCAGTCGGTGCTGAGGATATGGAAAAATCATTTCTGTAAATTGTATAACGGCGATGACGAACCGAACTCCGCTACCATGCAAATTGCACCATTCAACCTGGACGACGTAGGCCAACAATTCCGTCCACCCGAACTCGACGAAGTAAAGAAAGCTGTATCTAAACTTAAGTCCAATAAAGCAGCTGGAGCTGATGACTTTGCGGCTGAGCTATTCAAAGCGGCTGACGATGAATTGGTTAGGAGTATGCACCAGCTCATCTGTAAAATATGGTCAGAGAAAAGCATGCCCGATGAATGGAACCTCAGCATTGTTTGCCCGATCTTCAAGAAAGGCGATCCTCTGGACTGCACCAACTACAGAGGCATCAGTCTTCTTAATATCGCCTACAAGATCTTCTCTGTCGTACTTTGTGAACGCCTGAAGCCATTCGTCAACAACCTGATAGGTCCATATCAGTGTGGCTTAAGGCCAGGGAAGTCCACCATCGACCAAATATTCGCACTACGGCAGATCTAGGAGAAAACCCAGGAGTTTCAAATCGATACCCACCACCTTTTCATCGATTTAAAGGTTGCGTATGACAGCATCTAAAGAGACGAGCTATATAAACTAATGTCTAGTTTTGGCATCCCTGCCAAACTCGTCCGTTTGTGCAGGATGACGATGGAAAATGATCGCTGCTCCATCAAGGGCGGCAAAAACCTCACCGACACCTCTGATGTCAAAAAAGGTTTTAGGCAAGGCGACGCGCTGTCGTGTGACTTCTTCAACATCGTTCTTGAAAGAATAGTGCAAAACTCTCACTCTAGAGGCACAATCTTTCAAACGTCCGTCCCATTACTCGCTTACGCAATCGGACGAACAAAGCGTGATGTCAATGGTGCTTTTGTGAGTATTGAGAAGGAAGCCAAGAAGATGGGTCTAACGGTGAATGAAAGCAAAACGAAATATATGCTGTCAACAAGAAAGGACACCCAACACCGACGTCTAGGACAGAACGTCACTATAGACAGCTATAATTTTGAGGTGGTCAGAGACTTTTTCTACCTAGGATCCGCTATAAACTCAGCGAACAATACCAGTGCTGAGATCAAACGAAGAATTACTCTTGCCAATCGCTGTTTCTTCGGGCTAAGAAGGCAATTGAGAAGCAAAGCCCTCTCTCCGGCAACTAAACTGTCCCTGATAAGACGCTTATCATCCCAGTCCTGATGTATGGTGCAGAGGCATGGACACTGCTAACGGTGGATGAGAACGCGTTAGGCTGTTTTGAGAGGAAAATTCTCCGGGTGATTTTTGGTCCCGTCTGCATAGATGGGGAATGGAGAAGAAGATACAACCACAAACTGTATGGGCTGTACAGCGACACCGACCTAGCCACAAAAGTGAAAAGCCAACGACTAAGATGGCTGGGTCACCTAGAGCGAATGGACACCAATGCTCCGGCCCGGAAAGTCTTTGAATCCAACCCCGTGGGACAACGCAGTAGAGGTGAACAGCGTAAAAGGTGGCGCACGCAAGTGGAAGAGGACCTCAACCAACGTGGCGTGCGAAACTGGAGACAGCTAGCTAGAAACCGAGCCGGCTGGAAGAAGCTTGTTGGTTGAGGCCCTGGTCCACCCCGTCCACTGTAGCGCCACCTTAAGTAAGTAAGTAAGTACAGGCAGACAGACAAACAGAATTGCGCCATCCACTTTTTTGGTGTTCTCCATCATCATAATGTTTTATTTTTTGCACGAATCCAAAATTTGCCTTATAGTACCTACATTGTATATCGCAAGTTAAAAGATGTCGGCAATCTTCAGCTTCAATCATTGTGTCCCTCTGCAAGCAAGAGCGTTAAGGAATAATTTTCTGTTTATTGACAACTTTGTAATGTTGTAAGACATTTTTTTATTACAAATAAAATCTAAATATAGAAAAATATAAGAAATTATGTACGTGTTCTACAAAAGCTATTTGAGTTATTTTTCGCTCATATAAATAAGAAACGAAATAAATTTAAATTACCATTTTTTACTAAACAATTTCGACAAAAACTTTTCATCGGAAAGAGATGTCAAAAATGTTCCATAAAATATTTGTATCTATGAAACCAAAAAAAAAAAAAAATATTGCTCTACTTCAAATAGGAGCACAGATATCACATCCAGCAAAAATAAAAATGGTCATTTTTAAAAAAAAATTGGTGTTTGCAAGCTCTTTTCATCTTTCTCAAAAATCGAGTATGACAATCAAACTACCGATAACTTGAATTTGAAGTTTTGTGTTTATGTGTGTAAATCTATCTTTTATTTATTTAATTTTTTTTTTATTTTTATTTTATTTATTTATTTTTTATTTATTTATATAGCTCACACAATATTGATTAAAGTGGGACATAGCTCTACGTCCCACGATAAAAAAAGCATCTACTTGTTGACGGGTTATACCAAAGAATATTAAGTTACTAAGAAGTATTATCGGGACCTTAAAATAAAATCCGATTCCGAAAGCTCTTTTCGAAATAATAATAAAATGAACGAAACAAAAAATTATTAAGGAAAAAGCTCTTTCTCATACAATCTTGGCAAATACCATGCATACCATAATATTCACTGGTCGTATTATAAAGGATAGTAAAAAGGAGGATACTTTCGACAGGTTCCAATGTTGGAACCCGCCAAATTTGTATGAGATGCGACTTCTTGGTAACAATTATAAACTAACTGTTTTGACACGACTGAGTGAAGAATGTTTCTAGGCATAGTTTTGGGCATTGAGGTCAAATCCGTCATCCATTTTTCGCTTTCAGCTCGAGTTTTCGAGATATTACCGTAATAAAATTGTAAAATAATCGTTTTTCGCCATTTTTGAGGTTATGTTAAAGTGAGAGGTAATTTGTTTTCAATAAAGCTAGCAACGATTCCTTAGCACTATTCTTTTTCCTCAAAATCCAAAATTCAATATCCGTGTTACTCTCCGAGTTATCCTTAGTTAGATGTTAGTCGTCACTGTTTTTGTCAATATTTTTGAGGTTATGTAATCACTCTATATAATTTTTTCAACAAAATTGTTAACAGTTTCTAAAAGTACTTGTTCTCTTCTTCTAAATTCATTTCAAACCTTTTCAATATCTTCAAAATTCATTTCAAACCTTTTCAATATATTTTGTATTTTCAGAGCAATTCCTAGTTGAAATGTATGTGTTAAGCTTATTAAACCATATTTAACCAGTCTTATTAATCTTTGTAGGGGCAGGTCAAGACTAACAACTAAGTAACGATTTCTCGAAGACTTAAGCACATAGTGGAATGATTTAAACTGAATTTTGAAGAAGAAAATTAGTATTTTCAGGAGCTGTTTAAACACCGATAGATATTTAACCTAAAAAATAAAGAAAAACAGTTTTTATTTTTTAAATTTATAACGGGCATATCTCAAAAACTTTCAGAAAGAGTTACCTGCCCGTGTCGAAAACCGTGTAAACCTGTGTCATCATCATCAAGTCCTGTAACCCCGGTTGGGGCATAGGGCGCCAACAAATCGTTTCCATCCTTCACGGTCTGCAGATAGATATTTTAACTGTGGCCACGTCTTTCTCTGGGAGTCTGCTTCTGCTAGAACTGTTGATTTCCATGTTGTTCTTGGTCCTCCAACCCGCCGTGCACCCTGAGGATTCCATTCAAATGACTGCTTTGCAATTTCATCGTTTGGTTTCCTCAGTGTGTGACCAATCCATTGCCATTTACGCTTTCTTATGTCAACGTCCAGCCGCTCTTGTCCTGCGCCACAATTCCTCGTTTGATATAATTTGTGGCCAGCGAATTTTTAGAATATGGCGTAGACAACCGTTCACAAAAGCCTGCAATTTCTTTGAGATGGTAGTCGTGACTTTCCAGGTTTCGCAAGCATATAACAGCACGGATTTGACATTGGATTCGAAGAATCTCAACTTTGTGCGCAAGGATATTTGACATGATTTCCAAATTTGGGAGAGAGAACCGAAGGCTGCGCGAGCTTTATTTATTCTACTTTGAACGTCCAGATCAGTACCACCATTTGCTGAAACAATACTTCCAAGGTAGTTAAATTGTTCAACCTCTTCAACTGGCGTCTCCTGTATTAAAATACGCTGATGTGTGGAGCGGCCTGTGAGCATTATTTTTGTCTTTTTGCTATTTATTTTAAGACCACTCGCCTCTCCTTTTACCTTCAGAGCTTGACACATCCCGTTCAGCCCGCTGATGTTATTTGCCAAGAGACATATATCATCGGCATAGTCTAAGTGGCTAAGCCTTTCAAACGGTCTCCATTGAATGCCCTGCCTCTCTGCTGTTCCAACGCTGGCCGTCAAAACATCGTCAATCGCCAGTAGAAAGAGAATTGGCGATAGAACATCTCCCTGTCTCACACCCTGCCGCACTTCGAAAGAGTCGGATAGCTGCCCATTGTGTAAAACAAAGCATCTTGCGTTGTTATAGGACTCTCTTATAATGGCAACAATTTTTGGGGGAATTCCTCTACCAAGAAGTGATCTCCATATACATTCACGGTTGACTCGGTCAAAGGCCTTCTCAAAATCCACGAACATGAGGTAAAGCGGTGATTGAAACTCCGCAGACTGCTCAAGAACGATACGCAGAGTGTTGATATGGTCGACACAAGACCGCCCACTCCGGAAACCAGCTTGATGCCTCTTGAGTGTACTCGATTCTAACCTTTATCCGCTCCAGAATGATAGTTGCCATTAATTTTGGAAAAACGGACAAAACTGTAATACCTCGCCAATTGTTGCAATTCTTAAGATCACCTTTCTTTGGCAACTTAACAATTACACCATCCTTCCAGTCGCTGGGATAGATTTCATTTTCCCACACAGCTTGTATCAACGGGTGTAGAATACTAGCCGTTCTGACAGGGTCAGCTTTCAGGAACTCGGCTGGTATACCTTCAAGTCCAGCTGCTTTGTTGTTTTTGAGAAGATTTATCGAAGATTGAATTTCCAGTGCTGTAGGGGGTTCGATGTCAATACCCCTATATGATCTACGCATCTCGTTAAGCTGGGGCACTTCAGCACTCTGCTCGACAGAATCCTCATTGAGCAAGGCACAAAAGTGATCCTTCCACCTGCGCAGCTGATCCTCGATTGATACCAAAAGTGTACCATCCACATCCATTACAGGATGATTGGTGTTGGTTTTCTTCCCGACAACTTCCTTGGATATTTGGTACAATTCCCTCATGTCTCCTCTTCTTGCAGCGTTTTCCGCATTTTCTGCGAGACCGTCTAACCTCACCCTCTTGTCTCGTCTCACACAGCGATAGACCATCTTATGTGCTAAGCGATACTCTCTTCGCAATTCAGCCTTTCGTTGAGCATCTGCTTCGGCATTTATTTGCATCTTCAACGATTTGCGAAGCTCGATTTTATCCCAGGTGTCTTGGGATATCCAAGAGTCTCTAACTCTCGACTGCTTGGGTACAGTTTCGGATCCAGCATCCATAAAAACACTTTTTATATCACCCCACATCTCATCAATTGTTGAATGTTGTATTCCGTTTAATGACGAAGCTCTGTCGTTAAGGTTGGTGACATAGTTACGACATATGTTGGGATCACTTAAAGCATTTGTATTGATTGACGTTGTACAGCTGCAGTTCGTAGCTTGAGACTCATGAGAACCAAATGGTGGTCGCTTCCCATGTCGGCATTTCTAATGCTTCGAACATCGCACATTGACTTCCTCCATCGCTGCTGAATCATGATGTGGTCAATTTGATTTTCAGTTTGACCATTCGGATGTACCCAGGTGATTTTGTTGCAAGTCTTATGTTTAAACACAGTCCCACCCAGTACAAGACGATTAGCGTTACAAAAATCGACCAGCAAATCGCCATTTTCATTTCGTGACCCCAAGCCATTTTTCCCCATGACGCGTTCCAGACCGTAGTTGTCTGATCCGACTTGGGCATTGAGATCTCCCATGACAATTATGATGTCGGCTCTTGGAACACCACTGTAAACTGAGTTAAGATGAGTATAGAAAGCGGTTTTGTCTTCCTCGGTCGCTTCATTTGTGGGGGCGTAGCACTGAATTATTGTGACGTTGCGAATTTTTGAACGGAACCTTGCTGTCATTATTCTTGCAGAAATGGGCGCCCAGGATATAAGACTACGCCTCGCTTCTTCGTTCAACATAATTCCGACACCATGCAGCCTTTGGCCACCCTCTCTTTCATCCTCCCCGGAATACAGTATTCTCGTTTGCCCAGAGTCAGCTCTGTATTCGGCTCTTCCTCTCCAAACCAAACCTGTGTAATTGTAGTCATTTAATTGAACGATTTTTTTTCGAGTATTCGTCTATAGATTTTCCTTTCATCCCCCGTCGGCAGAGATTCTCTAATGACACACTTAATTTCATTTTTGTTGTTAAAGTAAAAATTACAAGGTCAACATGGCTTCTCTGTGGAACACCAAAAGTAGCTTGGATAGGGTAAAATTCAGTAGATCTAAAGATAACTTTATAAAGCTTCATATAACTTTCCTGAGTTTTCTATCGTCAGGAATATTTTTGCAATAAGAAAGTTTCACACATAGCGAAAATATATGTGGGTGTCAAATAACAACAACATCTGAAAAATAAAGAAAAAAATTAATAATTAAAGTTATTGTTAGTGAGATATCTCTTTTTCTCAGAAATGTATATAATTATAAAATCAATGTTGATTTTAAAAACTTGATATAAAACCCTGTTATCTCTTAATTTATTTTAACAAAAATTGCTAATAAATTATTTTTATTTCTTTAAATAGCGATACAATTAATTTAGAATTATCTAATGTCTACAATATTTTTAAAGATTATACAAAATAATCTTTGTTTACAAATCGAAACTCAATTTTTATATATTTATTGATTTTCCGGTAACTTACAAGTTTAAGTAAATGACTTTGCCTTTTGATTGTATTATGTATGTACTTTGTACTGATACGTACATCAAATTCAATCATCACCACGTTTTTGTGATAAGTTGTTAAACATTTAACTATGTCGTAGCGATAATTCAATGGTTAGTAGGTATCGAAAAAAAACACGCATACGCCACAGTGTATCCATATCTAAAATTGTTCGTTAGAGATTTGATAAAGGTTCTTTGTTAATTTTAACAAACGTAGTTCAATTGATTATAAAATTAAGGTTTTAAATGTATATAAATAAGGGTGTTCGTTAAGGAAAAATGCATATTGCAGATTTTTATTTTAATCTTCACGAGTGCGAGTAGTCGCTGTCAACAGTTTAATTAATGTTCCATTTCTACCATTATTATACAGGGTGATTCGCATAAGATGTGACTTAAGGCTTGAGAGTGTAGATTGATTTATAGACAAGAACTATTTCAAATTAGAAGAGGGTTATTTTTGTCCTTCTCTAGGCAGGAAGATTAAACATTAGTTAAAATGTGAAACCAAAAAATTTAAAAACAGAAGCAACACTTGTAGGCTATTGAATTACCGTAAAGTTTTCCGTTAAAAATTTTGTATTATTGAATATATTTGCTTGGGTCATTAGCATGCTTTAAGCCTACCAGATTCATCGTTGCGTTTCTGAGAGTATGGTCACACTGGTCACTTTCCAATATGTTTGGTATAACTCGGATACTAAGCCGAATTTGACAATTTTTTAAACTTAAATCTTTTTGTAAATGTCCTATCGAAATGTTTAGTTTAAAAATTTTATAAAAAATTAAAGTAGCAAAAGTTATTGTAAACCAACAAAAAAAAGTTACGCGATTTTTTTTCCAAGCTAAAATAGACTCAAGGCATACTCAATCGAAATAAGTTAGAGGCTCATAGAGAAGGGTTATGTAAGAAATCTCGGATATTGAAATCTCGCATTAAGAAAAATCTGCAAACTTAAAACTCGAAACTTAAAATCTCCAAAAACTAAATTGCATTGCAATAAACATTTTTTTGTTTCAAAATAAAAATTTCCCATGAGATTTGAATTTGCGAGATTTTGATGAACAAAAATTCTTTTTTGCAATGCAACTTGTTTTCTACTCCTGCTAAATAAAACGGTATCTCTCCTCAGAACCATACATTAAGATTTATTTGTTATTTTTTATATTGTTTATATTTCAATTGTTATTAAGAGAGTAAGAAAGAGAACATTAAAATTGTATATCCAGTTTTAATATTGAGTACATTTTTTAAAATACGTTTTGAAAAACAATAAAAAGCAAAGAAGAAGTTGTTTGTTTTCCGAGTTTTTGTTTCGCAGGACTGTGAGGTTGGAATTTGCGAGTTTCTGATAAGCGAGATCTCGCTTGATATTTGCGAGATTTTTTGCTGTAAATGCGAGACTTTGTAATTGCGAGATTATGAAAAGCGGGATTGTTAATTTCATTCTGCGTTATTCGAAACTTTGGTTTGCGGAATTTTTTACCGCTCCCCATAGAGAACCCTAGTTGTGCCATAAATTTTCTTTTAAACTTTTACTTTTGATTCTTTTATGGATACAAATTTTCATTCTATTCTAAAATAATGCTTGTTATCATATCAGCACTGGATTCTATGTACATATGTGACTATGGAGGAAGAATAGCGACCTGTTGATTCCGCACAAAATAATAGAGACGACCCCGTTTGGTTTTCTCATATTGCCACACGGTTATATGTATTTGGATTTTTTGTACTGAAGTATTATAGTAAATGACGTTGCCATTGCAATATCAGGAAAGCATCTTCAAATCATTATAGAATTAATGCAAACCGCTCTCAACAAACTACTTAAATGGACAGACAAATGTGGACTAGGTGTAAATCCTCACAAAACTGAACTTGTCCTCTTTACAAATAAATATAAAATTCCGAATACAGACCCTCCATCAATAAATGGTATCCCACTTAACTTCTCAGATGAAGCTAAATATCTAGGTCTGATTTTAGACAAAAAGTTGAGTTGGAAACCAAATATACAAGAAAGAGTCAGAAAGGCCACAAAGGCACTTTTCTCCTGTAAAAAAGCTATTGGAACCAAATGGGGCTTGTCCCCATATATCACCCACTGGCTATGCACAGCGGTCATCAGACCGATACTCACTTATGGGGTGGCAGTATGGTGGACTGCTTTAGATAAAATAACTTATCGTGATAAGTTAAGCAAAGTGCAGAGATCAGATTGCATGTGTATCAGAGGAGCTCTCCGTTCGACACCTTCCGCTGCCTTAGATATACTGCTTAACATTACACCCCTCGATATATACACTAATCAAGTGGCAGCGAGCACAGCTATTCGTCTCAGAGCTATCTCTCAATGGTCCAATAACTCTATCATTCTGAACAAATTCGAATCAATCCCTAAACACTCCGACTACACCATCCCTCAGCCGATTTTTGGCAAAAACTTCCAAGTCACAATTCCAACAAGATCCACTTGGGATGATGAGGAATTCTTGAGAGATGAAGCAATTCATTTTTACACGGATGGCTCAAAAACTGAAGAGGGGGTGGGTGGTGGCGTGTACTCAGAACGACTAAACATTAGTCTCTCTTTCCGTCTCCCTGATCATTGTAGCGTGTTCCAAGCGGAAATCCTGGCGATAAAAGAAGTTTTATCTTGGCTCAAAGAAAACGTAATATCTACTTTAAATATCCGTATCTTCTCAGATAGCCAAGCGGCCCTTAAATCACTAGGCTCTGTTTCTACAAACTCCGTAACTGCCCGAAACTGTGGATCGTCTCTAATGGAGATGGCGGAACAGTTCAACATTCACCACCGGGACACAGAGATATTGCAGGAAACTGTAAAGCCGATGAACTCGCCAGGAAGGGAACTACTACACCAATATTACCTGACAGGGTGAATATTGGAATACCAATCGCTACTTGTAAACTTATGCTTGAGCAAGATTCCATGTTGATGACAAACAGCAGATGGACAGGTATCACTACTTGTCTGGCGACAAAACGGATCTGGCCAACACTGGATCCGAAGCGATCGAAATGTTTGTTATCTCTTAGTAGATTGCATATTAGCTCCACAATTGGTGTCATAACTGGACACTTCGTCATAGGCAAACACGCCAATAGACTAGGCGTTCTTTCAAATGACTTCTGCAGAAGCTGCATGGACGAGGAGGAAGAAGAAACTATCCCACACCTTCTTTGTTCATGCCCTGCTCTTTCTCAAAGACGTAAAATATACTTAGGAAATTTTTTCTTTGACGATCCCAGTGATTTAAATAAAATCGACATTCACAGTCTCCATCGCTTTATTAAAAGCTCCAATTGGTTTAACTAGCAAGGGTCATCTTGCAATCTTTATGTGGTATCACAATGGGCCTATTCTGGCCTAAGTGTGTCAGTAGTTTTCCTGGCAGCCACCTTAACCTAACCTAACCACCTTATAGTAAATTTGCTGATATATAACAGTGGTCCGACTAAAAATAATTTATTTACCTACAGATATTGTTTAACTTATTGCTTAATAAATTGTATATATTTTTTAAATTTCAGACAGTTGCTGGTGTACCACAAAGAATAGCTAGTAAAATGACTGCAAGACCGAACGGTATCTCTCCTCAGAACCATACATTAAGAACAGGTAAATTACTAAACACACTAACAAATTGCAAGAACAAAATACAAAAATATAAATTTCTTAATCGTAGTACAATACTTTTTTTTTTTTCATGATGAATCTTCAAAGTCAGTACAATCCTTTCTCATTGAGCATATGCAAAAAGCGCTTACTTTGGTTTTAAAATACGCAATTAACCCTTCATATGATTTGAATCCTCATTGATTTTGAAGCAATCAATTGAATGCAATCTTTTGGGAATTTGTGCATTCTTGTCCAATCCTAAAGTTTAAATTCTTCAAATTAAATTTAATCACTTATTTTAAATCGTTTAATCTTGCAGTAGCGCTCACATAATTTAAAAGATTTTTTTTTCTAAATTAAGCTTCAAAATTACGTCTTTGAAGTTAGCAGGGCAACTTTCACCCACGCAAATGGGACCTTGACAAGAATTTGCAGTTTTCTTACATGTTTTTTTATTGCATTTCTATTCCCGATTTTGCAGTTCGCCAAATAACGGTGTAATTTAGTGACCTGATAACTTCACAGTGAAGTTAGCAGGTCACATGGTGTATCTCAGGAACCAAGCATGCTAGGAACTTGCAATAAGGCTCCAAATTTGCAGTTTTTTTGCATTTCAACGATAGGCTATGTTCAAAATTTGAAGTCCTCAATTTGAAAAAAATTTCATACTGACCTGCTAACTTATTATTATTTTGTGACTTCACAGGGAAGTAAGCAGGTCAGTATGAAATTTTTTCAAGAAAAGGACTTCAAAATTCTGACCTAGCCTATTCTTGAAATGCAAAAAAACTGCAAATTTGGAGCCTTACTGCAAGTTCCTAGCATGCTTGGTTCGTGAGATACACAATGTGACCTACTTGCTTCATATTGAAGTCAAGTTTGGGAAATTTTTAAATTGAGGACTTCAAATTTTGAACATAGCCTATCGTTGAAATGCAAAAAAACTGCAAATTTGGAGCCTTATTGCAAGTTCCTAGCATGCCTGGTTCCTGAGATACACCATGTGACCTGCTAACTTCACTGTGAAGTTAGCAGGTCAGTATGAAATTTTTTTCAAATTGAGGACTTCAAATTTTGAACATAGCCTATCGTTGAAATGCAAAAAAACTGCAAATTTTGAGCCTTACTACAAGTTCCTAGCATGCTTGGTTCCTGAGGTACACTATGTGACCTGCTAACTTCACTGTGAAGTTAGCAGGTCACTAAATTACACCGTTATTTGGCGAACTGCAAAATCGGGAACAGAAATGCAAAAAAAAACTGCAAATTCCTGTCAAGGTCCCATTTGCGTGGGTGAAAGTTACCCTGCTAACTTCACAGACGTTTCAAAATTGTTCAAATTTTTGTATCAAGTTCTTCATTTAACACTCGTATAATGTATGTATTAAAATAAAAAAAAAAACTGATTGATTTCGTCTCTATCTCCCTGTTTCTTGAATCTTTTTTTTTGGATACAACACCCTTCGTAAATCAACATTTATCTTGTCATGTTTTTTACTTAAAGATCCTTATCTTCAACATAAGTACCCTCTTTGACTATCAACTATTTTTTCCATTTTCTCTACGTTTCTACTCGTAGCAATTAAAAAAGTGCATTTGGTATATTTTCTCGAAAAAATATTACACAGACAATGTGCTAATCTCTTCCGCTCTTCATTGAATTTTATTCAAAGTTCAATGCTTTCATTTGATTCGTTCGTGCAATTTGACCAATTTCAAATTCTATTTTTTTTACATTTCTTTTTTTTTCAGCAATGCAAACATCCCAATGGAATGAACGCTCATCTAGTCCAGAAACTCTACCAAGCGATATGTAAGTACATTTATTTTGTATGCTTTCGTTAATCCTCTATATCATGACTGTATCGCATTTTGGCTGCGCTCTCGATTATTTTCACAAAAAAAATTCTCACATTTTATTTCATATTTTTTTTAATTTTTTTTTTTTGTTTTCAAATCTCATTTATTTAACTCGTTTTCCTCACATTTTTTTCTCCAAATAAGCAGGGCTTTTTAAATTGAACAATAAATTGGCTTTAACCACACTCAATTCAACCGTCAAATAATTCATTCAAACATTATATAATTTTTTTTTTCTTGTTTTATTCTTTTCATTTCGGAAAACTGCATTGCATTTTTTGATATTTTTTTTAACTCATTTTCTTCATTCAATTTTTATATTTTTCTAAGTATTTTATTATATTGGTGTTGTGGGAGGGGCATTTAAAATGTATCTATGAATATTTTAAGAGGTAGCGTTGCAAGGGTGCGAATTCATTCTGTATCAGTTGATATTTATTTAACTGATAAAAATAATCATAATAATGGTAACGAGTACCATAATGATTTGATTTTTTTGTTTAAGATTAATATTAAATTAGTGTATCAGATACTATATTTTTTTACAGAGTTGTTAAATTTTAAGTACAAGTACCAGTACCACTTGTATTAGTATTCGGTACTGGTACTTGACAAAAACCAAGTACCATTATTTTTCAAGTACTTCGTTGCAAGTATCAAGTATGTATTGCATACATACTTAAGTACCTGAGGAGTACCTCTAACTAGTTGACCAGTAGTTTCAAGTACTTTTCAAGAACTTTGAAGTTTTTTATTTTCAAGTACTTTTAAGTACTCTCAAGTACTTGATCAGTTCTTTGATCTATCGCCAAAAAAAAGTTTTGGATCAGAAAATGGGTAAACTTCACTTCGCATGCTCGCTCAATAGTTTTTAATATTTCGATTAGATAATATTTTGGGAACAAACAATATTGGACTTACTCTTTCTGATCAAAAAACACTTTCTTCTGATGAAAACATAGAAAAATTATTTTTAAATATGAAGTTAAAGCAAACATTGTAGTACCTCGTGGCATGATGGTTAGTGCGAAGGACTGTCATGCCGAAGGTGTGAGTTCGATTCCCAGCCGTGCCACCTAAAAACAGATATGCTTTATCCGAGGTATTTCCTCTTGCGAGGAACTCACAAATCCTCCAAGAGTATACATGAAAAAGTACTTCTCATTTAGCCGTTCGGGCTCAGCAAAAAACGGTAGGTCCCCTCCATTCCCGCCAACAACACGCACACATGAATGGCTGAGATTTGTAAGTCACAAGGCCCTGATGGTTCTCCACGAGCTGTTGCGCCACCCAATTTTTGTATTTATTTGAAGCAAACATTACTCAATTAGCTAGAAAGTACTTAAAAGTATTCGAAAGTACTGGTCAAGTACTTGAAAGTATTGCTTTGGTGCTATGGCACTTAAGTAATTGATAATCGGTTTCGGTAGGTACTTGTACCTTAATACTTGAAAAATTCTAGGTAAGTAGTTTTTGTACCAGTATCAGGTACTGAAGTACAAGTACAAGTACCAGCACCTTACTGGCTGAACTGAATAGAGTGCTGCAACTGGAGCTGCAGCTGCAACTGGAATAGCTGTCAAAAAGTGTCGTACGTGATTTTTTCACGCGCCCACAATGTAGCTGTACACTCAGGGAAAAAAACAGGTATCATCAACCAATTTCTGGTCAAGCATAGCTGATTTTCAGGTTGTTATTTTTCAACTCGGTAGATCAGGTTTATTGTTTAACCAGATACCTGATTTTTAAATTTAACACTGTAATCCTGCAAATTTTACCTGCAAATATGTATAGTTAATTTAACATGACGCAATATTCAATGCCCTGTAAATGTAACATGAATATCTGGTTAGTTTAACCTGAAAACCTATAGTTTATTTAACAGGTTTCAATGTTATACTAACCCTGTATCTAATGTCGGATCTACACGACTGGAACGCTGCCACGATAATGACAAAAAGAATTAATTTGTCCATTCTTTTGTTGTTGCTTTTGTTGGCAGTTATCCAATGTGTAAATCCGGCATAAGTCATGAATCTATACGTCCAAGAGCCGTCTCTTGCGCTGCCTATCGCTCAACTAGTTAAGCATTATTCTGAAAGTACATATAGAAATTTATTATTTATATATTTTAATTTAAAAATAATCTGTGATACTTACTTTAGTTTTGAACTGGGAACCTTTCACACACGGAGATAGCACTCATCCACTGGGCCAATTCACTACACAAAAAATTGGTGCCAAATATCAATACCTAAATTGAAACTCATTAGATGGCTTGTATGTGTGTTTTAACACTAGTGTCACGTTTAAATGAACTGGCAGAGTGCTACTTTAACAGGAGGCCAGGTTAGATTCAAATAATAGCATTTGAATGGCCTGTGTGTGTGTGTTTCAATACTAATGTCACTTTAAATGAACTGGCAGAGTGCTTCTTTAACAGGAGACCAGGTTAAATTCAAATCGTTTTACTTAAATTGTCTGTGTGTGTACGTTTCAGCACTGGTGTCATGTTGGAATGAACTGGCAGAGTGTATTTTTAACATGAGGTCAGGTAAAATACAACAGGTAAATATAACCACATTAAATGTTAATTCAACCTGATACGTGGTAAAACAGAAATTCATAATATACAGTGTTAGAAAAACACGACCTCGGTTAAAATTAACACCATATTCTCCGTCTCCATTCTGTTCAGCCAGTTATAGTTTTACCTGAGAGGACTGAAGCCCTGATATACTTAAGTACTTTATAGGTCTAAGTTTATGTCAATATTTTTGCTACTGTTATTATTTTCAATAAAAAACCTTGCGATAAGATTCCGTTGAAAATCTATATACAAAGAAAGGGTTGCCGCTTATGTTTTCAACCATTTTTTTTATTCATTAAAAAATAATTGTATGAATTTAATCTTTAGATGTTTCTAGTATTTTTGAGGGTGAGCTGAATTAATTTAAGCATTGCAAGACATTTTTTCCCTGTTTTTCATTGAAAAGCACGAAATCTTTTAACGAAAAATTCTACCACTTTTTCACACGTATGCGCGAAATCTCCGGGTGCAATTAGCTTCACAAAATAAAACATGATTGAAATATGGAGACCACCTACGATTTGGCTGGTTTGTTGTTTCTTTATGCGGCTTGTTTTTATAAGATAGACTTAAATCATTATCTATCCAAAATGCAACGCTATCTCCTCTTTGTGTATATATTTGGATTTTTGAAAGGATTCTAATTTACTATTTAATTTTATTTTATTTTAGCAATAAAGTGCAGACTCGAGAGTCAAAAATTAGTGGGACAATGATTTTCAATATGTCCTTAAGGTTAGATATGATGAAAAAGAAAGCAAAACGCAACACAAAAACTAATGTGCAGAGCAAATTAACATTTTTGTGTTCTTATAAAATCAGAATAATTTATTATAAATTTAAGAGAATCGCCAAAGGCAATTTAATTTCCAACGTAAATATTATTAAATGTTGGTGTTTTTGTTGTTTTAATTTTTAATCTTGTCTGAGCTCACTTGGCTTAACTAAAAAAAAAAAAATTGTTGACAACATTTCAATATTAATATTAATTTGTCTTCTAATCTACTTACTTGCTATTGAATTCGAGTGTTTTTTTTTTCTCTATTAAAAACATTTTCTCCATTGGATCTATACTATAGTGTCGTTCGTGAAGTAAATATTTACTCCAAGATTGATGAACACTTTAACTACTTCGAAGTTGTTGCTATCAATATTGACGTTTTGTCGTTGCCGATGAACAAATATATTTATTTGTTTCTTAATATCATATAATTGATCTTATTCTCGATTATTTCAAAACCCACAATTTTTGCCTGTTCTTCAATTATTGCAGTGATACCGACCATACACCCTAAAATTAAGATAGAATGATAGTTTCATACGTTTTTACGCCTATACCCTTCGCACAATCTGCACCAGATTGAGAGGAAAAAGATTTTAGTCCGTATACTTGCCGAATTATTATCTAGATGTGCATTGCACCGCGTAATTTCCAAAGGCAAGTGATACAGCTATGTCGCCTTGCTTGAATTCCACGTTTGTCGATGAATACTTTTGTATAATCTCATCATCATCACCAAGTCCTGTAACCCTGATTGGGGCATAGGGCGTCAACAAAACGTCTCCATCCTTCACGGTTTGCTGCAAGGTACTTTAACTGTGGCCACGTCTTTCTCTGGGATTCTGCTTCCGCTAAGACAGTTGATTTTTATGTTGTTCTTGGTCTTCCAACCCGCCGTGCACCCTGAGGATTCCATTCAAAGGACTGCTTTGCAATTTCATCGTTTGGTTTCCTCAGTGTGTGACCAATCCAACGCCATTTACGCTTTCTTATGTCAACGTCCAGCCGCTCTTGATTTGTCCTGCGCCACAATTCCTCGTTTAATATAATTTGCGGCCAGCGAATTTTTAGAATGTGGCGCAGACAGCGGTTCACAAAAGCCTGCAATTTCTTCGAGATGGTAGTCGTGACTTTCCAGGTTTCGCAAGCACATAACAGCACGGATTTGACATTGGATTCGAAGAATCTCAACTTTGTGCGTAAGGAGGAGATTTGACTTGATTTCCAGATTGGGGATAGAGTACCGAAAGCAGCACGAACTTTATTTATTCTACTTTTAACGTCCAGATCCGTACCACCGTTTGCAGAAACAATACTGCCAAGGTAGTTAAACTGTTCCACTACTACAACTGGCGTCTCCTGCGATCTCCATATACATTCTCATTCTCGGTTAACTCGATCAAAGGCCTTCTCAAAATCCACGAACATGAGGTAAAGCGGTGATTGAAATTCCACCGACTGCTCGAGGACGATACGCTGGGTGTTGATATGGTCAACACAAGATCGACCACTGCGGAAGCCAGCTTGATGCCTCTTGAGTGTAGATTCGATTCTATCCTTTATTCGCTCGAGAATGATGGTTGCTATTAGTTTTGGGAAAACGGACAAAACGGTGATACCACGCCAATTTATTGTTGCTATTCTTTAGGTCACCTTTCCTTGGCAACTTAACAATCACACCATCCTTCCAGTCCCTGGAATAGCTTTCGTTTTTCCAAATGCTTTGTATCAACAGATGTAAAATACTAGCCGCTGTTACGGGATCGGCTTTCAGGAATTCAGCTGGTATTCCGTCCAGTACAGCTGCCTTGTTGTTTTTGAAGAGATTTATTGATGTATGGATTTCCGATTCTGACGGGGGGGGTTGGATGGAATCTCGTTTAGTTGGGGCACTTCAGCACTCTGCTCCAGCACTCTGCTCAACTGAATCCTCATTTAGCAGGGCACAAAAATGGTCCTTCCATCTACGAAGCTGATCCTCAGCTGATACCAAAAGTGTGCCATCCATTACAGGATGATTGATGTTGCTTTTTTCCCGATAACATCTTTGGCTATTTGGTACAATTCCCGGATATCTCCTCTTCTGGCAGCGATTTCCGCATTATCTGCGAGTCCATCTAACCTCACCCTCTTGTCACGTCTTACACAGCGATAGACCATCTTATGTGCAATGCGGTACTCGTTTCGCAAATCAGAATTTCGTTGAACATCTGCTTCGGCATTTATTTGGATTTTCAACGATTTGCGAAGTTCGATCTTATCCCAGGTGTCTTGGGATATCCAAGAGTCTCTACGTCTCGTTCGCTTGGGTACAGTTTCGGATCCAGCCTCCATAAAAACACTGGATTCCGTTTAATGACGAGGCTCTGTCGTTAAGGATGGTGACATAGTTTCGACATATGTTGGGGTCATTTAAAGCATGCGTAACGAATTTTGAGCTCCCTGCTGCATCCTGCGCTGGTTTTTGTACGGCAGCGGTTCGTAGTTTGAGACTCATCAGAACCAAATGGTGGTCGCTTCCCACATCGGCATTTCTTATACTCCGGACATCACACATAGACTGCCTCCATCGCTGCTGAATAATGATATGATCAATTTGGTTTTCGGTTTGACCATCCGGGCGAGGAAGCAGTCTCGTTCTACGCTGACATTGGGTCAGCCTTCTACCGTGGCTAAACGCCAAAACTTCCCCCAACCTACACCAAAAAACACCATTGACAACCGGGAATGAACACCCTGAGGACGATTAAGTCAGCCGACTTTTAATTTAAATTTTTTGACATGTAATTTATATATCTATAATTTGTTAAACTTAAGACATTGTATAACGTTAGGCCCCCTATGTGCCAACAAATGTAAATTTATCATAGTATCATATTAGTTATAAGCCAGATTGTATATATTATGTTCAATAAAAGAAATTGAATTGAAATTGACCATCCGGGTGCACCCAGGTAATTTTGTTGCACGTCTTATTCTTAAATACAGTCCCACCTATCACAAGACGATTCGCGTTACAAAAGTCGACAAGCAAGTCACCATTTTCATTCCTTGACCCCAAGCTATTTCTTCCCATCACGCGTTCCAGTCCGTAATTGTCTGAACCGATTTGGGCATTAAGGTCTCCCATAACGACTATGATGTCGGCTCTCGGAACACTACTGTAAACCAAGTTAAGATTAGTGTAGAACGCGGTTGTGTCTTCCTCGGTCGCTTTATTTGTGGGGGCGTAGCACTGAATAATTGTGACGTTACGAATTTTTGAACGAAACCTTGCTGTCATTAATCTCGCATAAATGGGCGCCCAGGAGATGAAACTACGCCTTGCTTCTTCGTTCAACATAATTCCGACAAAATGCAGTCTTTGGCCACCCTCTCTCTCATCTTCCCCGGAATACAGCATTCTCGTGTGTCCAGTGTCTGATCTGTATTCAGCTCTTCCTCTCCACTTAGTTTCGCTGATGCCCAGGATACTGATCTTTTGGCGAAGCACTGCACGCTCAACCTGCTCGTATCTACCTTCGCTGTACAAGGATCGAACGTTCCATGCTCCGATTTTCGTACGAAAAAAGTAACATTCGCGCTTCTTGAAAGATTTCCTCTATTTGTCAACGATTAATTTATTATTATGTGCGATGTGCAGTTTACTGCAACCGAAGCTACAGAAGGATTTTCTATAAAAAGATTACCTCTTGGGGACTCATTTCCATTTGTTGTCATAATTCATGTATTTGCATATATCCTTCCACCATGGTGTTTCCCGATATATTACTAAAAACATACATAAGCTCAGATTTGACAGGCACACCCGCCTTTTGTAGCCGCCCAATATGGTTTACAGCCGCTACCTGCTGCTGCCGTTGGCCTTTTAACAAAAAAAAGCTCCTCCGTCACCAGACTATCATGCCGTTGACCGCCACCTGCAGTTCATCTGCTTTAAGGGGGCTTTTAACCATCCCAAAGACAAGTTTGGGCCCTCTGGGTTGTCTGCTTATCCCGGCATCCATTCGGTCCCCCTGCACGTTAGCGTTAGCCTAACTGTTTTTGGACTATAACACTTTCCCTGAACGAGATAAGGAATTATGCCCATACAAAGAAAAATTGCACTCATTAAGACCTTTCGATTTATATTGGTCATAAAGTGTTAAAACGATGAAGCACAACTCATACAATTATGCTCATTCTCCTACAGTTTCTCATAAAAAACTTAATACTTTTTTTCTGTACCTGAAAAAATCCTTAAAAAAAATAGACCGCGAGTCAACGACATGAAAAGTCAAGTCATTTGCATAAATTTCCAATCACAAATGGAAATAAAGCCGATTCGACGTGTTCGACAAGTGTTCCTGGCAAGAGGCAGACCTCGAAAATAACTTTTATTTTAAAGTGGCATTCTCATATACTCGTATCTATGCCTAAAAAAATAACGAAAAAGTACATTTTCCATTATAAATTGAACGGTTCCTGAATTGATCTTCAATACTTCCCGCATGATGAATTCGGGAACGAACCATATTTTACAGAATCCTTGCAGATTTGATTCTATCATGAAAACGATTTTTATTTTAAAAGAATCAACAAATAAGACTCGTGATAGAATCAAATTTGTTTAATTTTTCACGAGAGAACGCATAATATTCGATCAATCTATGAAACTTGCCCCTTTGGATATTCCTTGTCGAGTTTTTTGTGTCTTCGAGGAAGTTTCCCTGAACCGTTTTATGATTGCAAACGAGTTCTTTGAAAATAAACATATACTATGAAACAAACATTTGTAAAAGAACAGGCGAGCAGGTGCGGTACGCGCTTGATGGTGACCAAAAGCATTACGAACTTAACGAAACATTTTTAACAAATGCTCACCATTTTTTGTGGTGCATTTTCATTATTTCAACGAGTTTAGGTATTTCGATCCATAATAACCGCCTTGTTATTTTCTAATTAAAAATGATCGCAATGACAGTTTAATGTTAACAGTACAAAAAAATCGTGAAATTTAAAATTAAATCTCTTGTTGGAAGGCCCTGTATTTTGTATCCAATACCTATAAGTTCTTTAACTTACTTACTACTTATCCGGCTCCCGATTCATGAAGGGTCTCTGCCTGAGATATTGCGGTCTTCCATCGGTTGCGGTCCCTCGCACGCTCCCTCCAGTCGTCGAAACCAAGCGCTCTTGCGTCTGCGACCGCCTGGTCCCCATAGCGGAGGATCTTCCTGGTCGTTTCAAACCTGGGGGCTAAGATTTGAAGATTTTCTTGGCTGGTTGTTGTCCATTCACTCGATGTGGCCGAGCCAGTGTAGTCGACGTGTTTTGGCTCTTTGAACTACATCCTGGTACAGCTCGTACAATTCTCGATTGAATCTTCTCCTCCAATCGCCCTCTTCTCATATAGGACCAAAATAGGACCAAATATTCGCCGAAGAATTTTTCTCTCGAAAGTGCCAATCAGTATCAATTCCCCTTTTTTACTTATCGTCCAGCACTCGGTGCCGTAGAGTAGAACCTGTAAAATTAGCGTTTTGTATAGCGTGCACTTTGTCTTTCGAGAAAGGAGTTTTGACCCCATTTGTTTGGCCAAACCGAAGTAGCAGCGGTTCGCTAGGGTAATTCTTCGTCGGATTCGTGGAATTGATGTTTTTTCCGAGGTAGGTGAACTCCTTGACTACCTCGAAATTACTGCTACCAATGGTGACGTTTTATCCTGAGCGATGGACAGATAAGGCTTTGTTTGTTGATAGCATATACTTTGTTTTGTCCTCGTTCACTTCAAAACCAACGCATTTCGCCTGTTCATCAATAGCTGTGAATGCTTCAAGTACAGCTCTCTTGGAGCGGCTGATGTCGATGTCGTCCGCATAGCCAAGCAACTGAGAAGACCTGTTGAAGATAGCCCCTTCCATGTTAATACCACTCTTACGCACTATCTCCTCCAGGACTAGGTTGAAGAAATCACATGATAGCGCATCTCCTTGTCTGAACCCTGTACATGTCTGGAATAACTCGGATGAGCTGTTTCCCATTTGCACGTTGCACCGCGTTTTTTGTAACGTCATGCGGCATAGCTGGATCAGTTTTTTCGGGATCCCGAGTTCCTACATCGCCAATAGAAGCTCTTGGCAACTTATGCTATCATAATGTGGCTTTGAATTCGATGAATAGGTGGTGGGTCTCGACTTGAAATTCCTTGGTCTTTTCCAGGATTTGCCTCAGTGTGAAGATTTGGTCAATCGTTGATCTGCCAGGCCTGAAGCCACACTGGTACGTGCCGATCATAGTGTTGCAGAAAGGCTTTAGACGCTCACATAGTACGTGGGATAGGATATTGTAGGCAACATTAAGCAGGGATATGCCTCTGTAGTTCTTGCAGGACATAGGATCGCCTTTTTTGTAGCTTGGGCATATGGAGCTATTTGACCAGTCGTCGGGCATACTTTCCTCCTCCCACACTTGGTTGATGAGCTGGTGCATGCATCCTACCAGGACATCTCCTCCATACTTGAAGAGTTCCGCAGGTATGCCCACAGAGCCAGCGGATTTGTTGTTCTTAAGCTTGTGGATGGCTTTTTTAACCTCTTCAGTACTGGGTGCTGGGACTGGATCTTCATTGAATGGTCTCATGCTTCTCTGTTCCCCGATGCTGAAAATGCTGCTTAAACACGTCTACAATTCCCTGTGCTTCGGTGACTAGGTTCCCTTCGCTGTTTCGAGGAGCTTGCGTGCTAGTCCTATAACCAGATTCCAGTTGCGTGGCTGTTTTGTAGAACCGGCGGGTGTTGGTGGCGGTGCTAGACTCTTCGAGATACTTGAGTTGAGAGGCTGCGGATGCTCTTTTCTTTCTGTGCAGGGTTTTTTTCTCTTTCCTTCTCTTTTCACGGTACTCCTCTCTTGCTGCTCTTGTTTTCCGTTGCAGCATTTCTATTCGTACATTTTCCGTTTCCTGCTTCATCGTCATACCACGGGTTCTTTTTTCTGGGTGGTTGATAGCCAATGGTGGTCTCGGCTGTCTCCTTAATAATGTCGCGATACTGGTTCCACTGGTTGTTGACGCTTGTGGCTGGGTGTACGGCAGAGAGTTTCCCGGTCAATTGCTCACTGTAGTCTCCGGCTTTCTCAGATGTGCTAAGGCATGCAATGTTGAATTTCTTCCTTTGAGCGGTCTTCGTTTTCTTTTCGTTGGACAGTCGGGCTCTGAACTTTGTCACAACAAGAAAGTGGTCAGAGTCCACGTTTGCACCTCGGAGAGTTCGCACGTGCAAGATGTTCGATGCGTACCTTGCGCCAAATAGCACGTGGTCGATTTGGTTGGCAGTTCGACCATCTGGATATCGCCAGGTTGCTGTGTGTACCTAGTGCTACTTATCACCGTATTACGAGCTGCAGTAAAGTCGATTCTTTAACTAGATATCCAATTCATAGTCTTGAACTATAAAAACCAATAATTTTCTACTTAATCTGTTTAAAAAATTCTCTCACAACATTTTTTCCGTGTGAGATTAATGCTAATCTCCAGTTAATTCTTTCACTCACACTGAAAAAGTATGCGCTTAATTCACTACTTAGACAAATAGTAAAAGTACAAGTAAATGAGACGCAGTCATGATTTTTAGTTTTTGTCATTTCAATTACTTTGAAGTGCATTTGTCTTAAATTAATAGTGTTCCTTTTGTTCAAAGTTATTCTGTGAGTACTCAGAGCAATTATTATTAAAGTTTTATTTCAAAACACTTTACCCCTCAGCCAAGTCAAGTAAGCTTGAGATTGAGATTGAAAAAAAAGTTTAATTTTTTTGTTTGTTTGTTTGTTTGTAAATAATCAGTAGTCCATTAAAAAGTACCCACTATACTTACTTCCAGTTTCGTCTATGGAAAAGTTGTTACTTTCCTAACCTAAAGTTGTCTCTTTGATCAAACCAACACTTCGGCTGGCGACAGATTATGGTGTGCAAAAAAAAAAATCACACCCCTCCAGGATACCAGCCCTCTTACGGTTTACTGCTTCTAAAGCTATTTCTCTGTGTTTAATGAAAAAGAAAATTTCTCTATGCATAAACCTACGTAGGGCGAAATAGCAGACAAAAACAGTGTCTGTAAAAACATTCCATCAGCTAAAGAAAATTTTTGTATTTGAGCATAGATTCATCCTCCGATACGGATCCAAGTAAAAGGGAACGTTATTTACAAGTTTAAGGTTACTGAATCGAAATGAATGCACACAACACATAACACACACACCATCGTCATCGTCATCAGGAAAAGAACAGCCACAGAAGAAGTCTTAGAACAGTGAGAGGTCGTTTGCCCTATTACGAGGTATATAGCATTCGCACAGCACAGACGATGGAGCAAAACTGGCAGTAGAGAGTCTTAGAACTTACAAAGCCGAACGCTTTTGATATAAATTTAATGGGATCGTCATGCTTGTGATTTAACCGGATGGAATTATGGCATAATGCTTTGTTTTTTGTTGTTGTTGCTTTTTTCGTTTGTTCTTTTGCTGCTGCAGGGATTAGTCGCATTTCTACGTCTACTTTAAGGATGTGCTTGGGCATAAATTAACGTTAATCTATATTTTCTCAGAGAGTTTATTGAGAGTTTCTCTGCAGCAAGTATTTGTGGTAATGAGGCGTGATTATAAATTTCACAAATGCCACAAATTTCACAAGTAAAATACAGTTTTTGTAAGTTATGTTCTACTTATAGAAAAACCTTTGGTTTGGGGTTGTAAAATAATCCCACAATCCCTATAAGAGAACAATGAGTCTTTATGCGGGTATTAATACTTTTTTCTGCTTGAAATAAGTAGGTAAAGAAAACGAGAAAAGAATAAGATAGATATTTGTGTGCCTTTCCGTTTTTAACCGAAACCCATTTTTTCTTCACCTTGGATTTATTTACCTACTTTACTTCAGATGGTGCTCACAGCCCAGGATGGAGTACGGCCTCATCCAATATGTTTCTCCAGCCAGCTCTGTTGCTATCTAGACGCCTCGCACAGCAAGTTAATTGAGGTTTTCCTCATATGTGCGCCATCTGTTGGAGACTTTCCACAACTACGTATACATCATCAGGGTTAGAATCGAAGATACGTCAGGCTGGTGCGTTGCTCATACGTTGTTCATACGGTCCACGTGTCTCAGCCGCTGTATTTATATCTCTTTGACCATAGGTCGACGCGTCGGTGATGTATAGCCCGTAAAGCTCAACATTGGATCTTCTTCTCCAGACTTTGTCGATAGACACAGGACCAAAAATCAATCGAAAGATCTTCCTCTCAAAGCACCCAAGCAAATTTTATCTGATTCTTTAGGGTCCACATTTCTGCCCGTACAGCAGAACGGAGGTTACCCAGGGTCTTGTGTAAAGTCTCCCCGGTTCTATGAAAAAGGGCCTTACTACTCATATAACTTCGAAGTCCGAAGAAACAACGGTTGACAAGAGTAATTCTTCGTTTGATCTCTGCACTGATGTCATTTTGAAAGGTAATAGTAAATCCCAGTCCTTGACAACTTATAGGAGTAAGTTAGTTTAGTTAGTTAGTTTAAATGACTTTTATTTTTTTAAATAAACAATTTACAATGATAGAGATATCTAAGTCTAATTGGTTTGGCCTTAGGCCGTCTACCAGGTTGACAATATATATAGAAAATCTTGAGTTTATTTGTATACAAAACATTTTTTCTTTTGGATTATAAATTAAAAATCTCCCTCTACAATACGCTTTCTGTAACAAAGTGCAGCTTCGGTGTATTTATATAAATTATCCCATCCTTTTTCGCCGTTTAAAATTTGTATTGTTTCTCTTTCGTCTAGAGTATATTTCCCAAAGACTTCCACGCGAAATTCCTTCAAAATTGGACAAACTGCGAGGAAATGGAACACATCTTCCCTCGTTTTCATGTTACAAAGGTCGCATAGTATAGGTAGATCGGGACGGTGGGGTATAAAGTTCAAATTAACTATTTCACCTCTTACTTTGAAGATTGTGCTGATTTTATCGACAGAATAACAATTGAGAAAATACGTTTTTTCATGGAGATAGTGGTTCAATTTACTATAGTAATTCCGGAAAATCGACGATTTAGCATCTTCAGCATATTTGTCGTATATATTTCGACCTAAATTTTCCAACACCAAGTTAAATTTTTGTCTGAGAGAAGGAGAATCCTCGTCCGTCTGAACTATTAGGTCTATTCCACAATCTGATGCTATTTTCTGCCACTCAATGCAAATACTTCCACCCGATCTTATGATATTTTTCAGGATTTTGTTTGGAATTCTTGTTTGATCCATTTCCAATACCTTTAAGACATAGTTAAAGTGCATTTCTAATGTGTACAAGAACATTGGTGAGGTCTCAGTTTCAATATACAACATATAATTTGGGGTATTTTTTGGTAGCCGAAATATTCTTTTTAAAAAGTAGCGAAGAAATTTTTCAACTGTTTCGTAGGCACTATATCCCCATACCTGGGCTCCATAGAGTAAAATTGAGGCTGCAGTTGAACGGAACATCATTTGTTTCGCACTATGCGCTACGTACTTGTTTTTGATACAGCGATCCCAAATCGATGAAATTGCTCTTTTCGCATCTGATAATTTTTCCTCAAGATGTTTGCTTACATTTAAGTTTGCTGATATCAACATGCCAAGGTATTTGTAATTCCGGACAATCTCTACTTCTTCCCCGTTCAACTTCCACTTTTCCAAACGAGAGTGGCGGCCACCCCCATCTCTAAATATCATAATTTTCGATTTATCCAAGTTCACTGTTAAATTCCAACATTTACAATATGCGTGGAGTTTATTGATCATTAACTGCATGCCATCCACTCTATCACACAGAAAAACGATGTCGTCCGCATACATCAATGCTGGAATTGTAACTCCGCAGGCATTTATTCCACCCTGTACTGCATCTGTTATATCATTAATATATAAAATAAAGAGCAGCGCGCTTAGAATACACCCCTGTTTAACGCCCATTGAAGTTTCGAATTCTTCAGACACAAGATCACCATCCCATACGACTGCAACATTTTTCTCATACAAAGCTCTCAGTATACCGACAATTTTGCTTGATACTCCAATTTTAAATAGTTTATAAAAGAGGGCTTCGCGTGAAATTGTGTCAAACGCCGCACGAAAATCGACGAAGAAGGCGTACAACTTTTGCTGCTTATTTTTATATGCTGCAGCAATATTGGTAAGTGTAAATATTTGGTCAATTGTGGAGTAACCCTTTCTAAATCCAGCTTGAAATTCTGTTAGAATGTTCTTTTCTTGAACCCATTGGCTAAGTCTTTTATAAATTAAAGCTGCAAACAACTTGGCCGAAGAATTCAAAAAGGAAATTCCCCTGTAGTTTGTTGGGTCCTTATAGTCGCCTTTCTTATGTATTGGAAAAATTATCGATTTTTTGAAGTTATCGGGAACCTCAGCCGTTTCAAATATTCGGTTAAACTCTACTGTAAGTGAATTCATGAACTCGCTTGTAGAATTCTTATAAAATTCAAATGGAATTCGATCGCTTCCTGGAGCTTTGTTTAGTTTTGAATTACTTATAGCTTCTTGAACTTCCTGCAATGTAAAAGGGGCGTCTAGTTTTTCATCAAGAAACATGGGAGCTGCATATTGATATAACGGCGATGTTAATTGAGCGTTGAGAAGGCTATTAAAGTGGGTTCTCAGAAGGGGAGCTTTTAAAGACACAGCGATATTGTTAGTGCGGCCATTTATATACTTAACAGCTTTCCAAAATTCAGCCGAAGACCTCGAATTATTTATAATGGTAATATTTTGGTTTTCACAATCTTCCTTTTTACGATAGCAAATCCGTTTAAAATCCTTGTTGGCCTCACTATAGAGTTCTTTAAATAAAATCGTATTGTGCGTTCTCAAGAGCTTTAAAAATTTGAAGGATTTATCTCTAGCTTTCAAGCATTCTGAGTCAAACCACTTTTGCTTAAAAACAGTGTTCATTTTCGAGATATTGCTTGGAGGAACAGCTTTCTCGATGATTTCCGTTAAAGTGCCAATATCAGCTGCACGATTTTGAGCTTTCACATATTCAAGTTTCACATTCAAGTTATGCTGATAAGTATCCCGCATTCGATCATTCCACATTAACTTCGGAAGAAGAACTAATTCTTTCGTGCTTTCCTCGTTTGCACATGTAGTCACAGAAAATGAAACTTCCAAGGGCATGTGATCAGAAAAAATCTCCGCTCCAATTTGAAAATCTGCCAAAAGTTGATTCCACTTTCCTGATATGAAACAGTAATCAATAACTGAGCAGGATGATCCTCTTATAAAGGTAAATTCACCCTCCGAGTCACCTGGGCAGCTTCCATTCAGTACATGAAGATCGTAAGCGTCAGCAAGTTGCAGTATTTTTGACCCTTTGTTATCACAAATTGAATCCTTCGAATAGCGAATTGTGTTCAAATAAAAGCCATCATATCCAGTCACAAAGTTATTTTGCAAAAGCCCTATCCGACCATTAAAATCACCGACAAGCATTATATCAGTTGTATCCAAAGATTGAAGTGCATCACATAACAAGTCGTAGTCTTGTTGCCAATGGTTGCAATTTAAATATATAGGTATTAAAACGACTTCACAACTGTTTGTTTTTATGTATAAAGAATGCAATTCTCCAGATTTTTTAAAATTAACAGAAACGCCATCAAGATTTTCACGATACCCGAACAATGTTCCCCCGCTTCCTCTTCCAAAATTCGATGTTTTAATCGCAGGAGTCCAGCTAAGCTCATAATTTAAAAAAATATGCTTAAACCTATTTTCATCATATTCCAGAAGATGAGTTTCGAATAATACAAAAATATCAAAATTCTTAACATAATTAAAAAAATTCACAAAATTTAATTTATTTTTTAAGCCTGCAATGTTGTAGCTTAACACTTTAATTTTCTTATTTAGTAAATAGCTTTCGTTTTCAATCTGGTAGACAGGAACACATCATGCATCGTGTAACACCACACAAGAGCTTGTGGGCACAGCCAAAATATTTTCACTAGATGCTACCAATTGTAATTTGGCAGCACTTACGGATCTGGCAGCTGCTGTCAAATTTGATGTTTTTGTATTATAAGATGTGTTTTCTTTTGCGGTTGTAGTAATTTCATTCATAAATAATTTTTGATCAATAAAAATGTCTCCAAAAAGTGCTTTTATAATTTCACCTCCACTTTTATCACCACATCTCAACCCTTGTGCGGAATCCCATGTAAAGACTTTTCCTGCAATAAGAAGTTTATCATCCCTTAAAGCTATCTTTATTGACGGGTTTTTGAGACGTAGTTCTTTCATGATAGGAATCATTTTTGACCTTCGTTGCCTAAAGTTGAAGGGCAAGTCCTTATGGATGCTTATTTTTGTACCCTTAAGCTTCTTAGCATTCCTCAATACACCCCACGCAGATTCCTTGGATCTCATTTTCACGATGATTGTTGCACTGTTTGGATCGCGGTTATGGACCCCGTAAGCAGACTCAACGACTTCATTTGGATTGGCATCTAGCAACCCAGCGCAGATGGATTTCGCTTTTTCCCCCATGTCGGTTTCAGTCTCAGCAGGTAGGTGTATTACCACATTCGATTCCATGTTCTTTAGCAGGACTCTGTCAAGCTGCTCCTCAAGCTGTTTGTTGCGTTGTTCCAGATGATTGACCTTTTGGAATATTTCCTCGTGACGCACATTCAGTTCCACGATCTGATTGTAAAGAACCTGCAGGTCAGATTTTGACGCTAGTTGCTCAACGAGCTTCTTGTTGTTTTCAAGCAGAATTTCCTGCATTCTTTCGTCACTTATACCAGTCACAGAATTCATAGCGAGTTTTGGTTGCCTTTTACTCGATCTTGGGGTTCGTTTTTCGTTTCCCGGGTTTTCTGGAGAGGTCTGCGCTATTCCTCTTTTTACCATTTAGAGGTTAGTTTTTTGTTAAAACTTTTTTTTTGCTTAAGAGTGGCTTATGAGCTAAAACTTACTCTGCGAATATTTTTTTTTCGGTAGGACTTTTACTTGTTTGATGTTTCATATAGTTTTTTATAATAAATTTGCACTTTTAATTCTATTTTTTCTGATTTTAATCAGGAGATGAAAACTTTTGTATGCACTTTTATATATATTATAGGAGTAATATCTACCCATTGTGATGTTTTGCCCGAGTCGATGATGCTGAGAAGCTCTTCTTCTAATAGCAAAGGCTAGCGTTGCATTGCCTTAAACCCTTCTCAATATCAAATCAAGTAGTACTCCTACCGACTTTGACGGTGCAGCGATATTTCTTCAGCGTTATCCAGCACAAGCAGACCTGTTGGCAGGGATGCCGAGATAAGACATGGCTCTGTATGACTCGTCTAAATCTACGCTGCGATTGTGTGTCTCGATCTGGAATTCCTGTTTTTTTTTTCTAAATCTCTCGGAATATGAACATTTAGTCGATGGCTGACTTGCCTGTCCGAAAAGCACACTGAAAAGGGCCTAAAAGATCGTTGATAACATTTTTTAAGCGATTATCCAGTATAACCGAGAAGATTAGACTTATTCCTCTGTAGTTGAAACAGGTAATAGCATCTCCTTTTTTGTGGATGGGGAACACTATGACAAGATTGCAGATGTGCTGATACATGCCCCTTACCAAGTCATCTCCCGCTGCTTTGAATAGTTCGGTGAGTCCATCCGCACCGACAGGCTTGTACACGATTTAAGTTTGGAAAGTTCAGGTGGACAGAAATGTTGGCCATCATCGTCCAAGTTAACTGAAGTGTGTTACCTAGCAGCGGAATGTTGGCCTTTCCATCTTCTTTGCCGTTTAGAAATCTAGAAATTGTTCCTTCCAGATCCTCAGCACTCACTGTGTATCAACTACCATGTTCCCATTCGCATATTGACAGGCTTCTGTCCTAAAATGTAGCCTTGGTAAAATTGTTTCACTCTTTGATATATCTTGCGAACATCACCCCTGCCAGTACAATCCTCAACTGAGTTGACCTCCCACTTCTAGTGTTCTCTCTTTTCCTTCCTGAAAAGTCTGTGTATCTCGCTCCTTCAGCAGCTCTAGTTTTTGTTTTCAACATTGATTGGTAGGCCTGCATGTACCAGCCAGCAATATTCATCGAACCAGGAGCTTCGTTGTGGTCGCCTAGTGAAACCCAGGACATCAGTGGTGACTCTTCCAGATCCTCAACACTGACTACGTATCCACTACCATGTTCCCATTCTCATCTAGTACCTCGTGGCATAATGGCTTGCGCGTTGGAATGTCATGCCAAAGGTCCGGGCTCGATTCCCAGCCGCTGTCACCTAAAACAGAAAAGCCTCTTGCGAAGAACTGATAAATCCTCCAAGAGTATACTTCTCATGAATAAGTGCTTCTCATCTAGCCATTCGGCCTCGGCAAAAAATGTTAGGTCCCCTCCATTCCTGCCAACAACATGCACATAAGAATTGTTGAAAGTTGTAAGTCACTAGGCCCTGGGCTGTTGCCCCACCAAATTTATTCCCATTCGCATTTCGACAGGCTTCAGTTCTGGCCTTGTAGAATTGGGCAGATCGTTTCAGCCCTTGATAGAACTTACGAACATCAACCCTGCCGGTATAATCCTCATTAGACTCGTGCTTTCTCTTTTTTCTCACTTTTTTACCCGTATAGTTCTCAGGCTGCTCACTCAGCAATTCTAGTTCTCTTCTTCAACATTGGTTCGTAGGCCTTATGTTGCATGCAGTTGCACCAGCCAGCACTATTCATCGATCCACGAGTTGCGTTGGGGTCGCTCAGCACATCAGTGGCCGCAACTTCTGACAGCTTGTTGACAATGTTTCCACTGTTACTCTGTACTAGATTTTTGTGGTGGGCTTGCAGAGTGATTAAAAGAGGCGTGGTCAGCATATTTTCTGGTAATCCGACGTTCCACCGTGATGTGATGAGTTTCGTTAACTATTTTTTGATCACAAGACCGCCAAGTCCCTTTGTGTATACCTATCAATGTGGGAAGCGATTGCTTTCTATGATGACATTCTGGATCGCGAAAACCACCATCCTGTGTCGGTTATCGGAGATTTCTTCGTGGTAGCTGTGACTTCCGAATGTCAAAACAAATGCCTTTCTTTCTGAGTCTAGCGTTTAAGTCTTCCAGAATACTATAACGTCGCCGTCGTACTTCGGACCTATAACGTACTCGTACGTGTTCTCCAGGAGATCGTATCGATCACTGGCTCACAAGTTTCACAAGATTCCATCCTTCGTATTTGCCCTCTCAATCCCATCGCACTTGCTGGAGAGCCGTTATGCTAGCCTATAGCCTATCAGGGTCTCCACTAATTGTTCGGATGCACCTAGCCTTTATAAAGACAGTACATTCCACGTACAGATCCTAAATTTGTTGTCCTTATATCGTTTGCTGGTGGCCTCAACAAAATCATCAATATCCGAGGTTTGTTATTGTAATTGTTTCGGAACCAAGTTTTTTTTACTTGTTGGGAAGGTACCAGGAAGCACAACCCCGACGAGACTGCATTCTTCAATAATTGCAATAGTGGAGAGCCGGATACATCCATTCCGTATTGGCCTGAGCTTCGAAATAGTCAGAGTTGCACATATAAGGTGTTCACCAAGTAAACGGTGTTTTTTTTTTGACGTGTAATAAAACGCGAACGCTCGAATAAATTCCAACTTCGGGTCTTCTTCGATACTCTGCTCTACAGCAGCAATAGCGTCTTCGGTGCCTACTGTACGGTGCCTCTGAGGATGCCTATAATCCATAAATGTGGTGCGAAACCGATCCATGGTTGCTCGAATTACCGACTCTGCTGGGCGATTATGTCGACCGAATATTGGACACAGCGTGCGATGTGCGAACCGAACCATTATTTTGGTAATAAATTTGCACAATTTGCAAACGTTGTTCAGGAATAAGTCTATTCATTATGAAATGGCAAACCAAACTGAGCATAAAGCAAATGACAGCTGTCAAAAAGACCCACTCCGAAAAAAGTATTGCCAGATTGAAAACCACACGTCTAAAAAAAAACCCAAGTAATTCAACCTAACTAAATTAATTCGTTGTTTCCCTCTCAAGAGTTCTACTACTGCCATCCAATGGAGTGTTGGAGTGCTTGGGGAAAACACTCTTTTGTTCGTTGCGGAGTAATGAATTATAGTAGCAACCGTCTCTTCCACTTCGAACTGGCTACAATGCCCTTCTGCAGCAGAAACTAGCTCTAGGTTTCATCGTAGATAGTAGTCGCCGTAAGCCCCATCCGCGGTGGTGTCCCTTGGGTGCCTTTAGATTTTTAAACTAGAAAAATGGTATTGGATTTATTGCGTGTTAGTCCATATCTAACGGCTTTTGAACTTTTGAGAAAAACTTGTTTCACGTCTGTGAACTTAGCAGGGCAACTTTCACCCACGCAAATGGGACCTTGACAGGAATTTGCAGTTTTTTTGTATTTCTATTCCCGATTTTGCAGTTCGCCAAATAAGGGTGTAATTGAGTGACCTGCTAACTTTACAGTGAAGTTAGCAGGTCACATAGTGTATCTCAGGAACCAAGCATGCTAGGAACTTGCAGTAAGGCTCCAAATTTTCAGTTTTTTTTGCATTTCAAGAATAGGCTAAGTCAAAATTTTGATGTCCTTTTTTTGAAAAAATCATGCTGAACTGCTAACTTCACAGTGAAGTTAGCAAGTCACATCGTGTATCTCAGGAACAAAGCATGCTTGAATCATGCAATAGTGCTCCATATTTGCAGTTTTTTTGCATTTCAACGGTAGGCTATGTTCAAAATTTGAAGCCCTCAATTTAAAAATTTCCCAAATTTGACTTCAATATGAAGTAAGTAGGTCACATCGTGTATCTCAGGAACCAAGCATGCTAGGAACTTGCAGTAAGGCTCCAAATTTGCAGTTTTTTTTTGCATTTCAAGAATAGTTAGCAAGTCACATCGTGTATATCAGGAACCAAGCATGCTAGAAACATGCAGTAGGGCTCCAAATTTTCAGTTTTTTTGCATTTCAAGAATAGAATAGGTCAAAATTTTGAAGTCCTTTTTTTGAAAAAAAAAAAATTCATACTGACCTGCTAACTTCACAGTGAAGTTAGCAGGTCAAAATTTCAAAATTCAAAATTTTGACTGCAAATTCCTGTCATGGTCCCATTTGCGTAGGTGAAAGTTGCCCTGCTAACTTCACAGACGTACTTGTTTCATTGAGAGTATCAACATTGATTCTGTGAAAGTTTGTCTATTTATTTTTTTAAGGGAGGGGCTTGATTTTGAAACCGGGGGCCCAAAGATGAATATGAAAAATTAGTGTTTGAGAGCGTTGCAGTGTTCCTTAGACCCTACATTTTTTCAAAATCAATTTTTCGAAAACTCTGGTTAGTCAAAAAAGTGCAATTTAGTGGTCAAAACTGGCCATTTACATTATTATATTCTACAACAACAACAAAATTGGACATTTTTAGAACTAAGTTACACGAATTTCATTATGTGATGAAAAAGAATCAGTTTTTATATTTCAATTTTAAATCAAGAAAATCGAAGGTTTAACTCTTAGGGCCATTTTGCTCACAGCTAATCATCTTTAATCAATGATTATTGTGACTGGTAAATCCGCGAATGTGCTTGTTACCCACATTTCAAGGAATCCATAGTTTGAGTTATTAACTATCGAACTCGCTTATCAGCCAATATTGGTTGATTAGCTCAATTTAACCAGAGCCTGTAAAAAAACTTATTACTGATTTTTCCCTATGTGAACAAACTGGCCCTTATTAGCAGATATCAGCAGATACCTATTAGTTTAAATTAATTTGTCCAGCTTGATGTGTTTTTTTCGTAATTTCATTCTAATATTTTCTAACCGTTTCAGTCATCAATTTTAAGAAAAGTTTGGGTTTTCAATAAATTGTTTTCTAATTATTCATTTTTTACAATAAATTGATCACACATACACACACTCAGCAATGTTGGTTTCCTCTTAAAAAATTGAATTCTGTTGTTTTGTTCGATTTGTTTGATGTGTTTTTAAAATTTGTTTTTCGCCCCCCAAAAATACCAAAATACTACTCCCCTATTGACATGCTTTGTATAAATGTTCTTTTTTATACACACACTTTATTCTTATTATTTCTTACGATTAATATTTTAATTGTAGGAGCCTCTTACAATATATTGATGAGGAGCTCAAGCTCAGGTAATTATAGTTTATTGCAAAAAAAAAAAAAACAAACAAACCTATCACCCCTATTCTTTTTTTCATCAATCTTTCACTGTATACAGTAAATTATTTAAACAAAAAACTCATAATCCATCATTCACTAAACAACAATCTTTATTCATATACAATTTAACTTCATAACCACAGATTATATTGAACAAATATTATTATAAAAAAAAAATTAGATATATTTTTAAATATAAATTGTAGTTTTTTTTTTAAGTTTTATACATGTTACATGTGAAAAATGAAAAACATGACACAAAACATGTACAACAGCAACAACAAATTCATTTTATTTTATTAGCTTTTATACCTATCATTTTTGTGGCTAAATTTTGTTTTGGGTGTTAGAGCTTTTGGGTTTATATAAATAATTTTTTTTTAATATTTTGGAATTGTGGTTTTGGATTTTTTTAATTTTTTTTTTATTTTCATGTTATTGTTTGAGTTTTAATCACAAAGTATTTATAATGTAAAAACGAAGTGACTGATAAAAAAAGTACAAACTATAGGTTCTTAAATCTTTGAACTTCTGGATCATAAAGCTAGGATTAAAAGAATTTTTAAAATTTCAATTTCTGACAAAATAATATTTTTTTTAGATCCCAATACCCTGCCCTTAAAATTGTAACCTATGGAATGGTTACAGACAGACAGACAGTTGGTATTTTTTCTTATAATAGGTACTATGCCGATTAATTTTTAAATGGTCGTCGCTGAGTATTAAAAAATGAAGCCGCTTTAGTATTGTTTTTTAGCTGCTATTTTGAAAAAACGGGGTTAAAAATACCTTGAGATCTTTAAGATCTTTTCTATTGAAAATAAACTATCTTCCGTTTTAACAATATTTTGCCTTTCAGTTTATAGTCGAAAAGTTCGAGAACTACAAAGTTTTATTTTTTTAGTTAAACCATCTTACTTCTAACGGCTTCTAAACCCTGGTAGTTCCATCCTGAAACTACCTCATCAAACATTCTTCTCTCGGGCCCCAGTAGTAGTTTTGAAACCACCTGTAACTGTTATTCTATGAAATAAAAACAAATTATAATTCGGATAACAAAGGTTTAAAGTTAAAGACAAAATGAAAAACAAAACTTTTGAGCGCATCAACTCTGGCATAATGGTGCGTTGGACTGTCGTCCCAAAGGTCTGGGTTCGTTTCCCAGCCGCTACCTACTCTCTGAGGTATTACGTCTTGCGAGGAACTGACAAATCTAAGAGTATCTGTTTTCATGAAAAAGTGCTTCTCATCTAGCCGTTAGGACTCGGAAAAAATTTGTAGGTTGCCTCCATTTCTGCCAACAACACGCACACACGAATGGTTGAGAGTTGTAAGTCACTAGTCCCTGGTTCTCCACGAGCTGTCACGACCTCTCTCTAAGTGATGAATTGTTCCAAAACTTTATTTAACAAACAAAACTTTTTGAGTTGTAATGTTAGCGCTTCAAAGTATCCAGGTATTTCGGATATCAGGATCCAGGATCGAATATCAGAACTATCAGGATAGTGTCGGATACTCGGATAGTTAAATGAGACAGTTGAGATCTGACATATCATAAAACTCGTGCTACTTAGAGTCGAGATGGTTGCTCTTAGTTCATACAAGCTAGCTTTATGATTTTCCAAGCGGAGGTGCTTGCAGTTTGCGAAGCCGCGAAATATCTTACCTTTCATGAAGTAGTCAATAGCAATATAGACATCTTCATAGATAGCCAGGCGGCAATTAAAGCTATTTCTTCAATCACTATTAAGTCCAAACTAGTAAATCGTTGTCGAATTGAACTGACATCTTTAGGTGCAACAAACACAGTAACACTTATATGGTTCCCTGGACATCTTGATATTCTCGGGAACGAAATGGCAGATGAACTGGCTAGAAACGGATCATCTCTTGATCCAAGCCAAATCGAATCTTCGGTACTTATGCCACTGGAGCAGGAACAAAATAGAATCCTCCAGAATTTCCTTGAAGCTGCAGACGTCAAATGGTCATCACTCGACACTTGCCGGATTTCAAGAAATTTATGACCGAACATATCGAGAAAAGAACTGAATATTTATTCAAGATAAGCAGGCCTCAATTATCGCTCCTAGTGGGAGTCCTAACGGGTCACAACTCATTGGGAACCAGCCCATCTGACTTATGTAGAGGGTGTCAAGATGAAGAGGCGAAAGAGGGCTCATCCCATTTCCTTTGTGAATGCCCTAGTCTGGCCATAACTAGAAGAGAAGCCCTCGGAGAATACTTTTTCGACGAAATGGGCGACATCTCTACCCTGCCACTAAAGATCATCCTGAAATTCACTCATAAGTCAGGGTGGTTCAAAGAGGCAACCCATTCCTAAACTTGTTCTCAATCCCACACCCATCCTCTCCTCACACCTACATACCTTTATCCTGGGGCGCGCAATGGATCCACGGAAATCCGAGTTAGATGATGCGGCTTACCGTATCTTCACCCCATCTAACCTACCTACCTAGCTTTATGCTTGTCTCTGGATGAGAGATAGTTTTTGGCTTATATAGCTAAAGCTCTCTCATATTTTATAAATAAGCAGCGAATTCAGAGTTTGCTTAAAAGCCTCAAAAAACAGTTAAGTCCAATGCAGGTTTCGTTGTTTATCAATTGCAACGGTGACGAGCATTGCTATAAGCACACACAAGCTTTTTATTGTTCACTATGTTCAATTTTTTCAGTTAAAGCAGTTTCACGCATAAGGATCCGTTTTGTCTCCGACTCTCTTTCTTATCTTTACTATCGATCTCTTTTTCACTTTATTGTTTCGCCGACACGGTAGCACCCTAAGCTTTTCATATTCGTTTCCAGAGACTCATATCCTTTTGCTCGGGATGTAGAGATACAACGGCAACGTATGAATAGCTCATTAAATTCCGATCTTAACAGCATCATCAAATGGAGAATAAATAACCGCGTGAAATGTTTTGCTTCCAAAAACCCAGTGCTGTCTCTTATCGTTGAAACGCACCTCCACTGTCATTATCCATGAATGGTACTTTCATCGAGGAAACTGATAATCTCTCCATTCTCGGTATGTGCATCACCAACCACCTTCTCTGGAATAACCACATATTTGATGTCGCCAGAAATATCGCGAAATGTTTAGGATTCCTCAGACGATGCAAGAAATTCTTTATCTTTCTGATTTGCCTATGACCTACAAAGCATATAATACTCTTATAACATAAACAATAATCTTGAAAACCGACGAAATGTCTCATGTCGCTCTTTTAATCCATCGATACTTTTACAAACAATTCTCTAGTGAAATACCCAACAGCATTCCTCCGTTGAAACAATTCCACACTCATATCGCTATGAATACTCATCCGTTGAACCTACAGATATTCTTTTTAAGCCGCACTTCACGAATGTAGAATTCTTTACCCGGCTTGATTTTTCCTTCCCATTGATATCGATACCTTCCCGTAAGAATGTATTAAGCGACATTTCAAAAATTTAAGAGGCATCGAAAAAAAAACTCCTGTTCAGTTATTTATTTGTGTACTAAAAGGAATAAAAAGTTTTGAAACGGAATTTTCAAATTAAAATCTCTTTAAAAATCAGTTTATTATTTAAAGATACACAAATAAATAATTGATCAAGAGGTTTTTTAAAATTTGAATTTAAAATTTTGAGAATGTCGCTTAGTACATTCTTACGGGAAGGTATCGATATATAAAGACATTTAAAACAAGTATGCATCGGTATCTCCTTTTAAATCCTCTCCAATTTTCCTAACGCTCGCACTATATTTAAATATTTTAAGGGTTTTCATACAAAATTGCGCACAAATTATTAAAAAAAATGTCACAGATTGCTTTTCTTCTGGAAAACTCTTGGCCGTCAATAGGAAACGAACCATGTTCCAAGCGCATCAGCGTCCAAAGTCCTACACATCGCGTAACCATACCCACATAATTAGTTCTATAATTAATACAAGTTTCTATTTTTTATCAATTTGATTGAATAACTAGTAATCCAGTCTCATTTGTTGACAAAGATTTTTTCAATTAAAAATGAGCATAGTAGACTAAGCACCACTAAAAGAGTCTGATAACGTGGTTGCGGTTGGCGCTCCTGAATAAGATATACTTCCGTCCAAGAAACATGTTTTTTAACGCTAAATGATGTTTAAATCGAATCCTGTAAAAAACCTCCTTTAATCTTAACTAATCTCTTCATATTCCTTTGGGTGTGTCCACGGCCTATGAGATTGCAATTGATGATGAAATTGATCGGACATTCAAAAAAATGGTATCAAAATATTCAAGTGATACTGAGAAGTGCTATTATAAAAAAAATGCGACTTAATTTCTTCCTCCAACTTTTGCAATTCTAAACAGACTTCTGGGACTTCTCGTGGTGTAACTTGACGTCAAAATAGAACCAGAAAATGTTCCGAACCTAAAATTTCCATTGTGCTGTCATATAGAAGCAAGTGCTCTGCATTTTGACCCAGATAAGTACGTGGAAAATTTGGTTTTACTTCTTAAATAGACCTTTAATTTAATGCTATTTCATTTCTTATCTAATCATTTCTATGTGATTTAGGTTTTTAGGCATAAGTGATTTAATTTTTATTACATAGATCTACTTTCTCTATCACCTGATCTTTTCTCACTGCCTCTAGTTCCTTTATTCACTCTTCCCACTACCCATTTTCGTCCATTATTTACCTCATCCTTTCCCCTATTGATTTTTCTTCATCTCCGCCAGACCTGCATCTTTCTAATACATGTTCCCATGTCTCTTGTTTACCCTCACATATTCTGCGCATTCTTTTCTCTTCCCGTTTCCTGTACCATCTTTCTCTCACCTCATTCCCTAGTCTGACTCTTGCAATTCTCTTTATATTCCCTCGTATCCAATCACACTGTCTTCTCTTTCCTCTCTTCCCTTCATTTCTTCTCTCCCTTGTTCCCATCGTGACCCTCTTCCGCGTCCATCTCTCTGTCTCTCTTTCATCTCCTCTAAACATTCCCTTGCTATTTCGGTTCCTTTTCCATCAGTTAATTTCTGTTCATAATTCCATTTCCTTTTCCCTGCTCTTATCATTATCTTATCTCGTTTTGTTTCCTCTCTTACCATGTACCCTGGAGTTTGCCATTCTACCCCTAGCGTCCACTTGAGGTACCTGTCTTGCATCCTTTCCATCCCCATACTTCCGCCCCATATCCCATGACCGTCCACACCTGAGTGTCGAAAATTTTAGGCATAAGTCTTGTGGGGCATTGCTAAGTCACATCAGAGCACCTAATGAAATCTTAATTCCTGCATTTTAGTTTTGTAATTTAAATTTATTCAGAGTTTCAGAACCTATAGGTAACTACTACATCATTATAATCTTTTTACGTTTCCGTTGTTTCATGCCATCTTGGTGGACCTCTGTGGCTTTTGCCAAAAATTGCCGTTTTTTCTGGGTTTGTTAAGATTTTGTTCAAAAAACTAAGGGAAAATTACCTTCGATTACAGACATATCCAGAAAGTATAAAACCTCGTCTCGTCCCGTTACGTTTCTTGTAATTTTTTTGGCAGAAATGTTGACCTTAAACTTCATTCTAGAAGCTGCTAAATATGTTGACACTAAGTTATTCAATTTTATGTTTTAAAAATAATATTTGTTATTTTTTTGCGCCGATACCTCTAATTTTGTTGTGTTTGAAACATAAAAAAGCGTCTCATCTCAGTCTCGTATCACTTTTAAGGATATTTAAGGCTTAGAAAACTAAGAAAAATTAGACCTGGGCTCGTGTCCAGTTCTAGGGATCAGTCAACCTGACTTAATAAATATTTATATCCATACCCAAATTACCAAACTATAGTTGGTACCATACCACTTAAATCCTTAAGCTTACTTAATTTACCTCTTTTTACATATGTAAGTGCTACTTTGTACTCTAAAACAATTGAGTTTAAAATAAATACCTCATCTGTAAATATTTATATTCAAATTGAACCAACAATCATCATCATTAATTCATTTGTGTTTTGACAAATCCACAGCTTTATTGCGCTTGTTAATTTTAAGGAAACACTTTGCATGAGTATAATTTGTATAATTTTCCAATTGCGGGTTAAATCAATTTGATATTATTATTATAATCTCTTGGGTTAAAATTAAAAATTATTTGAGTGAAAACGGTTTACTATTATAACTATCTACTCCTTAGTTTTTTCTTTCGATATTTTTAATTTTATTTCTTTTTTTATGTATTTATTTTAACTTGTATATAAATTTGTTAAAAAGTCTCGTTTTTTTCTCCTTTTTAAGTTAACACAAACATTTTTAACAAAAATCTTCATTGAAATCCTTTCAGAGCAACATTACCACTCACCGATAATACCAAAGATATACTCAATCCTGATTGCTTGTGTCCACATTCGGCCATAAATGGCGTTAGCCCTAGTGATGTAGGCAGTAGCGGAGGAGGAGGTGGTGGTGGTGTAGGCGGTGGAAATATTAGTGGAAATGCGGGACCACTATCGACGAGTATGATTAGTAATTTACGAACAACAGCTGTAGACGCAATGATGCCATCCACCAATGCCATCATAAACAATAGCAGCAACAGCAGTAGTAGTAATATTAGTAGTACATCAAATGGCCAAATGTTGCTAAGAGAGAATAGCAGTGGAAGTAGTGGACATGGACACGGACCGAATTCCAGTGCTGCCCAAGCAATCTATGCAAATTTGGAAAGTATGTATGCAACTGTATCGGCATCTTCGTCGTCATCATCGTCAGCAGCAACTGCAGCATCGAGGACGGCAGCAAATAATATTTCGAACAGCAACAGCAATAACTATATGAATAGTAGTAGCGATGCGAATAGCAGCCATAACTGTGATTTTAGGAATGAAAGAAATGAAAGTAATCAGGTGAGTACCTATGTATGTTGAAATCTCCCATAAAATGTAGTGAATCACCGATATCCTTAGCAAAGAAAGGCAATATTTTCAATTTCTGTCTATTTGCTCTTAACGATGTCAAAACTTCCTCACCAACAGTTTCGTTTTGAAGAGCATTCCTGTTCCTTCTTCCTACATTTGGTTAACCATGAAATCTAATTGAAATTAATCACTATCCTATTTGCAGAATGGAGTCGAAGATTCTCCACGACGACATAGTTCGATGGACCAATTGATGGGCTTACTCAACGATATGGGTAAATCATCAAGGACGAGAAGCCTAAGTGATAGTGGAACACAAGAAGAAGGTAAAACATATTTCCATTTTAATTTATTATTATTTTTGTGTCTCTCTCATATTAATTTTTATTTTATTTTTTAGAAAAAGAAAGAGAAAACCAACCAGACCTACTCAACAATACACCTCCTGTGCCTCCGAAAAGATCCCATCGAAGACGACACACCCCGCCACGACCAATTTCAAATGGTCTACCGCCCACACCAAAGGTCCATATGGGCGCATGCTTTTCGAAGATATTCAATGGCTGTCCACTGCGTGTACATTGTACAGCTTCATGGATCCATCCGGAGACACGTGATCAGCATTTGTTGATTGGAGCCGAAGAGGGCATATTCAATCTTAATATGAATGAATTACACGACGCTGCCATCGATCAGTTATTCCCGAGACGAACAACTTGGCTGTATGTGATTAAGGATGTTCTAATGAGTTTGTCTGGTAAGTTTTTAAGATAAACATAACTCCCAAAAACATCTTTATTGAGCTATTCTATATCATTTTCAGGAAAATCCTGCCAACTATACCGACACGACTTAATCGCCCTACACTCCAAACAAACTCACCGTTTCTCCCTGCACATGAATAAGATTCCCGAAAGACTGGTACCACGTAAATTTGCCCTCACAACGAAAGTTCCCGACACCAAAGGTTGCACCCAATGCTGTGTCACCCGTAATCCATACAATGGCTATAAATATTTGTGTGGTGCAACGCCCTCAGGCATCTTCCTAATGCAATGGTATGATCCATTGAATAAATTCATGTTGCTCAAGCAATGCGAATGGCCATCGAATTCTGGTGTTATTGGTGGTCACATAGTTCAGAACGGTGGGCAGACTCCGGTCTTTGAGATGATCATTACGCCAGAGCTGGAGTATCCAATTGTGTGCACGGGTGTTCGCAAAGGCATGAACGGCAGCTTAAGACTCGAATTGATCAACATGAATAGTGGTATTGACTTTGATCCATCAGAAGACAATCGAACTTATGATTTTGTTTTGTTGTTGTTGTTGTTGTTTTTGATGTAGGTGCGGGCTGGTTCCATTCAGATGATCTGGAATTTGATGGAACTGCAACTATGGTACCACGACGAGAGTTTATCAAAGTTGTTAAAGTGCATCAGGTGGAGAAGGATGCGATTTTGGTTTGTTATGGAAATATCATACAAATTGTAACGCTCCAGGGTAATCCAAAGCAGCATAAGAAAATGGTCTCACAATTGACTTTAGATTTTACTGTTGAGAGTATAGGTAAGCGATTGAATAGAGTCGAGCTCTTTTGAAAATTCATGGTGTCTCTTTATTTTGTATAGTCTGTCTACCAGATAGTATTTTGGCATTCCATAAGCACGGCATGCAGGGCAAGTCGCTAAGGAATGGTGAGGTAACACAAGAAATCAAAGATATGTGTCGAACATACAGGCTATTGGGATGTGATAAGTAAGTACAGCAAATATGTTTTTTTTTTTTTTGCATGAAAGAGAACAATATCTGTAAACAAACATGAAATAGAAACCTTCCAAAACTAGATGAATAACTTTTGAAATGACAAAAACGCGGATGTTTTTAATGTCCTAAATTTTTCATAGTTTTATTTTCCTGGGGCAGACATTATCCAAAATGTCTGATTGTATTGAAAGGAGAGACTCGTGAACTATTCTTGAATTGAAGTGATTCCAATCAGGCCTCAATTAAAAATTCTAAAATGCTGTATCAACTTTTCTTTTAAAAATGTAGTACCTCGTGGCATAATTTTTATAGCGTTGGGCTGTAATGCCCAAGGTCTGGGACCGATTCCAATCCGTTACCACCTGAAAACAAAGAATCTAAATGGATTTTAAGGGGCAATATCTAGCTTTCGGCTCCAGTTTGACATATTCATTACCAGGGTTAAGATTATGCTAACTTTGCCTTTTTGTGGGTAATAGTATGAAAGTATCAACTTTGTACAAAAACGTTTCATATCCTCCTGACTTCAAAAATATATATTTCATTTTGCATTTTTTACCTGTTTCGTCTTTTTAATGAGAAGCATTGTTTTTTTTTTTTTAAGATAAAAAATCGTAAAAATAAAAAAAGATGGTTTTTTATAGCAAAGTGTCAATTACAAATGAAGTTTTGAAGAAGTTCACTACTGTTTTAAATGCTTAAACGGGACTTGAAACAGTTGAGACAAAAATGCTGTAAGCAATGGCAGCCTTTTTTTGCCTTGTTAAGGATTCTTTTTAGCCTTTTTTGATCAAATTAGTCAACGAAATCCTTTCCCCGTTCATTACTAAATAATAGTATACGTCCAGCCGTTGAAACTCGAGTGCTAATAACTTTTTCGTCTAGTTGGCGAAATTATAGAAAATCGTCCAAGAATCGATCACCAAAATGATTCGATTATAAAAGGTGATTTTATGTCAATTGATTGACATTTGGATCGTAATACACTTCTTATCTGAAAATATAGTTCGGCCCTTATCCATCAAGATATCAACTGTCAAATTTCATTGACGGATGGCTACGACGTCAATGGATGAAAAAACCTCTAAAAAATCACTAATTTGTGATGAGTTTTACCGCTTAAAAAAAGGTGATTTTAATTGAAGAATGACTACATTGTCGATGGATTGAAAACCCTCTAAAAAATTTGAACTTTTGAATAATTTTTACTGCTCTAGAAAATAGTGATTTTAAAGCAATTGGGTGACATTTGGATCGAAATATAGTTTGTCCCCTATATTTCAAGCCATCAACTGTCAAACTCCATTGACGTATGGCTACGATGTCGATGGATTAAAAAGCCTCTAATGGTCTTTTCGATTGGCAATCCAGAAGCGTTCGGAATGCGTGTAAACCCTTCTGAAAGTGTTCTATTGGCATTTGTATTTGTATTTGTATTTATTTATTTCAAAATCGCTTACAAAGTAGGACATAAGTCTTATAAAGTTTTGCAGCCTTTAAATTAATTTAAGAATTTGAATTTTAATTTAAAAAAAGATAAAAAAGAGAGGTTCTATTTACATATATATAATTTAAATATGAAAATGTAAAAAAAAAAGAGAAAATACAAAAAAAAAGAAACATGAGAAGATGAGGACTTACCTACTAAATATAATCAACGATTTGCCAAATAATTGAAAACTAAAGATTTAAACCTATTCGCGCTTCTTATACTTCTCATTGCGGTTGGCAGGGAGTTCCAAAGGCGTGTAACATGGACAAAAAATTGACGCTCAGTAATGAGATATTTAAATCGAGGTTGTATAAGGACAAAAGACCTTGATGAACTAGGGAAGTTCAGCCTGTTATGTAGATAATCCGGTTGTTGAGTTTGAATGATTTCATGCAGATAGCTCACCGATCGGAAGTTTAGTAAACTGTCGAGACTACAGCCAGATATACGTTGTGCAATGTTCGATATGTGGTCATACCGTCGCAGATTATAGACGTAGCGGGTAATGTTATTATATGCAACATTTAATTTGCGGCTAGTGGCAGAGTCCAAGTTGCAAAAAACTTCACATGCATATAACATAACAGGTAGTAAAAGAGTTTTGGCAAGTAGCAATTTAGTTTTTGTAGGGATGAAACTTCGAGTGAACTGAAGAGCGCGAAGACTACCATAGACTTTTCCAATGGCACTATTAAGGTGGTCGTTCCATGTAAGGGTACGATTGAAAATTATCCCTAAATTTCTGGCAGTACTGACATAGTCAATGATTTCGCCTTCAAGCTTTAAGGGGTTTAGGACCGAAAAATCAAAGGTTTTGCGATAGATCGGAAGAGTTGTTGATTTGAGAGGATTTAAGCAAAGATGGTTTTTTGCTACAAAGGGTCGACTTATAAGGAGCTGTACATCATCAGCATAAAGATGAATCAGACAATTTTTAACAACATGTGGCAGCTCGTTTACATATAGTGAGAAGAGGATTGGTCCGAGGATAGATCCCTGAGGATCAGAATGACAGTTCTTCTCCTGAAAAGAACAGAAAATGATTCTGGATTTCATTTCAGAATCGAAACCAGGACAACTCACACATTCAAACACATAGTTGTCAAAGTGTTGTCAAATATTGCAAAAAGTAAATTTTTAGCTAAAAATAAGTAAATTTCACACATGTTATTTGTTTCTTAAAACAATAATTTTCCGTTCAGAATATTATTTTCCCATTTTCTTTATTGAAAGTTATCATACTAGTTCATATTTTTTTCCGCCAAGTTTCCAAATGTGAAGAACTATTTTCATCCGCATGTGAAGTTGCACAAATACAGGGATACGAAAACTTCAGAATCAAACTACATGTGCCTGTTTGTTTTATTGGCGTTCCGGATCGGAGAGTTCTTCCGAATTGCCAATCGAAAAGGCCATAAGAAAACTGAAATTCTTGATGAATTTTTAATGCTCCAGAAAATGGTGATTTTAAGGCAGTTGGGTGAAATTTGTCTCGAAAGTCCCTTAAGAATCTGAAATTCTTGATAAATTTGTATTGCTGCAGAAAAAGGTGTTTTTAAGGCAATTGGGTGACATTTGGATCGAAATATACTTTTTCTGTCAAAAGAAAGTTTATCTCCTATATTTCAAGCCATCAACTATCAAATTCCATTGACGTATGTCTACGATGTCCGTGTATTAATAAGCCTCTAAGAAATCTAAAATTCTTGATGATTTTTTTACTGCTCCAGAAAAAGGTGATTTTAAGGCAATTGGGTGACATTTGGATCGAAATATACTTTTTCTGTAAGAGAATAGTTTGTCCCCTATATTTCAAGCCATTAACTGTCAAATTCCATTGACGGATGGCTACGATGTCGATGGATTAAAAAAAACCTAAACAATCTCAAATTGTTGATGAATTTTTACTGCTCCAGAAAAAGTTGATTTTCAGGCAATTGGGTGACACTTGGAACCGTTGTGTTAAGCGTAACGCATAGAATTCTCAGCACTTAACTTAAGAGCGTGTAGTAGACACTAACAGTGCTATTTATAAACCCATTCCAAGCGATGTCTAACTTTAGACACCTGTCCAACTCCAAAATGTTATTTATAAATACTTAGCACCTATTGACTAACTTATCCACTGAAATTGGTTGTCCAAATCTTATTTGAAAGTAGACACGTTTAATGAATAAGGTGGGCAAATATTTCTGGTTTTCTAATTTTCTAGTTTTGGAATGAATGAAAAGCTAGTTGAACGTGCCCCAAAGCGTACTAAAATTCATTAATTCATTCAAAAATGAATAAATACAGGCATGTCAGTGAATAAATGAGGCCACATTTGGGCAATTGTTGGAATGCGTTTATAAATAACAAGTTGCCTACACTATTTAGGCATTGACTAGCTGGACAACTGCCCAAGCGTGTTCTAAGAAAATCTAATCAAAGGGCACGGTAGTGCCCAGCCAAGTTCGCGGCACTACACCCTTTTTACAGGAACAAACTCAGGCGATTTTCAACACCCCTCTAACTTCAGTACCAATAAAGTCAGAAACTTCAAATTCGGAGTATTTGCTGAACTGATCAAACCCAGGTGGCTCACCAAATTTCAACTCTTTAGCATTAGTAGTTCCCAAGATATAGGACTTCAAAAATCGCAAAAACCGTAACTCACTGACTCACTGACTCACTGACAGATCATCAAAATTATGGAGTACTTCCCGACATCGTAGAAACTTGAAATTTCGCACAACGGTAGGCCTTGTGGTGCATACAAAGGAAAAAATCGAAAATCTGCAATTTTCGATTCAGGGGGCGTGGCATCCACCCACTTTCTTAAAAATTCTTATAAATTATATGGAGCACTTCCGATTGTTATAGAACGATGAAAATTGGTATGTCGCTAGGGCTTGAAGTACATAGAAATAAAAAATTTCAAAATTGGAATTTTCCATTCAGGGGGCGTGGTATCCACCCACATTCTTAAAAATTCTAATAGATTATATGGAGCACTTCCGATTGTTGTAGAACGATGAAAATTGGTAGGTCGGTAGGCCTTGAAGTACTTAGAAGAAAAAAAATCGTAAATTTGAAGTTTCAGTTCAGGGGGCGTGGCATCCACCCACACTCTTAAAAATTCTTATAAATTATATGGAGCACTTCCGATTGTTGTAGAACGATGAAAATTGGTAGGTCGGTAGTACTTGAAGTACTTAGAAAGGAAAAAAAATCGAAAAATTGGAATTGCCCAGTCAGGGGGGGGGGGATGCCATCCACCCACTTTATCAGAATTGCTATTATTTGTATGGAGCACTTTCGGATGTCGTAGAATTATGAAACTTTGTAGAGCGCTAGGGCTTGACTTTCACCTGGCAAAATAAATCTTTGCAAAAAGGAGTGAAATCACAACAAAAACATAAATGCTAAAAAAGGAGCCAAGTTCTTATGTGTACAAGAAACCCGTGCGTAAAAAGTCAGCCAAAAAAAGTAATGAGATCTAAAATATATGCCAAGTTTTAAGTTCATGAAGTTTAATATCAAATATCTTAAATAGAGTAATATCGAAACAATTCCAAATCATGACAGAAATTTGGTAATTAATGATTAGGTACTGATTAAAATTTGGTGGATTTACTTGGCAGGTTTTCTGTTAAATATTTACTTAATCACAAATTTAAAATGTATGAAAACTTGACCAGTGAACCCACCAAATTTTAATCAGTATTCATTAATAACCAAATTTCTGTCATGATTTGGAATTGTTTCGATATTACTCTATTTAAGATATTTGATATTAAACTTCATGAACTTAAAACTTGGCATATATTTTAGATCTCATTACTTTTTTTGGCTGACTTTTTACGCACAGGTTTCTTGTACACATAAGAACTTGGCTCCCTTTTTAACATTTATGTTTTTGTTGTGATAAATATGACTGTAAAAGTTTACTTGTCAACGCGTTGACAGGTCGTAGCAAAAGACGTTTGCATAAAATTGGGGCTAAGCTGAACAATGAGAAGTGGCATTTGCATGCGATTTATCGATTATAAAGTCATTCACGTAGGTAGAGGACAACCTCTTCGGGCTAATTTAAACGAAGAGAATTATCAGCGCTTAACTTAAATGCGGAGAAAAACTGTTACCGATGTGAAGCACACAACAATCGTCTTAATAAAAATAATAAACTATCGATAACATGTATGTAATTCATTCCGGTAAGACAGTTTTTCTCCGTACTTAAGTTAAGCACCGAAAATTCTCCGTAAATTATTGAGCAGCGACCATCGTTTCTTTCATCCAATTCCCTTCGGGCTTGCAAAAAAAAAAAAACAGAGCTATTATCGATCACGTATGAGAGTCTGCTGACTGTCATTCAGCCTGATAAAAAAGTGTGACAATTTATAGCAAACATTAACGTTTGCATAAAATTTATCCATAGCAAAATGAACCGGGGTATTTGCATACGATTTTTGGATGTACTCCAATCCAACATTAAGTAAAAATTGCAAGATTAATTGCATCGTTTAAAAGCAGTCTTGAGCGATGAGAAGAACTGAACTACTTTTCTGCAGCACTGAAAAATTGGTTGGTTGGTGGGTGTACAAAATCAAAACGTCACTTATTTATCAGTGACGTTTTGATTTTGTCCAAGTAAAAACAAACTAAAAATGAACGATATTACTAATAACCAGGGAAAAGATTTTGTGGACCTAAAACAATTAAAAAAGGCTAAATAAAATCCTTACTACCAATAGTCCAGTCAACGAAGACTCAAAATTATAAAATAAATGCAATTATTCATGCTCTCTGGGTTATTATTCAATGTGGTAGGGTGACCCCCAGGTATAACATACTAAAAGTCCCCAGCCCAGGGCCGCGAGCTATAGCCAGGAGGGGGGGGATAAAGGTCCCCTTTTCGTAATTTTTGGGAAATATTTTGAAAACTAAGCGTTTGAGCGGAAAAGTGTACACTACAAAACGAAAGAATAATTAATTTCCTACAAAAAAGGTCTTAATCATATTTTGGGTTGGAGCAAGGTTAAGAAAGATACGGGGAGTAGAAAATTCATAAAATTGAAAAAATGTTATCGTCTTACAACATCAATGGTTTTTGATCAATTAACCTAGAAATAACCGGAAATGTACGTATATATTGATTCATGGTAATTTCAGTGATGTTATGAGAGCAAGTTGAAGTGTACAGAAGCTGGTTGTGTTTAAAATGTCCTTATTTATCTTTTTGATACAGTGTTTATTTTTATATGAGAACCACTGTTTCTTCAAAGGTAAGGAGTACACAGAATATTTCCAAGTTACAGGCCAATTTCAAATCTGTTCGACCTGGCATTTGACTGAAAATTCAAAATTTTGGTTAAAACGTCAAAGGTCCTTTTGACTCATGTCAGCTTATCATGCACAAAATTCAAGATGTTAAAATTAGTATATGTTTGCTTACTTGAGTACTTTGTGTTCAACAAAAAAAATTGTTAGTTTTATTTATTTTTCTTTAAATTAGCCATTATTTTAGAAATACATTTACAACTTCGTTTCTCTCGGAATCAATTCAAGTGGACTTAAGCCGTTTTTCCCCTGGACCCTTCATATATTTTTATCTTGAAAAACAATGAAAATTGAAGAAAAAAAAGAGAAAAAAGTTAAAATAGGCAAAATAGGAAAAAAGGCACAGAAAAGGCATTAACGGGTAAAAAAGGCAAAATAAACTAATATTTTTGGAATCAGGGGGGCATTTGTATAAAGTCAATACTTTCATAATAAAAGAATAACACAAAATAATAATGTAAGAAAAATATCATCATAGTATAATAAAAGGGCACAGGAATCTTAATAAGTGTTGTGAATTTTAAAGTTAAAATGTAAAATTAAGTGCCGTGAACAAATAGGTACTCGGTCTCGTTCTGGCTCTCGCTCGCACTTATTATGCAATTTTCTTTTATTATTTTTTAGTTTTTGTGGTGCAGTTATATAATAAATTTTTGCATTCTGCACTTCTGTGTAAGAAAGCCTTTTCAACGATATATAATTTATATGCCTTCGGCTTTGTAGACCGCGTAAATTGTACCACAAAATTCGTGATTGTCGTTTTTTATAATTTTTCGTAAAATGAAATTCTATAGATTGAAACAAATATTGGCCTTCTCCTAACTCCGGATACACCAAAAGCTTGGTTTTACTGTCAGATGTAGCCAAACACAAACCGGACACAAAATAGGCGTGTCTTATTATCGTCGGGATCTGGATCTAGTTAGTGCAATTTCAATACATTTTTTGACTAGCTTTGTATTGTAGGGAAAAAAGTACATACATACATATATTAATCTTTTTTTATACTACAATTAGCTACAATTCGTACTTTAATTTAAACAAACAAAAAACTGATAGTTATCGAGAAATGAAAAAGACTGAATCTTACCCCCTTTACCCTTTACTTTCTTAACCCAGATCCAAATTATGGGTACTTTTTAAAAAATGCTTAAGACGTCAAAACAAAGCTCTCCACCGAAATTCAGCTTTGACGGAAGTTTTTCGTAATTTTGCTATTTTTTGTCCAATTTTCCTGGGCTATCTGGAGATATTTAAACAAAATTTCTATTTGAGTTTGCCTTGTCATATCTTCGGACACCAAAGAGAACCGGTACCTACTAAAGCGTCAACATACATTCGTACCTACAAATTTAAACACCACTTTAGAACCGCTAGCATAACAGTAAAGTGTTTTGCTAGTGGTCTTACCCATCAGTATGGGAAGTTTGGTTCAGGGCACAAAATGACTGCACCAGTCTTTTCAGTCGTTCTCGATCTTGTATAACTTGATTTCAATTGCATTGAAAGTAAAGTGTCTTATAACATTTTGCCATCTGAACACAGAATTATTTCGTAACCACAAATATATCCACACAAAGTTTCCCCACTGTTCAAAACTCCTATTTGATAAAAATAAATGAGTGTAATTTTCTTCGTTATCATTCCAAAATTATTCTAAAATATAATTTTTTCAGTTCTTTCGTGCAAATAAAAATTTTATTAACAAACCAATTTCTTTCATATTTTGTTTTCTTTAAACTCTACCTAAAGCATATGTTCTAATCCTTTACTTTGAATTTTTGTCAATTTTTTGTTTTATATGAACTTTGACATAACTTTGAACTGCAATGCGCAGAAATGCCCAGAAAATCACAAAAATTCAATGTAAAGGAAGAGACCTATAGTTGCCTTCCATCAAAAGGAAATACAATTTGCATCTCATGCTTATATCAATCGATGGAACTAATTTTAATATAATGTTTTTTTTTTTTACAGAGTCGTTGCCCTTGAAAGTCAACTATATAGAACTGGTTCACTTGGAAGTGACGAAGGACACGACCTCTATATATTAGCAGGGCACGAAGCCAGTTACTAAATTAATAATTAAACAGAAAAAAACAACTTAAACTAATATAATTTAAATTATGAAGAACCCCTAGAAAGAAATGAAACAAAATTAATTAAAAAAAACAAGCGTTAATTAAACTAAATTATTTATATACGATAGTATATTTAATTATTTTTTCTTTTTATTTTATATCTTAGAATTGTATTTTGTTTTGATTTTGCAGTTTTAATACAAAAAAAAACCTTTCAAAGGCAACTATTACAGAAATTAATAATAAACAAACAAATATAAAAAAATATATATTCATGCAATGAAACAATGTATAATTTATAAATAAAAAAATAATAATTCAATAAAAGTGAAACTAGTTCTACATTTGCCGGAAACCCTATCCTTATAAATAGTATTTCTTTTCCCTTTTTAAAATAATATAAATAATAGGTATTTAAGCTCACAACAACAATTAATACATAAATAAAAAAAAAATAAGCAAACTGAGTAACTTTCCAAAAAATAACACAAAATGCAAATTAATAAATTTCTATTTAACTAAGACAAACAAAAACTGTAATTACTTTTTAAATATACATTACAAGAAAATAAATAAATAAAATATTATATTTAAAAATAAAAAGAAAAGTATATTTTTAATATTAGATCGAACAAATTAAAATGCATTATTAATAAAAATTATTAAAATTCTATGTATTAATGCATTACAAACATATAATACAATTATGTACTATTTAAATTAACAGAATTTCTTATATAAAATAAAGCAAAGGATAATATTATACTTTATTATTAATTAAAACATTACACAATAATTTAAAAACAAATAAGTGAAAAACTTATAAATGTAATTACAAAGAAATCGAAATTGATAAATAATATTATTAAGAAAGAATGTATAAAATAAATTTTTGTTTTTACTCATTAGAAGCTTTTATTTAAAAAAGAAATCAATACTGATATTATGTTATGTAACTTTTTCTTCCAACTCGAAGAGAAACCGAAAACAGAATATACTTTAAATTTTATTAACAAATGCAATTTTTTATTTTATTATTTTTATTTATTATTATTTTGTATGGGGCTTTTCTTGGACCAAGAACATATTAATAATTTTATTTTAGCAAAAATCCCCACCATCAATTCAGATATTTATTTTGCATTGCTTCAGTTCAATATAATAAGTAGTTTTTTGCGAAATATTGCAATATTATTGTTGTGACACAGACCACTATATTATTTAAATGGTACCTTATTATACAAAGAATAACATTTAACGACATATTAGACGTGTTTTGTTGAATTTCCTATCATGCACCTTCCGAAGTGCTGCACACTAAGGCATACAGTTACTAAGGAGACAGTCAACATTTTCGAAATCACTTATCTGTACTCATGAACACAAGTTTAAAGTTCAAGTGAGCTCAACTCCATATTGCGTTTCGCCCAGGTACGATAGTTGGGATCATCAGTTGAACTTTTAACTTGAACTATATTCAGTCACTCCACTTAATCAGAAGAATTTGTTTTCAAATTTTCTTCATATTCTATTATTGTACTCATGAATTTGTCAAACAGGTTCTGCTTTCATTTTTTGTTTCGAGTCTTTAAATGATTAAGTACCATAAAAGTTATTCTTTTCTAATAATTAATTTTTCTTAAAGCTAACACCCCTATAACGACTGTCAATTATGAAATTGATTAGCTGATAAATCTTGAAAGGAGAATAGGCATAATTGTATGAGTTGCGTCCCAACGTTGTCTTATATCATGGGAAATCTCTCAATGAGTAATATTCTTTTTATGGGCATTAGTCTGTATCTCGTGCAGGGAAAGTTACTGGTGCACTGAAATATATCTCTTCCCCTGCACAAACTGCGTCCCAAGTGTTGTAACACTTTCTGACCTATGTATATCATTAGAAAGGTATTAATGAGTGCTATTTTTTGTCATATGAACATAGGTCTGTATCTCGTGAAGGGAAAGTGTAAAAGCCCACTCCACTATAATTCTTTCCCTGCATAAGTTGCGTCCCAAGTGTTGTAACACCTTCTGCCCTACATCAATGGAAAGGTCTCAATGAGTATTTTTTTTTTTCTTGTGTAGGCATAAGTCTATATCTCGTGCAGGGATAGTTTAGTTGCCTATAATAGCTGTTGCACTGAACAATAACTCTAGCCCTGCACAAGTTGCCTCCCGAGTGTTGTTAAACCTTGCGACCATTTCAGTAGTATATAGAATTTGTATTATAAAAACCTTCTTATATTGATTTTATCTTTAAAAAAATACGAAATTTGGTAATTACAGATTTTGTTTGGGGTCAATCTTACCCCTACTGTTTTGTTTTTATTTTATTGATACAAATGCCATCAACTTCAGACTTTAATAGTGTAATAGTAATGTGTGATTTTTGTTTTCAACATTCAATGTCAGCGTTTCTTCAAAAATGCATCAGGTTTTTCACGTCGTTTCGTACGATTAAAAACGAATATATTTTCAATAGTAGTTACAAAAATAAATAAAAATGATTGTGTGCCAATTTAAGTTAAATAAAAACAAAGTAGTCTATCAAAAAATCAATCGAGGAACACATATAGTGCGCGCTTCATAGGATCAATGGAATTTGAGCGAGGTTCATAGATATTTACAGTCGTCTATCGATTGACCAGGATGCTCGTTGCATCTAAATTTCTCATCAAAATTCGCAAATTGCTACATAAGCTGCAAGGATTACGAAAAATACAAAATGACTGTAGATTAAAAGACACAAAATCACATACAAAAACAAAAACTGAACGTTAAACCTTCACCAATACATTAGTTGTGTTTTTTGAAAGAGTGAATACAAACAATACACACACAAACAATAACATAATTAAGTATTTGAAATAATCCTAGGAATAGTGGAACAAAGAATAGTTTTATATACACGACCACAAAATTATAACTGTGCCTGTCCGTCCAATTAAACATTTGCAGTTTCCGATTCGCCGATGAATTAATAATATCAATAATAATTGTAGGGCGATCAGTCAATTGTTGGGCGTTTTTAACTGCTTTTTGAAATTCGAAAATTTTTTCAGCGCTACTATATCAGATCTACACCAACTACATCAATTGCATATTAAAACTTAATCCCTTACTTACAACAGTTATAATAATTGCTAAAGATATCAAACACCGAGTGTATGAATCAAAGTTTTGCCGAGTAAATATGTTTCTTGGCTATAGGTTGGTCATATAGCATCAACAAAACACTCCACCTAAGTAAAAATCCGCCTTCCGATTCTGTAATGTTTGTACAAAATGTTTAATATAACAAGGTTCTATAACACAAATTCTATATACTACTGAAATAAATCAGCCAAGTAGAAGACTTAGCATTAAGGATTGGACTTGTTAATTATGAATTCAAAATAGCTTTTTATGGCCTTTTGTCCTACAAATTGGCGTTTCGTCCGGCTTACTCACTTGGACTCATCAGTGACATAGTGGTTTTTTGCTAAAAACATCCATGTAAGTTAAACTGAACTTAATACAAATTGCGTATGACAAGGCCCTCACTATATCACTTGAGTCCAAGTCCAAGTGAGTAAGCCGGACGAAACGCCAATTTGTAGGACTAAAGGCTACAAAAAGCTATTTTTAACCAAAATGTTTAATATTGAAAAAGTTAAAAATGGCAGTTTAAAGTGCGGGATTTTTGCTGTCGATCTTACAATAAAACTATAATTTAAGGAATAACCCGAGAATATCAATTTTGATATTCTCTGGGAATAACAAAAGCTCTAGCCAACGGAGTTCTCTATAATTAATTTAGGTATATGCATTATTTTTTAACGGTTATTGGTAAGTATACGCAGACACCAGGGGGCCAATTCTGGTTCTGTGAAAAAGTGAATCGAAAAACTTTTCACGCTTTCACACTGATTCCGATTTCCGTTCTCTGAAAATGTGAAACCAAACATCAAAAACATTCATATGAATAATTTGCTTTCACGCAATGGTGGTTCGAGCATCGAATGAATGAATCGAAAAAGTGAAAGCAATGCTTGGCAGCGAATGTGAAAACGATTTATTCGATTCACTTTTTCACAGAACCAGAATTGGCCCACAGAAGTCCACAGTATGGTTAATCAGAACTGGGAAAAAGTCAAACTTTAAATGATATCAATTGTAGGTATTTGTGGTAAACTATTGCGGCTAGAAGTTAATTGATTTACAATTATTTATCATGTTTTTCTGTTTTTCTTTTTAGAACAGTTAATATCAACTTTTTTTGAAGAAACAAATTTCAAAATTTTTGGAATAGGTGTACCAAAAACCGTAAATATGTAAACAATTTATAGCCTACGGTGAAACATGACGGTGAAAGCACTGTGGTTTGGGCAGTTATGGATGCAAATGGTGTCTCCAATCTTGCTTATATTGAAACAACAATGGAAATACACAAACATTAAAAGATTTAGGTACAAAGAATTGAGTTACAGATTGAATTCATACTGGTAGAGGACAATGACTGGAAGCATTCATCTATATTAGTAAGAGAGTGAATGGTTTACAGTGTAAAATCTTAATTTCCTTATCCACCACAATCCTCAGACCTCAACCTAATTAAGCATTTTTTGGTAAAACAGAAGTTCGAAAAACTGATATAACTAGCAAGAATCACCTCGAAGCTGTAATTTTAGAGAAACGGAACACAATACCAACAAAAAATTACTAAACTTGTGTTTTTAATAAACAACCGTCTCAGAAATATAATAAGACCAAAAGAATGGCACTTGCATTGCTAATCTGTTAGAAATTTGACTTCAGAGCCACTGTACGTGCAATTATTTGATGTAATTTTTTTGTTTCTCTTAATTTTTTGAATTTTTTTTATTTGAAAAAGCTTTGAAATATTTAATTTTGTCTTATTTCTGATAAAACTTTCAATAAACCACATATAAATTGCGAAAGGTTTACCAAATAATGCCAATTTAATAATTATAAAAACCTGTTTTATTTAAGAAAATCAAATGTACGTATAATATTTTGATAACCACACAATTGGAGATGAAAAACCACAACATGTAATATTTTTGTTTGTGTATTATTAAATTAATTTTGGAAGTAGGTAAAGGTAATGGAGATATGAATTTATTATTTGATTATTTCCAAATAGACCGTAAGAAAATAAATTTGCTTTGAATAAGGAATGTATACTAGGATTTTTAGTTTCAGATGGTTAGAACAAAGACAAGTGTTTTTTTCTATCGACTTACTTAAAAGGTAATTTTTTCCGTTTTCGCTTTGTTTTGGTGTTATAATGGTTTTTAAGGTTTTGGCTCCCCTTTTAACTTGCGTTATGTGTATGTAGGTACTATAAGGCAAGTTTTGGATTCGTGCAAAAAAAAATCTCGAGATAACAATCAAACATGACATTACGATGATAGAGAAGACCAAAAATGTGCGTGGCACAATTCTGTCTGTCTGTCTGTCTGTTCGTCTATAGCCTAAACGGCTCAATCGATTTTCTTCAAACTTGGTACATAGTGGTTTTTGGTGATTTTGCCCACAGTATTTTTTTATTTTATTTTTTAAACAAAAAACAACGGTACCTGCCATACAATTTTGTTTAGCAATTTTACATAATCTTTTTTTTCTCAAAAGCGGCTCCACAACTTTTCTTGAAAAAAATTCAATAAATTACTTTCAGTAATGGCTACCTTCGGGTGGGAAACCATTTTTCAAAAAATGGTATTAGTGGTACCTCCCAAAGAACCATTTTTTTTAAGTTTCGATTTTCTTCAAAGCGGTAAGACTGATCACAACAAAAACATAAATGTTAAAAAAGGAGCCAAGTTCTTATGTGTACACGAAAAGTGTGCGTAAAAAGTCAGCCAAAAAAGTAATGAGATCTAAAATTTATGCCAAGTTTTAAGTTCATGAAGTTTAATATCAAATATCTTAAGTAGAGTAATATCGAAACAATTCCAAATCGTGACAGAAATTTGGTAATTAATGATTACTGATTAAAATTTGGTGGGTTCACTGGTCAAGTTTTCATACATTTTAAATTTGTGATTAAGTAAGTATTTAACAGAAAACTTGCCAAGTAAATCCACTAAATTTTAATCAGTAATCATTAATTACCAAATTTCTGTCATGATTTGGAATTGTTTCGATATTATTCTACTTAAGATATTTGATATTAAACTTCATGAACTTAAAACTTGGCATATATTTTAGATCTCATTACTTTTTTGGCTGACTTTTTACGCACACTTTTCTTGTACACATAAGAACTTGGCTCCTTTTTTAACATTTATGTTTTTGTTGTGATTTCACTCCTTTTTGCAAAGATTTATTTTGCCAGGTGAAAGTCAAGCCCTACCGCTCTACAAAGTTTCAGAATTCTACGACAACCGAAAGTGCTCCATACAAATAATAGCAATTCTGATAAAGTGGGTGGATGGAATTTTTGAGAATGTGGGTGGATGCCACGCCTCCTGAACAGAAACTTCCAATTTTTCGATTTTTGTTCTTCTAATTACTTCAAGGCCTACCGACCTACCAATTTTCATCGTTCTTCAACAATCGGAAGTGCTCCATATAATTTATAAGAATTTTTAAGAATGTGGGTGGATACCACGCCCCCTGAATGCAAAATTCCAATTTTTCAATTTTTTTTTCTTCTTAAGTACCTTAAGCCCTACCAACCTACCAATTTGCATCGTTCTACAACAATCGGAAGTGCTCCATATAATTTATAATAATTTTTATGAATGTGGGTGGATGCCACGCCCCCTGTAAGGAAAATTCCAATTTTTCAATTTTTTTTCTTTCTAAGTACATCAAACCCTACCAACTTACCAATTTTCATTGTTTTACAGCAATCGGAAAGGCTCCATATAATTTATAGAATATTTAAGAAAGTGGGTGGATGCCACGCCCCCTGAATAGAAAATTGCAGATTTTCGATTTTTTCCTTTGTATGTACCACAAGGCCTACCGTTGTGCGAAATTTCAAGTTTCTACGATGTCGGGAAGTGCTCCATAATTTTGATGATCTGTCAGTGAGTCAGTCAGTGAGTCAGTCAGTTACGGTTTTTGCGATTTTTGAAGTCCTATATCTTGGGAACTACTAATGCTAAAGAGTTGAAATTTGGTGAGCCACCTGTGTTTGATAAGTTCAGCAAATACTCCGAATTTGAAGTTTCTGACTTTATTGGTACTGAAGTTAGAGGGGGGTTGAAAATCGCCTGAGTTTGTTCCTGTAAAAAGGGTGTAGTGCCGCGAACTTGGCTGGGCACTACCGTGCCCTTTGATTTCAATATTTTTTTTATACAAAATCTTTCAAAACATATAAGCAGTACTGTGCACCAAAATTTTTGAAAAAATATTTATGGAATTTTTAAGAAAATGTTTCAAACTATATTTTTGAAAATCAAATGCAGTCGACTCCCTCTAAGTCGAATTTCCCTCTATCTCCAATTTGTTCGTCATATTTTTGCATTGCCCCCAATTTTCCATACAAAAACTATCCTCTAAGTCGAGCTCCCTCTAACTCGAATATATTTTCTCGATTCTTGGTCTATTTTGCCATCCCTTTAAGTCGAATTTTTTAATTTTTCTCTTGTAAACAAAATAGTCGTTGACATAAGAAAGCGTAAATGGCAATGGATTGGTCACACGCTGAGGAAACCAAACGATGAAATTGCAAAGCAGTCATTTGAATGGAATCCTCAGGGTGCACGGCGGGTTGGAAGACCAAGAACAACATGGAAATCAACAGTTCTAGCAGAAGCAGACTCCCAGAGAAAGACGTGGCCACAGTTAAAATATCTATCTGCAGACCGTGAAGGATGGAAACGATTTGTTGGCGCCCTATGCCCAACCGGGGTTTCAGAACTTGATGATGAAACAAAATAGTCAACAAAAAAAATCATACTCTCGCAACTTTGTATTCTGATAACTTTTAAAGGACTTCAAAGCTAGGTGGTAGGTAATGCTTTTCTTCAAGAAGCAAGAAGCTTCTTTTTGTTTATTTAAATTTATAATTTGTTTTTGCATCTTCTCCTTACATTTAATAAATATGTACTTTTCAACACAAAAAAAATATATTTCTCTCTAACTCAATTTTTTCCACAACTCTCTCTAACTCGAACTTATTTTGATATCCCGTGAAAATTCGACTTAGAGGTAGTCGACTGATATCGAAAACGACATGATCGATTTTTTTGAAACTCGATACTTAAGAGTTTTTCAATACTCTATACAATATTTTTAGAAAAAAAATTAATTTTATGCAAAAATAACGGTACCTTCCATACAAAAGTTAAGAAACCGTTAAGGACAGAATTTTTTGTCTCAAAAACGGCTCCTACGATTTTCAATTAACTTTTTTCGTATGCTTAAAATAGATAGTTCAATCTACTACCAAAAATTATAAAATTTTACACTTAGCAACTAATAACACTACCTACCTCTCATAGAATGTTTTATTATTTGTTTTTTTTTTATTTTGAATGTTCTCATTAGCAGCCAAACGGATATTGAATAATTTTTTTTATATACAAATTTCAAATAAGTTTAAATAATTTTGCATATCAAAATTTTCAAAAAAGACATTTTTGAATTGAAAAAAAAAAGTTTAAAATTATTTTTTTGAAAATTCGATATCTCAAACATGGGTTGACAAATTTTTTGAAATTTGATATGCACATAAACAAAATCTTAAAATTTGCATACCAAAATTTTCCTTAAAAATGTTTTAAGAATTTTATACATACAAAATTAATTTAAAAAAAACCGCTCCAACGATTGGAATTTTTACTTGCGATTATAGGTACTATAAGGCAAGTTTTGGATTCGTGCAAAAAAAAAATTTGAGATACAATCAAACATGATATTACGATGATAGAGAACACCAAAAAAGTGGGTGGCACAATTCTGTCTGTCTGTCTGTCTGTTCGTCTACAGCCTAAACGGCTCGATCGATTTTCTTCAAAATTGGTACATAGTGGTTTTTGGTGATTATGCCCACACGTTTTTTTTTTCATTTTTTTTTAGAATCAAAAATAACGGTACTTGCCATATATTTTTTTTTTTAGCAATTTAACATAATCGTATTTTTCTCAAAGCGGCTCGACAACTTTTCTTAGGGATACCGACATAATCTCCAAAAACAAAATCCACAAATCCAAAATCCCCACACTTTTAAAAATCCACAAATTTGAAATCTCCAGTCACAAAATCCACGAACCAAAATCCCCGATCCAAAATCCTTAAATTCAGAATTCACAAATCCAAAATCCACAAATCGAAAATCCACAAATCCAAAATCTACATATCCAAAATCCACAAAATCAAATCCCCAATAGAATTCTCTAACAAATATATCACTCTCTCGTTCATTTACAAACGTCAAAATTGGCACTGTGGCTAATTATCATATCCAAATCGGCTGTGGAATTGTATTTTTTTCGCTTTGCACTTCGCAATTTGTTACTTCCGCCACAATGAAAGCTGTCACCTTTGAAATTGACAGATTCGTAAAATTCCCTATGCTTACTTGTAGCATATGTTGGAATACGATCCAGAATTTTGGTTGGTTGTTGACAGTCTAAGGAACAGCTCTCCCTGTTCACAAAAATCTATTGAGGCCTAGCCCCACCACCGCCACATCAAGGCCATCGCTGAAAAATAAAATACTCCGGGCTTTATTCCTTAATTGAAAACCCTTCCAAAGAAATGATTGTTGTAACTACTACCATAGAAAAAATAGCCAGAGGTACTTAAAACAAACAAGAAAGACAATATCAACACAATCAAAAATCGGGAAAGTTGAGTTCCTAAACTTCATTTCCTAAAATATTTTGACTATGTATGTACTCGTACACACTACATAATCTACAAAAAAAAATATTTTGTATTATTAATTTTTCATTTTCTTGAACACAGATTACCCATAGCTGAAGTATGTTTGGCGCGCGCCAAACATACTTCAGCTATGGGTAATCTGTGTTTAAGGATTTTGGCTTTGTGGATTTTGGTTTTGTGCATTTTGGTTTTATGGATTATGGTTTTGTGAATTTTGTTTTTGTGGATTTTAGTTTGTGGATTTTGGTTTGTGGATTTCGGTTTGGGGCTTTTGGATTTGGGGCTCGGGTACCCAACCCCTTTTCTTAAAAAAAATTCAAAAAATTTATTTTAGTAAAGGCTTTCTTTTGGTGGAATACCATTTTTCAGAAATGGTTATTAATGGTACCTCCCAAAGAACCATTTTTTTGATTTTTGATTTTCTTCAAAACGGTACGACCGATTTCAATTATTTCTTTTACACAGAAGCTTCCAAAAAATATGAATAGTTTTATGTACCAAAATTTTTGAAAAAATATTTTTTGGATTTTTAAAAAATGTTTCAAATTTTTTTTTGGAAAATCAAATATTTCGAAAACAACATAATCGATTTCTTTGAAACTCGGTATTTAAGACTTTTTTAGTAGGTACTCTCTAAAATATTTTTTGAAAAACTTTTACATTTATGAAAAAATAACGGTACCTTCCATCCAAAGTTAAAAAACCGCAAAGGAAAATATTTGTTTGCTTTTTTCATATACTAAAATTAGTACGATCTACTACCAAAAATTATAAAATTTTACACTTAGCAACTATTAATAGTGCGTGTCATAGAACGTATTTTTTTATTTTTAATTTTCTCGTTATCGGCTAAACGGATTTAGATGAATTTTTTTATGTACAAAATGCAGATAAGATCAAATAATATTGCATATCAAAATTTTCAAAAAAAAAGTTTTTGGATTTTTAAAAAAAGTTTCAAAGTTTTTTGAAAATTCGATATCTCAAAAACAGGTTGACAATTTTTTTTCAAATTTTGTTTTTATATACACATAAATATATACTTTAGATTTGCATACCAAGATTTGTTCTTAAAAATGTTTTAAGAATTTTATATATAAAAAATTATTTTTTTTAAAAACCGCTCCAACGATTTAAAATTTTTTTTCCCATACAAGCATATTCAATCAAGAATTAAGATGGCATTCTTTTTTTCCACATCAAACTGTCAAAAGAGTTGTTTTATCCAATTTAAAAGTCGTATTTCATGCTTCTCTACATTTTTCTCTCATAATTTCTATGTTTTCACATGGGTTGGGTACCCAAGCCCCAAATCCAAAAGCCCCAAACCAAAATCCACAAACCAAAATCCACAAACTAAAATCCACAAAAACAAAATCCTTAAAACCAAAATCCACAAACCGAAATCCACAAATTAAAATCCACGAACCAAAATTCACAAATCCAAAATCTATAAAACCAAAATCCACAAAACCAAAATCCACAAAGCCAAAATCCTTAGATTAAATTAATAATAAAAAATAATTTTTTTTGTAGTTTATGTAGTGAGTACATAGTCAAAATATTTTAGGCAATGAATTTTAGGAACTCAACTTTTCCGATTTTTGATTGTGTTGATATTGTCTTTCTTGTTTATTTTACAATATTTTTTGGCCATTATTTTTTGTTTGCTTAAAGTACCTCTGGCTATTTTTTCTATGGTAGACGTAACAACAATCATTTCTTTGGATAGGTTTTCAATTAAAGAATAAAGCCCGGAGTATTTTTTTATTTAGCGATGGCCTTGATGTGGCGGTGGTGGGGCTAGGCCTCAACAGAATTTTGTGTACAGGGAGAGCCGTTCCTTAGACTGTCAACAACCAACCAAAATTCTGGATCGTATTCCAACATATGCCACAAGTAAGCATAGGGAATTTTACGAATCTGCCAATTTCAAAAGTGACAGCTTTCATTGTGACGGAATTGTCGAATTGCGAAGTGCAAAGCGAAAAAATACAATTCCACAGCCAATTTGGATATGATAATTAGCCACAGTGCCAATTTTGACGTTTGTAAATGAACGAGAGAGTGATATATTTGTTAGAGGATTCTATTGGGGATTTGATTTTGTGGATTTTGGATATGTAGATTTTGGATTTGTGGATTTTCGATTTGTGGATTTTGGATTTGTGAATTCTAATTTATGGATTTTGGATCGGGGATTTTGGTTCGTGGATTTTGTGACTGGGGATTTCAAATTTGTGGATTTTTAAATGTGTGGGGATTTTGGATTTGTGGATTTTGTTTTTGGAGATTATGTCGGTATCCCGTTTTTACATACAATTTTCTTAAGCCCACAGTGTCTTGAACATAAGAGCAAGTACGTGCGACCTAGTCGTGCATTTTATTTTTTTTTCCATACAATCATATTTAATCAAGAATTAAGATGGCGTTCTTTTTTCAACTCAAACTGTCTAAGGAGTTGTTTTAGCTAATTCAAATATCGTATTTCATGCTTCTGAACATTTATCTCTCATAATTTCCATGTTTTTATATACAATCTTCTTAAACCCTCAGCATATTGAACATAAGAGCAAGTACGTGCGACCCAGTCGTGCATTTAATTTTTTTTCAACTGGATCTATCTTTGTCTAACTAAGATGGATATTAACACTTTTTTTGCCTTCAAACAAGAATATTTAAGTCTTGAAACCTACCCATCCATCTTCTTTTCACGGATACAATTTTTGAGTTGTTTTTTACTTTGCTATTATTTTGTATAAACAAAAATAAGTTATTCATTATGATTTTTTTTTCTTATTCCAATCTATATTTTTTACAAAAAAGGAAATTTTATGCATACAAAAATTTAAGGTTATTTAAGAATTCGCCGTAGATTGACAAAATAAGAACCAGTTAGCACCGAGAGCCAAAATCATAAAAAAATGTTACCTAACTGCATAGGTAACAAATCGAAAATGGGGTGATTACATTTTTTTTTTTTTTTACAAGCTGACCTCAGAACCAATGGTTTTTCGTCTGCGGTGTGGACTGTAGGACACCCTGTATATATAGCCTTGAAATATAAAGGCAAACACGATGCATTTATTTTTTTTAAAGCCATTTAAAACTGAAGCTTATTCCATTCCATGGCAGTTATTTATAATGATTGCACAATTGTCAGTAGCTACTGAATTTTTAAATCAGTCTTCACGATATTTGATCAGAGCTTCCAAGTACTATAGTAACATGATGATTTTCACATTGTCTAACACAACATATTCATTTCCATGTTGGGCGCCATTTAAATAAACCTATGATATATTTACAACAAACAAGGAATATTAAAGTTTTCTATGTCTTTTTTATTTATTTATTTTATTGATTTTTAAATTATAGTTTTCTTCTTAAATAATTTAGCATCCGCTTGCACTGAACTGAAAATACAAACACAAACAGGATTAGTAAATTTCGACTAAATAAAATAACAATGTAATGTAAAAGAAAGAAGGAAAAACACCACTATCAAAGTGAACTACCTAAGGATACAATATACATAAGTTCACATCGAAAATTTTGTAGCGATTAATACTAGTAGATAATTATATGATTATATGTAATTTATTATCGAATAACGAGATTAATACCAAATTAGAAATGCAATCATGCGATATACAAATAAAAGATATTCCAATAATCCATTCTCGATGTGTACTTGATTCCACCTGAAATATAAAAAAAATAAAACTCAACCATAAAAACCGACCGATGACTCACCTTAATTCTCACCTCATTCTCACATAAAATCAATCATTTTTAAATATAAGAGAATTAACAATATATTGTAATAAAGCAAAGTAAATGAAAAAAAATCCCACTTACATACATCCCTATGTTCTCCTTAAAATATTAATTCACACGAAACGCGTTTTTCTCGATAGCAAAAACAAATCCAATTATAAAGTTAAGCATTACTACCTATCGTTAGTTTAACAAAAAAAAAAAAATAACAAAAACAGAAATTTTAATCAATCGATTTTAAACATAAACATAACTATTTTAAGAGAAAACTTTAAAATCAAATTGAAATGGTTGTTTTCTGGTAGTTTCTCGTATATTATAGTTTTCAATTATTTCGTAACTCATTTAAAAAACAATAATTTTAAATAAAAAAAAATAAAAAACAAATATTAAGTTGTAAATAATGTCAATAAAAATAAATTAGAAAGCTTAGGTTAAATATAAATTTTAAACAAAAAAATAAGAAGAACAAAATATTTATTAAAATCCAGTGTAACGCACACTTTAATCTTGAAAAAGTATGGAAAAGTTTCAAAAGACAGAGAAGTCCTTTAAAAGAAAAGACAAACAAGAAAAAAACGGTAACTATTGAAGGTGTGTATATTTTATTTAAAATGAGAGCAAAAATATGATGGAAATGTTTCGTATAGAAATTTGGAATTAATTAGGAATAGAAATAAATTAAATTTATTTAAGAATCGTAAAGGAAATTGTTTTATTAAAAAAAAGACCAATATTTTACAGAGAGCAACACGACCATCTTGAGAACCACCGCGAGATAAAATGCGGGGAACCATTTCTCGTTGAGTTGTACAGTGGAGCAGGAAATTCGCTTGATGAACTTCGATTCCTGAAATAAGATTTAATTGGGTTGTGATGCTTTTTTATCAAATCTGATGTAAACTTGTCACTTGTCCCGAAGAAAACAAAAAAAAACTCGGGTGAAGAAGATATTCAAGCTGCATTTAAAAGACCTAAGGTCTTACAGGCATATAGTTAAAAAAAAAAATAATAAGAACGAAAGAATTGAAAAAATCACCAGTTTTATAATTCATACTTTATTTTTAACAATGTTTTAGGTTTACCTACAATCTTACAATCTTTTTGGGAACTTAATTTAAATAACATGGTATTTCATATAATATCAAAATGGCTACAAGAGTAGTCTCGGTCCACAAAATTCACTTAAAGGAAGTGAACCGGGGACAAAACGGTAGGAATCTGATTCTTGTCCAAGGCTAGATTTTCGGCCATCACCTACCTAACTTAATGTCTTTGGATAGGTAGCGATATTTTTTTAACCAAGCCTCGGAGAAGTTAATAGAGAGATAGAGATTTTTAAGAGCTTTCCAAAACTGAAAAGCAAAACCTTCTATGATACCTGGCTCTCGAAATATACGCATTCTAAGTGATATTACATTATTTGCATTATCTATATATTAATACGTAAACACTTTTCTATATCTCCCTTTTTAACTGACTTAATGGCATCGTATTTTCACAATTTTTTTTTATTTGAAAGGTATAGCCAATCGCTCTGGCAGAATCTAATTTTTATATTAATATGTTGCCATTAAAACATTAATAGAGAAAGGTCGAATTTCGACCATGGGGCGATACTAGTTTGCTTTATTAGCCTGAAAATGCCTTTGGATAGATATTTTTTCGCTGCCAAGCCTTGCAAAAGTTTTCTGTTTTCAATTTCTAAGTTTTCTATTCAAAAGCTTTCCATTCCTGAAAACCAAAAGCTTCTCCAACGTCTAGTTCGTTAGATATTTGAACCCAAAATAGCTTTAGTGAATTTTGATGCAATCCTTTATATGCGAATATCTAACGAACCGTGTTTTATAAATTGTTGCGGTTCTCAGTTCTGAATAGGAAATTAACACACCTTTCCAAAAATTAAAAAAAAAAAATTACAAAATTTTTTCATGGATTTCGAAGAAAAGCATGGAATCCCTTGCCGTTTTTTCGAAAAAAAAACTATTTTTTCTTAAAGGTTAATGAAATCAATCATGATGTAAAAATTATACAATTTTTAAAACAATAAAAACATTTTTATTTAAATGCAGATATGCCACCAACAAAAAAAAAATAAATGAAAATTCAGCAATCCAAACGAAAGCAAACCGGTACAAGTTGATTTTGAAACTGAAGCTAATGCATTTCTAACTTCTTGTATATGATTTTTTTCTTCTGTTGAATTTATTTTCACTATTAAAACAAGTAAACAAATCACTGCAAATATAAACTTAAAATTTATTTACTTTTTGACAGCTCTTAATAGCCGTAGACAGTGCTGAGAGGTTCATAGAAAAAATCCCTTTCTGTGGGAATTTTTGTGTTTAAGAAATTTTGTTATCTTTAAGATTCAATACGAAAGATAACCAACAAAATTTTAAAATGATTAAAACGTTTCACTTTCTTAGTCAAACAAAGAAATAATAATGAAAACAAACGTATTTCATTCTTAAATCACAAATAAATAGCTAAAAACTGATCACTTTCATACCCTTTGGTCAATTCATACCCAAAAACTACAGCTTTTACACAATAAAAAGATATGACTATTTATTCTAAAAAAAATTGGAATACTAATATTCACACAAGTGAAGATTTTAACATTTGTGAAAAAATTAGAGAAGGATATATTGCAATTTAGTGAAAAGCTTAAAAAAGGAATTTTCTGATTGATTGAAGGGATTTTTCCGATTAATACGCAACCAGCACTTGCGTGAAGTTAGATGTGGTTGTACAAAAAATGTTTTTTGTTTCAGCTGACACCATTTTCAAGGGTCCATTATCGTTTTGCATAATCGGGGTATGTCGTGACTATCGTTTTCGTGATTATCGTTTTCTTGCCGTTCGTTTCGTTTTACATAATAGGGGCCCAGGAAATATTCGCATCAAAAGTGATTTCACCGATTTTGTGCCCCAACTACCTAACTTAATGTCCTTGGATAGCGATATTTTCTAAACCAAGCCTCGGAGAAGGTAAAAAAAAGTCTGTTTCAGAAAATATTCGCACCCAAAGTGATTTTACTGATATTCTGCCTCCAACTACCTACCTTAATGTCTTTGGATAGCGATATTCTCTAAACCAAGCCTTGGAGAAGGTAAAGAGATTTTTAAGAGCTTCCCAAAACTTAAAACCAAAACCTTCTATGATACCTGTGCCGAGATTCAGCTAATTCGAAACCGCAGGGAGTGAGTGAGATGTGTCACTTTTCGTCGAAAATCGATTCAGTTATCAAAAGTGAGTGAGTGAGCGAGTGAAATGAAATGTCAGATTACTCGCCAGATATTTCCGCAGTGATTTGGTGTATGTGTTGGTAAATTTTCCAGTTTTGGATAGGTATGTGTGCTTTTCTCAAGAATTCCTATTCATGGATAGGAAATGAAATAAAAAACAACAATGTGGATAAAAACAACTACCCTTTTATTGATTGTAAAATCTTATTTTACTATCATATGCACATATGTAAAATCGAATTATATTTCTCAAAAAAAAAAAAACTCACATTCAACTTTTATTACGACAAAAACAATTAGACCGAGAGCCCACAGCAGATTTTGGGTGTGATCGATAGCAAAAAAAGAAGTATAGGCGTCGAAAGCTCCATTAAAAGCTATTCAAAAAATCGAAGTCTTGCAGTCCACAACTGGGGCCTTTGCGAGAAACAGTGCATCGAAAAAAAAAATATGAATGCAACTTCGAAGATAATCGTTTTAGCCGAAATTGGTTTTTACTCCTCCCTAGATAAGCTCCTCGGATGACATAACACGGAATCTGAGACCATTTGAGTGTATAGTTCGCTCTACCGGACCTCCTATATTCATAATGGGGTTCCTCGTGATTTCGAATGGCTTCTCCGCCACTGTTAAATTAAAGTGTCGAATATGATAACGCATGACATACATATTTTAGTTAATTTAAATTCAGTATTATTGAAAACAGTGGATTTAAACCCAAGAGCATTATTTGCTGATGGCTGCTATTACTATACACACACATTTTATAACTCAAATTGCCTGACAATGAAAATGCCCATTCAAACAATTAGTAATTGTCATTCCTATTCCTCCAATAATTGCCATCACCTCAAATATTTCCAATGAAGCCACAGCCTAAAGGTGATATGCTCTTTCGAATACAGGTGTCGCTAACATAAAGGCCTACCATGGTTAAATGCTTGAACCATCGTAAACTTCAATTAATTCCCCACAGTCTGTGAGTTAAAATTGCTGAATCACGGGTTAAATGTTTGTACAACTGGCCGGTACTTTCCAAAGGTGGTTCAAAACTTGATCCATTGTTCAGCAAGTTAGGTTCAATAATGGCTCAAACATGAGGTTCGCTATTTTCACACAATTAAACCTTGAACCATCGTTGAACCTCAGTTAATCCACCAATATCGTCGACTTAAAATTACTGAACTACGGATCAAAACTTGAACCAAGATTGCAAGTCATCGCAAGGCTATGCATAATTCAGTCCCGGATCTATGGGGGGGCAAACCGGGGCCTGTGCCCCGGGCGGCAGCTTACAGGGGCGCCAAATCTATGTGACTGAAAAAACTGAGAATTTTGACGCTTAATGAAATGAATTGAGATGCGGCAATGGAATATCAAATTGTATTTCTCCGTCAACCGTTAGCAGTTTTTCTATTATTATTTCTCCATTTAAAATAATTTAATAATAAAAATTAAAAAAAGAAACGAGCTATAATACATTGTTAAAAGTTTTTCTGATGTTTTTTAACAATAGTTTTTTGCATTGTTTTCACCTAAATGTATTTTTACAAAACTTCCCCTCCTCCCTTAACTGTAGGCGATAGATCCTACTTCTTCAATAATAAAACATTTGAACTGTGTCCCTCTACAAGCGTGTCGCACCACGCCGCCGTACAAATCCTAGTCTTGCCTAAAGGATTATTTGCTGGATACTGACAACTTTATTACACTGTATTTTAGATCTTTTTTAATTCACAAAAAATCTAAATACCCACAAAAATGTAGCAAATCAGGTGCTCTAAAAAAACTGCTTAGTAAAAATGTTTTCGTTCAGATGAACAAAAAGTGAGATAAACGCTGAAAACCATTCTTACAATTTTCTACAACAATTTTGTATGATGTCGATAATTTTTGGAAACAAGAAACTGAAAAGATATTTTAACTTACAAAATCAAATAAAAAATGTTACTCTCCGAGAAAATTGGATTCACCTTTTTCAACACCCATTTTCAAAATGGCGGATAACACAAAATTTCCCACCAGCCAGAGACTGCTCTCACGTGTATCGAAGAACCAGCCAATCTTAAATTACTTGTGTTTTGACGTTGCTTAGCTCCAGCCCCGGATATATGGGGGGCAAACAGGGGCCTGTGCCCCGGGCGGCAGCTTCCAAGGGCGCCAAATCCATGTGCCTAAAACACAATAGGTACATAGGTATAAAGAATTGCCGACACTTAATGAAATGATACCTATGCGGAAATGGAATTTCAAAATTGTATTCCTCCATCAGCCTTAAGCTGTTTTTCCTACCATTTCACCATTTGAACTAAAAATTATTTCAAACTTCCTGCACTCAGAATAATTTCTGTTTGCTCGGTCTATTTTCGGCTGCAGGATTTTTCTAATTGGGGTTTCCTTTCTATTAAAAAATGAATCTAATAGGCAGATGTGGGCAATGCCCATCTTAGAAAATGAATTGCGCACCTAAGAAAAATCGATAGTAAGAATTTTCTGGTTCCACCGAAGAAGCAAGATTGAACAACTTCGGAAGATTCAGACACTAAAATTTATATTTTGTCTACAGTTATAGGTGGCCGTCACATTATGCCAATTTTTGCCCCACTTCACTTTGTTTGTTTTTATAAATTACATTATCTCAATTAAATTGTCATGGACACTGGCGTGATGCTTCTTATATTGAAAAATTTGCAGTTGCAATTTACGAATCATGTTTAATTCGTAAATCAAGACATTTTAATCCCAAATTAATACAAAAACTGGTAATTTAACAGTCAAAACGTAGCAATTTACGAAATTTGTTTTTTCGTGATTTGCAATTTAAATCCATGATTCAAGTTTGTACTTTTCATAGCAAAATACAACTGTTTTGGCGTAATTTACTCTCCAAGAGCATAATTTCACAAACAGCATTTAAAAATATTGATTTGCGATAAATATTTAGTAATTAACATTGCACAATCACTGAATTAGGTTTTTTTTTTTGTCGTGATTTGCAACTCCATGAGAATAGTTGCAAATCACCAACAAAAAATCATCATTCAATTTTTATCATCATTTTGCTCAGTTTTGCAAATTGCAAACAAATAGTCGTAAATTACGAAATCCGGAGCCAAGGTATAAATCGGGATTCATTTTTCGTAATTTGCAGCTCATTTTTCGTGATATGATCCAAGAATTCTTTCCGTGAAAAGCTGAACATGGCAGGGTTTAAAAGGAGATTCACCAAATGTTAAATATAAATTACCAAAAAATCGTAACATTTTAAAAATTTCCACTCCATATATAACCGAATTAAAAAATCATAGAAATCTTAAATAAAGGATGGGAAAGAAAGCGATTTTCAGTTTTTGGCTGCGTTTAGATTCAGTATTTTTTGTTTTCATTAAATTAAAAATATATAAAATTTCAGTGAAAACTAGAAAATAGAAGGATTTCTTAGCTAAAATAAATTAAACCGCCAAAAGCTAAAAAACTCGCCTTTTTTGGGGAACGAGTTTTCGTGTCGCCAAATGCGATTTCAAACCATCTGTGCAGCGATTAGTAACCATACATGTAAACAAATCGGGAACATGGACCCGATTACCTTCCGGTCCACCGCACCAGTTCTGTTTGCTTAAGCCTAGTTTACAGTCCGTGCGCAAAAAAAATCTATGCAAATATTCTCGCATGTCAAAAATAATGGAGGTGAAATGTAAAATTAATTGTTTGCATGATTGGTTTACAGTTTTGCGCAAAAAAAAAACTATGCTGTCATGGAATGTCACACCTCAAGGCACTATTTGCATGCAAATGGTTTTCGCATCGAAAAATAACTATTTTCCATTTTTAGGCCTATAGCTTGTCAATTAAGGGTAAATTAATGACTCAATGGGTGGTTAGGCCAAATCAAACGTTTTTCGCCTTGAATATTATTCAACTTGGTGCGCAGAATAGGTGGAAAATCGTATTGAAAATTTTTATTTATTTTTTTCGCATCGGAACTGTAAACTATGCTTTAAAATGAATGCTTGCGGTTCTGTTTCAGTATGTATCAACTCGGTTTGGCATCGGGTCGGGCTAAGAGTACATTATGTTTGTTCTCTAACAATCGAACCAAACTGAATAATTAGAACCAATTAAAAATCTTAAACGAGTTGTCTTCACCTAACGCCTGCGTTTGATGGGGTTTAATATATTGCGGATGGATTTAAAAACTTCAAACAAATCTGAAATTTATCGGAAAAAGGTAATTTTAGATATATTGGTTTACTTTTGGATCGAAATACCTACACTTTCTCCGTCCCCATTTGCCGAGCCATCAACAACAACTCAATTGAAAGGTGGCTCCGATGCCGACGAAAAACCTTTAAAAGATCAAGCATTTTTGAAGTTTTTTTAATGCTCTGGAAAAAATTGATTGTAGGGCATCATTTGGATCGAATGTTATGTTCTTTTTCCGTCAAAGTTTATAATTAAGATATATTGTAAGACATAGGTGCAGAGTTGAGTTTGGTAGCACTTTTTATGAGAGTTAATTTGCTACATTGTTACCGTCGTCGATCCATTTATTAGTTCACTTTTGAACAAAGTTGGGAATTAAATAAATGCTCAAGCCCAAATATAAACCTATTAAAGAAGAAGGGAACGCGATTTTTTTAAATGGAAATTGTTTGATGGTTTCAAACATTGATTGGCTACCTACCTTAGAATAAATTCCTTCCTACGCCAATGACGAAACATAATGATTGAAAGTGTGGGCTATATATTGTCTTTGTCAAAAGTGTCAAGCATTGTCTATCGCATAATTTAACATAAATAAAGTTAGAAAGTTGCTGAGTAGGTAATATCGAGTACAAAATTAATCAAAAAGTCGTATTCTCCCGGTTACAAAAAATCCGACTAAGTATGCCATTTTTTCACTAACTCAATTATTGGAGGGGCGCCAAAATGAAGCTTTTGCCCCGGTTAGAAAAAACTGAAGATCCGGGTCTGGCATAATTACAGAAGTTTGCACAAGTTTCAGGTCTACACATGTTTACAAAAGTATAATATGTCATATTTTTCTAAACTACAATATTTTTAAATTAAAAGCCCAGAGATATTAAGGGTATTCATATAACAGCGTAGTCAGTTGGTCCTTGAATTCTCAGGTTGACTCGTATTGAAATATTACCAAGCTCTCCTTTTCAACTAAAAATAATCGCTACTGACTTTACATCGATTTTCCACTATATTGTTTTTATTTAGCTGTAGAGAAAAAATGCACGCGATAGTAAATTGAACTTCTTTTCAGTTTTCTAAAAACTTTCTTTTCGATATTGAATGGATCTTAACAGGAGTTGCTGAATACACCCATAGGATTAACTTCCACTAAGTCATACCAGAGTTTGGCGAATTCAATGGTGATGACTGTGCATTAAGCTGGGGTTATACGTCGTTTCCACAAAAAGATAATGCAGGATTTAAGGAAAAGAATTTATGTGGTGTTCCCACCGGATGAAAAGATTAAAAAGATGATTAATGCTATGTTTTCACCAAAGCCTTATCTCAGTTTAAATTTAATAAATCTGTTTGATAATTCCACCGCACAAAAAGATTTACTTTGACAGCACCTTTAAAAATGCAAATGGTGTTTCATTTTTTCTTATGAAGAGGAAGTGAGAAAATGTTTCATTTGTGAAGAACTGAATTCGGCCATTGTTGAATGCTGTGACCTCTATTACACGATGATTCTTTGCGTCTCACCATTGTATATCCACTCTATAGTATTCTCATGAAACACGATTTTGTAGGTTGACATTTGGTCGATAGGTTCGCTGTGATCGCCGTACCGAGATCCCTTAACAAAAATTAGGATTACATTTGGACACTAGATGGCCACGAGCTTTTTTTCTTCATGAGAATACTATAGAATTTATATACAATGGTCTGACTCTCTTCGAATTTTCATGAGTGCGAAGGAGAAAAGGCATCGGATTTCACCTTCGCACTCATTGAATTTTGACAAGAGTCAGACGCAAAGAATCATCGTGTAATAGGGGACTGCCTAAATACCCGTCTACCAATTGGATTTGAACGCAACCCCTACGACACATTCGAAGCACTTCCCCAAGACAAAGCACAAAGTACAAAGTACAAAGTACAAAGTACAAAGTACAAAGTACAAAGTACAAAGTACAAAGTACAAAGTACAAAGTACAAAGTACAAAGTACAAAGTACAAAGTACAAAGTACAAAGCACAACGTACTTGGCAGTACAATAGTAGTAGTAGAACAATAGTACTAGGTGTATAATAGTACTAGTACAAGAGTAGTAGTAATATGTATATGTATAAAGTATAAAGTATTGTGGAGTGGAGTGGAGTGGAGTGGAGTGGAGTGGAGTGGAGTGGAGTGGAGTGGAGTGGAGTGGAGTGGAGTGGAGTGGAGTGGAGTGGAGTGGAGTGGAGTGGAGTGGAGTGGAGTGGAGTGGAGTGGAGTGGAGTGGAGTGGAGTGGAGTGGAGTGGAGTGGAGTGGAGTGGAGTGGAGTGGAGTGGAGTGGAGTGGAGTGGAGTGGAGTGGAGTGGAGTGGAGTGGAGTGGAGTGGAGTGGAGTGGAGTGGAGTGGAGTGGAGTGGAGTGGAGTGGAGTGGAGTGGAGTGGAGTGGAGTGGAGTGGAGTGGAGTGGAGTGGAGTGGAGTGGAGTGGAGTGGAGTGGAGTGGAGTGGAGTGGAGTGGAGTGGAGTGGAGTGGAGTGGAGTGGAGTGGAGTGGAGTGGAGTGGAGTGGAGTGGAGTGGAGTGGAGTGGAGTGGAGTGGAGTGGAGTGGAGTGGAGTGGAGTGGAGTGGAGTGGAGTGGAGTGGAGTGGAGTGGAGTGGAGTGGAGTGGAGTGGAGTGGAGTGGAGTGGAGTGGAGTGGAGTGGAGTGGAGTGGAGTGGAGTGGAGTGGAGTGGAGTGGAGTGGAGTGGAGTGGAGTGGAGTGGAGTGGAGTGGAGTGGAGTGGAGTGGAGTGGAGTGGAGTGGAGTGGAGTGGAGTGGAGTGGAGTGGAGTGGAGTGGAGTGGAGTGGAGTGGAGTGGAGTGGAGTGGAGTGGAGTGGAGTGGAGTGGAGTGGAGTGGAGTGGAGTGGAGTGGAGTGGAGTGGAGTGGAGTGGAGTGGAGTGGAGTGGAGTGGAGTGGAGTGGAGTGGAGTGGAGTGGAGTGGAGTGGAGTGGAGTGGAGTGGAGTGGAGTGGAGTGGAGTGGAGTGGAGTGGAGTGGAGTGGAGTGGAGTGGAGTGGAGTGGAGTGGAGTGGAGTGGAGTGGAGTGGAGTGGAGTGGAGTGGAGTGGAGTGGAGTGGAGTGGAGTGGAGTGGAGTGGAGTGGAGTGGAGTGGAGTGGAGTGGAGTGGAGTGGAGTGGAGTGGAGTGGAGTGGAGTGGAGTGGAGTGGAGTGGAGTGGAGTGGAGTGGAGTGGAGTGGAGTGGAGTGGAGTGGAGTGGAGTGGAGTGGAGTGGAGTGGAGTGGAGTGGAGTGGAGTGGAGTGGAGTGGAGTGGAGTGGAGTGGAGTGGAGTGGAGTGGAGTGGAGTGGAGTGGAGTGGAGTGGAGTGGAGTGGAGTGGAGTGGAGTGGAGTGGAGTGGAGTGGAGTGGAGTGGAGTGGAGTAGTAGTAGTAGTTACTCCGAAAGTAGTAACTCCGAAAGTAGTAGCTCCGATAGTAGTTACTCCGAAAGTATTTACTCCGAAAGTAGTAACTCCAATAGTAGTTACTCCGATAGTAGTTACTCCGATAGTAGTAGCTCCGATAGTAGTAACTCCGATAGTAGTTACTCCGAAAGTAGTTACTCCGAAAGTAGTAACTCCGATAGTAGTAACTCCGATAGTAGTAACTCCGAAAGTAGTAACTCCGAAAGTAGTAACTCCAATAGTAGTAACTCCGATAGTAGTTACTCCGATAGTAGTGACTCCAATAGTAGTAACTCCGATAGTAGTTACTCCGAAAGTAGTTACTCCGAAAGTAGTAACTCCGAAAGTAGTAACTCCGATAGTAGTAACTCCGATAGTAGTTACTCCGAAAGTAGTAACTCCGAAAGTAGTAACTCCGATAGTAGTAACTCCGATAGTAGTAACTCCGATAGTAGTAACTCCAATAGTAGTTACTCCGAAAGTAGTTACTCCGATAGTAGTTACTCCGATAGTAGTTACTCCAATAGTAGTTACTCCGATAGTAGTTACTCCGATAGTAGTAACTCCGATATTAGTAACTCCGATAGTAGTTACTCCGAAAGTAGTTACTCCGAAAGTAGTTACTCCGAAAGTAGTAACTCCGATAGTAGTAATTCCGATAGTAGTTACTCCGAAAGTAGTAACTCCGAAAGTAGTAACTCCGATAGTAGTAACTCCAAAAGTATTAACTCCGATAGTAGTTACTCCGAAAGTAGTAACGCCACTCCACTCCACTCCACTCCACTCCACTCCACTCCACTCCACTCCACTCCACTCCACTCCACTCCACTCCACTCCACTCCACTCCACTCCACTCCACTCCACTCCACTCCACTCCACTCCACTCCACTCCACTCCACTCCACTCCACTCCACTCCACTCCACTCCACTCCACTCCACTCCACTCCACTCCACTCCACTCCACTCCACTCCACTCCACTCCACTCCACTCCACTCCACTCCACTCCACTCCACTCCACTCCACTCCACTCCACTCCACTCCACTCCACTCCACTCCACTCCACTCCACTCCACTCCACTCCACTCCACTCCACTCCACTCCACTCCACTCCACTCCACTCCACTCCACTCCACTCCACTCCACTCCACTCCACTCCACTCCACTCCACTCCACTCCACTCCACTCCACTCCACTCCACTCCACTCCACTCCACTCCACTCCACTCCACTCCACTCCACTCCACTCCACTCCACTCCACTCCACTCCACTCCACTCCACTCCACTCCACTCCACTCCACTCCACTCCACTCCACTCCACTCCACTCCACTCCACTCCACTCCACTCCACTCCACTCCACTCCACTCCACTCCACTCCACTCCACTCCACTCCACTCCACTCCACTCCACTCCACTCCACTCCACTCCACTCCACTCCACTCCACTCCACTCCACTCCACTCCACTCCACTCCACTCCACTCCACTCCACTCCACTCCACTCCACTCCACTCCACTCCACTCCACTCCACTCCACTCCACTCCACTCCACTCCACTCCACTCCACTCCACTCCACTCCACTCCACTCCACTCCACTCCACTCCACTCCACTCCACTCCACTCCACTCCACTCCACTCCACTCCACTCCACTCCACTCCACTCCACTCCACTCCACTCCACTCCACTCCACTCCACTCCACTCCACTCCACTCCACTCCACTCCACTCCACTCCACTCCACTCCACTCCACTCCACTCCACTCCACTCCACTCCACTCCACTCCACTCCACTCCACTCCACTCCACTCCACTCCACTCCACTCCACTCCACTCCACTCCACTCCACTCCACTCCACTCCACTCCACTCCACTCCACTCCACTCCACTCCACTCCACTCCACTCCACTCCACTCCACTCCACTCCACTCCACTCCACTCCACTCCACTCCACTCCACTCCACTCCACTCCACTCCACTCCACTCCACTCCACTCCACTCCACTCCACTCCACTCCACTCCACTCCACTCCACTCCACTCCACTCCACTCCACTCCACTCCACTCCACTCCACTCCACTCCACTCCACTCCACTCCACTCCACTCCACTCCACTCCACTCCACTCCACTCCACTCCACTCCACTCCACTCCACTCCACTCCACTCCACTCCACTCCACTCCACTCCACTCCACTCCACTCCACTCCACTCCACTCCACTCCACTCCACTCCACTCCACTCCACTCCACTCCACTCCACTCCACTCCACTCCACTCCACTCCACTACTATTGGAGTTACTGTTGTACCTTGTACTTTGTACATTATGATTTGTACTTTGTACTTTGTACTACTCAACTCCACTCCACACTTATTACTACTATTCTTGTACTGCTACTACAGTGCGGTTCATATTTATAACCCACCTTAAAAATCGTTAATTTTTTGGTCGTCTATACATGATCAAAAATAAAAATGATAGGGAATAATAGTAATGGTCACGACAGTTAATTACAACAACAAGTTAATTTCAAAAACGTAACAAGTGTATTTTTATTTCTTAGTAATACAAAAATTACAAAATTCAAGTGTTTCAAATTTATAACCCATTGTTTCAATAATTAATAAAAGTAAATGAAGAATCGAAACTAAAAATTGATTTGGGAACTTTTGGCAAGAATCAAGTCAAAAACTCTTTTTTTCATGGATTTTATCAATTTATCCAAAAGTTCTGGCTTGATTTTAAGCCATTCCTCACGAAGAGAGGGTTTAAGCTTTGATATCGTCTCATACGTCCTTCCTTCCACGTATATTCTCCTGACAAGAACTCTCCAAAGATTTCCAATTGGGTTGACATCGAGAGAGCATGCGGTCAAAGCATTAAATCAATAGAATTTATTCGCAACCAATAAATTGTTTCGCTACTGATATGGATTCTGGCATTGTCCTGCTGAAAAATCTAATTTCTCTCCTGATGATCTCTCAAAAATGGTACCAAACTGCGTCGGAGAACTTAAACATAATCTCTGCTGTTCATTTTTGATGAAGTGAATTGCATTTCTCCAGAAAAAATGGAGTTAAGATGGTCCTGATGGTGTGCACTCTTATTGGCGTGACTTACGGAAGGAACCGTGATATTTTTATAGGCGAAATTTTGGTGGCGGTTCGGTGATGATGTGGGGAGCTTTCTCAACGAAGGGGTGCGTGGAAATGCAATAAATTTCTTCGAAAATGAACAGCAGAGATTATGTTCAAGTTTTCCGACTCAGTTTGGTACCGTTTTTGGTAGATCACCATGAGATAACTGGGATTTTTCGGCAGGACAATGCCAGAATCCATATCAGAAGAGAAACAATTTATTGGTTGGGAATAAATTCTATTGATTTAATGAACTAGCCTGCATGCTCTCCCGATGTTAACCCTATTGAGAATCTTGGGAGAGTTTTTGTCAGAAGAATATACGCAGAAAGAAGGACGTATGAGACGATATCAGAGCTTAAACACGTTCTTCTTTATAAATGGCTTAAAATCAAGCCAGAACTTTTGGATAAATTGATAAAATCCATGAAAAAAAGAGTTTTTGACTTGATTCTTGCCAAAAGTTCCCAAATCAATTTTAAGTTTCGATTCTTCATTTACTTTTATTAATTATTGAAACAATGGGTTATAAATTTGAAACACTTGAATTTTGTTATTTTTGTATTACTAAGAAATAAAAATACACTTGTTACGTTTTTGAAATTAACTTGTTGTTGTAATTAACTGTCATGACCATTACTATTATTCCCTATCATTTTTATTTTTGATCATGTATAGACGACCAAAAAATTTACGATTCTTAAGGTGGGTTATAAATATGAACCGCACTGTATTGTATACCTAGTACTATTGTTCTACTACTACTATTGTACTACTACCATTGTACACCAAATACTTTGTACTTTGTACTTTCTATGTTGTACCTTGGACTTTGTACCTTATGATTTGTACTTTGTTCTTTCTACTTTGTACTTTTTACTTGGTAATTTGTACTCTGTACTTTGTACTCTGTACTTTGTGCTTTGCACTTAGTAAGTTGTACTTTGTACTTTGTACTTTGTACTTTGTACTTTGTATTTTGTATTTTGCACTTTGTACTTTGTACTTTGTATATTATGCTTTGAACTTTGTACTTTGTACTTTGTACTTTGTACTTTGTACTTTGTACTTTGTACTTTGTACTTTGTACTTTTACTTTGTACTTTGTACATTGTGGTTTGTACTTTGTACTTAATACTTTGTACTTTGTACTTTGTACTTTGTACTTTGTACTTTGTACTTTGTACTTTGTACTTTGTACTTTGTGCTTTGTACTTTGAACTTTGTACTTTGTACTTTGTACTTTGTACTCTGTTCTTTGTACTTTGTACTTTGTACGTTGTACTTTGTACTTTGTACTTTGTACTTTGTACTTTGTACTTTGTACTTTGTACTTTGTACTTTGTGCTTTGTTCTTTGTACTTTGTACTTTGTGCGTTGTACTTTGTACTTTGTACTTTGTACTTTGTACTTTGTACTTTGTACTTTGTACTTTGTACTTTGTACTTTGTACTTTGTACTTTGTACTTTGTACTTTGTACTTTGTACTTTGTACTTTGTACTTTGTACTTTGTACTTTGTACTTTGTACTTTGTACTTTGTACTTTGTACTTTGTACTTTGTACTTTGTACTTTGTACTTTGTACTTTGTACTTTGTACTTTGTACTTTGTACTTTGTACTTTGTACTTTGTACTTTGTACTTTGTACTTTGTACTTTGTACTTTGTACTTCGTACTTTGTACCTTGAACTTTGTACTTTGGACTTTGTACTTTGTACTTTGTACTTTGTACTTTGTACTTTGTACTTTGTACTTTGTACTTTGTATGTTGTACCTTGTACTTTGTACATTATGATTTGTACTTTGTACTTTGTACTACTCCACTCCACTCCACACTTATTACTACTATTCTTGTACTGCTACTATTGTATACCTAGTACTATTGTTCTACTACTTCTATTGTACACCAAATACTTTGTACTTTGTACTTTTTATGTTGTACCTTGTACTTTGTACATTATGATTTGTACTTTGTTTTTTGTACTTTGTACTTTTTACTTGGTAATTTGTACTCTGTACTTTGTACTCTGTACTTTGTGCTTTGCACTTAGTAAGTTGTACTTTGTACTTTGTACTTTGTATTTTGTATTTTGCACTTTGTACTTTGTACTTTGTATTTTATGCTTTGAACTTTGTACTTTGTACTTTGTACTTTGTACTTTGTACTTTGTGCTTTGTACTTTGTACTTTGTACTTTGTACTTTGTACTTTGTACTTTGTACTTTGTACTTTTACTTTGTACTTTGTACATTGTGGTTTGTACTTTGTACTTAATACTTTGTACTTTGTACTTTGTACTTTGTACTTTGTACTTTGAACTTTGTACTTTGTACTTTGTACTTTGTACTTTGTACTCTCTTCTTTGTTCTTTGTACTTTGTACGTTGTACTTTGTACTTTGTACTTTGTATGTTGTACCTTGTACTTTGTACATTATGATTTGTATACATAGAACTTTGTACTTTGTACTTTGTACTTTGTACTTTGTACTTTGTTCCTTGTACTTTGTACTTTGTACTTTGTACTTTGTACTTTGTACTTTGTACTTTGTACTTTGTACTTTGTACTTTGTACTTTATACTTTGTACTTTGGACCTTGTTCTTTGTACCTTGTACTTTGTTCTCTATACTTTGTACTTTCCATCCAATCAAATCTTATTTTTATTGATTTTTTGAGGAGATACAGTTGACGCTCGATATAGTGAAGTAATAAAAACCAGGCCTGTTTACTCTTTCAAGATTTTTCACTTTTTCGAGTGGGAGTTTTTAAAGGCTTTCCCATTGTGAATTTGATCGAAAATGCACATTTTGTTCGATGTGAAATATGTGAATATTTTTACATTTATTAAAGCGTTTTTGGATATAATTGAAAAATGTATGGACATGTTATTTATAATTCACTTTTTATTAAATAATTCATTTTTTTTAGCTGAAAAACTAAGTTGATTTATAATTAATTTAAGGATTGAATATGAATATATGCGTATCGACTGCCACTCTCTGTGCTGACCTTTTGTCTACCTTGAGCTCTACGATCAGGTCCCCTTTGCTTTTCGTCTCGTTTTCGTTTTCGTTTTTGTAGTGCAGTTTCGATATATAGCTGTGTTCGTGTTTGTTATCTATTCGATTATCATTAAGTGCCATCCGCATTATACTGCTGCGTTGCAACATCATAACCCCCTCCCTCGATCAGAAGTTAGTTCACAAATTAAAATTTCATATCAATAAAAATATAAACTGCTAATCGACGTTCAAAATCTTAACGGAAATCTACTACAATCAACAAGAACTCTGCTGTTAACAAAAACTATTATTTATTGAAATTTCCTTTCATTTACACATACACTCTCTCTTTTGAGGTTGTAAGTATGTAGCATGTGTGTCACTAGCCTCTGTTTTCTTTTATCTCTAGTTTTTGGAAACAATGACAGAAGTATTTTGAACTTAATTACTCGTTTAATTTACCTACCTTGGTGAATTAGAGCCCTTTCACACGAGGAAACTGAGTTGCCAGCAACTTTTAGTTCCATGTTGAGAGAGGGCAGGAGGAAAGAGGAGCGAACAAAATCTCCCCGGTCGTGGATTTGAAGATATTTTTTGACATTTCCTTTGACAGCTAGGTTTAGGTGTGTTCAACCAATAGACTTTCAAAGGAATTTTCAAACATTGCCTGGAGAATTGTTTCCTCGTGTGAAAGGTACAAGAGATATTTAAGGAGATTAAAAGAAAATTTCAAAAAAATCTCCAGCAACTTGTTTCTTCGTGTGAAAGGGGACTTCGTTTATTACCTTGAATCTTGATTTATTGATAAGATTTGACATTTAACTCACTGACTAGGATGATTCGTGTTTTATTTGCGTTTATGAATACCGGTGATAATTTTTAGTTTTGGAAAACAAATAAACAGAGTTTTTTAGGATTTTAACATTGGTACGTGCACAGTTTGTTGCAAATTTTTGTTCCTAGTAAATTTATTTATTACAATCGAAGAACAACCACCATGACGTGACTGACCGTCACAAAAAGCTTAAAATTGTACCTACTAGAAAAAGGGGAACGAAGCCGAACTGTCAAAAATATTTAAGGAAGATGAAGTCTGACAGCACCTTCAAAAATGCAAATGGGGTTTCAACTTCAGTGGAAGTGAGATAGAATGTTTGATTCGTGCTGAACAATGAAGAATTGAATCGAGTCTCGAATGAATCAAACACCTTAGGTTTGTTCCTTGCCGACTTTTAAAAAGGTTGAAACCGCCAGATTTAGTGCGAACTCGTTCCACACTTGAAAAATTGTACTGGCCCGCACCAAATCCGGCAGTTTGAAACTGTTTGGGATTAACCAAGGAACAGGGTTCTTATAAGAATAGGTTAGTGCCCTTTCACACGAGGAAACTGAGTTGCCAGCAACTTTTAGTTCCATGGTGAGAAGGGCAGGAGGAAAGAGGGGCGAACAGAATCTCCCCGGTCGAGGATTTGAGGAGATTTTTTGACATTTCCTTTCACATCTAGGTTTAGGTGTGTTCAACCAATATACTTTCAAAGGAAATTTCAAAAATTGCCTGGAGGTTTGTTTCCTCGTGTGAAAGGTACAAGAGATTTTTAAGGAGATTAAAAGAAAACGTCAAAAAAATCTCCAGCAACTTGTTTCTTCGTGTGAAAGGGGACTTAGTTCCATTTGTAGAACTACATATTTGTCCTACGAAGATTTAACAAGATTTACAAAATTAGTTTATATTGTAAATATTCGAGATTTGAAGAAGATTTGAGGTAAATAAATAAAACAAATTGAGTGGCGCAACAGCTCGTGGAGAACCAGGGTTTAGTGACATACAACTCTCAACCATTTCTGTGGCTGGGAATCGAACCCACACCTTCGGCATGACAGTCCTACGCACTAACCATCATGCCATGAGGTACGAAGATTTGAGGTAAATCTTATTAAATCTCGGTTTAGTGTTCGGTGAAAACCTTACCAAACAAGCACACAATTCGACAGTCAAAGTTAACGTGTGAACGCTTCTGGGATCGATTCAGAAATCAAATTCCGATGCAATTTGATGTGCAAACTTGCGTAGACATGCGTAGCGTAGCCTTGCATAGACTTGCGTTGAGTTGCATAGACGCACGTTAATTAGCGTAAGCTGGCATAGAATTGCATAAACTTGCGTATTTATGCACTATAACTTGCGTGGAGACTCTCATTGACTGAATTTCGATAAAAACTTTGAAGTAACCATACCTTCCAGATCCGCCTGGGAGGGTGTGGAATTCTTAGAAGATCAATCAATTCACTTCTACACTGACAGATCGAAGACCGACGGACGATGGGGTTGGTGGAGGTGTGTACTCTGATAGACTTAATTTAAGTCTCTCAATCCGTCTTCCTAATCACTGTAGCGTGTTCCAGGCGGAACTTCCAGCGATAAAAGAAGTACTATCTTGGCTCAAAGAAAACGTGATATGAACCTCAGATATCCGCATCTTCTCTGATAGCCAAGCTGCTATTAAATCCCTGGACTCTGTCTCTACAAACTAGAACAGCCCTTAACTGTCGATCATCTCTGTTGGGGATGGCGCTTCAGTTTAATATTTACCTCTGTTGGGTGCCGGTCACTGCACATCAGCTCTATTGTAGGTATCATAACGGGGCACTGTTTAATAGGCAGGCACGCAACGTGGCTTGGCGTACTTTTAAAGCTGTATGGACGAGGAGGAGGAAGGATCGATTCCTCACCTTCTCTGTACTTGCCCTGCTCTTTCCACAGACGTAGGCTCCACTTAGGAGATTACTACTAAACGGTCCTAGTGATCTGGCAAGCAAAGACATTTACAGTCTTGCACGCCTCCCCAGGAGCTCTAAATGGTGTTACGAGTGAGGAAGATTTTTACAAGATTCATGTGGTATCACAACGGGCCAACTTTGGTCTAAGTGTGTCAGTATTGATCACTGACAGCCACTTCTACCTAACCTAACCTAACCTCATTGACTTGCGTAGACTTTCGTAAACATGCTAGACTGGAAACTAGTTGAAACTTCTGTAATTATGTATGAATAGCCCTGCGATGACTTGCAATCGTGGTTCAAGTTTTGATCCGTAGTTAAGCAATTTTAGTTTGACGATATTGGTGGATTAACTTAGGTTCAACGATGGTTCAAGGTTTAATTTTGTGAAAATAACAAACCTAATGCTTGAGGCATCACCTACATAACTTAACTTTCCCAACCATGGATCAATTTTGAACCACCTTTGGAAAACACCGAAAGTGAGTTAAAATAGCTGAAACACGGTTCGAAATTTGAACCACGTTTGTACAATAGCCGATGACGACTTTTGATTCATGAAAATTTGACCAGCTGTACAAATATTTTATCCATGATTCAGCAATTTTAACTCACAGACTGTGGTGAATTAAATAAAGTTTCACGATAGTTCAAGCATTGAACAACGGATCAAAATTTTAACTACGTTTAAATAACTGTTCCAAAATGAGTGCGAACGAGAAAAAAATATTATTTCACATCCCCTTTCATTTCATTTAATTTCATTTCATTTCGAAAAAAGTCATGACGTGTCGTTGTAAGGCCTAGCTATGTACATACATTCAAAACTTTTCCTTAGAATGCAAAAGTGAAAATATGCACACATAATTATGTTAAAGACACCTGCATGCGAAAGAGCATATCACGTTTAAGTTGAGTGAATGCATTTAAAACGACTAGTTTAGGCTGTGGCTCCATTGGCTTATTGGAGGAATGACAATTTATTATAAATTGCTTGAATGGGCATTTTCATTGTCAGGCCATTTGAGTTATGAAATGTGTGTGTATAGTAATAGCTGCCATCAGCAAATGTTCTTGGGTTTAAGTCCACTGTTTTCAAAATAATATTGAATTTTAATTAACTAAAATATGTCAAACGTAATCATATTCGACACTTTAATTTAACAATGGTGGAGAAGCTATTCGAAATCACAAGGAGCCCCATTATGAAAATAGGCGAAATGAAACAACTATTGCCTCAATGATGGAAATCAAAAATTGCCTATCATCTTCTAGGTAATATCGCCATTGACATTGACAAAGCGTCTCCATTTGCATTATTCAAGGCAAAAGCAATGAGTGAGGCAATTAATTGCCTCAAATATTGCAAAGGGAGCCGCTGAGTTAGCAACAATAATTATCGATGTGAGTGACATCTACCTGTCACCTTCTTCACTGTTATTAAATGTAGTACTGGGTCCAATTCTGCAAGAGTGAATGGGCGCGTTCAATGTTTGAATGGATAGCCTATCTAGGATAGCTTTGTATCCATGTATGTGTTTGAACGCAAGTCAGCTGTTGTTGACATTTCTCATAGCATAGCTTTGTATCCTAAAATTTTTAGGATAGCTTGGGATCTCTTTTCTGCCAACAGCTGTTTCGTCATCAGCTGTGTTTTAACAAGGGATTACAACAACACAAACCTATCCAGATCGCTTTAGTTCGGTGTTTGAACGTGGCCAATGATTTTCCGTGGGTCATGTATAATAGTGTGGATTGTGGAAACAGAAAATGGTGCTTCTCAATGCAATAGCTACCAACAAATGTTTTTGGATGGTGTAATATCTCTGGAAGTAGTACCTCGTGGCATGATGGTTAGTGCGTAGGACTGTCATGCCGTGCCACCTAAGAACAGAAATGTTTTTTTCGAGGTACTGCCTCTTGCGAGGAACTGACAAATTCTCCAAGAGTATACTTGTCATTCATAAGTGCTTCTCATTTAGCCTTTCGGACTCGGCAAAAAACTGTAGGTCTCCTCCATTCCTGCCAACAAACACGCACACAGGAATGGTTGAGAGTTGTAAGTCACTAGACCCTGGTTCTCCACGAGCTGTTGCGCCACCCAATTTATTTATTAAAATATCTCTGGAATCTAGCTTACAAAAAAAAAAAAAATTGTTTTAAACGCAAGGGGGTGGTCGCAGGGGTTTCGCAATGGTGGTCGTGCGAGGCCCAGTACAACAGAGGCGGCATCTTTGATATGGGTTCCAAGGAATTCTTCCGCTGCGCTGGTCCTCCATGCTTGAAGTTTGCGGCATTGGACTTTTTAAAAGGGCGCGAGAGACTCGATCGGAAAAGGACCTAGCGATTTCTTGTGCCTGTAGCCGTCGTAGCTTTGGTCTGGATATCCGTAGCTTTACCTTGGCTATAAATAGGTAGTGGTCCGAGTCAACGTTGGCTATTTGCAACGTTCGGACATCCTTGATACTGGAAGAGTTTCTCCGCGTTGATCGCAATGTGGTCAATCTGTTTAGTGGTTGATTGACCAGGATTTGGCCATGTCCCTTTGTGCGTATGGAAATGTGAGAACTGCGTACCTACTAACTACCAAAACGTTTCGCCTTGAAGACAAAATCGATTAACCGTCTTTTTCATCCTCCCCGGAATACAACATTCTTGTTTACCCAGTGACAGATTTGACTTTTCCTCCCCACTTAGTTTTGCTTATGCCTAGGATACTGATTTATACCATGCTCCAATTTTCTTCCCTATGCGGTAGCCAAAAGTATCATTTGCTTCTTCTTGAAAGACTTCTTCTATTATGTTGTTTGATATGAAAAAAATATCAGCACGATATGCGTTTTTTTGTCAGTGTAGGTTAAATTTTCATTAATTGCCACATTAAATTAATATAAACCTAACAAATTCCTTTAAGTGTTTATTAAATCATTTAAAATCAATTTTTGATGGTTTGATTTTCAAAATTGAAATTCGTAGAAAATATTTTTTAAATTAAATTCAGTTCTTATTTAAACGCCGAGTTCCCATAACATAATAATCGATATCAATCAACTGGTGGTAGTGCTCTCGCATTTAAGAGAACATTATTTTGTCCGAGTTTTACTGCGCAATAGCATTTTGAAGAGAGCAACAAATGAACAATAAGTGAATGACACTCAAAGATGAATTACTTAAATTCATTTTGAATCTCCCTTACATTGCTACGACAACGACACATCACGTCCAGATCCACGTGCTGTGAGTTAAACAAAAAAAAATCATAATAAAGCGGTGTCTTCGTGGTGTAGTAAATAGAAATAAATACATTATGTACATAATAGGTACTTTGCTTTAAAATAAAAAAACAGCAATGAGATACAAGTATATATGTAAGTCTACGGACGGATTTGCTGTTGGTGAACCCAGCCAACGAAATAAGGACCACGAACTTCGGATCTGCACGTGGAAATTCGCCAAAATCAGCCTCATATGAGTGCATGCCTTTACAAAGGAGAAAGACGATGACACCAAGGACGAGTTCTACCAGCTTCTGGACAAGAAACATGTAAAATGAGCAATGCCCTAGCTATAGGTCATTAAGATTGTCTTGGGTAATTTTAATGACAAACTAGGAAGTGAAGACGTCTTTGGTGGCACAATCGGAAGATATAGCCTGCACGACACCATCTCCGATAACGTGCTCAGGTTAATTGACTTTTCTACGGGGGAAAACATTGTGGTAGCTAGTACAACGCCGCCGTTCCCATATCTCGATATACACAAGGGAACATGGCCAAATCATTGCCTATCAACCACCAACAAGATTGACCATATTGCGATTGACGCAAAGCACACCCCCAGTATCAAGGATGTCCAAAAGTTCCAAGGAACCGACGTTGACTCGGACTTGGACTCGGACCACTACCTCCTTCTAGCTAGGGTAATGCTATGGATATTTCAAAGCCAAAACAGAGAAATAATGTGAGGAAGTTCAATGTTGGACGACTAAAGTTGCAGGCAATCCCCAGGACCTATTCCGATCGAGTCTCTCATGCCCTCTTGAATAGCTCTGTGCCACCAAATTCAAGCATCGAGTATGCCAGGAAGTCATCAGAGATGCCGATTCTGATGAGCTGGGCCTCACACAATCACCACATTGAAACCCTTGGTTTGACGAAGAATACTGGCAAGTACATGCAGTCATACAACAGGCTTACAAACCGGTGCGGCATAGAAGGACCAGAGCTGCTCGTGAGCTCTACTAGCAGCAGAGGAGAGAGGAACACCGACTTCTCAGGAAAAGGAAAAAAGAAAGAGCATGCGAATCGCGTGATCGAGGAAATAGAGGGATGCCCTTGCAGGAATGAGGCTTGGAAGTTTTACCAAAAAGGAAAAAGAACCTCCTAGATAACAAGGCACAAACCGAAGCCTGTAAGGCCGATCAAGGGAACATCGTGGTAAAGTCGTAGTCGAATTTCTCTACAGTGCAGATTGCACAATAATTCAACCTGGACAACGTAGATCAACAGTTCCGTCCACCCAATCTAGACGAAGTGAAGGTAGCTATATCTAAACCTAAGTGCAATAAAGCTGCGGGAGTTTTCAAATCGATACCCACCACCTTTTCATCGATTTCAAGGACTGGTATGACAGCATCTAATGAGACGAGCTATATAAACTAATGTCTAGTTTTGGCATCCCTCCCAAACTCGTGCGATTGTGCAGGCTGACGATGGAGAATACCAGCTGCCCCATCAAGGGCGGGCGAAAACCCCACCGATACCTTTGATGTTAAATAAGGTCTTACACAAGGTGACGTGCTGTCATGCGACTTCTTCAACATCGTTCTTCAAAGAATACTGCAAGACTCTCAAGTCAAGACTTGAGGCATAATCTTTCAAAAGTCCATCCAATTAATCACTTACGCTGATGACATTGACATAATCGGTCGAATAAAGCGTGATGTCAGTAGTTTCTCGTAAATCGTGAATATTGAGAAGGAAGCCAGGAAGATAGGTTTAACGGTAAATGAAGGCAAGAAAAAGTGTATGCTGTCAACAAGAAGAACACCCAATACTGACGCGACGTCTCGGACAGAACGTCACTATAGACAGCTATAGTTTTGAGGTGGTCAGAGACTTTGTATACCTAAGATCTGCTATAAACTTAGCGATCAAACGAAAGATTACTCATGCCAATCGCTGTTTCTTTGCACTAAGAAGGCAATTGAGAAGCAAAGCCCTCTCTGGAACAACTAAACTGTCACTGTATAAGACACTCATCATCCCGGCCCTGGGTGTATGGTGCAGATGCATGGACACTGTTAACGGTAGATGAGAACGCGTTAGGCTGTTTTGAGAGGAAAATTCTCCGGGTGATTTTTGGTCCCGTTATAACGAAGCGTTACAAATTTCACCTCCTCAATGCACATCTGCATCACCAACCTGAACTATCCGGCAGAAGTTCAAAATTAACTTCAAAGGTTAATTTCATTCTGCATTTACCATACCGCTTTACCTACCGAAATCCACAAGTAAAAATATATCTTCGAAATATGCAACACAGAAAGTTCGCATACCAACCCCCCTAATAATGCAACGGTTTTTACTTGTCAGCTATTCACTGAAATTAAAAAATGGAATACCCAAAATTCGTCATCAAATAAAAATATATTTTTATTGTGGTATTTTGCCATTCGCCTTTACCAGTTCACACTGTCTTTTGTCAGGAAACTTAATATGGGGAAGTGTAATTTCCGAACAAAATTGTCTTCTGCCTTTGTTGTATGTGTACCAATTTAGTGTACATAAGGAAGAAAACCGACCGTGAGTTTAATTCATTTATTTTGGAGCGGATTAAATTAATTAATCAACCGAGACACGCTGTTGGGTACGAAGTGTACCATCAGAAGTTTCACTGAATTTTTGAGTTTATCTCGTACCGTTTTTTTGAGGCTTCTCCTCCGTTTTTATTATTTATATTATTTACCGCGATTGTATTTCCTTTGGCCTTTGCCTTAGGCGGGGAACGTTTCCCATTGACTTTTCTACTCTATACTCCTTCCGAGTGTATAGTAGACGTTATCTGTAGGCCGGGTGCAGATTAGACTTTCTTTCAGCTTGCCGCTGGAAGCGGGGATCGAATCCTAAACGACTTTTCTGCTCTGCACTCCCTCTGAGTGCATAGTAGACGTTGTCTGCCAGCCGGGACCAGACTTGACTTTCTTTCAGCTTGCCGCTGGAAGTGGGGACCGAATCCCAACCACCTTTTCTGCTCTGCACTCCCTCTGAGTGCATAGTAGACGTTGTCTGTCAGCCGGGACCAGACTTGACTTTTTTTCAGCTTGCCGCTGGGAGCGGGACACTAATCCCAACCTGCCTTTTCTGCTCTGTACTCCATCTGAGAGCATAGTAGACGTTGTGTGACAGCCGGGACCAGACTTGACTTTCTTTCAGCTTGCCGCTGGAAGCGGGGACCGAATCCCAACCTGACTTTTCTGCTCTGTACTCCATCCGAGTGCATAGTAGACGTTGTCTGCCAGCCGGGACCAGACTTGACTTTCTTAGCTTGCCGCTGGAAGCGGGGACCGAATCCCAACCGCCTTTTCTGCTTTGTACTCCGTCTGAGTGCATAGTAGACGCTGCCTGCTAGCCCGGACCAGACTTGACTTTCTTTCAGCCTCCAGCTGAAAGCGGGGATCTAATCCTAACCGCACTCCTTTCGAGTGTATAGCAGACGCTATCTGTGAGCCGGGAGCAGATTTGACTTTCCTTCAACTTGCCGTTGGAGGCGGGGATTTAATCCTACCTTGTACTCATTATTAGTAAGATTATATGAAATACCGTGTTAGAATAAATCATAAGCATTATCATTGTAGTATATGAAATACCGTGTTAGTTAGTTAAGCTATACAACTTTTGTATTAAACCTTGTGAACTTAATATTTGAATAAATAAAAATATTTAAATCGGAGTTTGAAACTCTTAACCCAAGTTTTGTGCTTTCTTTGGGATAAACCCTGGACACCGACGAGTCTACCTCAGCCTCGACAAAAAAGCATCACACCGTATGTGTACATGAAGAACGGAAAAGAAGATACAAGAGCGAACTATACGGGCTGTACCAGCGACACCGAATACAACGACTGAGATGGCTGGGTCACCTAGAGCGAATGGACACCAATGCTCCAGCCCGGAAAGTCTTTGAATCCAACCCCGTAGGATAGTGTAGTAGAGGTGGACAGCGTAAAAGGTGGCACCACGCAATGGAAGAGGACACCAATGATACCAGTGCTGAGATCAAAAGAAGAATCACTCTTGCCTATCGCTGTTTCTTTGGACTAAGAAGGCAATTGACAAACAAAGCAACTATAGTGTCCCTGTATAAGACTTTTATGGTCCAGGTCCTGATTTATAGTGCAGAAGAATGGACACTAATAGCGGTTACTGAGAACGTCTTAGGCTGTTTTTTGAGGAAAATTCTTGACGTGATTTTTTTTTCTCAACAATAAAAGTAACCATGAAAAACTTGTCCAGTCAAGGGTGGTATCCTGTTTTACAAAAGCGATATCCAATCTTTTGGCCACATAGCGAACTGGGAATAGGTAGAGCTGTGATAAGTTATCTGAAAGGTTCATTTTATGGTAGGGTTATAGGTCCACAAGTAAAAAAAATAGTTTGTTGATTTATAGCCGTTTCAGGTCGGTTGTACCCGAGCTGTAAATTATTATCCTGTGAACTTATAATCCTGTACCGACACCTATACCTACTTTGACCTTGTGAAACAAATCCTTAGTATTTTGATTTAATTAATTGTCAAAATATTACAGTTGTGATTTTATTTTTGAAAAAGCGGGAATACCTATCGTTCTTATATTTTTCTATATTTTTTTTTTTTGTTTATAAAATAAAACCAAGATTATTAAAAGATTTTTCAAAATTATGAATCCATCGAACGCTTCTTTGAATAAAAAACCCACTTTAAAAAACATATATCACATGCAAGTACCTCTTTTTGTTTTGGATGTTGTCCGAATGTTCCAAGATCATCCAAAATATAAAAACGGATTAAAAGATAGTGATCTCGTTGAACTGTTGCAACAAGAGTAAGTATTTAAATCCCACATTGGTAGAACTAATGTTTTGAAAATAAAGAAAAATATTATTTTAAAATATTTTAATTTGTTTGATTTTAGAAAATTTTCAAATGGTGATATTGAATCTCAAATTGAAACGGCAATAAGCATTCTCGAACATGGGGGATATTTACGATATATAAATCATGGATATCGAACATTGGGTCCTTATGCAAGACTAATGGCAAAGGGTAATTCAAAAAATAAGATGTCTAAAGCGTGGGTAGAGATTTCAAAACAAAATTAAATGGAACGTTAAGACTTTTGAGTGTAGGAATTTGTTTTTCCAAGCTACCTATGGCAAATGACATTCATTCTCATAAAAGACCATAATCAAGAAGATGTAGACAAAATAAAACTTAATTGTAAAATCAAATTGCTGTTAAATGTAAAATTTACAATATTTTAAGTTGGAATGAAGTGGAAAGAAAATGGTATGAGTGAAATAAACTATTTCACATCTCTTACTTCGCTACAAAAAATGAAGGAGGTTCATTTTCCTTTTTACGTGCATTATTATTATAAATTTACCATTCCACCAAATTTCAAGGATCTTCTAGCTGATGAATATTGCATGTTCCATGCAAAAATAAAAAAATTACTGAAATTTGGCGGAGACCAGGCCCCCTTAGTAGGAAAACTCAAATTGTACTTGTGAAAAATTTCAAGTTTAAACAGTGTCGGGAAATGCTTTAAAATATTAATTGTCTGTCAGAAGGTGCGAGTCCATAAGTGAGTGAGTTATTAGTCAGTAAGTTACGATTTTTGCATTTTTTTAAGTCCTTAATTTCTGGAAGCACTAATGCTAACAAGTCTTTCTCTGGGAATCTGCTTCTGCTAGAACTGTTGATTTCCATGTTGTTCTTGGTCTTCCAACCCGTCAGAAATAAAAATGGCTGGGAGCGTGATGACTTAAATAAACGTAAAAACAACAACAAATACTGACATTTGACACAAATTTTAATATATGCGCAGAAGAAACAAAAATCAAAACATTAATGATATTATACCTTTAATATATGTACTGTGCTTCCAACTGCGTAGCTGATCAATAAATGATACCAAACGTGTGCCATCCACATCCATTACAGGATGATTGGTATTGTTTTGTTCCAATAACATCTTTGGATATTTGGTACAATTCCCGGATATCTCCTCTTGCAGGCTCTTCCGCATTATCAGCAAGTCCATCTAACCTCACGCTCCTGTCACATCTCACACAGCGATAAACCGTCTTATGTGCAAGGCGATACTCGTTCCGCAATTCAGCCTTTCGTTGAACATCTGCTTCGACATATATTTGCATTTTCAACGATTTCCGAAGTTCGATTTTATCCCAGGTGTCTTGGGATATCCAAGAGTCTCTAATTCTCGTAAGGGTCGTGACATAGTTTCGTCATATGTTGGGGTCATTTAAAGCATTCTTATTGAGTTTTAAGCTTTTTGCTGTATCCTGCGGTGATTTTTGTACGGCAGCGGTTCGTAGTTTGAGACTCATCAGAACCAAATGGTGGTCGCTTCGCTTCGCACAACGGCATTTCTTATACTCTATTTCTTTGTATGTTTGAGAAAGAAGTAGTTGAACGGACTTCTTCAAAAGTCCGTTTAACTATTTGCTTATGCAGATGATAATGACATCATTGGGAGAACGAAGCGAGCTGTTACCCGCGCGTTTGCAAGTATTGAATCGGAGGTGGCGAAAATGGGTTTGGCTGTTAATGAGGACAAGACGAGGTATATCCCAACTAACAATTTAGCTTGTATAAGGTTAAATTTTTCGAATTTGGCAATTAATAGCTTGTATAGAGCTTGAATAAGGCAATCTTGAGCAAGCAAAGAATTTTCCACCTGAAATTTAAACAAATAGCTGCTATAAGGCCTTAAAATACGAGTTACATAAGTTCTATACAAGGCTTTTAAATATAAGTTATAAATGGCTTGTATAAGGCCTTCCAAAGTTGTTAACTGAAAATGTTTAAAATAATTGCTGCTATAAGGCTCTCCACGACAAGTCATTGCAAACAACTTGTATAAAGCTTGTTTGTAAAGGCCTTATACAAATTAAAATAATCAGTGAAGATCAACAAGTGTGTCCTATAAAATATTGTGCTTACAAAAAAAAAAAACAGATTAAAATAAATAAGAACGGTGAGTACCCATGTGATTTAATATTCGCTTGGCGACAAAAGCAATGCCTACTATTTCAAAAAAACTTTATAAGCGTAACGTTAAGAGGTAGCGTGAACGTGAAGTAAATGATATAAACTTATTCACTTTTGATTATGTTTTCCGCAACAGCAAATTGGCATAGTGGTAGAGTGCTAGATTGGTACGAGGAAGGAATCAAGCTCAAATCCCAGGTAAAAACAAACTTTTCTTTTTTATAAAAATAAAATAAAAAACGAATACAAAATATTTTTTTCTAATTTCATAATCAGCTTTACTAAAACATTTTAGATTTTCGCGAATCGCGACAGCGTATATTATTGCTTATGCAAAATAAATTTGGGTAAGGCCTTATATAAACCTCCAAGGCAAGCTATTGGCAACAGCTGTCATTAAATGGCTTGGGTAAGGCCTTATATACACATCCAAGGCAAGCTAAAACTTGTTCAGCCAAGCTAATAGCAGTTCATGAAAAGTTATTTGCTGCTATAAGACCTGTCAACAAATGTCTTATGACAGTTAATTAGCTTGCGTAAATGCGCCAAAATGACTTGCATAAGGCCTTTTACTGTTTCTATAGCAGTCTGAAAATAGCTTGTTTAGAACCTTATACTAGTTAAATTGTTAGTTGGGATGCTATCATCGAGAAATGAATCTCAACATCTTCGACTCGGGCAAAACTTTACCATGGATAGGTACAACCTCGAAGTTGACATGGACTTTATCTACCTGGGCTCCGCTATTACATCGCGAAATGACATCAGTGGAGAATCAAACGAAGAATTACTCTTGCCAACCGCTGTTTTTTAGGGCTAAAAGAAGGCATTTGAGTAGTAAAGCCTTCTCTCAAAGAACCAAGGAGACCTTGTATAAGACCCTAATCATATCGGTCCTGCTTTATGGGGCAAAAGTATGGAGCCTGTCAAAAACGGATGAGAATCTGCTTGGGTGCTTTGTAAGGAAAATTCTTCAGGTGATCTTCGGTCCAGTATGTATGGATAGAGTATGGGGGAGAAAATTTTATTTTACAACGAGCTTTACAGGCTGAGAGACGTGGCTTTTACAAAGTGACATAAGGCCAAATTTGTTTGTGACTTAAGGCCAAACGTAAAATGTTTTGTAAAAAAAACAGTAATTTTTGGAAAAGATACTTTGCATACACCCAACCTCGCACCCACCCCAAATCCTATAGTGAGCCCAAGCAGGGGGGTTGCAGGTTGGCAGCATGCCCCCCATACATACCTCACTGTTTATTACGAATTTTTAAATTTCACATACCTTATAAAACCTCTCCTTTATTTGGTTTGTGAAATATAAAAATTTTCAAATAAACAGTGAGGTATGCATGGGGCGGCATGCTGCCCCTGCTTGGGCTCATGATAGGATTTGGGGTGGGTGCAAATTTTGGTGTATGCAAAGTTTCTTATGCATTTAAAGAAACTGGATTTAATGAAATTATTCAATGAAAAATGAAAAAAAAAACAGGTACGCTAGTATTAAAGGTCACTTTGTAAAAGCGACACTAGGCCAACTCTTAAAATTTGGCTTTATGTCACTTTTGTTATGTGACATAAGGCCAAATATTCAAATTTGGCCTTATGTCACTTGGCCTTATGTCACGGCACCAATATTTCCTTTAATATATGTATATACTGTGTACTGCAGCTGCGTCATGCGAGGAGTCATCGGATGACTTGATGTATTAAAGAATGCTTCTTTTGGATTGTAATGGATCATCGAATCAACAATCCTCCAACGATTTGTATGATATGTTCATAGTTTTTTTAAGCAAAAAGGAATTTTGGGCATTGATTTTAACTATAACCACCCGCTGCCACGCCCATTTTTCTCATGCTTGGTTTCTCCGAAACCAATAATTTGTATAAAATTTTCAAACTTGATTCTTTTTAGCTGGAAGAAGTGATTTTATGAAATCTACCTCTGCCACACCTAATTTTTGTTAAATCTCTGTTTATCGGAAACGGTTCCAATGATTTTTGTGACAATTATACCAAACAACCCTTTCAAATGTGCCATGTTAAATAGTTGTGCATTGTTTTCCTGTGAACAACTTATGATCCTGTGTCAAAATTTATGTGTCGGCGGTTTGAAAGATTGTCTTTCGTTCATTATGCGTACAATTTTATTTATTTACTTCAAAAAATACCAAGCCAGTTCAAAAGCCAAGCACAAAACTAAGAAAGTATAGGGTTGAAAATTATCAGTGAACCAATTTTGTTTCAATATACAAAATTATTGTCAGATCCCGCAGACTAACAATGCATTTAAATGTAGTCCTCCACGTATTGAATTTTTTCTTCGTTCAAAATTATATCCTCTCTGATGTGGTTCGTCATCATTTTTGTTTTTGACTTGTTGATTTGTAGTCCATAGTTGTTGCAGAAGCTAGTGAGTTCTGTTGTCATTTCTTGTATATGTGCAGCTTTTGTAGAGACGAGGACTATGTCGTCCGCAAATCTTAGGTTGTTAAGAAGTTGTCCACATATCTTTATACCGTATTTTGTCCAGTTCGTCTTTTGAAAAATGTCCTCTAAAACTGCACTAAATAGCGGTGGTGAAAGTGGGTCCCCTTGTCTGACTCCTCTTGTTATTTTAAATTTACGTCCTGTACTCTCTGTTTTTATTTGTGCTACATTATTTTTGTATTATGTTTTTAATAGTCTTAATAACGTTTGGGTTCTTATTTTGATTTTCTAATGATGTCCATATAGAGTTGTGTTCAACGGAGTCAAATGCTTTACTGAAATCTATAAATAAAAAATATATTGGTTGTCTAAATTCATTGCACTTTTCTATTATCTGATTCATCGTCTGTAGGTGGTCTGTAGTTGAGAAACCTTCTCTGAATCCAGCCTGTTCTCTAGGTTGTTTGTTGTTGAAATCTTCCTTGATGTTCTTGTATAGTGTTTTTGAAAACAGCTTATAAATTGTCGAAATATTACTTATGGGTCTGTAATTATTTAAATCGTCTTTTTTTCCTTTTTTATGTATATGTGTTATGGTTGTTTCTCTCCATTGTGTAGGAATTTGTTGAGTTTGTATTATTTTGTTAAATATATACGTCAAGATTTCAGAAAGTGATTCTTTTCCGTAGATTATCATTTCTGCAGAGATTCCGTCATTTCCAGTGCATTTGTCTTTTTTCAAATCGTCTATAGTCCTTTCAATATTTTCTTTGTAAAACATAGGAGTTTGTGTTGTGAGGAGATCGGTATCTATGTTGTCAATATTTTCTTCTTCAATTATGTTCTTGGTCGAGGAGAATAGTTTTTCAAAGAACTCAGTGGCATTTTCGTTTAAATCTTTTCTGTTTGTTATATTAAGGGTATTCATGCAACGTCGTAAGTTTACAAATTGTGTAAAATGATAAGTTTACAAAAAAGTTTGCATGAACGACCTTTTTATTAATTTGGTTAAATGCTGTGTAATTGAATCAGCTGTTCGTTAAACGTCAAATATTTGGGCGCGTTCGGCTTGGGTCGAGGAGTTGATTTTACAGATAATGCATTATGGTCTGTTTATTTGCATGTGTGTCTACCTGTACAAATATATATTTGTTTTAATAGATACGTGTAGTAAGTAGTCCTGTTAATTCAATTATATTTGTTTTGCATTGGAATAAATACATCAATGCCATTCTTTTTGCTGGAATCTCAATACCATTTCAACTCAACTCAAGTGACAAAAAACCTGGATTAAAACCCACGAAAAGTTGCTTTCCAAACAGTCAAAAGAAGAAGTGAAAAATATTCCACTTAAGTAAAATAAATCATCCCTCTCTTTTTCTCGTTCCAACTTCAACAAATGTCAGTTTTATTCCCGTGAGATGAGTATAGTTTTCATATATTCGCTCATTTTCAACCGACCACTTCAGTAAACTATCAACAATTATTATAGTTCTACCTTAATATTCATGACAATAGTCGCGTTGTAAGTTAGATAAAATAATGATATATTCTATGTTCCCAATCATCGAACAAATTATGGTCTTAATAACCCAGTAACTCGTTCTCTTACGTTGTACAATTCTATTTCATGTGAAGTCGATCTTTCTAAGAGTAGAGATAGTTTTAAAAAAATTGTTCAAAACCTATTTCACTTCTAAGCTTGAGCTAGAATATATAATTAAGTTTAAGCAAACATTTGTAATCAACAGATTGTATTGATGAAATAAATAAATAAATGTTTCAAATATATTAGTCGCAAGCTCACGGCAGTGGTCAGACGAAAATCAGCGAATACAAACAAATCATATGTCACGCCCATAATGTACTTTTCTTCATTTTCGTAAACTTTTGCTTTCGGAAGTGAATAGAGTGCCCCCGAGTACACTTCACGAAAGTGAAACAGAAATTTGTTGAGGTAGGAACGAAAAAAAGAGAAAAAGTGAATTATGGCTTAGTTCTGATTTTGAGAGTTTAGAAAGATACTTTGGATTGGCTAATGACATCTGTTTCTAACAGCTTCCGACTATTTAGAATCTTCCAAACCACAACAAAAACATTAATAACAACACGTTTTTGTAAATGAAAACAAAATGTTCGTCGTCGTCAACGAAAGATTCGCATTGGTTTTGGTGAGAATTTATAGTTCTACCTTAATAATTTACGAAAGGTAGCTTTCCTAAAGGCTCTCCCAAACCGAATTTAAAGTGAATGATTTCAATACTAAAAAACAACAAAAAACTGTCTTTGTGAATGCTTCGCTATAATTTCGCATTGGTTGGGCAGAGCCTTTAATCCTTGAGTAAATGTAGACCTTCTAATTATTTTTTTTTTGTAAACTACGTTTTAATTCACAACTTTTATCACCAACTAATTGCAATGCAATAATAACAGAACACATTCAGAACTTTTTTAGTTCTCCGAGATATTATCATTTATATCATGTTTCTAAACATGCCTGATTCTTAAAGTCACAAACACGCCTAATTCAATCTCTAAAAGTCACAATGACGTTTGGATAAGTTTAACCAAATATTTGGTTAATTTTCCGCAGCTAAATCCTTGGATAAAATTAACCAAATTGTGTAAACCATTTCCCATACAAAATTTGACAGTTCATTAACCAAAAGATAAAATTAACCAAATCGTAAACTTATCTAGTGTTTTACACAGTTGCATGAATACCCCTATTGTTTCCATTTTGACTTTTTAAGTTGATTATCCATTCTTGTTGATTGTTAAGTAATGATTTTGTTTTTCTTAATGATTTTGTTTGTCTAATCGTATCTTTAGCTATTGTTTCGTTGAATTTTTTAATGTCTTTCTTTATTTCTAATTTGATAGTTTTTCTTAATTCGTAAAGTTCAGTTTTTTCTTGGTCAATTAATTGTTGTTTGGTTCGTAGGGTATCTCTTCTTCCGATTAAGACTTTGGTTTCGTCAGATATTTTATCTTTTGATGTTTTAACGTTCATGATTGATATTTTTGCTGAGGTTTTGATGATCTTTTCTAATTCGTCATATATTTTTTGTACGTCTTGATTTGAGGTCAATAATTGGCTGATCTTTGTTGTTAGTATTTGGTTGTAATCTAGTATTTTTTGGTCAGGAATCATTCTGGGGATATAATGGATTTGTCGGTTTCTTTTCAATGTTTTATGATTTATGTTTATCTCTGTTCTTACTAATCTGTGATCACTGTCAAAGTTAACGTTGTTAAGCACAGATATATCTTTGATTGTTTCGATTTTGTTTGTCAGAATCAGGTCTATTTCATTTTTTGTTTTTCCATTTGGTGAGATCCATGTCCATTTTCTGCTGTCTTTCTTTTTGAAAAACGAGTTACCGAACTTCAGATTCATCTCTTCGATCCATCTTATAACTCTTTCTCCTCGTTCGTTTCTTTCTCCATATCCGTAGGGTCCCAAAGTTTTCTTTTCTTCTTCGTTTAGTCTCTTTCCAAGTTTAGCTTTGAAGTCTCCAATCACATACATAATTTCTGTTTTGTTATTTGTGTATATTTCTTCTAAGTTGTTGTAGAACCTCAACATTTCCTCGTCATCAGCTTTCTCTGTTGGTGCATATACTTGAATTATTGTCATTTTTGTGTTTTTTATATTGAGTTGTATGCTGCACATTCGTTCATTATGTAACTGGATGTTGGTAATTTTGTCCTTTAATTCTTTTTTAATAAGGAATCCAACACCGTAGAGACCTTTTGTTTCTCCTACGTAGCAAAATATACCGTGGTCATTATGTATTATTTTTTGTCCTAGTAATCTTGTCTCTGATAGTCCTATAATGTCCCATTTAATTTTCTTCAGCGCTTGTCTTAGTTCTTCTTGTTTTTCATCTGAGGTAAGTGTCCTGACATTAAAAGTACAGATCTTTAAAGTTTCTATTTGGTTCTTGTGAGTAAAGTTCTTTGTTTGATTATTTTCATTTGGGGGGTGTGGATCTACTCTTCCCACGGTGATCAACCGGGTTGGGAAGGATTTTTGTCTAAATACGTTTGAATGTGGGTTGTTGTTTTGTCCGATATTAAGTGTTGTTTGATGGTCTTCATTATTAGTCTGGTGATTGTTATTGAGAAATTGCTATTTATTTTTATTTGTTTTGTTTTGTTGCTTCGAAGTGTGTGGGTCATTGCATTTTTCTGAAAGTTCGTTATTGGATTTTGTAACGAAAAATTTTTAAATTTGGTTTGTCGGTTGTTTCTTCTGGTTCATTTCTGTTGATTCTGTTGTTGTAGATTTCGTCTTGTTGGTGTTAATTTCTTTATTCTTTGGTTGTTCTGATGGTGAACTTTCATTCGATCGTATTCTCTTCCTTGGGTTTTCTTGTCCATTTTCTGTCCATACCTTCCCTTCGACGACAAGTTCGTTAAGTTTAAAGTAAGCTCTTTTTCCTTCTTTTTTAAATTTTAACAATGTTGGTATAAGGGGTTTCCGAGCTTCAACCATTGATTTTGGTAGGTCTTCCGTTATGGTGAATGTTGCCCCAAACTTTTTTCCTAATAATATGTTTTGTTTATTCTCATAACTTTTGAAAATTAGTCTGATTGGTCTTATTTTTCCTTCGATTTTCTTGCCAAGACGAGGCAACTTTCAATGTCCGTTTCTTTGATTTTGAACTGGTCGTTTGATTTATTTATTTGGTCAAGTATCGTTGATAAAAGTTCTTCTGAGGTCCCTTCACTCTCTTCTACCTTGAAAATAATGATGTTATTTTTCCTCATTGTCAATTCTAGTAGAGTAATTTGCTTTTCATGTCTTGCACAGGTAGCTTCTTGTTGCTCGATTATTGCTCCTTGCGTTTCGACAATTTTTTCAAGTTTTTCAACTTTTTCAGAGAGAATTCCCACCTTTTCGTCTGTGTTTTTTATGACTCTATCCGAAGCTTCGTTAATAGTTTTGAAAATATCATTTTTTTGTTCTTCTAAAAGTAGTTTCAAAGTTTCTAGTGTCAAAGCCATTCTTTTGGAAGACAGCACTGATTGTAAGTTAGTTTATGTATGAACCACTAGATGGCGTAAGTGTCGTTGGAGGGTTGTTTTTCACAGCTGTTGCTCACGTTCTGATTTTGACAGATTGTGTTTTTATTGAAATGTTGCTGGTTTGTTGTTTAATATTATTTTGTTATATAAAATGAAAACTGAGAATTTTTCTCTTATCTCCTCAATATAACGTAGTTTTTCCAGTCTTTTTAATTTACTTTTGAAATTTGCAAATTTTTATGTGTAAAAATTGAGCAAAGTACCTTGTGTTCTGTGGTAATTCCTATTTGTTTTTATTGTCTAGGATCTTATTTTGCCTCGACACACTTTTCTTTTATTTTTCAGACGCTAATTCAACTTAAACTTTGATAACAAACCGCACCTTAACAACACCGTGTTTACTTCCAGAAAAATTTTGGCCATATGTAGGACTGGAAAATACTGATTAAGTTTTTGCATTTTCCATTTTATATCTAAGATGGCTGAGTGGGTAGAGTGATGGACTCTTACGTAGGAGTTCCGTGTTCGATTCCTAGACGGGTAAGAAAAATTTTTGTGTTTTATAATTATTTCCAATTCATTAATTTACAAATAATTGAAAACAATATAGTTTCAGGTTTAACAAACACTAAATGCCGTAAGAATCACTCAAAAGAAATTGAAAGTAAAAAGAATTATATTTTTTCCCCCATTTTCCTACAAACTCTGTAAGAGCTTTATTGTCGGCTTCTAATAGGTATTATAAGACTTTCTATTACACTTGCGTGTTTACTTTTATAGAAACATTTCTGAAGCTACCTGTCAAAACCATAATTTCACTAAGATTTCGAATAGCGCTCGTTAAAACTTCTTATGGATCGTATAGAATTTTAAGCTTTTAAAAGATCTGCGTACGGGGCCTCCAAGAAGATTTTCCGAAATCATTTTCGAAGTTCTATAATATTCTCCTTTTTATGCTTAACGAAATTTTACAAATGTCTTAAGGAAATCAGAAAGCCTATTCAGTTAGGCCGAACCGAAGCTGAAATGTTAGTTGGGTAGTCCGGAACCTTGCTTTCAGGATCCTGTCATCTAAAAGCTCCCAGGAAATTAAGCTCTCGGGAGCTGTTTTGGACAGCAGCAATCCAACACCAGGAATGAAGAACTTCCAGGTGCCTTTCCGGAGTAGAATAGTATACATTGTTACGAGTTAGAGACTTAAACTTCCCCGAGTCCAACCATCTAAAATTTGTTAGTGACGTCTGCTATTTCAGACTGAGATTTAGTGACGTCTGTACTCTCAGACTGTGTATTGGTAGTTTCTGTAAAATTGAATAAAAATGGAAAAAATAATAAAATCAACGAAAGTAAATTTTCAAGGATTCTCCCTATCCCTGCCTTGCCTAAAATATGTAGCATGAATTAGGGGACACCCTGTTTATTCGATTTCAGACAGTACCTAGCGTTGATTTTTTTCAAACTTGGTACCTTGCCTTTAACAACCATTAAGGAAGGGCTAAGCTGAAAAATATCGTTCAACTTTGACCAGCACAAGGTTGCCAGAGCCGGAACCAATTAAATGATCACTGTGAAATTTACCCAAGGGAGAACGCAACCTTTGTATTTTATGCAAAGCTTTATTTGAAACAATATAATTGAAAGTTAAACCGATCCAATCGGGTCAAAGATATTGCGATAACTAACTTAATAAAGTTCAAATAATTAATTAATATAATTCAAACATTAAAATGATTTAATATGATGAAATGTGAAAGAGATAGCTATATATTAGAAAGTATAATACATTATGTATGAATTATAAGAACACAAAACTTTATGTAAGAATGTGTAAGTATATGAAAATGATAGTGTTACATGAGGTTAATTTTCAACAATCACTGGCAGAGCTGGATGAAATGGGCCGTTTGTAAGACAATGTCCTTTTTTATTCTAACTTCATTCCTCATTTTAATTATTAATTTTTGCAGCGCCATTGTTTGATTCAAAATTCAACTTAGCCTGTTACTTTCAACATACATATGAGTTTATTATTGAAATATTTATTAATGCAATGTCCTTCGCTTATCAAGTTTTTCCGCTTTTCATTGAATGTTTATTTCCATTTTTGACAGTCATTCGTCACGATATTAAAACTTTGTCCTCCAAGGAAAAATCAATTTTTCATGTTCGTTTTTTGTTTGGAAAATGAAATATGTTTATACAAGACTTGGAGTAGGTAAGGTATATAGGTATCATAAAACCTGACCTTTTATTCATGCATTCCGTCGCACAGTGGGCTCAAAAGCAAATCTAGCGGGTCAAAAATCCAAATCTTTGTAAACGAGTGGTGTGTGTGTCCGTATATTATTTAAACACCTAAATAGCCTAGCAGGTGCCAAATAGAGAGAATAGTTATTTCATGGTTATGTGGACAATTAAATATTTTTAAAAGACAAGAAAGACACAGAAATAATGATGAAATGATGTCTCAATGCCAGTTTTTGGACTAAATTATGGTTTGAACATAGGTAAAACTATATTAGCTAACATTATGTTGACCTCAGAGATATTTTCCACTGATAATTTTTCACTTTTATCCCAAGAATTTGGACCACTGTCGTCAAATAGCCTGTAAGATGTTATGTTTTACTTTTTCGAAAACGGGCAAATATAAAAATATATTATCTATATTAATCCTGGAACTTAGTTTAAGTCCAATCCTTTTGTACAGGTTTGTACAGAAAAAGTTGCAGCCTACAGAATTAATGCTTTATCAATTTTTTCTTACTAATAAAGTAAATGCCATGGTTCATTTAGTTAAAACACCATAAATCATAAATAAACAAAATTACTAACCTTCTTAAATATAGTACATTTGGGAATAATAACAAAAAAGTTCATAACTTTTCAAACAAATAAGAGGTAAACAAAGGCCTACCATCATTAAATATTGAACGAACAATGACTGAATGATGTGTCTGCAATTAACGGTATTATTGCTTGAAAACTAAAGACTTCTGTCAATTAATTTTACTCTATTCATTGTCTCTGACATGTGTACAATCAACCTATGTACTACCTGCCCTGATATAAAATGCATATTTTTTGGACTTTTGACCCGCTAGATTCGCTTTTGAGACCACTGTGCGTCGTCTCGCTTATGGTTCGCATTATTTCGGTTCAGTTACTGAAATTTATTTCTTTTTGAGTTTCTTTTTTACTTATTTTTTTTGTAATGTTTTCTATAATGAAAAGCTTGGGTTGGTGGGGTGTGTGATGGGAGTGACTGTGAGTAAGAGCAAGAGCCAGAGTATTTTGTTTACTTATGACTTTTTCGTGCAACGTGAAATTATTGTTTTCTTAAAATGAAGGATATAAGTTCAATTAACGAGGGTACTTTGAGAAGGTTTTATTTTTTAATGGAAATTATATCCACACTGAGCCGAGTGGCCCAGCCGAGCCCCATGGGTTGATTTATTGGTAACATGAGTTCTTTCAAGTGAATACCCACACCTTGTAAAATAATATTGAAAGTGCTGTTGAGTTCGGAGGTCCCTTTTTTTGTTTGTTATGTTTGTGCTGTTAATGGTGGAGTCAACGTGTTGAAAGTCATTGGAATGTAAATTTTTAATAATAATTTAAAGTAGGCAAGTCAAAGGGCATATACAAGGCGTTTTCCTTTGGAGGTGGCGAAGTACTTGCAAGTACTTTGCCAGCTTTTTTCAATGGAACACATCAAACTGCTTTCCCATGTAAAATGTATCTACTCGCGCATGAGAGCATGTGCAGTTGGTAGTACTAGATTATGGTTTTCATCTACTCGTAAGTACTTCGCCACCTCCAAAGGAAAACGGCTAGAGTAAGTAGAGTCAAAGTTCGATTGAAAATTAAATTTTGCTCAAAATTTGGTAGAGAGCTTTTTTTTTGCGTAGAAGAAACTCGAATCGGAATGGGGCATACAAATGCAATGAATTTTCAAAAATGTACCTATAGGTCTTAAACGAAGCTATATTTTTAAATAATTTTCTTAAAGCCCTGTTAACATATAAAGGTGGATAATTAGTTCTGAAACTCTCCAAGGATTTGGTTATGGATAAGTATGGTTGCCCAAAAAAAAACAGCACCAGCAATAATCTCTGCCATCATATGCACATCCAATCCACTTTCATAAGGGGTGATTTCGTGCCAACTGTGATTATATTATTAAAACTTATCTGAAATTTGTAGGTTAAAAAAAATTATTTAAATCTGTTCAGTCGATAATGACAAAATTCAAAATAAAAAACACGTTCTTTGACAGATACTATTTATTAATAGTTGCTTAGTGCAAAATTGTATATTTTTTGTAGTAGATCGTATTAATTTTAGTACAATATGGAAAAAGTTTAATCAAAATCGTAGAAGTTGTTTTTGAAGAAAAAAAAAAAAATACTTTCTTTTCTGGTTTTTAACTTTTGTAAAGTTGAACGCACTAATTCTGGCCTAAGAAAAAAGTTTAATCAAAATCGTAGGAGCTGTCTTTGAGACAAACAAATATTTTCCTTAACAGTTTTTTTTTTTAACTTTTTTGTGGAAGGTACTGTAAGTTTTGCATTAAAGTACATTTTTTTCTTAAAGTATTTTAAAAAGTATTAAAAACTCTTAAGTATCGAGTTTCAAAAAAATATATGACGTCGTCACATTTTTCAAAATTCCAAAATATATTTCTTAGAAGCTTCTGTATAGGAAAAATATTGAAAAAATAAGTACCATTTTGAAGATAATCCAAAATTAAAAAAATGGTTCCTTGGGAGGTATCATTAAAAACCATTTTTTGAAAAATGGTTTCCTATTCAAAGGTAGCCGCTACTAAAAGAAATTTATTGAATTTTTTTAAGAAATGTTGTGGAGCCGTTTTTTACAAAGATTAGATTTAGTAAAATTGCTAAGAAAATTATTTTTGGATTTCAAAAAATTAAAAAAGCATGTGGGCAGAATCAACAAAATGTAATTCCATTGCAACAAATAAATGTTATAGTGCTCGAATGGATTTTGCGAGATTTTGATTTAAGAAAATTTAAATATTTGTTGCCATGTAAAATTTTGAGGGATTCTCTTATCAAGTTTTATTATTGGGTAAGTTGTTTAATTGTTAAAATTACGTTTTGCAAAACAATAAATTCCAAAGAAAAAGTTTTTCGTTTTTATGTTTTTTTTTGGTTCACAGGATTTTTATTTTTCAGTGTGAAACTGAGAGCAATATATTTCTGTGAGATTTGAACTTGCGTAGATATGCGGGATTTTAAATTGTGATATATCGATTTATATTTGCAACCCTTTTTGATGCGAGATGTAAATGCGAGATTGTTGAAAGCTAGATTTTGTAATTGTAAGATTATGGAAAGCAGGATTATTAATTTGTGAGATTTCAGTATTCGAAATTTCAGGTTGCGGGATTGCGTACCGCTCCAAACCTACATTTTCTTGCTTTTTAAACATCTCATGCCAAACACACTTTACATGTATTATCTACTTTACTTACTTACTTACTTATCCGGCTCCCGATGAAGCGTCTCTGCCTGAGATATTGCGATCTTCCATTAGTTGCGGTCCCTCGCACGCTCCCTCCAGTCGTCGAGACCAAGTGCTCTTGCGTCTGTGACCGCCTAGTCCCTGTAGCGTAGGTTCGGTCTTCCTGGTCGTCTCGAACCTGGGGGCTGGCATTCGAAGATTTTCTTGGCTGGAGCGTTGTTTTCCATTCGCTCGATATGGCTGAGCCAGTGTAGTCGACGTGTTTTGGCTCTTTGGACTACATCCACATCTTGGTACAGCTCGTACAGTTCACGATTGAATCTTCTCCTCCAATCGCCATCTTTGCATATAGGACCAAATATCCGCCGAAGAATTTTTCTCTTGAAAGTGCCCAGTACCGATTCCCCTTTTTAGCTTATCGTCCAGCACTCGGTGCCATAGAGTAGAACTGGTAAAATTAGCGTTTTGTATAGCGTGCACTTTGTCTTTCGAGAAAGGAGTTATGAGCCCATTTGTTTGGCCAACCCGAAGTAGCAGCGGTTCGCTAGGGTAATTCTTCGTCGGACTTCCACTAATGTGTCGTTCGTTGAATTGATGATTGTTCCAAGGTAGGTGAACTCCTTGACTACCTCGAAATTACTGCTACCAACAGAAGCATGTTCATCAATAGCTGTGAATGCTTCAAGTACAGCTCTCTTGGAGCGGCCAATGATGTCAATGTCGTCCGCCTCCGCATAGTCAAGTAGTTGAGAAGACCTGTTGAAGATAGTGCCTGCTATGTTAACATCACTTGCACACTATCTGCTCCAGGACTAGGTTGAAGAAATCATATGATAGCGCATGTCCTTGTCTGAACCATGTACACGTCTGGAATAACTCTGATGAAGCCAAACTGGAACGTGCTGATCATAGTGTTGCAGAAAGGTTTTATACGCTCACATAGTACGTTGGATAGGATCTTGTAGGCAACATTAAGCAGGGATATACCTCTGTAGTTCTTGCAGGACATAGGATCGACTTTTTTGTAGATTGGGCATATGGAGCTGTTGGACCAGTCGTCGAGCATACTTTCCTCCTCCCACAATTGGTTGATGAGCTGGTGCATGCACCCTACTAGTGCATTAGGGTGTTTCATATTTCCAAAGGTGTGATTTTTGGCTGACTTTGCTCACGCCCCGAGTCTAAGTGATGTCAAAGATATGTATGCCAAATTTCAAGAAGATTGGATAATATTTAGAGGTTGCGCATTTTGATCACTTTTATCTGAAACTATTGAGTTTTCAAATATTGAAGTCCTTTGTATTAAGAGTGTTCCGAACTGAACAAAACCAGTCATTTGCTAACTTTTTTTTTTGCATATATAAGACCGTGTTTTTTCACTTTCATCAGATACTTTGTCTTATAAAACTTTGAATTTTTACTAATTGGTCACTAGTAGGCGTATTATTGTATTAAAAAAATTTTTTTCTAAAAGTTACTGATTTTAACTTCTAAATTTACATAAATTTTCTATCAAAAAGTGCATTTTAAGAATTAAAAATTTCAATATCAAATGATACAAATATGATTACATAATTAATGAAAATCATGAAAAATATATTGAATTTATATCCACTGCAAAAAAATTTGTCAAAAAAATACCGTTAGGTATAAGAAATTAACTGTCAAAAATGGGTTTTTTCAAAATTCACAAGCATTTTTATTTTGCATTATTAAAATTTTTATTAGGTACAAAATTAAAAATGTTCTCCAATAGTGGCATAATAAAAATATGGAATTTTATGTTATTAAACATTTTTTTGCAAAAAATGCTATAGTGTAGGCTACATTTGCTTTGAAAAACAGCCATTTTAGCCATTTTCTCGATTTCTTAGAGGCTTTTACAAAAATATAGAGCACAAAATTAAATTTTTTTTCCAATGATGGCATAGATAATAAGTTTATCTGTCCATAGACACCTTAATCGCTTTGATCGGACAAGTACACGCTTCGCAATCTTATTCATGAAATCACCATTTCAGTCCGGAACACTCTTAAAGGGCTTCTCATGCACTTGTTTCATCTTGTAAAGGTTGTGTGTGTCTACAAGTACAATCTAAACTACATTTTGTTAATTTGTGACATCCCTACCTTCAATTGTTTTTAAAATAATTTCTCTTCGAACTGTACCTTCAAACTTCGAGCGTTATGCCTACACGGTTTACCAATTAGAGAGGGCAGGTCGACTTTGAAATGGAATAAAACAAGCTGTGTGTGTGGTATTAACTAAATTCTTATTATTTTTTGAAGGGACATTGTTCAAAATATCTGCCACGGCTGCGCACGGTGGCAAGGATCCGAGACGTCGAAATTGGAATGCCTTTTTTGCATAGTTCGGGCTGAATTTGAACGATGGCCTAAATTATTTTGACTTTGAGGGCATCAGTTGATTGCGGCTCATGAGCATAGACCTGCGACATCAGAAAACCCCACGAAAAGTTTAATGGGGGCAAATCTCACGATCTTGGTGGCCAATTCACGTCACCTACTCGAGAGATAACCCTATCTTACAGTTATCGTTTACTATGTAAAATGTCTTTTGTTACATAACTGTGTAATACGCGGTGCTGTCCTTTCTAAACAATATGTCACATATTACATCCATATAATCCAATTTTGGCCAAAAGAAATTGCTTGTCCTCTATTGGTAGGGATCTCTTTTGATTAAATTACCGGAATTGACTGCATGGGGTTCACCTATCCCCTTACCCCTGCCCTAACTGACGCAACTAATTTTTTTTGTTTTGAAGATCAACTCACCGTTAAGGGTGATGGGAGCTAGACTTTTGTGTTTTTATAAAAAAAAAACACATTTTCTCTAAAAGCTGCAAAAAATGTAAAAATCCTATTTTTTGCCTACTTTTAAAAAAGTGATCAAAATGCGCAACCTCTAAATATTCTCCAATCTTCTTGAAATTTGGCAAAAATATCTTTTTTGTCAGAGAGACTCGGGGCATGAGCAAAGTCAGGTAAAATTTAACATTTTATTTTGTGCCTTATAAAATGAAACACCCTATAGTGCATCTCCTACATACTTGAAGAATTCCGCAGGTAGGCCATCCGAGCCGGCGGATTTGTTGTTCTTAAGCTTGTGGATGGCTTTCTTAACCTCTTCAGTACTGGGCGCTGGGATTGGATCTTCAATGACATTGGCTTCTTCCCCTGTCGCGTCCTCTACATAATACCCACTATGCAGCTCTAGGAAAAGCTGCTTAAATGCGTCTACAATTCCCTGTGCTTCGGTGACAAGGTTCTCTTCGCTGTTTCAAAGACCATATAACCAGATGCCAGTTGTTTGGCTGTTTTGTAGAACCAGCGGCGGGTGTTGGTGGCGGTTCTAGACTCTTCGAGATACTTGAGCTGAGAGGCTGCGTACACTTTTTTCTTTCTGCGCAGGGTTTTTTATCTTTCTTTCCCTTTTCACGGTGTAGTACCTCGTGGCATGATGGTTAGTGCGTAGGATTGTCATGCCGAAGGTGTGGGTTCGATTCCCAGCCGTGTCACCTAAAAACTGAATTGTTTTATTCGAGGTACTGCCTCTTGCGAGGAACTGACGAATCCTCCAAGAGTATACTTGTCATGAAAAAGTGCTTCTCATTTAGCCGTTCGGACTCGGCAAAAAACTGTAGGTCCCTCCATTCCTGCCAATAACACGCACACAGGAATGGTTGTGAGTTGTAAGTCACTAGGCCCTGGTTCTCCACGAGCTGTGGCGCCACTTAATTTAATTTATTTTTTTTCCCTTTTCACGGTACTCCTCTCTTGCTGCTCTTGTTTTTCGTTGCAGCATTTGCATTCGTGCATTTTCCGTTTCCTGCTTCAATACCGCGACTTCATCATCATACCACGGGTTCTTTTTACTGGGTGGTTGATAACATATGATGGTCTTGGCTGTCTCCTTAATGATGTCGCATGTCCAGCTCTGCGAACTTTGTCACAAAAAGAAAGTGGTCAGAGTCCACGTTTGCACCCCGGAAAGTTTGCACGTCCAAGATGTTCGATGCGTATACCTTGCGCCAATTAGCGCGTGGTCGATATGGTTGGCGGTTCGACCATCTGGAGATCGCCATATTGCTGTATGTATCCTTCGCCTGGGGAGCCTAGTGCTACATATCACCGTATTACGAGCTGCAGCAAAGTTGATTAGTCGGAAGCCGTTATCAGTTGTCGTTTCGTGGAGGCTGTGCTTTTCAACTAATCCGCCAAAGATGTTTTCCTTTCCGACTTTAGCATTGAAGTCTCCGAGCACGACTTTGACATCGTACTCCGGACAGGCTTCTTAGGCTCCGCCCAGGAGGTCGTAAAACTCCTCCTTGTTAGACTCCTCAGCTTCATCGGTAAGGGCGTGTGCACATATTAGGCAGATGTTTTGGAAGGTAGCTTTGATGTGGATCACAGCCAGGCGATCGCTAATCGGCTCAGATCGATGACTTTCAATCTGAGTCGACGTATCCGCATCCTAGCATGAGCAGTCTTTGATGACAGCTGTAATAAATGTGGCAATATTTTCTTTTCGCTATACCTGATCCTATCCATCGTGTCTCCTGGATCGCGGTAATATCTGCCTTGTACCGCGAGAGGACAGATTCAAGTTTTTGAGTAGCAGCTGGCGTATAGAGTGTCCCTACATTCCAGGTGCATACTCGTAGGTCATAGTCCATTTTCGTTCCGGGTCTGGTTGCCATTTGAGGGGGGTCGTTATCCGAGGCTTTATGCGTCTCTCTCATAACAATTGTTTTTTTTTTTTTTTTTTTTTTACTGTGGTCGGGTCGTTAGCCCAACGCACTAACCTCCAATCTGTAGGGCCATTGGTTTAATTTTGCAATTCTTTCCTTGATCAACATTCACACTTACAAGTTTAGCAAGTCAAGGCATAAAGCCAAGATCAGTATCCGGCGGCTATCAACTTGGAGGTATTGTAAGCACTTGATGTGTAGGAAAAGATACAGCTCGAGGACCCCATTTCCTACAACATCCAACCACCGTATTATCTACTTTGGCTTTTTAAACTTTCACCTTTACTTTGTCCAAACAAAAACAATACCCAACACCTTCATGACTTTGTTTATAAAAAATAGCAGTGAACATCAAGAGGCGAAATAATGTGATCTAGTCCTATGTTACATTATTTTTCTAAAACTTAAGAACTTTAATCATACAAAACGCTTACGCAATCTAAGCAATATACCAAAACAGGTGCGGTATAAGAGATTAAATTCTTCTTCATGATGACAACAATAATGCTACATCAACCTACTGTAATTATACAAGAAATGTCCTTTTTTGCAGGAATAGAACTAATAGGCACAATTAAGAAAAACCATGCAAAGAAGGTTGCTAGAAAGACTCCATCAGAGTTTGTATACATTAGACGATTATTTTTTAAATAATTTAATTTCAGACTAAATCTAATTTATCTTGCTAAAGCTACATTCAGCATCAGCGTATAAATTGAAATAAGACCAAACTGAAGTTAACCTTTATTCATTTTCTGGAATACTTGCAATTAAGAAGGTTCTTTTCCCCAAATCTGATTCTGTGTTTTTTGTGTTTTTTTTTTTCGACAACAAAGGTTCACAAACGGTCTTTTGGTTGTCTGTCATGTCGTTTAAGGTTAACCAAAAATCTCAATTTGTTTTTGGTTGGTTACGTTTAAGGGATGCCTTGCCTATGCTAAAATGCTTGAGCAGGATGAAACTTCAAGAGATTAATATATATCTATGCGCCTCACTCTGTTTGTGGAAAGCAACCTTAATTAAGCGCAAATGAGTTTTGTGCATTACATCGGAGGTTTGCAATAAAAAAACCATAAAACACCATGTGTGTCGTTATCCCAAAAAAGAAAACGATTAATTTTATCAATGCTGAATGAGGTTGGGGTTCGGCTTGGTGTGTAGGTCGAAGATTAATCTTGATTTAGAAGTTAACCCTCCATTTGAATTAAGGACTTTTACAAGTGTGTCTTGTGTGTGTGTTTTAATGATTCAGGATTGAAGATTTATGCGTATTTACATAAATGGAAAGGTTGAGTAGATAAACTCTTTGGATATGAGTTCAAGAATATTCAAAACTTCTGATGGGCCTTTTTGAGAAAACGCAAAAACACAATTACAAACTTTTTAATGAACTTGCTTGATCGTCATAATTCTGACGTTGTTTTTTCTTTGCTATTTCGTTTTTCTAATTATGGATTTTTTCCTCAAAATCTCCTCAAACCCTTTGACATCCAAAAAGTTTGTATATAAAATTCCAAGAACCCAATGGCACACTTAATTGAACGAAGTTTACCTTTTCAATGCCCGCCTTCATTCAGTGATTGCTTGATGTAAAACTTTTCGTTTTCATTGAGATAATTTTTTGATAAAAAGATAATTAATTTAATTTTAAAGCAAAATTGATTAAGAAATGAGTTTAGATAAAAATAGTTTTGTAATTGGGTTTGATGTAAGACTCATTATCAAATTTATTTAGGTTAGGAGCTATGCGAGAGATTTTCACGCCCTTTTGATTTTCAGAGAAGACAGAAAGTCCTTGTCGTACATAACTGAAATGCCTTAAAGCAACTTTAGTGTCTAAGTCTTTTACTTCGTTAATTTTATTTCAGTGCGTTAAGGTATATTTAAACTGACAAAAACCACCCTTCTTGGGTATCATGCAATTAATTCCAAAATACTAAAATCAACAATATTCAAGTTAATTTGTGAATCCTTAAAGTGACAAACTGCAAAAGCATATGATAGAGTTCTAACGGACAAACTTTACAACTAAGGATAATGACATATATCTAGGTTGCTGTTATATACATCCTAGCCAGCCACATGAGGTTTATGCTAAAGCTTTAAGCCATGTTTCTTCAATACTGATGACACTAAATGATTCTGACGACTTTCTTCTCTTTGGAGACTTTAATCTACCGGGACTTCACTGGATCCCTTGTGATGACAACAACTTCATTTTTGATCCTGTTAACATTACGACTGAACAACAAGCTTGTGTTATTAATTTTTTCTTTGAAAATGGATATAATCAAATTTGTAATCTTAGAAATAATTGTTCAAACGTTCTTGACCTAGTTTTTACAAATATTTGTGATAATTTTATTTTAGAAGAAGCTTCATCCATTTTAGCTAAAAAATCAAGTATTTTCCACAAAATATTTAAAATTAGATATTTCTATGCAGATAAAACACGGTCCTTGGTGAATAATTGCAATCTTGTTTATGATTTTAAAAACGCAAACTATGATCAAATCAATAATAACATAGAAAACATAAATTGGTGTGCATTTTTAGCCAACGGTGATATTAACGATAAAGCCTTTAGGTTTAAATATCAATTAAACTCTATTTGTGATCGCTTTGTTCCTAAAAAGGTTAAAACCTCAACCAATACTCCACCATGGTATGATAAGGTATTGATAAACTTAAAGAATAAAAAAAAACAAAGCACATCTCAAATGGAGTTTGAGATGGTAACTTAGAAGATTTTGAGACATTTAAGTGGTTAAATCAGAATTTCTGTAATTATGACAAAATTTGCTACGATAGATATATCTATAGAACTGGGTCAATCATAAAATCAAATCCTCATCATTTTTATAAATTTATCAACTACAAAAGAAATGTAAGTAATTTTCCATCGAAAATGCGCTTTGAAGATAAAAGCTATTCTGACTCAAATGAAATATGTGATATGTTTGCATCATTTTTTGAATCAGTTTATACTGAACCAATAAACTTCAAAAATGACGTTTTTAGTCACATGACAGGCAAAGTTGTAAACCTTTCTCAAATTTCAATTAATCTTGAAGAACTGGTGATTGCATTAAAAAATTTAGATGTCAACAAAAGTGCTGGCCCTGATGATATTACCCCCCTTTTCTTGAAAAGGACTGCAAACACGTTGGCAGCTTTTCAATAAATCTTTAGAATGTGGTGTTTTTCCAGAAATATGGCGTGAATCATATTTAACTCCTATTTTTAAAAGTGGCGACAGGTCAGACTTAAAAAATTACAGAGGAATTGCAATATTATCGGCCATTCCGAAAGTTTTTGAAAAGCTAATATCTGACAAATTGTGTGTAGGGTTGAAGCCAGTTATAAGTGAACATCAACATGGTTTTTTCAAAGGGAGGTCCACTGCAACCAATCTTTCTGACTACACTTCTTTTATTTTAACTGAAATGGAAAATAGAAACCAGAAACCAAGTTGATGCAATCTACACCGATTTCAGTAAGGCATTTGATAGAGTTGACATTGGGTTGCTAACTTTTAAGTTACAGAAAATTGGAGTACGAGGTAATTTATTAAAGTGGATTTCCTCGTATCTATCAGAAAGAAAGCAGTAAGTGAAATTTTGTGGTGTGAATTCTCGTGCAATAAATGTTACTTCGGGAGTTCCTCAAGGCAGCCACCTTGGTCCCCTGTTCTTTTTATTATTTATTAATGATTTGACTGAATTGTTTGAATATTGTCGGTTTCTGTTATTTGCAGATGATCTCAAGTTATTCAATGTATAGTTAACAATGTGAGTGATGGGCTCAAAATGCAAAAAGATATTAATACTCTAGTCAAATGGTGCAATATAAATTGTATGTCGTTAAATGTCACAAAATGTAATGCAATCTCTTTTGCTAGAAGAAAAAATGTATGTCTTATAAACTATATTATTGACGGAAAAACATTGAAAGAAGTGACGTTTTAAAAGACTTGGGCATACTTGTCGATTCTCGCCTCACTTTTAAGCATCAAATTGACAAAGTTTGTTCTAAGAGCAACAGCATGTTAGGATTTGTGAAGCGTAGGTCAAAGAATTTAATGACCCTTATATTACCAAAGCAATATATTGTTCCTTAGTTCGCCCTCTTCTTGAGTACTGCAGCATCGTTTGGTCACCTTTATTTGATGTCGACGTTAAAAAACTAGAATCCGTCCAAAAACAATTCCTTTTATTTGCACTGAGAAACTTCAATTGGAATCGTGAGAATTTTGTGCTGCCTCCATACGAAAGCCATTTAAAACTAATAAATTTGCTAAGCCTTGCAAAACGTAGGATGCTTTCTGAAGCCCTCTACGTTTATGATATTTTGAATGGTAATATTGCTTCAACCACTTTATGTTCTAATCTAAAATATGTATACAAAATTCTCGTTGTCTAAGGCATACCAAATATTTGAAAGAAGCAATACATTAAGACAAGCTATGCAAATCATGAACCGTTCAACCGTTGTAGTATAACATTTAATAAATACACTGACTTCTACAATATTAACATGAGTAGAGAAACTTTCAAACAAACTATATTGTCTCTTATGATGTGTGAATCTTCTTTGTAAATTTTGTTATCTATATTTTTATTTTCCTTAATTTATATTAAAATAATGTATATTCAATTATTAATTATAAATCTATTATTTATCTTTTTTCTTAATGATGTAAATCCATTTTCTAAGCCTTAAATTGTTGTCTGATATTGACAAAAAAATAAAACTAAAACTAAACTAAACTTTAAACCCATTATTTAGTTTGGTGGGTAATCCCGCCTTTGCTTGTATCATCCTTCACCATGCCAATTGCACTATTTTACTTCTATTCTGTCCCTATAGTGTTAAGAAAACAGTATAAAACTTGAACGCGTTCAATGTCATTTAAATCTTCATAGTGAAGATACTACATGTAGTTAGTGTTATATAGCACGTTAGAGATGCATCATGCAGCCACTAACCCAATGGCACCACAGCGCAGCCCAGCGCGGTAGTGCTATTTCCGTTTAACGTAAAGAACTTTCGAATGAGAGAATAATACACTCAACCCAAAGCGCTCTTTTCAACTTTAGACTTTACACGCTCTGATGGTTTCATTTATTTGAATATAAATTTCTTGGAAAATCCTTTGGAGACTTGCATCTTCCATAGGAGAAGAGACAACGACTTACATATTACCAACAACAGAAAAATGCTCATATCCGTTTTTTAAAGACGCCATGAGTGCGGAAAATCTGATGCAAGACTTAGCCATGTGTGTATAAGTATGTTCCCTGGTGCCTGGTGGTATTTCTTATCGGTGGATTTTTTGAATCAAGATTTTCTTCTTTCTTTTTTTTTTTTAAAGGAAGATTTAGTATGTTTACATTAATTTGTGGCAGGCATACATATTCATAAATAAACCTTTGTATTGGGACTAAAATATTATACAGGACCTACTTTAAAAACAATAGGTACACGTACATACATATTATATAGACCAGCGGCTCCCAATCTTTTTTAGTCGCGGAGCACTTTTCAGGGGAAACATTTCTCGAGGAGCACTTCGTTCCGCGTATTCCATTTTTTGCCGTGAGAAATAAATATTCATATGTAAAAAAGCAATAACTGTTTTCAATTTTTGTTTACATTTTATTTAATTCAAGAAAGAAGTTACTTCAACGAAAAACAATAACAAAGTGAACTAAAATAAAAATGTTTATATTAAGGGTATTCATACAACAGCGTAAAATCGTCGTAAACGTTGTTAACTTTAAAACTTTGTCATTCTGTCACAATTTGTATGGAAAATTTGACAGATTTACGAAGTTTACAACTCTACGATGTTTACGACGAGTTTACGCTGTTGCATGAATACCCTTATTATGAATATGTAGATATGGTATTTAAATAAATGGCTCCAGAAGCTTCTTTTAGTGAGAACTATGTGTCTGTTTTGTTTTATATAAAGCTGGTGTATCTGGTTGAATTTGAGACAACTGCAACGGGATCTATATTTTTTTTTGGTTCCAACGAAGGTGGAAAATCCTGATTCGCACATGTTTGTTGTTGCAAACGGCAGAATAATTACCTTGGCTTTGTTTGATAACATTTTGAATTCGTCCTCCAACGTACACCAGAATTCTGACAAAGACTTCTTCGTTTGAAAATGCTCCTTTATCGAAGAATCTGATGTCAAATCATTCAAGCACTCAAATTTCAACGATGTCACAGAATCTGGCTCCATCGCGGCAGAGTATGGGTTTGCAACCCATTTCCATAATATATGAGTGGTATTCTTCAGGAAAATAGAAGTGGAAGCTATCGAGCCAACCTAGCAGGTGTATATGGAACTCATTTAAAATATCTTCGAGAATGTCCAAATTTATTTCCTTTTTAAATTCGTTGACCGTTGGGAAGCTGTCAAAGTTTCGATATTCCATTGGATTTTGTTTTTGAATGCTTCTATTTTATCACTGTCATTGAAAACAGTTATTAGTTTTCCCTGAAGTGATAAATTTAAGTTTAATAAAGTTAAGCTTTTTTTTTAATATTGGATAGATACGCCAATTTCAATAGCCAACGCTCATTACACTGCCTTTCGCCCAAAACGAAATTATCTTAAATTAGGAAGGTTCTGACTTCAGCCCTCAATTCGAAAAGCCGCGTCAGTGTTTTGCCGCGAGAAAGCTATCTTACTTCTGCGTGAAGAAGTAACGACGTATGCAGACTACCCATGTCATCGCACAATAATTTTAATAGCCTGGTATTCTTAGGTCGTGATTTAATAAAGTTAATTATTTTCACGCTTTCGTCCAAGACCTCTTTGAGGGAGAGTGGCAGTTTTTTCATTGCAAGGGCATGACGGTGTAGAACGCAATGAATACTATTGCATTCTTTGGCATTTTGTTTTATTCTTGGATGGCACCGAAAATTTTTCCAGCCATGGCCATGGCACCGTCTGTGCACGCATCCTCGCAGTTAAACCATGGGATTTCATTGACAGTGAAAAAATTGTCTATTTATTTAAAAATTTCAGCACCAGTTGTAATAGTTGGCAACTGCTTGCAGAAAAACAGATCTTCTTGAAAGGACTGTAGGTATTGGAAGCGCACAAATACTATTAAAATGGCAAACCCTGCAACATCCGTTGATTCATCAATTTGCAGGGCAAATTTCTTCACTTTTATTCTTGAAAGTAAAGTAGCTTTCAAATTCTCTGCTAAGTCTCCGATACGTCGTGATATTGTGTTATTTCACAATGGAACGGTTTCAACTAATTGTTTGGCCTTTTCGCCGAACATACATTCAATAATGTCTTAAACGCATGGCTTGAATACATTTTCAGCTATTGTATGGGCTTCGCCAGTTTTCGCAACTCGGAAACTAACTAGGTAGGGTGCAATCAATGCGTTTTCTTTCACTGTCTTTGAGTGGTAAGTAATGATTGTCTGAGATTTTTTAAGTTCAGCATAATTCCTTTTGATGAAATCAGTCGGTTTGCTTTTGCAATCTGGATGAATCCCTTCAAAATGACTTTTATATTTTTTGCGGAAACATAGAACTATTCGGTAAAACTTTGCCACAAATTACACATTGGGGTTTTTTGTCACTTGTCTCAGCAAATCCAAGATCCAAGTTTGAATCGTGGTACTTCCTTTTAACTATTTTGTTTTCTGTAGAACTGATCACCATAGAACTGGTACTAGGCAGATTGTCCACATCAAAAACTTCAGAAAGTTCTGCCGGCACTTTCTCTATTGCGTTATTTTCCTTCGCACGAGAATTAAAAAAAAACGAACAAATTAAGAAATAGGAAATAATGTCGCATTTACATGATTGAAAAACTGCCACTTTAATGACAAAAGGAATTAATTTGTCGAGTCTTTTCTTGTTGTTTTGGTCATTATACTGCCAGATTTCAAGTCGTGTAAATGCAGTATAAATGAAAAATTTAGAATCGCAAAATTAACAAATGTAATGGAAATTTTTTTTTTTCAATATTTCCTCGAAGCACTTGGTTATTCTTCACGGAGCACTAAGTGCTCCGCGGAGCACAGTTTGGGAAACGCGGATATAGATCATTATTGGAAAGCCATGTCATAGAAGACATACCTACTTACTACTTATAGACCAAGAGCTGGAACATGGTAGACAATTTTGTGGATGAACGCATTACCAATATATGACTATGAGGGTTTGTAGGAACATTTATCTTGATATCAAATACAGAATTCTGGAAGGATTTGTTCAATGTCCGTGTTGGGGATGAGGGGTTGAAAGTAGCATCTATTCAATTTTTGTGTCGGGGATACAACCACTTCAATTTATTTATAAAAATGGAAAAAGATGCTCTGTCATTTTCCCTAAGTCAAAGACTTAAATTTTTACGATCTGGGTTAGTATCAATGTACATAAATATTTTAAATATTAAAAATTTGAAGAAAATCGGTCAACCCGGTTAGGCTCTTCCTCAAAGAAAAATGGACGTAAAGACGCAAAATATTTGATGAAGTTATCATGTTTCTACCACAAACCACAGACATGTAATTGAAAATATTTACTTCCAATTGAATGTTTTGCAAGTAATTGAAGGAAAACACAGTGTGAATTACATTTAAGGTAAATGAATTTAAGAATTGTTATTCTTAACACGTTTTATCAATTTTAAATAAATGTAATTGACAAAAATTGAAACTTTTCAATAACATATAATTTGTTATAGTTATATATAAAAGTATTTGTTTGCAAACAAAATTGAATATCTCAATAAAAACTGATCAATGGTTTTGATTGAAACAAATTCCGGTTATTAAGGACACAACAAGATATATTTTCACAAAGTTTAATTTAAATTGAACTATTTTTGGGAAAACTAAAAATAAAAAAAAAATGCGTTTTTTTTTTATAAATGTGTAAAAAGTCTGGACTAATATTGCATATCAAAATTAAAAAACAAAAATGTTTTTCTATCATAATTTTCATGTTTTTATATACAATTTTCTAAAACCTGCAGAGTATGGAATATAAGAGCAGGTACGTGCGACCCAGTCGTGCATTTTATTTTTATGAATTTTACATAATCGTTATTTTCTCAGAAACGGCTCCAAAACTTTTTAAAAAATTCAATAAATTATTTCTAGTAAAGACTGAACCATTTTTTAAATTTTCGATTTTCTTCAAAACGGTAAGACTGGTGTCAATTTTTTTTTTTTGTACAAAAGCTTCCAAAAAATGTAAGTAGTATTGTGTACCAACATTTTTGAACAAGTATTTTTTGAAATTTTAGAACATGTTTCAAAGTTTTTGTTTGAAAATCAAATATTTCGAAAACGACATAATCGATACTTAAGAGTTTTTAATACTTTCTAGGATATTTTAAGAAAAAATTTCATTTTTATGCAAACAAAAACGGTACCTTCCATACTAAAGTTAAAAAACCGTTTAAGACAATATTTTTTTCAGAAAAACGGCTCCTAAGATTTTCATTAAACTTTTTTCGTATGCTAAAAATAGTACAATCGACAATCTACAGAAAATAAAAAATGCGTGAGTACCGGGACTCGCGTGGAAGATGTGTAAACATTCGTTTTCACCTGAAGGTAAGGGATCGGGTCATTACCACGTATGGCAAAAATTAGGAATCTGTAATACAAGCGCTAAAACAAAATGGTTGCACGACACAAACTATAATGAATTTAACCATTAAAAAACTCCTTCCGAGAAAACTCCTCCGCATATAAACCATCACAAATTAAGTTACTTCAAATAACTTTATGGCGTCACAAAGTTGTTCCTGGATTCAAAGTTAAAGTGTCAAAGAGAAACTTTGAGTACATTTTTCCAACTCATCTCTTTGATACGAGTTGAAATAGTTAATCCGTCAAAAGCAGCTGAAATCACGATGTTTTCATTTTGAGTTATCTTTTGTTTGCTTCTCGATCGTTCGGTTTGGAATTGATCTCATTTTTGTAATATGTTATAGTTTAATTGTATTATCCCCCAGATCTGATCCGGATTAGATTATCATAATAAAACAAACAGGATCCCAGTGCGATAAGAGTGTTATATACCTACCTATCCGATCCCCGTTTATCCTTTTGTTTCTGTATTTTCTCTCTACTCTATTCTCTATTTTCTCCCTATCTTCAACACAAAAAGCCATCTACCTGTGAGAGAAAAAAATCATTTTTGCAAAAAAGTACAAAGGGTGTATGGTCAGAATTAATTTGCAAATCGAAATCCAAAAGCAATGTCGGATTTTGTGTTGTTTTTGTAATACATGTAGGTATGCATAAACAATAATCCAGATCAGATCTGGGGAAAAATATAAAGCTAATATATTTCTATTTTTATTGATTTTACCGTCGATAGTGAGTTTGGAAATTTTTTTCCAGGTTTTGCGACATTTTTTTATCTGATTTGATCGATTTGTAGTAAAGAAATTTGTGCAAGTAATGAATGATAAAAAAATGAAAATATTTTTGCTTAAATATTCAATTTTGTGCTAGAATGAAGTTAAATGAAATTTAATTTGAAAAATGTATGCATTTTCGAAGTGCTGATAAAAGTTCTTTTCAATAATGAAATCACAATTTCTTCTTGATTTTTAATTCCAAATCTATTTCGACTTTTTTTCACGCAATTTGTTTGACAGATCAGCCATATTTTTAGCTTTTGTCGTCCCTAAATGAAAAGTAACTTTTTTTAAATATGACATTACAATACTTCTTTTTGACACATTAACCACAGCCAACTAGAGAAACATAAAAGAATGCGCCACTTGGCAAATCATGTTATGACATTTCAAATCAAGAAATTGCAAATAACACTTAATATCACAAACCAAAATTGCCACCCGCGATTGCAGAGATTAACATCAAAAGCAGCATATATGGATACAAAATAATGAAATAGAAAATTAAATTTCTAGAAAAAAAAGCAACAAAATCTTCAACTGGCAAAATTTATGTCAAATATCTCTGTCAAGATATGATTGCATCTTGACATCCAATCAAGATATGAAACGGAGTGACTCCATTAGATATTTAATGTCAAGACGAACATTCTGAGAGAAATTATCTACTGTAGAGTCGGGGTGTAAGGAATTCACTCCACTTAGCAAATACCAAAACCATTAGGTATAAAATGAAAACTACCTTACCTATTCGAGTTTACAGAGTTCTACTTACCTACAACAAACAAAATGGTTCCAAACGGAACCGTGAGCCCATATCCGTTACAGCCGATTTTCAATTTTACCCATACCGAGCGCTAAGATGTTTACACATCAATAATATTTTACACTTAGTAGTACCTCTCATAGATCGTTTTTTTTTTATTTAGATTTATTTCCCATTATCCGTCAAATTTCAAATAAGTTAAAATAATTTTGCATATCAAAATTTTCAAAAAATAAAATTTTTAATTTTTAAGAAAGTTTCAAATTATTTTTTTTTTCAGATTCGATATCTCGAAAACAGGTTGACAATTTTTTTGAAATTTTATTTCCACATAATATGCAAATAAATAAATACTATAGATTAGCGTATCAAAATTGTTCCTTAAAAATGTTTTAAGAATTTGATATATAAAAATTTATAAAAAAAAACGCTTCCACGATTTTTAATATTTTTTTCCATAAAATCATATTCAATCAAGAACTAATATGGCATTCTTTTTTCACCTTAAACTATCAAAAGTGTTGGTTTAGCAAATTTAAATATAGTATTTAATGCTTTAAAACATTTTTCTCTCATAATTTCCTTGTCTTTATATCAATTTTCTTAAACCCTCAGCCGTCGTGCATTTTATTTGTCTCTAGAATCGGGCTGTGAAAAAATGTTGCCTTTTATGCTTACTTACATATACAGCTGCGGTCAAAATAATAGTAGTACTCCTTACCAAAAAATCAAACATGAAAAAAACTTGATCCCTTAATTTTTAACAAAATAATACCCATGTGATTTTCAAATTGGTGTTTAAGCTTTTATTTTCAAAAAAAGAAAAAATTTCAAAAATAATATTTGATCCGATATTTTCAAATTTATTGAAGAACTTTTGAAAAAGATCGGTCAAAAAAATAGCAGTGCGAAGAAAATACACTATAAATTATCACAAAAAAGCAAAGTTAGGGCAAAATTTGTATCATAAGATTTAGTTGAGGGTTTGAATTTGAACTTTAAACTCACATTTAGTTACAGGTCCCTTGTCTGAAAAAACAGCAGCACAACGGCGTTGCATCGAGTTTATCAGGTTCTCACACCTTTCTACGCTTATCTAGCTCCATTAGTGCTGTATAGCTTCCCTAAGGGTTTTATTGTTAGTCGACCCGCAACTAGTAATGTTTTTCTTTGCATCGCACAACAAGTTCTCAATGAGATTCTAGTCCGGAGACTGTGCGGGCAACTCCATCACATCAACTCTCTTTGCCTGGAATCATTGCTTCGCAAGTTTACTAGTAGGCTTTGGGTCATTTGTCTCACTAAAACCCCCGTTTCAGTGACATTTCATCTTAAGAATACGGTAGCTTTACTTCCAGTATGACCCTAACATAGATTTGCTAATCCATGATGCCTTCAATTCGGTGTTGGAAAAACACCATAGCAGGAAAAACATGCCCAAACCATTATGCCGGGTCCTCTGTGTTTAATTGTTTTTGCATTCAAACGTGGATTGAATTCTGTGTTTAGTGGCCTTGATACATAATGACAAGGTCCATTTTCACCATATAAAACAATCTTGGACTCGGCTGACCACAGAATATTCCTCCAATTTAATGGAGGCCAACCAAAGTAGTTCTTTCGCGAATTTCAATCTTTTTGCTACATTGTTTTTTGTCAGCAATGGTACTTTTTAAGGGCTGTGGACTGCATGCGCATGTTCTCGTAAACCTCTACGGACCGTTTCATTGCTGGCATCAACACAAAATTTGCCTTTAATTTCAGAATCTGGCGTAAAGTGATTGATTTTGAAATACCCGACGACTCGTTTTATCAACTTGGGTGGCAATAACGGCTTCCGCCCGCCATTTTCTGCTTCTGGCAATTAAATACTGGCTTTTCTTACCATTTTTGGTGAGCATTCAACTAGGCATTGAACCTGCACATTAGATTTGCCTTCCGATATCAGTCTTCTAATTAGGGCACGTTATTCCGGTGTGCAGTGTTCGCCTCTTCCCATTGCTGGCAAAATATGACCAATTTTTCAATAAAAACTATGGAGATATAATGGATAAACAAAAACCAACGTTTTTTGAAATGTTCAATTTTAGAAATAAGGAGAAAAATAATATTTCTTCGCATAAACCGTTGCACTACTATTATTTTGACCGGAAGAATTCATAGCTTTGATTAATAACGGTTGTTTATTTGTCGAATTACCGTTGCAAAAAAAAATGTATGTTTACCCGCGTATTAAGAAAATGTTATTAAGTCAAAATGCAACAGTTTGTTACTATCAACGCAATATAAAATTTACAAAACTGAAGTTATGCAATTCTTTTACTTGTACTACTATTATTTTGACCGCAACTGTACATACGTACATCCTAAGAAATTTCGTCCAATTGAATATTGTGTTTTAGGGATTAGGTATATACGGGTATCTTAGTGGAATTGTTTGAGAAACAAGCCCTACGTTACGTTTAAATTTACATATTATTTCATACTCTTATAACGTAGGAGTTATTAAACATGTAATTCAATTTATTGTGGTTGCGTGTTGCGTGACTGAATAAGCCATGACGTAAAAGTTAAGTATTCTAAAATAGCTTTATTGCTCCAAGGTTTTGGGGATAATATAGGTAATCAAGGTGTTTTGCAAAAATAAAATCCCTTATCTAAAAGAATTCCATTTGCCCAGCAGTTATTACCTACCTGACTTTTAAGAGCCATTGAATAAAAATTTTATTTGTATACCTAAGCTTTGTGATTGCTTAATTAAACCGTATGGAGAGTTTTGATATCATGGAAAAAAACACCATTTACAGAATTTATAACCATTCGTTTTGCCTTAACATTTTACCAAACACATAAGTAAAATAATCGTGCTTTGTTTTATTGGCTTCCGGTTTGACTGAGCGAATTAAAAAAAAAAAAACACTTAAAGTCACATTTAACAATAATAACAATAAAAAAGTATGAAGTCTTGCTGATTTTCTGCGATTAAAAGTCGCATTAAGATTAAAAATAACTGAACTGAAGGTAAATGCGAAAAAATAAGGACATTTCATTCAACAACAGAATTAAAAAAAAAACTATAAACTCAAATATTTTATGACATAAAGCTACACATACTTATTAAAGTATGTGTAGCGCAATGAACAACACACACAAAAAAAAAAATTGTTCTGCGATGGGAATTTTAATTTGTGACATATGGATAAATCAGGAAAAAATATGATATCCACTTGAAAAGATTCATTAAATGCAGAACAAATAATTACAAAATTATTAGTGTGGAAGGTGACATTTATTATTAAAGGCTAATTTAATGTTAGAGAAATTTTCGTTTTGTGACTAAGAAATTAAAATTAAATTTATTGAAGAATAACTAATTTTTACTCATTATTTTAAGGAATACACTATTTGTCAGCTTTGTTTTCATAGTTTGAATATTGTAAGGTATTCGATATACCTGCCATGCATCCGTTAACGAAAGACTTATTTATATCAAGGTGACAGCACTGGTTCTGATTGTGTTTCTTGTGTTGTATATCGCTTGTGCCTATTTTTGTTTATTTGTTGTGATTTTATAAAGTTTAAATACTAAATCCTGAAAAACATAATTCCCTTAGTGGTTAACTTTGTTTATTTTAAATAATATTGTGCATAGCAAGTGTTGTTATTATTAATTTAATTAAATTAAATTGTTTGGTAATGTCTCTTTGTTTTTTTTTTTGTAATTAAACTTTGAGTGATATTATCTACTCTTTTTAATTTGTATGTAGGTGTGTTTGTATTAGTCTCAATTTCCTTAACTGATTTTTGTGTTTGCATATTTGTGTAAGTTAGTCTTTAATTTACTCTATCTTACACTTCCCCTCTTTTATTCTAGTATAGGTGTTTAGTTTTATTTCTTTCGTTTAAAGCTTTAATATTCATTCCTATTTCACCTATTAAAATCCATTTTATTTTTTTCATTTGCAATTGTTGAGCAATTATTTTTATGTGCTCGGTAGCCTAGGTTATAGGTGATCGGATTCCAAATCTTCGTTGCGTGGGTTCAAATCCTGATCTTTATCCAACTTTTTTTTTTCTTTTCTCTTTTTTTTATTTTGATTCAATTTGCTTTTTTCTTTCATATTAATTTAATCATAAAATATTTGTTCTTAATATTTAAGTTTCTTTTTTTTTAATACTTTTGTATATTATAACATTTTTTTTTCTTATTTTAATTGTTTTTTTTTTGTTTAACTCTTCTTGGAAATTTAATTTTTAATTTTGGTATTTATTGAACAAATAACTCATTCAAAGTTTGCTTATTGGTATTGCACCGATTGCCGTAACTTATCTTTGTCCAAACTCGCATTTAAAATGTCCTCTTTTAAAACAGATATTAATAAAATTTCAAAAGGTTTTGAAGAATTACTAGTTAATTTTAATACTGCCGTCTCTAAAATGAATTCTTTCTCTTTTAAAAACAATTTGGTTGATATCGCCACCTCAACCGAAGATTTAGTACAGGAATCTATTTTGATTTCACGAAATAGTGAAGACCTTCTTGCTCAATCTAGTTCTGCTGCTCCAACTGATTTCGTATTAGTTGAGAATAAAAGCAATAAAAGGAGTCGTGATAATTCTAAAGTTGTTAAAAACTCTAGTCCACCTCCTAAGCGCACAAATCTCAGGAATGATTCAGATCTACCGTTACCTTGTTCTGTCGATGGTGAGAATCAAATTTCAATGACGGGTCCATGTACAGTCTCCGATGAGACTCCTGTGGTTATAGCTAACGCTAGCAATGATTCGAGACTTATAAAGGCTGTATCTAAACCTAAAACAATTTTTGTTTCTCGTCTTGAACCTGATATTGTTCCTGATGATATTGTTTCTCATCTAGTGTCTAAAAATTGTATTCCTAACAATAATTCTATAAAATGCACCAAAATAAGTAAAGAAAATAGTTTCTTGTCGTCTTTCAAATAGTAACTCAGTCTTCGTACTTTGACTCAATTTGCGATAGAAGTAATTGGCCTAGTGAAGTTCTTATAAAGGAATTTACAACTAAAAGAAAGAACAAACCCAAACTCTCCCTACCAAATACTACACCAGCAAAATACTAGATAGAATAACCCTCTTCTACCAAAATGTAAGAGAGCTTCGCAGCAAAACCAGGCGTTTCCACATGACATCTTTGTTTTGACAGAAACTTGGCTTAATCCATGTTACTTGGACATGGAACTCTTTTGTCAAGAGTTTTTAGTTTACAGAAAAGATCGTCATGTCGATAAACCAAATGAAATGGGAGGCGGTGTTTTGATTGCTGTACGAAATAATTTTATATCTACTTCTGTTACTTTTCCTTAATGTATCCATCGAACTAATCTGTATAAAAATAACTTTACAGTCAAAATATATTTACATATTAAATGCATACATACCCCCTAAAAGCTCTGACGCAGTTTTAAATGAACTTTCTATGGCCTTAGATTTTGTAATGGACTTATGTTGCTCTAACAGCAATATTTTACTTCTGGGTGACTTAAATCTACCGTTTATAGATTGGGTCCCTTCTAAAGATGAATCATGCCAAGAAGCTTCTTTAACTTCTGCACAATCGGAGCTTTTTTACTTGATAAAATTAGCACTACTGACTTACAGCAAATAAGCTGTATTAAAAATTCTAAAAATCGAATACTTGATTTAGTATTTTCCTCGGACGCTATTAGTACCCTTGTTCGAAAATCTAGTTCTGGGATTACTAATATAGATAATTATCATCCTCCCCTGGATATTTTCCTTGACTTGAGTAGTCATCTGACAGTAAATAGTAATTCTTTTGATTGCCCATATATATTTGACTTTAAAAAAGCTAATTATGAATTGCTCTCTGAAAAATTAGTTAGCTCTGATATTGGTAAAATATCACCATGTACTAATATTGATGAATCTATTTTTATTCAATCTTTTATAACTGTATGAATGCTTCTTTACCCTTAAAAATATCAAAAACCTCGAATGTTTGCCATGCATGGTATACGAAAGAGCTCAGATCACTCCGTAACAAGAGAAATAGGGCATGGAAAACTTACTTAAAAACTAATTCACAAATTGATCATGGTTCCTATATTGCGCTTTTTGAAGAATTCAAAACTCTTTCAAAGGCACTTTATACTAATTACGTTAATGAAATGGGAAGCTTTCTAAAAGAGGATCCTAAGTCATTTTGGAAATTTGTCAACTCAAAGAAGAACTCGGACGGCTATTCGGCAAATTTCGTATACAAAAACTGTTCGTTACAAAATAATACAGATATCTGCAACGCATTTGCGAATAATTTTTGTGATTCCTTCGTTGATACGCCTGTCGTTGTTGACGAAAGTTATTTCAAAAATTTACAAATCTATTCCCAAACGAATTGTAATACTATGCCTGTGTACCTGAACACTGTTTTAGAATATCTCTCATCTTTAAATGATGATTTTTCTTCTGGTCCAGATGGAATTCCCCCAATAGTATTAAAAAGGTGTAGACATATATTAGTTCAGCCCCTTCAATCTTTATTTGAGCTTTCTATAAAATCAGGGAAGTTTACTTGCTTATGGAAAAAATCATTTTTAACTCCAGTTCTCAAAAAAGGTGATAGGAATGATATAGAGAACTATAGGCCAATATCAAAACTGTCTTGTATACCGATGCTTTTTGAAAAAGTTATTTGTGAAAGCTTGGCATTTCATAGTAAAAATTTAATATGCGAAAAACAGCATGGATTTATGCAAAGAAGATCAACGGTAACAAATCTTCTTTCTTTCTTACACAAATGCTCCAATGCTTTAGAGAACGGTAGTGAGGTTGACTGCATTTACACTGACTTTTCTAAAGCATTTGATCAACTTAGTCATAATATCATTTTATTCAAACTTAAAGCTTTCGGCTTTCCACCTTTTTTTATATATTGGATAATATCGTACCTTGAAAATAGATCCTATCAGGTAAAATTTCGACACTCTCTTTCAAACCCGTTTCACGCTCACTCGGGTGTACCTCAGGGAAGTCATCTGGGCCCTTTTCTATTCATTCTCGCTATAAATGATGTTGTGTCATGCATACGTTCTAGTGAAATTCTTATATTTGCCGATGATATGAAGATTTTCAAGACAATAAGTGCTGACCATGACCACAGTCTCTTGCAGGCTGATATTGACAGCTTTACTTTATGGTGTGTAAAAAACGGTCTTTCCCTAAACCCTGTTAAATGCCAAACAATTACTTTTTCAAGAAAACGAGCTGCAAGTGCTTTTAATTATTCTATTTCCCATCAGCACAAACTGTGCCGTGTCTTTATTTTCAAGGATTTGGGTGTTCAGTTTAGCTCTAATTTAGAATTCACAGAACACATAAATTATATTGCCAAAAAAGCGAGCTCTATGCTTGGATTTATAAAACGTTGGGCAAAAGAATTTAACGATCCGTATGTTACTCTTTCTCTGTATAACTGTTATGTACGACCTCATCTTGAGTATGCTTCTCAAGTTTGGTCTCCCTTCTATGAAATTCATAAAAGTCGTATTGAATCAATACAACATAAATTCATTCGCTTCGCTCTTAAGGGTCTCCCTTGGGCTGATCCTTACAACCTCCCACCATATGAACATCGGATCCAGCTACTGCAGGTCCAAACTTTATATCAAAGGCGGGTTAATAATGACTTAATATTTCTTCACCAACTTATAAGTGGTCAAGTTGATGCCCCTGACTTGTTCGCGTGTATTGGCATAAATTATCGCGGAGGATCTCACCACCTACGAAGATTTGAACTTTTACACGTCGATTTTCATCGAACTAACTACGGAATGCATGAACCTCTCAACCGTCTGTGTAAGCTTTTTAATTTAAATGGTTCCTCAGTTGATTTCAACTTAGGTAAAACGGGATTGAAAACATTGTTTCGAACCAGTGCTCCACGTTCTTGACTGTCTTATCTACTGTTTAAGATACTTTAATTGTTTTTTATCATTGTTAAATTTTGTATTGTTTTTATTTTTGTAATTTTGTTTAGTTTTGTATACTTTTTATTTGTAAGCATGTGTTGGTTTGCATTATTTTACTATTTTACTAACCACTAACACATGCACTTATGATGAGCCTTTGTTTGTAGGTTGCAGCTTGTTCTAAGTTCTCTACAACTTAGAATCTGAAGTGTTAAAAATATCAAAACGACACTAACGATTTTGATGAAAACAAAAAATGTACTGTGTGGTATACAAATAAAATGCACGAGCAGACTGCACGTACCTGCTCTCATAGTTCAAGCTGCTAGAAACTTAAGAGCTTCATATGCTTTTTATAAAAAAAAAGTAAAATAACTTAGAGCTCGAAAACAAGAAAGCCATTTGATAACTTGAAGCAATATGAATTTTTGTAAAAAAAAAAAACTAAAGCGTTGGCGTGGTTTTCTTAAAAATTAATTTGGTGGCTATGTATAAAATGTCTGAATTTTAAAAAGACTTTTTGGTATGCCAATTTTAAGTACATACATAGTTTTTAATGTAAATTCAAAAAATAAATTCAATGATCTGTTTGAAATATTGAATTTTCAAATAAAAAAAAAATGAATATTAAAAACAAAAAAAAACTAAATTTCTTTCTTGCAAAATTTTGATTTGTAATATTATTAACATTTAAAAGCTTTTAAATAAACATTTCGATTGAAATTGGTAGAGCCGTTAATGAGAAAATCAAAAACCAAAAAAACAACATTAAATGACAGGTAGCGTAAATAACAGTTTTTGGTAGGAAACAATTTGGACTCAACAGTTAATTTTAAGTCCCCTCTATTCCTACACCCAAATGAAAATGGTTGAAAGTTGCAAGTGACAAGGCCCTGGTTTTTCAAAGGCTTTGTTGCACCACCAAATTTTTTTCACTCTCCCAAAAACAAATGTCAAGGCTAAACAGATATAATACATTTTTGTCAAACTTTATTCTTCACAAACAAGTTTATTTTCTATTTTCTCCCCTTCCATTTGAATAATAAAAGAAAAATCAATAAATAAATATAAATAGGTGAAGAAATCCCAAAAGCCTCGTAAATTCGAAAAGCCTTAATGAAATAATGATGTCTGTCATTTATTAGAACATGATGGGGAATGGGGTGGCACTTTAACTCAATGGAAAATTGAATTTCAAGATGGTGGAAACCTTCTCCAATCCCACAAAAAAATATGACTAGTGTGAGGTGACCTTTAGACCTCCATCAAGCAAATAATTATTATTGTGTATGAGTTGCAATGAGATTCGAATGCACTAACGACTAACCCAACCGCAGTATCATCAGTTCAAATATCCTTGCCTTATTGGATCCTTAATTAGATTACCTTATAATCATACTTGTATGTTATAAAGGGTCCGCCAAATTACTTTTTTTTTTTTGAAAATGCTATAAAAAAAAACTACTGAATATTATCTCAAATTTCTTTTTTTATTTGAAAGTACAATCCTTCTGATTAATAATGGAAAATAATTTCATTCAAATGGCTGCTTCGCTAAGTGGGCCTGCGATCGACTTAGAGAAGATGCCGATTTAGCCAAAAAATCATCTTTTCAGATGAAGCTCATTTTGATCTTGGCGGGTATGTAAACAAACAAAATTGTCGCATTTGGGGCACAGAAAACCCGCACGCCATTCAAAAGCCGATACACCCAAAACGAGTCACTGTTTGGTGCGGATTTTGGTCCGTAGGCATAATTGGGCCATTTTTCTTCGAGTGGCCGTTACAGTCAATGGCGAACCTTATCGGGCCATGTTGAACGAATTTTTGTTTACAAAAATTGAAGAGGAGGATATTGGCAACATTTGGTTTCAACAGGACGGGCGCTACGTTCCACACAGCCGAAGCTACACTCCATGTAGTAGTAGCATTTTCAAAAAAAAAAGTTATTTGGCGGACCCTTTATAATATCATTTAATTTGAGCTTCTTCAAAAAATAAAATGCACGACTGGATCGCACGTACTTGCTCTTATGTTCAAGTTGTGTGGGGCTTAAGAACTTTAAAAAATATTCAAGTAAGTATAGAAAAAGTATAAAAGCATTTAAATCGTTCTTTTTATTGTATAAACAGTCTGATAAATAACTAAGAGCTCAAAAAAAGTATGCCATTTGATTACTTGAAAGAATATAAATATATGCAAGAAATAATTTTAAAATCGTTGGAGCCGTTTTCTTAAAAATTAATTTTTATATATAAAATTTTTGTTATATTTTTCAAAAAAAAATTTGGTATGCCAATTTTGAGTATATATTAATATACATTTAAAACTGAAATTTCATAACAATTCATCAACTCATTTTTGAAATATTGAATTTTCAAAAAAAAAATTTGTATCTATTTTTAAAAATCCAAAATTTATTTTTTCAAAAATTTTGGTATGCAGTATTATTTATATTCTAACAAAGCTTTTGTGCAAAAAATTATTTTGAAATGGGATGAGCGGTTAATGAGAAAACCAAAAATCGAAAAAACCGTTATACGGCAGGTACCGTTAGTAAATGATTTTGGTGATTTTTTTTTCTTACTGAAAGGTACATAATATGTATCTACAATAATACACTGATTTTTTTTTATCAAAATCGTTGGTGCCATTTTTGAGATGAATAAGCTTGTCCTTAACGGTTGTATGGCAAGTACCGTTAGTTTTTGAGCTAAAAAAAAATTCAATTTCCCCTCTGGAGAGTTACAAAAAAACCTTAAGTTCAAAATTTGAAAAAAAAATCACTTCATTGGTTTAGGCTGTAGGTTGAGGTACGGACAGACAGACAGACAGAATTGTGCCACCCACTTTTTTATGTTCTCTATCATCGTAATCTCATGTTTGACTGTTATCTCGATTTTTTTTTAGCACGAATCCAAAACTTGCCCTATAGTACCTACATATATATCGCAAGTAAAAAATGATTGCCATTATATTTACCTACGGCGAAACCATTGTGTTGTAACCCTTAGATAAGGAATTCGAACAAAAATATCGATACAATCGAATTCAGTGAGAATGTCTTCAGACCATATGAGTTAATTAGGAAGATCTCATCTTCAAGGATGTTCTAAATACCTACTCGGGAAGCCTTGTGATTCGTGGATTGAGCTTGAGCTTCCTTTCTGGGATGAATCATCAACTTGTAAAGTCTTCTTACAATATTATTCGGCTAACACTTCGAACTAAAAAGAATACATTTTTTTTGGTAACGACTTGCATCGATCTTAAAGCACCCATCGCAAGTGTAAGGTAAACATTTTTTTTTAAACTAAAGATTCATTTAATGAATGTATGCTTTTTTCTTGCTTTTGGTGCAGCGTGGCGTATACGTGACCAACCCAAAAACACTTTTTGGTTTATATAGACCCATTTTTATTTGCATATACGCTCAGAAATGTATAAAAGAATTACGCTGAAAAACAAATTTGCCAGTGGTGAGTTTTACTTTTGTTGCACGTTCATAACGAGTGTTTAATCATATCGACCTCTAGAGCTTATCACTGAATCTACACGAGTTAAAATGTGGCCTGTTCCCGTAAATCACATACGAAGCTTTTAAGAAAAAAATATGAATTCGTTCCATCATCGGTGAGTTTATTTAATTTTCTTTTAGTCAAAAAGCTAGAGTTTAATCTCAAAATTCTTAGAAACTGTACCTCTAATCTACGAATCTACGAAAGCCTCACCTCTCGAGGCCTAATGTCGTAAAAATTCGGTGAACAGTATAAAACAAATAATATAGGTGCACGAAAATTTGGAGAAAGCAACTAACACTACACAACATAAAAAGAAAGTGATCTGTTCTAGATGAAAAGTTTTAAAGCCTTTCTCTCTCCTTATAGTGTGGTTTTTTTTTTGTTTTTAAATAAATAGTTTTGAGTTATTTGTGGAAAAATTTAAATAATTGTTTTTGATTAATTTTCAATAAGTTTGTTTTGTTAATCTTGACCCCTATCTTGTGTGTAGATTGATCAAAATGAATGCTAAAACCATATCTAAGCTCGTAACTCGAACTTCAGTGCCCAAAGTGTTGAACTTTATGGTTCAATAATTTCTAGCCTTAACAGAACTTAAAGTTCGCGCCAAACCAAAGAGCTGTGCAAACTTCATCGGAACATCGGTAATTTTATTTGGATATTTTTTTACTTAATTATTTACATACATAAAATTGAACATATATTTCTTGGTGTTTAAATATTTTAATTTTTGACAAATCGATTAACAAAAAAAAAAGAAAGAGACAGATGTCTCAACGTATGTAATTTCTATTATATAATTTGTATATGCGTAGAAGGGTCACCAACCTACGCATTTGATAACAGCGATCTTTTGCAATTTGATCGAATCAGTTGGGTTTGTTTCTTTTTAGTTATTATTAAGGGTATTCATGCAACGTCGTAAGTTTACAAATTGTGTAAAATGATAAGATTACGCAAAAGTTTGCATGAACGACCTTTTTATTAATTTGGTTAAATGCTTTGTAATTGAATCAGCTGTTCGTTAAACGTCAAATATTTGGGCGCGTTCGGCTTGGGTCGAGGAGTTGGTTTTACAGATAACGCATTATGGTCTGTTTATTTGCATGTGTGTGTATACAAATATATATTTGTTTTAAGAGATACGTGTAGTAAGTACTCCTGTTAATTCAATTATATTTGTTTTGCATTGAAATAAATACATCAATGCCATTAATTTTGCTGGAATCTCAATACCATTTCAACTCAACTCAAGTGACGAAAAACCTGGAGCTCCCGATCCTGCTTGTAAACGTAGTAATTTTTAAATAGAGAACCTCTCCCGAACCAACGTGAAGTCGGAAACTCGGAAGGATCAAACAAAATGTAAAGCTAGAACTATTAATGCTTTCTCAAACCAATGCGAAATATATGGAACGACAACGATACTTTTGCCTGTCAAAATCAATGGATTAAAAACCCACGAAAAGTTGCTTTCCAAACAGTCAAAAGAAGAAGTGAGGAATATTTCACTTAAGTAAAATGAATCATCCCTCTCTTTTTTTCGTTCCAACCTCACCAAATGTCAGTTTCACTCCCGTGAGATGAGTATGTGCCCTATTACACGACGACTTAAGAGTCATGACTTTTTTCGAAATTCAATGAGTGCGAATGAGAAAAAATATCCAATCTCACCTTCGCACTCATTTAATTTCGAAAAAATTCATGGCTTTAAAGTCGTCGTGTAATAGGGCACTATGGTTTTCATGTATTTGCTCATTTTCAACCGACCACTTCAGTAAACTATCAACAATTATTATAGTTCTACCTTAATATACATGACAATAGTCGCGTTGTAAGGTAGAAATATATTAGTCGCAAGCTCACGGCAGTGGTCGGATGAAAATCAGCGAATATAAATATAAACAAGTCATATGTCACGCCCATAATGTACTTTTCTTCATTTTCGTTAACTTTTGCTTTCAGAAGTGAATAGAGAGCGCCCCCGAGTACACTTCACGGAAGTAAAACTGAAATTTGTTGAGGCAGGAACGAAAAAAAGAGAAAAAGTGAATTATGGCTTAGTTCCGATTTTGACAGTTCAGAAAGATACTTTTGCATTATGGCTGATGTCATCTGTTTCGAACAGCTTCCGACTATTTAGAATCTTCCAAACCAGTGTGAATCAATCGTTGACCACAAAAAAAACATAACAACACGTTGTTATAAATTAAAACAACAAGTTCGTCATCTTCAACGAAAGATTCGCATTGGTTTGGGTGAGAATTTATAGTTCTACCATTGTATATAAATTCTATAATATTCTCATGAAGAAAAAAAGCTCGTGGCCATCTATGCGTCCAAATGTAATACTAATTTTTGCTAAGGGATCTCGGTAAGGCGATCACAGCGAACCTATCGACCAAATGTCTACCTACAAAATCGTGTTTCATGAGAATACTACAGATTGAATAGAATATGGTTCTACCTTAACAATTTACGAAAAGTAACTTTCCTAAAGGCTCTCCCAAGCCAACACGAAATTAAAGTGAATGATCTCACTACTAAAAAACAACAAAAAACTGTCTTTGTGAATGCTTCGCTATAATTTCGCGTTGGTTGGGCAGAGCCTTTAATCGTTGAGTAAATGTAGACCTAATTATTTTTTTTTTGTAAACTACGTTTTAATTCACAACTTTTATCACCAACTAATTGCAATGCAATAATAACAGAACACATTCAGAGCTTTTTTAGTTCTCCGAGATATCATTTATAACATGTTTCTAAACATGCCTAATTCTAAAAGTCACAAACACGACTAATTCAATATCTTAAAGTCACAATGACGTTTGGATAAGTTTAACCAAATATTTGGTTAATTTTCCGCAGCTAAATCCTTGGATAAAATTAACCAAATTGTGTAAACCATTTCCCATACAAAATTTGACAGTTCATTAACCAAAAGATAAAATTAACCAAATCGTAAACTTATCTAGTGTTTTACGCAATTGCATGAATACCCCTATTATTATTACATTTCTTACAAATCCAAAAAATATTTTTTCAAAAATTTTGGTACACAAAACTATTTACATTTTTTGGAAGCTTCTGAATAAAAATATAACTGAAATCGGTCGTACCATTTTGAAGAACATCATAAATTAAAAAAATAGTTCTTTGGGAGGTACCATTAATAACCATTTTTGAAAAATGGTTTTCCACCCAAAGAAAACCTTTATTAAAATAATTTTATTGAATTTTTTTAAAGAAAAGTTGTCGAGCCGTTTTTGAGAAAAATACGATTATGTAAAATTGCTAAAAAAATTGCATGGTAGGGCAGGTACCGTTATTTTTGGTTCTAAGAAAAAAATGAAAAAAAAACACGTGGGCATATTCATCAAAAAGCACTATGTACCAAGTTTGAAGAAAATCGATAGAGCCGCTTAGGCTATTAGACGAACAGACAGACAGACAGACAGACAGAATTGTGCCACCCACTTTTTTGGTGTTCTCTATCATCGTAATATCATGTTTGATTGTTATCTCAAAATTTTTTGTTTGCACGAATCCAAAACTTGCCTTATAGTACCTATGTATATCGCAAGTGAAAATCTTCATCGTAGTGAATGCTCTTGCAAACAGATTAAACTTTAAAATAATTTTAATTGAATTCAAATTGATTAACATATAGAGAAAGATTAATATAATTATATATTTATAAAATGGCCAATGTTTTACTCACGAACTGAAAGAAACACGAAGCAAAACCTGCCAATTCAATCTGCTGACTTCTTAAGAGTCCTTTACTTATTTATTTCCCCAATTACCAACTTCTTGACAATTTGCTTATAAACTTCCCACAGAAGCCCTTGAGCTATTTAAAATTAAAGAAGGTTGGTAGGTTGCTAGGCTTTTCAAAAAAAGAAAAAACAGCCATGAACTTAAATTCATAATTTTCAACTTAATAGCTTTCCCAATAAAACTTCTCGTGGTCTTGAAGGGTTATTCTACAAAGTGCTTTAATTACTTAATATATTTAAAAAAATGAAAACAAAAAGAGATTTAAATTCAAGCTGAAATCATTTAAGAGAATTTACAACTCTCGTTTTGCCATACAATTTTGTGGGGCACGAAACAACAAATGTTAAATGTGCTTCCTGGTTTGATGGTTAAAAGGATATTCGTACCTTTAAAAAAAATTAAAAAAAGGAAATCTCTACTTGCAACCACCCACTAAGCTGGGATTAAGGTGTTTCTCCATTAGCGAGCGTTGAATGAAGACATCAAAATTACTCAGCCGAATTAAAATGTGAAATATAATGGGAGTACATAAATAAAAACAAAAGTTTTATTGTTTTAAGGCACTTTCATGGCCAATTATTTATATTTCAAAATGTTTGTGATGGATAATTCGTATTTGCGACAGAAGATTGAAGTTGGAAGAGGAACTATAAGAATGCTGTTCTCAAATGTTGGACCGAAAAAAGAGTAAAATAACATTACTATGTTTTACAAATGTAACCAATAAAAAAAAACAAGAAAAAGTAGAAGTAGAAGTAGAAGTAGTTGTAGAAAAGTAAAGATGTTTTGAAATTCAATTGAAATCAAAAAGAACTTTAATAATAAGAATTTCATATCGAGAACAACCTTAGTTAGTTTGGAATTTTCAATTCCAATTTAAATTATAAAATGCAAAATATTTCTACTGTTTAAAATAACTCCTATCTGTTTTGAAGAAAGTCTACAGAATTTATACCTTTCCCACCTACCTCATTTCCATGCCATTAAATTCTTTCATTATTCTTAAAAGTCAATTTGTTGGAAAAAAAAACAAGTCAACAAAAGAGTCAGTCGATTAGATTTCTTTCTTCTTTTTCATTCAAATTATTAAAAACATCTGCGCTGAAAAATATTATTTTTATTATTTTCCACGTTATATTATTTTTTTTTCACGCGTTTAAATATTATATCTACCAACCTAGCTGAGCTATCTACCAACAAAAAAAAGTCAAAAACAACTAAACTTCAAGCTGAAGTAATTGATATTGCACGTCTTGGAGTGCCAAAAAGGTTTTATTGAAAGCATTTCACTTTGTTTTTGTTTTTATTTTTGTCTCAGGATATTGACTCAATTTGCAAGTAACGACACTTCTTGGGTGGGAGGTTTGTCTCAATGCTGTCCTTCTTTATTATGAAGGTTAAAAACAAGTCCTTGAATTTTAACCGAAAAAATATTGGAAATGAAGATTGTTGGTTGTTGTTTTTTTAATATTAAATTTCCAAGTAGAGTTGCGTGCTTGATATTCCGATTCAATCTTGATTTGCTTTTAGACGATGGAAATTGAGTTTTTTTATGAAAAAAAATAAGGTAGTAGGTAATAATGTATGTATAAAGATTAAACGTCAGGTAAGTTGAATATCGGAACCTGGTGTTGTAAATTCATTTTGGTCATTGTCATTTAAATATAATTTGATTAACGTTGTTTATTTTTTGTGGAAATTTGTAGGACTGTAACAAGTCAAACCTGGGATAATAATAAATCAAATTACATATTTCTTCATTATATTTTTGAATTTGCGATGGAAAAAAAATGGAAATTAAGAAATATATGTAATCAAGTAATAATTTGATGCTAGTTTAGTGCTTCAATCTGACCTGAGCACTTAATTCCCTTCGCCCTCAAACTGATGGTCCCCCAGCTTGAAAACAAGCTGCCTCCAACACACTTTCCCAAACAAAATTTCCAAAACTTATTATGCAATAATTTGATGCCAAGTTGATGATCTACAAATGGCGGAACCTGAAAAAATGACGCAAGCCTTTTCTTACGACTTAAGAGTATTCCGAACTGATCAAAACCAGTCATTTGCTAACTTTTTTTTTGCATAAATATAAGACCGGTTTTTTTTACTTTCATACTTTGTTTTATAAAACTTTGCATTTTTACTAATTGGTCACTAGTAGGCGTATTATTGTACTAACATTTTTTTTTTCTAAAAGTAACTGATTTTAAGTTCCAAATTTACATAAATTTTCTGTTAAAAAGTGCCTTTTAAGAATTAAAAATTTTAATATCAAATGATACAATTATGATTATATAATTTATGAAAATCGTGAAAAATATATTGAATTTATATCCACTGCAAAAAAAATGTCAAAAAAATACCGTTAGGTGTAAAAAATTGACTGTCAAAAATGCGTTTTTTTCAAAATTCACAAGCATTTTTATTTTGCACTACTAAAATTTTTATTAGGTACAAAACTATAAATTTTCTCCAATAGTGGCATTTTAAAAATATGGAATTTATCTTATTAAACATTTTTTTGCAAAAAAATGCTATAGTGTAGGTTACATTTGCTTAGAAAAACGACCATTTTAGCCATTTCCTCGATTTTTTAGAGGGTGATCAGCAATAATATTTCCAAAAGCAAACAAAACGAAATACCAACTTTCAACTTTATATGTAGGTACTGTATTTAATAAAATATTATTGGACCAAGATAAATTCGATTTTTTAATAAGCGGACTGTATTTGATGTTACCTCGATGATGATTGCTTGTAAAAGAGAACAAATAATATATTGCACCATCGTACGATGCTAATCTTCCACAAACCAAATCATCAACAAGTGCATATGAATAGCGGCTTAGAGGATTAAAAGATTAGCAAAGTGGGAAAAACAAATCAACAAAAAAATTAAAGTCAATAACACATAGGGTATTATTTGACTATGTTTGGCAATTTCACAAAATAATTTACAATTAAATGAAAATTGGTGAAGTTTTTAAGAATGATGAAAATAAGTATTTAATGATGAAAAAATAATAATTTAGGATGAAAAATAATTTAACAGTGCATTCCTGAACAAAGGGTTTTACCAAAATCTAGAGCACAAAATAAAATTTTGTTTCCAATGATGTCCTAAGGAATAAGTTTATCTATCCATAGAGAGATAGACACCTTAATCATTTTGATCGGACAAGTCAGTGCCGGATTTAGCTTTTTTGGGCCCTAGGCCTGAAGAGTAAATGGTGCCCCCTTTGCATATATTCTCTTATATTGTATGGTTTACTACATACAAAAGTAAATACTTAAGAAAACAAATTACAACGAATTCCATAAAATAAAAAATAATTTTTTTTATAATGTTAGTTACAAGAATATTCACATACATATGTATACGACTTTTTTTTATAGATTTTTTTACTTAATTTTTGAAATATTGTTTTCTTGTTTTTTAGCAGCGAAGTCTTTTATAAGTTCATCGAAATCTATTTCATGAAGCAAATCACTCTCAATACAGAGCAGAGATAGTGCATCAAGTCTTTCCTGTGTAATCATTGTTCGACAAGGACTAATTGACTAAATTATCTTTCCGCAGAACAATTTGTCACCATCAGACTTAAAAATAAACGTGATGCCGTGTCTACGTTCGGAAACGCTGATGTAATTTTATCTTACCACATAATCTTATATAAATTAGTTTGATTGAAAAATTTAAAATTATTGCCATTTTTATGCATCACATAACGATGGAATTGTATTAACTCGTCAGCAAGTTCTGAATTTAAAGGCTCCCCCAAACCAACGCGAAACATTCGTCGACGACGCGAAATCATTCACAATAGCACAAAATATGAAGGATACACAATGCTAAACAACAACAAAAAACTCTCTTTGCGAATGATTCGCTATGATATCGCGTTGGTTTGTGAGAGCCTTAAATCTTCAAGATAATTTGAAACCAAACGCTGGGCACAGGCTATAACCTTGACTTTTTCATTGCTTGTGCAAAGAAAATTAAATCGTTCAGAAATGTCCTTATATATTTTACCTCTGGAATCAATTTGTATTCTTAACTTATCGATAATAATATAAAAAGCGTATATTCGAAACTTATTCTTCGGGCTTAAATATACATCGGGAGCATTACCATCGTTAGCCATTTTTTTGCGAATTCGTTTTCGTGTAATCATGTAGCTGCCATCAGGTAGAAGTTCTTTAGAGCGCATTTCAATAGTGTCGAAATTATCACACATTTTCTCCAGTTGATCGGACAATGATCTATGCAAATTCGCGCACGTCAGTAGTGTTACGTCTTCGCTTTGCAAAACTTTACTGACTTTTTGAAAACTTTGTAAAATATCGTTCCAAATCACAAGAATTAAGGCAAATTCTAGTTTATTCATTTTATTAAGTAGATCACCAGCTTCCCTCCTAGCATCTTCTTTTAGTGTATTATCTTCAGAAATGTCGTTTGAGGGATCTAATAATTTATTATATGATTTAATGATGGCAAAAGTAGCTGCAGCATGAGCTTCCCATCGTGTATCTGAGAGTGATTTTAACACATTATCAGTTTGAAGAGCAGATTTTAACGTTTGCCATCTGCTAGTTGATGCAGAAAAAAAAATTGTTTAGCGATTGTACGACAGAAAAAAAAATCAACTGCGATAATACAGCAATCCACAGCACTGCGACCATAACAAGATTTAAAGAGTTTGATGCACAAGGTAAGACTGCATATGGATTTGTCAGAAGAATTTGTCGTTGCATCCCTTTATACTGACCGGAGATATTGGGAGCACTGTCGTATGTTTGCCCTCTGCATTTAAAAATTGATATGTTATGGTCACTCAGATACTTTAATGCTTGATTAGCAATACCGGATCCAGTATGAGAATGCATCTCCAAAAACGTTAAGAAGCGTTCAATAGGCTGGCCACCTTATATGAAAATACTTGAGCGTTGCCGTTTGCTGAATTTGAAGATTTGTGAAGATTTATTATTCATTTTGCTCGTATGAGCAATAAAGATTCAGTTGCTTCATTGTGTTTACTTACTTTTGTGGCCCCTTTTGTCGTGATGCCCCAGGCCTGGGCCTGGTTGGCCTAAGGGTAAATCCTGGGCTGGGACAAGTACACGCTTCGCAATCTTTTTCATGAAATCACCATTTCAGTCCGGAACACTCTTAAGCCCAGCTTGATGTCAAGTGACCTGTGTGTGTGTAACTTTTAAGGTATGAACTTTAAGAAATAAAATAATACGGATAAGACTAAGGTCCTGTTGCACGACGTGGTTCAAATATTTTTACTGGCTGATTTCGGTGAAATTACTGTTCAACGATGCACATTGGTTTCAGTTGTATGGAGATGGCGTCAAAATTCAATAAAATCTGAACCACTCAACTGATTTTGATGAAATTTTCAGTAAAACAAAAAATTACTAAAGAAATCATCACAGTAAATTTCCGTCTCCTGCCACGCCTACTTTTTGAATAAGGTGATATAGTCACCCAAACTGGTAAAAGCTTAGATTAAGTTTGAAGATATTTTTTTTGGAAAATGCTCTTTTAAGGAATTCGTCTACACAAACATGTTTGCCACGCCCACTTTTTGGATGTTTTTAAACATCTTTTTTCATATTACGTAACAGTCTCAAGCAATAAAATCCAAACAACTCAACCGATTTTGATGCAATATTTTGAGGCATTATAAAACACAGCATGATTACAAAGAATAATATTCACCTCTGACACGCCCATATCTTTGTTTAAGTTCATTTGGTTGCCAATGCATTGTTGTTTTTGTTTCAAGGACGAAGCGTCAAAACTCTTTAACGTTTGAAATAAAATGTTGAAAATTTCGACTGTTTCGTTAATTAGATACAAACACCTTTATAACAATTGAAACTTATCAATTGACGATTGATAAATATTGAATTTTTATTTTTAATAACATGGTTGGTAAATATGTTGATCATTAAAAATAATGTAGACCGAATAATATTGCAAGAAAATTATTAATTTTTAATGAAAAGTTGTTCAGTTTTTTAACAATTGACTTGGAAATACCATATTTCAATGATTATCAATTATCAAATTGATAATTGGCAATCATAATAAGGGTGGAAGTTTCGAAAGATAAACTTTCGAAAAGACAGGATCTTGTTGGTGATATTTAAAAGACTTATGCCTCCATAGAAGGTGGAGGGAAGGCGATCACATTTTTTTTGAATCGGGCAGAAGGTACTTAGGATATACTCGTTGGGGAAACTTCCCTCTGACAACATTTTACTTACAAATTGGTGTATGTTCTTATCTTGGTCATGGTAACCTTGATATCTTTTCATTCGGGTGGGTGAAACTCCAGATCATCAACCAAATTGACTTGAAGGGGCCCCGCGTCGTCGCTCATTGGCGTGAACATGACCTTTATCTCCGTTAAGCAGCTAGTTGAAGTGATTTAAAAAATGACTGCGTCTTCACTATGGTAGTTCTTTCATTACCCTTGCAGACTCCAGGGCTAGTGATTCCGTGGAAATTGCGCATCTGATTTCTGGCTAAAGCATATTTGGATATCCTTGATTTCACACTAATCATGATCTTTTTTCAGAGCAAGTGGTTTTTATCCTCGTCTTCTCAACGCAGAGCTGACGGAAAGCCCTGATGATTAAATCTCTGCGTTTGGCTTTGTTTACCTTAGCACATTCCACGTCAAACCAAGGGTTCCTAAGCGTCCGGTGGCTGTGAGAATCCTAGAACCTCTTCTGCAGCATTCCTGATAGCTTGTTGGCATTGCTGCCAGAGGATTTCTGGGCCCATTTCATCAGTAGCTTAGGATACACTTGGTCAGCATATAGGCCATATTGGTCTCCTCTGATTGGAGTCTTGCAATATTAAATTTTCTCCTCATGGTTGATTTTCGCCTAAGTGCTTCTATGAACGAAATTCGCACGCGAAGCTTATGGGTACCAACCAGGTAGTAATCAGGGTCAGGGCTGATTGGTACGTACCAGTATGTTAGAGGAGTGAACTGATATCGTGCAGGCTATGTTTTCCGATTGACCTACCAAAGATGTCTTCTTTACCAAATTTGGCATTGAAATCTACCAGATGTATTTGAATGTCATTCGTCGGGCACTGATTAAAGGTTTTGGCAAGGAGCTCGTAGAATTCTTCCTTGGTAGCGTTATCCTTCTCTTCTGTAGAGTAAGTGCGGTGAAATATCGCCTAGATGCGGATTGTCATCACTCTCTCGCCAACATCTCGAAGGCTTCAAACTTTTTGTCTAAGATTTCCTCTGACAGCAAATCTACACCCAAACAACTACATTTTACTATATCGAGTTGGCACTTCCCATAGTAAAATCACAGTCTTCTACCTTCCTCTCGTCCCGTCCATTCCATTGCATTTCCTGGAGCGCCACCACCCCGGCTGTTACATGAGCTTTGATATTGGCGAGGGCATCGGCAAGCTGTTCTGATTTGAATGTCCGGTTAAGTGTACGGACATTCCATGCAAATACGCATATGTTATCATCTGTTTTTCGTTGGTGTGGGGGAGGGGTCGTAAACGATATCAGTCCGTTTATCCAAGTCAATTTCTAGTGTTTTTATCACAATCGAGTTTTCCTTTCATGCTTTCATGGCCGCCTTGTAAGGCCTGTAAATGACTGATATCTAAAGGCTGATTCTTCAGGGCGATATCTGTTCTCTTGATCCTATTTCGTAAGAAGATGGCGCTGGTGTCACAGCCCTGGCTCCAAAGTTAATCGTTAATTCACCTTTCGGCCACCGAGCGTGCACACTAGGAGGTAAAAGGTGGTTACATATGTCTAATACCACACCAATTGTCATGTGGTCATGCCCACTTCAATTGATATACTGTTTTTATATTATTATCTTCTTGATTTTTGATTTCGGGAAAATGGTTCATGTACGTATGTACATATGTATACTTATGTACAATTAACTTACATGAGCAAACATAATGCATTCATTTTCATATTCATCTGACAGAATTTCTATCTCTGCATATGTTCTACTTTCTTCTATCCTAAGGTATTTTCGTAAAATAAAAAAAAATCCTTTTAATGCAACTCATCGCATCTCCTTCAAAGTAAAAAAAAAGAATTTTCATAGCTCAAGGGATTAGTCGTATATTCGTTGCTTGAAACATCACCCAAAATTTGTTTTTTTTTTTCCTTTTAGTGCTGCAATCTTTTGCCTTTTTTTTTTGTCTGATCTTTAGTTAGAGAGTTTTTATTGCAAAAATGTCCTTTGGGTTGTCATCGTAACGGAAATGAAAAGATGTTTAACTTAAAAGACGCTATTGGCAATCTTGGCATCATGGCATGGCATGGCACTACATAGTGATGGTGTGCGCTGACTTTGAGGTGAATTATAGTTGTTTTCCGGTTGAAATGAGATTGTTATCCTCTAAGATGGCAAAATAAGAAAAATCAACAAAAACGAAACGACAGAGATGGCTATGTCAGGGGATACAGATAGAAAGCAATTAAAAAGAAAAAATTGTCTGTTTATTTCGAAGATAATGTTCTTAAAGAAAAGAGGATTAATGAGAAAAAAAAATAATAAAACAAACACAAAATGAGAAGACAGATTAGGTTAAGCAAAATTGTAACAAATTTTTAGTATTAAGGAAAATTTCGCCTAGGAATTAACATGGCGATAATGAGCAAACTTAATATTAAAGAAAATTAGTTTGGGTCAATTTAACTTTGTCATTTTTCATAGACTTTTTCGTAGTTAAAGGTATTAAAAGAAATTATATAAGTGTCGAAGGTAACTACGACTTATCGTCAGATCCTACTCCAGTAATTTTATCACTGAGTGAAGCGGAAATAATAGATAAAAGTGACCTTAAGCTCGTGATTAAGAAAACAAACTGGAACGAATTCGAGATATTAACTTGAAAGTTTTATAAACCTTAAATCCCCTATGCAAACAATTGAACAAATTGACCATGAAGTAGAACAATTTATTTCTGATGTGCAACAGGCTGCAGAAGAATTTTACTCCAACTATTTCGAACTCAAGAGAATAAAAATTGAAAAAAAGAACAAAATGGAAAATGTTACGAGATTTACAAGTGATAAAGCAGTTTTAAACCGTCTTAACAACGAACTAAAGAAAAGAATCTGTGAGCTTAAAAACGATTCACTGAGTAGATTAATGGTCTGATGGCGGATGCTTCTACCGAATACTCCTTATGGACAGCAGCTAAGCGCCTAATAAGACCAACGACATAAAACCCGCCATTACAAAAAATAAATTTCAAGATGGTAAATGGATCGGAAATCTGAAACAAAAGGCTGATCTCTTCGCTGAACATCTCGCAAATGTGATGCCAACTCTATTGAATCCATTATTGAAAACCTAAGCTTTATCCGTTCTGATCTTGACCGCCACCTCCAAAGTACATCCAATATTGTCATCCCCGGACTTCGACAACCCCTCGCACTACTAGAAAACGCCGTGGGTATAATTAACCAATAAGTAATGAACTCAGCGAAACCCGTGTATGTATTAGGCTACTAGCAGATGACATACAGACAGCCACATGCAAAATCGATGGGATCCACCTTCAACCCAATACCTCTGCTTACAACACGTCTTTACTGGCTGAAATTATGGATACCTCTTCCTGTTGCCAACCAGCTCCCTTACCAGCTATCGCAGATGCTAGACCACCTCGACCTGTTCACCTACAACCTTCGCTTCCATCCATCACCAATGCAGTGCCATCATCTCCTGTTGAATCTATTCACCATTAATCAACACCCCACCAACCAACGCTTTCAACCAACTCAACTGCACCCGAATTACCTTCCATAAACCGTTTTGGCACAACGTGGACTCTAACCGAATGGAACAACAGATTAAGGAAGTTAAACGCCTATCCAGCTATCGCAGATGCTTCACCACCTCGACCTCGACTTCTTCCAACACCTCACCAACCAACACTTTCACCCAACTCTACTGCACTTGAATTACCTACCATAAACCGTTTTGGCACCACGTGGACTCTTACCGAATTGAACAACAGACTAAGGAAGTTAAACACCAATGCCGATAGTGTGACTTTCTTTATCACAAATGCTCCTGTAGATGCTGATGTCCTTTGGATAAACAGACTATTCAGCCGTGGATTTTCTATAACCCTTAATGAATGCCAGAAGATTTCGCCACCTCGCCCCAGACACCATAACAACTTTAAAATAAGTTTCCATCCAAATACCAATGGCTTTTTTGCTCACAGACTGATGTATTCCGACTGGGAAAGATGAACATGACCAAATGGGTAGATAAACTAGATTACTTTAGATTTAAAAAATACTAATAAACCTAGTTTTACAAAACCCGTCCCTTTATCCTCCAACCCTAAGCAAACCAATTCTAGGCCGATAAACAAACCCGTTCACTTTCCTAGATCTGACCCTAACTGGAGCTTCAAAACAAACCTGTTCCCTAGTTTTACGCCCCCCTGCATCTCAAAAAATCTTCCATACGTCCCTATTCCTTCTAAGCCCAGTGGTGAATGGGTTCCCTTCAATCCAACTTATGCTCACCCCACCTCCTTGCTTTTCTTTACGCCAAACGAACTTACCCCAACAATTTCATCTCCTAACTTCGATCCCAATTCTGCAGCAAAGTATCCTAATTTATGCAATTCCTATATTCTCAATCCCTCATCAAATCCTCTACCTAATAATAATCCCACTTCTTATCCCCAATCTTCGCAACTACCCCAAACTTCTCCTAGACATTCTAATAGACGGGTTTCTTTTGATCCTTCAGCTGCGGGTCCAGATTTCCTTATTCCTACCCCCTCACCAGGTCCTTTACCTAATAATTCACCCTTTAATAATCCTACTTCTTACCCTCAATCCTCTCAACCACCTCAAACTTCTTTTAAACCTTCTAATAAACGTGTTTCTTTTAATCTTTCAACTACGGGTCCATGTTCCACTCCTAAAAATCTCCACTCTTCTCAAGGTTCTCCATTGGAAAGGTACCCTAATTTTTTTCGCGCCCACATTCTTAATCCGGCACCCTCCTCTTCTCATCCTTCAACGATCACTTCATCCACATCTAACCTCTACTCCACCACATTGACATCTCCTCACCCAACCTCCATCCCATCACCTACCATTTCAAATGCCCCACTCCCTACCCATACTCATGGATCTTCGCTTCCACTTCTAGACCCTCTCACCCCTCCAATTGCAAAATTAACTAAACAATTCGTTGACCTTAATGATGATGGTCGGTATGTTCTCTCACGCCTCAGAGATCATAGAATCTATTCTAACATTCGACTTTATCTTGCTTACCTTCACGACAAACATGACTCTGTTTGTGTAGACGGTGTTACTAGAACCAATCTTATGGTATCTATTCAGCAGGAAGGCCTCCCAACTAACCCTGATGAGCTTAGGCAAATTTTCGTTCGTTTCCATGAATCTTTCAGACTTACTCCCGCTGATGTTGCAAATGATTTAGCGTCTTTCGCCTCGTAAGTTAACTCTAAGCGTATTTCTCATTTGCAGAGGAGTCGTTCCAACTTTAATAGTTTTTTTCGTTCCTAATCCTCCTATCTCCACTAATTATCCTCCAAAATGCTTGTCCCTTTATTACCAGAATGTCAGAGGGCTTCGTACCAAAACCTCCGCAGTCTATCTTAATTCACTTACTTTACCCTATGACATTTTTGCACTAACTGATACTAACCTTCTACCCAGTTTTAAAGATAGTGAGCTCTTTAATCCTGACTTCAACGTTTTTCGAGCAGATGGCTCTCTGCACGACGATGCATGTTTAGGTCGAGGTGTTTTATTAGCAATTCACAATCGCTTTGACTCGACCCTTTTCAAAATTTCCGATTCCTCCTCCTTTGAGTATGTCTGCGTCAAATTGACAATAGCCAAAGTTACCTTTTATATAGCTTGCTGCTATATAAAACCTTGCCAGCCCATCCAATCTTATCAGCTTGCAGTTGATGCTATAGATACTATCTTCGAAGCAGCTGATCCATCGGACGTGGTTTTAATTTTAGGTGATTTTAATTTCCCGAATCTCCATTGGCCTCTCTCTGATGATGAATCACACTATACGAGTTCTAATGCAATGACTGATAAGGAAATCCTTTTCACTGATTGCCTCTCTGACTCAGACCTTTACCAATTGAGTGGTGTCAAAAATAATTTAGGCCGTCAACTCGATCTTATCTTCTCTTCTGATGTTGACAATTGTGTAGTATCAGCAAGTAATTATCTTCTTTCCACTCTTGACCCATACCATCCTCCTCTTTTCCTTACTTTTTCTTATGAATTTTCCCATATCACCGCCGCTCCAGAAAATGTAATGGCTTTTAATTTTCATAAGACAAATTTCCCTATGCTTAAAAATCTACTGCGCGCCGTCGACTTTGGCATTATCTCTGAAAGTAACGACATCAACTCTGCCCTCTTCCATTTCTATTCTTTAGTGTTTAGTTGCTTTAGTCAATCAGTCCCTATTTCTCCCCAAAAAAACATTTCCTCTGGCCCTCCATGGTATAATAAAGAATTAAAATCCCTCCGAAATAATAGAAACAAACTATGGCGTGCACTTGGGTTCGTTAAGCGCTGGTCAAAAGAATTTTCAGACCCTTATGTAACTAAATCTCTTTACCTCACATTTGTGAGACCACTTCTTGAATATGCCAGCCAGGTATGGTCACCCTTTTATGTTACTCACTCTCTCCGTATCGAAGCTGTTCAGCGAAGATTCCTTCGCTTCGCACTTCGTGGGCTACCCTGGCTTGATACGCTTATTAATTTGCAACCCCTTTATAATCGTCGCAAAGTAGCCGACATTGTATTTATCCATCAGCTCTTAGCTGGTACTATTGATTGCCCTGCGCTTCTCCAAAAAATTGCATTGCACACTAACCCTAGAAATCGTAGATTAGTGTCACTCTTTGATGTCAACTTTCATCGTACTAATTATGGTAGTAACGAACCAATGACCCGCATGCTACGTACTTCTAACATAATGCAAAATTCTTTCGACTTCCACTCCTCCAAACACTCTCTCAAAATGTCTCTCTATACCAACCTCAACCACACCAATAACCAATAACTCAAAAGACATCTTTGACTTCCATATTAGTTCTTCCTCCCTCCGAACCTCTCTACATAACTCGCCCTAATTCAAAGCCCCAAATCCAAAGCCCCACGTTGTCTTTATTTTATGGATTAATCTTTAAGTTTTTGTATGTAAAAACTGGTGGGTGGGCCTACGGGCCCATTTCAATAATAAAATAAATAAAAAAAAAAACAAGCAAAAAAAAAAAAAAAAACAACAATGAAATTAAGTTAAAACTTAAGTTTAGATTTAAGTGTAGATTTAAGGCATGCTTGTATTAAGCTAAATAAATAAATGATTTAAGCCATTCCCAGCAAACACAGTTACAGATCCCTTACAGTTCGTTGATAGAAACGACGAATGTGAAATACCTTTTGTCACGCTCAAAGAAGTAAGAAGCATGTGTCAACATAAGTTGTCTAACAAAAAATCACCAGGGTACGATCTAATAACTGCTCAGGTTTTGAAAGAAATGCCTTTAATAGCCTTCATGAAACTCCAATTTATAATAAACGCATGCCTTAAACTAAGATATGTGCCACATCATTGGAAAATTGCAGAAGTAATTGTTATATGTACCTAAACAAGGTAGGCCACCAACAGAAGTAACATCTCAAAGACAAATATCGCTTATACCAATCATGGCAAAAGTTTTTGAAAAACTGCTACTGAAAAGGCTTAACAAAATAATAGAAGAAAGAAGACTAATTCCAAGCCATCAGCTTGGATTTAGAAATAAACCTTCCACGATAGGCCAAGTTCATCGGATTGCGGATGTTGTGGAATGGCACTTGAAGAAAAAGAAGTATGCTCGGCTATATTCTTAGATGCTGTTCAAGCCTTTGACAAGGTTTGGCACTTGGGACATGAGTAGAAACTGCATAGGAACCTTCCCAGGCAGTACTACGAAATACTGAAATCCTACGTTACGAACCGACTCTTAAGAGTACGGTACGACCAAAATTACTCGGAACTAAAGAAAATTGAACCCGGTGTACCACAAGGAAGTGTCCTAGGACCAACCCTGTATCTGTTATATGCAAGGGATATTCCAGTGGACATCAACGCTATCATGACCACCTTTGGTGATGATAATGCAATATTGGTGCCAGATAAATCCGTTACGAAAGCTACACAAAAACTGTAAAACGCGGTCGATAAAGTTAATGATTGGACGCAAGAATGGTGTATCAAATTATAAAGGAAACAAAATCGACGCATATAAACTTTACAAATAAAAACATAAACAATGTTCCAATTTATATAAACAGTACAGCAGTACCTTACTCCAATACCGCCAAATACCTTGGAATGACTTTGGATGGAAAGAGCACATTAAAAAGAAAAGAGAAGAACTAAACTTGAAGTACAGAAAAATGTACTGGTTACTAGGAAAGAACTCTGACCTATCTATCCAGACCAAACTAATGTTATATAGGGTGATTTTTTAAGAGGTTTAGAACTTTAAAAAAAAAAAACACAAAAAATTCGAAAAAATGAATGAAATATTTATTTGAATCGATAGTTTGAACCTTGCAATTTAATGTTTAAAGATAATTTCATGCAAATGTTGACCGCGGCTGCGTCTCAGGTAGCCCATCCGCTGAGTCCAATTTTGGCATACTCTTTCACACATATCGGCCGGTATCTCACGAATGAATGCATGGATGTTGGCTTCCAGTGCGTCAATCGAAGCGGGCTTGTCCCTATAGACATTAGCCTTGACATACCCCCACAAAAAATAATCTAATGGTGTCAAATCGCACGATCTAGGCGGCCAATTGACCGGCCCGAAACGTGAAATTAACTGTTCACCAAACTCGCCTCGCAATTGCGCCATTGTTTCGCGTGCTGTGTGGCATGTGGCACCGTCTTGTTGAAACCACATATCATGCAAGTCAAGAACTTCCATTTCGGGCAAATCCTTCCGCAAAATTTTCCACGTAGTGCTGTAACAAAGGCCTAACTGCTGGGAACGGCGCCGAATCGACATTTCGCGGTCTTCTGTCACACTAGCTGATACGGCCGCAATATTTTCTTCACTACGCACAGTACGTAAACGTGTTGGTGGTTTAATGTCCAACAAAGTAAATTTGGTGCGAAATTCGGTCACAATCTTCCGAATAGACTGCTCAGAAGGTCGAGAATGCCGACCATAAAATGGAAGCAGCGCGCGATGAACATTTCGAACCGAGCACGAATTTTGATAGTAAAATTCAATAATTTGCAAGCGTTGTTCATTTGTAAGACGATCCATGGTTAAATTGCAGTGACAGTGACACAAGGTACTAAACACACGTCAGCTGTCAAAACCAGTGTTGCCAAAACCAAACCAGCTAAAAAATCACCCGTTATAAGCAAGTATTGAAACCCGTTTGGACATATGGCATCCAACTATGGGGCTGTACAAAGATAACAAATGCTGAACCCATCCAAAAATTCCAAAGCAAGGTCGTTCGTGGAATAATTATTGATGCCCCTTGGTATATAAGAAATAGCGATCTACATCGTGACCTTCAAATCGAAATGGTTACAGAAGTGGTTAAAAAACACGCTGTATCACACAATCAGCGACTGCAAAGTCATACAAACTCTGAAATGGAGACCGTCCTAAATGTACGAAACAATGTTCGAGTATTAAGAAGAACCAAGCCTCATGAGCTGATGGTCTAAAAGCTATGGGAAAGTGTTATAACTTTAAACTTCCCCCAATGCGATTTAAAAATTAAGAAATAAAAATCATTTTTCGATCTTTCATAGATTGGTCGTGATTCACCGGTGGTTTTAGTGCGGTAAGAGTCCCACACTATTTGGTACCGATTCTTACCGAGTGTCTTTTGAAGATTTCCATCGGGTAAAAAAAAAAAAAAACTTGCACTGATGAGTACCTAATCCTGTGACCCATTTCATTTATACCACTTATTGAATGAGATCTCACCCAAAGCATTAACCAAGTGGTCCAAATATTCAACACAATTCATTTTGTAGAATTAAATTAAATTCTTCACTTGCCGAAGTCTGCCAATTTTAGATTAAAGTTCTTGATATCACATAAATAAAAGCTTAAAAACTGGGTCCATCTTGGTTATTCCTTAATCAGCTTAATTTTGTTGATTAAGAAAACTTGTCAAGTCAAGTAGTATAAATCCAATCAAAAAGTATGCTTTCATAACTATTCAACAAGTTGTGCCAAAAAAGCACTTGAACTTATCTGTCGATTCTCCTTAATGCTGTTGCTGTTGGACTATGTTGGTTGGTATATAACTCCCAACTCATATATCCCCCCCATTGCTAACCCATCAGTATACAGGAAGTCCTTTTATTTTTGAGTTTATTAGTCTTTCAACATAAATTGTGGTATTACGGTTCCATGAAAATGAAAACCAAAACCGCATGAACCAGATTCTGTATAAAGTTTGTTCTTAGTGCCACCCTATGTTCCATTCACAGACAGATGTCATGATTCCATTAAGAATTCTACTTAAGATTTTTGGGGATTTCCTAAATCAGATGTTTTATTGATTTACAGTCGATGTCCTGAATTCTAAATAGCCACAAGACAAAAATAAATTGTGTCCAGCCATCGGTGTGTCAAGTCAGGCTTTCATCTGCGATAGCTATATAAATTGAGTTATTTCGCCCATATAGTGATGAAAGATACCAATCGTATAGTTAGATAAACAGGACTTGACCTTTATTCGTTTTTTGTTTTCTTAATTCCAAAAAGTCAGACGATGGATAGCTAGCAACATTGGCTAAAACATTTATAAATTTGATTATTTTGTATCTTTTCCTCATGCCAACTGTTTTTGTAATCGGTAGGTACTTTATTCTGAGGTACCTTACTCGTACTGTTTCAATAAATCATATAAATTATTGATCCAAATTGACATTCAAGGAGCTCCACATTCCACATCCACTTACTTTGGCAAAATTTATTTTATATTTGAGGCAACATGTGTATAGTGAAATATTTTTATGAATATATTTTTTTTTACCAACAAAATAATGTCAAATGTTTATTTTTGGTCTACAGTGTTATAGTTCTAGGCTTTGGTAGGTAGATAGTCAATGCATTTGTTTGTCATTCATCTGCAACTTTTCCAATGTTCCGTCCTTCGTGTGCATTATGCTGAGGGAAAAGTTTTGTGAACAGACCTATACTTATACGTGTAGCAGGATTTTAAAAGTTTCTTCAAAGTTCTCAGGACACAAAAATAAATTTATAATTCAGTTCGAATCGGTTAACAGTTTGCTGGCATTTTGTGAATAGAGATTCGAAGAAGGGAAATGCGATATGTGTATCTTTTGAAGGGAAACTTTTTATTTGAGTCATGCATGCATTTCGATTTATTTATTTATTTTATTTATTTGTTTAATCTTTAAGTACAAAAACTTTTTAAGACTATTAAAAATATTAACAAGTATAAACTTAGTACCTATCACAATTCACAATACTTATAATTCAGATAAAAGAGATGGGACAGTAAATAAGTGTAATTTAAATTAAAAAAATGTTATTAAGTGGCTCTGAAACTGATTTTTTAAAAATATATCTATTTAATTGCAAATCGACTTGATCATATATAGTATTGAAAACTGAACAGGAATTAGATACTGGATCACATTTTCCATAGTTAGTTCTATGAAAAGCAACAAAGAAAAAATTATTTACCCGAAGAGTCCTAGCTGGTGCATGTATGGGAAAAAGAGCAAGCAAAGGTGCACAATCAATCCGATTACAAATCACGTCTCTAGCGAACATAACCAAATAACACTTACGTCTCGCATGGAGTGAACTCAAATCTATTAGTCGAGATCTTACTTCATAGGGTAGCATAATACCATCAACCCAATTCAGTTTCCATAAGGCAAACCTAGTAAATTTTTTTTGGACAGCTTCTATACGTTTAATGCTAACTTCACAATAAGGGCACCAAATACAGCATGCATATTCAAGTACTGATCTTATCATCGAAACATAGACCGATTTCAAGGTGTACGGATCTGAGAATTCCTTCGAGTTCCTCTTAAGGAAACCTAATAAGCTATTAGTAGTAGTACCTCGTGGCTTGATGGTTAGTGCGTAGGACTGTCATGCCGAAGGTGTGGGTTCGATTCCCAGCCGTGCCACCTAAAAACAGAAATGTTTTATTCGAGGTACTGCCTCTTGCGAGGAACTGACAAATCCTCCAAGAGTATACTTGTCATGAAAAAGTGCTTCTCATTTAGCCGTTCGGACTCGGCAAAAAACTGTAGGTCCCCTCCATTCCTGCCAAGAAATACGCACACAGGAATGGTTGTGAGTTGTAAGTCACTAGGCCCTGGTTCTCCATGAGCTGTTGCGCCACCCAATTTATTTATTTATTTATTTAATAAGCTATTAGCCTTAGATATAATGTTATCATAGTGACTATTAAAGTTTAATTCACTATCCAAGAACACGCCTAAATCTTTCTGCACACTCACTCGTTTCAGCTCTGTGTCATCAATCTTATAATTATTAGAACCAATAGGGTTATAAGATCTCGCAAACGAAATGAAAAGGCATTTGCTTGTGTTAAGAATAAGACAATTCTTCTTGCACCAAACTTGTACTAAATTCAGATCATATTGTAAACGTTCACAGTCCGAATATGATTTAATTGCCCGATATAATTTCAAATCATCGGCATAAAGTAAACAAGACGAATACATGACAACATCCGGAAGGTCATTAAAAAAAAAAAAAAAAAAAAAAAAAACTATAAAACCCGAAAATGCTTGCTGTGGCTGTTCTAGTTTGTAAGTAGTCTGTAAGTAGTTTGTAAGTAGCTTTAAGTAGTTTTATAGTAGTTTTAATTAGTTTTAATTAGTTTTAAATAGTTTTAATTTAGTTTTATTCAGTTTGTAAGTTTTATATAAAACAAAAAATAGATAAAGATACCAAGTTTTTTTACAATTCTTCTTGGTGAAAAATAAAACCAACATGAATTCTAGTTTTAAGATAGTTCTTAGGCCGAAAGGCATTAGCATTAAGTTATTAGTTTAACTTAGAGCGCCCGAATGGGGCCAGTAAGTTAGTTGTAAGATATTGATAAGTAGGCTAGTTTTTATGAATTTTTGTCTAGCTTTAAGATAGTTTTAAGATGAATTGAAAATAAAAATGAATTTAAAAAAAAAAAAAAAAAAAAAAAAAAAAGGTCATTAATGAATAGGAGAAACAGAAGAGGTCCAAGATGGCTTCCCTGAGGGACTCCTGAATAGTTGTAGATTAGTTTGGACAACTTTGAACCAATAACCACAAACTGAGTTCTATCACATCTAAATCTTCTAAATCTTAAGCCACATTAACAAGTTTGAATGAAAACCTATTAGCTCAAGTTTTCGAATGAGAACATTATGTTGTACCTTGTCGAAAGCTTTGGAAAAATCAGTGTAAACAGTGTCAACTTGATATCCGTTTTCTATTTTACTAAGGCAGCAATTAGTAAACAAAGCCAGATTTGTAACGGTCGAACGACCACTAACAAATCCATGCTGTGCTACCGACAAACCATTTTTTACGGATTTATAAAGTTTGTTTTTAACAATGGCCTCAAAAATTTTGGGTACTAACTGTAGTTTTGAAATGGGTCTATAATTAGTAACCATTTGTTTTGAACCAGATTTATGAATCGGTGTTATATAAGATTTTTTCCAGTCTTCCAAAAATTCACCACTACGAAGAGATAAATTGTAAAGCCTTGTTAGAGGTTTAGCTAAGGTTGTCTTACACATTTTAAGGAATAAAGGTGATATGTTGTCGCAACCCTTTTTACCTGATGTTTCTAGCATAGAAAGTTGTGCCAAAACTTCTTCCTCCAAAATCACCAGATCTCCAATTTCAGCAAATGAGTTAATGCTATCATCTTCACCAGATTCTGATGAGAAACCTTGAGCAAAATTGGATTGAAAAAATTCTGCGAACATATCGCAAACTTCTTGTTCATCAATTGCCACCTTATCATTATAAATCATACTAGCCGGAAGACCATAGGACTGTTTTTTGCTGTTTAAGAATGACCAAAATGCTTTTGAATTGTTCTTTATGTTAGCTTCAATGCTCCATAAGTATTGTTGATATGAAAACTTTTTTAATAATTCATAATCCTTTCTACAACGCAAATACTCTTGCAATCTAAATTCGCTCGTATTTTTTTCTTTTAAAAGTTTCTTAAGCTTATTTTTTAGTTTCCTGAGACGTGAATTTAACCAAACCGGCTTGTGACCTCCTATCTTTCTTTTTACAGGAACATACATTCTATAACATTCTTCCAATATTTCCTTAAACAAATCATAACACGTTTATAAGCAGGTGGAAACAAATATCTCATCCCAGTTTAGCCGTTCAAAAAACAAATTTATAGCTGCGTAGTTACCTTTTTCAAAATTGTATTCAAATGAAGGCGGATCATAAAACTTCAATCTATTGAAATTTAAGAATTTAAATTCAGTTTCAAGAGCTAAATGGTGTACAGAATTTTCTACAAAAGGTGAATTCGATATTTTAAGCTTAGCATCAATATGATTGTCAGCAAATATAAGATCTTAAATTCGATTATGTGAATTCTTCACAAAATTTAACTGTTTTAAATTTAAAGACAACATTAAATCTATTGTAACAGTTTCACAATCAGTTTTAACATTAAAAGGAATTAGAGATTTATCTTCACATGAATAAGACCAGTTTATTTCACCTAAGTTAAAGTCTCCTAAAGCTATTATATAAGAATTACTATCTAAAACATTATTTTCAATCAAAAAAGAAATATTAAGCATATGAGTTTTATAAATAGCTGCAGTACTTTTAGGTGGAATATAAGATACAATAAAAAAAAACATTAAATGATGAAAAACATCTTACTTTAACACAAATTTGTTCTACACTTTCATCTTTAAGAGGCACCAGTTGACTTACTTATAAATGACGATCTAATCGCTAGCAATACACCACCTCCCCTCACAAAGCTTGAGTTATTGGAATAACGATCCTTTCTAAATACATTGAAATCATTACCAAAAAGCTCAGATGAAAAAATTCCTCCATGAAGCCACGTCTCAGTAATCGCAATAACATCAAATACACATTCACTTGCTGCAGCTATAAAAGTGTTGGTTTTCGTCCTCAAACCACCAGCATTTTGATAATATACACGTAAAAAACCTCACTTGTCACAACAGCATCATTAATATTATCATAATTGGGTGCAGTTAAATTGGTAAGGACTCCATCATCACTGCACCCAGCAACATTTAGTTTTTTGCGTCAATATGAAAATCTCGTACACGAACGCCCTTAGGCCAACATTCAGGATCGAACAAGGTAGCATGGGACCTCTCTGGAATGCCAATTTTAAAGTTGACATATTTTTTGTTCACCTCTGCGCCTTTTTTCAACAATTTGTAAGAACTTATATCAGATATATCTGTCTTGAGTTTCTCGGCAATCCATTTAATAATTGCATCGCAAGATGTGGACGCTTTAAAGCTAGACAGGTGAAGCCATTTCTTTTTATCATAAAAATGAACATCAATATGATCATTATCACCGACCAAAACATTGCCAACAGTTTCAGAGCGTTTATAAGAAGATTTGTGATTGCGAACATTATCAATATTCAACATAGTATGCTCCAAATCACTCCCGTTAACGTTAGCCTCCGATTCAATTTCGTTTAGATTTCCATAATCAGCAACATTAATTTGAATATCAACAGCACCAACAACAACCTCATTGATACCCTCTTCACACCCTTGGGCAGTGAGAGCAGCATGATCATCCATCACAGAACCTTTTGCGGACGCAAAGCAAGGATGGGAATATCAGCAACAACAGCACGATCTACAGCATCAGAGGCAGGCAGATTATTATTTACCTTCCCCACATCTCCGCACAAATCATTCGCATCAATAATTGCACTAGCGGCATTAACACCAACCTCAGCACAGCAATTCACATTTTTAGTAGATCTATTGTCTTTGGGTATACCCGATATAGATGCCGATGGAGAAGATGATTGTTGTTTGTCTTTTGGACATAGTACATTCACCTTTGATGTGGACCGAGTGTGTCTACTTTTGTGAAAGCATGGAAAATTGTTTTTGTTTTTTTGCAAAAAATTAAACAGGTCATTTATTTTGTTTAGGCAAGTTTGCAGTGATTTACTTTTGCATGCAGTGCACTTCCAAATAAAATGCACGACTGGGTCGCACGTACTTGCTCTTATGTTCAAGACACTGCGAGTTTAAGAAAATTGTATATACAAACATGGAAATTATGAGAGAAAAATGTAGAGAAGCATGAAATACGACATTTAAATTAGCTTAAACAACTCTTTTGACAGTTTGAGGTGAAAAAAAAGTATGCGATCTCAATTCATGATGGAATATGATTGTATGGGAAAAAAAAATTTTAAAATCGTTGGAGCGGTTTTCTTTTAAATTAATTTTTTTTATATGAAATTCTTAAAACATTTTTAAGAACAAATTTTGGTATGCAGATTTAAACTATATTTATGTGTATAAAAACAAAATTTGAAAAAAAACATTGTCAACCCGTTTTTGAGATATCGAATTTTCAAAAAAAAAGTTTGAAACTTTTTTTAAAAATCCAAAAACTTTTTTTTTGAAATTTTTGAAATGCAATATTATTTAACCTTATCTGAAATTTGTAAATAAATAAATTCATTTAAATCCGTTAAGCTGATAACGAGAAAACTCAAAATAAAAAAATACATTCTATGACAGGTACTACTAATAGTTGATATGTGTAAAATTTTATAATTTTTGATGGTAGATCGTACTAATTTTAGTATATGAAAAAAGTTTAATCAAAATCGTAGGAGTCGTTTTCAAGCAAAAAAATATTTTCCTTTGCGGTTTTTTCACTTTTGTATGGAAGGTACCGTTATTTTTTCGTAAATGTAAAATTTTTTTCTAAAAATATTTTAGAGAGTACTAAAAAGCTCTTAAATATCGAGTTTCAAAAAAATCTATGATGCCGTTTTCGAAATATTTGATTTTCCAAGAAAAATTTTGAAAAAATTTTTAAAAATCCAAAAAATATTTTTTCAAAAATGTTGGTACACAAAACTATTAACATATTTTGGAAGCTTCTGTATAAAAAAATAATTGAAATCGGACATACCATTTTGAAGAAAATCAAAAATTAAAAAAATGGTTCCTTGGGAGGTACCATTAATAACCATTTTTGAAAAATGGTTTTCCACCCAAGGAAAGCCTTTACTAAAATAAATTTATTGAATTTTTTTTAGGAAAAGTTGTCGAGCCGTTTTTGAGAAAAATACGATTATGTAAATTTGCCAAAAAAAAATGTATGGCAGGTACCGTTATTTTTGGTTCTAAAAAAAAAAGAAAAAAATGTGTCGGCAGAATCACCAAAAACCACTATGTACCAAGTTTGAAGAAAATCGATCGAGCCGTTAAGGCTGTAGACGAACAAACAGACAGACAGACAGACAGACAGAATTGTGCCACCCACTTTTTTGGTGTTCTCTATCATCGTAATATCATGTTTGATTGTTATCTCAAAAATTTTTGTTTGCACGAATCCAAAACTTGCCTTATAGTACCTATAATCGCAAGTAAAAATGTCACCATTCAAATTAAGAATTTCAAATACATTGTCATGAATATTAACAGCCAAATTAAAAAACGAGGAATAGCGAAGGGTTAGCCTTATTCCATGGACTAAGTGCAAAATGTTACTAATAAAACAAAATTTCTGCTATGTGACGTTAACTATGCTAAACCACCGTAGCAGATGGTTTAGCGAAGGAATAAGCAGCCAGACTATTTTTTTTATTGGTGTTGGTATCAGAAGATTCACCTTTTCAATAACATTTTTTTTCTATGCACGATGATTTCGCTATGTTCTGAAGAATATAAAGCAAAAGGTTATTTATAAATGGTTTAGTTTATTTTTATGAGCTTACTTTGTCTTTGGTGCTCCAACTCTCCCTTCTTTTTCTTTTTTAATTAAATTTACAATAATACCTACTAAAATTTTAGATAAACATAAACAAGAAAATTCTTAGGTGTGTTTGGTTACTTGAAATTTTAAGATGTCAAAACCCATACGGAAAAAACCCAAGTTTCAGAAACTTGGTACAAATATCAAGATACTTAACAGGCCTCGCACGGTAAACGTCACTTTACTATTCCACGAATATACATTTTTTTTTAATGAGAAATTTTAACCTGTGGCTTAACTCTTGTTCCGTGGTTTAGTAAAATCGTGGAATAAAGGTAGAATAAGCGTTTTTTATTAATAGCGCTGTAACACATTTGGGATGAAATAACAAACCACAAAAACCACAGAAAATAAATATGTCACTAGGATCGTGATTTGAGCATTTAAAATACTTTCTTTCCATAATGAAATACAGAGCAAAAATAAAACACAACTGATTATCAAGAGATTATCAAGACAAGTGATTTCTATCAAGTTCACCATAAATTTCAAGAAATCAATTTGTTTTCAGAACTTATTGATGCAAGGACTTTCCCATAAAGTTAACTTTTTCGATGTCTGTGCATAGTACCGTCTTTTTCATTATGACTTTTTTTTCAGTGAAGGGACTAAGGTCTCACTTTAGAAGGAAAAAGTAACCAAGTCCATTTACGCAATTGTGACTGACTCTATTACAAGAGGCATTTTTAAAACTAACATAACTTTCTGGGACATAAGACCCAAAAGGACGAATGACTCATTTTAGAAAATCAATCAGTCAATTTAATTTGTATTAATATTGTATGACAAGCTGCAGAGAGGTGACGCTAGACTAAAATGAGGCATGTGTGAGATCAATTTGCGGGGCCCTGATAAGAAAGGTTAAGAAGCTAAGATATTTTACATGCGATATAGCTATAGGTACTATAGGGTAAGCTTTGGATTCGTGCAAGAAAAAGATTGAGATAACAATCACACATGACATTACTATGATAGAGAATACATAAAGTGGGTGGCACAATGCTGTCCGTCTGTCTGTTCTGCAACAGCCTAAGGCCTAATCGGCTGAATCAATTTTCCCAAAACTTGGTACTTTGTGGTATTTGGTGATTCTGCCCACACATTTTTTTTTTAGAATCAAAAATAACGGTAACTGCCATTCAATTTTTGTAAGCAATTTTACAAAATCTAGTTTTACTCAAAAATGACTCCACAACTTTTCTTTAAAAAAAAATCAATAGATTACTATAAGTAATGACTACCTTTGGGTAGGAAACCATTTTTCAAAAAATGGTTAATAATGGTACATTATGACTGATTTTAGTAATTTTTGTAACACATAAGCTTCCTAAAAATTTAAATAGTATTGTTTACCAAAATGTTCAAAAAATATTTTTTGGATTTTAAGAATGTTTCAAGTATTTTTTTGAAGATCAAATATTTCAAAAACGACTTGATCGATTTTTCTAAAACTCGATTCTTGAGAATTTTAAAGTACTCTTTAAGATATTTTAAAAAAAATATTACTTTTATGAAAAAATAGCGGTACCTTCCATACAAAAGTTAAAAAACCGTTAAAGAAAATAGTTTTTTTTCTCAAAAATTTCAATTAAACTTTTTCCGTTTTTTAATTTTCTCATTATTGGCTAAACGGATTACGATACTTTTTTTGACAACAAATTTCAGATGAGATTAAATAATATTGCACATCAGAATTTTGAAAAAAGAAATTTTTTAAATTTAAAAATAAGTTTCAAATTATTTTTTTGAAAATTCGATGTCAATTTTGTGGACAATTTTTTTTTATTTTATTTTTATATACATATTACATAATAAACTATTTAATATTTGGATACCAAAATAAAATGTTTCCTTAAAAATGTTTTAAAAATTGATAATAAGAAATTATTTTTTTTATAAAACCTCTCCAACGATTTTAAATTTTTGTTTCCATACGATCATATTCTATCAAGAATTAAGATGGCGTTCTTTTCTTTACCTCAAACTATCAAAAGAGTTGGTTTAGCAAATTTAAATATCGTATTTAGCTTTTAAACATTTTTCTCTAATAATTTCCATGTCTTTATACGTTTGCGTCAAAAACGAAAAGAAAAAGAAAAAGAGGCTTCTATCATATTTGGTATTAAGAAGTTCAATCAATACCTTTATGGCCGCCAGTTTGAATTGATAACTGATCACCAGCCACTGGTAACAATATTCAGTCCTGATAAGAACTTACCCCAAATGGTTATTCAGAGGTTACAAAGATGGGCAATAACCTTGATGGAATACACATACACAATAAGATATCGGTCAACAAAACTACATTCTAATGCGGACTGCTTATCGCGTTTGCCGGTGGGGTCGGATGGAGAATTCGACAAAAAAGAGTTTGAAACTATAAATAACGCTGAAAGCATTCTGGAAGACTTTCCAGTAAATGCAAACACCATAGCAGAATTTTCCAGATCAGATGGGGACATTCAAAAGGTGCAAAGTTATGTCCAAAATGGATGGCCTGAACAATTACCAGCAAATGAAAAAACACTAATGCCATTTTTCCGTAGAAAGTTCTGTCTGTGTGTTTACTCTAACGTTCTACTTTTTCAGACTGACAGTTTTACAAGAGTCGTGATTCCAGCGCAGCTTAAGGTCATGGAAATGTTACATCAAGGACATTGGGGAATGACGCGCATGAAGCAGATAGCGCGAAGGTATTGCTGGTGGCCAACTGTTGAAGAAGACATTCAGAAGAAGGTGGAGAGGTGTGACGCTTGTCAGCTGAATGCTAGTCGAGTTGTGAGGGAGAATACTCAAAGTGGCCTGAGTCAAAGGATGCATGGGATAGAATTCACGTGGACTATGCGGGTCCCTATCAAAAAAGCATGTGGCTCATCGCTGTTGACTCTTACTCAAGATTCCCACATGTGGTAAGAATGTCATCAACTACATCTTCTGCGACAATCATCGAAAGCCATCTTCTCCATCGAGGGGCTACCAATAACATTGGTGTCCGATAATGGTGCTCAATTTACATCGATGGAATTTAAAAACTTTTGCCAAGCCAATGCAATACATCATCTCACGTCGGCACCATTTAACCCGGTGCTGCCGAACGCATGGTCCGTAGATTCAAAACAGCACTGTCGAAGGTTTTAATGCACACATGACCAGAAGGATGATGCTCTTCAAGTTTTTCTGACAACGTACCTGTCTGCACCAAATGAATCTGGAATATTACCAGCAGAGAAGTTGTATGGCAGAATACATCGCACCATTCCTTCAGCATTAGTTCCAACTGAATTAAAACAGACTGATGAGAACAAGCGAACATCAAAGTTTAGTGAGCAACAACCCGTTCTCTTATGCCTGTATGGAAAAGGGAACAAGTGTACAAAAGGAGTTGTTTCCAAATGCATGGGGTGGAAAATGTTTATGGTCAAAGTAGGAGAGTCTTTTTGCCTTAGACACCAAAATAAGCTTCGCCAAGGAAAAGTGGTAACACTGGTTTTCTGTGTTGATTAGTGCGTAGCATTAGCTCTACAGTGTTTTAATTTATTTTAATAGTTTTATTTAATTATTAATCATATTGTTTGTTTTTTATCAAATTTAAATTGATTGCCTTCATTGTTTTGTATCCGTTTGTTATTAATTTGCTACATTTAAGTCATAGTGTTTAATTTCAGTAAGTGAAATTCAATTAATTTTGTAATCTTGAAAGTCATTTGTGTCAATTTCATAAATCTCTTTATTTAACAATTGCATGAATCTTCTCTTTTCTTTTACACAAATACATACCTTTTAATATTTCGTCCCACCCTCCCTAAAATCTAATTGAGTGTTTCTGCATACTAAAACTCACCACTTAACAATTTATATGCTTAACTTAAAAGCTTTCTTTTGATTATAGCCTATACTTTTCATTCTTTGACATTTTATTTTTCTCTTTCTAAACTAATCAATAATTACTTTCCTTGTTTTTTTTATTGTAATTGATTTAAGTCTATTCTATACTAAGAACCAGTACATCAATAGCAATCGGTGGTCGTGGTCGTCGAGGTGTGAGGAAAATTCGGTGCGAGACGTCCCGGGTTCAACTCCTAGTTTTTCCTAACTTTTTTTTTTTTTCTCTTTCATTTTTTTTCTGAAGTCATTATTTTTAATTAATTTTATTTATTGTACACATTTTAAAGACAGGCATCTCCGTTTTATATTTCATCATGGCCTGTTCTGCACCTAAATGTTCAAATCATTCAGCTACATCATCTCTTTTTGAATGCCATGGCCCCTGCGGAAACCTTCTTCACGCTAAATGTGTCGGTGCAACTAATGCATTAATTGACAAAATTAATTCCTCTGAAATTGGTTTCTGGTTTTGCGTTAGTTGTAGAAAGCATTCTGTATCCAGTTTGGCTTTTAAAATGACAGCTTTAAAGTCCGAGATTCTTAAGATCTCTAAAGCTTTCGAGGAACTATCTCAACATGTTTCTTCTGTTGTCTCAATTGTTGATACATTTTCTTTTCCTAATATTTTAGTAGATAAATCATCATCCACAAATGATGATGAATCACAACCCATAGTTCTAAATGATGCAGAATCTAGTCCGACCATTTCCCAAAATATATCAGATACTGCCTGTAAAAAGGGTAATAAAAGGGGACGTGATGCTGCTACTCCTTCGAAGAGTGCTGGTCCTGCTCCTAAAAGATCAAACATTATAAGTATTCAGGCTGACGTTAACTGTGCTTCTGATATCATTCAAGGAGAAGGCTTGGCAGTGGCTGGTGATTCAGGTATCGAGGTTGACCAACCCTCGGTACTTGGTGACTTGGCAGTGCTACAGCCTATAGAATTAGGTTCTGACTTAGATATTATAGATCCCACCCCTCAAATTAGTCTTGTTGTTCCCAGAGCTTTAGAATCGGTTCCTAAACCCAAATCAATATTCATCTCTCGCCTTTAACCGGAAATCGTACCCGAAGATATTTTGCAACATCTCATTGCCTGTAAATCCATACCCAATGTATCATCCATTAAATGTACTAAAATAAGTAAACCTAACAGTTTCGTTTCATCGTTTAAAATTACAGCTCCCTTCTCATTATTCGATTCAATTTTGAATAGCTCTTGGCCCCCTAATACATTGGTAAAAGAATTTACAATCCCTCCTAGGCAAAGAAAGATTGCAAACAACAATAATAATTTAAATGCAAAAAACTTAGTAGGTTCTCCCTCTACTACCAAAACGTAAGAGGGCTTCGCAGTAAAACTGCCAAAATCTTTCAAAACTCCCTAGCTTTTCCTTATGATTTATTTGCTTTCACTGAAACATGGCTTAATGACACGATCTTAGACACAGAACTATTTGATCAAGAATTCATATGTCCCTTGAGGACCGAGAATTGTATATTTCCTTGTTTGATGAGTTTAAAAACCTCTCCAATCATTTATACGCTGAATACCTTAAAAAAAAGGAAAGTTCCCTAAAGCTTGACCCCAAAAGTTTTTGGAATTTCGTAAACTTGAAAAAGAAATCTGATGGCTATCCAGTCAATTTTACTTATAATAATATTATTTTAAATAGTCCTCCGGATATTTGTGATGAGTTTGCTAACAACTTTCGCCAGTCTTTCGTTGATACCCCTGTCAATGTTGATGAGAACTTCTTTCTCTACTTAAAAGACTGCCCACAAACTACCTTCAATAATATCCCAATTATAATCGAAAAATTTTTACATTATATGTCCTTACTTCATGATGATTACTCGTCTGGACCTGATGGCATCCCACCAATTATCTTGAAGAAATGTAAATCAATATTAGCACCCCCTCTTTTTCATTTGTTTAACCTATCACTTAGCTCCGGTAAATTTCCAAGTATTTGGAAAAAAGCATTTATTACACCAGTTTTTAAAAAGGGTAACAGATCTGATATATGCAATTACAGGCCAATCTCCAAGCTATCTTGCATTCCTAAGCTTTTTGAGCAAGTAATGTGCGATAGTTTGACATTCAACTGTAAGAATATAATTTGCAATCAACAACATGGATTCATGCAAAAGCGATCGACGATAACCAATTTACTTGCATTCTTGCACAAGTGTTCAACTGCGTTGGAACATGGTCAAGAACTCGACTGCATCTATACAGATTTTTCTAAGGCTTTCGATCAACTTTCACACGATATCATCACGTTTAAGTTAAAGGTGTTTGGCTTCCCTCCTAAACTCATCAATTGGGTTTCTTCTTATCTCCATAATAGATCCTATCAAGTTAGATTTAGGAGCTCTGTCTCCAACCCTTTCTTTGCCAAATCTGGAGTTCCCCAGGGTAGTCATTTAGGCCCACTTCTTTTTATCTTAGCTATCAACGACGTATCCCTCTATATACGTTATAGTGAAATTCTAATTTTTGCGGATGATATGAAAATTTTCAAAAGCGTCAAATCTGTGAGTGATCGTTTACTTTTGCAAGAAGATATTAACAGTTTTGTTATTTGGTGTAGTAAAAACGGTTTAAATCTCAACCCTATTAAATGTCAGGCGATCATTTTTTCTAAAAAAAAAAGTTCCTAGTTCATTTGATTATGAAATATCGCAGCACACATTGCGTCGTGTTGATAGTTTCAAAGACCTAGGGGTTAATTTTACTTTTAATCTTGATTTTACGAAGCATATAAATTTAATAGTCAACAAGGCAAACTCTATGTTAGGGTTTGTTAAACGTTGGTCTAAGGAATTTCAGGATCCTTATGTTACCCTCGCTCTCTACAACAGTCTTGTTCGCCCTCATCTTGAATACGCATCACAGGTATGGACTCCTTTTTACGATGTCCATAAGAATAGACTAGAATCAGTACAGCGTAATTTTATACGTTTCGCCTTGAAAGGACTACCGTGGTCCGATCCTTATAATCTTCCTCCTTACGAACACCGGATTAAGCTTCTTCAGATTCAAATGCATGAGCCTTTTACCCGCATGTGCATCATTCTGAATTTGAACTCTAATTTTTTTGATTTTAATATAAGTAAGAATAGACTCAAAGCTTCATTGAAGACCAGTGTACCACGCTCTTAAATGTTTGTAATTGTTAATTTTTTCAATGTCATTTTATTTGTTATTTTATAATTATTGTTTTTAATTTTATTTTGTAAAGTGTATGTTTTAAGTAGTTTGTTGCTTACTAACTACTAACACTACACTAAGTGATGAGCCTGATAAGCACTTAATTTGTGTTTGGCAATTCTTTGGTCGCAAGATGTTGCTTGTACTAAGCTCTCTTCGGCAAAGATCTGATAGTGTAAAAAAAAAAAAGAAAAGAAGAAGAAGCGAATATTGGTGCTAGAGTTGAAAATTTTGACCAAGGTAAATTGTTTTTGTACATATCCTAATTTGATAGATTCTTCTATTGATAGGACCCCGGTTACTGGGCGAAGTATACAAGACCGACACGGTTCTCTGAGCAGCTCAATAGGGATTGGGTACGATATGTCGACTTTTAAAATATCGACTCCATAAGATCGACTTTTAAAATCTCGACAGAAAAAATCTCGACTGGTTAAAAGACCGACAGATCAAAATATAGACACAAATTTGACCGACTTTTTAAAATGTCGATTTTTCAAAATGTCGATTCTCAAAATGTCGACAGTGATCGAGATTTTATGAATCGAGATTTCAACAGTCGACATTTTAAAAGTCGACATTTTAAAAGTCGACATTTTGAAAGTCGACATTTTGATCAGATCATAGTTTAGGGAATGATGTTTACAAGCGCGCGCTTGTAAACATCATTCCCTAAACACAGCATCAAAAAACTGTTAAGTTTTTGTTAAAAAATCAGACAAGAATTTATGATTCTCGAGTTTATAGTTATTCTGTGCAAACATTTAAGGCAGAGCTTTGTTCTTTAGGTTACTTTCAAATGACCGACAGACAAAATATCGACAAGTCACAATGTCGACTGGTTAAAATGTTGATTTATATTTTATATCGACTTTTCTGTATGGGAAAAATTCCGACAAGTCGATATTTTTCTCGACTTCTATCAGGGCAGTCGACTTTTTGTCAAATCGACATTTCAAACTGTCGACATTTTAATAAGTCGGTAAAAACAAAGTCGGTATTTTAACTTTCAAAAAAGTCGATAAAAGTCGACATTTTAACCAGTCGACATTTTTTTTGTCGGTCATTCGTACGTAACCCGCTCAATAGTAATGGAGAGTCCTACAAGCTACAAGCCCAATAACCATGAACCTTGTGACTCCAGATCCTATATCATCATATGCAGCAGAAACTGAAGGAGGCGCTGAAGTTCCAGAACAAATCAATATAAACCCTCAAAGACCTGCACGGACCGAAGACCATCTTCTCGATTTGTACCTTATCTGTTCTATCTCAGCAACACTTTAGTGTACAATAAATGCACTACATCAGCTACACCATACAAATATTATCCTTATATATTATCACTCAAATCATATGTTATCTACTCAACTCGCTTGTATATAATAGCCTAACATTTCATGTGATCATTCATTCCGTTATAAACCAGTTAATATAATCACAACCGAGACGATACCAGAAATAGGTCTCGGTATCTTTTGGTATCGGTATCGGAAGCCCAAACGGTACGATGGTATCGACAGAATAAAATAGATCTTTGAATACATATTATTATTTATTATTACAAGTAAACAATCCTGGAAATGGATTTGAATGAAATGTTCAGAGTTTATTTTTTTTTCAAGCAAAGAGGTCTAGAAAATGATTTTAGTGAAAACCCCCTAGTGGCACGCCCATTTTTATCATGTTTTATTTTTCGGATAAAATGTTAAGACTTTTACCAGGGTGAAGTAACTAAAGTAAAAGCCACCCACGAGCCACGCTTATGGGTTCCAACTCACCAATTTTACCCAACCCATGTTCCAGTAGGTACCACCAACAGAAGGTTTTTTTTTAACTTGTTCATTAATTGCTTAACTGATATGGATCAAATTTTTTAAACGGCTAACGCTTAGTAGATACAATGTCTGAGCTTAGTTCTGATTAGTTAACAACATATGTATTTTATACATTTGAAAGTAGTCAAGTCAACAAAAAAATACTTTTAGAAAAACAGTTTGTGAATTGTTTACTTAGACATTGTGAAATAACCCTTTAAAAATTATTAAGTCATACAAAAAAATTAAGTTAAAAAATAAATGTCTTCCATTCATTATGCATATTTCCTTATAGTGAATTTCTTATTAAATCTTAAAAAAAACCAAGCGTTTTAAACTACAAGACCTAGGACATGTAACCAAGTCGTGCATTTTTTTTTCGACTGACACCAGACTGAAACCAGAAGAGACCGATACCGAGACGAGACCTTGTTATACGAGACTGAGACCGAGACGATACTGACATTTACGAGACCGATACCGAGATGATACTGAAATTTTTCGATTTTAACGATACCGAGACGATATTTATTTATTTTTTTTTTTTTTTTTTTTTTTTTTTGATTTGGTAACGTGGCCAGCCCTAAAAACCCATTGATTTTGTAAGACAATAACGTAGTACCTCGTGGCGAGATGGTTAGTGCGTAGGACTGTCATGCCGAAGGCGTGGGCTCGATTCCCAGCCGTGCCACCTAAAAACCGAAATGTTTTATGCGAGATACTGCCTCTTGCGAGGAACTGGCAAATCCTCCAAGAGTATACTTGCCATGAAAAAGTGCTTCTCATTTAGCCGTTCGGAGTCGGCAAAAAACTGTAGGTCCCCTCCATTCCTGCCAACAACACGCACGCAGGAATGGTTGTGAGTTGTAAGTCACTATAGGCCCTGGTTCTCCACTAGCTGTTGCGCCACCCAATTTATTTATTTAAGACAATAACATTGTATTTCAAATTTTTGAGTTTGCTACTGCCCGTATCTTTCTTAAACTTGCTCCTACCGAAAATATGAATAAAAGTTTCTTGGTAGGAGATTTATTTTTCTTTCATTTTCCGCTTAAACGCTTAGTTTTCAAATTATTCCCAAAAAATTAAAAAAGGGCGTCCTTTAACCCCCCCTCCCGCCTTAAGCTCGCGGCCCTGGGCTGAGGACTTTTAATATGTTATACCTGGAGGTCACCTCTACCATATATAATAATAACCCAGAGAGCATGATTTATTGCATTTTATTTTATGATTTTGAGTCTTCGTTGACTCGACTATTATTTAAGCGGAACAATGAATAACAAGAAAAGTAGGTACCTACTTAAGCTGCAAATTTTTGGTTTGGGCAAAAAATTAGCATTTATTTAGCTAAAAATTCAGATATATCAAAATTATTTGATTCCGCCACAAAGTGTCCGCCAAGATAAGCACTGATAACACACTGATTTTTTTTAATTAAATCGTTGGAAGTACCTACCGTTATTTTTGGAGCTAAGCAAATTTCAATTTCCCCTCTAGGGAATTACAAAAATCCCTTTGGGGAACTTAAAATTTTAAGAAAATCGCTAGTGGAATAAAGCTGTATTTAGAGGTACAGACAGACAAACAAAAATAATCTCCCATCTGCCCTCATTATACAGGGTGTCCCGTAATGAGTGGATAATACTGCAACTGGTGATAGCAGGCCTTATGAATGCTCAGAAAAAAATTATAAGAAAAATATTTTTCTTGTGGTGTCCATGGTATAATTTATTTTCGAAAAATGTTAAAAAATTCAGGGTCTCCTAAAATACCTAATTACAACGGCCACCCATAAAGGACTCTTATTATTTTTGTATTTTTATAATATTCTTGAATAACCATTCTAAATGATGGGTAGTAAATTTTAACACCAGCTGATGCATTTTTTGTGTTATAACTTCTTAAAATTATTTTTTTATTCAAAAATAATTCAATTTTTTTTTTCACCAAAGTTTGAAAAATAATAAAGGGAAAAAAATGTATGAGAACATAAGTGGCAAATTTGATCAAAATAGGCCTGTTTAATGTATTTCCAAAATGGTATAACACATGTTTGTGTCTACAACCATAACCAATAAAATTGGCATTTAATCTACTAAAGTAGTTTTTTAACATTTTATCAGATGAAATTAAGTAACAAAGTTAAGTAAACACTAAGACGACGAATGAATAACTCATATTGTTTTTTTTAATTTTGATTGCATTTAAAAATAACTGTTCTTAAATAAAGGCAGTAACATTTAACACTAGTTGCTGGATTTTTTTAAATAATTTTTTAATTAATTTTTTAATAAAAAAATGATTAAATATTTATTTTCATCAAAGCTTGTAAGTTAATAAAAAAGACAAAAAACTGAAAACTTTCGTGGCAAATAATGTTAAAAAAATCTGCTTTTAATGTACTTTCCCAAATGGTAAATCACAAGCTTCTATCTACAGCAATAACACATAAAATTGGCTTTTAATCTACTAGAGAAGATTTTTAACACTTTCTCAAATCAAAATTGACTTATAGCATTAAAATGCATAAAAAAGTATTATTTGCTAATATTGTCAATTCTCTGTTATTACATAACGTATAACGTTGTTATACTGGTTTCGTCAATTAAACAAATTTTTGAATTTGATTAAATTAATTTGATTAAGAATGTCACAGTATACGCCGCTGGAGTATGCAAATATGCATTTAATATACGGGGAATGCAGAGGAAGCGCTAACGCAGCTGCAGCACTCTATAGAGAGCGATATCCAAATGCGCGACATCCGAACTATCGAGTGTTCATCAGAGTCCACCAATGTTTTTCAGAAGGACGAATGCCTGGTAATGGACTTTGCAGCACCACTGGAGGACGTTTACCGCGAGAATAAATTGATGGTATTATGCTGAATGAAGGTGCAGAGCCTGTATCACAGTGAATGGGGGACAGTTTGAACACTTGATATAAATTTATTTAAAAATACAAATAAATCATAATTTTTAATACTGTTGTTTTTATTTATAGCATTTCCCATACCTAATTCAAAACCTTTTTGAAAGTGCATACTATTATTTTAGTTAGTGAATTTAGCAGACATAGTAGTGAAACTGGTATATCTATTGACTTTTCCTTACAACTCAATTTTTGTTGTCATCAAACTTTGATGGAAATAAATATTTAATCATTTTTTTATTAAAAATTAATTAAAAAAAAATTATTTAAAAAAAATCCAGCAACTAGTGTTAAAGGTTACTGCCTTTATTTAAGAACTGTTATTTTTAAATGCAATACAAATTAAAAAAAACAATATGAGTTATTCATTCGTCGTCTTAGTGTTTACTTAACTTTGTTACTTAATTTCATCTGATAAAATGTTAAAAAACTACTTTAGTAGATTAAATGCCAATTTTATTGGTTATGGTTGTAGACACAAACATGTGTTATACCATTTTGGAAATACATTAAACAGGCCTATTTTGATCAAATTTGCCACTTATGTTCTCATACATTTTTTTCCCTTTATTATTTTTCAAACTTTGGTGAAAAAAAAAATTGAATTATTTTTGAATAAAAAAATAATTTTAAGAAGTTATAACACAAAAAATGCATCAGCTGGTGTTAAAATTTACTACCCATCATTTAGAATGGTTATTCAAGAATATTATAAAAATACAAAAATAATAAGAGTCCTTTATGGGTGGCCGTTGTAATTAGGTATTTTAGGAGACCCTGAATTTTTTTACATTTTTCGAAAATAAATTATACCATGGAGACCACAAGAAAAAAATTTTTTTTTATATTTTTTTTCTGAGCAGTCATAAGGCCTGCTATCACCAGTTGCAGTATTATCCACTCATTACGGGACACCCTGTATACATAGATTGACCAAACAAATCCTTATATTATTCCTTCGATTTCATTTTATCTATAACATATGTAACTTTCCCTTATGAAATAACCTACATATAGAGAGATAAACAAAAAACACACAACAGCTTTATCCTTTTTTTTAGCTTAAAAACTGTTATAGGATGTACTTCATACATATTTTTTGCTATGCACATGGTGTGCTCCTTTTAACCTCAGAAAGTTGCATGTACTTTACCCATATTCCATGCTCGAAAAATATTCTCACTTGAATTTATTATTTCTTCAATATTTGTGGTCGACCTTGTGAAAAAACAAGATACATAAGTGGGGGAGGATATTAAGGGAAAACTTTTCCAAAACAAAGCAAAAAAAAACAAAAACTTCCGTACACATCCTCCTTCACTTTATTCTTCCTCATCATTTTTATCACGAAATATCATGCAAAATAGATGAAGTTTGAAACAAGAAAAATATATAAGCACAGTTCTGTTGGTTTTTTTCAGTGAAGGATCACTTAACATAAACTTTTTGTCTTGAAACATCAGTTTTAGATGTTTCTCTATGATATTTAAAGAACTCTTGAAATCTAAGGCTACCTACTAGAATCAGCTCAAAAGCTGTTTTATATGAGTGAAAAACATTTTGAAATATCATATGTGGTCATTTATTCATGGAAATTGAAAGCAAAATAAAATTTTTTGAGTAGTAAAATTAACAAGGTACAAAATCGATGTAGATATGTAGGTTTTTCTTTTTGCTGACTTCTTCAAAAAATGTTGACAAGAAAACACTTTAAAAGCTTTTGCAAAAATGTTATCAACAGACGATGAGCAAAGTCAACAGAAACTAACGTGCATTTATCAAAATACTATGTCAACCCGTCGATGTCGCCATCGCGTGGTGGTGCTTTTGTGTTGATTTTGAAAGGACTCTTCATCCTCAGCAACGTCCCCGTCCTAGTCGTTGTCGTCGTCACTTTTTGTTGACACACAACACACATCTGCAATAAAGTTTGAGAATTCACGCTATTTTTGGTTTACCTAGGTTTTTCAGCAAACGAAATTTTTTTTTTCTTTTTTTTACGTTTTGTTTTCAATTCAACTTGGCGAATTCGTTAGACCGTGAAAACTCACTACAAACGATGATACGATGGTTAGATGGTTTGAAGTTTCAACACATTTTGGTTTAATGGAATAGAGGTAAGGGAGGGGATGTGTACTATCTTTATCTAGATTCAAATGAACGTGTCGAAAATCGCATCTATTTTGATACAGCTTGTGTTAAGATAGAAGGTATAAAACAAACAATATGATATTTGCAATGTGATGTGGTGCGAAAATGCAATCAAATTTTAGTTTTTATCAACGGAAAATATTTGAGTTTTTAGAAACTCATAATTGGATATTGGAACAAATTAACTGGTTCAAAACTAGAACGACATTAAGTCTAGTCTTTAACGATTTGTATACATTTATACATTTTTTCTACGTACATACTCTACTCGGGTTGACTCAACTCGGGTTAACTCAACTCAGGTTGACTCAACTCAAGTAGACTCAGCCAAAATGAAGTGTAAGAAGAGCGTACGCAGGATTTTGATCCGGTGGGAGGTGGTCAAACTCGTTCAAAAAATAGTTTTGGCACAGAAATCTGTCAGGGATATGAATTCAAAAGATGGAAAGTAGCCTATTGTGTGAAATAATTTTTGATTACGGGGGAGGTAGTGCCTATTCGTGCTCCACCTCTGTACGTTCTTATGGAAGAATTTATATTTTTGAATTTATTTCGTTGGGCCTTATATCACGTCACCTGATTTAATCACAGATAAAAGTTGTCTCGGTAGTTTACCACTTTCGAATCAAATTAAGGAAAATGATTAAAGCAAACATTTTATTATACATTTACATATTTGGTGTTTTGTTTGGAAGAAACCTGATGACTCCATAAAAATAATTGCTAGAGCCTAAATGGTTTGATCAATTTTCTTCAAGTTTGAAAAAAAAAAAAATATTCAAGCAACATAACGTTTATAAATATTGAAAATTTCATCTAGCTCGATGCATAACTTATTTTACTTTACTTTACTTTAGATGGCGCTTACAATCCAGGGTGGACTACGGCCTCAACCAACAAGCCCCTCCAGCCAGCTCAGTCCTAGCCCCCAGTTACGCACTCCAAGTTAGTTGAGGTCGTTCTCCACTTGTGTGCGCCACCTAAGGTGGGGTTTTCCTCTGCTGCGTAGACCATCAGTGGTAGATTCGAAGACTCGTCAGGCTGATGCGTCGGTGTCCATACGCTCCACGTGTCCCAGCCATCTCAGCCGCTGTATTTTCAGCTTTTTGACAAGGTAGACGTCGCTGAAAATCCCGTAAGGCTCGTTGTTAAAACTTCTCCTCCATACTCCATCGATACATACTGGACCGAAGATCATCCAAAGAATTTTCCTTTCAAAGCACGCAAGCAGATTCATATCCGTTTTTGACAGGGTCCATGCTTCTGCAACATAAAGCAGGACCGGGATGATTAGGGTCTTATATAAGGTCTCCTTGGTTCTTTGAGAGAGGGCTTTACTACTCAAACGCCTTCTTAGCCCGAAGAAACAGCGGTTGGCATGAGTAATTCTTCGTTCGATTTCTGCACTGATGTCATTTTGCGATGTATTAGTGGAGCCCAGGTAGGCAAAGTCCTTGATGACGACTTTGAAGTTGTACCTATCGATAGTGACGTTTTGCCCGAGTCGACGATGTTGAGATTCCTTTCTCGATGATAGCATACACTTCGTCTTGTCATCATTAACAGCCAAACCCATTTTCGCCGCTTTCGATTCAATACTTGCAAAAGCGCCGGTAACAGCTCGCTTCGTTCTCCCAATGATGTCAATATCACCGGCATAAGCAAGTAGTTGCACGGACTTTTGAAAAATTGTACCTCTGTTGTTGACTTGCGAGTTTCGTACAATAACTTCAAGTACGATGTTAAACAGGTTGCATGATAACGCGTCGCCTTGCCTCAAACCTTTCTCGACATCAAAGGGTTCGGTGGTGTTCTTACCAACTTTGACGGAGCAGTGAGACTTCTGCATCGTCATCCTGCATAAGCGGACAAGTTTGGCAGGGATGTCGAGATGCGATATGGCTCTGTATAGTTCTTCTCTATCTACGCTATCATATGCGACTTTGAAATCGATAAAGAGGTGGTGTGTATCAATTTGCACTGAGGGAAAAATGAATGCACTCCGTACAGAACCATGTAAATAGTATGTACCGATGTTTGCAAAGGATTGCCATCGAAGGTCTATTCACTAAGTAAAGTTAATGTGTACTAGTTATAATTCAAGTTATGTATCGAATAAAACTAACAATCTAGAGTACCGATTTGTGTATTGGATACAGACGTAATATACTCAATACAAAACTATGGACCAGCTAATGTCAAATATGTTTCGATTTTATAAAATTTAAATTTAAAAATTAAGCTTAGGTGCTGAGTATAAGCAATGTGTACTAAGTCTATCTCGATTTCTATTCAATAGAGACGTTTAATACCCAACACATATCAAGTGCCAGCCATCTAAATAAAAAATTATTAACTACATTAAGTTATGTGCTGTGTAAATACGACGTGTACTGAGTCTATGTCTACATTTTATAGAATGCAGACGGTACATAATCAGCGCATATCAAGCGCCAGCCATCCACCAATAAAAAACATTTATTACATGAAGTTATGTACTGAGTAAATATGACGTGTACTAAGTCTATGTCGAGATTTATTCAATGCAGATGGTATTTACTCAGTTCATATCAAGCACCAGCCATCAAAGTATACATAAAGTTATGTACTGAGTATTTGCAACCTGCACAGAGTCTATGGTGACATTTGTTCAGTACAGACGGTATATACTCAACACATATCAAGCGCAACCCATGCAACTGAAACTGTTATACGTTACATTAAGTTATGTGTTGAGAAAATACATAACATAAATGTGTAGTGACATATTCACTCATTACACAAATATGTGGAGTACATAGACATATGGACTCATTATATAAATATGAATTGAGTACATAGACTCGTTACAAACATATGTAGTGAGGACATACACACATGGAGTACATAAACATATGGACTCATTACATAAATATGTACTCATTACCAGAGTTGGGTTGTAATCATTACATTTGTAATTTAATTAATAATTAATTACATCTGAATTACGATGCATGTAATTAAGGTGTAATTCAATTACATGCAATTACACAGTAATTGTAATTGAAAAATTCAATTACAATTACATGAAATCGGTAATTTAATTGAATTACGTACTGTAATTGGAAATGTAATTAACACCATGTAATTAAGAATGTAATTGAATATCAGTATCATAGCTGACAGGAAATTGGGCAGAATAAAGCTTTAAAAGCTTGCCCTATTGCTCTTAAATTGAAATGGTTAAATACACATAAGATAATGTTAAACAAAACTATTGATGAGAAAATTTTCATTTACTGTATCAAGAGAAACGTGGTTGGCCCACTAAAGGTCAATGAAAGTTTGGTTTCAAACAACGCACTTTCTCTGGGAATCCGTCAGAGTTTCGAAAGGCAAAGTTTCGAAAAATAAAGTTTCGAAAAACCATAATTTAGAAAGGACAAAGTTTCGAAAAGATAAAGTTTCCTAAGATAAGTTTCGAAAAACGAAATTCCGCGGAGAGAAAGTTTCGAAAAGTAAAAGTTCCGCAAGATAAGGTGTCGAAGGAAAAGTTTCGAAAAAAAGTTCTCGGAACTTCCTTGCTCCTTAAGAGATTTCTACAAAATTGACACAGTTAGCTATCACCTGATACACAATTAAAAAAGAAAAAACTATTTTCAAATAGGGAGTTCCAAAAATATGTCATCATATTGCAACCTCCTTGTCCCTCGATCAAAGGGCACGGTAGTGCCCAGCCAAGTTCGCGGCACTACACCCTTTTTACAGGAACAAACTCAGGTGATTTTCAACCCCCCTCTAACTTCAGAGCCAATGAAGTCAGAAACTTCAAATTCAAAGTATTTGCTGAACTGATCAAACACAGGTGGCTCACCAAATTTCAACTCTTTAACATTAGTAGTTCCCAAGATATAGGACTTCAAAAATCGCAAAAACCGTAACTGACTGACTCACTGACTCACTGACAGATCATCAAAATTATGGAGCACTTTCCGACATCGTAGAAACTTGAAATTTCCCACAACGGTAGGCCTTGTGGTAGAAGCAAAGGAAAAAATCGAAAATCTGCAATTTTCTATTCAGGGGGCGTGGCATCCACCCACTTTCTTAAATATTCTATAAATTATATGGAGCCTTTCCGATTGTTGTAGAACAATGAAAATTGGTAAGTCGGTAGGGTTTGAGGTACTTAGAAAGAAAAAAAATTAAAAAATTGGAAATTTTCCATACAGGGGGCGTGGCATCTACCCACATTCTTAAAAATTCTTATAAATTATATGGAGCACTTCCGATTGTTGTAGAACGATGAAAATTGGTAGGTCGGTAGGCCTTGAAGTATTTAGAAGAATTAGAAGAAAAAAAAATCGAAAAATTGGATGTTTCAGTTCAGGGGGCGTGGCATCCACCCACATTCTCAAAAATTCTTATAAATTATATGAAGCACTTCCGATTGTTGTAGAATGATGAAAATTGGTAGGTTGGTAGGGCTTAAGGTACTTAGAAAGAAAAATTAGAAAAATTGGAATTTTGCATTCAGGGGACGTGGCATCCACTCACATTCTTAAAAATTCTTATAAATTATATGGAGCACTTCCGATTGCTGTAGAACGATGAAAATTGGTAGGTCGGTAGGACTTGAAGTACCTACTTAGAAAGGAAAAAAATTGAAAATTTGGAATTGTCCATTCAGGGGGTGTGCCATCCACCCACTTCATCAAAATTGCTATTATTTTTATGGAGCACTTTCGGTTGTCGTAGAATTATGAAACTTTGTAGAGCGGTAGGGCTTGACTTTCACCTGGCAAAATAAATCTTTGCAAAAAGGAGTGAAATCACAACAAAAACATAAATGTTAAAAAAGGAGCCAAGTTCTTATTTGCAAAAAAAACTTGTGCGTAAAAAGTCAGCCAAAAAAAGTAATGAGATCTAAAATATATGCCTAGTTTTAAGTTCATGAAGTTTAATATCAAATATCTTAAGTAGAGTAATATCGAAACAATTCCAAATCATGACAGAAATTTGGTAATTAATAATTACTGATTAAAATTTGGTGGATTTACTTGGCAAGTTTTCTCTTAAATTCTTACTTAATCACAAATTTAAAATGTATGAAAACTTGACCAGTGAACCCACCAAATTCTAATCAGTAATCATTAATTACCAAATTTCTGTCATGATTTGGAATTGTTTCGATATTACTCTACTTAAGATATTTGATATTAAACTTCATGAACTTAAAACTTGGCATATATTTTAGATCTCATTACTTTTTTTGGCTGACTTTTTACGCACAGATTTCTTGTACACATAAGAACTTGGCTCCTTTTTTAACATTTATGTTTTTGTTGTGATTTTGTTTACATTATATTCCTATTTTTACAAGTAATAAAATGGGTTTCAGCTCTAAGCTATTTTATTTGTTGTTTTGACAATTTAAAGAACGATTAAAATGCTTAGTTATACTTTTTTATATTTTTTTCTACTATGCACATCTTAAGGTCTTAAGTTTTAAGCAACTTGAACACAAGAGCAAGTACGTGCGGTGCACTTTATTTCTTTTAATTACAAAATTAATTACAATTTTAAATACAAAATTAATTACTTTTTCTAATTACATTGAACTTACTTTTTGATTAATGATTTAATTACATTTCAATTACTTTTGTGTAATAACAATTAAATTACTAGTTACCTGTTATTGTAATTGTGACTTTCAATTGCAATTACCCAGTAACTAGGCCGTAATTGAATTACAGTTGAATTACTAAGTAATTAGCCTGTAATGTAATTGGACTTCTAACTACCCAACTCGGCTCATTACATACAAATTTGATCTGTCCTCACTACAAAGAATCTGTACTTATCACAGATAACCGGTTTTTAAATGTTTTCAGTAACGCAGAAAGTATTGTTGCCGAAAATGATGTTGTTGAATTGGTTGACACTGGGGGTGTTGCTGCTACTGTTGAATACGAGGATGCTGATGCTGGTGCTATGTTTATTAATGCTAATAATAATGTTGCTAATATAGTTGATGGTGTTGGAGTTGTTGCTGCTGATGTTGAATCTGAGAATACAGATGCATGTGTTGCTGTGGATGATGTTGAGGATAATATTCGTTTACGACAGTCAAAATCTAATATTTGCAATGGTGAATCTGCACTTAAAGGAATTTTCGTTGCGAAAAATTTGAATGGTTCCATTTATCAAGTTTTCTGACAACAACAACATTCCAAGCTATTATTGAGTATGCTGCTTTTAAGCTTAACATAGACCAATCTAAAATTGTTTGCTTTAAGTTGATTCCAGTCAACCAAAACATTGAAAATCTCCAAACCGTAAACTTTAAAATCAGAGTCCCTCTCGAGTGTGCAACCGCAGTAACTGGTCGCAGTTTTTGGCCTGAAGGGGTACGAGTTAGATATTTTAAAGAGAACCAAAAAAACTTGAAGCTCCAATCAAATTTCAACAATATAACCTAGACGTTTTTAAAAATTGTCCTGTTAATGACGAAGCTAATACATTTCGCATTTATTATCAAAATTGTGGTGGGTTGAGGACAAAAATTGATAAATTTTATGCTGCCATTGCTGACAACAGTTATCCTGTGTTTGCCCTTACCGAAACATGGTTAACCCAAGGTATATATTCGTCTGAACTTTTTCCCAGTAACTACCATGTTTACAGAAAGGATCGTTATACGGATAGTGTAAACAGAGGTGGAGACGTTATTTTATCTGTGAGTTCCAAGCTCATAAGCTTTCAATTATCTTTATTTAATGAAAATATTGAACAAATATGTGTTAAACTTGAGTTACCCTTTGCTGGTGTAAATTTATATATCTTTGTTTCTTATATTCCTCCTGGAAGCGATATAATTACATATTCTTTACATTTACAAAATATAAAAAAGTGTTTGATGTTCTTGAAAAAAATTCATATATAGTTATATTGGGAGACTTTAATCTTCCACAAATAAATTGGATTTATTCTGATGAGGACAAAAGTTTATATCCCTCTAATGTAACTTCTAAAATAGAATATGAAACTTTAGATTTGCTGTTATCTATGAATTTAAATCAGATCAATTGTATAAAAAATGATAATGACCGTTTTCTTGATTTAATTTTTTTAAGTAATGAGCTTGAAGCTGTTGTTGAAGAAATAATTGAACCTTATCTTAAAAACTCTATACACCATAAAGCTTTACATATTCAATTTAATTCTTTGTTTCTTGATAAACTTAATTTTATTAAACGGGAATCCATATTTGAGTACGATTATGTAAAGGCTGATTATGTTGCTTTAAATTCATTCTTTCAAGAGGTGGTCTGGAATAACTTTTTTGTATCTAATGATTTAAAACTATGCTTTGCGAAATTTAGAGAAAAAGTTGAAGAAGCTAAAATTGGTTTAGTTCCTAAAAAAAGGAAAAAGAGCAATGGTAGGCCTATTTGGTTTAATAAACGCCTTTGTAGTCTTTTAAATATAATGGTTAAGGCTCATAAAAGTTATAGATCCAATGAAGCTTTCAAAGACATCTATAGACAACTTCGACAGGAATATGAAACATTGAAAAAAATTTTTGTATAGTCAATACATGTGGAGTTTGGAATCTAAAATCAAATTAAATGCGAAATCTTTGTGGTTGTTTCTTAACGGAAAAAGACATTCTTTCGGGTTTCCAATTAATATGAAATTAAATGATATAGTAACATGTGATGAACTTGAAATTTGTAATTTGTTTGCTGATTTTTTCCAGTCCAACTTTGTACTTGAAAATACGACATTCAGAAGTGCACCAAATATTCAACCAATTACGAGTCTAGGTAGTCTTATTATAACTGACGAAGAAATTTTGGAAGAACTTTCTATTCTAGATAGCAATAAGCAGGAGGACTCTGACAGAATTTCCCTTTTGTTTTTAAAAATGTGCAAAGAAAGTTTAACAAAACCTTTGAGGAAATTATTTAACTTATCGTTAGAACAAGGAGTATTTCTTGATGAATGGAAGACCTCGGTAATAACACCAATACATAAAGCAGGCTCCAAGCAAGACATCACCAACTACAGACCCATTTCAATGTTACAAACAATTCCCAAAATGTTTGAAGCGATTGTTAAAAAACGAATCTATGTAAACATTAAACGTGGAATTTCCGATAGTCAACATGGGTTCGTTAGTGGAAGATCAACTACTACTAACTTATCTCTTTTTTCGCAATTTTGTACAAAGGGAATGGAACGAGGTGGTCAAGTAGACGTGATATATACGGACTTTTCAAAGGCTTTTGACCGAGTTCAACACGTTATTCTTTTGGAAAAATTAAAAGCTTTAGGATTTCACTCAAGTATCTTAAAATGGTTTCAACAATATCTTATTAATCGAAATCAGTAAGTAAAGATAGGCAGTAATTTATCTAAACTAATAAAAAACTTTTCAGGAGTTCCTCAAGGCAGCCACCTTGGACCTCTCTTTTTTGATCTCTTTATAAATGACCTTCCCTCTTGGGTGAACTTTTCTGGAAACTTGCTGTTTGCAGATGATTTTAAAGTATTTAGGCTTATAAAATCCATTAATGACTGTGAACTTCTTCAATACGATCTTAATAGAATGTCTAAGTGGTGTGCTGATAACTGTTTGGAATTGAATATATCTAAGTTTAAGTTGATTTCTTTCTCTCGATCTCCCCGAATTATTCAGAACTCGTACATCATTAATGGCAAAGAATTGGAGAGAGTTGACAAAATAAAAGATCTTGGCGTTGTCTTTGACAATAAATTAACTTTCAATCATCATTATGATTATATAGTATCTAAAGCTAATAAATTACTAGGTTTTCTAAAGAGAAATTCTAAGGATTTTACTGATCCACATACTTTAAAATCCTTATATATAAGCTTAGTTAGGTCAAATTTAGAATATGGTTGTTGTATTTGGAATCCAACGTATGAGGTTAGTATTAACCGTATAGAAGCAGTCCAGCGCAAATTCACGCGATATGCCTTAAGAAAGCTAAATTGGGTAGATAACATTATGCCTTCATATAAACAAAGATGCCTTCTGTTAGGGATGCAAACTCTGGAATCAAGGCGTAAGCAATATCTTGTTATGTTGGCAAGGGATGTCTTATGTTCACATATTGATTGTTCCGACCTTCTTGCTCTTTATCCGATTTTTGCTCCTTCAAGACCTTTGAGAGAAAGAAAAATGTTTTTTTACGTGCCACGTTTCTACACAAATTATGGTAAAAGCTCCTGCATTTTATTTAATTCAGTTTGCGATATAATTGACCTACATTTAAGCAGATTTTTATTTAAGAAAACTTTAATGTTTGTTATATGGTAAATTAATCGGTCATGATAGTAAGTTTGGTATAATAATTTTGTATGGACAAAGAATATTTATTCTATGAATGTTAAGTACCTATTGTATATATACCTATTGCTAAGTCTAATAGAGATAATAAGCTCGATAGATGATAATAAATAAATAAATAAATGTAAATGCATACATAGAATATTTATATTTATTTATTGAGTGCATAGACACTGTACTAATCGCAGAAAACTAACAGTTTTTTCAAAAAATGCCTAAATAGATTTATTTTCATTTATTTAATAAGTGCATATGAGCTATACTCAGTACATCATCATGTGACAACCTACACATAATTATTTACTGAGTCCATGGAAAGTTTATATTTACACAATGATATCAAAAAAATAGTGCATAGAATCTATTTTCACTACATAATCGTAAGCTGGCGTGGTATATATTCGTGTAATGAGTCTACAGAACTATTTAGTAGCTGCTTCGCTGCTAATAGGTTTATGTTGTCAGTATAGATTTCATTAGGTAATGAGTTAAGAAAAGTATGTGTGCAGAAAAATATGGGATGAGTAGATACAATGATGTGCTGAGTGCATACATTTTTCCCTCAGTGTGAAACTCCTGGGTTTTTTCCAAAATATGTCGTAGTGTGAACATTTGATCTAAAACAGATGACAGGATTTTGTATCCGACGTTCAGGAGACTTATACCTCTATAGTTGGCACATGTCAGAGCATCTCCTTTCTTGTGCATGGCACTATACCACACATCCAACCAAATTTTGGAGATAAGTTGGTGTATACTCCCTACCAAGTCATCTCCTCCTGCTTTAAATAGCTCGGCTGGCAGGCCATCCGCACCAGCAGCCTTGTACGCTATAAGCTTGGCTATCGCTAACCGCACTTCATTTATAAATCAGGTTGACGGAAATGTTGACCATCATCGTCCAGGTTGAATGGAGTTTTCTGTCTTAAAGCGGAATTTTGGCCATCTTCGCCGTTAAACAGTCTTGAGAAATGCTGCTTCCAAATCCTCAGGACGGATTGTATGTCTAGCACCATATTCCCATTCTCATCTCGGCAGGCTTCCGTTCTAGCCTTGTAGCTCTGGGTAGATTTCCTCACCCTTCGGTAGAACTTTCGAACATCCCCCCTGCCATTACAGTCCTCAATAGACTCGACCGCCCGCTTAGCATGCTCTCTCTTTTTCCTCCTAAGAAGTCGGCGTTCCTCCCTTCGTTTTTGCACGTAGAGCTCCCGGGCTGCTCTCTCAGCAGCCCTGGTTTTAGTCTGTAGCATTGATTGGTAGGCCTCATTCTTTGCTACATGCAGCAGCCTGCATTCTTCGTCGAACCAGGGGCTTCGTTGTGGTGGCCTAGTGAAACACAGCATATCAGTGGTGGCACTGCTGATGCATAAGCAGTTGCTAAATTCAAAACATTTTAAAACACATAAAATAATTGATAGGTATGGTGGCTTTTCCATTACTAAAATTGCTGTTTAAGCCAAAAGTAAATAGATTAGCTCCTTTTTTTGCAAAGAGCACATACGTTTTCCCATTATAATCAGTAAGAAATATTTCCTCTTCATAAACAACCAGCTGGGTTCCATGGTGTAACACAAAATATGATTAATACCTAAATGTAATTACCACACACGCACAACCCTGTAAACGAACCACCATCACACCAATTAATGTTCCCGCATTTTTATCCTCTCCCAACAAGCTTGTAATAAGTTACAAAAAAATTAAAAAAAAAAAACACAACAATTCACCATCCTGACCAGGACATTATCTGTAAGCCCTTATACATCAGCTATCTCTTTCTATTTTTCCATAATCTTTCCTCTGATGGTTCTCTAATGAAAATTTAATGGCAGCAATGCAAGGACACTTTAAAGGATATTTGAAAACAAAAAATAATAATACAAAAAAAAAATAATAAAAATGAATAAATATGAAAAATCGTACAAATTAAATTTCAGTTCACGGGAGAAGAGTATTGGGGGAAGGGGTAACTTGAGCTTCCTAAAAGCCTTCCATATAATAATGTTGTCATTTATTTTGGCTTTTAATTTTGGATAACATCCAAAAACGATGTACACAAAGACAGGAAAATATGAAAATAAATTTTGAAATCATAAAAATGTAAAATTACCAAACATTAAAAATATTTGAATGGCATTGAATATGGTTGAATGAATGCAGCTATTGTTTTCTATATACGAACATAAATGCAAACGTTTTCAATTTTTGACCTTGAGTCGAAAATATTTTTTGGCACTCATAAAAGATGAAACTTATTATTGAGTGACTTTTGCTTAGACTATTATTATTTCAATTTATAGTTTCGTTTTGACCTAGAAATGTAAATGAAAGCGTCATAATATAACGTTATTTTGCCAATAAAAATGGTATTTTACAAAAGATGAATCAAAGAGCTTAGGGTGTGTAAGTTGGTTCGAAACAAGACAAAAAAAAAAGACTTATTCCCCCAAATTAAGTGGGAGAGAGAATGTTCTCAGAAATGTACTAAAAATAAGTTTAAATTATTAAAAAAAAAACAACGATAACAGCAGTAGTCCCACTTACTAAAATTGCTTTGCATTTTGGACAATAAAGTGTTATTTGTTTCTATAGCGCTCCTATTACCCCTCTGACGGGAAGTTGATACCTTAGTGCAAATTATATCAGCTTCATAGAAGCAATATACCAATGTTTCTTTAATCTCTCTATATTGCTCTTATGAAATGACGACGGAGCTTTCGCTTCTATAGTCATCCTGTAAAAATTATTATACAATCTCTATGCTAGTTTCTGTTACTTCTTTTCTATATTGCTTGTATTGGTATGCTTAATGCAATATGCAGCCACAAACCCAAACCATTTCTGCTATACTAGTGAAAACACAAACCACTTCTGGTGTACTAAAGAGTATAGCCACAAACCAGCAGTGTGGAGAAAGTGCATAAGCTTTTTTTCATCGTAAATATATTCTTCCATGGCCGAGCGGTTAGCGTGGTGTACTTTCAGTGCGAAAGGACCATGGTTCGAGTCCCACAGAAACCTTGTAGTTTCTATAAATTAAATAATAAGGGTATTCATGCAACGTCGTAAGTTTACAAATTGTGTAAAATGATAAGTTTACGAAAAAGTTTGCATGAACGACCTTTTTATTAATTTGGTTAAATGCTGTGTAATTGAATCAGCTGTTCGTTAAACGTCAAATATTTGGGCGCGTTCGGCTTGGGTCAAGGAGTTGGTTTTACAGATAATGCATTATGGTCTGTTCAATTGCATGTGTGTCTACCTGTACAAATATATATTTGTTTTAATAGATACGTGTAGTAAGTAGTCTTGTTAATTCAATTATATTTGTTTTGCATTGGAATAAATACATCAATGCCATTCTTTTTGCTGGAATCTCAATACCATTTCAACTCAACTCAAGTGACAAAAAACCTGGATTAAAACCCACGAAAAGTTGCTTTCCAAACAGTCAAAAGAAGAAGTGAAAAATATTCCACTTAAGTAAAATGAATCATCCCTCTCTTTTTCTCGTTCCAACTTCAACAAATGTCAGTTTTATTCCCGTGAGATGAGTATGGTTATCATGTATTCGCTCATTTTCAACCGACCACTTCAGTAAACTATCAACAATTATTATAGTTCTACCTTAATATTCATGACAATAGTCGCGTTGTAAGTTAGAAATATATTAGTCGCAAGCTCACGGCAGTGGTCAGACGAAAATCAGCGAATACAAACAAATCATATGTCACGCCCATAATGTACTTTTCTTCATTTTCGTTAACTTTTGCTTTCGGAAGTGAATAGAGCGCCCCGAGTACACTTCATGAAAGTGAAACAGAAATTTGTTGAGGTAGGAACGAAAAAAGAGAAAAAGTGAATTATGGCTTAGTTCTGATTTTGAGAGTTTAGAAAGATACTTTGCATTGGCTAACGACATCTGTTTCTAACAGCTTCTGACTATTCAGAATCTTCCAAACCAGTGCGAATCATTCGTTGACCACAACAAAAACATTAATAACAAGACGTTGTTGTAAATGAAAATAACACATTCGTCGTTGTCAACGAAAGATTCGCATTGGTTTGGGTGGGAATTTATAGTTCTACCTTAATAATTTACGAAAAGTAGCTTTCCTAAAGGCTATCCCAAACCAACACGAAATTAATGTGAATGATATCAATACTAATAAAATGCACGACTGGATCGCACGTACTTGCTCTTATGTTCAAGTTGTGTGGGACTTAAGAACTTTAAAAAATATTCAAGTAATTATAGAAAAAGTAGGTATAAAAAGCGTTTAAATCGTTCTCTTAATTGTATAAACAGTCTGATAAATAACTTAGAGCTCAAAAAGAAGTATGCCATTTGATTACTTGAAAAAATATGAATATATGGAAAAAAAAATTAAAAATCATTGGAGCCGTTTTCTTAAAAATTAATTTTTTATATATAAAATTTTTGATACATTTTTCAAAAAAAAATCTGGTATGCAAATTTTGAGTATATATTAATATACATTAAAAAATGAAATTTCAAAATAATTCATCAACCCGTTTTTGAAATATTGAATTTTCAAAAAAAAAATTTTAATCTTTTTTTTTAAATCCAAAATTTATTTTTTCAAAAATTTTGGTATGCAGTATTATTTATATTTTAATAAAGCTTTTATGAAAAAAATTTTATTGAAATCAAATGAGCAGTTAATGAGAAAACCAAAATTCAAAAAAACCGTTATATGGCAGGTACCGTTAATAAATGTTTTTGGTGATTTTTTTTCTTATTAAAAGGTTCATCATATCTACAATAATACACTGATTTTTTTTATCAAAATCGTTGGAGCCGTTTTTGAGATAAATAAGCTTTTCCTTAACGGTTGTATGGCAAGTACCGTTATTTTTTGAGCTAAAAAAAAAATTTCAATTTCCCCTCTGGAGAGTTACAAAAAAACCTTAAGTTCAAAATTTGAAGAAAATCGCTTCAGTGGTTTAGGCTGTAGCTTGAGGTACGGACAGACAGACAGACAGACAGACAGACAGACAGACAGAATTGTGCCACCCACTTTTTTCGTGTTCTCTATCATCGTAATGTCATGTTTGATTGTTATCTCGAATTTTTTTTTTGCACGAATCCAAAACTTGCTCTATAGTACCTATATCGCAAGTAAAAAACAACAAAAAACTGTCTTTGTGAATGCTTCGCTATAATTTCGTGTTGGTTGGGCAGAGCCTTTAATCGTTGAGTAAATGTGGACCTTCTAAATATTTTTTTTTTGTGTAAACTACGTTTTAATTCACAACTTTTATCACCAACTAATTGCAATGCAATAATAACAGAACACATTCAGAGCTTTTTTAGTTCTCCGAGATATTATCATTTATATCATGTTTCTAAACATGCCTGATTCTTAAAGTCACAAACACGCCTAATTCAATCTCTAAAAGTCACAATGACGTTTGGATAAGTTTAACCAAATATTTGGTTAATTTTCCGCAGCTAAATCCTTGGATAAAATTAACCAAATTGTGTAAACCATTTCCCATACAAAATTTGACAGTTCATTAACCAAAAGATAAAATTAACCAAATCGTAAACTTATCTAGTGTTTTACGCAGTTGCATGAATACCCCTAATATCTAATAAATTCTAAGATTGCATTTCAGATAAAACTTTCAGTTAAAATATCAGCAAATAAGTAATATAAAATAAAAATTTACATAAATAAATAAATATAAAGCAATTGCGAAATATTTTTTTTTTATTGAATAATTTTGAATGAACAACAACAACCTGTGTGTGTTACCACAACTCATCCCCCTCCCCTTGTATGACCAACGAATTGTTGGCATACGAATCGGTGCATGGAGAAAAAAAGAAAGAAACCGACTGAACAATAACATGCTTGTGTGTGTTAATAAAAATGCTAGTCGCTGTTGCAATTGATAAACAACGAAACCTGCATTGGGATAGAGCTAACCATGTGGCTTCAGTGGCGCGGTGTGTAGTGCATCGGCCTCTGAATCGCAAGGTTCATGGTTCGCTCCCATATGACGGCAAAGAGTTTTTCAATTAATACGAGCATAACCAGACTAAGCACCACTAAAGGAGTCTGATGATCGAGGTGGCTCTCGTGAAATAGCTATAACTCCAGCCTATAAACTTGGTGGTAACACACACAGGTTGTTGTTGTTCATTCAAAATTATTCAATATAAATTGATGTATAATGCGCAGCATGCACTGCACTTGTGTGTGAATTTCCATTTACACACAAGACCCAACTTATATTTTTTTTTTAATTTTCCACCTTCTTCTTTGGGGTAACTGAATTTACTCCATAAAGGTCCAATAGGAGCTTTAAAAGTGCACCTCTTTAACTCTATGGACTATTATAATAATGCTTATATGATTGCAAGAAATGATTATGAGAAGCTTCTTCGGATGATTATAGGGGCAAAATTGTTAGTTAGTTAGAAAGGAGCCACCATGATATCCCATGGTGGCTCCTTTCTAAGCCATTTATAGTTAAAAATTATTAATTTTGTTTTGTGTTCCACACTAGATAGATTTCTTTTTTTTTTCTACGTGCACCATAGTTAAACATACATTTTGAAACAAACAACTATCACCACATCTACCTTCTATCTATCTTTTAGAATGCAGTGGTAGAAATCCATCATCGCCATTCGCCAAGTCTAACAATCAACAATTCACATTCACCATGGGTACTTGACGCCACAGAAACACCAAGACAATTGTTATTTTTCGTTTATCATCGATATAATTTGCACTCAGTATTTATCAAAAATATAACAAGAGGACCTGCTTGCAGGAACGAAAATGACCTCGTCGACCATACTCAACGTCATACGGTTCTGGTGTTAGTATTATAGTAAACCTGAACCAGTCGTTTTGGTCCCTTAAGGTAAGAGATGTTGTCCGGTTTTTTCTTAGTTGCCATCAGAGGCTATAGAACGCGCTGATCTCCTAGATTGAAAGCCATCCATGCAAAGTGTCACCAGAGGTCTAATGCACTGGTTGGTTGCCACCAGGGGCGTAGCACGTGCAGATTAGTGCCACCAGAGGTTTGTTCCTGCAGACTAATTGCCACCATGGGCTTCGGTACCTTCTTATCTGACAGATCAAAAGGCTGCTTTGCAGAGTGGTACCAAGACTACAAAGGGTATATAACCTGCTGATCGAGTGCCACCAGGAGTGTAGTGCCTACTTATAAGTACCACCAGCGGCGTAATACCTGCCGATAAATTGCCACCAGGAAGTTTGTCACCTGCTATTCTACCAGAGCGATAGTCTGCCGTGTCGAGCGGCACCTGGGGTCTAGTATCTACAGATTGAAGTGCCACCAAGGGCGTAGTACCTGCTGATTAATTTTCATCAAGGGCTTCCGTACTTGCTGATCTAGCAGAGCAACATCTAGCAGAGCAAAATCCTGCCTATTCAAGCACTATCAGGGGCCTTGTACATGGAGATTGAGTGCCAGCAGCGGCGAGGCACTGCCGATTAATGCCTTCATGGCTCCTAAGGGCGTATTACCTGTCGATGAATTGCAACCATGAGTCTTATGACCTACTGGACAGAGACTGCTCGGAGGACAATGAACTAATTTTGCTCGGGGAACTTAATGCTCAAATTGTAAAGGAAGACACTTTCGGTGGATTAGTTGGAAGGCACAGCCTCCACGAAGCGACAAATGATAACGGCCTTCGACCAAAAGGCTTTTCAGAAGATCGCAACACGATGATAAGAAGAACTTAGCTCCAGATGCTAAGAGTCTCTCCTCAAATGGTCCATACGCTAACCAAATCGACCATGTGCTACTCAATGGCATTCGTGCTTCTAACATCTTAGACGTTTGTACTGTTTGAGGTACAAACGTCAACTTTCACCATTTCCTTGCTGCGGCAATATTTAGAGCTCGACTGTCAAATGAAACGAAGCAACGGACCACCCTAAAAAAGAAATTCGATGTTGGTCGCCTTAGCGTAGAGTCACCAGAGAACCCGCTGTGTATTAATCTGTGACAGACGCCAATAACCAGTGGTCCTAGTATCGCGATAGTCAAAGAGGCAGTCGAACCCACAAGGCTACCAACCATCATCGCTCAAAAAGAAAGAAAAATGATGATAAATATGTACAGCTGAATAAAGGACAGAAGATGCACATTCGAATATGATGCAGCAGAAAACAAGTGCAGCGAGAGAGGAGTATCAGGCTAGAAGAAGAGAGGAGAAGAAGACCCTAGTCAGAAAGAAGAGGTTGTACGAAGCGTCCCTGCTCCAGCAGATCAAGGAATTTCGCAATCGAAACAACCACCTTAAGCGTTATAAAAAAGCAAAGCAACTAGCTACTGGCTGGAAATTTTGCTTGGAGTAAACATTAATCCCACCAACGACATTGAGATCCGACAAAGAATTACCCTGGCTAACCGGTACTACTTCGGTTTGACGCAACAGATAGATTCAATACTCCTCAAACGAAAGGTGAAGTTAGTGTATGCTTCATAAAACCCTTATACTGCCAGTCTTGATTTATGGCGCTGAGTGTTGGACTCCTTCAAAAGAAAAATTCTTCGGTGGATATTTGGTCCTAGTGGAAAAGATATGACCAAGAACTCTATGAGCTGTATCAAGGTGTGGATGTAGCCCGGAAAATCAAAACATGTCGACTATATGCCGACTATGATATAATAATTATTGTAGAATCCTGGCTTTGGAGTGGAATCTCTGATACAGAAATCTTTGACGGAAACTCTTATATAACTTTCCGTAAGGATCGTTGTTTTGCTGCTGAGGATCGTGGTGGTGGTCTACTTTTGGGAGTCCGTTCATGCATTTCTTGTAATTTAGTAACCCTGCCTATCATCGAAATCGAACAAATGTGCGTTTCAATCAGTCTTGGACCAGGTGTTATTGTTTATATTATTATAAGTTATATTCCACCGAAAAGTAACATTGATATTTATGAAAAACACCTTGCTAATATTGATTTTGTATATAATCTAACCAATAGTCCACAAAAAGTTTTCGAAATCGGCGATTTTAATTTAGCTGATGTAAATTGGTTGCATTCTTTTACTGAAAATATGCTTATACCTTGTAACTTAAAAAAAGATACTGAAATAACTTTCATTGATCATTTATTTGCACTTAATTTATACCAAATCAATAATGTTTTTAATAATTTAAACAAAATTCTTGATCTTATATTTATTCCGTATGATGATTTTAAAGCGTCAGTTAATGATATTGTTCCTTTTAAATTGCTAAATAATTCAGTTCATCACAAAGAATTATATATTGAAGTTGAATTATACAATTATTTAAAAATTGATCATAGCTATTTAGAATCTTATAACTTTTTAAAGACCAATTTCGTTGAACTCGATGATTACCTTGGAAATATCGACTGGAAAACTGAATTTTTAAATTTAAATTTGAAGGATATGTTTAATCATTTTTCGGGCTTTTTACATAATGCTTTCAATTTATTTGTTCCAGCTAGGTTGAAAAGGAATGTCTCAAAGCCCCCATGGTACAATAGGAGGTTGGCTCACCTAAAAAATCTAAAAAACAAATCTTTTGCAAAGTTTAAAAAATCCAATGATTTGAATGATAAGATACAATTTTGTAAGCTTCGTAAAGAATTCATTGTTCTCAGTGAATTCTCGCACAGAAATTATGTCATGAACGCTGAGGTAAATTTAAAAAACGATCCAAAGCGATTCTGGTCCTTTATTAATTCAAAACGGAAATCAATTGGGATTCCCAATTCTATGAATTTCAAAGGTGAAGAATCTACTGAGGTTAATAAAACACTTGAGCTTTTTGCTCAGTTTTTTGAATCCGTTTACTCTAACGCTCAGGGAAACGTCATTCCTTCTAATGTTCAGCCCAAAGTTGATATTGGGTCCATACAGCTAAGTTCTGTTGATGTTTTAGAAGGATTACAAAGCCTCAAACCAAATGCTAAACCGGGTGTGGATGGCATTCCTGCGATAGTCTTAAAACGATGCTCTAATTCCCTTTGCCTACCTCTGCTTATTATTTTTAATCTTTCTTTATCTTCCGGAACATTTCTGGACGAATGGAAATCTTCTTTTTTGATTCCAATTTTCAAATCGGGCTCAAAAAACAACGTTGAAAACTATAGGGGAATTTGTAAGTTATCTGCCATTCCTAAACTTTTAGAAAGTTTAATTAAAATAAAACTAGATTTTCTTGTAAAGGAACATGTTAGTTGTGCCCAACATGGATTTATTTCTGGAAGATCGACAGTTACTAATTTAGCTTGTTTTTCTTCTTTCGTGGTTGAATCTATTGAAAACCAAAGCCAAGTTGATGCTATTTACACAGACTTTAGCAAGGCCTTCGATTCTGTATGCCACAATATATTGATTCGAAAACTTGAAGTATTTGGAATACACTCAAGTCTACTCCAGTGGATTGGCTCATTCCTAACTGGTAGAGTACAAGAAGTGAAAATTGAGGAATATACTTCAAGGCCTATTAGATGTACTTCAGGTGTCCCTCAAGGTAGTCATCTTGGTCCTTTGCTGTTTATAATATTTATTGATGATATTGTAAATCATATTAATTTTAGCCAGTGTTTAATATATGCTGATGACCTCAAACTGTTTTTGAAAGTAAATAGCGACTACGACTGCATTAAACTTCAAATGGATTTAGATAACTTGTCCCGCTGGTGTAAGTCAAACTGCCTAAACCTTAACGTAAAAAATGCTTTGTTATTTCTATATCCAAGAAACATTTTATGTACGAGTTTCCTTACTCTCTAGGATCCAGTCACCTTCAAAGAACTTTAAAAGTTAAAGATCTAGGGGTTACATTCGATTCCAAATTTTCATTTGTTCCACATGTTGATGCCATCGTCGCCAAAGCTAACTCAATGTTAGGATTCGTAAAAAAAAATTCAACATATTTTTCCGACCCCTACACCCTTGTTGCACTCTATACTACTTTAGTAAGATCAATTTTGGAATAGGTATGCTGATGTCATCTGGAACCCTCACCAACAGCTATTCTCCGATAGAATTCAAAAGATCCAGAATCGTTTTACAAAGTATGTTTTTTATAAAATGCATTGGAACTTTTGTCCAAATTCCCAAGCCAGGCAAAGTCTTCTGGGTTTGCAGCTTCTCAAATCCCGAAGAACTATTCATGATATAGTTTTTGTGCGTGATATTCTGTGCTACCACATTAAATGCCCTACCTTACTATCTTTAATTTGTATTTATGCTCCAACAAGACCGTTGAGGGAAAGACACCTTTTTTTTCAACCTAGACATAGAAAAAACTACGGAATGAATGAACCAATTTCAAGGTCAGTCAGGGAGTTCAATGAAATTAACGAACATCTTGATCTTTCATTTTCCAGATTTAAATTCAAAAATGATTTATTGTACTTATTTTTAAGAATTTAATTTCATTATTGTTTAATGCTTAGCTTAAATTACATAGTAATTATTTCTAAAGTAATCTGTGGAGCTTGTTACTCGTAGGTGAAATAAATAAATAAATAAATAAATATATTGGCTCAGCCACATTATGCGAGCATCTAGCCAAAAGAGTCTTTGAATCCAGAGAGAGAGTAAAGAAGGCTAAACCTCGGGTTTAAAGACCAAGCCATCGCAAATGCCAGAAAGGTTGGTCTATATAACTGCAAGCAGCGTGATGTTTGAAAAATCAATTTAGAAAGCAGAGATTTTCCTGATATTTCTTGTTAAGTCTTCTTTTTTGCAGTCAAACGTCTTAGTTCTTGAAAGACCGACGAACATAGCCACTATTCAAGAACGTACGCAAGGGAAAGGCAGGGAGTTGGGCTTGCCGCCCCTAACCAAGGTACATTTCAAAAATTTCACACAATTTGTTTTCTATTGAAAACAATTCAAAGCTAATAGAATAAGAGACCACAGCAGATTTTGGGTGTAAGTGATAGCAAAAAAAGAAGTATAGACGTCGAAAGCTTCATTAAAGGCTATTCAAAAAATCAAAGTCTTGCAGTCCACAACTGGGGCCTTTGCGAGAATTTGTGCATCGAAAAAAAAAAATGAATGCAACTTCGATGATAATCGTGTTTGCCGAAATTGTTTTTCACCCCTCCCTAGATAAGCTGGAAAGCAAAAACCACATTAAAAATTTATAAAGTCGAAATTCACATTATTAAGTTCTTTTTTTTTGGTTAAAGCTGAATTGCAAATTACAAAACCTATTTTTTTCTTAAACAAGTTTAGTTTTTGGGTTTTTATTAGGTACGAATTTTTATGAAAAACAAATTTATAATCTATAGGTTACCTTTAACCTATAATCTATTATTCATAATAATTCATAAGTCATAATAACCCATTCATCATTTGTTATTCAATACTCATCAATCATGATTAATAATCCAGATTCTTAAACATGTCAGCAAAGTATTAAAGTAGGTATACCTACTACTCGTCTTGTACAAACATTAAATGATGGGCTATTTTTCATTTTCTAAAAAAAGTTTTTCTTGATGCCTCTTGGGAGGTGTTCATAATAATACAAAAAATACCTTTAAACTCAAAATATATGAATTTTACAATTTTTTTTCTTTTCATGAATTTTTGCAGTAAGGCAAGTCAATAAGCACAATCAATTGACTTTAAAAGAAAATTCATAAATCCTTTATTACCCTACTCATAATTGACTCTGAAGGGAGAAAAAGGACTTTACTTATTTTCCATTTTTGTTGTTGCTTGGTGTTTCCTCATAAAAACCAATCATCAGCCAAAAAAAAAAAAAATAATAAAATAAGAAATTCGCAAAAAGAGAAAATGTCGAATTTATAATGATAACCCGAAATTTTTAATTTAAAATTAATAGACTTCACTTAATCGAGGAAAATATTTATCATCAACTTCCAGAGATACAAACAACAACAATAATAACAACAAAAAAAATACCCTTCCACTTGAGAGATCCTTAATAATAATTATTATCTTCCTTCTTCATTGGAGTTACAATAACAAATATAATGGAAAGGAATTAAATATAAGTTTCTGCTTCAAATAATTTTGTTTATACATTTTTCATTTCATTACACTTTAATATTCAACTCTCTGTAAATTTTCTGTTTCTTTTTGTATTTAATCTTCTTCATTCATTTTATATCTTTTAATCCTTGAAGTGGAATTGTCTGTTCATTAGTTTGTTTTTTAATCTTTAAGTCCTAATGACAGGAATTGCCACTACTGGCCCGTTTTCAAATTACACTCTATTAAAGCTATGGAAGAAGGAACTTATTAATCTGACTCAACATAAATGATTATCTCTTCTGAGGACAAATGTAAAAATTCTTTTTTTTGTTGCTTTCATTTTTTTTTACAAATAGTGACGTTGACGATGAATTGAAAAAGACAATTAAGACCAAAAATATACCAAATTGGAGATGGCGAAAAAAATTATAAAAGTCCATTTTTTTGATTATTATTTTTGCTTCTTTTTCCATTTTTAACGATTCAATGTGGGAATAAAAGAAGAAATTATTATAGAGAGGAATGAAAGGACATGATTTACTGTCTTAAACAACAGCGGAAGCAGCCATCTGTCACAATGATCTCTATCTGTATATAATGCAAAGAGATGAATGCATTTTTTAATACCAAATTATTATTTCACTGCTATTTTTGGATTTAAATTCTTGGAATTTACTAAAAAGGTTCATTGTAAGGATTAATATTTATTATTTTCAAAAGATCCCAGACATCAGATTTTGTGGCTCTCGTGAAATAGCTATAACTCTGGCCTATATACTTGGTGGTAACACACAAAAGTTGTTGTTGTTCATTCAAAATTATTCAACACTAATTTTTTTGTTCTATTTATCCTATTTTAGAAAACATTTCGCGGCCGTAAACTTTAAATTTATTCAAACTCAAAAACTCAAAAACAACATTTTTTGAGCTCCTTTTGCAGAATACCGACACAATACCTATATATGACAAGAACAAATGTCATTCAATTTAAGCAAGCTTTGTCCTTATCAAATAAACCTCTGCTTGTAGAAACCTATCCTGTATCACATCCATCACCTTAAATCAAAATTCATTGAAATAAACTAACAAATTCATCTCTAACTCTCTAGCCATGTTATAATTTGATCAGAGCTTAAGAGTAAATTATTCAATCTCGAACGAGATTATGAACTTCTTGAATATCATTATTAAATTTACTTAAATAAATTTATATAACACAAACTATACAGTATACACCAGTATAGAGACGAACTCCCTGTTTGTAATTCAATCAACTCCTCAAAGTTTTAATACCAATTTAAAATTCTGTTAATCAACACTTTACCTAATGAGATTTCCTTGTTGAAATAATACATAATAATTTACAACCATAACATAACGCCTCAGAACTCAGATGGCTTTTCTGTCCAATATCCCTCTCCTATTTTCTAGCCTCAAACTATGACCAGGACCATCGCCATCACATCGGTCTACATAATATCTGTTTATCTACAAATATTTGTGCTTGACTCCAGAAGAGTGAAGTGAAGGCATTTTGGGTTTGGTTTGTTTTCCTATTTTCTATCTTTAAGATTATTAAAATGTTATTCGCATGCATAAAAGCCAAAGAGAATCTCTTTGAACAATATTGACATTTGAATAATGAAATTTCATTTTTGGTTTTAATATCCGCATATCCTGTCCACAATCCACTTAGGCTTTCGCTTTGTATAGGTTTGCTGCTTCTATGCAGCATATTTTATTTGTGATTGCGAATGGTTTTATGGTATAATTCTACTGATACTGATTTCCAAATGGAAACCCATTACGTTTATTGGATTTCATTGCGTTCTGTGATGGGCTTTCTGTAGTATAATCAAAAGAGGTGATCACTTTGAGTTATCTTTATTGACTGATATAATATATACATACCTTATGATGCTAATTACATAGATTCTTATATACTAAGGAAATAAGCATATATTAATAGGAAGGGAGATGCAGTTAGTACTGTTCATGAACATAATATGTAATAGGGTGCAATACGCACTTATAGGCAATACTTATTACATCTCCCCCCTAAGTTTTAAAGAATAATAATATATTAATTTTAATTCATAGTTAAAATGCGAAATTTAAATTACATAGAAATATACATCTTCAATTCAGTATTTTATATTCATTATGTTTTTTAATGTTTTTTAACAAACTTAATATTTAACTTTACTATATCGGTAGAAGACTGAAGGCGTGATCTAGATCTCAAAAGATGAGGCGACCGTGTTATTACTGTCGATTCTTTTATTATATTGTCAGTATCGCTAGGTAAAACAGGTAAGGTATCATAAGCATTGCACAATACTTGAGGTGGTTCGTTGTTCTTCGAAGTATATCTCCTGTACATAACTTTACCATAAACGATCTAGGAGCTTCCAACTTTTCAAGAATTCTACCCTCTACCCAATGATCCTTTTGCCTTACTAGCACCTTCTCCCCCTCTTTAAACATTTGTTTTGGCTTGGCATGTTTGTCATAATATACTTTGTTTCTCAAGTTTTGTCTTTTTATTCTATTTGGAACCATCTGAATAATTTAGGGTTTTAGTAACTTTTCAGAGACCGGCATTGGGGTCCGTGTTACATAGAAAACAATAACTGAGGTGGTGATGCATCCATACCTTTATAACAGGGGTGTTCCTATATTCTAATAGAGCGAAGTATATGTCAGTGTTGCTCTCGGAACACTTTTTAAGAAGATTTTTGGCAATCTGTACTCCTTTCTCTGCAAAAGCTCTACTATGAGGATAGTTTGGAGAGCAAAACGTTAACCTGAACTCATAGTTACTGCTAAATTTCCTAAACTCAAAACTATTGAAAGGCACATTGTCAGAAACAAATTCTTAAGGGATACCATACGAAGCGAATATTGGTTTAAGCACCGATATGACCTCTGAGGCAGATTTATTTTTTAATCTTAGTACCTCAATCCACTTTGAAAATGAATCTACAAGAACTAAATAGTCCCTCCCTGAGTAAGAGGCTATATCACAAAAAACTTTCTCAAATGGATAGTTAGGTGATTTATGATGAAGAAGAGGCTCTTTTTGGGCTACGTTTGAATATTTTTGACATATTTTACAACTCGCAACAAAGTTTTCTATGTCATTGTTGATACAAACCCAGTAAAAGAGCATACGAGCCCTATTCTTCATTTTTTCACTACCCGAATGAGACACATGTAACTACTGTAGTACTTCGTTTTGTAACACTCTTGGGACTATGATTCTATCCCTTAACGAAACTAAATTGGTCTCGCAAATTATATCATTTTTCAGTTTACTGAGATACTTAATACAGGGTGAGAAACTATTTTCTCGATAAAGTTTCAAAATTAGTTTTAGGTCACTATCCTGCATTGTAGCTCTTTCAAAGCTAGCTATTTCGTTTTTCATGTGATATATTAATTTCATGCAAACATCCCTCTAAATTTATACCATCAGCTTTGCAATATTTATCTTCGCCATATCGTGACATAACATCAGCCAAATGCAGGTATTTTCCTGGTATGTAAATAAGCTTTAAATTATAGATTTCTTACTTTAGACGCATTCGTTGAAATCTCACTAACGGAATTTTACTTATGTTTTTCTCAAAAAGAGGCACAAGGGGCTTGTGATCCGTCTCAATCAAGATTTGTCGTCCATATATGAAAAAGTGGAACTTTTTGCATGCATATAAAATGGCTTGAAGCTCTTTTTCGATCTGTCCATAATTTTTCTCTGTATCACTAAGACCTCGAGACGCCCATGCAACCGGTTTCTTGTTCTGTAAGAGCCATGCACCAAGACCATAAGAACTAGCGTCCGTTTGAATAACTATATTTTGACAAGGATCAAAGCATTGTAAAGATGTAGCGTTAGCTAAAAGAATTTTAATTTTGTTCATGCATGCTGAATGCTTATCCAGCCAAGTAAATGAAACATTCTTACGCAAAAGTTCTCTTAATGGTTCTGTCTCTTGTGCCAAATTGGGAAGAAAATCTCTGAGATAGTTTATCGTTCCTAGGACTTTTTGCAGTCCTACTTTTGAATCAGGATCTTTAAGTTGAATTATAGATTCGACTCTAGCTTCTTCAATAGACAAACCACTTTTGGATAAAATAAACCCCATGTTTTTAACTTCGTTCAATCTGTATTGAAATTTCTCTTTATCAAAGGGCACGGTAGTGCCCAGCCAAGTTCGCGGCACTACACCCTTTTTACAGGAACAAACTCAGGTGATTTGTAACCCCCCTCTAACTTTAGTACCAATAAAGTCAGAAACTTCAAATTCGCAGTATTTGCTGAACTGAGCAAGCACAGATGGCTCACCAAATTTCAACTCTTTAGCATTAGTAATTCCCGAGATATAGGACTTCAAAAATCGCAAAAACCGTAACTGACTGACTGACTCACTGACTCACTGACAGATCATCAAAATTATGGAGCACTTCCCGACATCGTAGAGACTTGAAATTTCGTACAACGGTAGGCCTTGTGGTGCATACAAAGGAAAAAATCGAAAATCTGCAATTTTCTATTCAAGGGGCGTGGCATCCACGATCCACCCACTTTCATTAAAATTCTTATGAATTATATGGAGCACTTCCGATTGTTGTAGAACGATGAAAATTGGTAGATCGGTAAGCTTGAAGTACTTAGAAAGAACAAAATTGAAAAATTGGAATTTTCCATTCAGGGGGCGTGGCACCCACCCACATTCTTAAAAATTATTATAAATTATATGAAGCACTTCCGATTGTTGTAGAACGATGAAAATTTCTAGGTCGGTAGGGCTTGAAGTACTCAGAAAGAGAAAAATTGAAAAATTGGAATTTTCCATTCAGGGGGCGTGGCATCCACCCACATTCATTAAAATTCATATAAATTATATGGAGCACTTCCGATTGTTGTAGAACGATGAAAATTGGTAGATCGGTAGGGCTTGAAGTACTTCCAAAGAGAAAAATTGAAATTTTCCATTGAGGGGGCGTGGCATCCACCCACATTCTTAAAAATTCTTAAAAATAATATGGAGCACTTTCGATTGTTGTAGAACGATAAAAATTGGTAGGTCGTTAGAGCTTGAAATATTTTGAAAGAAAAAAATCGAAAAATGGAACTTTCAGTTCAGAGGGTGAGGCATCCACCCACTTTCTCAAAAGTTCTTGTAAACTATATGAAGCCCTTCTGATTGTTGTAGAATTATGAAACTTTGTAGAGCGGTAGGGCTTGATTTTCACTTGACAAAATAAATCTTTGCAAAAAGGAGTGAAATCACAACAAAAACATAAATGTTAAAAAAAGAGCCAAGTTCTTATATGTACAAGAAACCTGTGCGTAAAAAGTCTGCCAAAAAAAGTAATGAGATCTAAAATACATGCCAAGTATTAAGTTCATGAAGTTTAATATCAAATATCTTAAGTAGAGTAATATCGAAAATACTCCAAACTATGACAGAAATTTGCTATTTAATGATTACTGATTAAAATTTGGTGGATTTACTTGGCAAGTTTTCCCTAAATTACATATATGTACTTAATCACAAACTTAACTGTTTACTTGACCAGTGAACCCACCAAATTTTAATCAGTAATCATTAAATAGCAAATTTCTGTCATAGTTTGGAGTGTTTTCGATATTACTCTACTTAAGATATTTGATATTAAACTTCATGAACTTAATACTTGGCATGTATTTTAGATCTCATTACTTTTTTTGGCAGACTTTTTACGCACAGGTTTCTTGTACATATAAGAACTTGGCTCTTTTTTTAACATTTATGTTTTTGTTGTGATTACACTTTCTAAATAAATTATATAGTTACCCCCATAATAATAAACGGCGGATAACAACGTGCTAGCGTTTATACATCTGTTAACTAGTAATTCTTATTAACAAATGCGTAATAATCTGTGACGTGAGTTAACGTACGGATAACTTTAACTAGCCAGATTCCACGTATAATGAACGGATAACTTCTTAGCACATACACGCACGCGTATGATAGCACCGTTTACTACACCAGTATACACTTCGTAAGGCAGTGCATGCATGTGACACATGTATTAGAAAATCACCATAATTTGATGAAGTGGTGAATTTGGTGAAGTGATAAATACTGGAAAGATATCATATCTTTTTTAATAAGAAAAGTTATCAAGCGGACAAGTTGTCTATCCGTGTGCCAGTTAACACGTGTGTTAGGGAGCGGATACCAGTTTCTTATTAATACTGGTGTTAGTGTTAAGGGTTTGGTTCTATAAAAATAAAAGAAATAGTTGGATACTGCATTATACATTTATTCAATCTGACAATTTGATACATACTTAAGTTCTGTAGACTGTAGGATGAGGTAGTACAAAACTCCCACCCATCGATATAAGGAAAATTTGCAGCATTAGAACTTCATTAGAACATACAAATTCTATACAACTGAAATAAATCAGGCAAGTAGAAGACTTATAGTACTAGTTCTATTTTTTTGGATTATTGATTCTTCAAAATAGCATTTTAACGAGCATTAGTCGGGTCTACTAGAAAATGTGTTTAGGTACATTTAGGGGAGCTCACTACGGTGTACTTCAGGGAAGGCATCTTGGTCCATTTTTCTTTATTCTCACTATAAAAGATGAGGTTTCATACATTCGTTATGTACGTTATTTCAGGGTTTCTTTGATTAAGCACGAAATATTTGTACACAAGTAAAAATGGGTAGAGAAAAAGCTCTAAGTACGGTTGAAAATGCGGGTTCGTGACCAAGGATTAACAGGGCATACAGCAAAATGAACAGAAGCTCTACAGAGATCTGATCGGTTGAACTCAACATAAAGAATCAACGGTGTCACCAACCAGTCTGAAGACAGATACCTTACATGAGATAATCTAGCATACTTAGAGATGAGGTTGTAAGGATTTTCAGTTCTTGCAAGGGTGCTGAAAAACATATGGTGGTGGATGAAATCTCAACGGGTCAGCGGCAGTGCTCATATCCCCGTAGTAGGCTGATAGCGGTGCAGGGAACTAAGTCCCCGGGAACCAAGTCCACCGAGGGCCTTAGTTCTCATTTAATGGGAACTATATCCACTTTAACGAAGTGGACTTAGTTCCCAGGCAAGGTGAGCAAGTAGTCCACTTCTTTATGAGAACTAAGTACACATTTTGAAATATGGAGAGGGAACTAACTTCCAACGATAAAAATTACAAATATTCAAAATTCCGCGAAAACTTTGCATACACCCAACCTCGCACCTACCCCAAATCCTATAGTGAGCCCAAGCAGGGGGGTTGCAGGGGGGCAGCATGCCCCCCATACATACCTCACTGTTTGTCCGCCGTTATGCTGGGTGCTAGCACTGTATTTATGTAAGACAAAGCATTACGGCGAATATCGCGAATATGTATGTATCGGGGGGGCATGCTGCCCCCCTGCAACCCCCCTGCTTGGGCTCATTATAGGATTTGGAGTAGGTGCGAGGCTGGGTGTATACAAAGTTTTTTTGGCATTTAAGGAATCTTTGAATTTATCCTATATAGCCAACAATTGTGAAAAGTATTTCTATTTTATTTATAAGATTGATTTTTTTTTTGGAAGTGGGAATTAAATACACATTTAAAGGGAAGTAAAACCACTCAGTTTTTGAGGAATTTTGTTCCCACCTTCTATGAGAACCAAGTCCACTTCGCTGAAGTGGACTTAGTTCCCATTAAATGAGAACTAATTCCCTCGGTGGACTTGGTTCCCGGGGACTTAGTTCCCTGCACCGCTGATAGCATTTGACTAATGAACCCTAAGCTCTTCGCGACAGCAAGTCACAAGCTTCGAATGTATCTCGGGGCAGTAATTGCTTTTATTGCTGCTTGGCTATCAATAAAGAGGGTGATAGCAGCTCGTGGTATCGCCTTCATTGATATTTGCGTAGCTGCTTTTGTCACTGCCAAGACCTTGGCTGGGAAGACGCTGCAAAAGTCCGGAAGTCTGAAGAAGCTAGCTAGTCCTAGAGTTTCCAACTCGAGTGTCCATCTTAGAACCATCAGTTTAGACAGTTATCGTAGATTCATTATACTGAAGGGTTGGTTGTTGCTTTTCCACTCCTCTTTATTGGGAAAAGAGGTAGTGACGGGTCTGTTGAAGTTTAAATGGGGTGTTGTGTAGTCTGTGCAATTATTATTTCCCACATATCTCTGCAGAATCTGAGTATGGCCCAATAAGCTTTGCTTCCAGCATTTAGAGTCTGGCTTAGCCGCAGGGCACTGTATGCCGCAGATTCTTGCACGAATAGATCTAGGGGTCTCAAGGTGAGTATCGCTTCTAGTCCCACTGTGGGAGTGGTTTTCAACGCCCCCGTAATACCATGCTAATCTTTGAACTTTTGTCAAGGTTTTCAGGTTTTGTTGTTTTCTCAGTCGCGTTCCACCAAACTAAATTACCGTGTATCGGTCTTACTGTTGCCATGTACAACATCCACCTGATAATTTTTGGGTTGGGTCCCCAGGATTTTCCAAAGATCCTGTTGCAGGAATAGAACACAACCATAGCTTTTTTTGCTCTTTCTATAGCTTTGAGCCCTAAGGTAAAACAAGGACCTGGTTCTCCGGGTTAAAGGTTTGTGTCGTTGGATCAACTTTCCTACCATGTACAAAAATTTCATTTATGAGAGAGACTCGGATAATGATAAAACTCAATGGCAACAAGACCCGGCACGTCAACGCATATCGACTTGAGTCAAAAACTCAAAAACTCGATTCTGTTCTTACGTGATATAAGGCAACGACATTACCGCATTATACATTATCCAGGACCTCAATTCTCAAATTGGAAAGGAAGTAACCTTCGGCTTGTAAAATGGTAGACACTCTAAGAAGAGACAACTGATATAATGGCCTCCAGCTAATAGACTTTTCAAAAGCTCGTAATATAGTGTTTTCAGCGTTCAAAAAAGTATTTGAAAAATGGCAAAAATGCTCTCAACTCTTTATAATTGCACTAAAAACCACTCTCAAAATTCTCGAACAAATAAAACACCATCCAAATAGCTTTCTGGATAAAATTCCAGCGACGTTTTATTATTGCCCTTCACAAAACCTTCGTTTTTTATAAATATAGTTAGTATTAAAGGGTATACATAATAGGGGACTGCTTCGAAAGTCAACCAAGTGATCGTGGTCAGCAGCTTGTAGGGTTGATGTCTATCGACCGAATCCAACGTGGGGATAAGTAGCACTAGTTTCCCACGGCTAAGACTCTACAAAGCAACCTTGAGCCCCCAACCAAATCAGCCATGAGCTAATCGGTTGCAGACATGTCTCAAACATCTAAGACGTGCGTACTGTTCAAAGGGCAAACGTTGACTCTGACTATATCTTTGTTCCGGACAGGATTAAACCTCAACTTTTGAATAAAAAAAACTACGAACAGTTCTTAAAAAGAAATTTGACGTTGGTTACCTTAGTATGCCAAGAGACACTAGAGCCTACAGCTAGAATCGGAGCATGAAGTTCTCTACCGTGCATTCACCTATACCACAGACACCAATACCTAGTAGTTCCAGTATCGCGATATCATTGCTGGTCACCGAAGCACAGGGGATAGTAGATGTAGCAGTATCTCCAGCAGCTGCTAGATGGGCATCAGATAGAATGAGAAATAGGACTTTAAGCTAACACAACTTCAGTCAATGAAGACCCAGTACCACCACCCAGTAATGAAGAGGTAGGTTTAATGAAGGAAAAAAAATAGTTCTTAGCAATGAAGCAGAATTAGTTCAACATGATCAAACTCTTCCGCCTAATTTAGCGCATCTATACATAACCTTTGTGCTTTTGGGTTATATTTCAACAACTGAAGGATCAAGGTCACAAAATATTCAAACATCCATGTTGTGTTGATGTCTCTAGAACCTAAAACACATACATATGTATATGAGTTTGTACCCAACATCTGTCACTCTGTCAACTAGTTTAAAATAGGATTGAACTTTTATGTTTTCCCCAAAAGGTTCATGTGGTTGGGAGCAATTTGTATCATTAGGTATCCTTGAAAATGTTAGCGTTAAAGTATAACTGACATAGAATTAAATATTCCTTCGATTGAAGCTTATAATGATAGAACATTTTGTTAATGTCTGAAATTTAAAAGGGATTCCAAAGAAGGTAGGTCGTATGTAGTGTAGGTATCTAGGGGTTTCAAAATGAATAAATTTATTCAATACAATTAATAAAGGTAAACTTTTACCTCCACACAACATAAAAATTGTATACTATTTTCGAGATGCTGTGAGTAATAAATTTCGATATTATGCAAATTCTTTGTAAATTTAGAAAACATTTCATGTTAAATTAAATTAAATTATCTCAAGAAAGAAAGAAAAGATTCCTTATTTTCTCTGGATTTATTATTCTATTCTAAATTGTATAGACTCCATCTATAAAATTCTAATAAATAACAGTCACCTTCAAGTTCAACTAGGATCGGTGTTCGATGTCGATGTTGACATGAATGTCAAGTTAGTAAAGCAACTCTGACAAATCAAAAAATGAATAGGTGGATAATTTGCCGTTAATAAATCGTTTGTTAGCTGTGACAATTTCTAATTTGTTGTTCTATGTTTTCTATGTTTTTTTTCGAAAAGGGGTACAAATATCTAAAACTTAACATATTATTGCTTAAGAATTTGCTTTTAACCAGTCTTTAGTTGATTATGACATCTTTAATTTTGTGTGCGATGTTTTCTATGTTTTCTTCAAGGAAAATACCTCATTTTATCCAGTGAAATCGTAATAAAGCAATAAAAAATCCCATATAATCAATTTTAAATCCTTTGCGAATATTACTTCATAAGATTTAAGAAATTAAAACAAACAATCATAGAAAACATTGCACGACAATATTTTAAAATTGTCTTATAAAATGAATGACTACTTAAAGACAAATTATTAATCCATTAAAATTTCAATACAACTAATAGGTTCTAGGAACATTTCTAGAGCTCTTTGTTAATTTCATATGAATTTAGGAAAATGAAACAAAAAACATAGAAGACATAGCACAAACAATTTAGTTTGATACAACTTATAAACGACTAATAACTGGCATATAAGTTAGTGTTTACACTTTTCGAAAAAAAAACATAGCAACATAGAACAATAAATTCAAAATTGTCAAAAATTAGTAACAATAAATGATTAAGCCATAAACCATTCGGTTTAAGCAGTTTGTACCACTTTTTGGAGTGGTTCTATGGTAACTTGATTGCAAGTTAGATTTAGATTTAGATTTATTCAAATTCGACTTTCTTACACAGTAAGATATAATATCTTATAAAATAGTGATAGGCTAAATGTAACAATTTATGGAACTATTAATAATAATAATATAATGTAAAAAAAAAAAATAATTTAAATTAGAATATATTTATAATATATAAAGGTTTTGAAAAACTGAAAAGCTATTGTTCTCGTATTTTTGTTTCCTGTTTCGTGCTCTCTTTTTTTTTCAAGATTGAGACATATGTTTTTTTATTTCTTTTTGTACTTCAAATGCATTTCCTAACAGTCTGATTCTCCTAGGGAGGCAGTTCCAAAGGTGGATACTATTAACAAAAAATTGTCGTTCAGATATCAGGGAAGAGTATCTTGGATGAATGAGTTGCCCAGATCTATTCGAAGAAGCCATCCTTATTCTTTCATACAGATAGAACGGTTCACGTGTAAGCAGGATCTTAGAGAATAGTGTTAATGTACGGAACTCAAGCAAACTATCAAATGTCATGCTTAGAACTTGTTTTGAAAAACTTGATACTCGATCGTATCTGCGTAGCCCAAAAATATATCGAATGGCACTGTTAAATGCCACTTTTAATCTTCTCTTACTTTCAAAACTACATGAACAAAAGATTTCACATCCATACGTAAGGATGGGTATAATCAACGTTTTAACAAGCGTAATACGAGTTTTGATCGGAGTGAAATGTTGGACTGCCCTCAAAGAACGTAGTGCACCATAAGTTTTCCCGACTACATAATTAATGTGAGTATCCCATGTAAGCCTTCGGTTGAAAAGAACACCTAAATTTTTTGCCTGTTCACTATACTCAACTGGAACACAGTTCAATAACACTGGAGGGAAATATGAAAGATCAAGTGGCTTTTTTGCTACAACAAGACATTTCGACTTTTTAATGGGTTTAACAAGAGGCCGTTTGATCGAGACCAGTGTGAAATTCTCACTAGATCTTCATTAAGGCAATAAATAAAGTGTTCTATAAGACCAATTGGGCAACTTAAGTGCAGTTGAACATCGTCAGCATACATGGATACGTTACAGTATTTAATAAAGTTAGGAAGCTCGTTTATATACAAGGAGAATAAAAGAGGACCTAAAATAGATCCTTGAGGAACACCCTTAGTCGTCGACAAAAAATCAGAGAGGATATTGTTAGCTTCAACAGCTTGCATTCTTCCAGTAAGGTAGGAATCAATCAACTTTACAGCACATGGTGCAAATTTGAATTCGTGGCAAAGTTTTCTACACAAAACTGTATGATCTACCGAGTCGAAAGCCTGTGAAAAGTCTAATAAAACTAGAAATGAAACTTCGTCCTTATCCATTGACTGCCGCAAATCTTTGATTGAATTTATAAGTGAAGTAATACAGCTGTTATTTTTCCGGAAGCCAGATTGCTTTGGAGTCAAAAGTTTATTTCGAGTTAGAAAGATGTCGATTTGTTTTTGTAAAAATCTCTCAAAAACTTTTGAAAGGAATGACAAAATCGCAATGGGTCTGAACTCGTCTTTCTTAGATTTTTTGGGAACAGGTAGAATTTTGGCTAGTTTCCACTGTGTAGGATATTCACCAGACATTATAATGAAATTAAAAATATGAATAATATATGGCAAGACTATTGGTAGGATTATTTTTAGAAACGTTGGATGGATCTCATCAAGGCCAACAGCATTCGACTTTATCGACAGTACACACTCCACCACATCTGCACTGTCCGCGGTGTGAAAGCTAAAACGAGAAACTGACTCAGGTCTCTGTTGGGGGCATAAGGACGAATTCCAAACTTCTGTGTCAATGAAAGATGTAGAAGATGGCACAGAAACAAATTTTCTATTTAGAAAGTTTACATTGACATCAGCAGGCACATTACAATTTGTCTTACCAAAACCTATTTCACGTAAATTTTTCCATAGCTGACGACCGCTTAAGGAGGGGTTAAGACGATTGCAATGTACCTGAGACTTAACTTTCCTGATTTCAACAACAACCTTATTTCGAAAGGAACAGTAAACACGACGAAGTTCTGGCAAACGAATTCTCTTCCATACCTTGTAAGCTTGATCTCTTTTGTGAATTAGTAGTCGAATTTGGGCAGTAAACCATGGAGGGTTACGATGGTCTAGAGTTCTTGTTTTTAAAGGAACATGACAATTATATAAGATTTTAATTTTTTCATTCAGGAACTCAATTTGTTCACTAGATGATTGTAAATAGTATATAGCAGCCCAGTTTGTGTTCAGTGCTTGCTCCTCTAATGCACTTGCATCAATGTTTTTAAGGTCCCTATATTGCAAGGGACTTAGAACTGCTGAAGAAAAATTGAAGTCAAAGACTAAGTAAATCAGATCATGCTTTGAAAATGCTGGTGCGGAGAGTTGATCATAGAGGACTACTTTTTTAATATCATTAACCCAAAACACGTCAAGCAACGTTGAACTACTTCCTGAGAAATGAGTTGGTAAAATTGTGTTCACTGGTATTAAGTCAAATATGCTTAAGCTATCGCTGAGATTGTTTTCAAGCAGCGGATTGTTATTAAAATCACCACACATGAGTACATTTGAGCAGGTAAGTGAAACTTCTTCCAAAAGAGTTAACAAGGGTGTGACACTTATAGAATTATTTGGTCTATAAACTACACCAATAAGAAGTTTTTTCGTCAGACCAACCAAATCAACAAATAAAGTGGCATTTTTTTATATTCAAAATGCATATCACGTAGGTGAAAGAACTACACCAAATATTTTAGTGTATTTATGACTTTTGTGCTCCTTGAGCAACTAGCTAACGACTAATTAATGGTAAATAATACTCCTACCCATTTTAAGATTTGTCAAAGTTACTTTGCTAACTTGAAACTCATAGAAAACAAATAAACTAAAAACACATAGAAAACATCGCACGGAAAAATTGATTATTTCACAACTAATTAAAGACTAATTAATGGCATATTATGAAGTGGTATAATGTTATATTTTTGAAATTCTTAGCACTTTAACAAAAAAAACATAGAACGACAAATTCGAAATAGTGAAAACTAATTAACGACTAATTAATAAAAACAATTATGCACCTATCAATTTTTTGATCCGTGAGATGGGGTTAAAACTGCATAAACCGAATGGTTTATGGCTAAATAATTTATTGTTAGCTATCCGTTAGTAAGTTTCGACAGTTTTGAATTTGTCGTTCTATGTTCTATGTTTTTTCGAAAAGTGGTAAAAACTTCTAAGTTTAAAATTTTAAATTGCCTAATAATTTGCCTGTTATTAGTCGTTAATTAGATGTGACAAACTAAATATGTTCGTGCTATGTTTTCTATGTTTTTTGTTTTATTTTCCTAAACTAATACGAAACCAACAAAATGCTCTGGAAATGTTCTTAGAACCTATTATATTGATATTTGACTGTCAATATTTATTTCATTGCTACTCAGACTGTGTTGATACAAGAAGGCTTTATTGAAAATAAAAATTTATCATTTTGTATGGAAATATAGAATTTATAGCTTTTATTGAGTATGTACATCGATTGTTTAGCTGTCAAATCCACTTTATTAGTCTGTTTATGAATAAAAAAAAATACATGACAAAATATTTTATATGACATCAACACTCAACAGCGATATGGTTAATCCTGAGCCAAAGGATATAATAATTTATTGATATTACGTTTTGATGTTCAACGTCGTCATGTTGCGTCGTGTCGGGGGTGTGTTACTTTTAATCAAGACTATCTCACGTAGAAGATTGAAATTCCGGTGATTTATTAATAATATTGATTACATTTCCCTGTGTGTCAATTTCATGTTGCATAATATCTAAATTATCCCGAAGAAGACTTTCACTGTCAGTTGAATTTATTATTTGAAAGGTCCTTTATCTCTTTGCTTTGACAAGCAATGAATTTGTAAGCAAATTATTATCTTAGCGACAGTGATGTTTTATAAGGACCTTGGGCATTGTTTTGTCAACATGGACGTTCATTGATTGTTATCTTCGTAAATTGCTTCGACAAAAAAAAACAAAGTTTCTTCGAGATATTGTTCTGTTCTCCTGATTATGAACAAAATTAATGGTCCTTTGGGATAAGGCTGTTGAAATTTTTTTGTATGTAAGACGTTTTAGTAGATTTTGCTAAATTGGTTAGAAATTTTTGTAATCGGCTATTTCATAATAACGGAAAAGACAATTTGACGCTTGCTGTAGTCAAGCTTATCTCGATAATAAGGAAGTAATATATTTGCATGAAACTTTGTGGTTTTTAAGAGTTCTTCCAAATGTCACGTCATTAAAGTTTCATCGCAAACAAAAGAAAATCTGAAATTGTTATGGAAAAGAAGAAGACGCGGAAGGTTTTTAGCTATTTGATTACAAGTTTTAAACTCTGCGAAAGCCATCAATATTGTTAACTTGAAATTTTTGGCACGCTTTTATAACCCAAATGCATACAAAAGGGTAAAAATCATTATCGGTTTGATGTTAAGTTTCATTGGGACCTAATATGCGGGGAGCCGGTGACATAAAAAGTCGCGTCATCGCGGAAATAGACATAATACACATCATTGGAAAGATAATTTTATACTCTTTCAGAAAAAAACTCAGTATGACAGGCCCTGCCGAAAGTATCTGTCGAACCTGTTTGAACAAAGTGGACCTCTGTTTTCTTTATTAAATTCATTGTGCCTGTGTATGTATGCTATTGATTACGAAGCCACTGAACCGATTGAGCTCAAATTTTCAGAAAATGTTTTGTACCTATCCTTAACTGTTTCTAACAAATTTGGTTAAATCATTTTAGCAGTTTTTCAAGGAGTGACAGAAATGCACGCCGGGTACCCATAAAATGTAGCGTTTTTGCGTTTTTATAACTATTGATAAAAAACTTCGATTATGTGAACAAATAAAGTGTTCAACTGTGTTGTACGAACTCGCTCTTATAGGTCTAGTTGTTTGAAGCTTGAGAACTTTTAAAATTATGCAAGTAATTATAGAAAATAGTAACGAACATGAAACTCGTTATATCAATTTCATAAGAAACCAGCCAAAGAGAATTGAGCTCAAAAGTAAGAATGCCATCTGATTACTTGGCAACAAATTTAATAAGTGCAAACAAAATTGTAAGGCATAGGAACAGTTTTCTAAAAATAATTTTATAAAAATATAAAATTTGTATAACATTTAAGAAAACAAAAATATTGGCATGCCAGTTTTGGGTATATATTAAAATACATTGAAAAACTATGATTGAAGAAAAACTACTACACCGTTTTTGAAATATTGATTTTTAAAAACACAAAATTATTTTTTTTTTTCAAAATTTTCATAACCAATATTATTGACATAACATTTTGCAAACAAATGTTGATTAAACTCGGTGGAGCCGCTAACGAGAAAATCGAAATAAAGAAACCGTTATATGGCAGGTACGGTTAATAACAGTTTCTGGTAAATTTTTTTTTTATGTACACCATGCCTTACAATAATTCACTGATTTTTTTTATTATAAAAATCTGCTTTCGAGATAAATAAGCACGGTTGTATGTTGTATGGCAAGTACCATTATATTTGAAGCTAAAAAAAAAATTAAATTCCCTCTAGGGAATTACAAAAAAACCTTAAGCTCAAAATTTGAAGGAAATGGCTTCGGTGGCTTAAGCTGTAGGTCGAGGTACAGATATTCAGAAAGACAGACGGACAGGGAGAGTTTCGACACCCACTTTATCGTGTTCTCTATCATTGTTATGTCATGTTTGATTGCTATCTCAAATTTTTTGTTTGCATGAATCCAAAACTTGGCCCTTGGTATCTACATAGATACACATATTATGTACATTGTACATATTTATAACAACTAAAAATGTTTTATATAGTCCAGTCAACTAAGGAAAAATAAATGCAGTAAATCATGCTCTCTGGGTTATTATTTTATGTGGTAGGGGTGACTCCTAGGTATAACATACTAAAAGTCCCCAGCCCAGGGCCGCGAGCTTTAGACAGGAGGGGGGGTTAAAGGTCCCCTTTTGTAACTTTTCGGGAATATTTTGAAAACTAAGCATTTAAGCGGAAAAGTGTACACTACAAAATGAAAGAATAATAAATTTCCTACAAAAAAAGTCTTAATCGTATTTTCGGTAGGATCACGGTTAAGAAAGATACGAGCAGTAGAAAATTCAAAAAATTGAAAAACAATGTTATTGTCTTACAACATCAATGGTTTTTGATCAATTTACTCAGAAATATAGGAAAAAGTAAGTTTATATTGATTCATGGTCATCCCAGGGACATTACGAGAGCAATTTATGGTGTAAAGAAGGTGGTTTTGTTTAAAATGTCCTTTTTTTAATTTTGTTTGATACAGTGTTTATTTTCATATGAGAAACACTGTTTCTTCAAGGTGAGAAGTACACAGCATTTTTCAAAGCTATTGGCCAATACTTAATGAAATCATTTTTGGACATATTCTAAGAAATAAATTATATAAAAGGGGAGGTGTATTTCCCCCTCTTTTCTAAAATGAGGGGCAAATTCCCAAACATTGAATTAAAGTAGAAAAATAGCTATTTAAAAACAACAGAAATACTTACAATACTGTGCTATACCTTTAGTTAAAGCTTCAAACATATTCCTTGATTATGTAGGAAATAAAGTTAACAATGTTTGAAAAATTCATTTGAAAAATCAAAATAAAAAAAAAAATTGAAAAATTTCGTTACTCGATTTTTCATTTTTAATTTTACGTTATAAAGTAGTTAATAATCTTTTATTATTTAATGTTGCTACTAGCCTTTAGTCGAATGCTGAAGACCAGACCAGGAGCTTTAGTTTTTGAGGAAATTTAAAATTATAAAAACTACTTCTTTTTAAATAATTTTAAATCAACAAAAATGATTAAAAAAAAGTAGTTTTTATAATTTTCAATTTTCTCAAAAACTAAAGCTCCTAAGACCGTCTGGTTTTCAGCTCTCGACTAAAAACTAGTAACAACATTAAATAATAAAAAACAATTAACTACTTTATAACGTTAAATTAAAACTGAAAAATCGAGTAACAAAATTTTTATTTTTTTTTTTTATTTTTATTTTTCAAATGAATTTTTCAAACATTGTAAACTTTATTTCCTACATAATCAAGGAATTTGTTTTAAGCTTTAAATAAAGGTATAGCACAGTATTGTAAGCATTTCTGCTATTTTTCTACTTTAATTCAATGTTTTGGGAGTTTGTCCCCCTTTTTAGAAAAGAGGAGGAAATACACCTCCTCTTTTATAAAATTTGTTTCTTAGAATATGTCCAAAAATTATTTCATTAAGTACTGGCCAATAGCTTTGAAAAATGCTGTGTACTTCTTACCTTGAAGAAACAGTGTTTCTCATATGAAAATAAACACTGTATCAAAAAAAATTAAATAAGGACATTTTAAACAAAACCACCTTCTTTACACCATAAATTGCTTTCGTAATGTCCCTGAGATGACCATGAATCAATATATACTTACTTTTTCCTATACTTCTGAGTAAATGGATCAAAAACCATTGATGTTGTAAGACAATAACATTGTTTTTCAATTTTTTGAATTTTCTACTGCTCGTATCTTTCTTAACCGTGATCCTACCGAAAATACGATTAAGACTTTTTTTGTAGGAAATTTATTATTCTTTCATTTTGTAGTGTACACTTTTCCGCTTAAATGCTTAGTTTTCAAAATATTCCCGAAAAGTTACAAAAGGGGACCTTAAACCCCCCTCCTGCCTAAAGCTTGCGGCCCTTGGGCTGGGGACTTTTAGTATGTTATACCTAGGGGTCACCCCTACCCTATAAAATAATTACCCAGAGAGCATGATTTATTGCATTTATTTTATGATTTTGAGTCTTCGTTGACTGGACTAATATGTGAAGGTTTAAATACATAAAAGGTTCGAAATCCGACTAAAGTGCTTAGTTAAAAATAAGAAACCTGATCTGAAAAAGAAATCGAATTAAACGGGTTCGACTGTACTATCACGTCAGCCTTTTTTGGCAGTTCTTAGGCTGTAATTGTATAATTTTTTTTTTTTGAATCATGTTTCAATAAACAATATCTAATAAAATTAAAGAAAAAATGATTTGAAATTATGATTTTTATATTTGTAAGTTAAATGAATTAACATATAGATACATCGGTTCATGTTTTTCACATAATCGGACGAAGCTTTTGTGTAAATTTTATACTTACTCACACTGAATTTCTTTTACATAATCAAAGTTTTTTATGAAAAGCCTTAAAAAAAAAAATTAATTTAAAAAAATCAAAATAAGCGGGTTTGACTCTACTATCAGTTCGGGACTTTTTGCAGTTAGTGTTTCTAGAAAATCTTAGACTGTAGTAGTAATTTTTTATCACACTCCAATAAATAATAATTTTTTCTGTGTACCCGGCGTCCATTTCTGTCTCTCCTTGAAAAACTACTAAGTAGACTGATTTTAACCAAACTTTTTAGAAACAGTTAAGGGAAATACAAAACATTCCCTGAAAATTTGTGCTCAATCCGTTCAGTGGTTTCGAAATCAAGAGCATAGGCACAATGAATTTTATAAACAAAACAGAGATCACTTCGTTCAAACAGGTTTGCGTATGACAGATACTTTCGGCAGGCGAGGTCATACAAAGTTTTTCTGAAAGAACATAAAAGGTTTGTTCCTTGCCGAAATTTAGTGCGAACTCGTTCCACACTTGTTTAAGAAAAAAGTTAAAAAAGATTCTCTATATTCAAGATCCTCATAACCATTAAACCTTCTTAAAGAATGTTTGCTTTGCAAGTAACATTTTCAAGTAATTTATGGACTCTGAGGTTTGTTTTTCTGAAATATGTATTGTGTATAGTTAAGGATGTGTCAAAAAAAATGTAAAATTTTCATGATTGGTCTCAAAATTTCGGTAAAGGCTCCCGAAATATTGATCCTTAAAAAATTGACCATTTTAAAACTGAGCAAACTCGCAGTTCTTTTTGCCTGTCTGTTCGACTACTGCCTTAACTTCTCGACCATTTTTCTTTAAGATTGGTACTTAGCAATTTTTCTCATTTTTTTCACATAATTTTGAGCTTCCCATTGGAAGTTATTATAACTGATCTGATTTGACAAATCGAAAATTTTGACATATCTTTACGTTTCGAGCTCCCTAGAATCGGCATCAATATTATGTTTTAATTTTTTTTTTTAAACCAAAAATAATGGAACCTGCCATGCAATTTTCTTACGAGTGACTCATGAAATTTTCCATTGGTTGTTTTGGAGTCAAAAAGAATTTTGACAACTTGTGTGGTTAAAATTCCTTAAATGCCAAGTTTGTAAAGTATTTTTGCATGTCAAAGTATCTAAAGGCAGTTTAATATGTAGTGGTTAGCCTGAATATAATTTGTTCCTTAAAAATTGAAATAATCAGCTTACCTCTAAAGCTTATATTTTTTTTGTCAATAAATATAAAACTGTGTTTGCAACGAGGTTCTTTATATTCTAATCGTGTTTAAAATCAAGATGAAAATCCTGAATAAAAAGGCTTTGTTTTTCGCATTTCGAAAGTTTCGTTCAGATTTTGCCTTTGAATTTCGTAAATTATGAACTCTAATAGTTCCCCCCGATTTATTTTGAAGAAAAATATTCAAACAATTAAAATCTTTAAAGGTGTCCTTAAATCTCTGTCTCAATTCAACTTAGGAAATACCACAAACCGCAAAATCCGAATACCGACTCTTATAGTAAGTACATGTAGTAAAGGTAGGTAGGTACATAAAAACAAAATGTATCAAACAACAAAACACAAAGTTACATCAATCCCTTATAATTAGGGAGCTGTTGACGGTTAAGGAGCTACATCTTTGTATCAATTCAGTATTCAACATCAAACCCAATTTATGTATGTTGAAAGGAAATTCAAAGCTATCACAATTAGCATTTTCAGGCATTTTTAACAGGGTTGTTGCGACAAAAATCGATCCATTTTTTCTCAGTGTATTGCGACAGCAACAGAATAAAACCGCTAACAAATATTTTCCACAATAACACCTGCTATACTAAAACGTGCGACGATATTATAAATAAATAAAATGCACGACTGGGTCACACGTACTTGCTCTTATGTTCAAGACACTGCGGATTTAACCCTGAGGCCACACGAGCCAGTACTGGCAAGCCAGTTGGCTACACAGACTAACTGTCAAATTCCTATTCGTGTATATGCTGTGACGTAGGCGACATGCCAACTGGCTTCTCTACTGGCCAGCGTTCGGATCTTACTCCAAATGAAGTAAATCTACTCCGATTTTAAGGAAAGAAATTTAGCTACTACGATTTACCACATTTTCAAGACTGAAGATGGAACCACTTCATTCTATTTTCTGTGTGGTGTGGAGTGGCATTTTAAATACTCTATGCTCACTTAACAAGCCTGTCATGTTGCAAACTGTTATTAGGCGTAGTACTTACTGCATTTTTATCTTCGCTTAAAAAAGTAGCATATTAAATGCAACAACAATTTAGTATAATTCCGTATACCCCTTGTCTTTTAGTACAATTTTATCTTTGTTTACAGCAAAAGAAGCATGTCAAAAACAACAATAATACGAAACTATACCGGATTGTTGTTGTATTAAATATGCTACTTCTTTTTATGTTGAGATAAAAATGCACTTAAAACACACGCACTGACCCCATGCAACATCACTAGCATAAAACAACAAAAGCCAAAGTTTCGTTTTCATTACTAATGTGTCGCGTTGGTTTTTGAGAGCCTTAACTAATTTTTATCACAAAATAATAACTATCATAAAAACTCTTGTTTTTTTTTTTTTTGTGTGCAGCGATACAAAATACAACAGATACACAATGGTAAACAACAACAAAAAACTGCCGTCGGTGAACGTTTCGCGTCGGTTTGGGAGAGCCTTTAATCAATTCATTCGCCATTTTGTCGCCTTTCTTGTCGAACGGAAAAAGACCCTACAAAACACAACAGACGAGACAAGTGTGGTTCCGACTTTATTCATCTCCAAACATTTTAGATCACTTAGTCCCCTATTACACGATGATTCTTTGCGTCTGACTCATGTCAAAATCCAATGAGTGCGAAGGTGAAATCCGATGCTTTTTCTCCTTCGCACTCATGAAAATTCAAAAAGAGCCAGTCGCAAAGAATCATCGTGTAATAGAGGTCTTATCAAATTTGAGTTCTTATAGGGATGGGCATGGACTCCCGATTTTTATTTTATTAATATTTTGTGAGCAAAATGTTAGTGAACTTAAGTTTTAGTCCTATTTTTCCAAATATGCTACGAAATAGTACTGCCGAACCCTGTTACTGGCTGCTCTACTGGCTTCCCAACTGGCTACGAAAAAGGCAAGCCAGTTGACGAGCCAGTTGCTCAGGTTTGTATGTGTTAGTAAAAAAATGTGAGTGTATTGCGACTGGCTAGCCAGTATTGGCTCGTGTGGCCTCAGGGTAAGAAAATTGTATATAAAAACATAGAAATTATGAGAGAAAAATGTACAGAAGCATGAAATAGGACATTTAAATTGGCTAAAACAACTCTCTTGACAGTTTGAGGTGAAAAAAAAAGAATGCCATCTAAATTTTTGATTGAATATTATTGTATGGAAAAAAATTTTAAATCGTTGGAGCGGTTTTTTAGAAAATTATTTTTTTATATATAAATTTCTTAAAACATTTTTAAGAACAAATTTTGCTATGCAAATCTTAAGTATATATTTATGTGTATATGAAACAAAATTTGAAAAAAATTGTCAACCCGTTTTTGAGATACCGAATTTTCAAAAAAAAACTTTTTTTAAAAATCCAAAAACTTTTTTTTTTGAAAATTTTGATATGCAATATTATTTAATTTTATTTGAATTTTTATATAAAAAAATAATCTAAATCCGTTTACCCGATAATGGGAAAATTCAAAATAAAAAAGTACGTTCTATGACAGACTATATTAATAGTTGCTAAGCGTATAGTTTTATAATTTTTGGTAGTAGATCGTACTAATTTTAGTATATAGAAAAAGTTTAATCAAAATCGTAGAAGACATTTTTGGGAAAAAAAATGTTCCTTTGTTGTTTTTTAACTTTTGTATGGAAGGTATCGTTAATTTTTCATAAATGTAAAATTTTTACTTGCGATTATAGGTACTATATAAGGCAAGTTTTGGATTCGTGCAAAAAAAAAAATTTGAGATAACAATCAAACATGATATTACGATGATAGAGAACACCAAAAAAGTGGGTGGCACAGTTCTGTCTGTCTGTCTGTCTGTCTGTTCGTCTACAGCCTAAGCGGCTTGATCGATTTTCTTCAAACTTGGTACATAGTGGTTTTTGGTGATTCTGCCGACACGTTTTTTTCATTTTTTTTTAGAACCAAAAATAACGGTACCTGTCATACATTTTTTTTTGGAAAATTTACATAATCGTGATTTTCTCAAAAACGGCTCGACAACTTTTCTTAAAAAAAATTCAATAAATTTATTTTAGTAAAGGCTTTCTTTGGGTTATTAATGGTACCTCCCAAGGAACCATTTTTTTAATTTTTGATTTTCTTCAAAAAGTTTGACCGATTTCAATTATTTTTTTTATACAGAAGCTTCCAAAAAATTTTAATAGTTTTGTGTACCAACATTTTTGAAAAAATATTTTTTGGATTTTTAAAAAATATTTCAAATTTTTTTTTGGAAAATAAAATATTTCGAAAACGGCATCATAGATTTTTTTGAAACTCGATATTTAAGACTTTTTTAGTACTCTCTAAAATATTTTTAGAAAAAAATTAACATTTATGAAAAAATAACGGTACCTTCCATTCAAAAGTGAAAAAACCGCAAAGGAAAATATTTTTTTGCTTGAAAACGACTACTACGATTCTGATTAAACTTTTTTCGTATACTAAAATTAGTACGATCTACCATCAAAAATTATAAAATTTTACACATAGCAACTATTAGTAGTACCTGCCATAGAACGTATTTTTTCATTTTGAGTTTTCTCGTTATAGGATTAACGGATTTAAATGAATTTTTTATGTACAAATTTCAAATAAGATTAAATAATATTGCATATCAAAATTTTCAAAAAAAAAGTTTTTGGATTTTTAAAAAAAGTTTCAAACTTTTTTTTTTGAAAATTCGATATCTCAAAAACGGGTTGACAATTTTTTTTCAAATTTTGTTTTCATATACACATAAATATATAGTCTAAATCTGCATACCAAAATTTGTTCTTAAAAATGTTTTAAGAATTTTATATATAAAAAATTAATTAAAAAAAAAAACCGCTCCAACGATTTTAAAATTTTTTTTCCCATACAATCATATTCCATCATGAATAAAGATGGCATACTTTTTTTCACCTCAAACTGTCAAAAAAGTTGTTTTAGCTAATTTAAATGTCGTATTTCATGCTTCTCTACATTTTTCTCTCATAATTTCCATGTTTGTATATACAATTTTCTTAAACTCGCAGTGTCTTGAACATAAGAGCAAGTACGTGCGACCCAGTCGTGCATTTTATTTCTAAAAATATTTTAGAGAGTACTAAAAACTCTTAAGTATCGAGTTTCGAGAAAATCGATAATATCGTTTTAGAAATATTTGATTTTCCAAAAAAAAATTTGAAACATTTTTTAACAATCTAAAAATTATTTGTTCAAAAATTTTGGTACACAAAACTATTTCTATTTTTTGGAAGCTTCTGTATAAAAAAAAAATTGAAATCGGTCATACCGTTTTGAAGAAAATAAAAAATTAAGAAAATTGTTCCTTGGTAGGTACCATTAACACCATTTTTGAAAAATGGTTTTCCACCCAAAGAAAGTGTTAACTTAAATAAATTTATTGAATTTTTCTTAAGAAAAGTTGTCGAGCCGCTTTTGAGAAAAAAGTAAATTGAACTTAGAATTAATTATTTAAGAGTAAGCATATTTTGTGTATAAAAGTAAGAAAATTCGAATAATAAAGAACTCTATGAATTAAGAACTCAATTGGCTCACAAGCCATGTTTTTATTTGACCAAAAAGATTTAAATTAAATTAAATTAAATTAAATTCAATTCAATTCAATTCAATTCAATTCAATTCAATTCAATTCAATTCAATTCAATTCAATTCAATTCAATTCAATTCAATTCAATTCAATTCAATTCAATTCAATTCAATTCAATTCAATTCAATTCAATTCAATTCAATTCAATTCAATTCAATTCAATTCAATTCAATTCAATTCAATTCAATTCAATTCAATTCAATTCAATTCAATTCAATTCAATTCAATTCAATTCAATTCAATTCAATTCAATTCAATTCAATTCAATTCAATTCAATTCAATTCAATTCAATTTAATTTAATTTAATTTAATTTAATTTAATTTAATTTAATTTAATTTAATATAATTTAATTTAATTTAATTTAATTTAATTTAATTTAATTTAATTTAATTTAATTTAATTTAATTTAATTTAATATAATTTAATTTAATTTAATTTAATTTAATTTAATTTAATTTAATTTAATTTAATTTAATTTAATTTAATTTAATTTAATTTAATTTAATTTAATTTAATTTAATTTAATTTAATTTAATTTAATTTAATTTAATTTAATTTAATTTAATTTAATTTAATTTAATTTAATTTAATTTAATTTAATTTAATTTAATTTAATTTAATTTAATTTAATTTAATTTATTTTAATTTAATTTAATTTAATTTAATTTAATTTAATTTATTTTATTTTAATTTAATTTAATTTAATTTAATTTAATTTAATTTAATTTAATTTAATTTAATTTAATTTAATTTAATTTAATTTAATTTAATTTAATTTAATTTAATTTAATTTAATTTAATTTAATTTAATTTAATTTAATTTAATTTAATTTAATTTAATTTAATTTAATTTAATTTAATTTAATTTAATTTAATTTAATTTAATTTAATTTAATTTAATTTAATTTAATTTAATTTAATTTAATTTAATTTAATTTAATTTAATTTGATTGAATTTAATTGAATTTAATTGTTTATTTGGTTATTGCAGGAATTCTTCGTGCATTTAATGTAGAATTAAAATGCTAATTTTTTGTTTGTAATCTCCAACAATGAACGATTCCTCGAAACCAACGGACGTACATATCTCAGCGTCGATGAAAAAGCATCACAGTTTCTTAAAATAACGAACAAATAATATCAATTTTTTTCATGTAGGTATGTATGAAGGTAGGTATAGTATAAATAAACAAAACTTAGTTAAGTATTTTACCTTTCAATTAACTCGTATCAATTATTACTGCCACCAGCCCCCTAAATAACAGGCCACAAAAAGCTACAAAAGTTTTACTATACGTCCAAATCTGCTTTTTTACGGTCGATCATTTTTCCATACAGCACACGAGAACACCTATACTTTGGTTTTTGGTACATTTCATGGAAGATGCAGAAGCAACCTGCCAGGGATTTTGTATTTAATGTCTGAATTTGTTAAGCCACTTGGGCGTGTAACCCAAGCATGCTGTAAGCAAATTCTTCTTGCTCATCCGGCAGCTCTTGAGAATGTATATAAACATACGTATACGGAAGGCGGAAATTGTGCAATGTTGCTGCCTGGACTGGTATAGGGTTGGTCTGAGCCAAGCCCAAACGAATGTCCTTACAGCAGACGCCAACAAAATAATAACAAAAAGAAAGAAAAAACAAACGAATGACTTAAACACTCTGTGGTGCCACCAGACCAGCCTGCCTAGGTTGGATATTTTATAACGCGTTAAAGTTTAAGCACTTGACATACATCCCGCCGACATGGCATCACGGCCGACAGAGAGAAGCAAGAGAGTGGCATCAGAGATGAGAAGATAACTAAACAACGGCCATATCTCTAGAGTTATAGATTACATCCGGATTGCATGGTGCGAATATCCTTTTTCCTGTGCAATTTTATCCTTTGGGATGCTTATCCGCTCTCCCCTCGGTGTAGTCGTATCGAATTTTTAACTAAGCACGGCATGCAGACAATTTTTGCTTTTCGTACATAGATACATGAATATTATACATATAGAGGAGGATGCAAATCTCTGGTGGCGCACAGCAAAAGGGTGCAATCAGAGCATTGCTATATGATAAGCGTTAATGGTATCATACTACATTTATAGAGTAGGTATGCCACCAAGGGAGTAGACATCATGTCATGCAATTGCAATTTTATGCTGTGAACTATATGCATGCAGCATGCAGGTTCATGGCAGCAGAAATACAAACACAAACATCAGGCCCTGCGGGAATAGCTAGATGTTTTGTTTATTTTTTTTTATTCGTATTTTATGTATCTGAAATATTTTGTGCAGTGCTTTTAATTATGCAAAGTAAATTTAATTAAAATTTTTAAGTTTGTTTGGTAATTTGCAAATTATAAATTGGAAATTACAATGAGGAATTGAAGATAATAATGTATCTGGTACAATTTTAATTGTTTAAAGTTGTTTTAAGCATTAAGGTTATTGGGGTGATGTTTGTTCATTTTTGTTGTTGTTTTATTTTGAATTATTTTGGTTTTATAGGTGCAGAGGAATAAAAATTATAATTGATGGAAGAATGTGGATTCACGTATTTTCCCTAATATGTGCTCAGAGCGTTCATCAGGAAGGATTGTTTCTTGTATAAGTCAGAATGTAAATATTCCCGAATTTTTAAATTAATATCCTAAGAAGAACTGTTCAAGAACGTTGAAGCAGCGCAAATATCAATGTCATATATTATGCCAGACGGCAAAAGTATTTTTTCTTGCAAAATTAAACGGATTAAGTTTTGTGATTGGTATTAATAGGTGAGTCATTTCTGAGTATGTCCCTCAAGTAAGCAGAGCAAGGTGAGCAGAACATATATTTTGTGATTGCATTATAAAGCGCTTATTAAATGCACAACCATTAAATTTAAAGCTCAAGTACTTTCGAATCTCCAGGCCGAGATGGAATTCTGCCAATCATGCTCCAAAAGCTACAAGATAAGATGTGGTAATACCACGGCTAGAGATTTTTTTTAAAGGATGCCTCTTTCTCAACCATGTGCCAGAATCTTGGAGACATGTAAAAGTGGTTTTTATTCCAAAAGTAGGCAAGCGAGGACACGAATCCGCGAAGGATTTTCGTCCAATTAGCCTAACCTCTTTTGTACTTAAAACTCTAGAGCGTATTCTAGACACACATATTAGAGACATACTTGTGGAATGTCCTCTCGTAAACTCTCAACATGCATATCTCAAAGCTAAGTGGACGGAGACGGCCCTTCATGAAGTAGTGCGTACAATTGAGAAAACCATCAACTTCAAAGAATATACCCTCGCTACATTCTTAGATGTAGAAGGGGCTTTCAACAACGTGCTATCCGAATCTATTCTTGAGGCACTCGTTGACTTTGGTGTAGAGGACTACATCAGAGAATGGATAATATCCATGCTCAAAGATAGAAAGATTCATGGCACGTTAAGTAATGCAAACTCGAAAAAACACGTCAGTAGATGAACACCCCAGGGCGGTGTTCTGTCACCACTTCTATGGCTTTTAGTCATGAACAAAATCCTCGTTAAACTGGAGAGATGTTTTAAACTGGAAAATAAACATCGAAAAACGGGTGAGGAAGGCCTGCATAGCTTTCTATGCCTGCAGTAAGGCCTTTGGTAAAAAGTGGGGCCTTCAATCAAAGATGATCTTATGGTTCGATTGTCTGGTGGCCCGCACTAAACAACGCATATAACATCGACAAACTCAAAAAGGTTCAAAGAACAGCTAGTGTTGGTAGCACAGGGGCTCTTCGATCTTGCCCAACGGATGCCTTAAGCGTTTTTCTGCACCTTCTACCACCTGATTTACACATAAAATATCTAGTATCTTGCAGTGCCTTAAGGCTTAAGGAATCAAATTCTTGGGTTGCTAAACCTTATGGTCACAGCAATATCACAAATTTGATTCCCACTGATATATTTTCGACTCCCACTGACTACCGCGCTCCTACAATTAGTCTCAGTAAAGATTTTAAAGTCTTATTCCCATCCAGAAAGGACTGGAACGATGACGCCGTGACGAGAGACTTCGACACTACTATCTATACTGATGGCTCAAAGATGGAGTGCGGTGTTGGCTCAGGAGTCTTCTCTGAGTCTCTCAACATCTCTAAGTCATTTTGGCCACTGAATTTTGCTAGTATATTTCAAGCTGAAATACTGGCAATCAGGGAGGCATGCAAAATACTTAAAGCAGATCCAAACCAAAATCGTAATACAGCCATCCTTAAAGACAGTCAGGCGGCTGTTAAAGCCATTGATTCGGCTACATCATCCTCTAAATTGGCCCAACAATGCCGTGATGAGCTCGCAAGTCTAAATATTAACCTCAAGGTCACTCTTATCTGGGTTCCTGGTCACAGTGGCATTGAGGGAAATGAACGGGCAAATGAACTAGCCAGGCAAGGATCAGCCCTTCACATCTCACTTGCGGAAAGAGTCTACATTCCCCTTGGAGTTGTGAAGGGCAATATATTGTCAATTTTCCTTAGGGAATCCAATCGTAGGTGGAGCAGTTTAAACAACTGCAAAATATCCAGAACGATCTGGCCCGCCTTTAATAAATCCCGAACGTTTGATCTCATATGCAGACCCAGGCGGGACATAGCCCAGGGTCATTGCAACCTGCACTGGACACTGACCAATTGGAGAACATGCAGTGAAGCTGGGTATTTCTTACAATACTCACTGTCGCAACTGTGGAGACCAGCAAGAAAAGGAAACAGTCCTTCATTTTCTCTGTAAATGTCCAGCTCTAGCCAGAATGAGAGCACAATCGTTTGGAATGGCTTTTTTTGACGACCTAAACGAACTTTCCAAAATGAAGATCAAAGACTTGATCTCTTTTCTTAATGCCACAAAATGGATCTGAGACAAAAATCGGTTGCGTTCTGCATCATGTTCCCCCCCAGATCCAAAGTCCGCGAGCAATCGGAACCCGGGTTTCTGAGGGGCTTCATGATGCTCAATGGCAATGATGATCACATGATCGGATTGATCGCGCTTCGTTGCTATTCTACAACCTGCCGAGCTCGGCATAATGTGGCAAGCTCGGGCGAGATGCGATCCGATCGAGTGAGTGTCCTATGACCCAACTCACAAGGTACATTAACCATACTTCACAGTCGTCCTATTTCAAAGCAAGGAACGCTTTTATCTGCTTTCATACACAGGTCAAACGAGTAATGGTATCAAAACGGCGCAATCCAGTGCTAATTGGGCAAAGAGCGAGTGGTACGCTCTTGCCACCATTTCTACCTACCTACCTATTTTTGGTAAAAATCAATGTTCTGATGCTAACTTCATTTAAAGTTAACAGAACAATTTCCTAAAATGCTTAAAACAATAAGTACGAAAATATTAGTTTTGGTTCTTTATTAATGAGTTTGATCTCTGCACTTATGTCATTTTGTGGTGTAACAGTGTAGCCTAGGTGGACAAAGTCCTTGACGACTTCGAAGATGTACCTATCCATCGTGACGTTTTGCCCGAGTTGACGATGTTGGGATTCCTTTCTCGATGATAGCATATACTTCGTCTTGTCCTCATTAACAGCCAAACCCATTTTCGCAGCTTCCGATTCATTACTTGCAAAAGCACCGGTAACAGCTCGCTTCGTTCTCCCAATGAAGTCAATTTCATCTGCATAAGCAAGTAGTTGAACGGACTTTTGAAAAATTGTGTCTCTGTTGTTGACTTGCGAGTTGCGTACAATTGCTTCAAGTACGATGTTAAACAGGTTGCATGATAACGCGTCGCCTTGCCTCAAATCCGACCAAATTTTGGATATAAGTTGGTGTATACTCCCTACCAAGTCATCTCCTCCTGCCTTAAATAGCTCGGCTGGTAGGCCATCCGCACCAGCAGCCTTGTACGCTTTGAGCTTGGCTATCGCTAACCGCACTTCATTTAGGTCGGGTGGACGGAAATGTTGACCATCATCGTCCAGAGGTTGAATAAAGTGTTCTGTCTAAAAGCGGAATTTTGGCCATCTTCGCCGTTTAACAGTCTTGAGAAGAGTGCTGCTTCCAAATCCTCAGCACGGACTGTATGTCTACCACCATATTCCGACTCTCATCTCGACATGCTTCTGTTCTAGCCTTGTAGTCCTGGGTAGATTGCCTCACCCTTCGGTAGAACTTTCGAGCATCCCCCCTGCCGTTATAGTCCTCAATAGACTCGACAGAAACTTTCAGTTTTTTTTAGCAATAAGAATATAGAAATTTTGAATATCAGGCCTGAGAGTAGGGGAAAGCAAGAAAATGAAGTCGCAAACGAAATCTTAGGAATTTGGTTTGGGAGGTAACACGTGCTCCTAAAAAATTATATCTGCATAGCTCAGACGACTTATCACATTTTTATTTTGTATTAAAGCACTCCAAATAAATAAAACTTAACTAGACTCTCAATAAGGCTTTTATGTTCCTCTATTGATCATCAGACCACGTTTAATGAAAACTCCCTACAAGCATCAATACCACCTTATTAAATAAAATCCTCATTTATTTTACGTGTATAAAGGAAAAATGTATTTTCATTTATTAACTGTGTGTCTTTATTTTCACACTTTTCTGACAACTTTTTATAATATTCCAATTGAATTTTCAACAACATTCACACGATGAACCTCCAACCTACCTACTCGTTTGGTAAATAAAGTGACAGTTTCCATGACCCCGCCAATTAAAATATAATATAGCACAAGAGAGTGCAAAAAAGGACCTTAATCAAAATTAATAACCTGCAAAAATTGTATCTCTCTTCCTGGGTATTGTTATGGTATACTATATCCAATTACAATCCTCCAGACACTAACACAAGTCTCACCATTATACACAGTGGCAAACTCTCATAGTATTCTGATTGCAGAGCAGTTTATTATCAACGCAACAGACTGTCGTAATTAAACGACATTTTCCTGGAAAGGGTCCTTTTACTCCAATTTTACATTTCTACACTGCGAACAGTGAACGAACATTGAGCAGAGGTTTCAACCTCTGAAACATGCATGCAAAGTGTATTCCAGTGGCACGGCAGCATCCAGTTACATAAAAATTACAATTTCAAATTATGGTGCAAATGCACGAAACCTTGCTGGGGCACAGATGATGAAAAACATAGCCATTTCCGGTGAATTTATAGAAACCAAGCTGGCTGAGGATGAAAGGATAGGTACTAGCTATTTAAATATCTAATGGAAAAGGTTCTGCTAAGATTAAAGTTGGAATTTTATGGCAGGTGTTATGAAAACACTTTAAAGTCCAGATTCCCTATTAGCCTAAGGCATACATAAAGCACTGCAACTGCAGTACGTTTTGACCTCAACAAATAAATAAGACAATGAACATTATTTTTTCTGAGCAATAGGAATCAAAATAATATAAAAGGGGATTTTTTTCTTCAAAACAGCCTAAGGCACTCTCAACCACCGTTAATAGTGTCCAAGCCTCTGCACCATACATCCAGACCGGGATGATTAGTGTCTTATACAGGGACACCTTAGATGTTCGAGAGAGTACTTTATTGCTCCTCAATTGCCTTCTAGCTCTTATCTGCACTGGTGTTGTTCATTGAGTTCATAGCGGAGCCAATATACACAAAGCCTTTGACCACCTCAAAATTATAGCTGTCTATGGTGACGTTCTTTTCAAGACACTTTGCCCGTCCGATTATGTTAATGTCGTCAGCGTAAGCGAGTATTTGGACCGACTTTTGAAAGATTGTGCCTCTAGTGTTGACGTGAAAGTTTTGCACTATTTTTTTTAAGAACGATGTTGAGAAAGTCGCATGACAGCGCGTCGTCGTCGCCTTGTCCATAACCTTTTTTGACGTCAAAGGTATCGGTGAGGTCTTTGGAGCAGCGTCCATTCTTAATTGTCATCCTGCACAATCGGACGGGCTTGGGTATGGGGTGCCAAAACTAGAAAAAACTCTACATAGCTTGTCTCTATAGATGCTGTCATATGCGACCTTGAAATCCATAAAAAGGTGGTGGGTGTCGATTTAAGACTCCTGAGTTTTTTCCAAGATCAGCCGTAGTGTTAATATTTGGTCGATGGTGGACTTCTCTGGCCTATAGGCACACTAATATGGATCTATCAGGTTGTTGACGAATGGTTTCAAGCGTTCATAAAGTACGACAGAGAAGATCTTGTTGGCGATATAAGGAAGATTTATATGCCACTGTAGTTGGTGCAGTCCAGTAGTACCTCGTGGCATGATGGTTAGTGCGTTGGACTGTCATGCCGAAGGTTTGGGTTCGATTCCCCGCCGTGCCACCTAAAAACAGAAATGTTTTATCCGAGGTACTGCCTCTTGCGAGGAACTGACAAATCCTCCAAGAGTATACTTGTCATGAATAAGTGCATCTCATCTAGCCGTTCAGACTCGGAAAAACACTGTAGGTCCCCTCCATTCCTGCCAACAACACGCACACAGGAGTGGTTGAGAGTTGTAAGTCACTAGGCCCTGGTTCTCCATGAGCTGTTGCGCTACCCATTTTGTTTATTTATTTATTTTTAGTTGGTGCAGCCCAGAAGATCGCCTTTCTTGAGGATCGGGCAAACAATGCTGAGGTTCCATTCATCGGGCATACTTTCCTCCGACCCTATTTTTCAGATGAGCTGGTGCATACTCCTAACCAATTCATTGCCAGCCACTTTGAATAGCTTGGCTGCAAGGCCATCAGCTCCAGCAGCTTTTATGGATTTAAGTTTATATATACCTATCTTCACTTCGTCGAGATTTTTGGCTTCTGTCGTCTAAGTTGAATGGTGTAATCTGCATGGAAGAGTAATTCGGTTGTCATCACCGTTATACAATTTGCAGAAATGATTTTTCCATATCCTCAGCACCGACTGAGATTCTACCACGATGTTCCCCTGATCATCCCTGCAAGCATTCACTTTAAGTCTTTTAAACCTGGGAGGTTCTTGTTTACTTTTTGGTAAAATTGGCGAACTTCATTCCTGCAATGGCATACCTCTATTTCCTCGATCATGCGATTCTTATGCTCTTTCCTTCTTAGAAGCTTGTGTTCTTCTCTCCTCTTCTGCTTGTAGAGCTTGCGAATCGCGAGTAACTCTGGTTCTTCTATGTACTGCCGCTTTGTATGCCTTTTGTTTGGCTGTATGTACTGGCCGGCATTCTTCATCAAACGAGAGAGTTTCGCTGTGGTGGTCGTGCGGGGCCCAGCAAGTCAAAGGCGGTATCTCTGATGGCTTCCTGGTAATTCTTCCACTTATTATCGATGCTTGTAGTTGCCAACATAGGACTATTTAAGAGGTGTGATTTCCTGCGACTGTATCCACCCGAAGAGGAACTTCCTCACAGTATTTCCCTGTTTTGGCGTTGGTTTGGATAACCTTACCTACCTCGGCTACAATGAGGTAGTGGTCCGAGTCAACGTTGGCTCCTCAGAACGTTTGGACATCTCTGATACTGGAGGTATGCCTTGCGTCGATAGCAATGTGGTCAATCTGGTTGGTGGTTGATTGACCAGGAGTTCCCATGACCCTTTGTGTATATCGAGATATGGGAATTGCGTACTAGCTACCACAACGTTTCACCCCGCAGCAAAGTAGATTAACCAGAGGCCGTTGTCAGAGGTGGTGCCGTGTAGGCTATATCTTGCGATTGTATCACCAAAGACGTCTTCTCTTCCTTGTTTGGCATTCAAATCGCCCAAGACAATTCCAATATCATAGCTAGAGCATTGCTGATTTGTCTTGTACAGGAGATCGTAGAACTCGTCATTGGTGTCATTTTTCTCCTCTGTATGGGGGCATGCCCGCATATGAGGCTGATGTAGGCGAATCTAACCTTGATGCGAATTGTCGCAGTTGAAACTTAAGACTTCTTGCCTAAGTCTGCATCTAACGACGATTCCACATCCAAAACTGCCCTTGTTGTCGGTAAACGTCACCGTAGCAGATGTTGCAGTCTTTTAGTTTTATTTTGCACGGCCAATACCCTAGCACTTCTTGGATGGTGGTGATGTCTGCTTTGTAGCAGTCTAGGGCTTTCGCTAAATGTTCGGATGCATGTGGTCCATAGAGAGACGGAACATTCCACGTGCAGATCCAAAGTTCGTTGTCCTCATTTTGTTTGCTAGGTTTGTCAACAGTAAATACGTCATTACTGAGGAATGTTGTTGCTCCGCAACTAAAGTCACTTTACTTAGCCAGGTAGTCACCCCGACGATACACCCTTAGCCTGGAGCACCAGACCTTTATAATATAACTTCAAGAGTGGGTAGCCCGATTAACCGTTCTTTATAGGTCTGAGCTCCGAATATATCGCAGTATCCCGTATATAAGTCCGGTTGAACGAGACCAATGGCCACTTGGAGGTAAATTAAGAACAATTGACGTGTAGTATTCGTTACATTACTGGAAGTCTCCATGTTAACGCCAATCAGTGACTACCCGTGTCCTACAATGCCCAACCATCGTTCGATGACCATTAGGGTGGTCGTTATAATGTGTTTTTTTTTTTTTTTTGAGTTTTGATATTTGGATGGGCCTAAGTCAGCTCTAAATGAAGAAAAAAATATCCCTAATTTTTTCAGACTTGTATTTTAATCCCCTATAGTCACTGTAGGGATATATTAAATGTCCCCTTTTTTTGGAAATTCGCCTAAAATCTGACGAAAAGTTCAGAGCATGTAGGTGAGAAGTAGACAAGAAAAAAAGCCTTATGGAGTGGGGTAGTATCTCCCACCGCTTGGACGGGAGTGGCAATTTAATAAAATAATAGCATTAAATAGAAAAAAAATTAATTAAAAACAACGGCAACACTTGCAGTAATGTTTTGTAGCTTTTTTCAAAACCAGAAGTCCACTTCAATAGTTGATTATTAAATAAAGTTCTTTGAATAAACAATTTCAGCAAAACCTGTTTTCAAACCTATAATTAAAAAAAAAACAAATAATAATATATCTTCAAAATGTTGAGTTTCAAACAAATTTTAGCCAAAACTGTTCATCAAAAAAACTTAATATAAAAACAAACCGTAAGAATGGACTTCTGGCTTTCCAAAAAGCTACAAAACATTACTGTAAGTATTGCTGTTGTTTTTTGATTAATTTTGTTCTATTTAGGCATATATTTTATTAAATTGCCTTTCCCATCCAAGTGGGGGGAGACATTAACCCCTCCTATGAGATTTTTTACTTATGATATAGGTACTATAAGGCAAGTTTTGGATTCGTGCAAGAAAAAAATTTTGAGATAACAATCAAACATGATATTACGATGATAGAGAACACCAAAAAAGTGGGTGGCACAATTCTGTCTGTCTGTTCGTCTACAGCCTAAGCAGTTCAATGGATTTTCTTCAAACTTGGAACCTAGTGGTTTTTGGTGATTATGCACACATGCTTTTTTTCATTTTTTTCTTAGAACCAAAAATAACGGTACCTGCCATACATTTTTTTTAGCAATTTTACATAATTGTATTTTTCGCTAAAACGGCTCAACAACTTTTCTTAAAAAAAATTCAATAAATTTGTTTTAGTAAATGCTTCCTTTGGGTGGAAACCATTTTTCAAAATAAGTTATTAATGGTACCTCCCAAAAAAACATTTTTTTTAATTTTTGATTCTCTTAAAAACGGTACGACCGATTTCAATTATTTTTTTTATTCACTAAAGGATTTTCAATAAAAAAAGTTTTTGGATTTTTAAAAAAAGTTTAAATTTTTTTTTTTGAAAATTCGATACCTCAAAAATGGGTTGACAATTTACAACCTAAATATATAGGTACTTAAGATTTGCATAACAAAATTTGTTCTTAAAAATGTTTTAAGAATTTAATATATAAGAAAATAATTTTTTAAAAAACGGCTCCAAAGATTTTAAAGTTTTTTTTCCCATACATATACAATCATATTCAATCAAAAATCAAGATGGCATTCTTTTTTTTCACCTCAAACTGTCAAAAGAGTTGTTTTAGCCAATTTAAATGCCGTATTTCATGCTTCTCTAAGTAAGTAAGTAAGTAAGTAAGTAAATATGTTTATTTCAAATTAATCCAATAGTTCATTTTTACAATTGATTGATAAATTTTCTTTAACCAAATTATACTTCAATCTAAGTAAGGCAACACAAAATGATTTTTTAATTCCTTAAACAAAATTTCAACAATGACTTTCGTCGTCTGTCTCGATCAAATTAGCTTTTTATAATACTACCCTGAGGCTAAGAAAAATTACATAGGTAAAATATTAATACTGTGTTTTATGAAGTCAAAATAAAAAAAACTTCTAGCTATTAAATTCAATAATAAGTTCTTGTCGATAATTCAGTCCTATTCTAAGATATTTGACAAGAAGATTCCAGTCGTTTGCTCCGTTCAAGTAATCAGTTATCGTGGGCAGATCAAGTGAGGGACTTCCAAATATCCCGCGGGGTATGCTTCTTAGAATTGGACAGGTTCCCAGAAAATGCACAAGCGTCTCTTCCTCATTCATGTTGCAGAGAGTGCAGTTTGGATTTTGACTCGGTGTCCTTCGTGTCGCGTTGAGTATTATAAGTCCTGATCTCGCCTTTAATATCCAACGGATTTTGGAGATATCCCAGTCGTCCGAGACGTAGGTTTTCCCAGCGGAAAAATCAAGCAAGTGATATAAACGATGTGTCCTCGTTTGTTGTGCTCTTTGCAGTGACTCTTGGTTCTCTTTTTCAACAATTTTGTTTGCTACACCTTCAACAACCAGTTTATACAGATTTTTGTTTGCCACGATTTCACCCAGTTGCAGAATGTCTTCGTGATTGAGGCAATTTTCCCAGCTCCTAAACCAAAATATTTTCTTCTCAATTATAAGTTTGGCTAGAAAATTTGGCAGCCTATTATTTCCATAGGAGGTGAGAGCTCTTGCTACATAATTCATGTGGCATCTCATTGTGTATTCGAAAACCGGTTTTCTTTGGCATTCAAGATTAAGAACATAATTCGGAGTTATTCTTGGTAAGCTCAGAACTTTTTTGAAGAAGTACCGCTGTAGCTTTTCTACCTCATCGTGTTGTGCATCTCCCCAGACTTGGGCTCCATATGTCCATATCCAAGAATAGATCTGGCGACTGCATTGAAAATATCGATTTTAGATGATAATTTGACATCTTTATTGGAGATAAACTCATTCCACGTGAAATTTAAGCTCTTCCTGGCTTGTTTTGAGCGCTCCTTGAAGTGTTCTGTTAGGCTTAATGAAGGAGTTAGCCATACTCCTAAGTACTTGTATTTCTGCACAACTTCTATACGTTCGCCAGTTTTCTTGTTGACTTAACCGTCCCCCTCTTTTCCGGAACACCATTACTTTGGATTTATCCAAGTTTATAATAAGGTTCCAGCGATGGCAGTACCGCCTCCAATGAACTCGTGAATGTCGTTTATGTAGAGAGCAAGGAATAATGGGCTAAGTAAGCAGCCTTGTTTTACACCCATTGTTGTTTCAAACCAGTCTGATAATTTTTTACCATCCCATACTGCTGCTTCGGTTATATCATAGAGATCTCTTATAATCCGGATAAGTTTTTCAGAAATTTCTAGATTTTGCAGTTTGAAGAAGAGGGCTCTTCGGTCAATATTATCGAAAGCCGCTTTGAAGTCAATGAAAAAGCTGTAGACTTTCTTGTTCTCAGTCATTTCCAAGTTTATAATATTGAAGAGGTTAAACAGGTTATCCGCAGTGCTGTAACCTTCTCGGAATCCAGCTTGGAATTCATTTAGAATACTGTACTCCTTTTCCCATTGTTGCAGTCTTGTTAATAGAACTCCTGCTAAAGTCTTTGCTATGGTGTCCATAAAGGAAATCCCTCTGTAGTTCTGTACCAAGTTTTGATCACCTTTTTGGAATGTAGGGAAAATAATCGTTTTTTTGAAATTGGGTTCCACCTTGCCAGAATCGAGCATTTTATTGAAAAGTTTCGCTATTATGTTTATTGCCGATTGAGGTACTTTTGCGAGGAATTCGTACGGAACTCTGTCCTGTCCTGGTGCTTTGTTTGCTTTTGCCTTATTTAGGAACTCCCATACTTCCGAGGCTGAGATGGACCTGTCAAGGATAGGAACTGATATGCTCTGGGGCACGATTTCGATTTGCACCGGTGGCATGTGAGGGTTGAGCAGATCAAGGAAGTACGTTTTAAAATCGGAGCTGGCTAGACAATTTCCTTTCACGAACTTAATCGTTTTCAACTCTTTTGCTAAGCTCCACCATTCTTTAGATGTTTTTACTTCCTTGAGCTTTGTTCCAATCGATTCATAATACTTCTTTCTTTTTTCTTTGCAAAGATCTTTGTACACTTTGTTTAGTCGAAGATATGTTTCTTTTATACAATGCGCCGAGTTCGTTCTCAGTTTTTTTTAACCAAGAGAAAGAATTTCGCCTTGCTCTTTCACACGCCTCATCATACCATTTTTTCTTTCCTTCTATTTTTGTAGCACAGCGCTGAGCTCCTGCTACCGATTTTATGGCATCGATTATATTTTCAGCTGTACATTCTTCTTGGTCTTGATATGCAATAATGGCTTCATTGAGCTTTTGTTTGTAAGTAACCTCAAACTGATCTTTCCAAATTAGTTTTGGAAGGAGGTTCAGCTCTGCAGCTTGTTCATTGATGTGTTCCTGTTCTAATACAAGCTCGAGTGGCATATGGTCAGAGTATATCTGGGACTCCACTTTAAAGTTTTTGATATCATGCTTCTCTACATTTTCTCTCATAATTTCCATGTTTTTATATACAATTTTCTTAAACCCGCATTGTCTTGAACATAAGAGCAAGTAGGTACGTGCGACTCAGTCGTGCATTTTATTTCTTGTCAAGTTCCCACCTACATGCTCTGAATTTTTTTGGTATATCTTACGCCAATTTTCAAGTATGCAAAAAAAAGGGGAAATTTAATTTACCCCTACAGCGACTATAGGGGATGAAAATAAAAATCTGAAAAATATTAGGGAATTTCCTTCATTTAGAGCCGATTTGGGCCCATCGGGGATGACCTTTTATAACAACCACCCTAATGACCATAGTATATGGGTAACATTGCAAAATTTGACAGTAATGATGAACTTGGAAGAGATTCAGCAGATAGAATAAAATTTCTCTTACAGTGTAAAAAAAACGGTTCCGAATGGAAAAATATCGATGAAAAAGCGACACATTTTCAGGTCCAAACCGTTCCCTAGATCCCTAGGCTGAAAATCCACCCTATATTGAGGAAGTAGGTTGGAACTTAAATGAGTCCTTATTTAAGAAATATTATTTTCCATATTAACAAAATTACAAAATTATATAAATACGCTACCAAAAATTCATTTTATAAATCCGTGGCGTACCTTACTCTTTCTGTTGATTTCTAGACAACTAACCTTTTATTTATCAAAGACTTCCACTTAATCTTAGACTAAAATCTTTCTTCCCTTCCTAAATTGGCAAGTAATATTTATAGTCCTTTCAATCCCTATGATATGGGAAATTTTAGGTAGCAATAGGTATGCACTTCAAAAACTTTCCTTCATTATTTGGTTCAGAAAGATAAAAAAAAAACAAAAACAAGCAAAACTAAGATCAACTAATTTTCCGCACCATATAATTTCCATTTTAACTACAAATTCATTCCTATATCCCTTTTCCAAAATAAGAGCAGAAAAAACATTTCCTTTATACTCAACACTGTGTTTAAAGTTAAATACCCTTTCATTTATTTAATCCCTTCTCTGGGAGTAAAAATACCAAAAGCAAAATTGTGTTGCTTTTGAATTATCGTAAAAGCGCGGAAACAAAATTAATTAATCCCCAATCCTCTTTGAAAACCCAACACAACGCAGGATCCTTTTAAGCTTGATTTGTAAAAAATTGACAGTAAAATAAGAATAAACGAAAACAAAAAAGGGTGCGGAATTTGTATTGTTGGTGTTCTTTTTTTTTTGTTTCTCTTCATGTTTTTCAATTCAATTTATTTCATTAGTTTCCTTTTTTATCGCTTCGAACTATCTATCTTCTTTGGCCTGACAGAGGGAACTATACAATCTACAAATAACCTTAGTAGAGGGAGGGAATCACTATAAATGAAAAAAAAAAGATATCCTCTCTTGCTATGTAACTATTTACAAGGAAGATGGGATTTTATACTTCCCTGCCTTCACAACATTTGTTTTTGTTGACATAATTATTTTCTTGTCTGTTGATATTTAAAGAAATAAAATATAAACTACTACTGTTGCTAGGTGTAAAGGCTTCGTTAATTTAAAGGAAAATTGATTTTCTTTCCCTATGTGGCCTGTCTTTCCTTGAAAATTAATTCAAATTGAAGTCTTGTGGGAAAACTATGACAACAACACACACTCCAATAATGCAAGGATTTATTGGGGTCCTCAAGTTTTCCAACACTCTAACCAGATGTTGGTAGTTCAGGTCTTTCCTTCGTAAAGTCAACTGTCTGGGGATTGATTTTAATTAGTCGTTAATTAATTGATACAATGCCGAATTTTTCGTTCAATGTTTTCTATGTTTTTGTGGGTGCTTTGCTAACTTGATATCAAGTAAGCAAAGCACTATGTCGAAAATCAGTAAAAACTTCTTATACCTGATGGTTTATGGCTTAATAATTTGGCGTTAATACCGAGCTTAATAGTTTGCCACAAATTAGTCTTCAATTAGTTGTGAAAATTTTGAATTTGTCGTGCAGTGTTTTCTATGTTTTTTGGGTTCTTTGGTAGCTTGACATCAAGTTGGCAAAGTACTATCTGAAAAGGGGGTAAAATCTGTTCATACCGGATGGTTTATGGCTTTATAATTTACCATTAACTAGCCGTTAATTATTTTTGATAGTTTTGAATTGGTCATTCTATGTTTTCTATGTTTTTTCGAAAAGTTGTAAGAACTTGCAAAACTTAATATGTTATTCCTTGATAACTTGCCATTTATTAGTAGTTAATTGGTTGTGAAAAATTATATTTTGTCATGCGATGTTTTCTATGTAATTTATGGTGTTGGGTATATGAAAATGACCAAAGGAATTACTTTAATTATTATATAATATTCTTGATGAATTTTGTAATAAGGAAACTTTTTTTCATTATAATATCAGGTAATGCGATTAATTTAACATTAAACTATCTTGATGGGATATTTTATCATTTGCAATTGAATATGGCATGGTTGAACCGAATTTTACTAGTATAATCACAATGATTGCTAACTTGATACCTATTAAGTTCGCAAAGCAACTCTCACGGATCGAAAAATTGATAGGTGCATAGTTTGTCGTTAACTAGTTGTGACAATTTCGAATTTGTCGTTCTATGTTTTCTATACCTATTTTTTTTTTTTTTTTGAAAAGTGATAAAAACTTCTAAAATTCAATATTTTAGTGCTTAATAATTTGCCGTTAATTAGTTGTAAGAAATCAATTTTGTCGTGCTATGTTTTCTATGTGTTTTTGGGTTATTTGTTTTCTATGAGTGTCAATCTAGCAAATCAGTTTTCACTAATCAAAAAATGGGTTTTTTGGGTTCTTTGGTAGCTTGACATCAAGTTGGCAAAGTACTATCTGAAAAGGGGGTAAAATCTGTTCATACCGGATGGTTTATGGCTTTATAATTTACCATTAACTAGCCGTTAATTATTTTTGATAGTTTTGAATTGGTCATTCTATGTTTTCTATGTTTTTCGAAAAGTTGTAAGAACTTGCAAAACTTAATATGTTATTCCTTGATAACTTGCCATTTATTAGTAGTTAATTGGTTGTGACAAAATTATATTTTGTCATGCGATGTTTTCTATGTAATTTATGGTGATTTGTTTTCAATGAGCGTCAAGTAACCAAATCAGTTTTCACTAACCAAAAAATGGGTAGGTGGGTGATTTGCCGTTAATAATTAGTTTCCGTTAATGCTAATATTAAACAAATAACCCAAAATTACATAGAAAACATCGCCGGACAAAATTTAACTTTTCACAACTAATTAACTACTAATAAATGGCAAATTATCAAGGAATAATATATTTAGTTTAAGACTTTTTTACAACTTTTCGAAAAAAGAACATAGAAAACAAAGAATGATCAATTCAAAATTATTACAAATAATTAATGGCTAGTTAATGGTAAATTATTAAGCCGTAAACCATCTGGTATAAACAGATTTTACCCCATTTGTAGAAAGTACTTTGCCAACTTGATGTCAAGCTACCAAAGAACCCAAAAAGCATAGAAAACATTGCACGTCAAATTAAAAATTGTCACAACTAATTGAAGACTAATTAGTGGCAAACTATTTAGCCATAAGCAGCTCGGTATTAGCAATTTTAAAGTTTTAACCCCTTTTTAAGGTGGTGCCTTGCTAACTTTATATGAAGCTAACGAAGAACTTGAAAAAACATAGAAAACATTGCATGATTGAATTCAATTTTTCATAACTAATTAATGACTTATTAACGGCAAATTATTAAGCCATAAAACATTAAGTATAAGAAGTTTTTCACACTTTTCGAGTAGTTTTAAGTTAGCAAAGCACCCAAAAAAAACATAGAAAAAATTAAACGACAAATTCGAAATTGTCACAACTAATTAACGGCAAATTATCCGCCTACCCATTTTTCGATTCGTCAAAGTTGCTTTGCTAGATTGACACTCATAGAAAACAAATAACCCAAAAACACATAGAAAACATAGCACGACAAAATTGATTTCTTACAACTAATTAACGGAAAATTATTAAGCACTAAAATATTGAATTTTAGAAGTTTTTATCACTTTTCAAAAAAAAAAAAAAATATAGAAAACATAGAACGACAAATTCGAAATTGTCACAACTAATTAACGACAAACTATGCACCTATCCATTTTTCGATCCGTGAGAGTTGCTTTGCGAACTTGATATCAAGTTAGCAATCATTGTGATTATACTAATAAAATTAGGTTCATCCATGCCATATTCAATTGCAAATTATAAATTATCCCATCAAGATAGTTTAATGTTAAATTAATCGCATTACCTGATATTAGGTATAGTGAAAAAAATGTTTCCTTATTACAAAATTCATCAAGAGTATTATATCGTCGGCTCAAAGGTAAAACTCACTAACTAACATATTACATTTTTGGAGGAAATTCAATTGAAACACACTTTTTAAAGCTGAAAATTCACGTTCCGAAATTTTTTAAATAAAGTTCCCGGGCATACCTTTAAATGTCCCTATAATAACCGTGCAAAATGAGACTTTTTGGATTAAAAAAATGCATTTCATTCTCATTTTCTTGAACATTTTTGTCTGCACTTAGTGAGTTTTACCTTTGAACCGACGATATAATAATTAAAGTAATTCCTTTGGCCATTTTCATATACCCAACATATAAATCACAAACTAACCAAACCTTGATATAATTTCAAAATGATATAGTTTTATCCAAAAAGCCCTTAATTATGATATAAGCTTCGGCAATTTAATAAAGCGAAACCATAAAAGCAATAACAATTAATTACGACTTGGGATATGCATGTAAATTGTGTAAAGCAAACAATTAAGTTAATTTTCCAAGCAATTTGTCACATCATAATATCGAATGGATGTCTTATATTGTAGAATGTCCAATAGCCAAGGACCATCATATTCAGGTGCAGTTAAAGTCTTAGGGTAAAACTTTAAATACCTCGAAAACCCAACCACCCATCATACATATAAGACCACCTGAAAGGACTAAATGTCGCAATTCGTCGAAAGGAAGACACCAATATCCTCTCTCCTATTCCAACCAAACCATCAAGATTCTTAAATGCCATCAACATAATTTACAACCACTTTAAATGTCAACCCCCTAAAACAATGTGAACATTTTCGTTGGATATAAGAGAGGGAGGATTATAAGATGAGGGACTGCGTCATTGCCAGAGACTGCCAGCTGAAAGTAGGTAGATCCTAACCTATATGATGGTATTATTTAATAATCTCTTCCCGACAGAGACAACAAAAAACACATCATAGGAGTTTTCCACGTAAAAATAGGTAAAATGGTTCTATTGTGCTTATAGTAGGGTCGCTTAGCAAGAAAATCTGTTTTTGCCGGACAAAAGCATCAAATTTTTTTTAGGTACTACTTAGGTCCATAGCTTGAGATTTAAGGTAGGACCCATCTCGGTGGTCAGCCATCTTGGATTTTATAGCCGCCATTTTGAAATGTAGGTATATTATTAATATCTCGGCTTCTAAATCACTCAGGATCCCAAATTTGGTGGCTAAGTATATATTTTTGGGGTCAGGGAATACAACCAAATAATTTTTAATTGTTAAAGTTTGCAAATATTCGAATGGGGCATGGGGGTCATGACCCCTTTGCTCCAAGACAATCAAATATAATATTTAGGGTTGGATAATATTGTATATGTGTATACCTGCACAAGTTTAACATGTATCTGGCCAAATTTATTCAAGGAGGGGAATAGGGGTCATGATACCCCCAATCCTCAGAGCCCAAAAAATAGTATAAATAAAAAACAATCTTCAAAGATAGACAAGAAATAATTCTATTGTTAATTTTTTGGCATACTTGCATTAACTCTACAGCTTCATGAAAATTACTAAAACAAGAAGAACGCCCTGTACATGTATATTATCTTGGAGTCAGGGAATACAACCTAGCAATTTGTATGAGAGGTATTATATAAATATATATTTTTATTAATTAGGTTGTATAATTATATATCTCTGGTGTTTGGGAGAAACATGATAACTCCATTTTAAAATTTGCCTCCTTGCGCCCACCTTACATCGAGCTAGAACCTAAACGGGTGAACCGAATTTTTTCAATGTGAAACACAATATTTTTAAGGCCATTTCCATAAATGTTCCAAATTTGAAGAAAATCGGTAAACGCGTTTAAGATCTTCCTCGATGAGAAGTGGACGTAAAGAGGCACATTTTAAAATGGAGTTATCATGTTTCTCCCAAACACCACAGATATTAATTACAAACTATCCAATTCTAAGATATAAGGTTGAAAATGAAATAAGATATACATATGTAGTACAGACATATTAATACGTATATAAAATTTAAATACAAGAGAAATCCACATATGAAAGATGTTGAATTGCATTTATCTACATATATGGATTGCTTATGTCTTATTCAAGCATTGACATTTACAAAGGTCAGTACAATTCCAATGAGCAGCTTTGCAAGCATATCTTTTTTAGACTCTTACAATTACATTTCACCAATTCAGTAGATGCCTTTGAAGCTATAGGTAATGTGTTCCATACAGGAACCCACCTTCTTCTTTCTGAGTCCAGCCCCAGCCTTCCGGGTTAGGAGCGCACTATTGAATGTGTTCACTGGTACACCATACTCCTGCCTGATATATACAGCCCGCTTTGAGTGTTGAAGTAGTGCATCTTTTGTTGGTGTAAGTTTCTGACATCATTCACACTGTCCGAATTACTGTATTTATAATATAATATTACCGTGAAGCGTTCTAGCCTTTTAAATGTTCACTATCAAGCTCTGTGTAAGGATGTAATGATATGCATGTTAAGGTATGTGTCACCTCATGATAACAATTCCATGCCTCCCACGCAGATTTCTTGCCTCGTCCGAAAAATGAAGATGTTGTATCGCAACCCGTAAAACTGTGAAATACGGGGAGGCCAAGGATTTGTCTACGCCCAGTTTCTCGTTAATAGCATTGATGTCTATATAATTAAATGATCTGCCCGTACCAAAGGCAACAGAAATCTTAAATTTTGTACACAAGGTCATCAGGTGATGGAACTTGCAAATGAGGATTACCACCACGTCCGTGTCTACAGTACGAACCATACACCTACTACAGCCATTTTTCATTATGTTCGAAAAGAGTCAGAGGCAAGGAATTATCGTGTAATAGGGGACTTAGAAAGATCTTGCGTAAATGGTCGTATTTAGACAACTAACCAGAACATAGATATTGCTTAAAACAGCTGACAAAGAAATTAAATTTTAAATTTTATTTATGATCATCTATATGATATTTTAAGATTTTTCTATTTCTGTTTTCATGTTGAATAGAGTTCATGATGATGAAAATCTGCATTTTGTATTTGCATTTAACTTATTTATTTTCCTTTCAGAAAAACTCGATACGACAAAGCATACAGTCTTTGCGAATAATATTACCATGGTCTCATAAAGGTAACATTATTATGAAATAATTTGGGCTAGCCGTACGTCGCGTCAGTTTTTGCACTTCTGTGTGTTTAAATGAAGTTTGTTTTCTATTTATACTTTTTCTTGGGGGCTCTGAGGGGGGGGGGGTTCATGACCCCCCATTTCCCTCCTTGAATAAGTTTAGTCAGATACATTTTAAACTTGTGTATATATATTATCCGACCCTAAATATTATATTTGATTGTCTTTAGGCAAGGGGGTCATGACCCCCATGCCCCCCTCGTATATTTGCAAACTTTAACATTTGAAAAGTATGTGGTTGTATTCCCTGACCCCAAAAATGTATACCTAGGCACCAAGTTTGGGATCCTGAGTGATTTAGAAGCCGAGATATTAATAATATACCTAAATTTCAAAATGGTGGCTATAAAATCCAAGATGGTTGACGGCCGAGATGGGTCCTACCCTAAATCTTAAGCTATGGACCTAAGTAGTACCTAAAAAAAATTTGGTGCTTTTGTCCGCCAAAAACACATCATCTCGAAATTTGACGCTAAGCGACCCCACTATTAGGAAGGATAAGAATAAAACAAAACAAAAAAAGAAGTGTATGATACAAAAGCTGCCTTTAAAGAAAAATATTTTCACGAGAAAAGAAAATAACAGATTTTCAAAATGGTTATCGACTGCATATAAAGGCGAAACCTTGCACTTGAGGTATTTCATGATTGTTGAGCTTAACAGTTAAAATAAATTCTATTAGTAAAGAAAACATTTTACGCTTAATATTGAAATGAAAATACATTAAAGGCGAAATAATATTTTACAAAATAATAAAATGCGAAGCAAAGTAGCTACTTGCACTTCGAAATCGTGAAATGCGAAATAATAATTAAACGAAGTGACATAATGTGATGCTTTTTTATCGAGGCTGAGGTAGGCTCGTCGGTGTCCAGGGTTTATCCCAAAGAAAAACAACAAACTTGGGTAGAAGTTTCCAAACTCCAATCAAAACAAACTTAATTAATTCCAAATGTGTTTTACAATTTTCGTTCTTTATATTATTACTAGCCTTAACCCGCGGCTTCGCTCGCGCTAATTTTTATTTTGTCAACCAAGTCTGGCTGTCGATCGATCCAGAAATCACTAACGAAAAAACCTATTGGTTAGAACAGATAGAGATAAAATTATTACAAAAAGCAAATATTTACTGCAGAGTACATAATAGGTTCTGCCTCACTGCGAACTGATTATCCCACTAAGTTGAATATCTGAAAGCAAATTAGAGTTTGACATTCTGCAGGTGCATACAACTTAATATCGAATTCAGAAGTCTGTCAAGCGTTTTTCGACACCTATGGTGGGGACGGGGTGTGAAAAATAGTTGTTTTCCAATTTTTGTGACAGGGTTACAACCACATAAGTTAATTTTCAAAAAACAGGAAATGATCCCTAATAGACTTTAATTTTAACGATCAGATTAATATAACTTGAGATATAACCATTTTACTTTATTTTTTAAAAAATAAACAAAAAAATAAAGCTGATAAGCTTTGCTTTAAAGGCTCATATCTTGAGGTCTATTACTCAGATCACAAAATTAAAGTTTCAAGAATTATGAAAAATTACAGAGCCCATTCTCCCATTTTAAATAAATTTATTGAAGTGGTTGTACCCCTGACACACAAATTGAAAAACGCTATTTTCAACCCCTCGTCCTGAACCTGGGCGTCAAAAATCCTGGCAGACTTTTGCATTCTATATCAAGATGCATGAACTTATACAAACTCTCATGTTATGAACTCATATTTTGGATATGCGTTCACCCACAGAATTTTCTTCCGTCTCTTAGACTATATGTACTTGTACATATATGTGAGGATGCTGCTGTTGTATGTCCTTCCATTTGGCGTTTACATACAAATTCTGGGCACTGGGCACTTCTTTCTCATCAACTCTGAAGGCAGCCTGTCCTTACCTTAATTCGTCATGAATTGATTTTTGTATCGAAACATTTTTACTGCCGGGCTTGCGATGAGCTCCTGTTTAGTTTAAACCAACGTTTGTGAAGCATTAGTTAGAAGCCGTTGTACACACGACAGTGATCATGTTTCTCAAGTGGTCTTGACGATGTCGGGTTTCTCATTTGGTGGTATCCCCATCGTTTTCCTTCCTCAATTTCTTGATAAGAGCAATTGGTGAAGCATAAGTATTTATAAGAAAACCTCAAAAGAATAAAAAACAAATCACCACTCAAACGAAATATCAAAATTGATTGATTTTTTTTTCAAACTCTATTGATTTATTTTTGTTTCCTATGAAAAGAAGTTGTTTTGGTACCAAATATTTTTTTATTTTTTTGTCTCATATGGTAAAAAAAGTATCCTATTGACGCTTCCAGAGTCCCATCTATCTCTATATCAAAATTCATCCCAATTGATTCAGCGGTTTAGACGTGAAAGCGTAACAAACAAACAAACAAACTCACTTTCGCATTTATAATATTAGTAGGATTTTTTTTATAACTGCGTATTTCGTATAAATAACAATTAGTCTACCTACAAAAATATCGGGTTTTTCAATAAGAGCGCTACAAAAGTTTTTTTAAATAAAACGAAAACGGTTGTGGATATAAATGAAATTCTTTATTCCTGTGAAAGTTCGATGCCATTATGTATGGAACTCGATTTGTTTTCCATGGCCACCACGGGCACGCTTGCAGAAGTCCAGACGCTGAACCCAATTTTCGACGGTTTTCAAGCATAAATCGGCCGATACTGCTGCAATTTCACGTTCGATATTCGTACGAAGTTCATCAATCGTCGCTGGCTTGTTGGCATAGACCATAGACTTGACGTAGCCCCACAGGAAATAGTCTAACGGCGTCAAATCGCACGACCGACGAGGCCAAGCGACTGGACCATTTCGTGAGATAACAAGTTCTCCAAACTTGGTTTCCAATGAATTGATTGTGACATTCGCTGTGTGGCTTGTGGCGCGCCGTCCTGTTGGAACCACATGTCCTCCAAGTCCATATCATCCAATCGGGGCCAAAAATATTCGGTTATCATTGAACGGTAGCGATCCCCATTCACAGAAACGTGCCGGTCTTGATCATCACGGAAGAAGTACGGTCCAATGACGCCGCCGGCCCATAAACCACACCAAACTGTAATTTTTTTGGGATGCAATGATGACTCATGGAGTACGTGTGGATTGCTGCCTGACCAATACCGAATATTTTGTTTATTGACGAAGCCATTCAGCCAGAAATGAGCCTCATCGCTGAAGATGGATTGGATTGGACGTAGCGCTCTTAACGTTGAGGCCACTGACTCCGCATTTTGGTAGTAAGTTTTAATAATTTCGACTCGTTGTTGGCTCGTATATCTTTCCATCATGAAATGGCAAACCTTACTGAAGAGAAATTTCAAAAGAGCTGTCCCTGTCGCTCTACTTTTGTAGCGTTCCTGTTGAAAAACCCTTTATAACAAGGTATTTCATATACGGGTGTGTGGTCAGCCCTGCCTCCAGCAAGACTGGAGGGGAAATCGGTGCACTATCCGCCATGACAGGCTTGTCTATGGTACTCTTTGAAGAAGTGTAGCCACAGAAATAATCGGTGGGACACGGCCCTGCTCCTAGCAAAACACAAGAAGAAAAATCGTTGTAGGCTAAGCTTTGTCCACGCTACACTTAGAAGAAGTAGAGCGCAGAAGGAAAAGTGAAAAAGTGTAACGCTTCGTTACAATAATGTGAAATGATGAAATGCTTTGTGAAACATATGCGAAATGATAATTTTGTGAAACAATAACATAGCACAATTAAAACTTTTCAAACAAAAATTGCGAAATCATTTAATTGCACGACAAGAGATAGCGAAATGATCATTATGAGCTGACTTAAATACCCAACTATTCCGCCAGACGAATGACCCCTACTCACTATAGTCTATCCAGCAAAAATTGTCAGTACAGTGCTTATGGGAGAGCTTTTTTCAAAACAGTGGCGCCAGTGTATACCATCACAACAGTCAAATAACAAACCTGCCACTGAAAAAGATACTAAACCACTGATAAACATACAGGAATTGTTGTTGCAATTCCTTGAAACATTTCGTACTCTCCAACATGACCGTCGGCGTCGTCTTTCAATGCCAAAAGCATTCTGATCGTATACTCGCTTTCGCTTCTACCTTCGCTGTGTGAAATAAAACAAAAAATTCAAATTCCAACAGAGTTGCCTTTGCCATGTTGCAACAGTACGAAAGAGCTTTTTCAGTGGTTTTTATGAAAGAACTTTCAGTTTCAAAGCTTTTGAGAACAATATTTATAAAGGTGAGAGCCAAAAGTGTTGTCAACCAGACTGAGAGGCAAATGTCCTATCTTCCCTTTACTGACAATTTTTGTTGGATAGAGCATAATACAGTGGAACATTGAGACCTCTTTATATGATCAATCAACTTTCCGCCACACTGCAATCGATGCGGTGCAAGGCACTCCTACATATATACACAACATGGCTAAGACCAACTTCATTTATGTATAACCATAAGGTCACAAGGAACAAGGCAACTTTTTGCATATAACATTGGGTTATATGCAAGAGCGCCTATTAGGCAACTAAGTTGCCGGCAACTTTAATATACTTGAAGTTGCTCGCGGAACTTTTTGCCGGACACTTTAAGTTGCTTGTCCCCGTCCACTGAGAAACTTTTGTTGACTGCAACTTTATCTGTCAGAGATGGTCGTGTTCAACTATAAAATCTTACTTATTCTATATCTTCAGATTTCTGAAATTTCTAATCCTCTTATTGCCTAGCTAGAATGCACAAAGTACGTACAGCAACAGCAACATCACCATACTTACTTACTTACTTATCCGGCTCCCGATCCATGAAGGGTCTCTGCCTGAGATATTGCGGTCTTCCATCGGTTGCGGTCCCTCGCACGCTCACTCCAGTCGTCGAGACCAAGCGCTCTTGCGTCTGTGACCGCCTGGTCCTCATAGCGGAGGTTCGGTCTTCCTGGTCGTCTCGAACCCGGGGGCTGGGATTCGAAGATTTTCTTGGCTGGAGCGTTGTTGTCCATTCGCTCGATGTGGCCGAGCCAGTGTAGTCGACGTCTTTTTGCTCTTTGGACTACATCCACATCTTGGTACAGATTGTACAGTTCACAATTGAATCTTCTCCTCCAATCGCCCTCTTCGCATATAGGACCAAATATCCGCCGAAGAATTTTTCTCTCGAAAGTGCCCAGTATCAATTCCCCTTTTTTACTAATCGTCCAGCACTCGGCGCCGCCGTAGAATAGAACTGGTAAAATTAGCGTTAAAACTTTTGTCTGTTGGCTTAGCCCAGTTTCTTCATCAGCGGATAGAGGCGGTGGAAAGCAAAATTGGCTTTTTTGAGAACAGTCTGTGAATGTGGGTTGAATCTCAGCAGCTCGTTGAAGTTGATGCTTAGGTTTTGGCGCTATGTTTGGCTGCTAATCTAGTTCCGTCTGGGAGTGCTAGGGTGATGCTTCTAAAGCTTCCAGCTGAGCGACCACGTCTGCCCCCTGGTTTTCTGAAGCAGACAAGCTCCGATTTGGATGAGTTGATCCGGATAACCCATTTGGTGTACAATTGAAAGAGTTTGCGGATATTTGCCTCGACTTCTCGGACAGCTATCAATGGAGAGAATGATGAGCAATATGTAAGTGTGTCATCAGCAAACAGAAGGTTCTCGCATTCACTTGAAATTGTTAGGTCAGAGGTCATGATGTTATAAAGAAGTGGTCCAAGTTTCGACCCTTGGGCAACTCCAGCCCTGATGCTCTTCACTGTCGATTTGCAGGTTTCCAGTTGCAAGAAAAAGTTCCTGGAAGAAAGAAAAGAAAATATTATTTTGATTAGCGCTAAAGGAAAGCCTAGTATGAGGAGTTTATGGATAAGGGCTTCAATCCATACACTGTCTAATGCTTTCTCGACATCCAGGTGTTGCGGTAAAATTTACCACAACAAGTTTCACCTGCCTACTCTTTCTCCTTAGCCATTTTTAGCCTTTCCTTTTTTCCGTTGCGGCTCCAAAATGCTTATAGAGTTAGTAGATACCTGGCGTCCATCAGCCAGAGACCTACTCTTAAAGTATTTTGGAAAAGTAACAAAAACAGGTTTCGAACGATTTCTCAATTGAGTGGAACAGTTGGTTCCGAAACCCACGAATTATAACTACCAAGAAGACGGGCGGTCTCTTGTCGAAGGAGCCAGCGGATGAGCTGAAGAAGTAAGCGAGTCAGGCGGACTCTTACTTACATATATCTAAACTAAATTTGCATCGAAACATCCTCAAATTAATTTCAATTAACGTAACGTAACTTAACGTAACTTATTATTTTGTTAGAAAATGGGTTGTTAACTTGATTTATAAATCTTGTAACTTAACTTTTTTGTAAATTGTAATGAGATAGATATATCGGAATTGACACGCGCAAGAAAAGAAATGAGTAGATCCTAGGATTAAAAAGAAAATGTGTTCCTCTCTCACCTCGAGGTGTTAGTTTTGTAGAGATTGCTTCGCGCTTCGAATCACTCGCGATAATTTTAGAGTAACTAGGAGAATGCCTAGAAGAAACTTTTTCTCGATTTTGATTCTTTTAAATTTTCTCGAATAGTTTAGTTGAAAGGGGTCTGAACTCGGCCATTTGGATTCGGCAAGTTTTGGAAAGACATCCAACAACTTGCTGAATCGTTGAATGTGTGTGTGAGAGTAAAGTTTCGATGAGATTCGACAACGGAGGAACGGAGGTTTTCGAGGAGAGCACGTAGCCTTCCAGGAAGCCGTGATCCCGTGACTGAAGATCTCGAAAACGATTGGCTGGTTGTATGAATGTGTGAGAGACTGGAATGGCCGAGGTAGACAATAGGATTAGCATGGAAAGTTCACTCTTTGGAGAACTTTACAAGCGAGAAGTTATTTTTTTTGGAAAAGTCGAGAAAAATTTTGAAGAAAAAGATTGAGAAAAAGTATTGGTTTTTTTGTTTTGAGGAAAAATTGTCGAGAAAGTCTGGAGGAACAAAAATTGTGATTCGAGACGGAGAAGGAATTAGCAGGAGGCTAAAATATTCGAGGTGATAGAGGAAAAGGGCGGATAGGAGAACCGCAGACATCCAAAAAAAAAGATAAGTAGAGTGTTTGGTTGTTATAATTTCATTTTGTGTCAATTCCGATAGCTTTTAGTTTTGATTTCATTTATTTAATTCGAATTTTATCCCGGTTTTGTGGGACTCGGTTTTCTTACTCGTTAACGGCCCATTTTCATTTTCTTTGTTTCTTTTGCTTTCGGTTTTACGTTTCACCGTAAACCATTTTCTTTTGTTTATTGTTATATACCTACATATCGAAAAAATTTTGGGTTTTAATCCCTGGGTTTCGGCTCAAAGGTTTCCCAAATAAAATAATTGAAGTCCCCATCTGGGCATATAAATCTGGTGTTTTATTTTCTTTGATTCTTCAAGTTGTTTTCCATACCATTTACCTGTTTCAGACGCAACAAAATTAGTTTTGGAATTTACTAATTTCTTTATTAAAAAAATTCCTGGCGCCCACTTTTAGTGCAAGTACACCCTGTACTTACACTTCTCATCATTTATTTAACTTTTCTTTTTTTATTAATCGAATTCGATTAATAAAATTATTTTCTTTACTACTGAACCCACCCCATTGCTGAGCTACTGGGTGGCAGCACTTTATGTGTTGTCAGTTGTGGAAATTATCTATTAAACGCACCCATCGTTTGACAGATCATTTTTGCTTATCTCGTTTCGCGGCGCACGCAGTTTCCGTGCTCGGTTGGTTTAATTAATTATTTCTATAATTTCGTTGTTTGGATTAATTACATCCATTGAGTTTGCGGATTGAAGTTCCGCCATCGTAAACTTTAATTCGCGTTTAAATAATTTCACAACACAGGAAGCATCCGAGAGTAACTTGATTTCTGTTTAAGGCTTTGGTGATGTCGTGATGAAACTTCAGGAGTGGATGCTGGGTGGAATGTTTTTCCCGGAAACCGAACTGCATGTCTGGGATGATGTTGTTTTCACTGCAGAACTTCTTCAGCTTCCTGAGTATCAGCTCTTCCAAGAGCTTTCTTAAATTGTTGAGAAGGGATATTGGCCTACAGTTGGTGATCATGTTCCTTTCACCTTTCTCGGAAATAGCCACGATTTTTGCAGTTTTCCACTTCTGGTGAAAGTAACTGCTGTTGATGCAGTTGTTGAATATGATGGCTAACAACACCATCACTGTTTGTGGAGGCCTTTTAAAAACAAAGCGACTTCTTTGGTTTGGAATTGTGAATTATCTCAGCTATCTCCTCTGGGGTGCTTAAGTTTGGGCTGTTGACTGGATCACTTTGTAACGGTTTATATTCCTTATAATGGATGATCTCAATTGATTCATAATCAACACCCTTCGGTATATCCATTATAGGTAGATTCCTTACAGAAATGAGAAAACTCAATATGATGAAAGATTATCAGAATCCACTACGAATCCCGTTTATAACCCCTCAAAATATTTATCCTCTCATCGTTTCGAATATGTTTCGATGTCACACATACTCAACAGCCAATAAACACCTAATCGTAGAATTTTACTCCGAATAAAAAAAATTGATCAATTAAAGATCATGGATTTATAGTTCCAAAAAAAAAATCTCGTAACTTCCATCTAAATCATCGAACATAATCTCATCGAGTCAGAAGAAATCTCAGAAGATGATAAAAAAAATAATCATTGGGAAGCTGACGTCTGACCAGCTTCAGCTACCATAAAAGGAGCTGAAATAAAATCCTCTGACCCTCTTCCTACCCCAAGGAATCTACTACCTAGTCACACCACCACTTTTAGTACCTTTCATTCAAAAAAAATTACCAGGCACATCCAAGCAGCAGTGCTTCTAGCTTGTCTCTACTTTGTAACCACGTTAGGTCTGCTCGTTGCTCCATTACTAAGCTCGTCGTATGGGGTGTGGTTCTTGTGGCTCAAGTGAGACGGTGTTACCTTTTTTTTCAGACCTCAATGTTCAGTTGTCATGAACCTAATATTTTTACATTATTGTTTGACCCAAATCTGCAAAGCTCTTATTTTTTTTTTTCTTGGTATTCAGTTTTCCTCCCTTCTCTCCTTTTTTGTCATGGAAGAGCGACACGAGCGATCGAAAGCGGGGACACCGGTGGTAATGTCCCTCGGGCATTACTAGACCCTCCCTGTCAGTTCGACTAAACTCGACCTGATCCTTTGATTCTCCTTTCCTGTGCCCAAAATATTGGAGAATCCCGTATGGGAGATATAGCTGTCATTATCTCCCTATAGCCTAACCCACCCTTAAGATATAATGAAGGTGTTTCGTTATATCTTTATCCGTGGTTCCCTAAAATGGCTCATATTTATGAAAGGAAACCCCCAAAATCAAAATCTATCTTTAATTCCGTTCTTCTTTTACTTTCCCTTCTTCTTTTCCATTTCTAATCTCTTTTCTCCCCCCCTTGTGTTGTCTTCTTACTATTTCATCTTCACTTTACTTCTTCTAGTATCTTAAATTTCCATCTGAAATTATGGAATTGAATTCTATATACAAAAATTGAATCAGAATGCCGATGTGAATATTGATTTCGATCGTATCGTTTATTAAATAATTATTCGTAAAAAAAAAGAACTTAAAACCTTTAAATGAATTTTTTTTTTCTTATTCAATTTTAATCCTTATATTCTCCTTATGTTCTCTACTTAAATCTAACATTTCTTTTTTATTTGTTATTTTAACATACTTCCGCTTCTTTTTTTTTAAAGACTTCTCAACTCGACAAACAAGATAATCAGTTAACCTAACAGGAAGGTATTTGCGTACCATCCCTTGACTTCCATAACCATCTCCTTTTTTTTTTTTATTTAGGATCTCATTTGATTTAAAAATTATGGGTATATATGTATATAGTCTATAGTTTGTATAGAAAATATGGTTTAATTATTGCAAATGTTACGCTATAAGTACTAATGAAAACTGATACAAAAAAATAAGATACCACTCACCCGATCTCCTCCTCGTTGAAGTGCACTCCCACGATGACAAATGATCGATGACCTATTTGAAATTGTTGCAATTAAAATGAAGTTACAGCTGTAACACTTCCAAAGTAAAATGCATTAAATGCAATATACCACATAAACCATACACTCGCGAGATTTTAGTATTAATCATGTGATTTTAAATTCATTTCAAAAGAAGTGGAAGGATTTACATTTTTTTTTTTTTTGATAATTACTTATATTCTATATCTTTTGCATTGAAACTATATTTTTTTTTCTTAAGCTTTAAATCTACTGCACCTTCTCTTTACTATATTTCTATATTTTTTTTACAACTTTACTTTACTTTAAGATATCTTTATTCTTTTTTTTTTTTTTGTTTTGATTCTATTTCATTTTCCCTTTTGGTCGTTTACTTTCAGTTAGTTTCTTCTTTTTTCTTCGTAATTTCCGACGGGGTATATTTTTCTTTTGTTTTGAACCGTTTCGAACGACTTAGGAACCTCTTTTTTTATTATTTCGTTTCTGAAAACTTTCGGTCTGACCGAGACAACTTTTTTTTCTTTTTTTTTGTTATCACTGCCTATTGCCCTTGACTTATTTCAATTTTATTAATTTAACATTTTAACACCCGTAAGCCGTGAACCTCGCACACAGATTCTCGGTTTCTTTTTCCCAATTAGACTTTCGCGCCGTCGCGTCTCGTCGCATCGACTGCGTTGATTCTCAGGAGTGACGTCACCACTACGTAGGGGTTGTTACAGACACTTGCACTGGCATATAGGGGAAAAGAATTCGTTCCTCGTGGCCTAACACACAGAAAGGGATTTTTTTTGTTTGTGTTTTTTTTTTTCTTTTTGTTTCTTCTGTTTGCGCGTTATGGATCTTTTTTCGTATATAGTTGTTGGTGTTGTAGCATAGACTTTTTTTTCTTTGGTTCTACTACCCTTGGGATTCAGCCACTGAGTTAGGAATAACCTGAGGTACAAATTATAATTTAATTCTCTTGTTTTTCTACTGGATTTCTTTATGAACTTACCTTATTAATCAGTGGTCTGGATTTATAAATCCCTACAAATCTTTACATGGGTTATTGGCACAAGATTTCACCAGCGAAAGTTCTCGTTTTCGTCCTGGCTATAAATGGAGGCGTGAATATTTAAATGCTTTTATCCCGCTCAGCTCTTATTTTCCTGTTCACTACACAATTTTCTACATTTTTAAACTATTTTTTTGAACACTTCTTATTTAGGTATTCTTACCCATTCTTTAGCGCGTGTCTGTCTCGGCTGGCGAAGTTTTTGGAAAAGAACAATTGGCAGAAAGTAAAATGGCGACTTTGTCGCGAAAATTAGTTCCATTTCCATTCGTGCCGGATATTGATACATTATGAAATAAAAATTTGGTAGATGGTTGGAAAATTGGTGAATTTATTGGAATGACTACGAAAATTGTAGGGTAAATTCGTCGTCTATAGGTTTTTAATAAGTGTGTATAGTCGGTAAGTATGTAGAAAACTTGCTTATTGCAATTTAATACTTGATTTGGTTTGACTTCCTCATTAATATAGATTTGAGCTCATTACAAAACTTATACTTTGCCTTAAGGCCTCTTAAGGCAAAGGATTAGAAAGAGCTTAGCTGAGATTCGCTTTTAGTATTTTTGCTGGTTTAACTTGCTGGTTTAACTTGTAGGTTTTTTTTTTTATGCGTTGCTTTAACGCCGAGTCTCATGCACAGCTGCGAGGCCGGGCTTATTTATTTCCTTAAGTCTATCTTTTCTTTATGCTATGTAGATATCAATATTTTTTTTTTTTTTTACAATTTTGATGACGACTAACTTCGGCCTCCTATCTTTTCAAATCCTTCGTATGGGCTACTGACTCGAAACCTTTGTCATCTCGAACCCTATAAAGATTATTTCCTACGTACTTAACTACCTGAACTCTTAGAAATTTAGGAGCTAACTTTGCGTTGAGGTGTTTTGAGGCGTCGCTCAACAAGAAGTTCCGCCTGTATATCGTCTCTCCTACCTGAAAATCTATTTTTCTACTCCTCAAATTATATGTCTTTGCGTAGTTCTCATGTGCGTTTTCCAAAGCTATCTTCAGATGTGAATGCAGTATATTCATCTGTGCTGTTTTAGGCAACCAATCAATTTCCGAGTTGTTAAGACCATTGAGCTTTTTTAAGAGTTGATAGTCTACCCCATGCTCTATCATCCTCTGCCCAAAAAGCGCCTCATAAGGAGACATACCCAAGACCGAATGGACAGTGGTGCGCAATGCACTACTTATTGAAGAGAGATATGCATCCCAATTCAATTGCTTGGGATCGACGTACGATCGGATAGCGGCTAAAATTGATCGGTTTACTCGTTCGCTCGCATTTGCCTGCGGCGAGTAGGTAGCCGTTTTATAATGTTTAATTCCCCAAGTATCCATTGTCTTTGAAAATTCCTTACTTAGAAATTGTGACCCATTATCTGATAGTATACTCTCCGGGACTCCGAAGATGAGGAATATATCTTCTTGTAGAAATTTTAAGACTGTTTGTGTATTTGCCTTTTTTAGGGGTTTGATCAGTATAAATTTCGTTAGCTGATCTAACGCAATGACGATATAAGTATTTCCATTGCGTGATCTTGGATAAGGTCCAAGGAAATCAACATATAAATGCTGAAAGGGCCTATCCACTGAGAACGCTTCCCCCATTTCCGCCCGCAATGTTATATTAGATGCTTTTGACATTTTGCATACCTCACAACTGGAGATAAACAGTTTTACTTGCGATGCCATTGAAGGCCAAAAGTAACGTTGGCGCAGGCGATACAAAGTTTTGGTTATCCCCCCATGCGCAGCTCGAGGTGGGCAATGAGCCAGAGATATCAACTGCTCCGACAGCGTCGATGGAATCCATAACTTCCAAGTCAAGTCGTCTTCAAGTGGATTTCCGGTAGAATGCCTACATTTTTTGTATATAAAACCTTCCGAAACTCGAAGGTCCGGTAAACGTCCCTTATTGTCATCAATGTGTTTGATGATTTGGCAGTATTCTTCGGATTTAAAGCTTGGATCATTTAAATCCACTTGAAGGACTTGGTCAGGATCCGTTGACATAGACCCCGGAAGAGAATCCTCCATCTGCAGTGCTTCTACCTCATACACGCGAGATAGAGCGTCAGGCACTACATTTAGAGTTCCCTTCCGGTGTTCTATCCCAAAGTCGAACCCCTGTAGTTTCAAACTCCACCGAGCTAGTCTTCCCGTTGGATCTCTCAGACTCATTAGCCACTTCAGGCTTGCGTGGTCGGTTATAACCAAAAATCTGTAACCCTCCACGTACGGCCTGAATTTTTGTATGCCTTTAACCGCGGCGAGACATTCTCTCTCTGTAACGGAATAGTTACGCTGGGCAGCGTTTAGCTTTTGAGAGTAATAAACTATCGGACGTTCTACTCCCTCCTTGTCTCTCTGGCATAGCACACAACCTATACCCGTTGCTGATGCATCACATAAAATCACGAATTCTTTTCCGAAGTCGGGATTAACAAGTACTGGAGCTGAAGTTAAAGATCGTTTTACTAGTTCGAATGCTTCGACAGCACTCTCGTTAAATTCAAACTTCTTTCCCTTTTTTAAAAGGTCCGTTAAAGGACTGGTCAAGGTTGAAAAATTGGCTATAAACCTACGATACCAACCAGCCATGCCCAGGAATCTGCGTACCTGTCGTTGCGTTGTTGGCTTTGGAAAGTCAACTATGGCTGACATTTTTGCCGGGTCAGTTTTTAAACATCCCTGGCCAACAATGTAACCCAGATACTGCAGTTCCTGGAAGCAAAACTTTGATTTCTCTACGTTTATAGTCAATCCAGCTTCCTGTAACTTTTTAGCTATGATATTTAATAACTCGATATGTTCTTGAAAACTACGAGATATTACTAATAAATCGTCTAAGTAGACAAAGATCCTGTCACGTAGTTCTTGTGGCACTACTAAATTCATGAGATACGTCAAACTTTGAGCAGCGTTAGAAAGACCGAACGGCATCACCTTGAACTGATAGAGTGGTCTACCGGGGACGGTAAAAGCAGTCTTCTCCCGTGAACCTTTCTCCAGCGGTATCTGCCAGTACGCATCTTTCAGATCTACACTTGAAATGAAGTGCGTATCTGAAAGGCGTGCTAGCAATCCTTCAATATGGGCAATTGGGCTCGCATTTTTCTTTGTGACTTGATTCACTTTTCGAAAGTCCAAGCATAATCGGTTCTTCCCCGGTTTTCGTACCAATACGACCGGAGAACTCCATGGGCTTGAACTTTCTTCAATGATCCCCATCGAAATCATGCGATCCAATTCCTCATACACCAAGGCTTGTATCGCTGGAGATATGGGATAGTGACGCTGTTTTATTGGCGCCGCGTCCCCAGTATCTATCATATGTTCGATCAGGTGCGTCCGTCCTAAGCCTTTCTTCGCGAAAGATGGGAATTTCTCAACTGTATCTTTCAGAATTTTAGCTTCGCTTACTGTCAATTCGCATTTCGTGATTTTCTGGTCGCCTGCCTCAGAGTTAGTTACATTAGTTATTTCACTTATTATATTAGGAGCTATTTGAAAAACACGCCAAAAATCGACTCCTAGATATAACGGTTGTGCCAGCGATGGAACGACAAACAAATTAAGTAACTCAACTTTGCCTTTGCACTTAATTTGAGCCGAAACCACTCCGACAATGGCTTGCTTGTGCCCATCAGCGGTGGAGATTGATGATGTAAACGCTTTATAAGGAATTTGATTTTCTTTTAAAAACTCTAAGGATCCTACCCCAAGGCAACTCACGCTAGCGCCTGAATCAAGTAGACCTTGCCATTTCTTTTCAAATATTTCCACTGTTATATATGGCCGCGGATCATCGGATAAACTTTCTATTGTGGCTGCTGATACTGCCCTATACATTTTCCTTTTCTGATTTATCCTATCTCTGAGTTTACTTATTTTCTGGGACAAGCAAGGTAAAGTAACTATCCTCTGACGAGCTTTATAGTATTCAATTTGTCGTTCATGTAGTGATTTCCTTCTTGGAATAATTTTTGGTGCTTGTTGCATGGGTGTTGTAATCATTTCCTCATGTGAGGTTTTATTTGGTGTTAATATAGTAATAGGTGTAATTATATTTTCATTATTTTTAATTTTAATTCCGGGTAGCGGGTCTAGGCACAATTCCCCCCGGTCGAAGAACTGCTCTGCCTGTAGTTTTCCGAACACTTCTTACAGTTAGGCGTGACTACGCCTTCAGCTCCACATTTGAAGCAAAATACTCTCCTCTTAGTATCCGGACAGTCTCTAAATGAATGGCCCTCGACCTTACAGTTCCAGCACTTCCATACATTCGCATTATTATGGAACGCTTCAACTGATGTAGGTTCATTAGGACTCGTATCATCTCGTTTCAAATCTACTTCACTCACTAATCGTCTATTATTGTTTGAATTTCCAGTATTTGCTGGGAATCGGGATTTCAGGGGTTCACCACCGTTTAAAAACTTTTCAATAGTCCTGCATACGTAGACAAGTTCAGGTAAACTAGTAGTGTTAAAGGTTATTAGCAACTCTCCCATCCTACGTTTTACATTTTGTTTTACCAGTTCCACTATTTCCCTAGCTGGTTTTGGAATTCTCAACCTTGAATTCAATCTTATTAAGTCATCATAGAAATCATTAAAGCTTTCGTTTAAGGCTTGCTTCCGATCGGACATTTTGCGTGATAGTTCAGAATCGGTTTCTAAACTCCGATATTGCTCAAGTAGAGCTGACTTAAGTGAGGGCCACGACGTTCGTGGGTTGTTTTTGAGGTACATCCAAAACCAAGCTTCTGCCGAGCCGCTTACAAACTGTTGGAAGTTCGCAACCACTTCTTCCCAGGACACGTTATAGCTATTCCGGACCCTATCTAATCGGAACAAAAAGTCATCTATCGTCATATTCTTACTATCATATTTTATTCCCCACTTATGATAGTGAGGGAAACGTACATAAGTACTAGGTATCGGGTTTGGAACACTGGATTGATCTGACATATTAGGTGAATCGTTAAGAGTCATTTGGCCTAACTGTGTTAGGAAATTGTCTACATTTGACCCTCTGGCCATATCTACCGGGTGGACGCTAGGTTCATTTTGTTGCGATGTTATCTGAGTAGAGTTAGTGTTCACTAGTCTAGGCGCTTGAAATTCATTAGGTTGAACCGGTGGGGTCACCGCCTCTTGTAGATTCCTACTATTTTGTGTGCCCAGTTGCGGTGCTTGAGGAGTAGGAAATATATTCGCGAGAGTTTCCCTCATCATACTCCCTACCTGTTCTAAAATCCTAGTTTGGCTTCGAGCTAGTTCGTCCCGGATAAACTTTTGATCTTCTGTTCTATGGAGACCAATGGTTGCCGATACAACCTCTTTTACATAATTTTCGAACTGAACTGCTTCGATAGACTCACTAGCATTTTCATGGTGTTCATGTTCACTTGGACTAGCACCGGGTGTGCGTGGTCTTTGTTCACCTTGCTCTCTGGAATTATTATTTGAGATTGCGTGGCTCCCAGACGCAATTGGGTCGTTGAGCCTATCGTGGCCACGATTATCACTATTATCATTACCCAGTGGGTTGGATGCCATGTTGTTTCTTCGTAATAACCTTAATTCACGAGCACTTGGAATCCCTAGACTGGGTCTTCCTCGTTTTCCCATTAACCTTTTTATTTTATTCACAACCAAAATAAAAATTTTTTTGTTCCGTCAAAATTTCAGTTACTTTTGCTTTACTTAACTCTCTTTATTAATTTAAAATCTTTATTTACAAAAAAAAACTATTCTTGAATCGATTATCTTATGCTTACAAAAAAAAATTGTCAAATTTACTTTTGTCTAGAGTTACCTACTCTGCAATATTTCATATCATCATAATATCAATAAACTACCATGAAAACTAAACTAAATGTTCCAAAAAAAAAATTTCAAAAAAAATCAAAATCTGTCATAAATTAGTTGGGGGGGGGGGTTCAAGAGTTAGAAATGAAAATATTTACTTCTAAAAAAAAATTATTTTTAATCAATGTCAAACAAAAATATTGTTTTATCTTTCACCCAGAAAGATATAACTTCAAAAGTTGACTACAATTATTTTTGATCCTTATCGCTCAAAAAAAACTATATGAAAGTCGTTCACTAAAAAGACGGATCTTTGACCCATTGCTACTGACGTGTATCGAGAATTCAATCAATCAACCACTGGCCAATGCGTTCAAACTCATCCATCTACCTCCTCAAACTACTATCTTTTTGTTTTATTTTTTTGGGAATCTTGAGACAATTCTAAGGATATTGCATTTTTTTTTTGTGCCATCATCTACACTTTCGCAACTGTCATGAGTCAGGAAATTTCAACTAACCACCGGTCGAAAGTTATAGACGATACCGTCGAAAATTCTCTCACTCAACTACGCTTTTAGTCTATGTACAACAGCCCACTAAAAAAAAAGTCTCTCAGTGCGGTTACAATGACCTAACCGCTAACAAAATTATTGAGGTAAAGGACAGCTAATCGGCTGGCTACAACGGCATAGTTCAAAAACTATTCAACTATCGGATAGTCCATTCGAAAGAGCTCCCCTTCGGTATTAAACCTCGAGTGAACTTTAAAAAAAAAATGAAACCCTTCGAAACCTCTCTATCTCTTTAACGCTCTTCACAATCAAAAACATTTTTGCTTTGCAAATTCGGGCCCCACGTTGGGCGCCATCTGTAACGGTTTATATTCCTTATAATGGATGATCTCAATTGATTCATAATCAACACCCTTCGGTATATCCATTATAGGTAGATTCCTTACAGAAATGAGAAAACTCAATATGATGAAAGATTATCAGAATCCACTACGAATCCCGTTTATAACCCCTCAAAATATTTATCCTCTCATCGTTTCGAATATGTTTCGATGTCACACATACTCAACAGCCAATAAACACCTAATCGTAGAATTTTACTCCGAATAAAAAAAATTGATCAATTAAAGATCATGGATTTATAGTTCCAAAAAAAAAATCTCGTAACTTCCATCTAAATCATCGAACATAATCTCATCGAGTCAGAAGAAATCTCAGAAGATGATAAAAAAAATAATCATTGGGAAGCTGACGTCTGACCAGCTTCAGCTACCATAAAAGGAGCTGAAATAAAATCCTCTGACCCTCTTCCTACCCCAAGGAATCTACTACCTAGTCACACCACCACTTTTAGTACCTTTCATAAAAAAAAAATTACCAGGCACATCCAAGCAGCAGTGCTTCTAGCTTGTCTCTACTTTGTAACCACGTTAGGTCTGCTCGTTGCTCCATTACTAAGCTCGTCGTATGGGGTGTGGTTCTTGTGGCTCAAGTGAGACGGTGTTACCTTTTTTTTCAGACCTCAATGTTCAGTTGTCATGAACCTAATATTTTTACATTATTGTTTGACCCAAATCTGCAAAGCTCTTATTTTTTTTTTTCTTGGTATTCAGTTTTCCTCCCTTCTCTCCTTTTTTGTCATGGAAGAGCGACACGAGCGATCGAAAGCGGGGACACCGGTGGTAATGTCCCTCGGGCATTACTAGACCCTCCCTGTCAGTTCGACTAAACTCGACCTGATCCTTTGATTCTCCTTTCCTGTGCCCAAAATATTGGAGAATCCCGTATGGGAGATATAGCTGTCATTATCTCCCTATAGCCTAACCCACCCTTAAGATATAATGAAGGTGTTTCGTTATATCTTTATCCGTGGTTCCCTAAAATGGCTCATATTTATGAAAGGAAACCCCCAAAATCAAAATCTATCTTTAATTCCGTTCTTCTTTTACTTTCCCTTCTTCTTTTCCATTTCTAATCTCTTTTCTCCCCCCCTTGTGTTGTCTTCTTACTATTTCATCTTCACTTTACTTCTTCTAGTATCTTAAATTTCCATCTGAAATTATGGAATTGAATTCTATATACAAAAATTGAATCAGAATGCCGATGTGAATATTGATTTCGATCGTATCGTTTATTAAATAATTATTCGTAAAAAAAAAGAACTTAAAACCTTTAAATGAATTTTTTTTTTCTTATTCAATTTTAATCCTTATATTCTCCTTATGTTCTCTACTTAAATCTAACATTTCTTTTTTATTTGTTATTTTAACATACTTCCGCTTCTTTTTTTTTAAAGACTTCTCAACTCGACAAACAAGATAATCAGTTAACCTAACAGGAAGGTATTTGCGTACCATCCCTTGACTTCCATAACCATCTCCTTTTTTTTTTTTATTTAGGATCTCATTTGATTTAAAAATTATGGGTATATATGTATATAGTCTATAGTTTGTATAGAAAATATGGTTTAATTATTGCAAATGTTACGCTATAAGTACTAATGAAAACTGATACAAAAAAATAAGATACCACTCACCCGATCTCCTCCTCGTTGAAGTGCACTCCCACGATGACAAATGATCGATGACCTATTTGAAATTGTTGCAATTAAAATGAAGTTACAGCTGTAACACTTCCAAAGTAAAATGCATTAAATGCAATATACCACATAAACCATACACTCGCGAGATTTTAGTATTAATCATGTGATTTTAAATTCATTTCAAAAGAAGTGGAAGGATTTACATTTTTTTTTTTTTTGATAATTACTTATATTCTATATCTTTTGCATTGAAACTATATTTTTTTTTCTTAAGCTTTAAATCTACTGCACCTTCTCTTTACTATATTTCTATATTTTTTTTACAACTTTACTTTACTTTAAGATATCTTTATTCTTTTTTTTTTTTTGTTTTGATTCTATTTCATTTTCCCTTTTGGTCGTTTACTTTCAGTTAGTTTCTTCTTTTTTCTTCGTAATTTCCGACGGGGTATATTTTTCTTTTGTTTTGAACCGTTTCGAACGACTTAGGAACCTCTTTTTTTATTATTTCGTTTCTGAAAACTTTCGGTCTGACCGAGACAACTTTTTTTTCTTTTTTTTTGTTATCACTGCCTATTGCCCTTGACTTATTTCAATTTTATTAATTTAACATTTTAACACCCGTAAGCCGTGAACCTCGCACACAGATTCTCGGTTTCTTTTTCCCAATTAGACTTTCGCGCCGTCGCGTCTCGTCGCATCGACTGCGTTGATTCTCAGGAGTGACGTCACCACTACGTAGGGGTTGTTACAGACACTTGCACTGGCATATAGGGGAAAAGAATTCGTTCCTCGTGGCCTAACACACAGAAAGGGATTTTTTTTGTTTGTGTTTTTTTTTTTCTTTTTGTTTCTTCTGTTTGCGCGTTATGGATCTTTTTTCGTATATAGTTGTTGGTGTTGTAGCATAGACTTTTTTTTCTTTGGTTCTACTACCCTTGGGATTCAGCCACTGAGTTAGGAATAACCTGAGGTACAAATTATAATTTAATTCTCTTGTTTTTCTACTGGATTTCTTTATGAACTTACCTTATTAATCAGTGGTCTGGATTTATAAATCCCTACAAATCTTTACATGGGTTATTGGCACAAGATTTCACCAGCGAAAGTTCTCGTTTTCGTCCTGGCTATAAATGGAGGCGTGAATATTTAAATGCTTTTATCCCGCTCAGCTCTTATTTTCCTGTTCACTACACAATTTTCTACATTTTTAAACTATTTTTTTGAACACTTCTTATTTAGGTATTCTTACCCATTCTTTAGCGCGTGTCTGTCTCGGCTGGCGAAGTTTTTGGAAAAGAACAATTGGCAGAAAGTAAAATGGCGACTTTGTCGCGAAAATTAGTTCCATTTCCATTCGTGCCGGATATTGATACATTATGAAATAAAAATTTGGTAGATGGTTGGAAAATTGGTGAATTTATTGGAATGACTACGAAAATTGTAGGGTAAATTCGTCGTCTATAGGTTTTTAATAAGTGTGTATAGTCGGTAAGTATGTAGAAAACTTGCTTATTGCAATTTAATACTTGATTTGGTTTGACTTCCTCATTAATATAGATTTGAGCTCATTACAACTTGCAGGATTGGTGTCGCTAAACATTGCTCTGTCCAATTGGCATAATTGTCTGCTGTATGGATGCCTCAATTTCACCAAGGAAGACTGGATCATCTGATGGACTTGGTATGAAGCTTACGTCGAAGTGGGAAGCGAAGGCTTCAACTCTTTTTCCTGTATCGTTGTTACTTCTCCATTGTTGGTGATGATCGTCTCAGGCATTGGTGATTTTTGGCCGATTAGTCTGTTGATGTTCTTGAAGGCGTCAGGTCCAGGTTTGATTGACTGCAGTCTCTTCTGGAAATGGTTGTTGTTGTGGTGTTGGATGGAATTCCGGAACATAATGTTGACACGCTGAAGTTCACTCCACACTGTCTGGTAGTTGCTGTTAGTTGTGTTGAGTTCTCGCTGGTGGATCCTTTGAAGACGTTTCCTAAGTCAGTCCCTGTGGCCCTGTGGGCATATAGGTTTTGGATATACTTGGGAAGGTGCTGATATCTGTCCTTTGACGTCTTGGGCTACTTTTGGTTATCCAATGCGTTTGCAACAGCCAGTTCCAGACAGTCAATGGCTGTGTCAATTTCGAGATTGCCCAGATTCCTGTTTTCGGGTGGCAGCATTATGGTGTCTTCAACGTCTATTTGTAGCCTGTGTACATCCAGTCTCCTGTAGTCGACGTAGTTTTCTACTGGTTCTGTCACTAGGAAGATGGGTTGGTGGAGTTTGATGCTTAGTTGGACAGCTTCATGGTCCGAGTCACTGGGTACTATTGTGCAGGTGTAGTACCTCGTAGCTTGATGGTTAGTACGTAGGACTGTCATGCCAAAGGTATGGGTTCGTTTCCCAGCCGTGCCACCTAAAAACAGAAATGTTTTATCCGAGGTACTGCCTCTTGCGAGGAACTGACAAATCCTCCAAGAGTATACTTGTCATGAATGAGTGCGGTTCATTTAGTCGTTTAGACTCGGCAAAAAACTGTAGGTCCCCTCCATTCCTGCCAACAACACGCACACAGGAATGGTTGAGAGTTGTAAGTCACTAGGTCCTGGATCTCCACGAGCTGTTGCACCACCCAATTTATTTATTTATTGTGCAGATAAAGTTGCTGATTTCTGGAAAAATATGAACAAAATTAGATGAAGAAATGAAGAAATCTAATATTGATGGTGTTCTTGGGAAGGTTGGTTTGGGTTGTGAAATAACAACCAATGAGTGCTGATCGCTGTTGGTACCCAGCCAGTCAGCAATAGCCTTGCCTTCGTTGGTGACAACAATATCCAGCCAAAGTTGATGCCTTGCGTTGAAATCACCACCGATGAGTCCATAAGTGCTTCGTCTAAGGATGCTGTTGAGAATGTGAAGATCGCTGTGAATGTTTCTCATGCTGGATTTGCATTTGGAGTACACGCTGATGATAGTAAGTAGTTCAGTTGCCAAACTCCATATGGACCTGCAAAAAAACGCAGCTATTATACCTAATCGATAAGTTGTAAATAAGAAAAAGGTATCAATAAGCTAATGTTGGATAGAAAAATCATAAGAAAAAAACGATTGGTACATTTTTGAAACAATTATGGTAAAAGATCTTTTAGATTTGATTTGCAACTGTGACACATTTTAAATTTTCTCGGAAATGCCTTTTGAATTTGAATTAAACGAGAAAATAAGAAGACATTTTTTTTTCTTTCGACTTAATTTACCAATATCAATTATTTTTAATGCTTTTCGACTTTGTAGCCTTAAACAATGGGAGCGAGTTGATTAGATATGTATGGTCTGACCCAGGTGTGCATTGTATCTTATAGATCAACTCCCACTAATTGGCTCAGAAAATTCTTAACAAAATCAATTCCCAAAACAAATCTTAAAATTTGAAACTTAAACTTTCTTCACACAAACCTTCGTAGTACCTAGTTACAAACATTATTAAACCTTACTTAGATTCCCAAAACATTTACATTATGTTGAAAGTTGATGAAAACTATAAAACCCATCGACATAACCAAGCAAAAACTTTCAAAACCATCAGGCGATGAATTTCTTAGCTAGAGGACATTCTTGTAGGGTTCTTTAAGATACGAGAAGAATTTAAATACGTGAAAATGTGTAGCTACTCGAACGTCATGCAGCTACGAATACAAAAGACGATAGATGGTTTGAGAAATAAACCAGCTGTATATTTTCAACACAAAAACCAACATAACATAAGGAAAATATAGGATCCTTGGGAGAACTTTATATGTAATCGTTATGCAGTTACGATTTAGAGTAGATACCTTAAGTAGATTTGTATACAAACCGTGCAAAACCACACACGAAATCTACATTTAAGGACCTAAGCAAATGGCTTTCGTTGTTCGCTCGTGGGGTGGAGAACATCAGGAGGTGCAAAATGCAAGCATAGGTTAGATGTGTAGGCGTGATGTTGAGAAGCAACTGATGTTATCAAAATTCGAAGAGAAAGTTCCATTCAAGTTGATACCAAATACTGACATCTTCAGCTTCACAGTTTAATATACGACTGAGAAAATTCTCACTAACTTAGATAATGGTATTTGAAAAATGAGTTTAAAGTTGCATATTTCTTATGCAAATACAGAATAAATTTTCACTGGGGGAATTCTAGAGAGTGTAGAGGGGGTGAAGATAATTGAGTTTTGTGTGTAATTAAAAGTGAGAAGCTAGTTTTGTTCAAAGGCGTTCCTGTAAGAGTGCAGTTACTGAGTGAGAATTCAAAAGTTCTTTTCAATTTATGACACGAAGGCTCCTTAATTACGAAATAATTCAACAAACAAAAGCATCTTAATGGCACAAAAGACAGTGAAGAAGTTAGGGTCTGTTAGAAATTAAACTGAAAGCATTTGAAAGCGGAGAAGATGAACAACTTTACATTTAATGAGACGACAGTTCGAAAAACCCATTCTCTCATTAGCTCGAAATATCAAAAGTTTGCTTTTGTTGCCTAGACTACGGAAATTTTCGTATTATGCTATGAGCTAGGGTTAGTGGTTCGTGTGTCTCTTGAGTATAAGCAATAACCCAATTGAATATCTCAAGAACAAATAATCCTAAGGAAATCGTCACCTGAGTTCCATCTTGTCCTATGTCCATTTTTCAAAATGTTGGGAAATCGATTTTTAAAGTTCAGATAGAAAACTTTTGTTTATTTTACCCAGTTTATCTTTTGAAGTGATGTTTTCTGAAAGCCTTAACAATTTTATTTTAAAAACAATTAACAGATTTCTTTTTTCTTTTCTTCTGAAATAATTATAAATAAAAATCCACGCAGATGTCATTTTGGATATTGAACAAAGTTATATGGAGTGAAGATAAGTTGATAAAATTGGTGGATATTGAACAACAAAACTTAATATTGAAGAAGACAGAAATTAACAAGGGTAATATAGGAAACCAGAGGTATTTTGTACTAAATTGAACAAAAACATACATTTTTCATTATTAAAATCAGATCGCAAGTTTCTTTTTACATTGAAATTTCCTTCGGGACTTCTGGTTTGGGGAAAGACAAATATTCGGTTGCCTCCATCAAACTGTAATATGATTAAAAAAAATGCGTCAAACTTCAATCCAATATTATTTTATTGGTAGGAGCTTACGTGTTTTCAGAGTTCATTTTTTATAACAATGCCTTGCACTTGCATTGACGTGCTTACTCGATGAGAGATCAGAACTGACTGAATGAGCATATTACTCCAGCCAGTCAAATTAGAGCTTAACCTCGGAATGAGAGATAATAAGCTGGAAACTCGTATACACCTTCATTTTGGCGTTTTAAAAGTTGTCTGAAAAATCTCATAAAATCTTGTGTCTGTAACGTAAATTATTCAAGGTCAAACGTCACAAAAATCACGTTTTCGTGGTTATCTCGGTTTCTATAGCTCCAATGAAGTTAACATCTATTATCAAAATTGTAGAGCATACAATTTTCGACAGATTGTCTTGCAATTATTTTTGAATGCACTTTAAATGCAAGGTCAAACGTGAATCTCGGTTAATAATACCTTGTATAAAGCTACTAGATCATTTAAATACCATTAACAATGAATAATTTGCATTATTATTAGCTTATACATTGTATTTAATAACATTTTAAGCAGAAATAAAACGAGTTATTTCAGTTTTAACTTTATTAAGCACTTGTATACTATTATTTATAATTTAAATTGAAGTGAAGTGAACATTTACAAATCTATAATAAATTGAAGACCGGCAAAGTATTAACTTTCTTCTTCAACGTCATCTTCTTTGTGTTCGAACATTTCTGTTTCATTGACATCATCTTCACTGTCCTGAATCATTGTTTCCAGGCCTTTTTGAATTTCCGGGTCAAATGCACTCTCTTCCCCAGGGTCACCTTGCAATGAAACAGCATGAGGCAAGCTTTGTCCATTTCTCTGGCCACAAGCTGAAGTGCATTGCAACCCCGATTATCTGCACCCAAAGCGTGGACTACATCCATTCTTACAACTACAAACTATAGTATTCAGTAATTAATCTGGAGCTGGATGTAATTTTATTGTCATTGGCCATAGAAATCCATTTTTGCAGCACTCAATCCGATTCCTGGGGTTCTAAATCATGCCCTTAACATTTTAGAACTTGGTAATACACATGAAGCTTTGTAGATTTAACGAACAGAGTATATCGAGGATGATATAAATTGTCTTCAGATATAGGAGCATTGTTTATCGGTACTTAGATGCATACTTCATTTTTGTTTAGTTGTTGTACAAATGTACAGGGCAATTTTCTTGTAGAAAAGCTTCAGCCGGTTGTTCAAAATTGGCAAGTTTTCTAGTAACTTGATGAATTTTCTTGCTTGATTTGAACATTCACCTATTTCGATTTCGATTCTCAAAGCGTTTTTTTGTTCATACTGCTGTTCGGTATTTTCAACAAGATATCTACTATTTATGTGAAATGTTACTAAATACAATGTATTAACTAATAATCATGCAAATTATTCACCGTCAATGATATTTTTTAATGATCTAATAACTTTATACAAGGTATTATTCACCGAGATTCACGTTTGTCCTTGCATTACAGTATCTTTGGCTGAGCTCTTCGCGTTCTCCACCATCTATCTAAAAAACGGTTAAGTGCACTCAAAAATAATTGCAAGACAATCCGTCGAAAATTGTATGCTCTACAATTTTGATAATAGATGTTAACTTCATTGGAGCTACAGAAACCGAGATAACCACGAAAACGTGATTTTTGTGACGTTTGACCTTGAATAACTTTCGTTAGGTACAGACACGAGAATTTATGAGACCTTTCAGACAACTTTTAAAACGCCAAAATGAAGGTGTATGTATACGAGTTACCAGGTTATTATCTCTCATTCCCAGGTTGACCCTTATTTTTGCTGATTTAACTCGGGCTATATATACAAATCAAGAGCAACAATGGAGATATCGTATGATATTGAACAAAATAGAACTCTTGTTCTTACACAACCAAATTCATATCTTTTTATTCAATAAGGTACAAATTGTAATAAAAATAATTTGGACATTGAACAAAATAGAAATGACTGAAGTAGATAAAGATATTGAACAAAAAATCCATAAATGTGGATATTGAACAAGAAAGAAATAAGAAGGTATGATTTTAAAGATGTACTATGAATTGTTCAATATGATACAAGAAGAATGAATAGTGGTTTATTGAACAAAAGGAACACTCAAAATGGTCAGAAAAATGGTTAATTGAACAAAACAGTTATCCATAACTTGAAAACTAAATGAGATAGAACACAATGGCTTGCACAAATCGAAAGAGCACCCTCGAATTATAAAAACTGCATTTCTAACTCAATTTCGTCAAAAATGGTCTATTGAACAAGATAGAACTCAGGTGAAGAAATGTTGTACGCAAATTAAGTTTTATTTTTGAATTCAAAAGATTTCTAACTGCCATTTTGCTTAAGTCTTAGAACGTTTATATGGTATGGTATTCATAAAAGAAACACTTTCATTTTATTTAGACTATTATTTCATTCGCAGAAAGTGTGTCACAAATTTATTTGTCAGTACCCTGGTAGTAATTTTCTAAGCATGTAATAACATGTTTTTGGTTGATTTTCAGAATCTTATACAGTATACGGTGCCGAACCTGCCTTAAGGCAAAACAGGCAGTTGCCTGGGGTGCCACTCAGCTAGGGCGGCAAAATTGGTGGAACAAATTTAAAACTGAAAAAAAGGTAACACAAATGCGTTTCCTTGAATCAAAAACGATATCAGCAACTATTGTACTGTATTTTGTTCATTCTTCTTTGTTGTTCATTCCAGGTATACGAAGGCATACACACAAATTTATTTCTTATAGCTCTCTGTAAAAGTATTCAACATTTGGGAAGCTTGTTGCCGTTCACCGTTGCTTGCACGAACTGAGCAGCGTTTGTATAGCATCAAAATTTAATCATTGAAGTTGGCCATGTAGGCTATGTCCCAATGCAACACACAAAAACACTTAAATGCAAAAAAATTGACTTTTTTAATCTGACAATGACAACAGCGGAGAAATAGTTTTAGAATTTTTTGACTTCTCCAGATCTGAATGTCGGATACACGCTGGTCAAGCAGAGCAAAAGCTACTAACTGTCTTATAGAAAATTTATACAAGAACGCTATAGATATTTTTACAAAGATGAATATGCATGTAGATTTCATTGTGTCCGATTCGATGAGCTTACGTAGTCGCCGTTATCAGTCTGAACAATCTCAATCAATTGATCCAAAATTTAAATTTAAAGTTGATTTCTTCTACCACGTAATCGATGTGACGTTTTCTCTCCGATATTTCAAAGAATGTGGACTTTAAGGATTGCGATAAACTTGAAGCACTTTTAACAGCAAGAATTGATGACGAAGTTCAAAAGGATGTAATAGCTAGGGATCTCTAAGTGAAATTAATATATTCAATCAAACCATTGTATATCCAATCTATAGTATTCTCATGAAACACGATTTTGTAGGTAGGCATTTGGTCGATAGGTTCGCTGTGATCGCCTTACCGAGATCCCTTAGCAAAAATTAGTATTACATTTGGACGCATAGATGGCCACGAGCTTTTTTTTCATGATAGTTTTCTGTAAGTGTTGCTACAGGGGAAGCTAGTTTTTCAAAATTTAAAATAATAAAATCATATTTACGCTCAACTATGACTGAAGAGCGATTAACAGCCTTGGCAACAATTTCCATTGAAAAAGACATGCTGAATCGTATTGAAGAAGAAAAAATCGCTACAAGATTTGCAAAAATGAAATCGCGAAAAGCAGCATTTTAATGTCAATATTTTGTAAAATTATTTTATCGAAAATCCTTTAAATCTATTAAATAAAACTTTTAAATATTAATATGTGCGATTTTCGTTTTTTTAAAGGCTAGTATAACCTAAAATTTTCTTCAAAATTATTTTTCTTATAAGCATTGAGGTTTCATAAACAGTCTTAATGTCAGTTCCGTGGATGTCAGTACTCAGTAGCGTGGCATTTAAATGCTTATTGAACTTTTAAAATAATTTCTTGCAATCACATTTGCCAAACAAAATTGTTGTCCATGCAAATAAAACTAAGTACCTAATAAATAACCTAGCACAAATAAAAAAGATGGCATTCAGAAAAATGGACTAGAATAACGAAAAAGAGATAATTATTTAAGGAAAAAAAAAAAATTAAGTAGAAATCATAAGGAGTCAAAATATAACAATCAATCAAGAATCTCAACAAAAATATTGTCAAAAAGAGAGAGAGAGAACAAATTGTAAATAAAAAGAAGAAGATGTTTTCACAGATATACACTCAGTGTTGCCAGAAAACATTTTCTGAAATCGGGAGACTGCCACTCTTGAAATCGGTGTAAATCGGGAACACAGCTTTAAACCTAAAAGTCATGCCAGGTGTCAAAAGCACCTCCATTTTTATAAAAAAACAGGTTTTTGTCCGAATAGGTTTTTTTAGATTGAACATTTTTACTTGCGATGTACATAGGTACTATAGGGCAAGTTTTGGATTCGTGCAAAAAAACAATTTCGAGATAACAATCAAACATGACATTACGATGATAGAGAACACGAAGAAAGTGGGTGGCAAAATTCTGTCTGTCCGTACCTCAACCTACAGCCTAAACCACTAGAGCGATTTTCTTCAAATTTTGAACCTAAGGTTTTTTTGTAACTCTCCAGAGAAGAAATTGAATTTTTTTTTTTAGCTCAAAAAATAACGGTACTTGCCATACAATTGTTAAGGAAAAGCTTATTTATCTCGAAAACGGCTCCAAAGATTTTGATAAAAAAAATCAGTGTATTATTGTAGATATAATGTACCTTCAAGTGAGAAAAAAAAAACACAAAAAACATTTATTAACGGTACCTGCCATATAACGGTTTTTTTGATTTTTGCGTTTCTCATTAACCACTCATCCGATTTCAATAAATTTTTTTACGCAAACGCTTTGTTAGAATCTTAATAATACTGCATATCAAAATTTTTGAATAAAATAAATTTTGGATTTTTAAAAAAAAGATCCAATTTTTTTTTGGAAAATTCAATATTTTAAAAACGGGTTCATGAATTGTTTTGAAATTTCACTTTTAATGTATATTAATATACAGGGTGTCCCGGACCTGAGTGGAAGTATTTTAGGGTGTGGTTCTTGAGGTAATTCTAAGAGAAAAATTGTATGGGGGAAAGTTGTATCTCCCCTCCCTGAGGCAGGGGGGGGGCAGTTTTGTGAAAAATTGACTTTAAATGCAAAAATAAACATTTAAAATCAACGAAAACACATCTTATAATATGCTATAGTTTTTTTTGAAAGCTAATACTCCATTCTTACATTTGGTTTTTAAATAAAGTTGTTTAAGCGAATAGAAATTAAATTTCAAAATCAAAATAAAAAAAAAAATGTGATTTTTTTTTCTTAAGTCAATATTTTTCAAAATTTTACGTAGTTAAGTGCTTTTTTTGTATTCAATATTCAATGCCTTCATTATTTTTTAGTCCATTACTGTAAAAATCTTTATTACTTTTTGAGAAATTAATAAAAAACCAAAGGTACTTTTACCAAAAAAGCCCGAAAAAATTAATTTATTCATGAATTATCCATAATTTAACACTTTTTTCGGGTTTTTTTGGTAAAAATATCTTTTGTTCTTTCTTAATTTCTCAAGAACTAAGAAAGATTTTTTTATTTGGTTTTCAGAAGTGGACTAAAAAATAATGAGGGCATTGAATATTGAACACAAAAAAATCACTTATATACGTAAAATTCTGAAAAATATCGACTTAAGAAAAAAAAATCACTATTTTTTTTTAATTTTGACTTTGAAATTTAATTTCTAGAAAACTATTCGCTTAAGCACTTGATTTAAAAACCAAATGTAAGAATGGAGTATTAGCTTTCAAAAAATCTATAGCATATTATTAGATGTGTTTTCGTTGATTTTTAATGTTTATTTTTGCATTTAAAGTCAATTTTTCACAAAACTGCCCCCTACTTCAGGGAGGGGAGATATTACTTTCCCCCTATACAATTTTTTCTTAGAATTACCCCAAGAACCACACCCTAAAATACTTCCACTCAGGTCCGGGACACCCTGTATACTCAAAATTGGCATACCATTTTTTTTTTTTTTTTGAAAAATGTTACAAAAATTTTATATATAAAAAATTTATTTTTAAGAAAACGGCTTCAATGATTTTAAATTTTTTTTGCATATATTCATGTTTTTTCAAGTAATCAAATGGCATACTTTTTTTGAGCTCTAAGTTATTATCAGACTATTTATACAATTAAAAGAACGATTTAAATGCTTTGTATACATTTTCTATAATTACTTCAATATTTTTTGTAAGTTCTTAAGTCCCAAACAACTTGAATATAAGAGCAAGTACGTGCGATCCAGTCGTGCATTTTATTTTCATTCTTAAAGTGTAACTAAAATTATATTTCTTTTGAAAAAAAATGTTTGAAGGTGAAATGTAATTTTTTTTCAAGCGGTAACTTTGTTGAATTCATTTTTAAATGTAATATTGTTAGTAAACAGTACGTAAAACTTCAAAATCAAAAATAAATAAATAGTCTTGTAAATGTTGCGGCACCATATTGGTGCGGTATGTTTAAATATTTACAGCCTTATTTATTAGATTTCTAAAACGATTGTTGTTGATACTCATTTTCTTAAAAGTTTTTAGTAGTTAGAAATATAATTTATTTATATACATAAAATTTCAATTTAGTCAAATCTTACGCAACCAATTCCGTTGTCATGGTTGGACAATTTTAGGAGAACAGTGAACAAAGCTTATATCTTTTTGGAGTTGGTATAGGATGTCTAGAGTTAGAAAAAGTTTATAAATTCGACTGTTTGTGCACCTTGCTAGCTTAGAAAGTAAAACGTAGATAATAAGACAACAAATTCTCCAAAGATTTAAGTTTACTATCATTATTTTAAATATATTTATTTTGATTAAATTAAATAAAGTGCTAGTTTTAATTATTTTGAATACATATTCAATCAGATACTTTTAAGTTCAAACAATTGCATTCCTTGAACTTCAAGTATTCTTTAGAAAGTAATTTTCTGACGCATGCACGCAACTAGTTTTCAAAACCCAAAATAAAAACAAATAGAAAATTAAGAAGAAGCTAATGACATGACAGAGATACATACACGACGAGCTTGATCGTGTTCAGCAAATGAGCAAACAAGAAACATAAATTGGGTTGGTAGATAGGTTTACTCCAGCTTAAGAAATATTGAAAATCGGGGAAAAGTGTCATATTTCGATCAAAAATCGGTGTATCGGAAACAGGTTTTTAAAATCGGGAGAATTGAATTTGATAAATAAATACAAATTAATTGTTTTAAAAAACGGCACGGGGTTAAAAGTCCATAAATGCACTATGTACTTATAACCCAAGTGGGTCGTAAGCTCATAGTTTTTTTTTAAGAAAGTGGGTCAAAAGTCCATACTTAAGGCAAAAAAAAAAATGTATTCCTTAAATGCAAAAGAAACTTTGCATACACCCAACCTCGCACCCACCCCAAATCCTATATCCAAGCCCATATGATATTATTATACAATCATATTCAATCAAGAATTAAGATGGCGTTCCTTTTTACCGCAAACTATTTCTATGGCCTTATATACAATTTTCTTTTACCCTCAGCCACTTGAACATAAAGACAAGTACGTGCGACCCAGTCGTGCATTTTATTGTTTGCACTACTGAGAACACAAACCATTCAGAATCAGTGGCGTAGCGAGGGTTCGAGCCGTGGGGGGGTGACTTTCATTAAAATGCCGACTTATTTTAGGAGTTTGCCGACTTATTTTTAAAATTTGCCGACTGTATAGATTTAGCATTTTTTGGGTGAAACTCAAAATAAGGGAAAAGAAAAAATGGATTTTTTCCGAGTGGAATGACATTCGGGTGAAACTCCTGATAGGGCTGATTGATTTTAGCTCAAATCTTCACTTCGCCACATACAGTTTTGAGATTTCGAAATGCGAGATTTTTCAATGAAACCGCCTTCAGCTGGTGTAAGAGATTTAAAAAACTTAGGAGCAATGATTTTCCATTAAACAATTTTAAAATCTTGGGAACTATTATTTGGTAGAAAAATAAGATATCAATTATTTTTTGGAATTATGTATTTATTTATAATAAATAATTAATAACAATGGAATAGATAAATTAATATTATTATTGCAACGATTAATCTAAATAAGAAATAATTTTTAACATCGAATTAAATTCATGAACATTTATATTATTATTGCAGCTTTTTTTTTTTGTTTAGGTATAGGTATATAACAATCTTTATAAAAAAATTAAAGTAACCCATAATTCTATCAGCATCAGCAGTTTAGTCATTTATAATAATAAAATACATTAATTTATTAATATTGCAGCAGTTTATTTATTTAAAATAAACAATTTTTAATAATATAGCTAATTATTCATAATAAATTAATTTTAATAATAAAATGTATTAATTTATATTTATTATTATTTTATTGCAGCAACTTAATAAGTTGTAATGAAAATTTAATATTTAAATTTAACATTGTACTTTCTAGATTTTAATTCGGCGGTGTTTTAATAAGGACCATTCTTCAACGACCTCATTAAGAATAATTTCGTCCACTTTATCTTTCGAAGAATAAAGCAGTATTAAATTATTCAAACGATCATCACTCATTGTCGTGCGCAAATAGTTTAAGACTAATTTTAATTCACTGAATGATCGTTCACAAGAAGCTGATGTCACAGGAGCAGTTAAAATGAAGCAAATGAGTTTGTGCGCTAAGGGAATTACCATTTTCAACTTGAGCACAACTTTGGTAATGTCTTCGAAATTTATACAATTTGTGGATGAATGAAGAAGAATTTGCAACTCAGAAACACGGCCGTAGCCAGGATCAAATGTATGGGTGAGCTCAAGGTTGCTTTGGGTGAGCTCACATTTTTGTATGAAAATCATAATAATGTAAAGCGCCTGGTACTGAGTACAGAAAAGAGCGTTCAAGCATTTCTGAAAATAACCAGTAGAGTTATTTGACAAATAGCAATATATTGCTCTCTCCTTCATTCACAAACTGTAGATTTCTCATATTGTGGGATCTTTTATGTGGAATAATATTTCAAATGGATTTAGTACAAAAGGTGAAATTTTCTGAAAATAAAACAAAAAATTAAATATAAAAACTCAGCTTCTTTATCTTTATTTAACAGCCTTTTCGATTGAAGCCAGAATGACAGTTCTTGCCGTGAAAAGAAGAAATATAGCTTTTGGATCTGATTTCAAAATAAAAAAAAAATCTTACATGTATCGAATTGGTTTTCCTGATTGCCATTCGAAACGGTATTGAATGAATGAATGAATTAGTTTAAGGGTGTAAGTGCACTGCGACCTTAAGATCTATTGTGCCCCCTTACTAGAGCTTGATGATGTTACTCATTCTACAGCTCATCCTCCAAATTGATTTCTTTAAGAAACTTGAGTATTTGGAGTACTTTTAGAGAGGATAGTTCTTTCTCCTCTATCTGGTGATTTCCCAGATGCCTTTGTCTTTGATGCACAAGTGCATCACATCTACCCAATATGTGGTTCGGGGTTTCATCGTGCTCATTGCAAAATCTGCATATGGCACTGTTTTCCAGGCCAAGAATTCGGAGGTGTCTCCTTAACTTGCAGTGGCCTGTGAGGAATCCCGTTATTATTCTAAGTCTATTTCTATTTAAGCTGATGCAGGATTGGAATCGTGCTTGGTTGTAATCCCCAAGTAGAAGTTTGGCCTGCCTCAGCTTAGGGAGCTCTTTCCAGGTTTTTGATCTTTTCTCCCTCTCTGTTGTTTTGATTTTGTTTTTAATCACGTTTTCTCCTAATCCGCAATAAGGCTCTGGCCCCATAATGGGTGACATTGCTCTTTTTTTTGCTAAGGAGTCTGCCTCTTCATTGCCCTGTATGCCAACGTGCCCAGGTACCCAGTGAAGAGTAACATAGTTATTCTTGCCCAGTTCATTTAGCCTGCCCACACACTCCCATACCAGCTTAGAGCTAATGCTATACGAGCTTAGTGCTCTGAGTGCGGCCTGGCTATCTGACATGATAGCAATATTTTGGTTTTTATATTTTCTTTCGAGATTTCTTTCTGCACATTTCCCTATGGCATTAACTTCTGCCTGAAAAATGCTGGTGGACTGTCCCATCGGTATGAAAAGTTTGGTTCTAGGCCCAAAAATTCCAGCCCCAGTCCCCTCAGACGTTCTAGATCCATCAGTATACCATTTGATGGTATTTGCTTTAAGAGTGTAGTTTACGTCTTCGTCTACCCACTCTTTTTTGCTACTTAGCTCCGTATGAAAGTTCTTAACGAAGTTATACTTTTTAATCATGCCATCTCTTGGAATGTCAAGAAGGTTTGATTCTGTGGACGTGCAAATCGAGTGTCTTTCCCTAAGACCAATGATTTTCCCCGTCCCAGTTCCCTCCCTTGCAAATGTCATGATGGCTCCCTTAGCAGCACTATCTATGGCCACGTGTAGTGGGGTCAAGTCCAGAATGACTTCCATAGCTGCTGTAGGGCAAGTTCTCATTGCACCGGTGATGCAAATGCATGCGAGCCTTTGTACCTTATCTAGTGATTTCCTAGCTGTACTAAGTTCGGTTCTTTTGTGCCATGCGACCGCCCCATAGGTAATGATGGGTCTTACCATCATGGTGTACATCCATCTCAGGATATTTGGCTTACAGCCCCATGATTTACCTGCAAGTCTCTTGCATATCATGAGAGCTTTTGTGGCTTTTCCGACAGTTGTCTCGACATGTTTGTTCCAGAGAAGTTTGCTATCTAGTGTAATACCTAGATATTTAACCTCTTTCTGGATGTCGATTTCTTCACCAGCCAACCGGATAGGTTTCATGCGTGGTAGAAGCCTCTTTTTAGTAAAAGGGACTATCGTTGTCTTTGTGGGGTTAATGTTCAATCCCACTGATAGACACCATTTTCTTGTTATTGTCAATCCTCTCTGAATAATATCACAGAGAGTTTCTTCGAATTTTCCCAAAGCTGTTATAACAATGTCATCGGCGAAACCGATGCAGCGTATTCCTTGAGAAGATAGACTTTCCAGCAATTCATCTACTACAAGACTCCACAGTAAGGGTGATAGAACCCCTCCCTGTGGACAGCCTCTTGTTGTGATGACTGTCTGGACACTATGTCCTGCATAAGCTTCCGCAGTTCTTGTGCCTAGCATACCACTTATCCATCTGATTATAGTGACGGGAACACTCTTCCTTACTAAAGCCCTGTTAACGGCTTCATGTGAGGTGTTGTCAAAGGCGCCCTCAATATCCAAGAACGCACATAAGGCCGTTTCTTTGGAGTCTAAGGCCATACGTAAGGTGTTTGTGAGTTCATACAGGGCGGTTTCTGTAGATCTTCCCGCTCTGTAAGCATGCTGGCGATGGTTTAAAGGTTTGTTTATTAATACTTCTGATCTGATGAAGTTATCAATTACCTTTTCCAAAGTCTTCAGTAAGAAGGATGTTAAACTAATTGGCCTGAAGGACTTTGGATGTGTTGTATCTTTTTTCCCAATTTTTGGGATAAAGATTACCTTGGCTCTTCTCCATAGACTTGGTGTATGCCCAAGTGCAATACTACTTTGAAGTATTTTTATAAGATAAGGCATTAATTCCTCTTTTCCTTTTTGTAAAAGGGCTGGAAAAATACCATCTACACCCGGTGACTTGAAAGGTTGAAAGGTGCTTATTGCCCATTCAATCCTATTGCCTGAACAGATAGTTTTGGCTATTTTCCAGTCTTCCCGGTTTGGTCTGAGAGGTATTCTCTCTATTGTGTTTCCTACCGTTGATGTTGGTAAGCTGCCCGGAAAATGAGTATTTAACAAGAGAGTCGATCTTTGCTCCTCATTTTCTGTAAAACTACCATCAGGGTTGCGAAGTGCCAATGATGTTAGTGTCTTTTCTTTCGCAAGAGCTTTATGTAGTCTTGCTGCTGCAGGGGTAGTAGAAATTCCCTCACAGAATTTAGCAAAACTATTCCTTTTGGCATTTCGTATTTCCCTGTTATATTTGGTCATTTCTGCAGAGTAGTTATCCCACTCTCCAGTTCTCTTTGCGGTATTAAAGAGTTTCCTTACCTTGGATCTTAGTTTCGACAAATTATTGTTCCACCAGGGAGCATCTCCTTGTCTTTTAATGGGCCTAAGGGGACAACTGAGTTCATATGCCTCATTTATTGCCCCACTAAACTCATTAACTACGTGTTCTAATTCCAGGTGACTATTTGTCGTCTCAGCCGGACCTAGGTGTTCAAGGTTTGCCTTCAGAACGTTTTTATAAAGATTCCAATTTGTTTTCTTAGGATTCCTTCCAGAGGTTTTCTCTGTGAAAAGGTTTTCTAAGGTAAACACTATAATTCTGTGGTCAGACATTGAAGGTTCACTAGAAACTCTCCAATCTCTTACCAAGCAGCTTAGGTTCGGGGTTCCAAACGTTAAGTCTAAGACTTCTTTTCTATTTCTAGTTATAAAGGTAGGGGTATTCCCTACATTAAATATATCTAGATTTTTTTCCATAATAAATTCTAAAAGGTACTCACCCCTTTGATTTATATCGGTACTTCCCCATGATGTATGGTGGGCGTTAGCATCACATCCCACCATAAACGGAAGTCCTTTTGAGTTACAGTACTCCACAAGCTTCTTTACTTCGGTTGGTGGAATATTGGCTTCATCACCGGCAAAGTATGCAGATGCCACTACCATCGTTCGGGGACTGCCCTCGATGTAAATTTGGGCCTGTATTGGAACCAGATCCCGCGTCATAAATTCTGAAAGACATATAAAATTTATATTATTTCTTATTTTTATGCATGCTCTGGGAGAGTCGTGTCTCGTATCCCAAATTAATTTAGAGTCCTTACATGTTAGGCCTCTAACTTGGCCCCCGTATATCCAGGGTTCTTGGATCAGTGCTAGTCCCAGGTTATCAGCATTGAATTTTCTTGCTATGACAGCTGATGCTGCCTTAGCGTGATGGATATTCACCTGAGCTAGCTTGGTGCTGATCCCGCGTCCAGTCATTTTGTTTTATTATAAGATGGGGGCAAATGCCCCTTCATCTTCAAGTAATCTATCTTCCTCCTCATTGGTCGGAAGCACCTCATTTTTGTCAAATCGGCTTGGAGAGAGGTCTATGCCCTCCATCTCTTCGCTTTTTTGACGTGTCTCCTCGATTGCCAGTGATTTTGCCTGGCTTTGTATTGCAGGTAGGGGAAGGGTTGGGGATTGCTGGGGGGGTTGGGATGTTTGATTGGGTTGGATGTTAGTGGGTGCATCGGGGTTTATGGTGTGGGATATGGGGGATGTAGGAGAGATGGGGAGGTTGTTGAGTTGGGAGGATGTGGCAGGTTTGGGGTCCGGGATATTTGCGGCCATTATGGATTTAGGGAGATTTAGGTTGTTGGATTTCCGAAGACCTGTGACAGGTATCTTCCCGAACTTATAATGTAGCTGGTAATCTGCTTTCATTATAGTCTCAGCTGACTGACCATCGATGCCAATCACAAGAAGCTGCCCCTTGCCCTCGACTTTACTTCTGAGGATCTTCCAGGCATTGATCTTCAAGCCTTCATTTTGGGCCTCAATAAGTGCCAAGGATCTTTTATCATCTTGCCCCGTGCTTCTTGGCAGGAATAGCGTGATTGTGTACATCTTGGGGATATCATCACCCATACACGCCATCAGTTCACTGCCCTTCCAGGTGTTCAATTTTGAGGCTTTCTCTTTCAACCAATCAGCTGTGTCTTGGCCAGCGCAATCAACTAAAAGGAGCCCTGTTCTGAAGTACAGACCGTTGAATTTAAGTTTGCACCTCCAACCAAGTGAAACTTCCTCAATAATGGCTTCCTCTAGTGCCGATAATTCATCGGCACTAAGAGAAACCTGAGGGTACTCCCTTGGCAGAACCGCAATCCTCACACTCGACGCTGCACTTGCATAGGAGAGCCCATGCTCGCCGGCTTTACTATTGGCGGTGCTTGGTCCCGCAAATGTTGCCGACGTCCTGTATTTTTTGACATCTTGCCTTAGGGGAGGAGATATGTGGTGACTTTTCCTCTTACCCTGATCTGACTTCCTCTCGTCTACCTTCTTCCTGGCTTCTTGTGGGGACATCCCATCTGATAAAAACCGGAGGTACCATCGTGAGGCCGAACCACTCAGTCCTTTCCTCAGTGGGTCATCCAGGCCTCCTGGTTTTCCCAGCCCCGGAAGTGGACCAGAATATCGGTTTGGCCTTCTTGTTCGATTTTTATGTGGCAGAGAGGTATCTTTTAGTGGTGACTTCCCACTATCGGCGCCTTCTATGGTTTTAGCAATATCTTTTTCCGGCATGGGAGGTATTCTCCCCTTGCTGGAGGTTGATGTACCCGGAGTTGCATCTTCCATTTGTCTGGGAGGTGTTCTCCCCTGGCTAATGTTCGATGGTTCTCCTTGAGCTGCCCGGTTCGGCGAGTTGTTTCCTTGAGGTTTTCTCTTGAGGAAAAAACTGCTTCCCGGCCTCGGATCGTCACCATGAAGGTTTTTCTCCATTCGATCCGCGTATTCGTTCGCGGTGATATCCCGCGGAACGTTAAATTTTGTGTGGTTTTTGTTGTTTTTCTTTTTTATAATTTTTGGCATTTTAATCCCACGAGTAGCTAGAGAAGTAATGGGGTCGAGCCATACCAGAGCTCCGCATGGTATGGTAAGGTCATAGTTACTCTTCAATTCGACCAACATCAAAGAGGTTCCGTTAGAATACAGCCGGTATAACCCCTGGCTGCAAACCATCCAATGGGCACGGGTCACTTAACACCCTGGATTAGGGGGGGCAGTTCTTAGTTCGTTACTCCTCAAAATCACCACTGATTTTAGGTTGCCCCAAAAAGCAGCAGGTCAGATGAATCTTTGAAACTTAAGCCTACGCACCGCGACAAGGTGACTGCCACGCGCAGGTGGTATTAAGAGACCTACTTTTTTTTGCTTTACAGTTTCACATCTGACAGTTCTTACAAAATGAAAGCTGCCACTTTTGACGTTAACAGATTCGTTTAGCCCAGTGTTTCCCAACGTGGGGCCCACGCCCCACAGGGGGGCAGTTTGACTTTAAAGGGGGGCAATTTTACATTCTGATCCATTACAGCCGTTTTAGATTTCTGAATTAATTGAATGCGCAGGAGAAAAAAATATCTCACTGTTGCAATCATTCAATTTCGAAAAAGTTGATTTTTTTCTGGTCAAATTGTGAACGTTTTGTCCACCAATTGTGTAAGGAACATTTGGGAGACCATTGAAGTCAAATGGCTCTCGAAACTGTTTGGTTTGCGGAACTTTCTGATCACCTTAATTGACAAACCGGGAATAAAAATTAGTTAACAGTCGATTAAAAGGATTTTTTGAGTTATTTAGTCGATATCTTCGAAACATTTAATAAGCAACTTTAAGGAAAAACCACTCTTGTCGAAGCAAAAACGAAGATATTTGCTTTCGTTACCTCTATGGATAGTCAAACTTATACATATTAACAACCCAAATTTTGACAGGTTTCATTGGCTCGAATGATGTGAAGTGAATGATACCACTATAGATGTAATTGTGGATCATTTGGAAAATTTATAGCTGCATTAGAGAGAACTATTTTCCGAAGATTCTCTCCTAGTTTTTAATTATTCCAGTTTTTAGTGAACATTTCAAATTTTCGAATGTTAAAAATTCAATAAATATAATGCTGAGGGGCATAAGAATTTTGGAAAAGTTTTATTGGGGCGTAGAACAAAAAAGGTTGGGAAACACTGGTTTAGCCCTTCTAAGTCAGATCAAGTGACTGGCAACGATAGCACACAAGAGCAGAAATAGACCAATGAACCAAAGAGTCCCCGGTTTACTGACGAAGAAATCAAAGTGGGCGGAATAAAACTCAAAATGAAAAATTAGATTTTTAGATAGATTGGATAGATTGAGATTTATTAATTCATCAAAAAATATTTACAAAATTCAGTTTTGAATTTTAACATAAATCTTTTGAGGCATGGCCAGAGGGGCCGTCAGCCAGATGATATTTTGATAAACTTATATAATTTTTGCCAGTCATTCCCGTTCAAAATAGCTAGTAAATCCGCTTGTTCTAGGTAGTTCTGCTGCCACATTTGTCGCCGTATCTCTACCAGCATTGGACATCTTGCGATGAAATGTTCTACGTTTTCTGTCTCGTTCGTGTTACATAACGAGCAATATAGTGCTAAGTCGCTACGGTGCGGAATGAAATTTAAGGGCAACAACTCTCCTCTTGCACGAAAAATCATCGATATTGCTTCAGCGTTGAAGGTGTCCTTAAAATAGTTGAATTCGCCAAGATCATACTGGAGCCTTGGATAGACTTCCCCATGAAGTGAACTTTTTGCTTGCTCCATATTGTCTTCTCTTACTTTGGAATGCAGTTTTTCAAGTAAAGTGCATAAATACGGCCTCCAATCTGCAAGATTATTTAAAGTTAAGTTGAAAGTTAGCTCACACATTTCTGCAAGATTTTTCCATCCTTGAAACCAAGAGCTTTGAGAATTTATGATTGAGACTGCAATTTTCCTAGCAACTTTATTGGTTTGGCTATACAGAAGTCTCATGATGTAATTAAAGTGTAGTATCAAAGATGTGAGATAAAGTGGTGACAATCCAGTTTCGAGTAGTAGCATGTAATTTGGTGTTGTGTCCGGTAGTCGAAATTGCCGTTTTAGGAAGAACCTCAGAAGTTTTTCGGTGATTTCAGATTTTTGCCATCCCCATGATTCTGCGGCGTAGAGCATTATTGATTCAGAGGTTGCAAGAAAAACTTTGTATTTTGCACTTAATGCCAAGTCTTTATTTCCATAAATATTTTGCCATACCGTCCCAATCGCATTTTTTGAAGACGAAAGCTTTTTCACTAGGTGTTTCTCCGTGTTAAGATTGCTGGCTAATGTAAATCCCAAGTATTGGTATTCCGTTACAGTTTCAATTACTTCTCTTCCATAAAACCACTTTTCATTCCCCGCTACGCGCCCTGTTCCTTTTCGAAAGACCATTGTTTTTGATTTGCTTAAGTTAATAGTGAGGTTCCACTTCAAACAGTATTCACGAAGTTTATTTATCATTAACTGAAGGGACTCTGGTGATTCGGCAAGAAGGACCAGATCATCTGCATACATCAGGATTTTTATCGAGAGTCCATCAATTGTTATGCCACATGGCATGTCTTTTGTTATATCTTCAATGTAAAGACAGAAGGCTGAAGGACTTAAATTGCACCCTTGTTTCAATCCTACTAACGCAAGGAACCAGTCTGATAGGATTGAAATGAAAAATTAAAAAATCTTGAAAAACCTTTCATAGAAAATATTTGGGTGAGCTTAACTTATTTTTGGGTGAGCTGAGCTCACCCTAGCGTAGACCTGGCTACGGCCGTGCTCAGAAAGCAAACACTCTGGATCTTCTTTAAAAAATAGGGGCTCCAATTTCATTATGGATTCCACTGATTCTATTGTGACATTGCCTCTGTCGACTGGAATTTCAAAGCTTTTGAAAGAAACGGTAAGATAGATATAGGACGGAAATCATCGCAATCATGATTTTTGGGGACAGGTATAATTTTGGCTTGTTTCCAAGCCGAAGGAAAAGTACTTGTCATAAGAATAGAGTTAAATATATTAGTTATGTATTTCAGTACATAGGGTAGTATAGCCTTAAAAAAAATTGGATGCAAGTCATCAAAACCAATGGAGTTAGACTTTAAGGCTAAGATGCTTTCTAAAACGTCAGCCTCGTCAACGAAGGAGAAACTAAAACGAGTCGAATTAAGTTCATTTAACGGATCTTCAAATAAACGTGACTCACTTATCAGGTTCTCAGAAACAGATAAATTTAGTGTGGTGAAAGTTTTGTTGAGTTCATTACAATCAATAGATGTAGATTTGTTGTTCATCTGCTTACCTACACCAATTTCCTTGAGATTCTTCCAGAGTTTCTCTTTGGCAAGAGAAGGGTCAATTTTAGGAGCATAAAATCTTTTTTTGGATTCACGAATTTTAAAAATAACCTTATTTCTCAAAACTTTGTATATATTGTACAATTCATCAAGTCTAAAAGTCTTCCAGCGTCTGTATGCAAGGTTACGTTCTCTTACTAAAGACTTAATATTGTTATCAAACCAAGACAGATTTTTATTTCGACATTCTTTTGTAATGAGAGGGACATGGGAATTGAAGAGATGATTTATATTAGATTGAAGAAATTGTACTTGGTCATCAACAGACAGCAAACCATATATATGATGCCACTCGATGGAATTCAAATCTGCTTCTAACTGCAGTTTGTCAACATGTTTGAAATCTCTATAGCTATAGGTAGAGGACGATTGCAGAGGCCAACATTCAAACGTAAGAAAAATAAGATCGTGATGAGAGAAACAAGAAGCGGAAAGTTGGTCATAAAGAAGGACTTTATATAAATGACTCACAAAAAACATATCCAATAACGTACTGTTGTCCCTGCTAAAGTGGGTTGGGGTTTTTGTATTTACCGGAAATAAATTAAGTGATTTCATGCTATCCGTCAGCTCAGAGCTACAGAGAACATTATTATTAAAATCTCCCGCAACAATGACGAAAGGTGATACAAAAGATAACTCATCGATGACAGAGAAGAGTGCCCAACTAACAATTTAACTTGTATTAGGTCCGATTTTTAAAATCTGATAAGCTATAGCTCACATAGAACTAATATAAGGCTTTGTTATACAATTCACCCATTTTTCAATATTTATTTTTGTTAATAGCCTGTTTAATGCCTTTTAAAATGAAATTGGCAAGTTATACATAGGGCTTGTATGCTTAAGTATAAAAGACTTGTTTAAGGCCTGCCCAAGTTGTTTTGCCCTAAGTTATCAAAACAATTCGTATACGGCTTTCTTAAATAAGCTTGCTATACAACACACAGCAGCAAAATTTGACATTTCTCTGGAGTTGAAAATATTTTGCAGCGTGTCTGGTCTAATATTCTAAAGTGTTCGTCATTCATTTGAAAAGATTAAAAACAAATATATTATTAAAAAATCTAATTGTCAAAATAATAATTAATGAGAATATTAATGAATAATTAATAAGAAGTTATCAAAATATCAATGAATTTCAAGTGCCCAAAGTCGTTCAACACTATGAAGCGCGCGCTCGCCGATGTGTTCCTCGATTGATGTGTTTCTTGATAGAATTTGTTTTTTTTCTTAACTTTAACTAATGCATAAATATTTTTGTATATTTTTGCAATTTTTCTCGTAAATATATTTGTTTTTAATCTAACAAAAAAATGAATGCACTTTTGAATGCTTGTTCTGAATTTATATGCGCATTGGTTTGTTTGCCTCAAATCTAGTGACAAATGGCACACACAATCCCAAAAAAAAAAAAAACATTTAATTTTTACAAACTCCATCCAACCAAAAAATCGTTCTTAAATGGTTGTAAGGATTCCAGTATTAAATCACTTAAACTTCTATGCTTAGTTTTTCTGATTATCAATCAGCAAGAAATTTGTTATACGTTATTATGTTTTTGTTTAGAAAGATAAAATAAAATTTTTAAAGCAAACTTATTGAATTTATTGCCTTTTTTGGTGAGCTATTTAGTTTTGTTTGTGACAGCTGTATCCCTCCGTGAGGAAATATATAGTTTTTATAAAATGTTAGTAACAAACTTAATCAAATGATTGTCTTCTTTGGTGAGCTATTTTGTTTGGCTTGTGACAGCTGTGTTGCTGTGTACCTCCTTAAGGAAATGTATAGTTTTTATAAAACGTTTGTGACTAACTTAATGAAATTATTGTCTCATTTCGTGAGCTATTTCGTATGGGTTTGGACAGCTGTGCACATCTATGACGAAATATATAGTTTTTATAAAATGTTAGTAGCAAACTTATTGAAATGATTACCTTCTTCAGTAAGCTATCCTACCAGCGCAGCGTACACATAAATACACCAACGAGTCGCACGTACCTACTTGCTGTTATAATTAAGTTTTTTCCTTAACGAAAAAATTTATTTTTCAAATTGTGATTTTATAGAAATAGAAGTATAAAGTGTGATCTTTTAAAAACAATTCACTCGTTTTACACTCAAATGGTTATGTAGCTTCACATAATAACTTAAAATTGCTTAAAAGGAAGTTTCTTTCATAAGAATTTATAGAGAAACAATTGTTCAAGATTTATATCTACATACATACATAATTATATAAACTCGTATGTTCTTGTATATTTCTTCTTTCAAACCCTTCAAGAATTAATTGATTCGCACTTTTTAAACTTAAAAAAAGTAACAAATATCAAGAAAATCGTATCATATCAGTATGATTTTGGCTAGATGATTCATCTACAAATATATAGTTGTAGATGTTCTCTGTCATCGTATTATTAGGATTAAAATCTGGAGTGAAATTTTTTTAAATCCTATACGTGACCTTAACTACATGTATATTGCTGGTGAAATTGTACAGGCACAAGTATCAACTCATTAGAATTTTAACATGCACCTTCTGAATTGCGAATTGGCGTAGTGGGTAGCGTGCTGGATATGTGATTAGAGGGATGCGAGTTCAATCCTCGGAAGAGTCATCTAAGTAAGTAACATTTTTATAAATTAAATAATATTCTTATCATTTCAGAATATAGAAAAACGTAATCCAAGCTCCCGCAAGGAAAATAAAGTGACAAAATAAAAATAATAAAAATTAAATAAAATAATTCCAAGCAAGCAAATTTCTTTTATTACACAACTGCATTGAGTGGCTTTTATAAGGCCTAAATGTAAAAAATTTGTTTGGCCTTTTCAAGGCCTTATTATACAAGCCTTATTATAACTTGTTTAGTTGAGCAATATTTTGTCTTTTTAAGACCTTTTTACAATGTTGTTGGAAAGCTGTTTAATTGCATAGGACTTGTGACGAAAGGTTTTAAGGGAATCAAATAGCTTCTTCAATGTGCGCCAAAATGATTTGCATAAGGCTAATATTAGTTTCTAGACAAGTCAGAAAATAGCTTGTATTGACACTTAAACAACTTAAATTGTTAGTTGGGTGATGCTAAATCAACATTACGATGAGGACGATAAACTGATCCCAAAAGTATTTTATTGTTGTTACATTTTATCTCAATGAATAAAAATTCAACAGCACTACCTGGGGGACTCTTACGTATTAACCTGCAATTTAACTGATTGTGTGCAAAAATTGCAACACCACCCCCTACACGACCACTTCTATCGCAACGAAAGACGTTATACCCCTCCATACAAGATAAAGAATTACTAGAAAACCAGGTTTCACAAACACAGACCACGTCAATTTTTGAATTAACGAACAAATATCGAAATTGGTCCAACTTAGGACTCAAGCTCTGAGCATTAATATGGCAGACCTTTAACCCAATACGCTGTCCACCCAAAACGCGAATCATTGATCGTGTAGAATCATTACAATTATCGAAAACAAACTCCCTAATACCATTGTCAGGATTTTGATTAATCATTATTAAAAATGCTTAAATGACAAGGACCAAATGTAGTCCAGTACAAGGGAAAAGCCCTAAGCTGCAAGACCAGATAAAGAAGAAACCTAAGGAACGGAGAGACGAAGATGATGAAGATGATAAATTTATATTTAACAATATTATAATTCATTATTTACAAAATTATTTGTTAAAGAAAATTGATAAAAAATAATTTAAAAAAAGAAAAAATAATAAGATAAGAAGAATAAAAATGTAAAAAAAGTTATTGTAGAAGTGAAGCTTCAAAAAAAAAATAAAAAAGAATAGCAGAAAGCTTTATAATATAATATATTAAAAATAACAAAAAAAAAAAAAAAGAAATGTTTACTATTGATGATTCAAGTTCGCCTCGTTAATCAGCTGTTCCTGTTGTCAACAATGATTTGGTAGCAATATCATTCAGAGCATCCATGTTCTCCACTAAAAGAGCTTTATCGTTGCGATGTTTTTTAACGTAAACAAATCCTCTCATTGTGAAAGCCGAATGCAGTTTACCATCATTTTTTATCTTTATTGCACTCTGCAAAAGTGATCTGTTTTTAATTGTAAGACATTCGTGCATAAACACAGGACAATCAGAAGAATGTCCAAGGTCGCGAAGACAGAGTGCTTTTTTTGTTTTAGTGCGGTAGTTCGAAATGGATCGTAGTACAGTGCCTTTGTCGCGAGGAGAGAGAAATTTAACTATCACAGGTGGATTTGGTGTCTCAGTTTTAGTTTTTAGACGGAAAATATCCCGAATATTTATTGGTTTTAAATCTATACTATTACACAAGTGATTAAAAGTAAGTTTTAGATTCTCGTTCGGCAGCAATGGAAGACCATGAATTAAAGCATCGCTCTCAGTTTCCCTATATAGTTGCAGTTCTTCATTCCGATCAGTGCGGGCGATAATCTGTTGAAGTACGTCATCATGTTGTTTTAGTTGTTCTTTCAGTGCCACATTTTCTTTTTTAATGACGTCAACTTCGGTGAGCTTATTCTCGAGTGTTTTTATGCGGTTATTAACGTCATCAATTGAACTCTTAAGTTTAGATATGTCGGTTTCAATTTTCGCCGTTATTCTCTCTTCGAAGTCATGAATTTTTTTTGAAAGAAGTGATGTGATGTATTCACTTTGCTTACGAAGAGCTTCTTCAGATTGTGACATTTCGGCAAAGTGGCTTTTCAAAGAGAAATCGCTCGGGTGTTTCGGTGTGATTTGAGTGTTATCAACTAATGAAGAATTTTTTGCCTGTTTTGGATCTGGAGACTGCTGCTTTTTACCTGGAGATGATGATAGTACTTTTCTGTTCCGTTTTGCAGACATGTACTCTTAATAACGTATGTAAATGTATTAAAATTCAAGATGTGTGGGGTATGTGATTTGAGGGAGTAGTTGTAAGATTTAATTTATTTATTCAGCGGTAGGGAGTGGTTAAGCTTTTCAGTTTTAAGAGAACAAGTCACTTTTTTTTTTATTTTTTTCCCGCAAGATTTTTATTTAAATGTCAAATTTGGGGAAAATATGATGAATTTTTTTTTTTGGTACAAGAAAACTTTGTTACTTTTATATAATTTATTTAAGTTTTTACACGTTAGAAAGAAATTTTAGAAGTACTCTTTTAGAAAGAAAAAAAATCCTTGGTACGTTTTGAATAAACGCTTGAAAAACTTGAATGATTATTGCCGCTTAATCGCGCACGTCCACTCAGCAACACATGTAAAGTGTTTTTTTTAATCAACACACTCGAATAACATGCTGTTTCAACGCATATATTGATACGATGCGCTTGGCATGGAATGTAAGGGATCATCTTACCGCATTTTTCCGATAGTTTTTGCCGTTGTACTTTCCGGACATGTTTTTGGCGAAGTCATAAGATTGAAAAGCAATGTTTTTAATGGAAATTCCTACTGACCGAAGGGTCACTATTATTTTTTGGGCCAATTCTTCTGCCGTTTTTTTCGTTAGGACGACGTCCATTTTCAGAAGACGTTCAATAGGAATCAATCTCTCGTTTGCTTTCACTACGTATCGAACATTAATAGCAAGTCGATCTTGATGTGATGAGTCTGGAGTTGTGTCAACCATTACAGAAAAAATACCAGCTTTATTGATCTCATTTACAATGGCTTTTCGAGTTCTAGTTCCAAAGAGATCAATGAATTCATTTTGGGCATCCGGACTAAGGTACGTCACATGACGTGGTCTTTTTGATGATTCATCCAACCATTTTTTCACTAACGGGCAATGTCGTGAAATCAAATGAACAATTTGTCGAAAATTGCCATCGCTGTGCTCTAGTGATTCGTCGTGACCACGAAAAGCTAATCCCTGCCTCCCCAAAGTTCTGTTTGCCGACTCTTGAATTAGTCGACATATTTGCGAAATTCGCAATCGGCAAAAATGCTCGTTTTATTAATTTTTTTTTTTCAAATTAAGCTTCGTTGATTTGCCGACTCTTGAATTAGTCGGCATATTTGCGAAATTCGCAAATATCGGCAAAAATGCTCGTTTTATTAAATTTTTTTTCAAATTAAGATTCGTTGATTTGCCGACTCTTGAATTTGTCGGCATATTTGCGAAATCCGCAATCAATAAAAATGCTCGTTTTATTAATTTTTTTTTTAAATGAAGCTTCGTTGATATGCCGACTTTTGAATTAGTCGGCAAATTTCCGACATCCGCAATCGGCAAAAATGCTTAGGCTCGTTTTATTCATAATTGTTTGCAAATGAAGCTTCGTTGATTTGCCGACTCTTTAATTATTCGGTATATTTCCAAAATCTGCAATCGGCAAAAATGTCGATTAGCATAGGTACATTTACTTACTAACCACTAAGTAAATACTTACTAACTTTTTTTTAACTTTTTCCGAAAAATATTGTAAAATTTCTGGTTTTATTATTTTTTTTTTTAATGCTTGAATTATTAAATCTAGCTTCCTGAATTTGCCAACTCTTAATTATTTAAATATCCAGATAAAAATCAGGATCCCATCTTGTTTTTACAACTACGCATTCAAAATTGAGCTGTTTCAGATCATGTGAATGATAAAATGTATGGCTTACAAACTTTTCAAGATATGATTTTTTGAATTTTTGAAAAAGTTTTGAAATATTGTTTTGTTTTGAAAACTTGTTTATAATTATATTATTTCTGTAATTGTATTTGTATACCTTTGCAGTATGCACATTATAAATATTTAAGATTTATACCTAGCAGAATCTTTCCTTAAATATGTTTTAAGAATTGTATATGTAAAAAATATATTTTTATTTTAAACGATATTTTGCATTTATGTTTGTATTCACCCAAAAAGAAAACAAAGAAAAACCAAAAACAATCTTCATATTCATGTCTATGTAGCTACTGCCTGCTTAAGTATGCAAACATTTAAATCAACTGCTACAGATTTCATCAGTTCCTCCTGCAAATTTAATCTTGGTAGATAGGTACAGCCTTTATTTTTATTTAAAGGACCTTGTACATTCCAACCAAACTTATATTTTTTAATTCTCTTTTTCTTTCTATTCATGTTTCTCCAAAATTGGTGTGCATTCATTGGAGTGAACTGCAAAATAAAATGCTTCCAAAGTATAGTAACAACAGAACGGATGTGTTAAATTGCATTTCACATTTCAAATAAAGGAAATGACATCTCTCAGAGATTTCCAGCAGTTCCAGTACACCCAGTCCCAGTGTAAATCAGAGATTCGGAATGGGGTACAATTACATTTTGTCCCAAATTACTGTGTCTTTTTGTCCATCCAACTGTAACGTTCAAATGCCTTAAATCTCTCCGGAGTTTTAAAACCTCAACAATAAATTCGTTTAAGATTTCTTTTTTGTCAAGAATCATCTCCTAGACGAGAATGTTATTTCAGTTTTTTTTTTTTGTTGTTTGGAAGTTTATCTATTCGACAAAAAATATATATACATTTATGTCATTTCCTAGTAATGTCATTACAAAGTAGTTTTCTTATCAAAAGAAACCTTTTTGTAAAATCTTTTATGAGGAGGAACCTTTATAATCTTCATTTTTTATCATAAGAAGTTGGAAAAAATTGAAAATTCTCAAATTCACTGTTAACCTGTGTTGAGTGTTTGTGATTTAAATGTAAAAATAGCTCATAAATGTCTTTTCTAGCACACACAAAAGCAAATTGAAATCCATCATTTTTTTCCTTTATTGTCCTTTCAAACTCTTCCTCATCTCTAAGTGAACTACTTTCTTCTACTTTTGATGTTAAAGTGTTTTTTTTTGTCATTGTTGTTGTTGAAGAAAGTATAGATGGAAAACGCACCATCTCGTCGTTGGTCGTCTTTTCAGTTTTTTTTGAAGCAGAAAAGAAGGCCCTTTGTAGTGATAATATAATGGAAAATTAGGAAGGTAGAAAGCTATTTCCATGGTGGAAGTTTTATTTGAATCGTGAACTTTAGCTTTTTTTTAGTTTACCCGCATACATTTAATATCAATACCAAACTTGATAACTTGATATGCAAAGGCAAACTGAAGTCGTTTGATAATCTAGAAGTTTCAAAAGCTGTTTGGTAAAAAGAAAAATTCAAACAGAAACACATGGCTCACAACAATGCTAAAGTTTCAAAGTATCATAGATTGGTATCCTCGCAGTAAACTTTCCAGACTGTGCTTTATTGAAGGGGGTTTCCGCTTTTAGTAATATCCGTTTTTGTTCTTTTGAGATTCTACTTTTTCTTTTCTTTTGTTTGTTGCTGTGCTGGTGAAGCCTTTTCTTATCTATTCGAATTATAGATTGAATGAGAACAATTTTATCGATATGTAACAAACATTTTAAAACTTTTGACAGAACAAAAATTGACCTCAAACTTCCCTTATTTTAAACTATAGGCTTTCTGCGCACAAGTTGATTCACCTCGAATCTATGGAAATGGAAGCTATTTTTTGAAGACTCTATGGGCTGGAGAATTGCTGCCAATGGGCCTTGTCAAAGTCATTAACTTGTTTTGAATATTCCAAGGTAGGTGAACTCCTTTTTTTGGTGACTCTTGTGATATATTTTTTTGGAACTATAATAATTAAATAAAAAAAAATTAAACTCAAACTTTTTAATGTAAGCTTTACGGAGAAAAGTTATGATTCATCAACAGATGCATTAATTTGTAGCATTTCCTATTTTCTGTTACCAACTTTAGAAATTCTCTTAATCGCTTAAAAGTTGCATTTTCAAATTGAAAGGATCCTTTTGTTTGATTTATTCTAACTTGTGCTTTTGAATAAATTTCAATTCATTTTCTAACAAAAAAAAAGTAACTAGATGAGTTTTATACAGGGTGTCCCGTAATGAGTGGATTATACTACAACTGGTGATAGCAGGCCTTATGACTGCTCAGAAAAAAAATATAAAAAAAATATTTATCTTGTGGTCTCCATGGTATAATTTATTTTCCAAAAATGTTAAAAAATTCAGGGTCTCCTAAAATACCTAATTACAACGGCCACCCATAAAGGATTCTTATTATTTTTGTATTTTTATAATATTCTTGAATAGCCGTTCTAAATGATGGGTAGTATATTTTAACACCAGCTGATGCATTTTTTGTGTTATAATTTTTTTAAATAATTTTTTTATTCAAAAATAATTCAATATTTTTTTTCACCAAAGTTTGAAAAATAATAAAGGGAAAAAAATGTATGAGAACATAAGTGGCAAATTTGATAAAAATTGGGCTGTTTAATGTACTTTCCAAAATGGGATAACACATGTTTGTGTCTACAACCATTACCAATAAAATTGGCATTTAATCTACTAAAGTAATTTTTAACATTTTATCAGATGAAATTAAGTTACAAAGTTAAGTAAACACTACGACGACGAATGAATGACTCATATTGTTTTTTTAATTTTTATTGCATTTAAAAATAACCGTTCTTAAATAAAGGCAGTAATATTTAACACTAGTTGCTGGATTTTTTTTTAATAATTTTTTTAATTAATTTTTAAATAAAAAAATGATAAAATATTTATTTTCATCAAAGTTTGTAAGTTAAAAAAAAAGACAAAAAACTGAAAACTTTCGTGGCAAATAATGTTAAAAAAATCTCGTTTTAATGTACTTTCCCAAATGGTAAATCACATAATTTTATCTACAGCAATAACACATTAAATTGGCTTTTAATCTTCTAGAGAAGATTTTTAAAACTTTCTCAAATTAAAATTGACTTGTAATAAAATAGGCATTGAAATGCACAAAAAAGTATTATATGCAAATATTGTCAATTCTCTGTCATTACATAACGTATAACGTTGTTATACTGGTTTCGTCAATTAAACGAATTTTTGAATTTGATTAAATTAATACTGATTAAGAATGTCATAGTATACGCCGCTGGAGTATGCAAATATGCATTTAATATACGGGGAATGCAGAGAAAGCGCTAACGCAGCTGCAGCACTCTTTAGAGAGCGATATCCAAATGCGCGACATCCGGACTATCGCGTGTTCATCAGAGTCCACCAATGTTTTTCAGAAGGACGAATGCCTGGTAATGGACTGGGCACTGGACGTTTACCGCGAGAAGAAATTGATGGTATTGTGCTGAATGAAATTGAGAGGTCCTTCATTAGAAGATGCAGAGCCTGTATCACAGTGAATGCGGGACAGTTTGAACACTTGATATAAATTTATTTAAAAATAAAAATAAATCATAATTTTTAATATAGCCCAGTAACTATATACATTAGACCTTGCGTCAGGTCCGGTAGTTCTGATTTTTTGCTGAGTTGTTTATGATGTTGGCCTAGTATTAAATCTGATTTTTCGACCTCGAGCGCCGAACGCAACATTGGTAATTTTTCGCGGTTTTTTCATTTATTGGCTATTTTAGCCATTACGCCTTAACTTCCGAATAAAACATTGCTCTACGATTTCAACCTTACTAAATTTGCTTCAATTTGAGTCCAAAGCCGGTTCTGTAGACATAACGGTTTCCAAGAGACGGCATTTCAAAATATAGCAATACAAAATTTAAAACAACAAGTAGTATATAAAACAGTATAATAACAAAAACATGGTCTTTGACATATGCTGCATCAAAGCAATAGAGCGTGTAGATTGGGCCAAAAGAAGAAAACCATTGTACTGGATGGGGGGTATATATCCCCCCGTTTAGGCGGGAGGGGCAATTTTAAGAAAAGTTGACTTCAAATAGAAACATAACCATAAAAATACAATGGTAATATCTGGACGAAAATCCATTCCTCATCTCAAAGCCAGAAATCCATTCTTAAATTTTTTGTTAAATAAAGTTTTCTTAGCTGATAGTTTTTGAAAAATTTACTTTCAAACTCAAAATTTTGAGAAAAAGACGATTTTTTTTGTTAATCTATTTTTTTTTATTTTATGGTATTAAGTACTATTTTTGATTTTTATTTTCAATGCCGTTATTAATTCTTAGTTAAAAACTGAAAACCAAATGCCAAAATGACTTCTAGTTTTTGAGAAAACTGAAATTAACATGATCAACTTCACTGTTTTCAGTCTAGTATCCTTTTTCTTCGGGGTGGGAGGGCTCTGCCTCAGATGCGGTAGTTCTGATTTTTAGATGAGTTGTTTATGATGTTGGCCTTAGCAATAATCCAAGTTTTCGACCTCGAGCGCCGAGCGCAACTTTGTGAAATACGCAAAAAACCGAGAAATTTTCGCGGCTTTTTCAGTTATTGGCTATTTTAACCCTTAAGGCCTGGTTTTCGATTATAATTTTGCTCTACCATTTCAAAATAATTAAATGGGCTTCAATTTGAGCTAAAAATCAATTCAAATTGTGAATTTTTTCATCAACTTTTGAATTTAGAATGCTGCAAATCGAACTGAAGGGGGCTTATTCACCCCTTGTGTGAAATCGTTTGCCTCTTTTCAATGATTTTTTTTTTCTGTGTAGCGTGTCATGTTGGCTTTATTTTAAGATCTTAATAATGAAGATCGGATGAGAAGAAACGGAGTTATGATTTTTTAAAGTCAACCATATAAAACTCGAACTAAAACAGTACTCAGTTCAGTACCCACCAGTGAGTTATCTGAAGCGAATGTTTTAGTTCGAGTTTTATATGGTTGACTTTAAAAAATCATAACTCCGTTTCTACTCATCCGATGTTCATGATTAAGATCTTAAAATAAAGCCAACATGACACGCTACACAGTATACAAAAATCATTAAAAAGGGGCAAACGATTTCACACAAGGGGTGAATAAGCCCCCTTCAATTCGATTTGCAGCATTCTAAATTCAAAAGTTGATGACAAAATTCAAAATTTGAATTGATTTTTAGCTCAAATTGAAGCCCATTTAATTATTTTGAAATGGTAGAGCAAAGTTATAATCGCAAACCAGGCCGTAAAGGTTAAAATAGCCATTAACTGAAAAAACCGCGAAAATTTCTCGGTTTTATGCATATCTCACAAAGTTGCGTTCGGCGCTCGAGGTCGAAAACTTGGATTATTGCGAAGGCCAACATCATAAACAACTCATTTAAAAATCAGAACTACCGCATCTGAGGCAGAGCCCTCCCACCCCGAAGAAAAAGGATACTAGACTGAAAACAGTGAAGTTGATCATGTTAATTTCAGTTTTCTCAAAAACTAGAAGTCATTTTGGCATTTGGTTTTCAGTTTTTAACTAAGAATTAATAACGGCATTGAAAATAAAAATCAAAAATAGTACTTAATACCATAAAATAAAAAAAAATAGATTAACAAAAAAAATCGTCTTTTTCTCAAAATTTTGAGTTTGAAAGTAAATTTTTCAAAAACTATCAGCTAAGAAAACTTTATTTAACAAAAAATTTAAGAATGGATTTCTGGCTTTGAGATGAGGAATGGATTTTCGTCCAGATATTACCATTGTATTTTTATGGTTGTTTTTCTATTTGAAGTCAACTTTTCTTAAAATTGCCCCTCCCGCCTAAACGGGGGGATATATAACCCCCATCCGGTACTATTGTTTTCTTCTTTTGGCCCAATCTACACGCTCTATTGCTTTGATGCAGCATATGTCAAAGACCATGTTTTTGTTATTATCTGTTTTATATACTACTTGTTGTTTTAAATTTTTTATTGCTATAGTTTGAAATGCCGTCCCTTGGAAACCGTTATGTCTACAGAACCGGCTTTGGACTCAAATTGAAGCAAATTTAGTAAGGTTGAAATCGTAGAGCAATGTTTTATTCGGAAGTTAAGGCGTAATGGTTAAAATAGCCAATAAGTGAAAAAACCGCGAAAAATTCGCGTTTTTTTTTATTTTTACCAATGTTGCGTTCGGCGCTCGAGGTCGAAAAATCAGATTTAATACTAGGCCAACATCATAAATAACTCAGCAAAAAATCAGAACTAACGGACCTGACGCAAGGTCTCAGTACTATGAAACTACAAGGTTACTGGACTAATACTGTTGTTTTTATTTATCGCATTTCCCATACCTAAATCAAAACCGTTTTGAAAGTGCATACTATTATCTAAGTTAGTGAACTTAGCAGACATAATAGTGACACTGGTATATCTATTGACTTTTCCTTACAACTCAATTTTTGTTGTCATCAAACTTTGATGAAAATAAATATTATATCATTTTTTTATTAAAAAATTAATTGAAAAAATTATTTAAAAAAAATCCAGGAACTAGTGTTAAATGTTACTGCCTTTATTTAAGAACGGTTATTTTTAAATGCAATAAAAATTTAAAAAAAAATATGAGTTATTCATTCGTCGTCGTAGTGTTTACTTATCTTTGTAACTTAATTTCATCTGATAAAATGTTAAAAATTACTTTAGTAGATTAAATGCCAATTTTATTGGTAATGGTTGTAGACACAAACATGTGTTATACCATTTTGGAAAGTACATTAAACAGGCCAATTTTTATCAAATTTGCCACTTATGTTCCCATGCATTTTTTCCCTGTATTATTTTTCAAACTTTGGTGAAAAAAAATATTGAATTATTTTTGAATAAAAAAACAATTTAAAAAAATTATAACACCAAAAATGCATCAGCTGGTGTTAAAATTTACTACCCATCAATTAGAACGGTTATTCAAGAATATTATAAAAATACAAAAATAATAAGAATCCTTTAGGGCTGGCCGTTGTAATCAGGTATTTTAGGAGACCCTGAATTTTTTAACATTTTTCGAAAATAAATTATACCATGGAGACCACAAGAAAAATATTTTTTTTAATATTTTTTTTCTGAGCAGTCATAAGGCCTGCTATCACCAGTTGCAGTATTATCCACTCATTACGGGACACCCTGTATATGTACATATATTTTTTTCTTTTAGCAGCACAATATCAAAGTGCTTTCGTACAAATAATGAATAAAACGTACGTTACCTATACCTACCTACAACCTACCGCTACCGTCAAGAAGTTTTAACAAAAACAAAAATGTGTACTTTACCTAGGAAGTTGTCATTCTCTTTTGCTTTTGAATTTAATATTCAAAACAAAATGTGCGTGGGCGTGCAATTAAAAAGTTTGAAGAGAAATACAAGGGATTATGAGCCTTTCTCTATAATAATTCAACTGCCGGATGTTGAGTGAGAGAGAGAGTGAGAGGATTCCTTCAGTTTTGAATAAGTTTAAATTTGGTGTTATGATATTTTCAGTTTTGATTTTAATCATCTTAAGTTTAATTTGAAAAATAATTTACTCAAAAGATTTAACTTATAATTATGTAAGTAAAGAGGGGTTTCTCTGACAAAAAATAATAGAATTTAGAAGAAGTTAAAAGTTTCAATTTTAGTTGCCACACTCGGTATCAAAAAAAAAAAAAAAAAAAAAAACAATTTAATGTGTTTTTTATGATACAATCCTCCTTCAATTAAAATTTAAAAAAAATTGATTTTAATGATTAAAATATTGATGATTTGTATACATTTTCCAATGCTTTAGTTTTTAGGGTTTTAGTTCAAGGGTCAAAAACAAGCATTTTACTATTACTATTGGAGAGAGGGTTTATCCCGCCCGTTTAGGAGGTAGGGGTAGTTTTCGAAAAAAAATACTTGAATGAAACAAATTATTAAAAAACAACGGCAACTTTTACAATGAACCCAAGTAACAATTTTAGCTGTTCAAATGCTTTAACAGCGCTCTTAGAGCAAATCTTAAAGCTCTTTGATTTCAAAATAGAAATAGTAACTAAGATTCGAAAAACGGAGTTTCGAAAGGCAATGTTTCGAAGGATAAAGTTTCGAAAAACCAAAGTTTCGAAAGGACAAAGTTTCGAAAAGATAAAGTTTCGAAAATCAAAATTTCGAAAAACCTAGGTACTGTTTCAGTGTTGTTTTCGAAAAACCCAAATTTTCATTACTTCAATCTTTTGAAAAAGCAATATCTATTCTACCAAAAATCTAGAGCTGTGTACTATACATAACAGAAGAAAGGATAATACATATATACATATCTACATATGGTTGCATTGGGTGAGCTAGTTCCTGTAGCCCTTTCAGAATATATTCTTGTTCTTGTTTCTATTCAAATCTTGTAAAAAATAAATTTCAGAAATTTCATACGAATCAGGATTTTTCCTCAAATGCTTTTTTTAACTAGCTCTAAAACCCTAAAAAATTTCAATCCTATTACTAAAAGCTTAGGATTTTTTCCCCCAATACCTGAGCTATTATAAGATTTTCGGTTGAAAGTTGCATGATCTACAAATTTTGCCACAAATAATTTTCAATCTCATTAACCGTTTAAAAGTTATACTCATATGTAAAACACAATTTGTGACATTTAACTTTGCTTCATTTTTGAAGTGAACACGATTTGACAATGAAATTTAAAGTGAACGTTCCTTATAGCATAGTTTACAGTTCCGATGCGAAAAAAAATCAAAATTTTCAAAACGATTTTCCACCTATTCTGCGCACCAAGTTGAATAATATTCAAGGCGAAAAACGTTTGCTTTGGCCTAAACCACCCATTGAGTCATTAATTTACCCTTAATTGACAAACTATAGGCCTAAAAATGGAAAATAATTATTTTTGGATGCGAAAACCACTTGCATGCAAATAATGCCTTGAGGTGAATATATTTTTTTTTTTCGGAAGTATAAACCGACCATCAAAAAAATATTTTATTCACCACACTTTTTTTCGCATGCAAATCAATTGCCGGTCCATTGTTTTGCATGAAATTCCATGACAGCATAGTTTTTTTTTTTTTGCTTGAAACTGTAAACCAATCATGCAAACAATTAATTTTACATTTCACCTCAATTATTTTTGACATGCGAGAATATTTGCATAGATTTTTGTTTACGCACGGGAACTTTAAACTAGGCTTATGCCAAAAAATAAAGATACCGACCTATAATTGAATTTTAAAAAAACTTCACTTGGATTTATTCTGCTAATGGTTTTTTTTTACATTTTACATGTGCTAATCATCGCGTAATGTCGAGTTTATTAAAAATATCCATTTCAATAATTTTCTTTACGAATCCACAACTTGTCTCATAGAAGGAATGTACAGTGACGAGCAATAGTGGACAAATATTTTTACTAATTTTTAAAAGTTGGTGCGAACTTATTATTGTAAGCCGAAAGGAAAAACTTTAATTCTATAATTTTGTGTATTAAATCAATTATTATTTTGTTGCATTAAATTAAAAAACAAAATCTTACAATACACTGAAAAAAATCTTAAATGAATTTTTGGAATTGGCCACTTTTGCCCGTTTCGCGATAAAGTTTTGTTCACATTATAAACCATAAACCTTTGTTCTTTATCACTTGCAAACACCGTGTAGGCATACTCTCTACCAAATTGCAAAGTAATTGGTCGGAAATTCGGCTCCCCTCCAGTTAAATGCGACCCCTAAGCTCATTAGTGTGGGATGGATGAATTTCTTACTGTCATAACCTTGACTGTACAATTGACCAGAGATTCTCAGTTGGATTGCCGTCAGGGCCATGCCATCGTCTGAAATTCCTGATTTTGTAACCATTCCTTGACAATTTTGGAGGTATTTATAGGGTCACCGTCTTATTGGAAAATGAGTTCAGACTCTCTGTAGCCACTTTTTGCCAAAAATGTTGGCAAATTATAACGTTATTAGTCAAAATATTTTTCTTTATTCATTATTCACTCGATCTTTATTAACTGTCCGATAGCACTTCAAGAAAAACGTCCCCACGCCATAATCCCGAAGCGAGCAAAAGTAGTGGTCAAGTCCAAAAATTCATTTAATTTTTTTTCTGTGTATTGTAATATTTTTTAAAAATTTAATAGAAGAAAACAAGATTTTATTGAATACAAAAAATTATAAAATTACAATTTTTTCCTAGCGGACCCGCACCAACTTCTTCATATAAAAGTAAACATCTCTCCATTTTTGCTCGTCACTGTAGGTATTTCCTACCCTGCAATCACAAGTAAAATATTTAAGTAAACTGTAAAAGTTTTTCAGTGGATCATCTGCATCTAACAATGTTAAAAAATGAAGGAACGTTTGGAATAATATCCTTATTTTTATCTAGTTTAAAATTTGTTTTGCCCAAATCTGAATTAGATAAATTTACCTATCTCAATGTTCAAATTTGTGATTATTTTTTTTTATAAATCGAGAAAAAAATGAATCTGTAATACAGTTGACAGTTTGCAGAAAATGAACAAATGAACAATTTCATCCGATTTTCACCCTTCCATGGTGAGATTTTCAAGTTTTAATTCAACCCTTATTTTGAATAAATTTGTATTTTTAAGAGAGTCATTCATTCTATAAAAATAATATTTAAATGAACACATTCTCTTAGAATTCATTTTATATTCATTCAACAGTTTTTTCTTGTGATGGGCGATGGCCCCAAGCTAATCAAATCAAAACAAAATTCAAACTAACAGTATGGCAAATTATTTTCAGTTGACAATATCTAATGGATTTCAACTACTATCTAAAGCCGATTTCACACCATGCTTTTCGTAAAACTTAAGGAAGTGATTAAATGGAAAAATAATGGAACATGCTTCAAAATATAGTTTAAAGTTTCTAACTTAATTTTCTATATTTTTTATATTATTTAGTTTGAACTTATTGCAGTGGAAGATAAAATAAAAAGAATTAAATAGTTTCAGTGGGGGTTTTGTAGGTGCAGGGAACTAAGTCCCCGGGAACCAAGTCCACCGAGGGCCTTAGTTCTCATTTAATGGGAACTATATCCACTTTAACGAAGTGGACTTAGTTCCCAGGCAAGGTGAGCAAGTAGTCCACTTCCTTATGAGAACTAAGTACACATTTTGAAATATGGAGAGGGAACTAACTTCCAACGATAAAAATTACAAAAATTCAAAATTCCGCGAAAACTTTGCATACACCCAACCTCGCACCTACCCCAAATCCTATAGTGAGCCCAAGCAGGGGGGTTGCAGGGGGGCAGCATGCCCCCCCATACATACCTCACTGTTTGTTCGCCGTTATGCTGGGTGCTAGCACTGTATTTATGTAAGACAAAGCATTACGGCGAATAAACAGTGAGGTATGCAACCCCCCTGCTTGGGCTCATTATAGGATTTGGGGTAGGTGCGAGGCTGGGTGTATACAAAGTTTTTTTTGGCATTTAAGGAATCTTTGAATTTATCCTATATAGCCAACAATTGTGGAAAGTATTTCTATCTTATTTATAAGATTGATTTTTTATTTGGAAGTGGGAATTAAATACACATTTAAAGGGAAGTAAAACCACTCAGTTTTTGAGGAATTTTGTTCCCACCTTCTATGAGAACCAAGTCCACTTCGCTGAAGTGGACTTAGTTCCCATTAAATGAGAACTAATTCCCTCGGTGGACTTGGTTCCCGGGGACTTAGTTCCCTGCACCGGTTTTGTAGGTATATTAACCACAATTTGCAGAAAATGCAACGTCATTATACTGAATGGGACATATTTATAGATATTTTTTAAGCCATTGCAAGGCTCATTGAAGCTCTATCAGGTTAACTCTAGTTTTGCCTAGCAACAGCTTGAACAGATATATATAATTATATTCTGGTAGTACACTCTAGTTGTGGTAGTTTAATTCAAATCTTCAAGTTAAAATAGTTCAATTTTAAACTTTCAAATTTAAAAATAATATAAGATTCTTAAATCAAAAGAGTACACATTTTTCATGCCAGTATACATTTTGAGTTTATTGAGAATATGGTTAAATCATTACTATACCTTCGAAGAAGTTTACAATAAAAAGGAAAATAACAACAACCAGAATTATTGAACTTAGGTTAGGTTGAAGTGGCTGTCAGTCATGAAAACTGACACACATAGACTTAAGAGCTAAGAATTATTTTTAATTTTAATTAAAAATATAAATTTAAATCTTTTATAAATAAAAAAAAAAAATATTTAAATGAAGCACGGTGCAGAAATTAATGAATTTAAGATGATTCAGGGTATGTTGAATGTATTAACATAGGTATGTACTTCATACCTATTCTATTCATTTTACCTTTTGTTAGAAAAAAAAAATACTTATGCATAATGATGGTTATAGATATGTATATAAAGTTAGCAGGACACTTTTGGAAATTCATGTTAAAAACTATCCTATCATTAGTTGCTACTTAATTGCGAATTAGTTACGCAAAAAAAAAAAAATTAATAGCATTTTTGGTTTGCGAAAAAATGGGTGTCCTGCTAACTTCATATGAACTTGGCAGGACACAAATTTTTTCGCAAACCTAAAACGCAATACAAATTTTTGTTTGCGTAACTAATTCGCAATTAATTAGTACTCAACAACCAAATTTTTTCAGCTCGATTATCTTCATTTTTGAGAAAGTTGTCCTGCTAGGTTCATATGAAGTTAGCAGGACACCCATTTTTTCGCAAACCAAAAATGCTATACATTTTTTTTTTGCGTAACTAATTTGCAATTAATTTGTTCTCAAAATCAATTTTTTTTAATCGTTTATACAAATTTTTGAGAAAGTTGTCCTGCTAAGTTCATATGAAGTTAGCAGGACACCCATTTTTTCGTAAACCAAAAATGCAATTAATTCTTTTCTTGCGAAACTAATTCGCAATTAAATAGTTCTCAATAACCAAGGTTTTTCCGCTCGATTATTTCCTTTTTTGAGAAAGTTGTCCTGCTGAGTTCATATGAAGTTAGCAGGACACCCATTTTTTCGCAAACAAAAAATGCAATTAATTTTTTTCTTGCGTAACTAACTTGCAATTAAGTAGCAACTAATGATAGGATAGTTTTCAACATGAATTTCCAAAAGTGTCCTGCTAACTTTATATATACATGGGATAGATGGGTTAAGGAAAGATGTCTATCTGCCTTTAGAAAGTCTCTAGTTTCAAAGTTTAGAAAGGAAAATCTGTTAAGCTAAGCTTATATGTTTACATCAACCATAGCATAGGCATGGAAAATACGAGTATCCTACCATCAGAGCACAAAAGTTATTATTAGTCTCTTTTCTATTGTTTTGTATTTTCCTCATTTTTTCTCTTTATGCTTAGATTTTCTCTAAACATATAAGATGAATCCCTATGGTATTGTCTACTTTTATGCAGATACTTCTCACCTCAAGTGCCTTGAAGGTATTATAACTGGAGCTGCATTTTGTGTATTTATAGTTGCATAGGAGAATCAAAAATTGTAACAAAAAAAACAAACTTGAAGCTAAAGGAATCGCTAAGTCTTTCGAACTTGCTCAAACTTCCACAAGCAGACACAAAGGCTAATTTAGTAATTGAGAGATCATTTTTATATTTGAAGATATTTTATTTGATCTTTCAATGAAAAGTCGGATGTCTTATTTGAAAAGTTGATGATATAAAAGTCGGACGGAATCGTTTGGAGTTTGAAAGTGAATAATATTTTCTTTTGATGAAATTCTTGACCAAATTGAATGCTAGATATATATCTGAGAATGACTAAAGATGATTATTCTCATCGGATTATTTTGGTCGAAATGATGATTTAATGAAAGATTATTTAATTTCCTTTTGATGTGTAAACATCTTAGCGCTCGGTATGGGTAAAATTGAAAATCGGTTGTAACGAATATGGGCTCACGGTTCCGTTTGGAACCATTTTGTTTGTTGTAGGTAAGTAGAACTCTGTAAACTCGAATAGGTAAGGTAGTTTTATTTTGTATGGTGGTTGGATGTTGTAGGAACTGGGGGCCTCGAGCTGTATCTTTTCCTACACATCAAGTGCTTACAATACCTCCAAGTTGGTAGCCGCCGGATACTGGTCTTGGCCTTATGCCAGGACTTGCTAAACTTGTAAGTGCGAATGTTGATCAAGGAAAGAATTGCAACATCAAACCCATGGCCCCACAGATTGGAGGTTAGTGCGTTGGGCTAACGACCCGACCACAGTAAAAAAACCAATTGTTATGAGAGAGACGCGGGAAGCCTCGGATAACGACCCCCCTCAAATGGCAACCAGACCCGGAACGAAAATGGAATATGATCTACGAGTATGCACCTGGAATGTAAGGACACTCTACACACCAGGTGCTACTCAAAAACTTGAATCTGTCCTCTCGCGGTACAAGGCAGACATTACCGCGATCCAGGAGATACGATGGATAGGATCAGGTATAACGAAAAGAAAAGATTGCGAAATTTATTACAGCTGTCACCAAAGACTGCACATGCTAAGATGCGGATTCGTCGTGGGAAATCGACTCAGATCGAAAGTCATCGATTTTAAGCCGATAAGCGATCACCTGGCTGTGATCCGCATCAAAGCTACCTTGCAAAACATCAGCCTAATATGTGCACACGCCCCTACCGATGAAGCTGAGGAGTCTAACAAGGAGGAGTTTTACGACCTCCTGGACGGAGCCTACGGAGCCTGTCCGGAGTACGATGTCAAAGTCGTGCTCGGAGACTTCAATGCTAAAGTCGGAAAGGAAAACATCTTTGGCGGATTAGTTGGAAAGCACAGCCTCCACGAAACGACAACAGACAACGGCTTCCGACTAATCGACTTTGCTGCAGCTCGTAATACGGTGATAAGTAGCACTAGGTTCCCCAGGCGAAGGATACACACCGCAACCTGGCGATCTCCAGATGGTCGAACGGCCAACCAAATCGACCACGTGCTAATTGGCGCAAGGTACGCATCGAACATCTTGGACGTGCGAACTTTCCGAGGTGCAAACGTGGACTCTGACCACTTTCTTGTTGTGACAAAGTTCAGAGCCCGACTGTCCAACGAAAAGAAAACGAAGACCGCCCAACGAAAGAAGTTCAACATCGCATGCCTTAGCACATCTGAGAAAGCCAGATACTACAGTGAGCAATTGACCGTACACCCAGCCACAAGCGTCAACAACCAGTGGAACCAGTATCGCGACATTATTAAGGAGACAGCCGAGACCACTATAGGCTATCAACCACCCAGAAAAAAGAACCCGTGGTATGATGATGAATGCGCGGTATTGAAGCAGGAGACGGAAAATGCACGAATGCAAATGCTGCAACGGAAAACAAGAGCAGCAAGAGAGGAGTACCGTGAAAAGAGAAGGAAAGAGAAAAAAACCCTGCGTAGAAAGAAAAGAGCATCTGCAGCCTCTCAGCTCAAGTATCTCGAAGAGTCCAGCACCGCCACCAACACCCGCCGGTTCTACAAAACAGCCAAGCAACTGGCATCTGGTTATAGGACTGGCACGCAAGCTCTTCGAAACAGCGAAGGGAACCTAGTCACCGAAGCACAGGGAATTGTAGACGTGTTTAAGCAGCATTTCCAGCAGCTGCTTAATGGGCATTATGTAGAGGAGGCGACAGGGGAACAAAGAAGCATTAGACCAGTCAATGAAGATCCAGTCCCAGCACCCAGTACTGAAGAGGTTAAGAAAGCCATCCACAAGCTTAAGAACAACAAATCCGCCGGCTCGGATGGCCTACCAGCGGAACTCTTCAAGTATTGAGGAGATGTTCTGGTAGGGTGCATGCACCAGCTCATCAACCAAGTTTGGGAGGAGGAAAGTATGCCCGACGACTGGTCAAATAGCTCCATATGCCCAATCTACAAAAAAGGCGATCCTATGTCCTGCAAGAACTACAGAGGCATATCCCTGCTTAATGTTGCCTACAAGATCCTATCCAACGTACTATGTGAGCGTCTAAAACCTTTCTGCAACACTATGATCGGCACGTACCAGTGTGGTTTCAGGCCAGGAAGATCAACGATAGACCAAATCTTCACATTGAGGCAAATCCTGGAAAAGACCAACGAATTTCAAGTCGAGACCCACCACCTATTCATCGACTTTAAAGCCGCATATGATAGCATAAGTCGCCAAGAGCTTCTATTGGCGATGTCGGAACTCGGGATCCCGAAAAAACTGATCCAGCTATGCCGCATGACGTTACAAAATACGCGGTGCAACGTGCAAATGGGTAACAGCTCATCCGAGTTATTGCAGACGTGTACAGGGTTCAGACAAGGAGATGCGCTATCATGTGATTTCTTCAACTTAGTCCTGGAGCAGATAGTGCGCAAGAGTGGTGTTAACATGGAAGGCACTATCTTTAACAGGTCTTCTCAACTGCTTGGTTATGCGGACGACATCGACATCATCGGCCGTTCCAACAGAGCTGGTACTTGAAGCATTCACAGCTATTGATGAATAGGCAAAACGCGTTGGTCTTGAAGTGAATGAGGACAAAACAAAGTATATGCTATCAACAAACAAAGCCTCATCTGTCCATCGCCTAGGACAAAACGTCACTGTTGGTAGCAGTAATTTCGAGGTAGTCAAGGAGTTCACCTACCTCGGAACCAACAATTTCAATTCAATTTCTTTTATTGAACATTATATACATATACAATCTGGCTTATAACTAATATGATACTATGATAAATTTACATTTGTTGGCACATAGGGGGCCTAACGTTATACAATGTCTTAAGTTCAACAAATTATAGATATATAAATTACATGTCAAAAAATTTAAATTAAAAGTCGGCTGACTTAATCGTCCTCAGGGTGTTCATTCCCGGTTGTCAATGGTGTTTTTGGTGTAGGTTGGGGGAAGTTTAGGCGTTTAGCCACGGTAGAAGGCTGACCCAATGTCAGCGTAGAACGAGACTGCTTCCTCGTTGTCCATGATTATGTTGTCATCAAGTGTTTCCATTACACTGAGGTACCTTGGCTCCGGATGTCGTTGTTCAGTGGACCTCGGAACCAACGTCAATTCCTCGAACGACACCTTAGTGGAAATCCGACGAAGAATAGTATATAGTGAAGAGTAGACGATGGACGATAAGTAAAAAAGGATAATCGATACTGGGCACTTTCGAGAGAAAAATTCTACGGCGGATATTTGGTCCTATATGCGAAGAGGGCGATTGGCGGAGAAGATTCAATCGTGAACTGTACGAGCTGTACCAAGATGTGGATGTAGTCCAAAGAGCCAAAACACGTCGACTACACTGGCTGGGCCACATCGAGCGAATGGACAACAACGCTCCAGCCAAGAAAATCTTCGAATCCCAGCCCCCAGGTTCGAGACGACCAGGAAGACCGAACCTCCGCTATAGGGACCAGGCGGTCACAGACGCAAGAGCGCTTGGTCTCGACGACTGGAGGGAGCGTGCGAGGGACCGCAGCCGATGGAAGACCGCAATATCTCAGGCAGAGACCCTTCATGGATCGGGAGCCGGATAAGTAAGTAAGTAAGTTTTCTTTTTATACCCAATGGTTTTGGTATTTGCTAAGTGGAGTGAATTCCTTACACCCCGACTCCACAGTAGATAATTTCTCTCAGAATCATTAGCCCTGTTTTTTAGTGCATTTTTATATTCGCTTAGAAAAAAGGAGCATGTTAATTACAACAACAAACTGGTATAATTCCGTATTGTTGTTGTATTTAACATGCTACTTTTTTCTAAGCGAAGATAAAAATGCACTAAAAAACAGGGCTATTGTATATAAATTCTATAGTATTCTCATGAAGAAAAAAAAGCTCGTGGCCATCTATGCGTCCAAATATAATACTAATTTTTGTTAAGGGATCTCGGTAAGGCGATCACAGCGAACCTATCGACCAAATGTCTACCTACAAAATCGTGTTTCAAGAGAATACTATAGATTGGATATACAATGCTCAGAGTGTTCATCTTGACATTAAATATCTAATGGAGTCACTCCGTTTCATATCTTGATTGGATGTCAAGATGCAATCTTGACAGAGATATTTGACATACATTTTGCCAGGTGAAGATTTTGTTGCTTTTTTTTCTAGAAATTTAATTTTTTATTTCATTATTTTGTATCCATATATGCTGCTTTTGATGTTAATCTCTGCAATCGCGGTTGGCAATTTTGGTTTGTGATATTAAGTGTTATTTGCAATTTCTTGATTTGAAATGTCATAACATGATTTGCCAAGTGGCGCATTCTTTTATGTTTCTCTAGTTGGCTGTGGTTAATGTGTCAAAAAGAAGTATTGTAATGTCATATTTAAAAAAGTTACTTTTCATTTAGGGACGACAAAAGCTAAAAATATGGCTGATCTGTCAAACAAATTGGGTGAAAAAAAGTCGAAATAGATTTGGAATTAAAATTCAAGAAGAAATTGTGATTTCATTATTGAAAAGAACTTTTATCAGCACTTCGAAAATGCATACATTTTTCAAACTAAATTTCATTTAACTTCATTCTAGCACAAAATTGAATATTTAAGCAAAAATATTTCCATTTTTTTTATCATTCATTACTTGCACAAATTTCTTTACTACAAATCGATCAAATCAGATAAAAAAATGTCACAAAACCTGGAAAAAATTTCCAAACTCACTATCGACGGTAAAATCAATAAAAATACAAATATATTAGCTTTATATTTTCCCCCAGTAGTACCTCGTGGCTTGATGGTTAGTGCGTAGGACTGTCATGCCGAAGGTGTGGGTTTGATTCCCAGCCGTGCCACCTAAAAACAGAAATGTTTTATTCGAGGTACTGCCTCTTGCGAGGAACTGACAAATCCTCCAAGAGTATACTTGTCATGAAAAAGTGCTTCTCATTTAGCTGTTCGGACTCGGCAAAAAACTGTAGGTCCCCTCCATTCCTGCCCGCACACAGGAATGGTTGTGAGTTGTAAGTCACTAGGCCCTGGTTCTCCATGAGCTTTTGCGCCACCCAATTTATTTTTATTTTATTTATTTTCCCCCAGATCTGATCTGGATTGTATATGCATACATGTATTACAAAAACAACACAAAATCCGACCTTGCATTTGGATTTCGATTTGCAAATTAATTCTGACCATACACCCTTTGTACTTTTTTGCAAAAATGAGTTTTTTCTCTCACAGGTAGATGGCTTTTTGTGTTGAAGATAGGGAGAAAATAGAGAATAGAGTAGAGAGAAAATACAGAAACAAAAGCATAAACGGGGATCGGATAGGTATATAATACTCTTGTCGCACTGGGATCCAGTTTGTTTTATTATGATAATCTAATCCGGATCAGATCTAGGGGATAATAAAATTAATCTATTACATATTACAAAAATGATATCCAATCCAAACTGAACGATCGAGAAGCAAACAAAAGATAACTCAAAATGAAAACATCGTGATTTCAGCTGCTTTTGACGGATTAACCATTTCAACTCAGTATCAAAGAGATGAATTGGAAAAATGTACTCAAAGTTACTTTTTGACACTTTAACTTTGAATCCAGGAACAACTTTGTGACGTCATAAAGTTTTCTCGGAAGGTGTTTTTTAATGGGTAAATTCATTATAATTTGTGTCGTGCAACCATTTTGTTTTAGAGCTGGTATTACAGATTCCTAATTTTTTCCATACGTGGTAATGACCCGATCCCTTACCTTCAGGTGAAAACGAATGTTTACACATCTTCCACGCGAGTCCCGGTACTCACACATTTCTTTTTTCTTAACGTTTCGACGGTGGTTGCCGTCTTCTTCAGGGGAAATCTTTATTTATAAAAAGAAGTTATTGCACATAAGTGTTAATGTGTGTAGGGCGAACAAGTAATGAACTTATATAAATGTTGTTATTTAAAATTTTAAGCTACAATATTTGAAAATATTTTAAGAATTTAAACTTAAGGTTTTTAATAAAAATAAATAGTAACGGGTGATTTTTTAAGAGGTTTAGAACTTAAAAAAAAAAAAAAAACACAAAAAATTCGAAAAAATGAATGAAATATTTATTTGAATCGATAGTTTAAACCTTGCAATTTAATGTTTAAAGATAATTTCATGCAAATGTTGACCGCGGCTGCGTCTCAGGTAGCCCATCCGCTGAGTCCAATTTTGGCATACTCTTTCACACATATCGGCCGGTATCTCACGAATGAATGCATGGATGTTGGCTTCCAGTGCGTCAATCGAAGCGGGCTTGTCCCTATAGACATTAGCCTTGACATACCCCCACAAAAAATAATCTAATGGTGTCAAATCGCACGATCTAGGCGGCCAATTGACCGGCCCGAAACGTGAAATTAACTGTTCACCAAACTCGCCTCGCAATTGCGCCATTGTTTCGCGTTGTGGTAGGTCGGCTGGCTTTAGTTCTTGCACCAGCTGTATCTTAAAAGGCTTTACGCCCAAATCCTTCCGCAAAATTTTCCACGTAGTGCTGTAACAAAGGCCTAACTGCTGGGAACGGCGCCGAATCGACATTTCGCGGTCTTCTGTCACACTAGCTGATACGGCCGCAATATTTTCTTCACTACGCACAGTACGTAAACGTGTTGGTGGTTTAATGTCCAACAAAGTAAATTTGGTGCGAAATTTGGTCACAATCTTCCGAATAGACTGCTCAGAAGGTCGAGAATGCCGACCATAAAATGGAAGCAGCGCGCGATGAACATTTCGAACCGAGCACGAATTTTGATAGTAAAATTCAATAATTTGCAAGCGTTGTTCATTTGTAAGACGATCCATGGTTAAATTGCAAACCAAACTGAAGCTGTTTGAAAGTGACACAAGGTACTAAACACACGTCAGCTGTCAAAACCAGTGTTGCCAAAACCAAACCAGCTAAAAAATCACCCGTTAAAACACACACACATAAAAAGCCGATGAGAATAATAATCTTTAATCATTCTCAGATATACCTACATATATCTATGGGTCTAATAATATTTTCTGAAATTTTAAACATTTGAGTTGTAAGGACTTGTATCACATATGTCTTGGTAAGGTGATCCAATAAATAGATTTGAACGCAGATTCATAAGTTCACAGTGTCACAGGTCTAAAATACTTATTTATGGATTCAAGGTTCCCTCACATGGGTCAAAAGATTTTTTACTTATGCGATATACATAAGGTACAACAGTTGGGCTCAGTAGTAAGATGCTGTAGTACCTTTCTAAGACGCATTATTTTCAATCGATGGATACCGAAAGCTAATAAAATATACAGCACTGAAGCACTGTAAATTATATTTTTCTAGGGGAATTTGTTTAAATTCAGACACCCAGAATATATATATATGTATGTATATATGATATTAAAGCCCGTGGTCTGGCTAGTTTAAGTATGAAGAAAAACGCAAATAATAGAAAATTATTTTTGTTTATGTTTTGTGGACTATTGAATATAATTCAAATTAAAAGTTTTTGCGACCTTTAGTCCAAATGCGTTTCGCCCAGGTACAACAGTTGGGCTACCCTTCTAAGACGCATTTTTTTTAATCGATGTACACCGACAACTAATAAAATAAACAGCGCGTAAGCACTGTAAATTATATTTTTCTAGGGGAATTTGTTTAAATTCAGACTTTCAATGGGAGGAATTTTACATTCTGATGCATTACAGCCGTTTTATGGCCAACTTCATAAACAAACACTAAAATTGCTTTTATCTAAACTCCTTCTAAATCAAAATTATCAGACAATTAAAAATTTTCAGTTTCACAAATGTAGAAAAAGAATATTTTAATTTGACTGAGTTTGCTCACATCCCTGGATTCAAAAAAAGAGGTTGTTTCCCTCGCACATGCGAAGTCTATGAGAAAAAGTGAAAAAGCATTATAGTTGAGGGACAATTATTCTGACAGCAAAATATCAGCTGTTGTTGACTGGAATGGCTTAACAAAAAAGACTTTTAAAATTTAATGAGACAAAAACGAGCTTTTAGCTTACAAGGGCATTTAAAATCTTCTTAAATATAAAAGCATTTGGTGAAACCAAAAAACAGCATTTAAAGGCTAAAAGGCTTTTTAAATAATTAAAAGCCTTTCGTGAAATCGGCCTTCAGATTTCTAAATTGATTGGGAAAAAATATCTCACTTTGGTACCTACTTATAGCCCGGGAGCCGGTGACATCAAAAGTCCCGTCATCGCGGAAATGGACATAATATATATCATTGGAAAGGTAATTTTATGTACTTTCAGAAAAACTCGGTATGACAGGCCTTAGCCTGCCGAAAGTATCTGTCATACCTGTTTGAACGATGCGACCTCTGTTTTTTATAAAATTCATTGTGCTTTTGCTTGTATGCTATTGATTTCGAAACTACTGAATTGATTGAGCTCAAATTTTCCTGGAATATTTTGTATATACCTTTAACTATTTTCGCAAAGTTTGGTTGAAATCAATTCACTGGTTTTTTGAGGAGGGGCAGAAATGCACGCCGGGTACCCAATAAAAATGAAGCGTTTTTGAGATAAAACTTTGTTTTTAATTTTATTATTGTTTATTGAATGATGAGTACTAAAAAAAATTGCTTATTACAGCCTACGGACTTCCAAAAATAAGATCTGCCAAAAAAATCCGACCTGATAGTACAGTCAAACCCGCTTATTTTGAATTTTAAAAATCATATTTTTTTATTTATTTTATAACTATTCATAAAAAAGTTCGATTATTTAAACAGAAAAATGTTGTGAGTGTGTTGGTATTAATTTACATAAAGTTAGAGGTTCAATTAGGCGAGAAAAATATACCTATGTACCTAAGTTGACTGATTTTACCTGCAAAACATGAAATAATCAATATTTGTAAGTTAAAACGTTTTTTTCTATAATTGAATTATTGTGTATTGAAACGTGAATGAAAATTACTGCCTAAGAAGAAAAATCCCTACGTGATGGTACAGTCAAACCCGCTTATTACGATTTTTTTCAAATCGGATTTTTTTTATTTATTTTCTAACTGTACATATTCATAAATAAACTTCGATTACATAAGCAAACATGTTTTGCGTATATACATAGCTATAAATGTAATTTAAAAAGTTTGGAGTTCACTCAGGTGAAAACATATACATATCTACCATTTAATTTACTTACAAACATAAAAGAATCATAATAATTGTTCGGTCATTGAAGGGTGATTAAAAAAAATAGTCTTAAATCCTCCCAAAAATATATGATTCACCGATAATACAGTCAGTTACTTGTCCAGTTTATATTTCTCAGGACTCAGAGAATTTCTCCAGTTTTGCTGTCAAATACTATGTAGAAAAAAAAATTTGGATTCGTCTGCTCAGGTGAGAATTGATATATGTACTAGAGCCTTCGATTTTGGGCGGACGATTAATTACACGGGTACCCGTGACACGGGTACCCGTGTTTTAAGGAATTGATACCCGTGTACCCATGTACTATTTAAATACACGCGTAAATAAAAATACACGTGTATTTAAAAGAACGTTGCTTCTTTCTGATGATTAACCAGATGTCGTGCATAATATTTAAAAAGGACGCTTCGCAGCATAAATAAAAATCATTCTATGCCTATGCTCTGTACCAGGTCTATCATATTTGACACCTTTTTCGATTTTTTTTTCGTCAAACAAGTGCTTATTGGCTATTTTTCTTTTAACTGACTGTATTCTTAATTTATTTCGGATAAAGATTATAATGAAATAGTAGACAAAATTATTATCCAGAATGGCAATGGAATTGGAATGAATAAAGAAAGAAAACTAGATCAAAAAGAATGGAAGCCAGTTGTTGGTAAGTTACATACAAGGTATAGTTGAAAATAATTGAATAACCATGGTACCTAACCATTTACATAATGTTATGCATGTGTACATATATTTTTGCGTATTATCACTCCTGCATGACAGTTTTGCTCCAAATGATAATCTATATTTTATTTACCTTGTGAGTGACGGAATTGCTGGAATTTTGAAACACAAAGTTTTGGAAACAAAATTTTGTACCTAATCATTTTTTTAAATACATTTGTCAAAAAAATTGAAACAAGTCTTGTTCCTTTAATTTTTTTGGCAAGTGTATTTAAAAATAAAATGCACGACATGGAAATTATGAGAGAAAAATGTAGAGAAGCATGAAATACAACACTTAAATTAGCTAAAACAACTCTTTGCCATCTTAATTCATGATGGAATATGATTGTATGGGAAAAATAATTTTAAAATCGTTGGAGCGGTTTTTTTTTTAATTAATTTTTTATATATAAAATTCTTAAAACATTTTTAAGAACAAATTTTGGTATGCAGATTTAAACTATATATTTTTGTGTATATAAAAACAAAATTTGAAAAAAAATTGTCAACCCGTTTTTGAGATATCGAATTTTCAAAAAAAAAAATTGAAACTTTTTTTAAAAATCCAAAAACTTTTTTTTTGAAAATTTTGATATGCAATATTATTTAATCTTATCTGAAATTTGTATATGAAAAAATTCATTTAAATCCGTTACGCTGATAACGAGAAAACTCAAAATAAAAAAATACGTTCTATGACAGGTACTACTAATAGTTGCTATGTGTAAAATTTTATAGTTTTTGATGGTAGATCGTACTAATTTTAGTATATGAGAAAAGTTTAATCAAAATCCTAGGAGTCGTTTTCGAGCAAAAAAATATTTTCCTTTGCGGTTTTTTCACTTTTGTATGGAAGGTACCGTTGTTTTTTCATAAATGTAAATTTTTTTCTAAAAATATTTTAGATAGTACTAAAAAAGTCTTAAATATCGAGTTTCAAAAAAATCTATGATGCCGTTTTCGAAATATTTGATTTTCCAAAAAAAATTTTGAAATATTTTTTAAAAATCCAAAAAATATTTTTTTAAAAATTGTGGTACACAAAACTATTAACATTTTTTGGAAGCTTCTGTATAAAAAAAATAATTGAAATCGGTCATACCATTTTGAAGAATGGAGGTACCATTAATAACCATTTTTGAAAAATGGTTTTCCACCCAAAGAAAGCCTTTACTAAAATAAATTTATTGAATTTTTTTTAAGAAAAGTTGTCGAGCCGTTTTTGAGAAAAATACGATTATGTAAATTTGCCAAAAAAAAAATGTATGACAGGTACCGTTATTTTTGGATCTAAAAAAAAAATGAAAAAAAAAACGTGTCGGCAGAATCACCAAAAACCACTAAGTACCAAGTTTGAAGAAAATCGATCGAGCCGTTTAGGCTGTAGATGAACAGACAGACAGACAGACAGACAGACAGAATTTTGCCACCCACTTTTTTGGTGTTCTCTATCATCGTAATATCATATTTGATTGTTATCTAAAATTTTTTTTTTTGCACGAATCCAAAACTTGCCTTATAGTACCTATAATCACAAGTAAAAATGATTAGGAACAAAATTTTGTTTCAAAACAATTAAATTTTAAAACACACAAAGAATAGGTTTGTAGCTTCGAAAACAGAAAAATATACCTAGCATTAGAAATGCAGCAATTGTTGTTGTTTTCTAATAATTAGTTTTCCATATATGTAATAACATTTCTGAAAAAAAAATTACGCTTGAAACGAAAATTTCTTAAAATTGTAAATTTTCATCTGAAAGCATACATAAAAAACTTCCTTTTAAAATAGCAAAACTATCAGAAGGTAAAAAAAACTTAAAAACTATGGAATTTTATTAGGGGTGAAGAAGATATATTTTTTTTAACAATTAGCCTAAAAGGCACATAGACCAATGAAACCAACCTTATTTATGTACATAATAAATTTATGAAGAATTAATATTTATTTTTTTTACTAATAAAGATGATTTAAACGAATTTCTATGCATTATTTTCTTTTTCTTTGAAAATAAGTCCTCCTTAGATTCCTTAAAGTAGGTCAGTACCTTTCGAAAGAAAACAAATAGCACTTCGTACCCAACATACCTATACTTTTTACTTAAAACCTATACAACAAGTTGGTTGTAACATGCCCAAAGCGCTCATTGAAAAATAATGATAAATATAAAGAACACATCAATTTAATTATAGACCCAGTGAAACTGAAGAAAAAGTAGATTATGTTCTTTACTTATATTTAAGCTTAAAAGCTCATACAAAAATTATCAAAAAAAATGTTTTTAAACGAAGTTTTATTAAAAAAAGAAATGCTCCAGAAGAGTAATTGTCTAACCAAAAAAAACGGAAATTTGTAGGTATCGCCAAAAAATTATAGAAAAAAATATTTCCTTAGAGGAAAATCTAGTTTAAACATTTTAGTTTAAATTTTGGCACTCCCTTAGCTTTGGTCCTGGATGACTCCTGTCTAGATCAACTTTGAAGTTAAATTATATTATATTAAATATTAAATTTCATCCAAATCATAGAAGTCGTTATAATACATAATGTATACTGCAAATTGCTCTTTTAAATTTTAAAATAGATTAAAATGGGGGTGACAGTAGGCAGATTGTACCAAAACTAATTTCAAAATTCTATCGAAAAATTTCATCTCAATCGGTTGAGTAGCTTCCAAGAAAAAAGTATTTCAGTTAAACAAAGCAAAGGTTCCGTGGCAGGGGGCGGATGTATCTAAAGCCAATTTTTAAGATTATTTTATCTTTCATTGAAACAAACTCCTAAAATTTCTTCAGAATCGATATAGCCGTTCAGAAAAACCAAATAAATTTAAATATAATACAGAAACATTATAATCTGTATACAAGAAATAATATCTTAGGTAATTATTTCTTTTTTTATATATTATTATTTCTAATATTAATTTTAGACCTAAAAATAATCCTCAAAATATATTAGTGTATGTAAGTAATTACCAAATTAAATAAAAAAACTTTTTGATTTGAACTTTAAGAAGTAAAACAAAGCATAAATATACAAATAATACAGAAATATCTGTGTTATACGAATGTACTAGTCATAAAACAATTTTTAAACTATTCAAACAATAATTAGACTGATTTTCAAGTTCCTTTGCATCCGATTTACCGATTTGTGCCGATTCTCATAATAATTACCCGTGTATTGCTAAATACACGGGTAATTATAAATACACGTGTAAATATACAGACACGGGTTCATGTACGGATAATTAATTACACGGGTAACACGTGTATTTAATTACACGGGCATTAGGGGGCTCTAATATGTAGGTACATATAAACTGAACAATTTAATTTAGTAAAAGTCAGGACTCAATCAGGCTTGTTCAAAATTTGTCTTGTGCAAATTGTGAACTTTTGTCCACCTATTGTGTAAAGAACAGTTGGAAGACCATGAGGAACTAAAGTCAAATGGTTCTCGAAGCTGTTTGATTTGTGGAACTTTTTGATCATCTTAAGTTACAAACCGGAAACAAAAATTTGTTAACGGTCGATTGTAAGGAGTTTTTGAGTTATTTAGACAATCTCTTCGAAAAACTAGAAATATTTAATAAGCAACTTCAAGAAAAAAAAAACTCTTTTTGGAACAAAAACGAAGGTATTTGCTTTCGTTACCTTCATTGATAAGTCAGACTTATAAATATTTACAACACAAATTTTGACAGGTTTCTTTGGTTCAAAATGTGAAGTGAATGATACCGCTATAGATGTAATTGATGATAATCTGGATCCTGAAGATTCCCTCCTATTATTTAATTATTGAAGTTTCTTAGTGAACATTTCAAATTTTCGAATGTTAAAAAGTCCATAAATATAATGCTGGGGGCATTAGAATTTTAGAAAAGTTTTGATGTAGCGTAGCACAAAAAAGGTTTGGAAACACTGCTCTAAACCATGGGGATCGAGTCGAGATATATTTGTTCTCAAAACACCAAAGAGAAAAAAAAATGCAACTAAACATTTGGGATCTCCTACTCAACATAAATTCTTATGTCGTACATCGTTGAAAAGATTATTGCATGTTCTTCATTTTGTAATATAGCCGTTAAGCTGAAGACCATGGGGTTAGAGAGGTTTTACAGCTTCAACGGAAAGAGCATTAACATAATTTGCCATTTTTGATGAAACCATTACAAAAGCAGGTAAGGGCTTTTATTTTTAAAGAATCTGAATCTGAGGTTTGCGATGTTTTTTACTTAAGCCTCGAAAACAATCAGTTAAGTTAAAAGTATGTGCATATTAAACCAGGCAATAAATCAAAACTACCCCACAATTTGCTCGCTAAGGGCCTTTTTGAGCACAAATTGACTGGGACTAGAAGCCTATTCCACAACTCAACAAAATAAAAAAATTTTGTGCCTGGTTATATTTAATAATAATTTTTGTATTCATATCGTAATGCTCCAAATTTATGGAGAAATATCCACATCCTCCAAAAGTTTGTTTTTGAAGAGCTTGGAGTCATAGGCGCCCAAAGGATTTTGTCCAGGGGGGGCAGACACCAACACAATTCTGAGATATCGTATTAAAAAAAAAATATTATTGAAACAAACATTTTTTTGAAAATTTTGATATGCAATATTATTTGAACTTTTCAGAAGTTTTTTATAAATATTTCTATTTAAATCCGTTCAGCCAATCGTGAGAAAATTCAAAATTCTTAATAAATTTCTATGGGAGGTAATATTGATAGGTAATATTTGTAGAGCGTAATACTATTTTATATCAAAATGAGATTTTCCTCTAGGGTTTGTTACTTTTGTATGGTAGGTATCGTTATTTTTGCATAAAAGTAAAAATTTTTTGTTTAAGTGTGTTAAAAATCGTTACGTACCAAGTTACAAAGCAAGTTTAATTATTATAGTCCTAGAAGTACCTACATAATGTTAGAATTTTCAAAAATAAAATAAAATATTTCTTTAAAACAAGCACAATACTTGAACTTTTTGTAAGCTTCTGCATACAAGCATACAAAAATTATCAACACTGCTCTTACCGTTGCACAGTGGTTTCGGTTGTATGGAGAAGGCGTCAAAATTCAATAAAATCTGAACCACTCAACCGATTTTGATGAAATTTTCAGCTAAAGCATAGTTTACAGTTCCGATGCGAAAAAAAAATCAAAATTTTCAAAACGATTTTCCACCTATTCTGCTCACCAAGTTGAATAATATTCAAGGCGAAAAACGTTTGCCTTGTCCTAAACCACCCATTGAGTCATTAATTTACCCTTAATTAACAAACTATAGGCCTAAAAATGGATAATAATTATTTTTGGATGCGAAAACCATTTGCCTGCAAATAATGCTTTGAGGTGAATATATTTTTTTTGTTTGAAAGTATAAGCCGACCATCAAAAAAAAAATATTGTATTCACCACACCTTTTTTCGCATGCAAATCAATTGCCGGTCCATTGTTTTGCATGACATTCCATGACAGCATAGTCTTTTTTTTTGCATGAAACTCTAAACCAATCATGCAAGAAACTAATTTTACATTTCACCTCAATTATTTTTGACATGCGAGAATATTTGCGTAGATTTTTTTTTGCGCACGGGAACTGTAAACTAGGCTTAAGACAAATAATTACTAAAGAAATCATCACAATAAATTTCCACCTCCTACCACGCCTACTTTTTTGGCTAAAGCTAATATTAAGTTTTGAGATATTTTTTTAGAAAATGCTCTTTTAAGAAATTTTTCTACACAAACGTGTTTGCCACGCCCACCTTTTGGGTGTTTTTAAACATCTTTTTCATATTAAGGAACAGTCTCAAGCAATAAAATCCAAACAACTCAACCGATTTTGATGCAAAATTGAGGCATGACAAATGACAGCATGACAAAATGATTACAAAGAATATTCACCACTGACACACCCATACCTTCTTTTTAGTTTATTTGGGTGCCAATACATTGTTGTTTTTGTTTCAAGGACGAAACGTCAAAACTCTTTAACGTTTGAAATAAAATGTTGAAAATTTCGACTGCTTCGTTAATTAGATAATTATATTTTGCAACAAAAATAAAAACATAGTATAACTTTATTATGCATACATATAGCATTTATGTAAGTGTAGATATCACCAAAAACAAAAATGTTGTTTGTGGTATCTGCACTCCCTTAATACAATAGCTAAACGGTCACAAATATAGTATATGCGCGTTTGCAAGTGGTTAAAAATAAAATTTTCCGTCATGGCACTTTTTTCAAATGCATTGCCAATTTTTGTAGCCCAAATATCGTAAACATTCTTCGTAGACAATAAACAAACGTACATTGAACCTAAGGAACATTTAAAATGGGAAAATTTAAAAAATCAGAAACGGAAAACACCAGTAATAAAACCTGAATAAATCTGTTAGTGGGTCATTGTGGGTACTAAGGTAATGTTTTTCAAAAAGCTGGGAGATTTCTCGATACTTCAGACAGAATCTTAAATTTAGGTTACATTGCGAACTTTGTTAAAACCTTACTTTTACTTCAAAGAAAATTAAAAAAAAAATCGACTTCAACGTCTACTGGGTCTTACCAATACGACTTCTTAAATAAAAATCAAAATATCACTAAATAAAAAATAAAATACTTTAAACACCTTGCTTCTTTAAAAAAAAATGTTTGAAAATATTACTTTTATCTAGAAAAAAATCACTTTTAAATATGTCAATTTTACGCACAAATTTGATTGTATGTTTAGACCAAACAATTAGCTCTTTTTGAATGCGAAAGCGAAACTGATAACACGTGATATTTGAGACGCAATGTTCGCAACGGTATTATTAAATATAAAATATTAAACCATAATCTACTGTAAAAAGTAAGAAACAAGAAAATAAGCACTGTTATTTTTTCATTTTTGTCATATTGTAGGAAATGTTCCTAACCCAAACCCTTTCGTAAAATCTCGTAAAATCGCTAAACAAACAAATATCCATCCTACCAAGTCCAAACGAAAATTAAAAATTTATTTCCAACTTATGGTGAAAGAAAAGCCAGAATTATTCTCAAAATGAGTTTAATAATTTATTTCGTAAACTTGCACCATTTAACTTTACACGAGCAATGTAACTCGCGAATATACATAAAATAAATTACCAAAACACATAATCAGGTAAAACAAAAAGGTATAACTCTCGATGACTGGACGACGAAGTCTACCTCACATACTTCCTGTGCATTGGCCTTTAACCATTGTGTTCAAAGATGAAACTTTAAAGTGGGTGGTGCGTTCAGAAAATGGGGGCAATTTGTTTCGAGCCGTCCCGTACCAAACTCAATATCCGCTTTGCTCCATTTCCATCCGTACCTACCATTTAACAAAAAGTGATCGGGCGTCCTCATGGTGTCGTTCGTCGCCATATCAAGTCTTTTAGATTTGAGTCGCCGTGGAGAGTAGTTTCGCCTTTTAAACTCCGTGGTTGCATATACCTAAGAAAAGAAAAAAAATCAAAGAAAAAAGAACCTACCCACCGAGGAACAAACACACAGACAACCATAAGTTTTTCGTGGGCGACAATTTTGGTTCGGCTCCGTGATTGGGAAAATCAATCCCCGATCAGATAGCCAAAGGAGTCCGCCAGGCACCGAAATCTATTTAGTTTTTGTTTGGTAAGATGGTAGATCTTGAAGTACAATGTGTTTCAACAAAAAAATCAAAATTGTTTCCCTGTTTCTTATTTTGCTACAGTCCTTTTTATCGTTGGAAACTTTCTGGCCAGACAGGCGCACGACGACGTAAATCGCTAATCCTTGCTCAGGAGGAGGCGACGGAAATCAGTGTCGAAAGGATCCTCAAATTCAGCGATAGGTAATCACCCTTATTGTAGTAGGCGTTTTACTTGAATGACAAATGTCACACAAACAAATTAGTATTGCGAAAGTCGTTATATAAGCGTTTTACTTAGCGTTACGCTACTTGACATTTGGCGTTCAGTGGAATCTAATTTTTTTATCGACAAATGTCACCCTCATCGCTATTGTAGCTGTCGTTTTAGTTTCCTTTTATGACGAGTGATATGCCACTTTCTGTTGACGGTAAATTTTCAAACGCCTTATGAAAAATTTATTAAAAATGTAAGTTTTTCTAATGTTTATCTGTTTGTTTTAGTGTTAATTATTTTCTTTTAACTAAAGGGTGAAAGTTACGAATCCAGAGCAAATGAAAAGGCTCATAGAATTAATGGAATTAAATCCTTCTTTGGCAACAAACTTTAGGAGAGGCGCCCCCCAAACAGAGAACAAAAAAAACAATTGGGAATCCGTTGCAAATACCCTCAATTCCTTGGGGCCACCGGTTAGAACGGTAAAAGAGTGGCAAAAGGTATGGTTCGATGCCAAGTTTAAAGTTAAACAAAAACTTGTGCACAATCAAAAAAACATGGAGGCAACTGGAGGAGGTTCGTTCAAACCAAAATATTTAAACGAAATGGATAACGTTATTGCCGGTCTACTTCAGTTGAATGACATTATTGACCAAATCCATCTTTGGTGACGATATGCACACCCACCAACATAGAAACTCCTCTAACAACTGAGCAATTGATAACTATATCTGACACAGTGACACTGCTACTACTGCTCCAATGGAAGCAACAACGGAAGAACAAAATTCCAACAGTGAAGGACCAGAAGGCAACACAGCTGCACTAAGTTTCACCCAAATGTTGGAAAAGCAAACCAAGGTGCAAGAGGCTTTGTATCTTGAGGTCAAGCTGTCCTTAAACAAAATTGAAGGCCATGTAAAAGAAAGTGCAAGGTATGAAAGAAAGAGGTTTTATTTGGAAGAAGAAAAATTGAAATTGTACAAGCTGAAGATGGAACGGGAAGAACATCAACAAATGAAGGAAAACGAAATGCGGTTAACTGAAATAGAGTTAAAAAAATCAAAATTGTATCTCAAGGAAAAGAAGTTGAAGTTTAAGTCCTAAATTTATATAAAAACTTACCTAACCTTACTCAAGTTACCTTATACTTTACTTTACTCAACTTACCTACCTTATAATTTTTAGGGATCTTATTTATGTCTATGAATTAAAAAAAATAAATGAATCCTAAGTGAAGGTATATAAAAACATACCTAGCCTTACTCAAGCTACCTTTTAAGGATCTTATTTATGTATGTAAATGAATTAAAATAACGAATTTGAATTAAAACATTTAATTATTTTATCAAATTGTTTTTATTGTTGCAATAACTGGTTCCTTATATTAACAGCTGTTTGAATTTTTTCAGGGTTTCTATCCGAATCAGATGATATATTCTCAAAGATGAAGAGATTTTGGTCTATTGGTGGCTCTGATGTTTTGTAATGAATACAGATGTTGTGAAGAGCCGAACACACATTTATAATTTGGATCGATTTTTGAGGGGTATAGTGCAATAATCTAGCACTGAGCAGGCATCTGAAGCGGTTCTTAAGCACACCAATCGTTCTTTCAATTATATTTCTGGATTTCGAGTGCCTCATGTTGAAGTCACTTTGACTGCTTCCTTCTTGGGCGGATCTGAATGGTGTAGTTAGAAAGGGTTCTAGCGGATAGCCAGCATCACCTTTAAATTTGATTTTCAAATTATTAAAGGTTTTGAATGAAACAACAACAAACGAACCTAGTAACCAAGTATTTCTATCTCCATTTTCGAAATTCCTTTGAAGAATCCCCCCAAGCTCACTCGAATTCCAAATAAAGGAATCGTGACTAGCCCCAGGATGTCTGGCATCTACATACCTGATCCGCATTTTGTCATCACAAACCTAAAATTTGAGATTTATGTAGACAGAATTAAACCAACAAATGCAATAATACTAGTAACATACAAACATAGTATTCAAGCTAAAAAAGCCTTTCCTGTTATAGTTACGATGTTGTTCATTTTTTTTTAGCTGCAAGCTTTAAAATTAGTGGCACCGATAACATGCTTTGTCTTTTCGGTACCTTTTCTTCGAGTTCATTCAATAGGTAAATAAAGGCGTTTTTATTCAACCTAAAGTACATTACAAATCTGGAAATATAGCAATTTAGAATGATTTGTCCAAGGAATCATACTTGGATGTATGTATGCACTTGTACTTACTTCGAGTCTGGCAAATCCAAAGGATTTGATGTCGATCTTATTCTTCTTCTTGCTCTCACTAAGTTAAGTTTTTTATTCTCGTCCATCCTATCTTCTTCATTGCTCACGTTAGCAGCGTTATTTAACAAAATAAATAGTCCAATGCTATTCATATTTGTGCCTTTTTTAATAATTTCAGTACAAAATTTTATTTGAATTTGAAAATATAATTTATTCTTCCGAATATCAATCTGTCACAATCAGCTGCTTATGTGGAATGTGTGTGGATTGCAAATAATAGCGTTTAATAGCGTTTTCGTTTGGTATTCCGGAAGAAGCCTCCGGAGCTCTCCGATCCAGAATGTCAAACGAACAAGTTGCAACCCTTTTCTTTATTCTGAAGTTTGGGTTTGGTTGTATTTGTGCACTTGGGTGATGATGATGAAACATTCATACAGCTTATTCTCGGAATATTGATATTCCTCAATAACAGCAACGAATGTCTCCACCTTGGATGTTTATTTTGAGTAAACTCCTTATCTTAGCAAAAATTCCACATCATGGTATAAAAATAACGATAATGGGGAGGATGCAATATTTGTTCTATCCATTTTTCTTATAATAGGTATAAGTTCTTTTCAACTCCAAAATTTCTACATAATGCACGATCGCAATACCAATATAAAATAACAAACAAATTACCTTTGACAATTTTGACGTTTGAATTGTGCGCATGTATGTGTGCTTCTGGTTTTGATTCTCTCTTCAAATCCAGAATCGTTTTTCTCTTCTTTTCAGAAGAAGAACTGTCATCTAGTGCCAAACGAACGTTTTCAGAAGCATTCGGAATGCTTCCGGGCGACCAAACGAAAATGCTATAAGCAACGCAATACCGACTCTAAAACGCCAAGAAAGTGACTCGACACAAAAAGTGACAATTGTCGTTTAAGAAAAACGCCTATTACAATAAGGGTGAATGTCAAATCTTGAAAAAAAACGAAAGGTTTACCTAACAGCGATCTGTTCTCCTAGATTTAATTTCCACCAAGCGATTTTCTGTGACAAGCCTCTTTTTACCCAAACCGATTAACCTAAAAAGAAATCTTTTGGTCAGGACTCCAGTAAAAGGAACTACCCATTTAGTTCAACAAAAACCTAGACTAGATAATCCATCCCTCAGTTGGGCAGCTTTGGCTGGTCACAATTCCCCCGGCTAAGGTCTGTAAAACGACCAATTCGGATGCACGGGTCCAGAAAAGGATGTGAAATCTTCTTCGGGAATACGTAGGTAAGAAGAGAGACCTTGAATGTAAAGCATAAATTATAAAATTGTCACCTTAGGTATAACTTATTTTGTCTTCAGTCCCTTCTCGGATGCATGACGATTTGAAACGTTAATCCTTGCCCGGAAAAGGCGATTAAACGTACGTATCTCCCAAGGATACAAAAATTCACCGATAGATTTCCTTTGTGTTCTTGGACTTTCTTCGACCGGGTTCCTTTCTATCCAATCGGAATAAATCTTAAAGCTGGTCTTTTGGATTTTGGTCAAGACACCAGAAAAAGGAATTAATATTTTTGCCACAATAAAAGTAAGGACTTGGATAATTTCTCAGTCACTCTTCTTTGACTGAAAACAGTCTTCTCGGCTAACGCCTGAAAAGAGCAATCCATAGTCACGAGTCCAGATAAGGAATAAATATCTTCTTCAAGAATTCATAGCAAGAAAACTCCGAGTCTTCGATTGAGTTTTTCTGGCGATTTGCCAAGAAGAAGAGGAAACCCTTCTGGTGGCCCCTCTAGCTACCAGACACACAGGCGCGGAAGGCATAAGTCCAAGAAAATTTAACTATATAACTCGTGGCTGAAAATAACAAAAAGAAAAGGAAATTAAAATTCAAACAAAGAAAGGTGAAAGGTGACAGTGTTAATAAAAAAGAAAATAATTCTGAGTGCTAGTCCAATTCTGAAAAGAAAAAGGGAATTTAAAAAAGGAAATGTCCAAAATTTTGAAAAGAAAGTTTATAAAAGGAAAAATCTGTGCTTAAAGAACAAAAAAAAAAAAGAAAATTTAGAACAAAAATTGATTATTAAAGCTAAAAAAAAAAAAAATTAAGATCTGTAAAGTTAACGTACAAAAGATTATTAGGCTGAAAGGGAAACTCAATTGAGAAAAGTGAAAGGCAAAAACTAGAAAAGAGAAGTGTTGAAAAGAAAATTGCTGAAAAGAAAAGTAACAAAAATTGAAAAAGAAAAAGAATATTTAAATGAAAACAATAATACTTACCTATAAGAAGAAATTAAAGAGTTTTAAGCGTATACCTACCGTAGGCATATATGGGTGATTCTCTGCCAACTGTGATTCTTTTTTTAGAAATTTTTCAAAAACTTAAACTTCTTGGAAACAATTTTTGTTTTGTGTTTGTGGCTTCATTTAGTCAGAGTATCATATCTGTAAAGGCATTTTGCTACAACTTTTAAAGAACAAAAAATATAGTGAAATGTACTAAAACTAGTATATACGATAATGACACTCTTTTTCTATTTTTTCTTTTTAATTTTTCTCCCTCTTTTTAACCATATTTTTGTTGAGATTCTTGATTTTCTAATACGTTTTGACCTCTTGACATTTCTACTTCCCTTTTTTTCTTTAAAAAATTATCTCTTTTTCATTTTTGAAGTCTGTTCTTCTGAATGGCAACCCATTTCCTTGTGCTGGGTTATTACTTAGTTTTTATTGCACGGAATGATTTTTGTTTGGCTCGTCTGAGGTATTGCTACCGTTCTCATAAAGAAAATTGGTAGAAGAGAATACTATTGCAAAGAATTATTTAATTATATTTATTTAAAGCTCAGTAAGTATTTAAATGCCACGGTACTGACATCCACGGTACTGACATTTAGACAGTTTATGTAACCTCACTTCTCTTTGTTTATGAGAAAAATAATTTCCAGAACAATTTTAACCTGTACCTTTAAAAGGAATACAAAATTCTGATAACCAACCAGAAACATGTTATAACATGCTTAAAAAATACTACCAGGGTACTGACAAATAAATTTGTGACATACTTTCATCGCATGCAAACATATCACTCTTAAAATACAACAACGTACCAAAAACAAAATTACTGTTGTTAAATATACATAAATAGTGTCTCTTTTAGAAAACAACAATACACACGTGTTAAAGCTAAATCAAAATGGCGGTTGAGCGGGAAATCTTTTGAATTCAAAAATAAAACTTAAACCTCGGACAACATTCATTCATGATTATTTTATTCAGCTATAAGTATTTTTACTTAATTTTTGCATTATTTTGTCAACCAAGTATTGCTCTCAAAATTTTTTAAGGGCAACATTTCTGTTCAATGAACTATTTTATTCGAAAACAGTAGACTTAATCGGAAAAACAAGGATCGGACATGCCACGGTACTGACATTTTGACCATACTTTTCCAAGCCATGTCGAAGAAGTAGCAAATTTGGTCATGATATTGAATGTAGATTGTAGTAAACAGCTATTTACACAATCCAAACCAAAAATATATACGAACATTTTACATTAAACAACAAAAAAAGCACTGGACGCAAAGAATCACAGTTGGAACGGAATCACCCATATGTATATTTAACGATACATATGTATAGGTACATACATAATGATCATATGCACTCGAAGTCTAACAGCAAACAAAAACAAAAGTACGTGTACATAAATTAAATTATTGTTTTTGATAAAACAAAATAAAACGAAACAACATAAACTTTGATTGCCGATGATAGTTTGAAAGTTATTGAAAAATCAACTAGATAAAAACAAATAGTTTTGAATTCTAAGTAAAGTAAACAAAAAGTAAAAAAAAAAAAGAAAGTGTGAAATTTTTGGAAAATTAAAGTAAAGTAGATATGAAGCAAGTGACCATATGTAGGTAGATAAGATAGGAATGATAAGAAATTTTTTCTATTATACCACATGAAATTTAAGCACACGAATTGAAGTTTTAGTATAAGTGTAGTATAGTAGGTATATAAATCAACATATGTGACATCTCATCCATCGGAAGTGATTGAATTTAAATTATATCGTATAATTGGACATTTCATCTTTAAGCTAGGTCTTAATACTCTTCAGTGCTATATTTGTCTACAATCAACTTTTGATAATTCACCAGGTCACGTCGCAACAAATGCTGTGCACAACATATTGGAGCGTCGGTAAGTGAGTTTTTTTTGTACCTATATTTTTTTTTTAAATTTCCAATATTCCATTTACATAAATATATTTATATATCCATATATGAATTTATGTAAACTAAGAAATATCAGGGGTTTGTCGACTCCAGTGAGAGTATCCTTCAGGTCGTGATTGGGCCTTGATTCAATAATTTGTTTTGGGGAGTATTAAAGAGTATAGTAGTGCAGATAAATTTTAACAAATAGTTTTTTTTTTTAACATTATTTGTTTTAATTTTCCGATGAATGGGGATGATACGATTTAATGATGTCGATAGCTTTAAGGAGCAGACTTGTTTTTAACTGAATAAAAATAACATTTGAAGGAAACTTATATTTTTTTATATTGAAAGAAATTTCTGACGGTTTTCGTTCACCTTCACTGGATTTGGGTGATGTAAAGTATAAGATATCGAGTTTAAACGTTTTTTGTTAATGTTCCTTATTTTTGTAAGAAATTTGATATGGATGCAAAAAGACTAAGATCAACATTTTTTTTGGGAACTAAGCTCTAATGGGGTTCTTAACGGTGAAGTTTTTGGGAAGTGAATCCAATAGGAGTGAGGGATGAAGAGATTTTTTTAAAATGAAGATGTAAGGGAAAGTCAATAGCTTTCCCTTTTTAATTGCAAAAATATTCTTTTAGGAGCGCGAGCAATGGTGTTGGAGCATTCCTTAATGGAGTTTTCTGTTTAGGGATGCTATGAAGGGTGGGTAGAGAACAGCTCTGAGGGCACGACCACCTATGCCCCCCCTCTAAATGTGGTAGTAAAGAGAAAAAAAAAGTAATCGGTTTGCTAAATTTCGGGCCCTACTTCTTTTTGGAAGATGGTAAATAGCAAATCAATCAACAACTAAGATTAAGGCCTGGATAAAAAGTAACACCGTCCATTAGCTGGTGACAAGATCCCCCCCCATCGACGAGCTATGCAAGGCGACCAGCAGGCCTTCGGTCACTTACGCGAGTGGACACCTCTCTCGACTCCTGCCTGGACGGGACTATGAGTCTGTAAGCATAGGTCCTAAAGGTGGGGAAAGTCGTGAGGGGAACATTTTTGAGGGGAGAGTAGGCTTCTTGATGAAATAATCAGTAACAAGTTTTATTTATGGAGATCTTTTGTGATACTCTATTGACTGGAATGTCGGTCTAAGTTATTTTTGGTAGGTTGAGTAGTTCGATGGAAGCTCTGTTTTCTCAAAGAGGTTGACAGTAGGTGAGAAGATCCAGATAGCTTAAGTATTCAAAATTTATAGGAAAACATTGTGAGTTCGGGTTTGGAATTTTCTCACCGAAAGTTGACAAGGGTGAAGTATGTGGATGAGCATAAACATACTAAAACATTATATGCTAGTTTCAAAAATTTTATAGCAACGTTACAATATGGGCGAAACCACAGTGCGTTGTCGAGAAAATCTAAAGAAAAACAAAAAATATTCTACCATTGAAAATAAAAAAAATAAAACTAATGTAGATTGACTAAAAAACGCTATGTACCAAGTTTAAGGAAAATTGATCCAAACGACAGATAGACGGGCATACAAGCAGACAGACAGGCAGACATACAGGCAGACAAACATGCAGGCAGAAAGATATTTTCTGCATCTTCGCGTCATTCGTTGATCAAATTTCGAGTCAAATTTTTTTACGAATGCCAAACTTGCCACATAGTGCCTATAATATCCCAAGTAAAAATGAATCGTAAAAAGTGTAAAAATAAAATTATTTCTATGGTAAAAGTATCCAGGTAATAAAAATAATGAGCCAGAATTGAATTGGATTTCAAAAAAAAATATTAAATAATTTGAAAATAGTCCAATGCTCTTTGGATAGGTTTGTGTTGTTGTAATCCCTTATACAAAAAACAACTTAAGATAAGTGAATTTTTTAAGATAGATAGTGAAACGGTGGGTACTGGAATGCAGGGAAAGGTTCTCAATTTGATGTCAGAAATCAGAAAACCACTCACAAAAAAAGTTGTGAATTGTTTTAGGTAGACAACAATTCGCAATTTACTTGTCCATTTCCGTGAGAAGCAATATCCTTCTCATGCGTTTTTGCATGTGCCTCAAAAATTTAGAAATATCAATTACCTATTACTTCCTTTTCTATTGATGGCAAAGGACAGCAGGGGTTAAACCATGAACATCGAAAAGAAGCGGTCAAGAAAATAGCCATATTTTGAAAACAATAGAGAATATAAGGATATTTTCAGATATAATCGGTCTGGTCCTGAGACACAGTGGCGTAGATAGCTTTTCGCTATGGGGGGGGGGGTGGATGGATCTAGTTCGCTCATTTTTTTAAAAGTTTTAATAACACTAGTTTACAAAGTTTTGGGTCATGGTAGGGTCCTTCGAAAAAATATATTTTCTAGACTAATTTTGGGTCACTGAACACGAAAATCAAAATTATTTTTTTCCAAAGAAGCGTTTGCGAGATATGCGAAAAAATCATTTTCTCAACAATTTTTTCAGATACTCCCATAAATCTCGCTAGCGGCATAGCTAATTTACATAAAATGTGTGTTTTCTAAATGATGTGATCTGCCTCCTTCCGACGATGTACTGCATGTATAAGTCGGACTGAAATGTTATAAGTTACAGGCATTCAAAGTTTCAAAAACGAGTATTTTTGAAAAATTTCTATTTTTGGTTGCTCCATATGGATAGAAAAAAAAATATTTAAAATAATTTTAAGGACTCAAGTGAAACACAATCTTTTTAACAAAGATTTGAGCCAAAGTTCGGACGATAAATGTAGAAGTTATTAAATAATTAGTGAAAAAAGGCAATTTAATTTTGTTCAATAAAAGTCACATAAATGTATATTTGGGTGTCTGTTATTTCCCAAAATAATTTTTTAAAATCAGAAACCCCTAAAATCAAAATTCTTTGTCCATAATTAAAGCTTTTGACCAAAAAATTTTTGTCTAAGGTGATAAATCGTTGCCTCTTAATCCATTCTCTTTTCCATCATCATCATCAAGTCCTGTAACCCCGGTTGGGGCATAGGGCGCCAACAAATCGTTTCCATCCTTCTCGGTCTGCAGATAGATATTTTAACTGTGGCCACGTCTTTCTCTGGGAGTCTGCTTCTGCTAGAACTGTTGATTTCCATGTTGTTCTTGGTCTTCCAACCCGCCGTGCACCCTGAGGATTCCATTCAAATGACTGTTTTGCAATTTCATCGTTTGGTTTCCTCAGTGTGTGACCAATCCATTGCCATTTACGCTTTCTTATGTCAACGTCCAGCCGCTCCTGGCTTGTCCTGCGCCACAATTCCTCGTTTGATATAATTTGTGGCCAGCGAATTTTTAGAATATGGCGTAGACAACGGTTCACAAAAGCCTGCAATTTCTTTGAGATGGTAGTCGTGACTTTCCAGGTTTCGCAAGCATATAACAGCACGGATTTGACATTGGATTCGAAGAATCTCAACTTTGTGCGCAAGGAGATTTGACATGATTTCCAAATTTGGGAGAGAGAACCGAAGGCTGCGCGAGCTTTATTTATTCTACTTTGAACGTCCAGATCAGTACCACCATTTGCTGAAACAATACTTCCAAGGTAGTTAAATTGTTCAACCTCTTCAACTGGCGTCTCCTGTATTAAAATACGCTGATGTGTGGAGCGGCCTGTGAGCATTATTTTTGTCTTTTTGCTATTTATTTTCAGACCACTCGCCTCTCCTTTTACCTTCAGAGCTTGACACATCCCGTTCAGCCCGCTGATGTTATTTGCCAAGAGACATATATCATCGGCATAGTCTAAGTGGCTAAGCCTTTCAAACGGTCTCCATTGAATGCCCTGCCTCTCTGATGTTCCAACGCTGGCCGTCAAGACATCGTCAATCGCCAGTAGAAAGAGAATTGGCGATAGAACATCTCCCTGTCTCACACCCTGCCGCACTTCGAAAGAGTCGGATAGCTGCCCATTGTGTAAAACAAAGCATCTTGCGTTGTTATAGGACTCTCTTATAATGGCAACAATTTTTGGGGGAATTCCTCTACCAAGAAGTGATCTCCATATACATTCACGGTTGACTCGGTCAAAGGCCTTCTCAAAATCCACAAACATGAGGTAAAGCGGTGATTGAAACTCCGCAGACTGCTCAAGAACGATACGCAGAGTGTTGATATGGTCGACACAAGACCGCCCACTGCGGAAACCAGCTTGATGCCTCTTGAGTGTAGACTCGATTCTAACCTTTATCCGCTCCAGAATGATGGTTGCCATTAATTTTGGAAAAACGGACAAAACTGTAATACCTCGCCAATTGTTGCAATTCTTAAGACCACCTTTCTTTGGCAACTTAACAATTACACCATCCTTCCAGTCGCTGGGATAGATTTCATTTTCCCACACAGCTTGTATCAACGGGTGTAGAATACTAGCCGTTCTGGCAGGGTCAGCTTTCAGGAACTCGGCTGGTATACCATCAAGTCCAGCTGCTTTGTTGTTTTTGAGAAGATTTATCGAAGATTGAATTTCCAGTACTGTAGGGGGCTCGATGTCAATACCCCTATATGATCTACGCATCTCGTTAAGCTGGGGCACTTCAGCACTCTGCTCGACAGAATCCTCATTAAGCAAGGCACAAAAGTGCTCCCTCCACCTGCGCAGCTGATCCTCGATTGATACCAAAAGTGTACCATCCACATCCATTACAGGATGATTGGTGTTGGTTTTCTTCCCGACAACTTCCTTGGATATTTGGTACAATTCCCTCATGTCTCCTCTTCTTGCAGCGTTTTCCGCATTTTCTGCGAGACCGTCTAACCTCACCCTCTTGTCTCGTCTCACACAGCGATAGACCATCTTATGTGCTAAGCGATACTCTCTTCGCAATTCAGCCTTTCGTTGAGCATCTGCTTCGGCATTTATTTGCATCTTCAACGATTTGCGAAGCTCGATTTTATCCCAGGTGTCTTGGGATATCCAAGAGTCTCTAACTCTCGACTGCTTGGGTACAGTTTCGGATCCAGCATCCATAAAAACACTTTTCATATCACCCCACATCTCATCAATTGTTGAATGTTGTATTCCGTTTAATGACGAAGCTCTGTCGTTAAGGTTGGTGACATAGTTACGACATATGTTGGGATCACTTAAAGCATTTGTATTGAACTTCGAATTCCTTGCTGCACCCTGTGATTGACGTTGTACAGCTGCCGTTCGTAGCTTGAGACTCAAGAGAACCAAATGATGGTCGCTTCCAATGTCGGCATTTCTTATGCTCCGAACATCGCACATTGACTTCCTCCATCGCTGCTGAATCATGATGTGGTCAATTTGGTTTTCAGTTTGACCATCCGGATGTACCCAGGTGATTTTGTTGCAAGTCTTATGTTTAAACACAGTTCCACCCAGTACAAGACGATTAGCGTTACAAAAATCGACCAGCAAATCGCCATTTTCATTTCGTGACCCCAAGCCATTTTTCCCCATGACGCGTTCCAGACCGTAGTTGTCTGATCCGACTTGGGCATTGAGATCTCCCATGACAATTATGATGTCGGCTCTTGGAACACCACTGTAAACTGAGTTAAGATGAGTGTAGAAAGCGGTTTTGTCTTCCTCGGTCGCTTCATTTGTGGGGGCGTAGCACTGAATTATTGTGACGTTGCGAATTTTTGAACGGAACCTTGCTGTCATTATTCTTGCAGAAATGGGCGCCCAGGATATAAGACTACGCCTTGCTTCTTCGTTCAACATAATTCCGACACCATGCAGCCTTTGGCCACCCTCTCTTTCATCCTCCCCGGAATACAGCATTCTCGTTTGCCCAGAGTCAGCTCTGTATTCGGCTCTTCCTCTCCACCTAGTTTCACTGATGCCCAGGATACTGATCTTAAGGTGAAGCATTTCACGCTCAACCTGCTCGTATCTACCTTCGCCGTACAAGGATCGAACGTTCCATGCTCCGATTTTCGTACGTATGCGGTAGCCAAAAGTATCATTTGCTCTTCTTAAAAGACTTCTTCTATTTGTTAACGATTCATTTATTGTTATGGCGTCTTGATTGACGCTGGTACACGAAAGATGCCGCACCCCCAAATCCGATGTGCGGTTTACAGCAGCCGAAGCTGCAGAAGGATTCTCCATAAAATGGTTACCTCTTGGGGACTCATTTCCAATTGTTGTCATATTTCATGTAATAGCATATATCCTTCCACCATGGTGTTTTCCGAGATACGATTAATAACATACATAAGCTCAGATTTGACAGGCACACCCGCCTTTTGTATGGTCAAACACATAACTGCTCGAGGCCGCCCACTATGGGAAAACAGACGCCTTTTGTAGCCGCCCAATATGGGTTACAGACGCTACCTGCTGCTGCCGTTGGCCTTTTAACAAAAACGCTCCTCCGCCACCAGACTATCATGCCGTTGACCGCCACCTGCAGTTCATCCGTCTTAAGGGGGCTTTTAACCATCCCAAGGACAAGTTTGTGCCCTGACCAGCAAAGCTGGGTTGTCTGCTTATCCCGGCATCCATTCGGTCCCCCTGCACGTTAGCGTTACCCACCCTCCACCACGCGGAGGTGTGCATAGGGATTTTCCTATCATTGAGCCTAGGGCCATATGGCGTCCTAGCACTCTCAAGTACTTTTGGAGGGCTCTCTTTTCCATACAAAGGAGAATTGAACACACCACACTCAATGACCAATAAAATTCTTCAAACATCCATCAAACATCCGTCAAACATCCGTCAAACATCCATCAAACATCCATCAAACATCCGTCAAACATCCGTCAAACATCCGTCAAACATCCTTCAACCATCCATCAAACATCCGTCAAACATCCGTCAAACATCCATCAAACATCCATCAAACATCCATCAAACATCCGTCAAACATCCGTCAAACATCCGTCAAACATCCATCAAACATCCGTCAAACATCCGTCAAACATCCGTCAAACATCCGTCAAACATCCGTCAAACATCCGTCAAACATCCGTCAAACATCCATCAAACATCTGTCAAACATCCGTCAAACATCCGTCAAACATCCATCAAACATCCGTCAAACATCCGTCAAACATCCGTCAAACATCCGTCAAACATCCGTCAAACATCCGTCAAACATCCGTCAAACATCCGTCAAACATCCGTCAAACATCCGTCAAACATCCATCAAACATCCGTCAAACATCCGTTAAACATCCATCAAACATCCACCAAACATCCGTCAAACATCCATCAAACATCCATCAAACATCCGTCAAACATCCGTCAAACATCCGTCAAACATCCGTCAAACATCCGTCAAACATCCGTCAAACATCCATCAAACATCCGTCAAACATCCGTCAAACATCCGTCAAACATCCGTCAAACATCCATCAAACATCCGTCAAACATCCATCAAACATCCGTCAAACATCCGTCAAACATCCGTCAAACATCCGTCAAACATCAATCAAACATCCATCAAACATCCGTCAAACATCCGTCAAACATCCGTCGAACATCCGTCAAACATCCGTCAAACATCCATCAAACATCCGTCAAACATCCGTCAAACATCCGTCAAACATCCGTCAAACATCCGTCAAACATCCATCAAACATCCGTCAAACATCCATCAAACATCCGTCAAACATCCGTCAAACATCCGTCAAACATCCTTCAAACATCCGTAAAACATCCGTCAAACATCCGTCAAACATCCATCAAACATCCGTCAAACATCCGTCAAACATCCGTCAAACATCCATCAAACATCCATCAAACATCCGTCAAACATCCGTCAAACATCCGTCAAACATCCGTCAAACATCCGTCAAACATCCGTCAAACATCCGTCAAACATCCGTCAAACATCCATCAAACATCCATCAAACATCCGTCAAACATCCGTCAAACATCCGTCAAACATCCGTCAAACATCCGTCAAACATCCGTCAAACATCCGTCAAACATCCGTCAAACATCCATCAAACATCCGTCAAACATCCATCAAACATCCGTCAAACATCCGTCAAACATCCGTCAAACATCCTTCAAACATCCGTAAAACATCCGTCAAACATCCGTCAAACATCCATCAAACATCCGTCAAACATCCGTCAAACATCCGTCAAACATCCATCAAACATCCATCAAACATCCGTCAAACATCCGTCAAACAACCGTCAAACATCTGTCAAACATCCGTCAAACATCCGCAAAACATCCGTCAAACATCCGTCAAACATCCGTCAAACATCCGTCTAACATCCGTCAAACATCCGTCAAACATCCGTCAAACATCCGCCAAACATCCGTCAAACATCCGTCAAACATCCGCCAAACATCCGTCAAACATCCGTCAAACATCCGTCAAACATCCGTCAAACATCCGTCAAACATCCGTCAAACATCCGTCAAACATCCGTCAAACATCCGTCAAACATCCGTCAAACATCCGTCATACATCCGTCAAACATCCGTCAAACATCCGTCAAACATCCGTCAAACATCCGTCAAACATCCGTCAAACATCCGTCAAACATCCGTCAAACATCCGTCAAACATCCGTCGAACATCCATGAAATATCCGTCAAACATCCGTCAAACATCCGTCAAACATCCGTCAAACATCCATCAAACATCCGTCAAACATCCATCAAACATCCGTCAAACATCCATCAAACATCCATCAAACATCTGTCGAGCACCCGTCAAACATCCATCAAACATCCGTCAAACATCCGTCAAACATCTGTCAAACATCCGTCAAACATCCGTCAAACATCCGTCAAACATCCGTCAAACATCCGTCAAACATCCGTCAAACATCCGTCAAACATCCATCAAACATCCGTTAAACATCCGTCAAACATCCGTCAAACATCCGTCAAACATCCGTCAAACATCCATCAAACATCCGTCAAACATCCGTCAAAAATCCGTCAAACATCCGTCAAACATCCGTCAAACATCCGCCAAACATCCGTCAAACATCCATCAAACATCCATCAAACATCCGTCAAACATCCGTCAAACATCCGTCAAACATCCATCAAACATCCGTCAAACATCCGTCAAACATCCGTCAAACATCCATCAAACATCCGTCAAACATCCGTCAAACATACGTCAAACATCCGTCAAACATCCGTCAAACATCCGTCAAACATCCATCAAACATCCATCAAACATCCATTAAACATCTGTCAAACATCCATCAAACATCCGTCAAACATCCGTCAAACATCCGTCAAACATCCGTCAAACATCCGTCAAACATCCGTCAAACATCCGTCAAACATCCGTCAAACATCCGTCAAACATACGTCAAACATCCGTCAAACATCCGTCAAACATCCGTCAAACATCCATCAAACATCCGTCAAACATCCGTCAAACATTCGTCAAACATCCGTCAAACATCCGTCAAACATCCGTCAAACATCCGTCAAACATCCGTCAAACATCCGTCAAACATCCGTCAAACATCCATCAAACATCCGTCAAACATCCGTCAAACATCCATCAAACATCCGTCAAACATCCGTCAAACATTCGTCAAACATCCGTCAAACATCCGTCAAACATCCGTCAAACATCCATCAAACATCCGTCAAACATCCGTCAAACATCCGTCAAACATCCGTCAAACATCCGTCAAAAATCCGTCAAACATCCATCAAACATCCGTCAAAAATCCGTCAAACATCCATCAAACATCCGTCAAACATCCGTCAAACATCCGTCAAACATCCGTCAAACATCCGTCAAACATCCGTCAAACATCCGTCAAACATCCGTCAAACATCCATCAAACATCCGTCAAACATCCGTCAAACATCCGTCAAACATCCGTCAAACATGCATCAAACATCCGTCAAACATCCGTCAAACATCCGTCAAACATCTGTCAAACATCCGTCAAACATCCATCAAACATCCGTCAAACATCCTTCAAACATCCGTCAAACATCCGTCAAACATCCGTCAAACATCCGTCAAACATCCGTCAAACATCCGTCAAACATCCGTCAAACATCCGTCAAACATCCGTCAAACATCCGTCAAACATCCGTTAAACATCCGTCAAACATCCGTCAAACATCCGTCAAACATCCGTCAAACATCCGTCAAACATCCGTCAAACATCCGTCGAACATCCATCAAACATCCGTCAAACATACGTCAAACATCCGTCATACATCAATCTAACATCCGTCAAACATCCGTCAAACATCCGTCAAAAATCCGTCAAACATCCGTCAAACATCCGTCAAACATCCGTCAAATATCCGTCAAACATCCGTCAAACATCCGTCAAACATCCGTCAAACATCCATCAAACATCCGTCAAACATCCGTCAAACATCCGTCAAACATCCGTCAAACATCCGTCGAACATCCATCAAACATTCGTCAAACATCCGTCAAACATCCGTCAAACATCCGTCAAACATCCATCAAACATCCGTCAAACATCCATCAAACATCCGTCAAACATCCATCAAACATCCATCAAACATCTGTCGAGCACCCGTCAAACATCCATCAAACATCCGTCAAACATCCGTCAAACATCTGTCAAACATCCGTCAAACATCCGTCAAACATCCGTCAAACATCCGTCAAACATCCGTCAAACATCCGTCAAACATCCGTCAAACATCCGTCAAACATCCATCAAACATCCGTCAAACATCCGTCAAACATCCGTCAAACATCCGTCAAACATCCGTCAAACATCCATCAAACATCCGTCAAACATTCGTCAAACATCCGTCAAACATCCGTCAAACATCCGTCAAACATCCGTCAAACATCCGTCAAACATCCATCAAACATCCATCAAACATCCGTCAAACATCCGTCAAACATCCGTCAAACATCCATCAAACATCCGTCAAACATCCGTCAAACATCCGTCAAACATCCGTCAAACATACGTCAAACATCCGTCAAACATCCGTCAAACATCCGTCAAACATCCATCAAACACCATCAAACATCCATTAAACATCTGTCAAACATCCATCAAACATCCGTCAAACATCCGTCAAACATCCGTCAAACATCCGTCAAACATCCGTCAAACATCCGTCAAACATCCGTCAAACATACGTAAAACATCCGTCAAACATCCGTCAAACATCCGTCAAACATCCGTCAAACATCCGTCAAACATCCGTCGAACATCCATCAAACATCCGTCAAACATACGTCAAACATCCGTCATACATCAATCTAACATCCGTCAAACATCCGTCAAACATCCGTCAAAAATCCGTCAAACATCCGTCAAACATCCGTCAAACATCCGTCAAATATCCGTCAAACATCCGTCAAACATCCGTCAAACATCCGTCAAACATCCATCAAACATCCGTCAAACATCCGTCAAACATCCGTCAAACATCCGTCAAACATCCGTCGAACATCCATCAAACATTCGTCAAACATCCGTCAAACATCCGTCAAACATCCGTCAAACATCCATCAAACATCCGTCAAACATCCATCAAACATCCGTCAAACATCCATCAAACATCCATCAAACATCTGTCGAGCACCCGTCAAACATCCATCAAACATCCGTCAAACATCCGTCAAACATCTGTCAAACATCCGTCAAACATCCGTCAAACATCCGTCAAACATCCGTCAAACATCCGTCAAACATCCGTCAAACATCCGTCAAACATCCGTCAAACATCCATCAAACATCCGTCAAACATCCGTCAAACATCCGTCAAACATCCGTCAAACATCCGTCAAACATCCATCAAACATCCGTCAAACATTCGTCAAACATCCGTCAAACATCCGTCAAACATCCGTCAAACATCCGTCAAACATCCATCAAACATCCGTCAAACATCCGTCAAACATCCGTCAAACATCCATCAAACATCCGTCAAACATCCGTCAAACATCCGTCAAACATCCGTCAAACATACGTCAAACATCCGTCAAACATCCGTCAAACATCCGTCAAACATCCATCAAACACCATCAAACATCCATTAAACATCTGTCAAACATCCATCAAACATCCGTCAAACATCCATCAAACATCCGTCAAACATCCGTCAAACATCCGTCAAACATCCGTCAAACATCCGTCAAACATACGTCAAACATCCGTCAAACATCCGTCAAACATCCGTCAAACATCCATCAAACATCCGTCAAACATCCGTCACACATCCATCAAACATCCATCAAACATCCATTAAACATCTGTCAAACATCCATCAAACATCCGTCAAACATCCGTCAAACATCCGTCAAACATCCGTCAAACATCCGTCAAACATCCGTCAAACATCCGTCAAACATTTATCAAACATCCGTCAAACATCCGTCAAACATCCGTCAAACATCCGTCAAACATCCGTCAAACATCCGTCAAACATCCGTCAAACATCCGTTAAACATCCGTCAAACATCCTTCAAACATCCGTCAAACATCCGTCAAACATCCGTCAAACATCCGTCAAACATCCGTCGAACATCCATCAAACATCCGTCAAACATACGTCAAACATCCGTCATACATCAATCTAACATCCGTCAAACATCCGTCAAACATCCGTCAAAAATCCGTCAAACATCCGTCAAACATCCGTCAAACATCCGTCAAATATCCGTCAAACATCCGTCAAACATCCGTCAAACATCCGTCAAACATCCATCAAACATCCGTCAAACATCCGTCAAACATCCGTCAAACATCCGTCAAACATCCGTCGAACATCCATCAAACATTCGTCAAACATCCGTCAAACATCCGTCAAACATCCGTCAAACATCCATCAAACATCCGTCAAACATCCATCAAACATCCGTCAAACATCCATCAAACATCCATCAAACATCTGTCGAGCACCCGTCAAACATCCATCAAACATCCGTCAAACATCCGTCAAACATCTGTCAAACATCCGTCAAACATCCGTCAAACATCCGTCAAACATCCGTCAAACATCCGTCAAACATCCGTCAAACATCCGTCAAACATCCGTCAAACATCCATCAAACATCCGTCAAACATCCGTCAAACATCCGTCAAACATCCGTCAAACATCCGTCAAACATCCATCAAACATCCGTCAAACATTCGTCAAACATCCGTCAAACATCCGTCAAACATCCGTCAAACATCCGTCAAACATCCGTCAAACATCCATCAAACATCCATCAAACATCCGTCAAACATCCGTCAAACATCCGTCAAACATCCATCAAACATCCGTCAAACATCCGTCAAACATCCGTCAAACATCCGTCAAACATACGTCAAACATCCGTCAAACATCCGTCAAACATCCGTCAAACATCCATCAAACACCATCAAACATCCATTAAACATCTGTCAAACATCCATCAAACATCCGTCAAACATCCGTCAAACATCCGTCAAACATCCGTCAAACATCCGTCAAACATCCGTCAAACATCCGTCAAACATACGTAAAACATCCGTCAAACATCCGTCAAACATCCGTCAAACATCCGTCAAACATCCGTCAAACATCCGTCGAACATCCATCAAACATCCGTCAAACATACGTCAAACATCCGTCATACATCAATCTAACATCCGTCAAACATCCGTCAAACATCCGTCAAAAATCCGTCAAACATCCGTCAAACATCCGTCAAACATCCGTCAAATATCCGTCAAACATCCGTCAAACATCCGTCAAACATCCGTCAAACATCCATCAAACATCCGTCAAACATCCGTCAAACATCCGTCAAACATCCGTCAAACATCCGTCGAACATCCATCAAATATTCGTCAAACATCCGTCAAACATCCGTCAAACATCCGTCAAACATCCATCAAACATCCGTCAAACATCCATCAAACATCCGTCAAACATCCATCAAACATCCATCAAACATCTGTCGAGCACCCGTCAAACATCCATCAAACATCCGTCAAACATCCGTCAAACATCTGTCAAACATCCGTCAAACATCCGTCAAACATCCGTCAAACATCCGTCAAACATCCGTCAAACATCCGTCAAACATCCGTCAAACATCCGTCAAACATCCATCAAACATCCGTCAAACATCCGTCAAACATCCGTCAAACATCCGTCAAACATCCGTCAAACATCCATCAAACATCCGTCAAACATTCGTCAAACATCCGTCAAACATCCGTCAAACATCCGTCAAACATCCGTCAAACATCCATCAAACATCCGTCAAACATCCGTCAAACATCCGTCAAACATCCATCAAACATCCGTCAAACATCCGTCAAACATCCGTCAAACATCCGTCAAACATACGTCAAACATCCGTCAAACATCCGTCAAACATCCGTCAAACATCCATCAAACACCATCAAACATCCATTAAACATCTGTCAAACATCCATCAAACATCCGTCAAACATCCATCAAACATCCGTCAAACATCCGTCAAACATCCGTCAAACATCCGTCAAACATCCGTCAAACATACGTCAAACATCCGTCAAACATCCGTCAAACATCCGTCAAACATCCATCAAACATCCGTCAAACATCCGTCACACATCCATCAAACATCCATCAAACATCCATTAAACATCTGTCAAACATCCATCAAACATCCGTCAAACATCCGTCAAACATCCGTCAAACATCCGTCAAACATCCGTCAAACATCCGTCGAACATCCATCAAACATCCGTCAAACATACGTCAAACATCCGTCATACATCAATCTAACATCCGTCAAACATCCGTCAAACATCCGTCAAAAATCCGTCAAACATCCGTCAAACATCCGTCAAACATCCGTCAAATATCCGTCAAACATCCGTCAAACATCCGTCAAACATCCGTCAAACATCCATCAAACATCCGTCAAACATCCGTCAAACATCCGTCAAACATCCGTCAAACATCCGTCGAACATCCATCAAACATTCGTCAAACATCCGTCAAACATCCGTCAAACATCCGTCAAACATCCATCAAACATCCGTCAAACATCCATCAAACATCCGTCAAACATCCATCAAACATCCATCAAACATCTGTCGAGCACCCGTCAAACATCCATCAAACATCCGTCAAACATCCGTCAAACATCTGTCAAACATCCGTCAAACATCCGTCAAACATCCGTCAAACATCCGTCAAACATCCGTCAAACATCCGTCAAACATCCGTCAAACATCCGTCAAACATCCATCAAACATCCGTCAAACATCCGTCAAACATCCGTCAAACATCCGTCAAACATCCGTCAAACATCCATCAAACATCCGTCAAACATTCGTCAAACATCCGTCAAACATCCGTCAAACATCCGTCAAACATCCGTCAAACATCCATCAAACATCCGTCAAACATCCGTCAAACATCCGTCAAACATCCATCAAACATCCGTCAAACATCCGTCAAACATCCGTCAAACATCCGTCAAACATACGTCAAACATCCGTCAAACATCCGTCAAACATCCGTCAAACATCCATCAAACACCATCAAACATCCATTAAACATCTGTCAAACATCCATCAAACATCCGTCAAACATCCATCAAACATCCGTCAAACATCCGTCAAACATCCGTCAAACATCCGTCAAACATCCGTCAAACATACGTCAAACATCCGTCAAACATCCGTCAAACATCCGTCAAACATCCATCAAACATCCGTCAAACATCCGTCACACATCCATCAAACATCCATCAAACATCCATTAAACATCTGTCAAACATCCATCAAACATCCGTCAAACATCCGTCAAACATCCGTCAAACATCCGTCAAACATCCGTCAAACATCCGTCAAACATCCGTCAAACATTTATCAAACATCCGTCAAACATCCGTCAAACATCCGTCAAACATCCATCAAACATCCATTAAACATCCGTCAAACATCCGTCAAACATCCATCACACATCCGTCAAACATCCGTCAAACATCCGTCAAACATCCGTCAAACATCCGTCATACATCCGTCAAACATCCGTCAAACATCCGTCAAACATCCGTCAAACATCCGTCAAACATCCATCAAACATCCGTCAAACATCCGTCAAACATCCGTCAAACATCCATCAAACATCCGTCAAAAATCCGTCAAACATACGTCAAACATCCGTCAAACATCAATCAAACATCCGTTAAACATCCGTCAAACATCCATCAAACATCCATTAAACATCCGTCAAACATCCGTCAAACATCAATCAAACATCCATCAAACATCCGTCAAACATCCGTCAAACATCCATCAAACATCCGTCAAACATCCGTCAAACATCCGTCAAACATCCGTCAAACATCCGTCTAACATCCGTCAAACATCCGTCAAACATCCGCCAAACATTCGTCAAACATCCATCAAACATCCGTCAAACATCCGTCAAACATCCGTCAAACATCCGTCAAACATCCATCAAACATCCGTCAAACATCCGTCAAACATCCGTCAAACATCCGTCAAACATCCGTCAAACATCCATCAAACATCCATCAAACATCCGTCAAACATCCGTCAAACATCCGTCAAACATCCGTCAAACATCCGTCAAACATCCGTCAAACATCCGTCAAACATCCGTCAAACATCCGTCAAACATCCGTCAAACATCCGTCAAACATCCGTCAAACATCCGTCAAACATCCGTCAAACATCCGTCAAACATCCGTCAAACATCCGTCAAACATCCGTCAAACATCCTTCAAACATCCTTCAAACATCCGTCAAACATCCGTCAAACATCCGTCAAACATCCGTCAAACATCCATCAAACATCCGTCAAACATCCGTCAAAGATCCGTCAAACATCCATCAAACATCCGTCAAACATCCGTCAAACATCCGTCAAACATCCGTCAAACATCCGTCAAACATCCGTCAAACATCCGTCAAACATCCGTCAAACATCCGTCAAACATCCGTCAAACATCCGTCAAACATCCGTCAAACATCCATCAAACATCCGTCAAACATCCGTCAAACATCCGTCAAACATCCGTCAAACATCCGTCAAACATCCGTCAAACATCCGTCAAACATCCGTCAAACATCCGTCAAACATCCGTCAAACATCCGTCAAAAATCCGTCAAACATCCGTCAAACATCCGTCAAACATCCATCAAACATCCATTAAACATCTGTCAAACATCCATCAAACATCCGTCAAACATCCATCAAACATCCATCAAACATCCATCAAACATCCGTCAAACATCCATCAAACATCCATCAAACATCTGTCGAGCACCCGTCAAACATCCATCAAACATCCGTCAAACATCCGTCAAACATCCGTCAAACATCCGTCAAACATCCGTCAAACATCCGTCAAAAATCCGTCAAACATCCGTCAAACATCCGTCAAACATCCGTCAAACATCCATCAAACATCCGTCAAACATCCGTCAAACATCCGTCAAACATCCGTCAAACATCCGTCAAACATCCGTCAAACATCCGTCAAACATCCGTCAAACATCCGTCAAACATCCGTCAAACATCCGTCAAACATCCGTCAAACATCCGTCAAACATCCGTCAAACATCCGTCAAACATCCGTCAAACATCCGTCAAACATCCGTCAAACATCCGTCAAACATCCGTCAAACATCCGTCAAACATCCGTCAAACATCCGTCAAACATCCTTCAAACATCCTTCAAACATCCGTCAAACATCCGTCAAACATCCGTCAAACATCCGTCAAACATCCGTCAAACATCCGTCAAACATCCGTCAAACATCCGTCAAACATCCGTCAAAAATCCGTCAAACATCCGTCAAACATCCGTCAAACATCCGTCAAACATCCATCAAACATCCGTCAAACATCCGTCAAACATCCATCAAACATCCGTCAAACATCCGTCAAACATCCGTCAAACATGCATCAAACATCCGTCAAACATCCGTCAAACATCCGTCAAACATCCATCAAACATCCGTCAAACATCCTTCAAACATCCGTCAAACATCCGTCAAACATCCGTCAAACATCCGTCAAACATCCGTCAAACATCCGTCAAACATCCGTCAAACATCCGTCAAACATCCGTCAAACATCCGTCAAACATCCGTCAAACATCCGTCAAACATCCGTCAAACATCCGTCAAACATCCGTCAAACATCCGTCGAACATCCATCAAACATCCGTCAAACATCCGTCAAACATCCGTCAAACATCCGTCAAACATCCGTCAAACATCCATCAAACATCCGTCAAACATCCGTCGTCAAACATCCGTCAAACATCCGTCAAACATCCGCCAAACATCCGTCAAACATCCGTGTCGGATGTTTGCGTCAAACATCCATCAAACATCCATCAAACATCCATCAAACATCCATCAAACATCCGTCAAACATCCGTCAAACATCCGTCAAACATCCATCAAACATCCGTCAAACATCCGTCGTCAAACATCCGTCAAACATCCGTCGTCAAACATCCGTCAAACATCCGTCAAACATCCATCAAACATCCGTCAAACATCCGTCGTCAAACATCCGTCAAACATCCGTCAAACATCCGTCAAACATCCGTCAAACATCCGTCAAACATCCGTCAAACATCCGTCAAACATCCATCAAACATCCGTCAAACATCCGTCGTCAAACATCCGTCAAACATCCATCAAACATCCATCAAACATCTGTCGAGCACCCGTCAAACATCCATCAAACATCCGTCAAACATCCGTCAAACATCTGTCAAACATCCGTCAAACATCCGTCAAACATCCGTCAAACATCAGTCAAACATCCGTCAAACATCCGTCAAACATCCGTCAAACATCCGTCAAACATCCATCAAACATCCGTCAAACATCCGTCAAACATCCGTCAAACATCCGTCAAATATCCGTCAAACATCCCTCAAACATCCGTCAAACATCCGTCAAACATCCGTCAAACATCCGTCAAACATCCGTCAAACATCCGTCAAACATCCGTCAAACATCCATCAAACATCCGTCAAACATCCGTCAAACATCCATCAAACATCCATCAAACATCCGTCAAACATCCATCAAACATCCGTCAAACATCCGTCAAACATCCGTCAAACATCTGTCAAACATCCGTCAAACATCCATCAAACATCCGTCAAACATCCGTCAAACATCCATCAAACATCCGTCAAACATCCGTCAAACATCCATCAAACATCCGTCAAACATCCGTCAATTATCCGTCAAACATCCGCCAAACATCCGTCAAACATCCGTCAAACATCCGTCAAACATCCATCAAACATCCGTCAAACATCCGTCAAACATCCGTCAAACATCCGTCAAACATCCGTCAAACATCCGTCAAACATCCATCAAACATCCGTCAAACATCCGTCAAACATCCGTCAAACATCCGTCAAACATCCGTCAAATATCCGTCAAACATCCATCAAATATCCGTCAAACATCCGTCAAACATCCGTCAAACATCCGTCAAACATCCATCAAACATCCGTCAAACATCCGTCAAACATTCATCAAACATCCGTCAAACATCCGTCAAACATCCGTCAAACATCCGTCAAACATTCGTCAAACATCCATCAAACATCCATCAAACATCCGTCAAACATCTGTCGTCAAACATCCGTCAAACATCCGTCAAACATCCGTCAAACATCCGCCAAACATCCATCAAACATCCGTCAAACATCCGTCAAACATCCATCAAACATCCATCAAACATCCGTCAAACATCCATCAAACATCCGTCAAACATCCGTCAAACATCCGTCAAACATCCGTCAAACATCCGTCAAACATCCGTCAAACATTTGTCAAACATCCATCAAACATCCGTCAAACATCCGTCAAACATCTATCAAACATCCGTCAAACATCCGTCAAACATCCGTCAAACATCCGCCAAACATTCGTCAAACATCCGTCAAACATCCGTCAAACATCCATCAAACATCCATCAAACATCCGTCAAACATCCGTCAAACATCCGTCAAACATCCATCAAACATCCGTCAAACATCCGTCAAACATCCGTCAAACATCCGTCAAACATCCATCAAACATCCGTCAAACAAACATTGATCTTTCACGGATGTTTGACGGATGTTTGACGGATGTTTGATGGATGTTTGACGGATGTTTGACGGATGTTTGACGGATGTTTGACGGATGTTTGACGGATGTTTGACGGATGTTTGATGGATGTTTGATGGATGTTTGACGGATGTTTGACGGATGTTTGATGGATGTTTGACGGATGTTTGACGGATGTTTGACGAATGTTTGACGGATGTTTGACGGATGTTTGACGGATGTTTGACGGATGTTTGACGGATGTTTGACGGAAGTTTGACGGATGTTTGACGGATGTTTGACGGATGTTTGACGGATGTTTGACGGATGTTTGACGGATGTTTGACGGATGTTTGACGGATGTTTGACGGATGTTTGACGGATGTTTGACGGATGTTTGACGGATGTTTGACGGATGTTTGATGGTTGTTTGACGGATGTTTGACAAATGTTTGACGGATGTTTGATGGATGTTTGATGGATGTTCGACGGATGTTTGACGGATGTTTGATGGATGTTTGACGGATGTTTGACGGATGTTTGACGGATGTTTGACGGATGTTTGACGGATGTTTGACGGATGTTTGACGGATGTTTGACGGATGTTTGACGGATGTTTGACGGATGTTTGACGGATGTTTGATGGATGTTTGACGGATGTTTGACAAATGTTTGATGGATGTTTGACGGATGTTTGATGGATGTTTGACGGATGTTTGATGGTTGTTTGACGGATGTTTGACAAATGTTTGATGGATGTTTGACGGATGTTTGACGGATGTTTGACGGATGTTTGACGGATGTTGGACGGATGTTTGACGGATGTTTGACGGATGTTTGACGGATGTTTGACGGATGTTTGACGGATGTTTGACGGATGTTTGACGGATGTTTGGCGGATGTTTGACGGATGTTTGACGGATGTTTGACGGATGTTTGACGGATCTTTCACGGATGTTTGATGGATGTTTGAGGGATGTTTGATGGATGTCTGACGGATGTTTGACGGATGTTTGACGGATGTTTGACGGATGTTTGACGGATGTTTGACGGATGTTTGACGGATGTTTGACGGATGTTTGACGGATGTTTGATGGATGTTTGACGGATGTTTGACGGATGTTTGACGGATGTTCGACGGATGTTTGACGGATGTTTGACGGATGTTTGACGGATGTTTGACGGATGTTTGACAGATGTTTGACGGATGTTTGATGGATGTTTGACGGATGTTTGACGGATGTTTGACGGATGTTTGACGGATGTTTGACGGATGTTTGACGGATGTTTGACGGATGTTTGACGGATGTTTGACGGATGTTTGAAGGATGTTTGACGGATGTTTGACGGATGTTTGATTGATGTTTGACGGATGTTTGACGGATGTTTGACGGATGTTTGACGGATGTTTGACGGATGTTTGATGGTTGTTTGACGGATGTTTGACAAATGTTTGACGGATGTTTGATGGATGTTTGATGGATGTTCGACGGATGTTTGACGGATGTTTGACGGATGTTTGACGGATGTTTGACGGATGTTTGACGGATGTTTGACGGATGTTTGATGGATGTTTGACGGATGTTTGACGGATGTTTGACGGATGTTTGACGGAAGTTTGACGGATGTTTGATGGATGTTTGACGGATGTTTGACGGATGTTTGACAAATGTTTGAAGGATGTTTGACGGATGTTTGATGGATGTTTGATGGATGTTTGACGGATATTTGACGGGTGTTTGACGGATGTTTGACGGATGTTTGACGGGTGTTTGACGGATGTTTGACGGAAGTTTGACGGATGTTTGACGGATGTTTGACGGATGTTTGACGGATGTTTGATGGATGTTTGAAGGATGTTTGACGGATGTTTGATGGATGTTTGTTGGATGTTTGATAGATGTTTGACGGATCTTTGACGGATGTTTGACGGATGTTCGATGGATATTTGATGGATTTGGAAACATCCGTCAAAGATCCGTCAAACATCCGTCAAATATCCGTCAAACATCCGTCAAACATCCGTCAAACATCCGTCAAACATCCGTCAAACATCCGTCAAACATCCGTCAATGATCCGTCAAACGTCCGTCAAACATCCGTCAAACATCCATCAAACATCCGTCAAACATCCGTCAAATAACCGTCAAAAATCCGTCAAACATCTATCAAACATCCGTCAAACATCCGTCAAACATCCGTCAAACATCCGTCAAACATCCGTCAAACATCCATCAAACATCCGTCAAACATCCGTCAAACATCCGTCAAACATCCATCAAACATCCATCAAACATCCGTCAAACATCCGTCAAACATCCATCAAACATCCGTCAAACATCCGTCAAACATCCGTCAAACATCCGTCAAACATCCGTCAAACATCCGTCAAACATCCGTCAAACATCCGTCAAACATCCGTCAAACATCCGTCAAACATCCGTCAAACATCCGTCAAACATCCGTCCAACATCCGTCAAACATCCGTCAAACATCCGTCAAAAATCCGTCAAACATCAATCAAACATCCGTCAAACATCCGTCAAACATCCGTCAAACATCCATCAAACATCTGTCAAACAACCATCAAACATCCGTCAAACATCCATCAAACATCCGTCAAACATCCGTCAAACATCCGTCAGACATCCATCAAACATCCCTCAAACATCCGTCAAACATCCGTCAAACATCCGTCAAACATCCGTCAAACATCCGTCAAACATCCGTCAAACATCCGTCAAACATCCGTCAATGATCCGTCAAACATCCGTCAAACATCCGTCAAACATCCATCAAACATCCGTCAAACATCCGTCAAACAACCGTCAAACATCCGTCAAACATCTATCAAACATCCGTCAAACATCCTTCAAACATCCGTCAAACATCCGTCAAACATCCGTCAAACATCCGTCAAACATCCATCAAACATCCGTCAAACATCCGTCAAACATCCGTCAAACATCCATCAAACATCCATCAAACATCCGTCAAACATCCGTCAAACATCCATCAAACATCCGTCAAACATCCGTCAAACATCCGTCAAACATCCGTCAAACATCCGTCAAACATCCGTCAAACATCCGTCAAACATCCGTCAAACATCCGTCAAACATCCGTCAAACATCCGTCAAAGATCCGTCAAACATCCGTCAAACATCCGTCAAACATCCGTCAAACATCCGTCAAACATCCGTCAAACATCCGTCAAACATCCGTCAAACATCCGTCAATGATCCGTCAAACATCCGTCAAACATCCGTCAAACATCCATCAAACATCCGTCAAACAACCGTCAAACATCCGTCAAACATCTATCAAACATCCGTCAAACATCCGTCAAACATCCGTCAAACATCCGTCAAACATCCGTCAAACATCCATCAAACATCCGTCAAACATCCGTCAAACATCCGTCAAACATCCATCAAACATCCATCAAACATCCGTCAAACATCCGTCAAACATCCATCAAACATCCGTCAAACATCCGTCAAACATCCGTCAAACATCCGTCAAACATCCGTCAAACATCCGTCAAACATCCGTCATACATCCGTCAAACATCCGTCAAACATCCGTCAAACATCCGTCAAACATCCGTCAAAAATCCGTCAAACATCAATCAAACATCCGTCAAACATCCGTCAAACATCCGTCAAACATCCATCAAACATCTGTCAAACAACCATCAAACATCCGTCAAACATCCATCAAACATCCATCAAACATCCGTCAAACATCCGTCAAACATCCGTCAAACATCCGTCAAACATCCGTCAAACATCCGTCAAACATCCGTCAAACGTCAATCAAACATCCGTCAAACATCCGTCAAACATCCGTCAAACATCCGTAAAACATCCGTCAAACATCCGTCAAACATCCGTCAAACATCCGTCAAACATCCATCAAACATCCGCCAAACATCCGTCAAACATCCGTCAAACATCCGTCAAACATCCATCAAACATCCATCAAACATCCGTCAAACATTTGTCAAACATCCGTCAAACATCCATCAAACATCCGTCAAACATCCGTCAAACATCCGTCAAACATCCGTCAAACATCCGTCAAACATCCGTCAAACATCCATCAAACATCCGTCAAACATCCGTCAAACATCCGTCAAACATCCGTCAAACATCCATCAAACATCCATCAAACATCCGTCAAACATCCGTCAAACATCCGTCAAACATCCGTTAAATATCAATCAAACATCCGTCAAACATCCGTCAAACATCCGTCAAACATCCGTCAAACATCCGTCAAACATCCGTCAAACATCCATCAAACATCCGTCGTCAAACATCCGTCAAACATCCGCCAAACATCCGCCAAACATCCGTCAAACATCCCTCAAACAGCCGTCAAACATCCGTCAAACATTCGTCAAACATCCGTCAAACATCCGTCAAACATCCGTCAAACATCCGTCAAACATCCGTCAAACATCTGTCGTCAAACATCCGTCAAACATCCGCCAAACATCCGTCAAACATCCCTCAAACATCCGTCAAACATCCGTCAAACATCCGTCAAACATCCGTCAAACATCCGTCAAACATCCGTCAAACATCCGTCAAACATCCGTCAAACATCCGTCAAACATCCGTCAAACATCCGTCAAACATCCGTCAAACATCCGTCAAACATCCGTCAAACATCCGTCAAACATCCATCAAACATCCGTCAAACATCCGTCAAACATCCGTCGAACATCCGTCAAACATCCGTCAAACATCCATCAAACATCCGTCAAACATCCGTCAAACATCCGTCAAACATCTGTCCAACATCCGTCAAACATCCATCAAACATTCGTCAAACATTCGTCAAACTTCCGTCAAACATCCGTCAAACATCCAACAATGTTTGTTTGACGGATGTTTGATGGATGTTTGACGGATGTTTGACGGATGTTTGACGGATGTTTGACGGATGTTTGATGGATGTTTGACGGATGTTTGACGGATGTTTGATGGATGTTTGATGGATGTTTGAAGGATGTTTGACGGATGTTTGACGGATGTTTGACGGATGTTTGACGGATGTTTGACGGATGTTTGATGGATGTTTGGCGGATGTTTGACGGATATTTGACGGATGTTTGACGGATGTTTGATGGATGTTTGACGGATGTTTGACGGATGTTTGATGGATGTTTGATGGATGTTTGACGGATGTTTGATGGATGTTTGACGGATGTTTGACGGATGTTTGATGGATGTTTGATGGATGTTTGAAGGATGTTTGACGGATGTTTGATGGATGTTTGATGGATGTTTGAAGGATGTTTGACGGATGTTTGACGGATGTTTGACGGATGTTTGACGGATGTTTGACGGATGTTTGACGGATGTTTGACGGATGTTTGATGGATGTTTGATGGATGTTTGAAGGATGTTTGACGGATGTTTGACGGATGTTTGACGGATGTTTGACGGATGTTTGACGGATGTTTGACGGATGTTTGACGGATGTTTGATGGATGTTTGACGGATGTTTGACGGATGTTTGATGGATGTTTGACGGATCTTTGACGGATGTTTGACGGATGTTTGATGGATGTTTGACGGATGTTTGACGGATGTTTGATGGATGTTTGATGGATGTTTGAAGGATGTTTGACGGATGTTTGACGGATCTTTGACGGATGTTTGACGGATGTTTGATGGATGTTTGACGGATGTTTGACGGATGTTTGATGGATGTTTGATGGATGTTTGACGGATGTTTGACGGATGTTTGATGGATGTTTGATGGATGTTTGACGGATGTTTGACGGATGTTTGGCGGATGTTTGACGGATGTTTGACGGATGTTTGACGGATGTTTGACAGATGTTTGACGGATGTTTGACGGATGTTTGACGGATGTTTGACGGATGTTTGACGGATGTTTGACGGATGTTTGACGGATGTTTGATGGATGTTTGACGGATGTTTGACGGATGTTTGACGGATGTTTGACGGATGTTTGATGGATGTTTGACGGATGTTTGACGGATGTTTGACGGATGTTTGACGGATGTTTGACGGATGTTTGACGGATATTTGACGGATGTTTGACGGATGTTTGACGGATGTTTGACGGATGTTTGACGGATGTTTGACGGATTTTTGACGGATGTTTCACGGATGTGTGATGGATGTTTGAGGAACGTTTGACGGATGTTTGACGGATGTTTGACGGATGTTTGATGGATATTTGACGGATTACTGATGGTTGTTTGATGGATGTTTGATGAATGTTTGATAGATGCAACATGCAACATGCAGCATGCAACATGCAACATGCAACATGCAACATGCAACATGCAAAATGCAACATGCAACATGCAACATGCAATGTGCAACATGCAACATGCAGCATGCATTGTGATGTATGTTTGATGCATATTTTTCAAGCATGTTTGTCAAGCATGTTTGTCAAGAATGTTTGTCAAGCATGTTTGATGCATGTTTGTCAAGCATGTTTTTCAAGACGTTTGTTATGTTGGCATAACAATTTTGAGCTTGACCAATGGAACCATGGCAAGAATTTGCAGTTATTTTTTGCATTTTTTGTGCATTGCTATTCCGGATTTTGCAGTTCTCCAAATAGTGGGTGTGACCGACTGTACTACTATCTTCACTGTGAAGTTGGCTTTAACGGAGCTAGCTAGAAGTTTCCAAAAAGGCTCCAAATTTGTAGTTTCTTATGCACTTAAAGAAAAGGCTAAGTCCAAATTCAAGTGCAAATTTGACAAAAAAAATTCAAAAATTCACTTTAAACTTTTTCCTTTTTTCCTTTTCTCAGCAACTGAGCCAGCTAGAAAATTGCAGTTAGATCCCAAATTTGCAGTTTTTCATGCATTTCAAGAAAGGTATAAGAGATTTTTAAGGACATTGAAAGAAAACGTCAAAAAAATCTCCAGCAACTTGTTTATTCATGAAATTTCAAACTGTCGTTCACACTGTCAAAACCAATGTTTTCGTCTCATATAAACACAAACAACTACTTTTGGGTGCTTATGTGTTTGTGTTTCTCTACGCTCAGATGTCAAAAACAATATCATTCTCTTTCCTTTTTGCTTGCTTGGGTTTGGAGTGAAAGATCGTTATTTGAATCAAAAAGCCTTACACCTTTCTTTGGCAAAAGCTTAAAATGGATCTGCTCATAAAGGAGTGTCCGCATCGATACAAGATTTCATTGAAATTTTAACGAAGTCTCGCATTTCGCAATCTCAAAACTATACTGGGAAATGTGAAGATTTGAACTGAAATCTGAGATTTCACCGGCGGGAACATAGTATTAGTAGGGGCGTTAGTGCACGATACGAGGGCATACCTTTCATTTCGACCTGACGGGTTGAGCTTTAGTACACTAAAAGTTCATGTCCTAACTTTACTTTTAAGAAGTGTTACCAAGGTGGCAAAACTGTCAGAAGGACAAGAGAAGGGTTGCCACTATTCCGAAATGTTGCTTATAGATCGAAAACCAAGGGTCGGACGATGACCCGAGAACTCCCGTTGGATTCACACCCTTGAAATCATAGGACCACATTATTGTTTTTCTCCCAATCCTCCCCTTGCACAAAGGGGGTGGAAAAAAGTCGTTTTGGAAAAGAAAGAAAAGTTAGAAAAATATTTTGTTAATAAAATTTAAAGATGTTGTCGACGCAGAATTTCACAATCTTCTACGTTATATCCAGAGTTGATTGAAAACTTCTCCCGAAACTGGAGTGGCTTGCACCAAAACCAAAAGGAAAAAGAATATCTACAAATAATAATTGCAATTAAAAGGTTCTACCTTACCTTCGACAAACAAAGAATAATTAACACTTTTTTCAATTCAAGATTCAAGGTACATTCATTTAACATAAAATAAATTGGGTGGCGCAACAGCTCGTGGAGAACAAGGACCTAGTGTCTTACAACTCTCAACCATTTCTGTGTGCGTGTTGTTGGCAGGAATGGAGGGGATCTACAGTTTTTGGCCGAGTCCGAACGGCTAAATGAGCAGCATTTATTCATGACACGCAGACTTAATCATACAAACTTCTAGCAAAAATTAAATAAGAAAAAATTGCATATTACCTATATAGCAACCCAAAAATTAATATAGTTTTTATTAAACTGAACTAAAGTTAGGCATAACTACACACTTCTAGCCAGCTCCTTGAAATGTATAGACCCGGTTCTTGCTTAAGACTAACTTTATTCTGTCCCATAAAACAAGTAGGTACATATCAGATAATACTTACAACTAAAATAATAAAAAAAGAGTACAGTTAAGTAAGAGAGAGAGAGCAAAGATCTTCATACATACTACTCTCTCCCACTTAAATAAATGTATCTTTCTTACTTAAAAGGATAAACTTAATCATAAAATAGTATCACTATTTATATAATAACAATAATTCATTTAAGAAGTTCATTCAATAATTCATACATATACAATTAACTGAAGTTAAGCTATTTCTTAGCATTTTTTTGCTTTAGACGGCTTAATCTCCGAACTATATAATCTGCAAGTTCTGTATCGCAAGATTTTTTTCTTTTCCTAGTTTGTTTGACATTAGAGTTCTCTGTACTTTTATTTAAAATAATATTACCTACTAGGCGAAAAATCTAATATTTTTACATTTTTCATACGTCTTAATTGATTTATATGTGCTGTACGGGTATATCCATCAATATTTATTAAAAACATTACATTTCCAACTCTACTTAATATTATGCCTGGTACCCATTGAAATGCAAAACCATTTTTTTGTTTATAAAAGATGCTTTCTCCCTTTTTAAATATATTAGAACCTCGGGAGACTGCTGTAGGTTTGTAGATTTTCTTTTCGTTTAGTATATTTTGTTTAATTTTCGGATTGATATCATCTATTAAAGTTTTCGTTTTATGTTTAAATATTAAATCATTAGGAGATACTAAATTCGTGCTTCCTGGGGTAGTGCGATATTTGAGTAAAAAACGATCGACTAGCTTTTGCAGGGGTACTGTTTTGTTAGAAATATTGTCAAGTAACATTTTCTTCAAAGCATTTTTAGCTGTCTGTACAGCTCTTTCAGCCAACCCATTTGACTGAGGATGATATGCAGGACTCTTTAGACATTTAATATTATTGGATTCACAAAATTTTAAAAACGCTTCAGAACTGTAGGGAGGGCCATTATCTGAAACTAACGTTTTTGGTAACCCATAATATGAAAATATGGTTCTTAATGTTAGTATTAAAGAATCTGCCGTAGTACTCTGCATTTGTTTTACATCGATCCAGTTGCTATAGCTATCTACTATAACAAGAAAATGCTTTTCTCTAAAGTAAAAAAAATCAACATGAATTCTTTCGAAGAAAAACTTCGATTCTGGTCAGGGTCTTTTGTAAGTTGAACATGATTTTTTGTTGGAGACAGAGCAGACCTCACAACTATTTACATAATCTTCAATATCATTTTCCAATCCATCCCACCAAACATACTGACGTGCTAAAATCTTCATGCGAACGATGCCTATGTGCGATTCATGTAACAGCTCTAAAACCTAATGAACCAAAGCCGATGGAATAATGAGCCCATTTACAAAATATAGACAACCACTTTCAAAGTTTATTTCATTTCGCCTACGGAAATATGACTTGAGGTGGATTGGGACATTTTTTGGCCAACCCGTTTTACTTAGCTCTTTTACTTCTTGTAATACCGCGTCATTTTTGGTTTCTTGCTCAACAATTTCAACGTTTATGTTATCTTTCAAAAAGGGCTGCAAACAATTTAGAGACTGATTATCTAATCCCGTTGGACTAGAAAGCGGCAATCTTGACATAGCATCTGCATTTTTCCTCAATACTCCTTTGCGATACTTCAAGGTATACTGATACATGCTTAGGAATATAGCCCATCTCTGTATCCTAGCAGCCGCAACTGGGGGTGCAGACTTGGTAGGACTAAACATCTCCTTCAATGACTGAGCGTCCGAATAAATCGTAAATTGTTTTCCATATACAGGGTGTCCCGTAATGAGTGGATAATACCGAAACTGGTGATAGCAGGCCTTATGACTGCTCAGAATAAAAATATAAAAAAAATATTTTTCTTGTGGTCTCCATGGTATAATTTATTTTCGAAAAATGTTAAAAAATTCAGGGTCTCCTAAAATACCTGATTACAACAGCCGCCCATAAAGGATTCTTATTATTTTTGTATTTTTATAATATTCTTAAATAACCGTTCTAATTGATGGGTAGTAAATTTTAACACCAGCTGATGCATTTTTGGTGTTATAATTTTTTAAAATTGTTTTTTTATTCAAAAATAATTCAATATTTTTTTTCACCAAAGTTTGAAAAATAATACAGGGAAAAAAATGTATGGGAACATAAGTGGCAAATTTGATAAAAATTGGCCTGTTTAATGTACTTTCCAAAATGGTATAACACATGCTTGTGTCTACAACTATAACCAATAAAATTGGCATAGAATCTACAAAAGTAGTTTTTGAACATTTTATCAGATGAAATTAAGTTACAAAGTTAAGTAAACACTACGACGATGAATGAATGACTCATATTGTTTTTTTAATTTTTATTGCATTTAAAAATAACCGTTCTTAAATAAAGGCAGTAACATTTAACACTAGTTGCTGGATTTTTTTGTAATAATTTTTTTAATTAATCTTTTAATAAAAAAATGATGAAATATTTATTTTCATCAAAGTTTGTAAGTTAATAAAAAATACAAAAAAATGAAAACTTTCGTGGCAAATATGGTTAAAAAAATCTCCTTTTAATGTACTTTCCCAAATGGTAAATCACAAGCTTCTATCTACAGCAATAACACATTAAATTGGCTTTTAATCTACTAGAGAAGATTTTTAACACTTTCTCAAATCAAAATTGATTTGTAATAAAATAGGCATTAAAATGCATAAGAAGTATTAATTGCAAATATTGTCAATTTTCTGTCATTGCATAAAGTATATCGTTGTTATACTGGTTTCGTCAATTAAACGAATTTTTGAATTTGACTAAATTAATACTGATTAAGAATGTCACAGTATACGCCGCTGGAGTATGCAAATATGCATTTAATACACGGGGAATGCAGAGGAAGCGCTAACGCAGCTGCAGCACTCTATAGAGAGCGATATCCAAATGCGCGACATCCGTACTATCGAGTGTTGATCAGAGTCCACCAATGTTTTTCAGAAGGACTAATGCCTGGTAATGGACGTGTTCAAGACGCTGGCTGTGATGAAAATAAATTAGCGCCAATATGCTCGTTTTATTGAGAGGTCCTTCATTAGAAGGTACAGAGCCTGTATCACAGTGAATGGGGGGACAGTTTGGACACTTGATATAAATTTATTTAAAAATACAAATAAATCAGAATTTTTAATACAGTTGTTTTTATTTATCGCATTTCCCATACCTAAATCGAAACCTTTTTGAAAGTGCATACTATTATTTTAGTTAGTGAATTTTGCACTCATAATAGTGACACTGGTATATCTATTGACTTTTCCTTACAACTCATTTTTTGTTGTCATCAAACTTTGATGAAAATAAATATTTAATCATTTTTTTATTAAAAAATTAATTAAAAAAATTATTACAAAAAAAATCCAGCAACTAGTGTTAAATGTTACTGCCTTTATTTAAGAACGGTTATTTTTAAATGCAATAAAAATTAAAAAAACAATATGAGTCATTCATTCGTCGTCGTAGTGTTTACTTAACTTTGTAACTTAATTTCATCTGATAAAATTTTCAAAAACTACTTTTGTAGATTCTATGCCAATTTTATTGGTTATAGTTGTAGACACAAACATGTGTTATACCATTTTGGAAAGTACATTAAACAGGCCAATTCTTATCAAATTTGTTACTTATGTTCCCATACATTTTTTTCCCTGTATTATTTTTGAAACTTTGGTGAAAAAAAATATTGAATTATTTTTGAATAAAAAAACAATTTTAAAAAATTATAACACCAAAAATGCATCAGCTGGTGTTAAAATTTACTACCCATCAATTAGAACGGTTATTCAAGAATATTATGAAAATACAAAAATAATAAGAATCCTTTAGTGCTGGCTGTTGTAATCAGGTATTTTAGGAGACCCTGAATTTTTTAACATTTTTCGAAAATAAATTATACCATGGAGACCACAAAAAAAATATTTTTTTTATAATTTTTTTCTGAGCAGTCATAAGGCCTGCTATCACCAGTTGCAGTATTATCCACTCATTACGGGACACCCTGTATATACTTATGGAACTTTTTTACGCTGAACACAATCGCTAAAGCTTCTCGCTGAAGCTGTGATTAATTTCGTTCTACGGAACTTAGGGTGCTTGACACAAACAAGACCGGACGATCGACCCCATCAATTACATGTGATAGGACTCCACCTACCCCATACGGACTTGCATCACAGTGAAGTACAATCTCTTTATTTGGATCGTAATGCACAAGTAAATTATTTTCTAATAAAAGTTCCTTACTCCGCATAAAAGCTGAATTGCATTCCTTTGACCAACTAAAACTAACGTTTTTCTTCGTTAGGTCATATAATACCTTTAGCTCTGATGAGAGATTTGGAACGAACTTGGTGTAATAATTAATAAGTCCTAAATATGACCTTAATTTTCCCAAATCTGAAGGGATTGGGGCATTTGTGATGGCTTCTACCTTTTCGGGATTTGGCCTGATTCCCTCCTTGCAAATCACATGGCCCAAATACTTGATTTTCTCTTTCAGAAATTGACATTTTTTAAAATTTACCGTGACATTATACCTAGCCAACCTTTCCAAAACCGATTCTAAAATTTCAAGACATTCATTCAAATCCTTACCACCTATCAAAATATCATCTATTAAAACTTTTGTTTTCCGTATATCCTTTAAAATTTCATCCATAGTGGCTTGAAAAATTGCAGGTGCTGATTTAACACCAAAAATTAGTCTCCGATGCCTTAAAAGCCCTTTCCTGAGAAAATGAATGTCATGCTAACTTTACAGTGCACCTAACAGTGCCAAATGCAATTTGTATCTCAAATTTGAACTGAGTTTTTTCTTGAAGTACATAAAAAACTGCAAATTTGGGACCTAACTGCAGTTTTCTAGCTGGTTCAGTTGCTGAGAAAAGGATATGTACTCTTTAATTCACAGTGACGTTAACAGTGAAAAATTAATTTATTCGACTATTTTTAAAATTTGGACTTCAAAATTTGGACTGTAATTTTTCTTGAAATGCAAATTAAACTGCAAATTTGGAGCCTAACTGCAAATTTCTAGGTATCACCGTTTCTGAGAAAAGGACTTTTATGCTTACTTCACAGTGAAGTTAGCAGTACAGTATAAGTATATCATCATCATCGTGTCCTGTAACCCCGTTTGGGGCATAGGGCGTCAACAAAACGTCTCCATCCTTCACGGTCTGCTGCAAGGTACTTTAGCTGTGGCCACGTCTTTCTCTGGGATTCTGCTTCCGCTAAGACAATTGATTTCCATGTTGTTCTTGGTCTTCCAACCCGCCGTGCACCCTGAGGATTCCATTCAAAGGACTGCTTTGCAATTTCATCGTTTGCTTTCCTCAGTGTGTGACCAATCCAACGCCATTTACGGTTTCTTATGTCGACGTCCAGCCGCTCTTGACTTGTCCTGCACCACAATTCCTCATTTGATATTATTTGTGGCCAGCGAATCTTTAGGATGTGGCGAAGACAGCGATTCACAAAAGCCTGCAATTTCTTCGAAATAGTAGACGTGACTTTTCAGGTTTCACAAGCATATAAGACAGCACGGATTTGACATTGGATTCAAAGAATCTCAACTTAGTGCGTAAGGAGATTTGACAGGATTTCCAAATTGGGGAGAGATTACCGAAGGCAGCACGGGTTTATTTATTCTACTTTTAACGGCCAGATCCGTACCACCTTTTGCAGAAACAATACTGCCAAGGAAGTTAAACTGTTCCACTTCTTCAACTGGCGTCTCCTGTAGAATAATACGCTGCTGTGTGGAGCGGCCTGTGAGCATTATTTTTGTCTTTTTGCTATTTATTCTTAGACCACTCGACACTCTCCCTTCACTTGTAGAGTTTGGCACATCCCGTTCAGCCCACTGATGTTATTTGCCAGTAGACGTATGTCATCGGCATAGTCTTAATGACTGAGTCTTTCGAACGGTCTCCATTGAATGCCATTTCGCTCAGATGTACCAACACTGGCCGTCAATACGTCGTCCATCGCCAGCAGGAAGAGAATTGGCGACAGGCGCGGATACAGGGGGGGGGGGGGGCAATGGGTGCAATTGCCCCTCCTGGGCAAGAACGAAAGACGCATAAAATATGAATTTAATAAAATGTACTCAAAGAAAGGTGATTTCGTTATACTTAAAAAAAAAAAATTCTTGGCAGCGTTGAGCAATGAGTAGTTGTGCGTTGTCCGCTGGCTGACCAGGTTCAGCTAACAAAAGTTCCGCTATGCACAAAAAGCCTTCAAATCGACTGAGTGGAAAGCTTATAACTTCGGTTTTAGATGCCCCATCTTCAACGTTAAGGTCTTTTATTAATAGACCAATGTCAGGCTACATTACTGTATAACATTTTATGAGAATAGTCAATTTATTTCATACGAGAGAGCAGATTGAAACCCAAATCGATTTTATTTTTACTTTTCAAAATGCTGTGAAGGAAGAATTTCACAATAATGTTTCAAAAAGTTATTGCTCCACCTCCAACCCTCCTCTACAAATTTATTAGTGGTTTTTTATAGTTAAATGTTACGGGAGAGGCGGTAGGGGCACTTTTCTAAATTTTCAACCTTAAAGTTGATTTTAATTTTTAAAAAAATTAAATCTTCAAAATACGTCGATTTAATTAGTTTCAAAAATGTCTAGTGCTTCGATCTATAGGATAAAGATATCTAATCAGAGTTAATATAATAAAACTATAAATTTCTGTATAAGAGTTAGTGAGAGATACCAAAAAATTTCATACTAAATGTGTGATTCTTTTTATGATAAATATTTAAATGTGCGTTTTCATTGAGGGAGTACTTTCACTAGAAAACCCTCGAGAGCGACTCCCGAATATCTGACGTGCTGCACATCTGATTTAGCTATAAGATACGTTTTTGATGTATGTAAGTATTCGTGAGGATTTTGCCACTTTCGTGGATGCGTTGTAGGAACTTTCCATGTTCCATATTATTAAACTGGCGAGGAATACGAATCCAACGAAGAAGATTGGAGATAAACCTGGAAACGATTACAGCAGTCACTGCCAAAGAGAAGTTGGATGGAGCTTTTACACCTAAAGATAGTTGTTTTTGGGCATTTTTGAAAACGTCAAGTGAACGTCAATTCGATTTTCAAATGATCGTCATCTTTCGATGCAAATATTGCTATTGTATTGAACTGCTTGAATCTGGCTACTCTGCATTCGATGTTTTGAGCTTAGTATATTGTATATGAAATGTATAACGAAAGTTGAGGTAGAACTAAAATAGGCGGAAGCTGTCGGAAGTTTATGTCAAAACCGACCGAAAAGTAGCTTTCCGAAACGTCAATTTCACAAGTTACCCATAAGTGGTTGAAATTGAAAAAAAAATGTAGGTAAATAATCATTTCTTCAATGTTAATTTTCTTATACTTATTCACAGCACGATAGACTTTTAATTATTTACTCGTGAAACCACGAAAGTTCGACGTGGTAAATTAATTTAAAAAAAATTTATGATTTTACTACACTCATAGGTACATCAAACAGAAAAAAAAGTGTTGAAAACTATGCACCTAGCGCCAAATTCCTTTATTTTGCTTCCACCATTTTGATTTTTGTCCGTCCACTTACGAAAGAGCGGTCAGTGAGCGCTCTCGCGTCCGACGGCAAAAGTTAGCGAAAACTAAACGAAAAGCTCCATTTCGCAATTATGTGCGTGTCATATGAACTTCTTGTTTTCGTACGACCACCTAAGTTGGCTTCCGACTAATCTAGTTCTACCTTTAGTCACAATCGAAGGCTGAACCGAGAAGGTCGGACGGAAAAGTTTAACAAAGAAAGGTTTTTTCGTTGTATTTTCCACTATAATCATTGTGTTTTATTTCAATGTCGGAAAGTTTGGTTTTGTATCGATGGACGAAGGCATCTGAGCAAACGATACGGTTCATCTCGGTTTTGATCTACAATTTCAGTTTAGCTAAAATACAGCTATATTGTCAAATTAATGCAATGGTTTTGTTTGCACAAAATCTTTTATATCAACGTCCTTCAATTTTCTTGCAAACGTATTTAACGTTTATGAACACGTTCCCCAGCTTCTCAATATTTTTGTTGCCAACATGTGACTTTAGCAAACTGCATTATCGAAAACAATGCTTATGCAGTAAAACTTGTATTTGCCTTTTTGAACAGAAGACTTGAAGTTCGCATTAGAGAACATTCTGCAAAATGCATTTTTGACGCTGATGACGTTATCGAAAATGGCCTTTTACTGGCAAGGTTAAGTTAGGTTGCCCCAGCTAAACTGCAAAACTTCATTTCACAAAGTTCAAACTACCCGCTGTTCGAGACACTGTGGCAGTTATGAAAGAGTTACATAATTCAAACTCATCAACTCACATTGCTTGAGTGTCCAGGCGTGTAGTGTGGAATTAAGTGTACTCAAATTTTTTTGTATAGACCCCATTAACATTTTGGAAACTCACGAAGATTGCCCCCCCCCCCCCCCCCTGAACGAAATCCTGGATCCGCGCCTGATTGGCGATAGAACATCCCCTTGTCTCACACCCTCTTGCACTGCGAAGGAGTCGGATAGCTCTGCCCATTGCGTAAAACAAAACACCTTGCGTTGTTGTAGGACTCTTTAATAATGGCAACAATGTTTTTTTTTTATGCAAGGACATACAAAATTGGTGTGGTCGTTTTTTAGAAATGCTAATTAAACTGCAAATTCAGAGCCTCATTTCAGTTTCCTAGCTGGCCCGGTTGCTGAGAAAAGGATAGGCACTGCTAACTTAACAGTGAAGTTAGCAGTACAGTTGGTTACACCCACTATTTGGTGAGCTGCAAAATCCGCAATAGAAATGCATAAAAATGCAAAAAACTACACAAAAAAACTACAAATACCTGCCATGGTCACACACACACGTTCACACCAGACAAATTACAAAAAATTGTACCTACACAAATAGGGATTTTTATCAAATGTATGATTTTTTTTTAAACAAAAGTTGAAGGGCCAACACAAGTTGTCAACATGGAGTTTTAAAAAAATCTTGTAATGATTTAAACTGATATTTGAAGAAGAAGATTAGTGCTTTCAGATAGTTTCACAAAACTTGTTAAAAAATCATTATTTCTATATGTTAAAAGGCTTCAAAAAAGCAAAAAAAAAAAAGATTTTTGGTCATTTTCTAACGGGAATTTCTTAAAAACCTGAGCCGATAGCCAAAAATGGATGACGGATTTGAATTTAGTACTCAAAGATATACTAAAAACCAGTCCTCACTGCCTGTACTAAAAAGTAAACCTTTATTTACTTAGTATAGTTTAGTTACCTAAATACTTCTTTCCCTATACGTTTTTGAAATATAATTTTTATTTACGAAACTATAATTATGAATCTAACTTTTGTATGTTTTTTTGGAAGCTCATCTTACTTACTTACTTACTTAGGTCCTCTGACTTGTTACGTCCGTGAGTTTCCCCTTGCGGGGCATAGGGCCTCCACTACTCCTACGCGCCATCGTGTACGGTTTCTGGAAATGTACCTCAGCTCTCTCCAACTCTTCCCCAGTTGTGCAGATTCTTCTTCGACCGTTCTTTGCCAAGTACTTCTAGGTCGGCCCACTCCTCTGCCTCGCTGCGTGAGAGGGTTCCATTGCATCGCTTGACTCGCAATGCACTCGTGGCCTTTTCGAAGCGTATGTCCAATCCACTGCCACTTACGTTTTCGTATTATAGAGTCGATGGGTTCCTGACCTGTCCGCGCATGAAGTTCATCATTGGAGATACGGTTAGACCAGAAAATCCATAAGATGTTTCGCAGACATCTGTTAACGAACGTTTGCAACTTTCTTGTGACAATGGGTGTTACTTTCCAAGTTCTGCATCCATAAAGAAGCACGGTTTCTACATTGGAGCGAAACAGTCGTAGCCTGGTCTTTAGGCTTATAGAGTTGTTTCTCCATATTTTGGACAGCATCCCAAACGCAGCCTTTGCTTTCCCGATTCGGCTGGTTATATCTAGCTCGGTCCCGCCATCAGTAGAGACAATACTCCCAAGGTATTGAAAGCTCTCTACCATCTCTACTGGTTGTCCAGAAATATCTATTTGAGTAGATGAGGAAATTCCAAGGCTGATCCTTTTTTTCGCCGTATTGATCTTGAGCCCGATGGTTTCAGCTTCTCTCTCCACCCTTGTTGACATTTGATGGAGATCCATGATCCTATGAGAGAGTAAGCATACGTCATCCGCGTAGTCCAGATTTTTCAGCTGTGATTGCAGATTCCACTGAATTCCTCCATTTGCAGTCGACAAAGTTGCATGCAGCACATCACTTTTTACTAACAGGAACAGTATTGGTGACAGTATACAACCTTGTCTAACCCCACTTTGGATTTCAAATTCCTCTGACAGTCTTAATTTATGCAGAACGTGACATTTGGATCCTTCATATGTAGTCTTGATAATAGAAATTAATTTATCCGGGATGCCCCTCCTGCGCAAGGCAAGCCAAATAAATTCTCTATTGACACTGTCAAAAGCCTTTTCAAAATCGATGAACAGCAGGTGAAGTGGTGATCGATATTCAACGCACTGTTCGATGATGATCCGCAAGGTGTTGATGTGGTCCACACAGGAAGATCCAGTGCGGAAACTTGCTTGTTCGGCGTCAAGCGTGTCTTCTAGGTGATCTTTTATTCGCTCTAGGACGATTCTTTGCACGCAAATTCCTCTCCAGTTTTCGCACTAAGGTCTCCTTTTTTGGGAGCTTGATAATCATTCCCTTTTTTCACTCCTCAGGAAAACTCTCTATTTCCCAAGCTCTTTCTATGAGTGGGTACAAGAGCTCAGTCGATGTTGTTGGCGCTGCTCGTAAGAGCTCTGCGAGAATACCTTTAAGTCCAACTGCTTTGTTGTTCTTCAGTGCTCTAATTGCGGTTAAAATTTCTTCTCTACTGGGGGATAGAGTGCGTAATCGAGAATTTGTTTCTACGGACGGTTCATTAGGTGTTGGGTTGACTTCAGTAGTGAAAACGCGATTTAAAACCGCAGAAAAGTGCTCCTTCCACCTTTTGAGCTGGTCCTCATCCTTTACCAGGTGTTGTTTAGAGCTTTGGGCACCTGTAAGCTCTTTGGTAATCCTGTAGACGGTCTTACTGTCACACCTGCTTGCGGCCTCTTCTGCTTCTGTTGCCAGTGCGTTGATATAGGTACGCTTATCACGTCACACGCTACGGTGAACTTCTCTCATCTTCATGCGATACGCAGACTCTAGCTCGTTTCTGCCTGCTGCTGGAGTTGCTGCAATACGAGCTTTGAGCTGTTTTCTTTCTTCGATCCTAGCCAAAGTTTCATCGGAAAGCCAGGCACTGTTTCTTCCTTGCGACCGGCCGACTATACTTTCAGCACCTGATATGAAAGCATATTTCACAGCACACTAATGGTTTTCGATGGAGGTGGATTCCGTCTTCTGTGCTATACTGATTACTCTCAATCTTTGTGAAAGGTGGTCCCCTAGTTGTTGTTGTTGGAGTACTATTTAGAAGTCTATCGATGTTAAACTTGGGCATTCGGGTATGTTTTCTTTGGATCTCTGAACTGCAGCTGTGCGTAATATTACGGCGGCAACTACAGATGGTGATCCCAGGCTATTTCTGTTACGAACGTACAGGAGACTGCTTCTAAATCACCGAATGATCGCAAATTAAACATATTGATTGGAAGTTGGTTGTCTGTCCGTCGACACCCAACTGACTTTTCGGGCACGTCTTGTGCTCAAACATTTTCCCTCTTATTACAAGATGGTTATTATAAGAATCGACAGAACGTTCGTCATTGTCGTTGTCGTCACCAACACCATGCCTGAGACTATCATAGTCAATATAATATTAAATTTAAAAAATACTAATATGTCAATGCCAGCCTTAGCATTCAAGTCTCCCATTTCCCATTTTGATGTATCCACGTGATGAACTGTCAACACTCAGGCGATTATAAAAGGCCTCCTTCTCCTCAACAGAAGACAGCCCCATTCGGTTGTAACACTCTACAATGGTAACGTAGTCCGGAACCTAAGTTTCATGACCCTGTCATCTAAAGGCTCCCAGGAAATTAAGCTTCTTAGAGCTGCTTTGGAAAGTTGCAATCCAACGCCGGAATCAAGATAGCTTCCAGGTGCTTTTCAGGAGTATAGTAGTGTACTGGTACGAGTCAGAGAATTAAACTTCCTCCAGCTCAGCCATCTTATTTCAATAGTCCTTAGGATGTCCATCTTATATCGCATGAATTCTTTCTCTAATTGGAGAAATCTGAAATTTTGAGGACCTTCACTTCCGTTGTCAAGAAGGGTCTTCACATTCCAGATTTTAGTTCCGAAGAACAGTAATCTTCGTAAGTTTTCCTAAAAAACTAGGCCTTTTGCACTTGTAGTCTTAGCCTAATTAAAGCAGCACTTCGATTTCAATAGATTTTAAGTACATCTGTCAGAAACATCAGCTCAGATAGTCCCTGTAGTTAAACTATCAAATATGGTGAGTTTACTGAGAGCTAAAATTGGATCATAATTGTTGAAAGATTTATCACAACAAAAACATAAATGTTAAAAAAGGAGCCAAGTTCTTATGTGTACAAGAAACCTGTGTGTAAAAAGTCAGCCAAAAAAAGTAATGAGATCTAAAATATATGCCAAGTTTTAAGTTCATGAAGTTTAATATCAAATATCTTAAGTAGAGTAATATCGAAACAATTCCAAATCATGACAGAAATTTGGTAATTAATGATTACTGATTAAAATTTGGTGGGTTCACTGGTCAAGTTTTCATACATTTTAAATTTGTAATTAAGTAAGTATTTAACAGAAAACTTGCCAAGTAAATCCACCAAATTTTAATCAGTAATCATTAATTACCAAATTTCTGTCATGATTTGGAATTGTTTCGATATTACTCTACTTAAGATATTTGATATTAAACTTCATGAACTTAAAACTTGGCATATATTTTAGATCTCATTACTTTTTTTGGCTGACTTTTTACACACAGGTTTCTTGTACACATAAGAACTTGGCTCCTTTTTTTAACATTTATGTTTTTGTTGTGATTTCACTCCTTTTTGCAAAGATACCGCTCTACAAAGTTTCATAATTCTACGACAACCGAAAGTGCTCCGTACACATAATAGCAATTCTGATAAAGTGGGTGGGTGAACCCCCACCCCCCCCCCCCCTGAATGGACAGTTCCAAATTTTCTAAATTTTCGATTTTGTTCCTTTCTGAGTACTTCAAGTCCTACCAACCTACCAATTTTCATCGTTCTACAACAATCGGAAGTGCTTCATATAGTTTATAAGAATTTTTAAGAATATGGGTCGATGCCACGCCCCCTGAACTGAAACTTCCAATTTTTCGATTTTTTTCTTCTAAGTACTTCAAGGCATACCGACCTACCAATTTTCATCGTTCTATAACAATCGGAAGTGCTCCATATAATTTATAAGAATTTTTAAGAATGTGGGTGGATACCACGCCCCTTGAATGCAAAATTCCAATTTTTCAATTTTTTTCTTTCTAAGTACCTTAAGCCCTACCGACCTACCAATTTTCATCGTTCTACAACAATCGGAAGTGCTCCATATAATCTATAAGAATTTTTAAGAATGTGGGTGGATGCCACGCCCCCTGTATGGAAAATTCCAATTTTTCAATTTTTTTCTTTCTAAGTACCTCAAACCCTACCAACTTACCAATTTTCATTGTTCTACAACAACCGGAAAGGCTCCATATAATTTATAGAATATTTAAGAAAGTGGGTGGATGCCACGCCCCCTGAATGGAAAATTGCAGATTTTCGATTTTTTCCTTTGTATGTACCACAAGGCCTACCGTTGTACGAAATTTCAAGTTTCTACGATGTCGGGAAGTGCTCCATAATTTTGATGATCTGTCAGTGAGTCAGTGAGTCAGTGAGTCAGTCAGTTACGGTTTTTGCGATTTTTGAAGTCCTATATCTTGGGAACTACTATTGCTAAAGAGTTGAAATTTGGTGAGCCACCTGTGTTTGATCAGTTCAGCAAATACTCCGAATTTGAAGTGTCTGACTTTATTGGTATTGAAGTTAGAGGGGGGTTGAAAATCGCCTGAGTTTGTTCCTGTAAAAAGGGTGTAGTGCCGCGAACTTGGCTGGGCACTACCGTGCCCTTTGATCTTAGGAGTAAACTCCATTTTATCTCGAAAATAGAATAATCTCTCACTGAAAAACTGGGCCTAAATTCCAGTGTGTTCACAGTGATTGGTTAAATTTTGAATATGACTTTCACAAGCTCTCATTAAATGGCACTAATAAATCAACACAAATCAGCTTACAAGCGATTCAGATGATTAACAGATCAAACTATGGATTCATTAATTAAAATTTCGGTTAAGCTGAAGCTATAATCTGGGGTTTCTGTTCACAGCGACAATCAGTTGCGTACAACTCCTTTCCAACCGAGATAACATAATTTCGAGTTGCCTTTTGTGTTATACTTGCCGATAAACTATCATTCAAAACAAGTTCTACAAAGATCTTAGTAATCTATAAATATCTCATTGTATCCCTTCCATTAATTAATATTTTGTTTGTAAATTGAAATTTAACAAAATATGAAGAGAAAACTTCTTCTTGATGAACATTGTTTGGAAACAAAAGATAAACACCTTCCAATCGAGATGCTCTTCAAGGCATTTTTCCAAGCAAATTGAACTAGATTTTGACACAATCCAGTTCGACTATATCCTGTTGCCATTGTATCTGAGTTTTTTTTTATCAAAAAACAACAATTACTTTCCAATTTGTTTTACTTTGACAGGAATACATTGTACCGGAGCTTCCTATCTTTCTATTCGATATACGTTTTGTCCATGTTCGGTTTTGAATAATATACTTTCATCAGGCTCCCCATTCTTCTCCATTTACGCCTTTTTTTGCCTTAACGAACCCTCATTCAACCCTTAGACAAGCTCAATTCTAATCGATTGTGTTGACTTATCCTCACCCTGATGCCCACACACAAATCAAGTAAAATTACGGTTGTATCTCAACTCCCCTAACAGGAATAGCAATCAGCCGGTAATAGTATCTCTTCACTATATGCGGTAGCACCATAGAGATACATAAATGAATCGGACGAATACATTTTCGAGCAACAATTGTCAATATTAGCATTCATTTCTCTAGAATCGAATGCGTCATGGACAATATATTTTCTTTTTCATCCCATCACATCTCCTTCATTTCCCCCTTGGTATCACACTAAGACCTAAAGGTGGTATGGTATTTATCTCGGAATGGAACGAGACAGAAAGGGACTCTTCGTCCTCGAATGTATTTTACTTGAGGAGATATATTACTCAACAATTTTCTTTTATTACTTTGTTTGCTCCCAAGCCCTTTTCCAGCTCTGGTGAAAACGGGTGTGTTTTTCTCTATTGAATTTTGAAAACGCACTCAAGGGAAAATAAACGAGACCAGCAGCAAGCTCATAGCGTCCACTGCTGTTAGTATAGGGAATAGAAAATTGGCCAGAAGAGTTTGATGATGGTCGATTTTACGTTCGTGCATGATTCACACAGAAATATCGTAAAGTAAGACTTGAAAGTATCTCGCATAGCTCTGGTAATGTGTATGAATCGGCATTATGACTAATGGAAATGCCACTCGTATTCTACGTTGAAAGGGATAAATGCTCCAAGCAAATTCATAAAAGTACTTTGAAAAGAACAAAACAGATATTGAGGACATGTATTTGATAAGGTTGCATAACGGCTCTAGGTGAAATGTGCACGAAAAGCTTAAATAACATTGGACGTCATTCAAAAATTTGCTTTGAAATTTGAAAAAGAAATACATTTCAATTCCAAAAAATATTAGATATACCTTAAAGTCCAGTCATATTGTATTTTTTACATGCAAATTGTGGGGTAGTTTTGATTTGATCCCTGCCTTGTGTTTTCGGGGGAGCTGAATTGCGAACAAAATCTCGTGAAGCAACATGGAAAAAAATGCAAAACATACTTTAAGACGAAGGCTAACAACTAATTAACGATTTTCTCAAAAATGAATGAAGGTATTTGGAAGATTCAAAAAGAATTTCGAAGTAAAATGTTCATACTTTTGAATAACCGAAAACATTAATTAGAAAAAAATTATCTCGAGAAATAATATAACCCCAAAAACGCATATTTTTAAATTTTTAGACTCGAAAATATCAAAAACGTGACGTGGTAGATCAATTTCTAGGCCAGATTCCACCTCAGCGCATCAAGGGCCATCAGAAAAGTATATCTTGGTTCATGTCATGCGGAGTGACACTTGGGATTCCAAGCTGCTTAAAAATTCTGGTTAAAAATTCTGGTTAAAGTATTTTTACTTTTAAATCCAACTAAGTGAAGTGAAACTTGGGACTCCAAGCTGCGGTCAATTTTCCCCAAAACATTTTTATTCGCTCAATAATGCTCACCAAAAAACTGATATTTGGGCCTTTGGTGAGGGGATAACCTTTGGCAATCCAGTAATGCCAACTAATCTCTCGCAGATTTCTATTTGCGGGGATATTTGATAATTAAATTAAGCATTAGCTAACCAGTTTCACTACATAAATCTGATGCGAAATTTGAATTTGCGAAATTTTGATAAGCGAAAATTTAATTTGCGAGATTTCGGTTGATATTCTCGAAATTTGTCGGTTCAACATGTAAATGCATGATTAAAAAAAGTGAGATAGGTAGCTATTGTAATTGCAGGATTATGAAAAGCAGGATTATTGATTTGCTAATTTTTATTTTCGAGATTATTGTTTGCGGGAAATCATACCACTCCCCCTTTTGAGAAACGTTCCGTACATTACGTGTAGGGCTGTGCCACGATGTTATGTGAGATCTTAACTTGTGATTTTTTTGATGATTTTTTCGAGATTTTTCATTGTGAGCTGTCCTGTAAATACAAGATTGTTAAAAGCCAGATTTTGTTATTTGGAAAGTATGAAAAGCAAGATTTTTGATTTGCTAATTTTTAGAAAATGAGATTTTGCTTTAATTATTTTGATACATAGCCTTGAGAACTGAATTTCGTAATAAAAACACAGTAAAAATAGTTAAGTACGAAATTCTATGGCCGCAAAGCGGGCCAGTAGCTTCCGTTGATTAAAAATTAATTGACACTGGCACCTGTCTGTTGATCCTGAACAGAACAACGGTTCTATTTGCAAATCTCTGAAAACAGACCCTGAAAAATACCTAGATTTTCCTTTTCGGAGTCTTACAAACTGATTTTTTGAATGAAAATATACTTAAAATAGTTCACAACGAAATTCAGCTTGAAAGACTCTGAACATGAATCAATGAAAAAATCGAATGACTATCATACAAACGATATCAATAGGTAAACCAAATTGGCTTTTTTTCATATTTTAAAGTGAAATAAAGGGTTGGGGTCGAAATTCTGGCTGGGTCAAAATTCTTTTTGCGAAATTCTGCTTTCAGAATTCTACTTTTCAAAATTCTGCTTTCAAAATTCTGCTTTTCAAAATTCTGCTTTTCAAAATTCTTATTTTCAAAATTTAGCCCAGGAAAAATATACAAATAAATTGCCAATCTGCGGAAAAATTCCAAGTGAAGATTTTTGAATGCAATTATCTTTATTTGTACCTAAGGAATACGCATGCGAAAGTCTACAAACGAAACTGGCTTGCGTTAAAAGTTATTCAAGGTTAAATGTCGAAAATACCGGTTTTCCACGTATAACTTTGAAACGGTACATGGTATTAAAAAGTAATGCATACAAAACTTGTAGATAATATGATTATCTACAAGAAATGTTAAAACACTTTTTTTTCTCTGACTGATGGTTAAGAAGATATCGGCGTTTCAAAAAACGTAAATTGACGAAAATATCCCTTTTTTGCGTATAACTCAGAAATGGTGAGTGTTATTGAAAACATTTAAAGGCAAAGTTTGTACACTATGTTACCCTCTATTAAAAAAAAAATTAAAATTCCACTTGAGGAAAATTCCAAGTTAAATTTTTTACCTCAAAGGTGGTGTGGAAACAAATGCACTTTACATATAAAAATATATTTCTGACATTTGACCCTGAATAACTTTTTATGCATGCCAGATTCGTGTGTAGACTTTTGCAGGAGTATTCATTATGGCAATTTAAAGATAATTGCGTTTAAAAAATTTAACTTGGAATTTTCCTCAAGTGGAAATGAATTTTTTCCTTGATACTATCAAAAAAAAAAGGTTATGCTCTAAAAGAAGATTCTGCTGGCGTTTGACCTTGAATAACTTTTAGCGCAAGCCAGATTCGTGTGTAGACTTTTGCAGGAGTATTCATTATGGTAATTCAAAGATAATTGCACTTAAAAATTTTAACTTGGAATTTTCCCGAAGTGGTAATGAATTTTTCCTAGATATACTACCAAAAAAACATATAATAAAAAAATAGTTTTTTTAATTTACAATTTTCTCGAAAACTAGATGGCATAAAACCATCTGGTTTGCAGTGTTCATTTAAAAATTACAGGAAAAGTGTATAAAAGAAACTAACATAATTCCTGATTTCATATTTTGAAAAAAGAACAGTACCTATATAATTTTTTCAGTTTTTTTTTAAATGTTGGGTTTGAAGGTATTTTTTTTTCGAAAACTATAGGCAGGAATAACTTATTTTGAAAAAATAATTAAAGAACAAACTTGAAAATCTCAAAAAAATATAGTACTTTATTTTAAGTGTTGCCATTTGTTTTAAATGTTTTTTTTTTTTAATTTTAGTACTATTTTCAGAAAATTGCTCCTCCCGGTTAATTGGGGGGAGATAGACCTTCCCTCAGTATGAAAAAATTTTTGTACATAAAATAATAATAGGGTTTTTTAGAGAGACATACTCTCTAAAAAACCCTATTATTATTTTATGTCGCTGGGCGAATCATTTTGGGCCGTAAAAACCAGCATTTTCGAAAATTGATACTTTTTGAAGTCTCAATATCTTTTTATTGGGGCCTTATATCGAAAAAGTCTTCATAAGAGCTCTTATAGAGAATATTATTGTTTATACAAAAAGTATACATTTTTTTTCAAAATCTTCACCATTTAAGAGAAAACCGCAAAATACCGTTATTTTCGACTTTTGTGCATTTTATATAAAATATTATATCTTTTAAATAACCGCAAAACAAAAAATGTTTGTTTTATTTTCTTGTAGAAGGGTAAATAACCTACAAACTGTGTAAAAATAAAATTTCTAACATATACCGTTTAAGAGTGGTAAGAGAAAAATCCTTATTTTCAATACTTAACCTTTTTGAAGTAGCAATATCTTGTTACTGGTCACTCGTGTGGAAAAAAGTGTGTTAATATTTTTTGTAGATTACATTATAGTCTATAAGCTGAACATAAATTATTTTATGAAAATTTCGTTATTTAAGATTTAAAAGCAAAAGTCTAAAATTTCAGGTTTTTGACGAAATTTTTCAAATAATTATATCTTTAAAATTATTACTCTTAGAAAAAATTTAATTTTTTTTTTAATAGAGGGTAACATAGTGTACAAACTTTGCCTTTAAATGTTTTCAATAACACTCACCATTTCTGAGTTATACGCAAAAAAGGGATATTTTCGTCAATTTACGTTTTTTGAAACGCCGATATCTTCTTAACCATCAGTCAGAGAAAAAAAAGTGTTTTAACATTTCTTGTAGATAATCATATTATCTACAAGTTTTGTATGCATTACTTTTTAATACCATGTACCGTTTCAAAGTTATACGTGGAAAACCGGTATTTTCGACATTTAACCTTGAATAACTTTTAACGCAAGCCAGTTTCGTTTGTAGACTTTCGCATGCGTATTCCTTAGGTACAAATAAAGATAATTGCATTCAAAAATCTTCACTTGGAATTTTTCCGCAGCGAAAGTACATTTTTCCTGGGTTAATTCTGTTTTACAAAATTCTGCCAATAATAAAAAGAAGGTTTGGAAAATGTTAAAAAGCGCGCGCTTTTTTTCCAAACCTTCTTTTTATTATTGGCATTTCCAAACCTTCTTTTTATTATTGGCAGAATGTAGTAAAGCAATTTTCTCATACTTGTCTCATCATAAAATAGGGAAAATTTCTTGTAGGTATGAGCATAGTTTACAGTTCCGTGCGCAAAAAAAATCAAAGCTTTGTAATCAATATATCTAATATTGCGATCGACGCAAGGCACTCCTCCAGTATCAAGGATGTCCGAACGTTCCGAGGAGCCAACGTTGACTCGGACCACTACCTCGTTGTAGCCAAGGTAATGCTACGGATATCCAGACCAAAGCCAAAACAGGGAAATACTGTCAGGAAGTTCGACGTCGGACGGCTACAGTCGCAAGAAATCGCCAGGTCTTTTTCCGATCGAGTCTCTCGCGCCCTCTTAACTAGTCCTTTGCCGCCAACTGCAAACATCGAGAACCAGTGGAAAAACTGCCAGGAAGCCATCAGAGATGCCGCCTCTGACGTGCTGGGCTACGCACGACCACCACAGCGAAACCCCTGGTTCGACGAGGAATGCCGGCAAGTACATGCAGCCAAACAACAGGCATACAAAGCGGCACTGCATAGAAGGGCCAGAGCTGCTCGCGAGCTCTACGAGCAGAAGAGGAAAGAGGAGCACAAGCTTCTTAGAAGGAAAAAGAAAGAGCATGAGAAGCGCGCGATCGAGGAATTAGAGGGATGCCACTGCAGGAATGAAGTTCGGAAGTTTAACCAAAAAGTAAAAAGAACCTCCCAAGGTTACAAGCCCCGAACCGAAGCCTGCAAGGACGATCAGGGGAACATCGTGGTGGAATCGCAGTCGGTGCTGAGGACATGGAAAAATCATTTCAGCAAATTGTATAACGGCGATGACGAACCGAATTCCGCTACCATGCAAATTGCACCATTCAACCTGGACGACGTAGGCCAACAATTCCGTCCACCCGATCTTGACGAAGTGAGGATAGCCATATCTATACTTAAGTCCAATAAAGCTGCTGGAGCTGATGGCCTTGCTGCTGAGCTATTCAAAGCGGCTGGCGATGAATTGGTTAGGAGTATGCACCAGCTCATCTGTAAAATATGGTCGGAAGAAAGCATGCCCAATGAATGGAACCTCAGTATTGTTTGCCCGATCCTTAAGAAAGGCGATCCTCTGGACTGCACCAACTACAGAGGCATCAGTCTTCTTAATATCGCCTACAAGATCTTCTCTGCCGTACTTTGTGAACGCCTGAAGCCATTCGTCAACAACCTGATAGGTCCATATCAGTGTGGCTTTAGGCCAGGGAAGTCCACCATCGACCAAATATTCGCACTACGGCAGATCTTGGAGAAAACCCAGGAGTTTCAAATCGATACCCACCACCTTTTTATCGATTTCAAGGCCGCGTATGACAGCATCTATAGAGACGAGCTATATAGAGCAATGTCTAGTTTTGGCATCCCTGCCAAACTCGTCCGTTTGTGCAGGATGACGATGGAGAATGCACGCTGCTCCATCAAGGTCGGCAAAGACCTCACCGACACCTTTGATGTCAAAAAAGGTTTTAGGCAAGGCGACGCGCTGTCATGCGACTTCTTCAACATCGTTCTTGAAAGAATAGTGCAAAGCTCTCACGTCAACACCAGAAGCACAATCTTTCAAAAGTCCGTCCAATTACTCGCTTACGCTGACGACATTGACATAATCGGACGAACAAAGCGTGATGTCAGTGGTGCTTTTGTGGGCATTGAGAAGGAAGCCAGAAGATGGGTCTAACGGTGAATGAAAGCAAAACAAAATATATGCTGTCAACAAGAAAGGACACCCAACACCGGCGTCTCGGACAGAACGTCACTATAGACAGCTATAATTTTGAGGTGGTCAGAGACTTTGTCTACCTAGGATCCGCTATAAACTCAGCGAACGACACCAGTGCTGAGATCAAACGAAGAATTACTCTTGCCAATCGCTGTTTCTTTGGGCTAAGAAGGCAATTGAGAAGCAAAGCCCTCTCTCGAGCAACTAAACTGTCCCTGTATAAGACGCTCATCATCCCGGTCCTGATGTATGGTGCAGAGGCATGGACACTGCTAACGGTGGATGAGAACGCGTTAGGCTGTTTCGAGAGGAAAATTCTCCGGGTGATTTTTGGTCCCGTCTGCATAGATGGGGAATGGAGGAGAAGATACAACCACGAACTGTATGGGCGGTACAGCGATACCGACCTAGCCACAAAAGTGAAAAGCGAACGACTAAGATGGCTGGGTCACCTAGAGCGAATGGACACCAATGCTCCGGCCCGGAAAGTCTTTGAATCCAACCCCGTGGGACAACGCAGTAGAGGTGGACAGCGTAAAAGGTGGCGCACGCAAGTGGAAGAGGACCTCAACCAACTTGGCGTGCGAAACTGGAGACAGCTAGCTAGAAACCGAGCCGGCTGGAAGAGCCTTGTTGGTTGATACCCTGGTCCACCCCGGACTGTAGCGCCACCTTAAGTAAGTAAGTAAGTAAGTAATCAATATATCTGTTCGTGTACTTCCCAAAACTATAAATTTCTACGAATTTAGCCCAAAGCTGTCAAAGCTCATATAAAAATATAAAATTCGTAGAAGTTCGTAGTTTTGGGAAGTATACGAACAGACATAATTATGCACCTATTCTGTGCAAAAATTTAATAATATTCTAGACGAAAAATGTTTGCCTTGGCCTTAGCCACGCATTGAGTCATTAACTTAGTTAATATAATATATTCCTAAAAATGAAAAAAAAAAAAATTTTTGGATGCAAAAATCATTTGCATGCAAAAACTGCTGTAAGGTGAATATATTTTTTTTCGACATATAAGCCAACCATAAAAAGAACTTATTATTCACTACACTATTTTTCGCACGCAAAACAATTGCCTGCCTATCGTTTTGCATGAAATTCCATGACAGCAATGGTTTTATTTTGCATGAAACTGTTAACCAACAACTAATATAATTTTTTGATTCACCTGAATCAAACTTAAAACTAGGCTTAACTCAACTTTTGCACTTACAGCTTCATTAACCCATTAAAGTACAAAATAAAGTATAAAAATATAAGTTGTGCGTGGATAGTTCGTTGTAAATATGTGCAGCAATCAAAAAAATAACATAAATAAATGAAGTAAGTAAGTAAGAACGCTGCACTGAATTGTCTAACAATAAAGTTAAAAAATCACTTTTTTCTTTTCCGTCTTTGAGAAAAACCAGAATTAGGAGAATTTTATTGCTTAAAATTTTATAATACAGGATTTTGGAAAACAGAATTTTGAAAAGCAGAATTTCGAAAGACAGAACTGAAAATAAGCAGAATTTTGAAAAATTGAATTTTCGTGTAAGAAACAGAATTTTGAAAAGCAGAATTTTGAAACCAGAATTTTGACCCGCTCCCTGAAATAAAGCCAAATCGAAAATTCGATATTATTTTCACATTTAAAACGAAATTAGCCAAAGTTTGTATTTTTGCTTTATTTAGTGGCCTTATTTCACATCGCTATTGTTGGCTTGAAATAATTAATAATTGCATATATTCGAATGAGACCGCTGATTTTTGAAAAATTTTGGTTCATATACGGTATCGTCCTGGTATTATTTGGGATGCTTTGGAGCCAGTATCACCTTGGTTTGGTTTCAATACCGATACCAATCCAGTGAATCCAAACAATAAGAAGAAGTTGGATTTTAAATCATAAAAAAAATGTGATATTTTTATAGCCCAGGAAAATTAGACAAAAAAATGGCAAAACTTTGAAAAAATTGCGACAAAGCTGAATTTTTGTGGAGAACTTTGTTTTGGCGTCTTAAACATTTCCTACAAAGCTCCGTAAATTTGGACTGGGGCTAATTTTTTTTTTATTTTTTAGTTTTTTTCTTAATTTCTTGATTTCTTGAAAACTAGCAGTTGCTTTGAAAAAAAAATACGGAGGTAAAAATTGTAGCTTATGTAATTCTACAGTTACATCTGAGACTCCACCTACACCCATAATCCCCTTTCCCCATATACGCCCCTTCGCCTAACGGTATTCACAATAACTCATAACTGTTTCCCACGCCATATTGCTTAGTTGGCAAAACCAATCCTAAACGGATACACCCCCTTTTCCCCTGCACATAATAAATGAATAAAATAATATTCATATTTCATTTAAAGAATTAATAAAGTGATATTCATATTTCATTTGACTCAAATGAAATATGAATATTTTGTCAACAAGTGCATTCTTTTCTCAATGCAGAACTTAGCTTAAGAAATAAATAATAATTGTAAGTCAGTCCTAATCCTACGTTCTACTTGGAAAGTGCAGCCTCGCTTTGGACAGCGGCTTTCCTTGTAGATTATAAATTAATTATAAACAATTTAAATTATAAACCAATTAAAATTATAAAACAAATAAATTATGAAATAAAGAAATAAAAGAAAAAAATAATAATAAATAAAAAGAAAAACAGTTTTTTGTTTTTTTTATTAAAACGTTCGGCCCAAGGACGAAACTGGCGCAGTCGGTAAAAGTAAAAGCAAAAACAGTGCGAATAAGTACAAATTTTGTTTAAAAAACAGTGCGAATAAGTACAAATTTTGTTTAAAAAACAGTGCGAATAAGTACAAATTTTGTTTAAAAAACAAGTACGAACAAGTACAAATTTTGTTTAAAACACAAGTGCAAACAAGTGCGAACAAGCACAGTGAAAAAATAGATACACTTTTTATCAAAAAAAAAAAACCAAGATGCCGCATACACGTTCTTCAACAGAAGCAGCAGCAGCAGCCGCAGCCGCAGCCGCAGCAGCATCAACAGCACCATCACACTTAGGAGTAAGCCATAATAATAATCCCTTAACTTTAAGTCTTGATCCAATTAAATACCTTAACGGGTTACCTACATTCAATGGTAACTACGAAAATTTAAACAGTTTCATAGATCTATTAGACAGGGCTTATCCCTCATTAAGTAGGTTTGAATCAAGTGTTCAACTTATATTTTTGGATATCATTAAAAGTAAATTGATAGGAAAGGCTAGAGAAGCAATAGAAATTAATAATAATGCCTCCACCTGGGAGGAAATCAAGAAAGTCCTTTATCAATACTTTGGTGACAGGAAGTCCGTAGAACAGTTGTATGACGACCTACGAGGTCTGCAATTTTATGATAGCTGTCAAAACTTTTACGACAGAATAAAAACCGCACTTAGGAGATTAAACAATAAAACCAACCTTGATAAATCTATCATTTCATCTGTAGAGACAAGAAAGAATTGCGACATGGCACTTAGGCTCTTCATCAACAAAATACCAGAACCAATGAAGGGCATATTAATATGCAGGCAACCTAAAACTTTAGAAACCGCCATGGATATTCTTCATGAATCCGGTTACGCATACACTAAGATCAATTTAAGAAATAGCAATACCTCAAATGTTAGGCAAAACAAAAACCCCAACCACTTAGTACAGGGAAATCTATCAAGGTATAATAACCAAAACCCTTTTCGAAACAACAATAGTACTCCCTTTAACAGTAATAATAATAATTTGTCAGGACAGTACCGAAACTCCAATTCGGGACAGTCCCGAAACCATAACAATTCAGGTCAATGGAGAAACTTTTCGAATAACTATAATAATTCGAATAATAACAACAATTCAGGTCAATGGAGAAACTATTCGAATAACTATAATAATTCGAATACTAACAACAATTCAGGTCAATGGAGGAATTCAGCACAAACGCGAAATTATTCGAACAACTATAATAACTCTAACATTCCCGAAGCAATGGATACACTATCTGCTTCCTATCAAAGGGAAATCAACACGTTAGATACAAACCAGGATTTTCAGGAGGGAAGCCTTCAGGCCGACTTCCCTATTTAGTGATTAATACCAAAAACAATAAATTTAGACTAAGAATACTGATTGATACCGGATCAGAGACCAGTATTCTTAACCCAGGGTTGTGCCACCCAAAATGGCGTACAAAACTACCTAAGCCCATCCAAATTAAAACAGCAGGAACACCTATCTTTGCACATAGCAAAGTGAAGATCCCATTGTTTGAAGAATTCGGCATGCCTAATAAAACTGCCGAGTTTCTTGAACACAAATTCCACAATACCTATGATGGTTTGATTGGGAATAATATACTATTCCCCATCAAAGCAGTCATAGACCTTGATAGAAAACAATTATTAATTCAGGATGTGAAAATACCAATTTACTATAATAGCGAGGAAGAGGAAACACCAAATGAAACTTTCAACAAACAAATTCCAATACCGGATAACATCGAAGGAGCTATGACGGAAGATGACTACGAAAAAGCCATCCCGAACATAGAGATCTACCACACGGAGGTATGCAAAAATCACATCTTTGACCAAATCAGGATCAAACACCTTAACGAGGAAGAAAGTAAAGCTGTAAGAAATCTCGTTTCCAAGTTTTCAAATATATTTTATCAGGAAGGAACTGACTTGTCCTTCACTAATGCGATTAAGCATAATATAAGGACAGTCAATGACATCCCTATATATACAAAGAACTACAGATACCCTGAAGTCCATAGATCGGAGGTATCTAAACAAATAAACGAGATGCTTGAACAAGGCATTATCCGTCCAAGCAGATCTCCATATTCTGCTCCCATTTGGGTTGTTCCGAAAAAGGAAGATGCCTCTGGGAAAAAGAATTGGAGAATAGTAATTGATTATCGAAAATTGAACGAAGTCTCAATTGACGATAAATTTCCAATTCCGAATATGGATGACATATTCGATAAATTGGGAAAATCAATGTACTTCACCACACTCGATTTGGCAAAGGGGTTCCACCAAATCGAAATCGCGGAAGAGGACATAAGAAAAACAGCATTTTCAACCGATAGTGGCCACTATGAATTTGTTCGTATGCCATTCGGATTGAAGAATGCGCCCGCGACCTTCCAAAGGCTCATGAACTCAGTTCTATCAGAGTTCATTGGAAAAATTTGCTTGGTATATCTCGATGATATTATTGTTTTCTCGACATCTTTGGAGGAACACATAGTATCATTGAGGAAAATATTTAAACGTTTAAAAGAAGTAAACCTTAAAATACAATTGAATAAAACTGAATTTATGAAAAAAGAAACAGAATTTTTGGGCCATGTCGTCACGACAGAAGGCATTAAACCTAACCCCAATAAAATTTCTGCAATATTGAATTATAAATTACCCACAACAACCAAACAAATTAAATCCTTTCTGGGTATCACCGGGTATTACCGGAAATTTATAAAAGATTATGGCAAGGTTGCCAAACCTATGACAGCCTTTCTTAAAAAAGGGGCTAAAATAAATATAAATAATTCCGAATACATAGAAAGCTTTGAAAATTTGAAAACCCTCCTTGTATCCGATCCAATCTTAAAATACCCCGATTTCACAAAAAAATTTATTCTCACTACGGACGCATCTAATTTTGCGATTGGCGCTGTTCTCTCACAGGATAACCACCCAGTGTGTTTCGCTAGCCGTACACTTAACGAACACGAAACCGGTTATTCGACAATTGAGAAAGAGCTTTTGGCCATAGTGTGGTCAACACAATATTTCAGGCCGTACCTATACGGACGGAAATTTACAGTTAGAACTGACCATCGACCCCTAGTTTGGCTAAGTTCACTAAAAGAACCAAATACCAAACTACAAAGATGGAAGATAAAATTGGAAGAATTTAATTTCGACATCGAGTATGTCAAAGGAAAAGATAATCAAGTCGCTGACGGACTTTCAAGAATGGAAGTTTATCTTACCGAAAACGAAATAAATCCTGATGTTAATAGAATTGAAGCGAATCCAGATGAAGAATCTATTATAGCCACTATTCACAGTGCAAATGAGGATAGTAGTAGACATATTCCTATCGTGGAAACACCCATTAATATTTATAAAACTCAAATAATCCTATGCAAAACAGAAAATGCAAGTAACCACAGAATATATAAACCATTTAGAAAGAATAGAATTGTTATTGAGATAAAAAACTTTAATGAAAAACTGATTTTAGATTTAATGAAAAAATTTATTCCTCCCAAGGGAATTGTTGGTATATTTTCAAGAGATGACCATCTATTTGCACAATTCCAAGAAGTATACTTAAAATATTTTGGTAACAACAAATTGTTAAAATTTATCAAGTGCACTAAATTTTTAGGAGATATCGAAGATAAAGAGAAAGAATTATTAGTGATATCAAAATCACATAATTCCTTGAATCATAGAGGAATCAATGAAACCTATGAGGAAATCAGAGATGTATACTATACTCCCAACCTAAAAGAAAAAATACAAAAATTCATCAACAACTGTGAAATATGCAATAAATCTAAATACGAACGCTTACCAAATAAAATTCCGTATAAAATAACGGAAACACCAACAAAAATAAATCAAATATTGCATATTGATATTTGGTACGCGAACATTAATTTAATGTATGTCACGATGATAGATAAGTTTTCTAAACACGTGTCAGTTTACGAAATCAAACACAGAACATGGATTTCATTATTAAACACTTTAGAAAAAAGATTTGCAACCCTAGGGACTCCAGAACTTATAGTCACTGACGGTGAAACCGGCTTTTCATCGTTAGCTATTAGGGAATTTCTGAAAGATAACAACGTTAATATTCATATAACAACACCATATAACAAAACTGGTAACGCAGACATTGAGCGATTTCACTCAACTCTTAACGAGCATCTACGAACCTTCTCAGCGGATGAAAATAATACAGATACCTTAAGACAAAGAGTTCTCAAGGCCGTTACCATTTACAACAAAACAAAACATTCCTCTACAAAAGAAAGACCGATAGATTTCCTAAACGGAACAATATCTTGCCATGATTATCCTAGAATTATCGAGCTAGTTAAAACAAATAAAGAAAGATATATCAACAAGATAAATAACAATAGAGAAGATATAGACCTTACCCAAAATAAACATACCTATTTAAAAAATAGAGTCAGTAACAAACTAAAACCAGTCCACTTAAAATCAAACCCAGTTATTATAGACAAAGATTATATACAAAATGAGAAAGGTAGTAAGTTTTATAAAACTCAAGTAAAAAGAAAATATAAATTTGAACAAACCTCCTAATTTATATTTTTCCAGGCAACGCTTATTATTCTTCTGATAATCCAAATGATGACATTAGCAGCAGGACAAAGATTGACTTTACAAAACGTTAACAACGGAAACGGATTCATTATAATTAGAGAACAAAATTTAAATATTATTACAAATTACACAAAATTATTACACAACGTTAATATAACAACATGGACAGAAAATCTTGATATTTTAGAATATAACATAAATGAATTAAATGATAATGAGGAATTTCCAGCTATAAAACATAATTTTAACAGCTTAGTCTCAGAAATAGAGAATACCATAAGACATCGTGATCATAAATCAAGAAGAGGGTTAATTGACATATTAGGAAAAGGATTGAAATATTTAGCCGGTACAATGGACCACGATGACGAACTAGAAATCAAACAGAGTCTAGAAATTAACACAAAGAACAACAAAAATTTGATAGACGGACTAAACGACCAAATAAGGGTTAATGACAACTTTAACGAAATAACAAACAATATTACTAAACAAATAAATAAACAACAACATGACATTAAGAAACAATTCGATAACTTAGGGAATGCAATAAAAGAAGAGCATATTAGAATACAAAGGATGCAACATGCATTTCAGATTAATTACGATATAGAGCTACTAAGAAATCAAGTAAGGAAAGTAAAAGAAAATTTAATGCTTAGCCAGCTAGGAGTTCTCAGTACAGACTTACTATCACCAAAGGAAATTGCAAAATTCAATATAACACTTGTTAAAATACCAAATATTAAAAGTTCCGTTATAATTCACGAAGATCAAATTATATTCATATTACTTATACCAAATTATTCACAGGAAAATTTTTATAAAATAATTGTTGAGCCTATTCCAAACAAAAATTATTTAGAAATTGTAACATCAAATAATAATTTCATTACAAATGGAAATTTAATGTATTATAACACAGATAATGGATCAAAAATGAAGGATCTAAAAATTGTTAACGACACATGTGTGTCAAATATTTTAAAAGAAAACGCTGAATGCGAATTTATAGAAAATAAAAAAGTAGAAATTAAACAAATAACTAATAATATTGTTATTACAAAAAATTTAAAAACTACTGAAATTTTTCATAATTGTCACAATTATAGCATAAATTTGATCGGGAACAATATAATTAGATTTGAAAATTGTAAAATAAAAATTAATAACGTAGAATATAAAAATTTTATATATTATGATAATTTTATAATCCCGAATTTTAAAAATATAACAATAAAAAATATTGTAATGAATTATTCAACAGAAGAACTTCAAGTAAAACATTTAGAAAATCGTAAACTCATAGAAGAAATTAAAAATTCAAATATCGCGAATATTTCCATAAACATTGGGACAATGTTAATTACTTTCATTTTAATAGTACTTATTTTTAAAATTATTTTCAAAAAGAAAAATAAAATAATTCAAATTTCTATGAACAAAAATGATTCTTCGGAGCAGAATCTTAAGGGGGGAGGAGTTACATCTGAGACTCCACCTACACCCATAATCCCCTTTCCCCATATACGCCCCTTCGCCTAACGGTATTCACAATAACTCATAACTGTTTCCCACGCCATATTGCTTAGTTGGCAAAACCAATCCTAAACGGATACACCCCCTTTTCCCCTGCACATAATAAATGAATAAAATAATATTCATATTTCATTTAAAGAATTAATAAAGTGATATTCATATTTCATTTGACTCAAATGAAATATGAATATTTTGTCAACAAGTGCATTCCTTTCTCAATGCAGAACTTAGCTTAAGAAATAAATAATAATTGTAAGTCAGTCCTAATCCTACGTTCTACTTGGAAAGTGCAGCCTCGCTTTGGACAGCGGCTTTCCTTGTAGATTATAAATTAATTATAAACAATTTAAATTATAAACCAATTAAAATTATAAAACAAATAAATTATGAAATAAAGAAATAAAAGAAAAAAAATAATAATAAATAAAAAGAAAAACAGTTTTTTGTTTTTTTTATTAAAACGTTCGGCCCAAGGACGAAACTCTACACATAAAAAAGATTAATATATTTTTTTCATATAATCAATACATTCAAAGAAAATCGTGCAAGAACTTCATGGTGGAGCAAATTTTGTCAAAAAATTTATTGAAATTTCATTAAACGTTGAGCAAAATTTTGTGTTCGATTTGTGTTTGGCTACATCTCCTCATTAGGAAACCAAGTTTTTGTGGTAACCGGGGTTAGGGGAAGGCCACCATGTTGAAAAAGAAAGTGATTTGGTTTTTATTAATTTGTACTGTAAAAGGAACAGATTACAGTTCCTTGTAAATATCTCAGCAAATTAATTTATATTATTGCTCATAAAATTTTACATACAAAATATTTTGACACTTTTTTTTCGTGGGAGCAACAGATTTTGAGAAAAAACGTGCAAAAAATAGCTCATTTTACCCAAGCAAGTTGATGACAAAACTTTAATTGTGATGCTTTTTCTTTGCAGCTGAGGTAAGCTCAGCGGTGTCCAGGATTCTTCTCCAAGAAGCAATGAAGCTTGGGGTTAGGAGGATCGAATCTCCGAATAAAACGGCTTTAATTCCTTTATTTAGTTATTTACAAAAAGATTTTTTTATTTAAATTTTTTCAAAATAAGGAACTAACATGTAATTTCATATAAATTATAATTTTAGCTTCTTACAATAAAAAATATGGTACTTCATATATTTTACAATGTTTTCTGGTCTTAAAAATAAGTAGCTCGGTACTTCATATGATATGTTCCTTCCCTAGCATGAAATCTAGGGAACAAAAAGGACGGAACCCTCAAAGGAGAACCTTGTCCAGCTTGATCCTCGAAGAGGAGCTCGAAGGAACAGGAATTCTTATCGGAAACCCTATGTCCTCAGCAAATAAGAAACAAAGTGGTCGTAACTCTCGAAGAAGAACCTTGTCCAGTGAACTTCTTGAAGAGGAGTCCAAAGGAACAAAACGGTTGTCCCTGGCATAAAACCCAGTGAAAGAAACGGGTGGAACTCTCGAAGGAGAACCTTGTCCAATGAGCTTCTTGAAGAGGAACTCAGAGGAACAAAACGGGGTCGGGTATCCTTTTTCTTATTGGAAGCCCTATGTCCTCAGTAAATAAGGAACAAAGCGGTCGGAACCCTCTTAGGAGCACCTTGTCCAATAAGCTTCTAGAGGAGTAGCCCAAAGGAACAAAACGATTGTTCCTGGTACATAACCCAGCGAAAGAAACGGTCGGAACCCTCGAAGGAGTACTTTGTCCATTGAACTTCTTGAAGAGGATCCCAAAGGAACAAAACGGTTGTCTCTGGCACAAAACCCAGGGAAAGAAACGGGCGGAACTCTCGAAGGAGAACCTTGTCCAATGAGCTTCTTGAGGAGGAACTCAGAGGAACGAACGTGTGTCAACTTTGAAGGTCGTTTGAAAATATTATTTATATGAAAAACAATTTTTTTTATCTGTTTCCTATAAATACAAACAAGAAATTCAAAATGTGGTATATAAACGTACTTTTCTGTTGGTATTAAAAAACAGTGAACAAATTCACGGATCAGCTTGTTGAATAGCACTCTGTTAATTCCCTATAGAACATAAAATGTATTGATTTTAATTTATTTTTGCAATGCCACAGTGAAGATGCCATAAAATGTCTATCTATGAAAGTTACCCGTATTTCCACAGGGCAAACATAACAAGCAGCCAACCTAAATCCAATAAACGCATTCCCTTTCGGTAGTTTTTGAACTTTAAATGCAATTTCTATTCAACACAATTTAGATACCTAGAAAGCAACAGAGTATATAATTGAGGTAGAAATAACATATGCCTTCAGACACGTGAATTAATATAGAGAATAGCTTTTGATTTAACTTTTAAATAGATTAAAATAGTAAAATCTGGGTGGGATAACATATCTTCCGCGGACATAATGTCCATGGATTGTAATTCTACAATGAACATGAGTTCCATTGAAATTATGTCTTTTCCATAATGTCCATTGACTTAATTTCTATTTAAAAAGAAGATGATGGACATACGCTCCGTGGACATTAATATAGGTACGGTGCTGATTTTTTTCCATTTTAATGTGTAAACATTTTTTTAAAGACACATATAATGCATTTCCACAGATTTTGATATTAAAATAGTAGATAATTAGAACCTGAGTTCCTAGTAAGAAGTAAGAATCATCGAGTGCTATCATTTCGTAATTCATCTCATTTTATAAAAAACAAAAAGAAGAAACCCTCCATGGAATTAGTTAGTGAATTTGAATTAAACTCAACTAAATCAGTTTCAATAGAGGTTCATTAAATTATCCACTTCAATCCGTAAATCAATGCTCATTGAATATAATATGAACTTGAATTGAATTTACCTAAGCCGAAGCCAACAATCAGAAATTCACTTTGTAACCGGAAGCTACGAGTAACTGTAACTGCTACACTCAACAAAAGAAGGCTATTTGTCGGTTCATTAAATGTGTGCATTTGAATTATTTTATTTAGCATAATACGATGAATTTACCTACTATACATAGCAGGATAGATAGAAATGTGCTTGAAAATTTGCCAGCGCATTTGCAGTGCTGCCGATTTCGGTGCTCGCTATACGTTTAGTAAATTAATCCAATTGAAATAATCTTTAGGGCCAGTTTCAAATGTTCCGGTTAAAGTCTCGAATAGTCTATCCGGAACTTATCTGCAAGATAAACTTCAACTTTTGGTTTCAAATGTTTCGGATAGTAATATCCGACAGATAAAGTCTCGAATACCCTATCCGCCGGTTCAAGTGGCTGTTATAGCCCTTATCCAGAAGATACAAAAATATTAATTTGAAGCGTATGGAAAAATATAGTTTCAGAACATTTTTTCGTTGACTTTTTGAAATAAATAAACGGACGAATGAACATATTATATGAACAATATATCTTTATTGAAACATTATCATCATTTATTACACCTATTAATGTACATACATTTATATATTCAGCGAGTTGCGAGTGGTTGTTGGACTTGTGCTGTGAGAGGTGGCATAATTTTTCAGTATAATCACACAAGGCCATAGCCAGGGGGGGGGATCACAGGGGTTTGATCCCCCCCCCCCCCGAAATTTTTTGAGAAAAACATTTGTAAATAATACTTTTCCATTTAAGTATGAAATTTGTACTCAAATTTTTGCGATACCTAGTTATTAATTAATTTAATTTAATTAAGCTCACTATTTACATAATTTTTAATGAATAAAGGAACCTTTCTACCATCATGATTTCTTAAGTCAGCTTAAATTGAGATTCATGTATTCTGATTCCCTCAATTCTTGGCAAAAACTTAAAGAAGAAAACTTCAATTTTTTAAAAATTTTGGATCTTGACAATTTAAAGTTTAAAGGCTGAATGCAAGATGGTAGGCAAAATGCCATACACAAAATGATTTACATACACAAGCTTCTTAAAATTTTGGTGACTCCAACGGTCTTAACATGCACATCGGAAAGAACTTTTTCGACAGTGAAACGTCTAAAAACTTTTTTTTACACTTCAGATTCTTAGTTGTAGTGAGCTTAGAGCAAGCTGCAACCTACAATCAGAGGCTCATCATAAGTGCATGTGTTAGTGGTTAGTAAAATAAGGCAATCTAACACATGCATAATAATATACTAATACATTAACAAAATTAAACAAAAAATCAATATAAATACATAATCAAACAATATACAAAATACTTTAGTCATACACGTGGTATCAAAAATAAGAACAATCACGACCGTGGAGCACTGGTTCGAAATATTTTCTTTAATCCCATCATTAGTAAAATGTTAAAATCAACAGAGGAGCTGTTTAAATTAAAAATCTTGCACATGCGGTTAAGAGGCTCATGTATACCGTAGTTAGTTCTATGGAAATTAACGTGTAATAGTTCAAATCTTCGCAGGTGGTGAGATCCTCCGGGGTAGTTTATGCCTATACAGGCTAACAAATCAGGAGCATCTATTTGGTCATTTATAAGTTGGTGAAGAAATAGTAAATCATTATTAACACGCCTTTGATATAAGGTTTGTACCTGCAGTAGCTGGATCCGATGTTCATATGGTGGAAGGTTGTACGGATCAGCCCAAGGAAGACCCTTCAAAGCAAAGCGAATGAATTTATGTTGTATTGATTCAATACGATTTTTATGAATTTCATAATAGGGAGACCATATTTGCGAGGCGTACTCTAGATGAGGTCGTACATAACAATTGTATAAGGAAAGGGTAACATATGGATCACTAAATTCCTTAGCCCAACGTTTTATAAATCCAAGCATGGAGCTTGCTTTATTAACGATGTAATTAATGTGTTCAGTGAATTCTAAATTTGAGCTTAAGTTAACACCCAAGTCCTTGAAACTAAAGACTCGACAAAGTTTTTGCTGCAAAATGGAATAATCAAAAGCACTTGCAATTCGCTTTCTGGAGAAAGTAATTGTTTGGCATTTAATAGGGTTAAGAGAAAGACCGTTCTTACCACACCAAATGTTGAAACTGTCAATATCAGCTTGCAGAAGAACGTGGTCATGGTTAGCTTTTATTGACCCCAAATATCTTCATATCATCAGCAAATATAAGTATATCGCTAGAGCGTATACATGAAACAACATCATTTATAGCCAGGATAAATAGAAATGGGCCTAGATGACTTCCCTGGGGCACACCGGAGTGAGCAATGAATGCATTTGAAAGGCAGTTTCTAAATCTTACTAGGTACGATCTATTTTCAAGATATGACTTTATCCATGTGATAAAGAAAGTTGGAAAACTAAAAGCTTTAAGTTTGAAGATAATAATGTTGTGACTAAGTTGGTCGAACGCTTTAGAGAAATCGGTGTATATGCAATCAACTTCACTTCCATTTTCTAAGGCATCAGAACATTTATGCAAGAACGTAAGTAGGTTTGTTACTGTTGATTTTCTTCTCACAAGAGCTTTGGTATACATGACAGTTTGGATATAGGCCTATAATTCGAAATATCAGTTTTATCACCCTTTTTAAAAATTGGAGTTAGGAATGAAGTTTTCCATAAACAAGGAAATTTCCCTGATTTAATAGAAAGCTCAAACAAAAATTGAAGAGGTTCAGCTAGAATATGTCTACACTTTTTCAATAATATTGGGGGAATTCCATCTGGTCCAGATGAGAAATCATCATTTAACGATGATAGTAATTCTAAAACAGTACTCTGTTCCACAGCGAAATTATTGCAATTCGTTTGGGCATAGGATTGTAAATTTCTGAAGTAATCTTCATCAATATCAAAAGGCGTGTCCACAAAAGAGTTACGAAAGTTTTTCGCAAATGCGTTGCAAATATCGATGGTTTCTTTCAACGCACAATTTTCATATATGAAGTTTGCCGGGTAACCATCTGAGTTTTTCTTCGAATTAACAAACTTCCAAAATGCCTTAGGGTCTTCTTTAAGAGATCTTCCCATTTCGTATACATGATTGGTGTATAGAGACTTTGAAAGAGATTTGAATTCTTCGAAAAGGGCAATGTAAGAGTTGTGGTCAACTGAAGAAAGAGTTTTTAAATATACTTTCCATGCTCTATTTCTTCTATTTCGGAGCGACTTTAACTCTTTCGTATACCATGAGTGGCAAAAATTCGTATTTTTTAGTGTTTTTATAGGGATAGTGTTATTTATGCAATTATTAAGTATGGTATTAAAGTTATTAACTGCTTCGTCAATATTGCTAGATACTGATATATTTTCAATACCAGATCTAGCTGATTCTTCGGAGAGCAACTGAAAGTTTGCCTTTCTGAAGTCCAAAGTATATGAGCGATCATAAGCGTTGCTATTTTCTATAATATGACTGCTCAAGTCAAGAACTATATCCAAAGGAGGATGGTAACTATCTATATTAGATATTCCTGAACTAGATTCTAGGACAAGAGTACTAATAGCGTCAGATGAAAATACTAAATCGAGAATTCGATTCTTTGAATTTTTAATACAGCTTACTTGCTGTAAGTCAGTTGCAATAATTCTATCCAAAAGCTGAAGCTCCGTTTGTGAAGAAGTTAAAGATGCTTCTTGAAAACATTCATCCTCAGAAGGAATCCACTCTATTGACGGTAAATTAAAATCTCCGAGAAGTAATATGGTGCTATTGGAGCAAGACAATTCAATAATAAAATCTAGAGCCTTAGAGAGTTCAATATAGACTGCATTCGCGCTTTTTGGGGGAATGTAAGCATTTAATATATAAATAAATTTTGACTGTATGGCTAACTTTATGCAAATTAGTTCAATTGATAAATTAAAAGGAAATATAATACGTGAAGGTATAAATTTATTTCGAACTGCGATCAAAACACCACCTCCCACTTCTTTTGGTTTATCAACATGACGATCTTTTCTATAAACTAAGAACTCTTCATCAAAAAGTTCCGTGTCCAAAAAGCTTGAATTGAGCCAGGTTTCTGTCAAAATAAAGATGTCATGTGAAAATGCCTGGGAGTTAACATAGATGTCAGCAGTTTTAGTACGAAGCCCTCTTACATTTTGATAGAAGAGGGTAATCCTATTAAGTTTTTTGAGGTGAATTTCTTGAATGTCTATTTTTTCTAATTGAAAATTCTTTGATAAGAGCTTCAGGAGGCCAATTACCAATATCGCAAATAGAATCAAAGAACGAAGAATGTGTAACTATTTTAAATGATGAGACAAAACTATTAACTTTACTGATTTTTGTACACTTAATAGAAGTATTTGTAGGGATACAATTTCTAGCTATTAAGTGGCTTACAATCTCTTCCGGAACAATATCTGGTTCAAGTCGAGATATGAAAATTGTTTTCGGTTTGGAGACAGCTTTGATGGGCCTTGGATCGGTAACTATATTAGATATAGTAATACAATCCGCTTCAGGAATATTGCTGGGAACCGTCACTAAATCTTCATTCGCTACCTGAACCGGACAAGGTAAATCCGAAGCATTAAGAGGATTAAGGTTTGTTCGTTTAGGGGGTGGACTAGTATTTTTGATAACTAATGTGGTATCCCGACCTCTTTTCTTGCTCTTTTTGGCATCTGATTCGACATCACTGCGCATTGTTGAACTGGACTGCGCAATCAAATCATCATCCACTGGCAAACTCAATGGAGGGAGAGATTCCTGTATTAGGTCATCAGTAGATGTTCCGATATCCACGGGATCATTTGGGAGAGTCAATGAGCCAAAATTTGAGACTGCTTTGTTAAAATTACAGAGAAGCTCTTCAAATCCCTTAGAAAGTTTTACAATGTCTGATTTGAAATCAGACATTTTAAAAGATAATTGAGGCAGAGAGAGCTTAAACTAAAGAGATTCTATCGATGAAGATAAACTTTAAGGGTTGGAGTTATTGTCAGCTCATCAACAAATTGAGACTAACACTGAAGAAGTTAATATATCTCTCATAGGAGTGAGTTTTGGGTACGAAATTAAATGTTTGACGTTTAAGCAAAGTTTACAAAGTTCCCATGCAAAAGAAAAATCAAATTTTTAAAATATTTGTTCACATATTCTGTGCTCAATTTTGTATAGTATTATAGACTTAAAATGTTCGTCTTTGCTTAGGCCATCCATTGAGTCATTAATTAACTCCTTAATAACAAATTATAGGCCTAAAAATGGAAAACAATACATTTTGGATGCAAAAACAAATTGCATGGAAGTAATGCTGTGAGGTGAATATATTTTTTTATTTGGAAGTGCACATATTTTTTATTCACCACACTTTATCTCACGTGACACGATTGCCCAATGGCTTGGTAGTTCTATGACAGTATTGGTCCCTTTTTGCATGAATCTATGTATAAGCGAATCATGCAAAAAAATAATTTTGTATTTCACCTCAAAAATTTTTGACATGCGAAAATATTTGCATAGATTTTCGCACAGGAACTGTAAACTAGACTTCATAGCGACGTATCTATTTTCGCGCAAAAAATGTGTTTGGAAATTGTATTTTGCTTTAATATAAGAAAATCGTTTACAGCACGGAAATTTTTTTCATTTTTAGGCCTATAGTTTATTAATTAAGGGCAAATTAATGACTCAATGGGTGGCTTAGGCCAAGGAAAACGTTTTTTGCCTTGAATATTTTTCAATTTGGTGCACAGAATAGATGGAAAATCGTTTTGAAAATGTTGATATTTTTTTCACATGGGAACTGTCAACTATGCATAAAAGAACTGTTAACTCAGCTTAAATGCGGTGAAATATTTTTTCGAAAAATTATATCCCCCTCCGAAATAATTGTCTGGCTACGGCCTTGACCTTGTGTGGTCTCTTATCGTATTTTTCAACACTACTTGCTTGCAGGCCAAAATCCTTGTTCTGATCAAAGGGCACGGTAGTGCCCAGCCAAGTTCGCGGCACTACACCCTTTTTACAGGAACAAACTCAGGCGATTTTCAACCCCCCTCTAACTTCAGTACCAATAAAGTCAGAAACTTCAAATTCGCAGTATTTGCTAGGCTGATCAAACATAGGTGGCTCACCAAATTTCAACTCTATAGCATTAGTAGTTCCCAAGATATAGGACTTCAAAAATCGCAAAAACCATAACTGACTGACTGATTCACTGACTCACTGACTCACTGACTCACTGACTCACTGATTCACTGACTCACTGACTCACTGACTCACTGACTCACTGACAGATCATCAAAATTATGGAGCACTTCCCGACATCTTAGAAACTTGAAATTTCGCACAACGGTAGGCCTTGTGGTACATACAAAGGAAAAAATCGAAAATCTGCAATTTTCTATTCAGGGGGCGTGGCATCCACCCACTTTCTTAAATATTCTATAAATTATATGGAGCTTTTCCGATTGTTCTAGAACAATGAAAATTGGTAAGTTGGTAGGGTTTGAGGTACTTAGAAAGAAAAAAATTGAAAAATAGGAATTTTCCATACAGGGGGCGTGGCATCCACCCACATTCTTAAAAATTCTTACAAATTATATGGAGCACTTCCGATTGTTGTAGAACGATGAAAATTGTTAGGTCGATATGGCTTAAGGTACTTAGAAAGAAAAAAATTGAAAAATTGGAATTTTGCATTCAGGGGGCGTGGCATCCACCCACATTCTTAAAAATTCTTATAAATTATATGGAGCACTTCCGATTGTTGTAGAACGATGAAAATTGGTAGGTCGGTAGGACTTGAAGTACTTAGAAAGGAAAAAATCGAAAATTTGGAACTGTCCATGCAGGGGGGGTGCATCCACCCACTTTATCAGAATTGCTATTATTTGTACAAAGCATTTTCGGTTGTCGTAGAATTATGAAACTTTGTAGAGTGGTAGGGCTTTACTTTTACCTGGCAAAATAAGTCTTTGCAAAAAGGAGTGAAATCACAACAAAAACATAAATGTTAAAAAAGGAGCCAAGTTCTTATGTGCACAAGAAACCTGTGCGTAAAAAGTCAGCCAAAAAAAGTAATGAGATCTAAAATATATGCCAAGTTTTAAGTTCATGAAGTTCAATATCAAATATCTTAAGTAGAGTAATATCGAAACAATTCCAAATCATGACAGAAATTTGGTAATTAATGATTACTGATTAAAATTTGGTGGGTTCACTGGTCAAGTTTTCATACATTTTAAATTTGTGATTAAGTAAGTATTTAAGAGAAAACTTGCCAAGTAAATCCACCAAATTTTAATCAGTAATCATTAATTACCAAATTTCTGTCATGATTTGGAATTGTTTCGATATTACTCTACTTAAGATATTTGATATTGAACTTCATGAACTTAAAACTTGGCATATATTTTAGATCTCATTACTTTTTTTGGCTGACTTTTTACGCACAGGTTTCTTGTGCACATAAGAACTTGGCCCCTTTTTTAACATTTATGTTTTTGTTGTGATATTGTTTTCCAGGATTGGACACTCCGAATGCATAACTTCAGGGTTCTTTTTTAATCCTTCGGGTTTCATACTGAATGTATATCCTTAAAATCAGTGACATTTCAAATCAAAATGAGAAATATTTTTTTGTTTTGACAACAAAAATTGAATTTTCAGTATGTTTTTGATGTTTAGTGTTGTTCTCAAACTGTAGGTGTCTAGTAAATTTATCCACCGGTTAGTTTATCCGAGACTTTGACGATGAAACAGAAAATAAATTACAGCAACTGTTATCTGCTGGATATTGTTATGTGTCGGATAGCTATCCGAAATTTTAACCGGAACATTTGAAACTAGCCCTTAATCTTTTTTAGAATATTTTATATTGCTTAAACGCCATAGTGTACGAAGAACTTTTCATATCGATTTCAATATATTTTATTTAAAAATGCTTCGGGAAAATTGCTCTGAGCACCACATAAAAGTGAATGTATTTAATTATGAGCACAAATGTATAAAAATGTATTGGTCTTGTTGGGGCCATCCACCTTTGGGGTTTCGATACACCTTAGATTTCATTACAGATTTTAAAATTTATTTTTTAGAATATAAAATTACCAAAGAGACTACTGTATTTTGAAGAATAGTTTAGAGTCAGTTTTGCATTTAAAAATTAATAGGAAAATAAAAGGTGACTAATTTCTGAAAAAAAATTGAACTTTTATGGATATTGTGTTCAAGAGAAAGCTACAAAAATTGAAAATTCTTGGAGCGATTTTTTCTCTTAATAGTTCCTTACACTTCAAGTAATAAGGTTAAAAGTACACTTTTTTTCAAAAGTTAAACTGAAATTTATCCGGTAATGTTTGAAAGAGAAAACAAATTTTTAAGTCATAAGAGAGATTGATTAACGTGCTCTAGAAAAACCTTCAATAACACTTCAAGAATGAAAGTTAACCGTACTCAAGAGAATTTGTGTTGACTGAGTTTATTCTAAGAGTAGTTTTATAGTCATTAGATTAGAAGCACCTACAAAAAATTAAAATCCCACTCAAGGTCAGTTTTATTGCGTGAGTCAGCTCTTTCTTGTTATCGTTTTGCTGCCCTCCATCTTTAAAGTTCTGTTTGAGCTAAAATATTATATAAAGTTGTGATGCATATTGTGGCTTAGGCAGGATTTGGACGTTTTGACTTGTAATGAATGATTTAACGACTTGAATTGTATGGAAAGGTGCATTATGCGTTGTTGAAAAATCTATAGTTCAAAAAGATATACGTCTACAAGTTTTCGAGATAATTGAAAATTACCAAACCTACTTTTTAGTAAAATTGTATTTATGATTTTTTTTTTTTTTTTGAGGTTAATGAATAAATGATATAGTAAAATATGCTGGTTAATAACTGTTCTACACATATCTGTCTTTAAATTTTGTCGCCAGAGTTATCGTACTCTCTCCAAATTTTTCACATTCTCATAAATTCTACAATTTTAAAGAATGTAGCTTGAATAAATTGTCAAGGTTGGGTAATTCCAATATACTGTACCACCTCCCACATACATACATGCATACATACCTACATACGAGTACCTACATATTAAAAATTGATGTGTTGTTTTAATTTTTTATCAGTCTCATATGCCATTTTCCCATCGTATAATTAATTCATATTGTATCAGCTTATATGTTTAGATGTCAATGTTAAAATGAAATTCTATATTTATCCCATTTATAAAATTCCCACAGAGACATCCTTAATGCATAGCTTGTAATAAAGTGAGTTAAACAACAATTTTCCAATGTCAAAAAAGGTTTATATTGTATTTCCTTTCAAGTTGAAGAATTAATTCTTCAACTGGAAATATTTTTCTTATTCTTTCGCACAAGCATTTGCCAAACACACAAATTTTCTTACAGAAGACACACGCAGTGGATGTAAGAACTCAACCGAAAAAATTCCCAGAATAACAATCGGCCGGATGGAGGCGGGGTATGATTCTACGGAGGGATCTTAAAACGTAATCATCAGGACGTTATGCTTTCATTCTCTTAAAGTAGATTTGTATGTTTTGGGAGTCATTTTTTTTTCTTTGTAAACGCTTAAATCTACATGCAAAAGCTGTTAGAAATGGCTGCTGGGGCTGCTTAATAATTGAAGGAGTTAGTTTTTGAAAGTCAAAGGGATATAAATAGTAACGTTTAAGTTCTTGGCAAATAATAATAGTATTCACTGTGAAAGTTTCTATATTTCTGATGCAACGAGACAGGGAAAAAGTCTTGAAACAATCTCCCGGATGGAATTAAATGCAATGTTAATTTCCTTGGAGCCAATTTTTTTTTTTTGGAAGAAAAGAACACGAAATTTTTATTTTTTTGTTCTTTTTGTCTGAGAATATTCAAATAATAGAAAAACCTGTGTCACACGTACTTGTTCTTATGTTCAAATGGTTCAGAATAGAATTGTACAAACACATGAGTCTTAAAAGTTTTCCAATAGAAACGGGTTGATGTTGACAACTTTGTGGCGGCCATGTTGTTCCTGGCAACCAAGGAACCAATCCTAGATATTAACTTCGCAACAGAACTAACATCCTCTAAGATTGAGACGGTCACCGACCAACAATAAAACTTCTTCAATATAGAGCGACAAAAACGAATTTTTAATCAGACAAGCCGCAAGATGGAACGTGAATATAGTCAATGAAGAGCTGTTTTTGACCATGATCGAAGAAGGAAAAGCTGCTTTTCTTGGAGAAGGACCTGCGGAAAAAAATCTAAGGCCACGATGCAACTTATACGGCTCATATTTGATGCTTAATTGCCCCGAAGGTGTGGTTCTAATAGGAATAGGAACCTACAGGTGAAAATAAGAGACAAATGAGCTCAGAATCAGATGTCTAAAAGTATGATGCAAGGACATCAGGGTGAGGGAGAAGACAGGTAGAACCAACACAAGATGATCTAGTGGAATTCGTAACCAAAATATCCAAGGTCATGAGGGCCGTCATTTCGAGCATAAAGAAGAAGTGGAAGGATCACCCAGAAGTTAACAGAGACCCCTAGGAGCTAGGCTATAAGATTGGTATGCGGATATTTGGAACCCAGAGGGCCACGCTTTTCATCACTCATATATTCTGAGGCCACCTTACACACTTTTGACCCAACGACAGGAAATACCATCGTGTAGCAAAGAAAATTTTAGCTTAGCTGTGAAGGAATACCAATGGAAGTGCCCAAAGTTACAGCCCGGATATGTCATCGCAGCTTCTGATGAACATGAAAAACAACTGCCTGGAGAAAGGGGTATTCCCCAGGAGCTGGAAGACACAACGTTTGGTGGTCATCAGCAAGGAAAAAGGAGACCTAGATTCCGTATTTACGTACAGACCTCTATGTATGCGGGACACCACAAAAAAGCTCCTTGAGAAGATGTTGAGACCACGGACTAACCATTGCAATACAAGCAACAGGAGATTTATGAGAAAGGTAGTAATGACAATGAAAGGAGTAATGACATGAAGATAGCTACCGTATAGACGTCTTTTTTCTTTTGGCGGGCAATTTTGTATCCAAATTTAATAACCAAGTATAAATTTAGTAAAGTGATAGGAAGTAATCCATTGTTTTAAAGATAAGGAACATAAAAATCGTTGGTTTAAGTGCAAATTGAAATTATTTTTTGTTAAAATAAAGCAAAAAAAACTTAAGTTTGAAGAAAAAAATATAGAAAAAAGACATTTCTTTGTTCGTGTTGCCTTAACCTCATCGAACACTTTTTTTTTCTCTCACACACACTTTTTAATGTCAGGAGTAAATAAAATACCACCCAACTCAAACCCAAAACTCAAACTCAAACCTTTACAACAAAACTCACCTGGATTTTCGCCGCAACAAAAAGCTCCCAAAATGGCATTGGATGACAACATGTGGAAAATTATGGATGAGAAACTCAAACAACAAAGTGAGTCCATTATTTCTTTATTAACCACTCAATTAAAAGAAGAAAATGCTAAACTTGTGATCACTATGCAAGATCAATTTGCGGATATAAACAAAAATATCTCTGAAATTAATGCCAGAGTTACACAACTTGAATCTTCACACACCACTTATAACACTGTCATTGATTCACTCAAATCCGAAATTGCTCAGCTTAAATCATCTCTATCTGATAATAAACAAAATCTGGCTGTAATAAAATCTGAACTTTCCATCACTTCTACGAAAACACTCGAAATTGAAAACATTCAAGAAGATTATGATAACAAGAGGATAGCAGGGGATGCTGTGCTGCTTGGAGTTCCCCAAGTTCCCGACGAAAATCTGCGAAGCTATTTTAACCACCTTTGTCATGTTATCAATATTAAACCACCGGCTTTATACGATATTTTTCGCACGCGCCCGAAAACAAAAAATAACAATAATAACACAACAATATTTGTCAAATTCCGATCAGCGTATGAAAAAAATTATGTTCTCTCTTCTATTGCAAAGTTCCGAAAGGAGAAAAGGAAACAACTTTCCCTCGTCGATTTAGGACTTAAGAGTTCCAATTCCAACGCTCAATCGTTTATTTACATGCGAGAATGTCTTACAAAAAAAAACAATATGATGCTGCGCCAGTCACTCGAACTAAAAAAACAAAAAAAAATCTCATCTGTGTTTACGGTACGAGGTCTTGTTTATATCAAGCTTCGCCCTGAAGAGGATGCAGTACACATCAAAAGCCAAAACTATTTGGATGACATTGCCAGGCCAACTATGAACACTTAATTTATTTGAATAATTAATTTATTTTCTTTTTAAATTCTTTTTTTTTTTTCCTCCTGGGTTCTAAAATACCTATTAAATTTTTGTTTTTTGTTATTTAAAAACTCAATTCACCTAAAATTCTATTATAATTATTATTATTTATAGGTATATTATTACTTCTTTTTTTTCGTAATATAAAATGACTATTTTTCTTTCTCTTGTACATTTCCATTTATTTATGTTACATTTTAATAAATTTTCATTCATCAGAATGACTGAATGTAGATATGTGCTTTTGAAACTTACATCGCCGCCGCTCATTCCCTTTTACATGCATTTACCAATTTTTTTATTATTATATGATGATTTCAGAATCTGGTGAATCTGGTAGAGTTCTCGCAGGTGATATGATTAATGGAACGCTTCGTACTATGATTCGTGTTTTAGTGCGTCAAAAGAGTGGCTTACGTATTTGTCACTTAAATGCTCAAAGCTTACTTCCAAAAATTGATCAGTTGAGGTATTTGTTTGAGGGATCAAATGTAGATATAATTTGCATTACAGAGACATGGTTCAATGACGATGTTAATGATGGTATGTGTGGTGTGGGTGGGTATAAGCTTTTTCGTGCAGATAGACTCGATGGGAGAAAAGGTGGTGGGACAGCTATTTATGTTCGTGAAGGCATTAAATGTAAATTTAATTGTAGATCGGAAGTGGGGAGCTCAATCGATTTCTTATTTGTAAATATTATGTCTGATACCGATGATAGTGTCTTAATCGGGTCTGTTTACAGGCCCAATAAATATATCGATGTTACCCCCTTGATTACACTTCTCGAAGAAAAGTCAATTTGCTCGACGAAAATCATTATTTGTGGGGATTTTAACAGTAATATTTTGCTGGAAACCCACCTTACTGAAAGTATGAGGTCATTTAATTTATTCCCAGTCAATACCACCTGTGCTACTCACTTTTCAAGAGATACTAGTACTCTGTTAGACATTTTCTTCGTTAGTGACTTAAATAGTGTTTTGCTTTACGATCAAATTTCTGCGCCAGGTTTTTCAAGACATGATCTCATTTATCTTACTTTTGACTTTGATTTTGTTTCCCCTAATACCACTTTCGAATTTAGAGATTTTAAAAACATCGATTACAATGCTTTAGAGCTGCATATTCGAAGCATTAATTGGGACCACATTTACAATTTAACCTCTCCTAATGACCAAATTGAGTTTATAAATTACAATACTGTAACCCTTTTTGAAACTCATGTCCCTCTTAGATCTAAAACCACCCACCATGGTTCTCGTCCCTGGTTTACAAACGAAATTCGGCTGCTTTTACTACAACGAGACGAAGCTTACAAGCAATGGAAACATTACAGGTTGGATGTCCACCATCAAGTTTATCGTAGAATGCGTAATCTGGCCGTGGTTAAGATAAGAATGGCAAAATCACGTTTGTACAATAACCGGCTGAGACCGTCCATGAGTGGCCGAGATTTATGGCGAAATCTGAGGGAAATGGGAATAGGTAAGCAAAATAATGCCGGTAGGGAAAATATTGATATTGAAGCACTTAATCGTCAGTTTGTGACCTTACCGATTCCATTTCAGTGTCAAGCCCCGACGAGTCCTGTTGAACCACAAGAAGTTGGCTTTGAGTTCTCTTGTATAAATAGTAGTGACTTAGTCGAATGTCTTTTGTCTATTAAGTCAAACGCTGTTGGTCTCGACGGATTACACCCAGTTTTCCTAAAAGCAATTTTACCTGTTATTTTGCCTTATGTTACACATGCATTTAACACAATATTAATGACTGGTATTTTTCCTAACCTATGGAAATTGTCTAAAATTATACCGATTCCCAAAACGCGTATAGGTAATGACTTTCGCCCAATTTCTATTCTTCCATTTTTGTCCAAAGTTTTTGAGAGAGTTCTGCAAAAACAAATTGAAGTCCATCTTCGAATAAATAACATTTTATCTCCTATGCAATCCGGTTTTCGTCAAAAACATAGCTGTACCACTGCTATTATCAACGTTGTCGATGATATGAGACTGGCCTTGGATGAGGACCACGTGACCTTCCTGGTTCTTTTAGATTTTTCTAAAGCCTTCGACACGATTGACCATTCTATCCTTTGTAATAAACTGTCAATGCTTTATAAGTTTTCTCCTTCAGCCGTTAACCTTTTGTTTTCCTATCTTTCTGATAGGAAGCAAGCTGTTGTGATAGGTACTAATGTCTCAAGTTTGCTACCAACTGTTAGAGGGGTACCCCAGGGATCAATACTAGGACCCTTGCTGTTCTCCCTCTATATAAACGAGCTCCCCTCACTTATTTCATCCTCATCCATCCAAATGTACGCTGACGATGTTCAATTGTTTAAAAGCTGTCCGCTTGGACTCATCGAAGACTGCGCAAACACTATCAACTTGAATTTGGAAAGGATTTCACTGTGGTCTAAAAGGAATGGTCTGTTTCTAAATCCAACTAAGTCCAAATGTATAGTTGTTAGTAGAAATCCTTTGAACTTTTCTTATTTCCCAACTATTTTTCTCAATAATTCCCCCATTGAATATGTAGAAACCGCTAGAAATTTAGAAATGTTATTTAATACAACGTTAACTTGGGATAGGCACATCAACGCAGCGGTAGGAAAAGTTTATGGTGCTCTCCGTATGTTATGGACTTCGCAGTATTTTACACCCCTAAGGGTTCGTTTATTGCTCGCCAAAACATTGGTTGTACCAATTTTATCATTCGGGTGCGAGATTTACTGTGACTGTGATTCTGTTAGCAGGAGGAAGCTTAATGTGGCTTATAATAGCATTGCCCGTTACATTTATGGACTAAGAAGATATGAGAGCGTCTCTAATTTTTCAAGGCAAATCTCTAATATTTCGTTTGATAATCTATTACGTTTTCGAACCCTCATATTACTCTTCAACGTAATTCAAACACATCAGCCTCGGTATCTTTTCGATAGATTAAGATTTGGTTCCTCAGAGAGATCCGTAACAATAATTCATCCGCGATATAAATATTTAACTTCTAGGAGGCAGTTCTTCATTAATGCTACTCGCCTGTGGAATACTCTGCCACGGCATGTTAGGGAACTGAGGGGCGAGTCTATGTTTCGGAGAGAGTTACTTGTATACTTTCAGTCTAGCTGAAAATGTAGGTGTTCTTTTTTTTTCTCTTTACTAATTAAAATAAATAAATGGAGATATTTAGTTTCTTAAAGTATTTTTTTTTTTCTTTTTTTTTCCTTTTTCTTTTTAAAAATTCTTTTTTTTTATTACTTGAATTAAATTGTAATTGATTCTTAATTTTTTAAATGAATGTACATTTATAAAATCATTGTCTAAATGACGTTTATTAGGGTAGGCTTTCTTCTTTTTATTTTACAAACCTCGAAGTTGTAAACTAGTTTATAAGATATTATATCTTAATGTTTATAGACAAACTAAATAAATAAATGAAATGAAAAAAAAATGAAATGTAGTACGCGTTTGAACAAGGTCCCTCTACGATTGGAGCGATGGAGCAGGTATAGTAAAGGCCATCCAACATGCCAACATGGGAAGCACTGCTCCAGATAGATTGCATTGTTGGCAACTCTGGACGTCAAAATCACTTTTAAGTCAGCCGAATGGAGTGATATATCGAATGTGCGTGAGAACACTTCCAACACTCCAAACTACCTCCTGCGGATTATAAAGGACTACCTCAAGTACTGGAAGCTGATCTATGAAACCTCAGAAGGTCCACAAAGAAAGAAGATCACTTCCGGAGCAGTGCAGGGATCAATGAATAACCTCTGAAATATATCCTACTATGGAATTCTTCATACTAATGGCAACCATCATTCTCGAGCGAATAAAGGACACAATCGAGTCTACACTCAAGAGGCATCAAGCTGGCTTCCGCAGTGGTCAATCGTGTGTCGACCATATCAACACCCTGCGTATCGTCCTCGAGCAGTCGATGGAATTTCAATCACCGCTTTACCTCATGTTCGTGGATTTTGAGAAAGCCTTTGATCGAGTTAACCGAGAATGTATATGGAGATCGTTGCTTGGTAGAGGAATTCCACCAAAAATTGTTGCCATTATTAAAGAGTCCTACAACAACGCAAGGTGTTTTGTTTTGCACAATGGGCAGCTATCCAACTCCTTCGTAGTGCAACAGGGTGTGAGACAAGGGGATTTTCTATCGCCAATTCTCTTCCTGCTGGCGGTGGATGACGTATTGACGGCCAGTGTTGGTACAGCTGAGAGACAGGGCATTCAATGGAGACCGTTCGAAAGGCTCAGTCATTTAGACTATGCCGATGACATATGTCCACTGGCAAATAACATCAGTGGGGTAAACGGGATGTGTCAAACACTGCAAGTGAAGGGAGAGTCAAGTGGTCTTAGAATAAACAGCAAAAAGACAAAAATAATGCTCACAGGCTGCTCCACACAGCAGCGTATTTTTCTACAGGAGACACCAGTTGAAGTAGTGGAACAGTTAAACTACATTGGCAGTATTGTTTCTGCAAAAAAAGTAGAATAAATAAAGCTCGTGCTTTCTTCGGTACTCTGCCTCCAATATGGAAATCAAGTTAAATCTCCTTACGCACTAAGTTGAGATTCTTCGAATCCAATGTCAAATCCGTGCTGTTATATGCTTGTGAAACCTGAAAAGTCACGTCTATTATTTCGAGGAAATTGCAGGCTTTTGTGAATTGCTGTCTTCGCCACATCCTAAAAATTCGCTGGCCACAAATAATATCAAATGAGGAATTGTGGCGCAGGACAAGTCAAGAGCGCCTGAATGTCGACATAAGAAAGCGTTAATGGCGTTGGATTGGTCACACACTGAGGAAACCAAACGATGAAATCGCAAAGCAGTCCTTTGAATGGAATCCTCAGGGTGCACGGCGGGTTGGAAGACCAAGAAACACATTGAAATCAACTGTCTTAGCGGAAGCAGAATCCCAGAGAAAGACGTGTCCACAGCTAAAGTACCTTGCAGCAGACCGTGAAGGGTGGAGACGTTTTGTTGACGCCCTATGCCCCAGCCGGGGTTACAGAACACGATGATGATGGAATTTTTCGCATGGAGATGCTGGAAGATACTTTCCTTGTAGGGTACGCAGACGATATCGCAGCAGTAATAATGGTAAACGACATCAAAAACGACAAAGCTAGACCAAGTTATGTGACGAGCAAACTTCTAAATAAGTGAGTGCGGTTTAAATTTGGCCAGGGAAACGTGCAAATAGTACTGCTGGTGGACTAAGAAAATGATCTGGACTTTAACCGACTTTCAAATGTGCTCTTAAGTCATTAGAAGCAAGGACACAGTAAAAGATTTGGAGCTGACTCAAGATACGCAGGTCATTTTCTGGTTACAGGTAAAGTTTGAAGCAGAACGAGCGTTGAAGCTAACAGCGTCATGAAATGCTCTTTGACAAGATTGGAACCAGCTGTTCTAGTAGTAGCAGTTGCTTCTCTCATAAATCTTTTAGTGACAGAAATCAAGAACGTTTACGACAAAAATGAGGAAATTTGGAATGAAAACGGCAACTGATGAAATGAGGAAGATGGCCAGTGAAGCTAATAAGGAACGTGGTTGATTGAAATGGACGGAAACACAGTAAGGTTAACTACTACTTTGCCCAGTTACTCGACAAAAACGGAAATTTCAAAGTCTTTTTGCATTGGATTAGAAAAACGAATAGTCCAGCCAGAATGGGAAACTCTCCAGCAGGCTAAGTAGCATACCGTCTTCGATACCTCGTAGACTAGACCTGGAGCAAAGCACCGGCATCATCATACATAGTCAAAAAGATAAATTATAAATTTGGTAGCGTGACTGTTCGTGGAGAGCCAGGGCCTAGTGACTTACAGCTCTCAACGATTCCTATGTGTGAGTTGTTGGCAGGAATGGAGGGGACCCACAATTTTTTTCGAGTTAGAACGGTTAGATAAGATGCACTTATTCATGACAACTGATACTCTTGAAGGATTTTTGTTTTTAGGTGGTAGTGGCTGGTAATCAAACCCAGACCTCCAGACCTTCAGCATGACATTCCGACTCACTAACCATTTTGTCACGAGATACTAGTTGAAAATATGAAAAGTCTACCCCTATGTCAAACAAAATCTATGAAGAAAAAAAAGAGAAGACAGCGAATACCTCGACAAAGAGTGACTCCGAAATCGTATTTGAATACAGCTCCCCTGAGGAAGTGCAATGAGTGGTCCTGGGGAAGTAGGTCAGAAACCTGAGAGGTGACAGTTTTGTTGGACACACGGGGACGGTTAAAGCCAAAAAGATCTCTCTCGGTGCTTAAGCATATCTTCGCTACCCAAAATATATATAAACAAAACAAATTTTGTTTAAGTGGCGTCCGTCAATTCTATTGTTTATTATTCAGTCACAGATGCCAAATTACCATGGAAAGTGACATAATTGAGCAACATATGCAGATAAAACTTTAAAAAATCAAAATGGGTGTTCTCTTATGACAACGATGCCTACCCATTTGACGGACAAGATGGTTGACCTTTCCAGTTGAATATTAAACCAGGGGCGTATGCAGGATCGATCAGGGGGTTGCAAATTCTCTCAAATTTTTTGTTTGATATAGAAATTTAACTTTGAGATGCATTCAAAAAAAGAAAAAATTACTAAATGTATCAAATATATTTTGATTTTTGATTAGGACGACAAGTGCTCCTCTCTGCCTTCCTGGCGTATACCATTGTATTGAACGTTTGGTTTCCAAATTTATGTTGACTGGTTAATTTAAAAATCTGTATGCGTGCAGGATCTGATTTGAAATATCGCCACTCCCCATTTGAATGTACAGGTTATCCTAAAGTCGTAATAAGTTTCGTCAATGCAGTAAACGGAAACCTCTACCCATGGATGATAAATATATTATTTCCTTAGGTCCAAATTAGTGATACGGGTGTGAACAACATGTAGTTCCAACAGGACAGTACTATATGTCACAAACCTAATGCCACAAAGCATCATAACTTTTTTATTGCCGTAAATAAAAAAAAATAAAAATTGGCGTATCGAGATTTTGTCATGACAAAGTGATTGCCGTTTAATTTTTGAAATCGATGCATTTTTACGGCGCTGGTGACAGTCCAAAAATTTTCAATGTGTTTTCCTCAGCACTTCGTACTTTTTTCATCATTACTTTTTTACTGCGGTAAATAGAAAAAAAAAAGGTGCATCAAGATTTTGTCATGACAAATCGATTGCCGTTTTCTTTTTTTAAATCGAACCATTTTTACGCAACTGATGACAGTCCAAATATGATACTCAAATCGTCTGCAAAGTTCAGAGTCATTGTTTTTTGCGTTGTATGTAAGTGCATTTTTACAATACTTCCCCTCATTCCTAAGCTGTAGGAGATAAATCCAACCAATACCGTAGTGGAGATGGATTCTATCAAAGGAGAGTCTGCTCTATCATTAACAATCGTAAAATATTGAGTGGCAAAACTAAAACTAGGTTGCACGAACTACCAAGATCAACATCGCAGCGGTTGACAAAGTAAGGTGAGCACTCCGGAAATGGTTGAAAAAGTCCATAAAGTGGTATCGGATGACCCTCGGATGAAGATGAGTGAGCTAGCAAGTTAAGAATTCCTGTCCATTGCGTATACATATACCGTTGATTTGTACTTGAAAAAGCTGAGCGTAAGATGGCTGCCACGATTACTCACAAATGAACAAAAACAGGTTTGTGGCAATGCAATGTTCAACCAAGTATTTGACTAAAGCCTGGAATCCTTGCGTCCCTTGTTAACATGGTTGAAGCATGGGCTCTAAGACGAAGCCGTAGTCAATATAATGGACTGGGAGGAGAGAATTTGCTCGAAAGAAGGCGCAGACTGTTTCACCTGCGGGCAAGGACATGGCTTCAGTTTTTTGGGAGGCACGTGAAATAATTTCCGCGGATTATCTAAAATCTAAAAAGGAAGAACAATAAACGGAGGCTACCATGCAAACTTGTTGCAGTGGTTGAGTGACGAAATAGAGAAAGCAATGGCATTTCACGAAGCAAAAAGTTTTGTTTTATCAATACACACGCCAGTTCACGCTTGTGATATCGCAATGGCAAAAATCCATGGCATAAAGTAAATAAATTCGTCACCACAAACCATACCAGATTTAGCCCCTTCCAATTATTTTTCTATTTCAAAATTAAAACAAAATTGTTAAGTATGGTCAGAGATTATCCAAAAATGAAGATGTTTTGAGTCTGCGTTTGATCGCTATTTTGAAGAGTCCAACGCTTCTTACTATCGAAGCAATTGCACATCGGTGGAAAAATGTATTGGACTAGAAGAGGATTATGTAAAGAAAAAAATTTTCATTTTTTGAAAATTTTAATGTTTTCCTTGTTAGGTCGGGTACTTCTGGGACCACCCTCGTAGATATTTTTTAGTTCACAAGAAATCTCAATGCAAAAAAGTAGGAAATCAGGTGATCTACAAATAACTGTTTCATACAAAATTTTTCGTTCAGATGAACAAAAAAAATATTTGTGAATGAAATAAAAATTTTGACAGTTTTATTGGAGCCCAGAAAATTGGATTTACCTTTTTCAACATTCTTTTTCAAAATGGTGAATAGCGCAACATTTCCCACCAGCCAGAGACTACCCTCACGAGTATCAAAAAACCAGCCAATCTTAAATGACTTGTATTTTGACGTTGCTTTGCTCTTGAGCTATTAAGTATTGAAATTGTTTGTGTCAATTTCATTAAAATCGTTCAAAGAACAACGAAGTTATAATAAAATGAAATTTTTTGAAACATCCTGTTTTAAAAATATTTTTTTTTTGTTACAATTATGTATCAGCTATCACGTGTAAATTTCATTGCCAATCGCTCAAGGAAGAATGAAGTTGCAAAATGTTGATATAATTTTGAAACATCCTATTTGGAAAATATTTTTTCTACTAGAACTCTGTCTCAGTTATCCTCTCTATCAACTTCATTGAAATCGCTCAAGCAACAACAAAGTCCCGAGGGTTTTTCGAAACCTTGTATTTCGATACTTTATCTTGCGTAACTTTGGCTTTTCGAAATTTTGACCTTTCATAAAATTACATTTTTCTTTCTCATTTGAATGGTTCGTGAATGGATCTTCAATAGTTCTCCCATGATTAATTCGGAAACAAACCATATTCTACAGATCATTGCAGATTTGATTCGAATGAAAAAAAAAATTTATTATGAACCAAAAAATAAGATTCGCGATCGAATCAAAAATAAAATTCCCTTCTGCTATGTATAGTCTTTCATAAGGCATTGTCAATTCTCTTATATAATGAAAAGTTGCTGAATAGGTATGGACTGCACATCCATTAAGAAGTTGTATTCTCCCAGTAACAAAAAATCCAACCTAGAACATATGTGTTTTTGTTTTCATTTTTTTAAAAACGGCAGGGGCGCCAAAAACCAAGTTTTTGCCCCGGTTGGGAAAAATCGTAGATCCAGGGATGCCACAAAGGACATAACATAAACGATTTAAGTATGGTTACCTCTTGCGAAAGTTATGTGAATTGGCCACCCAAGATCATGTCATTTAACCCGGTTAGACATTCTCTTGTTGAGTTTTCTGAGTCATCGCTCAGATTATGCAGGATCAATGCGGCAGAATCATTAAAAATTAGACTTATCAGATCCGTGTCACCGAGCAAAGCCACAAATGACTTTTGAACGATACTCTTCTCTATACATGATGGCATAGATATGGGCCTCTAAAATAATAAGAGAATTTCCTTAATACCACTCACACATTGTTAGTAGGTACAATTCCTGTTTATCAAAATAATCTATAATTACACACAGAAAAATAACGCAATGTAAAATCAACATGACGAATTATTGATTTCGATAAAAAAGATGAATTTTTCAATCATTGGATTTCATTTCGATTTAATACGTTTTCATTTTAAATATTTCAAAATATTAATTTAAGACTTATTCCTGTTAATTTAAAATTAAAATACAAGTAAACAGGAATTTTACATTGAATTAAACCGTTTTCACTTTGTTTTAACTTTGAAGTCTTGTTAAAATAAAAAGATTCATATTTAAATTCCAAGATAAAAGAAATTCATGTCAAAAACAGGGTTTTTCATGTAAAAATAATATACTTAAACAACGTTTTTCATTTTGATTCAACATGTTTTTGTTCTGATGGAAATATTATTGATTCATCAAGGTTTCATTTACAAATTAATTCATGTGTGAAACCCTGTTGTTGATTCACATATTAATTCCAAGTTAAAAGTACCTCAAGTTGACGTTTGGCACAAGTTTTTTGCGTAGCGAATTAGCCCAGTGGATGAGTGCTATCTCCGTGCGCGGAGGGTTCCCAGTTCAAAACTCAGTAAGTATCACAAAGTGTTTTTAAAATAAAATAAATATATAATGAATTCCTATACTTTTAGAATAATGCAAAACGAGCGATTCAACATGATGATCGTGTTAATTCAACATGAAAACATACAGATCCAGCATTCATTTGCTACGGATTCCATTTTTATTTGCAGGTTTTTGCATATTATTTCAAAATGAAAACATATTGATTCAACTATAAAGACAATGTCATTTTAACATGATATAATATTGATTTCCCTTATACAGAAATCATGCTAAAATGAAACGAATGCTCGATGAAGCAAAAACATTGGCAAAACATGTTGAATCATTATTGTTTTTGTTGATTTTACCTCGTTTTTTTTCTGTGTGTACACATCATCTCTTTCATAATCGTACTGCAATATTTTATATAAAAAGCCAAAGAATATACTCAAACGCACATTAACCTTTTAAATTATTTAACAGAAAAACACTTCAACTTATAATCATTTTCATGTTTTAAATTTTCCCACATAAATTACTTTTTCCTTCCTATACTTTTGCATCTACGATAAAAACCTTGATTCCTAAAACTCATATTTAAACGTTTTAAACCTTAAGCCAAGTAGAACAATATGAATAACATGTTTGGCAAGTAAACTCTGTACTCAGTATGGATCATAGTTGGAGTACCTTTATACCGTTATCCTAGATAACTTTCGTTTTAAATAGAAAACGAAGCCCTATGCCTCATTTTAATCCTATAAGTTGTATGGAAAATTCAATACCACTTGTGCCAAGGCTTTTTGAAAAAAAAAAAATATACAACAAGAAAGGAAAATAAGAAAAAAAGCATTCAATCTTATAGTAGCACAGCCAGGCATATAGTGTTTGTGGTGTTGGTATATTTTTAAATTGCATCTCAAGCAGAAGCTATGCAACTTATAGCACCTTTTGCCAAAGGAGAATATAAAAATGTAAGAGAACCTGCACCTGAGTGTGGGCCAAGTTCAAACCTTGTATAACCCCAATATCAAAGTAAGCCTTTGTCATGGCCAACAATAGTGAAACTTTTTTACATCATACTGATAAAGTGAAAAGTGTTGAAAGCTTTAGGCAGGATTGACACTGAAATAATAAAATGCATAAATAGGTCGTACATACTTGCTCGTACCTATATAATATACTCGTAGACGATATACAGTCAGTGTTGCCCCCCCAACTGATTGAAAGTGTAGTGTTTAGGAAAAAAAAGTGTAGTAAGAACGTAGTAAAAAAGAACAAAATAATTTTACAAATTTGCAATCCTTTTATTCACTTTAAAATATACATAGGTATAATAAACTATTATGCATACACAGCTTATAAAATATTCTTATATAAAAATAAATAAACTATTTACATTTTTACAAACCAAAAATAAACTTCGTTATTTTTTACTTAGGTTTTTTGATAGTTGAAAAATATCTTTTCATTTGGTACTCCTGGCAATAGAAATTAACAAAATAAAATATTAAATTAGCACACAATTTTGTGCAACTCCATCAAACATTTGAAAATAATTTAAAAATAATTCACATTCCTATTTCAAAACGGTAAATTGTGAAACTGAAGTAGAAATGTAAAAAATATACATTTATTTTAGAAAGAGAAAACCAATATGATCTGTCAAACTGTAGTTTCCACTCTGAAAGTTGATTGTGGAATTGAGGATGTTGTGTTCTGGGCCTACACAGAAAGTATTGGTAAAGATTTAAAGCTACAAACACAGTATTCATTTTTAAGAATACAAAATTTCTGATGTAAAAAAAGTGTAGTATTTGGAGGTGCGTGCGTAGTGTGTGCTTTTGAAAAAAAAGTGTAGTAAAAACACTACAATTGTAGTAGGGGGGCAACGCTGTATACAGTAGACGCTCGATTAAGTGAAGTAATAAAAACTAGGCCTGTTCACTCTTTCAAGATTGTTCCCTTTTTTGAGCGGGAGTTTGTAGTGGTTTTATTATGGTGAATTTTATTATGGTGAATTTTTTTATACAAATTACATTTTTATATAAAATTTTGTGTGTTCACTATTAGTTGTGGACGGTTCACTATTTTGAGATTGACTAAATCGATCGTCAATTTTCAAAGTTTTGCATAGTCAAATTTCGCAATTCAAAATCTTACTTTTCGTAATTTTGCAATTATTAAAAATTTGCACTTTCAAAAATCTTCCAATTATAAACTTAAAATTCGCAAATTTAAATCTCGCGTATATTTAACAACTTTTTAATTGTTAAAAATGCGTTTTGGAAAACAATAAAATCCAAAGAAGAAGTTTTCTATTTTTTTAGTTAGCAGGATTTTTATTTTTAAGTGCGAAACTCAGAGCGATATGTTGCTGTGAGATTTGAAATTGCGAAAGGATGATTTTCAAGATTTTGATATGCAAGATTTTATAAATTTACAGACTTTGGTTAGTATTTTCGAGATTTGTTGGTGCGAGTTGTAAGTGAGACATTTTGTTATTGCAAGATTATGAAAAGTAAGTTTATTAATTTGCGAGATTTAATTTTAAGACATTTAGAAAAATGCGAGTTTTGTTACTCGATTTTTTGGTTTGGTTTTTTGTTAAATGAGTGGTTCTCACTATTCTGTCTGTCTGCTTGGTACAGCCTTAATGGCTGCATCAATTTTCTTTAAACTTTATACAAAGTTGTTTTTTGGTGATACCCCCCACAATTGTATTATTTTATTTCCTAACCTTTGGTACCTGTCGTAAAATTTTGCAATCTTACTCAATTTTATTTCGCTTAAAATGGCCTTTTTTTTATAAAATGCTGGTTCTTAACTGTACATCCCAGAGAAGTATTTTTTTAATTTTATATTTTCTAGAAAACAGTGTGACTAATTTGATTCATTTTTTGTATCCACGAGCTGTCAAAAAGTTTAAATAGTTACGAGTACCAAAATTATCAAAAAACAATTTGTTGGTTTAAAAAAAAATCATTCCAGTTTTCAAGACATAAGCACGAGGCGGCAGAAAAGGACTAAAAATTCAAAATAAAAAAAGATTACGTATACGCCTGAGTGCACTACTTCACTATTTTAACACACGAATACTTTTGAATACTCATTGTTTTTTAAGTTTAAGTTTATAGGGTGTCATACATTTCTGAATAAACATACAGTAGACGCTCGATTTAGTGAATCTCAAAATAGTGAACTATCTACTCAAAATTTTATATAGAAATGTATTTTGTATTAAAATGTCTCGCAAGAAGTAAAGATTGCTTGAGAACACTGAGGAATTGTCTCTGTTTTTTTATTAAACGTGAAAGAAAGATTTGTTTAATGCTTAAATGAATGTAAAAACATTTACATCGAACAAAATATTTTGGATCAAATACAAAATTAGAAAGCCTTTAAAAACTCAAGGTCGAAGTGAACAATCTCATAAGAGTGAACAGGCCTGGTTTACTTCACTATATCGAGCGTCTACTGTAATTTATGAAAACTTTGAATTTTGCAAAAATTATAAAAACGGTACTCTACTTTAAAAGTTCTAAGTAAAAACTTTTACGGACACGATTGTGCATATAAAATTTATATCAATGTAATTAATTACTATAAATTATAATAAATAAAATAAAATAAAATAAAATAAAATAAAATAAAATAAAATAAAATAAATTAAATAAAATAAAATAAAATAAAATAAAATAAAATAAAATAAAATAAAATAAAATAAATTAAATAAAATAAAATAAAATAAAATAAAATAAAATAAAATAAAATAAAATAAAATAAATTAAAATAAAATAGAATAAAATAAAATAAAATAAAATAAAATAAAATAAAATAAAATAAAATTATATAAAATAAAATAAAATAAAATAAAATAAATAAAATAAAATAAAATAAAATAAAATAAAATAAAATAAAATAAAATAAAATAAAATAAAATAAAATAAAATAAAATAAAATAAATAGGTATAAGCAAAGGTGTGTTAGCTGAAATTTTTTCTGAGTTAAAAATGAGAATTTTTTAGAATAAATGCATTAAACATCTAGTGTGGCTGTGGCCAACATGATATTTCTATTTAACTTGAGCAAAGTATCTGTCCTTTGTTTTCTTTTTTGCAATAATGAGGGTGGTGTGTGTAGATTTTATTACTTTCATAAATTAAATAAAAACGTTTTTAGCACGTCTCCTGATAATTCTTTTTGAGCTTAAATTGATGTGATTAAATAGACTGACACTTAAAATATGAATCCAGCTGTCAGTATTTTTCTCTCTTTAAACAAAAATCAAAAATCCAGCTTCACAAGTGTCGATAAAACTCTTGTAACCTAAGGTTACACAATGGCTTCGTATGTACATACTAAGAAATGTGAAATGACTCCTTTGGGAGCAGGTTGAAATTCAGTGTCGAGATTCAGCTATTTTAGCGAGTGAGATGAGATGACTCTCCTTACTCGCCGACTCATCTCACCTCACTCGCAAAAGTGATTCCGCTATTTAAATTAAATGAGTAAGTTCGAATTTAGTTTCGAACATGAGACAAAGAATAAATATAAAAGAGCCAAATTAAACCTCCTTGTCACACTCGTGCGTTTGATATTCTGTTTCACATCACCACTAATGGACGCGAAATGAAATAACAAGTACAACATTGAAACATTAATAATGGAGTATCTTTTGTATCAATTATTTTTTTTGTCGTTATTAAAGTTGAATGTGAGTTTTCACCCTTGAGAAATATAAATTTATTTAAAATACATACATATTATGATAATAAAATAAGATTTTACAATCAATAAAAGTGTAGTTGTTTTTATCTACGTTGTTTTTTTTTTTTATTTCAATTCCTATCCATAAATAGGAATTCTTGAGAAAAGCACACATACCTATCCAAAACTGGAAATTTACACATACACCAAGTCACAGCGGAAATATCTGGCGAGTAATCTGACATTTCATTTCACTCGCTCACTCACTCACTTTTCCTAACTGAATCGATTTTCGACGAAAAGTGACTCATCTCACTCACTCCCTGCGGTTTCGAATCAGCTGAATCTCGGCACTGGATTCAAAAAACTGATTTTTGTCACGATAATTCTGCTTTTAAAAATTCTGTTTTTCTTTTCACTTCTGTTAGTTGAAATTCAGCTTTTTGGCTTATTCCATTTTTTCTCAAATTACTTCTATATTATCCACTTCTATATTTTCAACTTTATTGTTAGACTACTTATAGGTACCTGCATTGTTTTGAAAGAAGATACATTTTGTTTTTTGCTAGTATTTATTTATGGTACTTTGTTGCTGCACATATTTTCTATAACACGAAGTTCATTGGTGTGTTGGCCTATATTTAACTGCTTTACAACTGTATGCCAAATCACTATTCGCTATAACTCAAAGTGCGGGCTTTTGAATATTTTCCAAACCTTCCCTTTATTATTGCCGAATTTTGAAAAGCAGAATTTTTAAATCAGAATTTTGCAAAAATTATCTTGACCATGTCAGAATTTCAACCCCAACTCGACTTCTTCTGTAGTCAATGAGTCCATTTTTATTTATTTTGAGACATCGCTACTTTTTGAGGAGTTTTTTAATTTATAAATACACCAACATCAGATTTAGAGACCTTTTATAGAGCTAAAATGTTTATATTTTAATAAATACATCGTATTCAAAAGAGGTTTCTCGTTTTCGAGAGAAATGGACTTAGGGAGTTTTGATAGAACGACGACGATATGAACAAATTACGGCCTTTTACTGCAATTTTTTTATCCTCCACATCGTTATATTATCATATCTATCCATTCAAGTCAGTTTTGCAAACTTAAATAATTTTGAAATTTTTATACAAATCAATTCTTCAACTAAGAAGCAATTTCCTGTTCAAGATCAATTGAAAACATCGACACTTATTATCATTTTAATCATTCTCTATTAAAAGACAGTGTAAAAAAGTAATTGACTATTATGGTTTTCATAACCACAAACTGGCTTGACGTTGACTACTTGACGATGTGAATAATTACAAAAATTCCTTTTATTGTAATTTAGTTAATTTCCTTGATTTGCTTGTTAAACATAAAAGAGTATTATTAAATATCCGCAAATCATTCATAGCAACAAAAATAATACCAGCTCTATACCACTAAGCTGTCCCAAGAATATGACTGTAATCAATCAAAATCAGTGAGACACATTGTGAAGCCACTTTTACATATTAATTCAAGTATTTTAACATTTCACAAGCATCGCTTGTTTTGCAACAAAATATAGAGTGATTTTCAATATTTCATTGGGTTTTTTGGTTTATACACATATATTATAATGAAAAGCTGTAATGCACTTTATGCTAAACTCTTACAGCCTTATACATTAGATTCCACTAAACAGATGAATAGTTATACACTGAATAAGGACTCATATAGCCACTATTAATTAATTTTGTGATAAATTAACATTATATAATCTTATTGTGTGTGCATCGTAGCTGTCAATTTTCTCTTATTTGGAATCTCTTTCAAAGGCTTCATTGTGTCCCCTCCCGGTGAGTACAATTTTTAGTACATGTTCTGCCTACAACTTACTTGAGAGACTACAAATCAAAATACCTTTTGGTTTTCTTCTTGCATATCAAACTCCATTACCACACTACACTATCGAGAACAACAATTAATTAATTTTGTAGAAATTAATATTACACCTACAATCATATTGTGTGTGCATCGTAGATGTCATCTCTCTTATTTTAGCCCAGTCGGGATAAACATTTGAAATTGCAAAAATTTTATCGTAAATTTTTCTTTCACAATTCGTAAGAGGGGGTCATTAGGAGCCTATGTGTAGTTTTTCGGGAAAATTGCCCTGGAGCTTAAGCCGCCATCTTGGATTTCACGAAAAATAACGTTTTACTCAATAGCTCCTACATTTTTCAGTTTTTACAAAAAAGGTTAAGGTAAAACTGAAAGTTAATTTAATTTAACTGTATAGAATATGAAGTGTTAAAAAAAAGTAATGCATAGGAGTCCGAAAGTTGGGGGCAAAAGGGTCACTTATCACCCACTGGATGGCTGTAGACTATACTACTCTAGCAGTACATTTTTATTGTTTTATTGAGGAATTTCGAAAAATACAAGAATTCTCTTGTATTTTTCTATCGGATTATGCCAGGGGCATAGGTCCCGATGTACGTTCTTTCCATATTCAATATGTTAACCTGGTATTAAATTTGTTTGTGATGAAACATTGAGGTGGATATCAATCTCATTTTTCCATATACAGTAGATGCTCGATTTAGTGAATCTCGAAATAGTGAACTATCCACAGTAGTGAACACACTAAATTTTATATAAAAACGTATTTTGTATAAAAATATCACGCAAGCATTTTACACAGCTTCAGAGCTCTGAGGAATTGTTTCTGTTTTCTGTTTAAACCTGAGTGAAAGCCTTGTTTAGTGCTTAGATAAAATTAAAAACATTCACATCGAACGAAATGTACATTTTGGAAAAAATTGCCTTTAGAAAGTCTTAGAAAACTCCCGCTTGAAAAAGTGTACAATCTCGAAACAGTGAACAGGCCTTGTTTTTATTACTTCACTATATCGAGCGTCTACTGTACCTCTTTTCCGCACCACCATAGAGGTAGAGTAATAGGCGCGTTTTTTTTTTGTGACGTGTAGGCCTAGTCCACACATACTAAAACTGAATCGGCAGAGTTGTTAAAGTCGACTGCATCCTCATTATCGAGCAGCTCTCGAATTTCAGTGACGTTTTGACAAGTTTCGCCGCAGCACATAAGACAGATCACTTGAGTCCAGCCTTACGACACCCGCACATATTTCCACAATTCGTTTTGCATTTGCAGGAAATCGTTTTGAGCAATGATTTCGGCGCAGCATCGATACTGGTTGTTATAGGCTCTAACCCACCAAGAGTTTTCTTCCAGCCCCAATTTGTAGCATCTTAATCGTTTTCAAGCGACATTTGAACTTGTAGGTAGTGGAAGCGTTGCTAAATTGAAGTTGGTTTTTGCAACAGATTTAGTGAAATTCTTGAAGAGAAGTGTATTGAGTGATATTTCTCCTCGACTGCCCCCAAACAGAGCTATGAAACGCGCTCACCACGAGTTGCTGAGCTGTTTTTATCGGCATTTTTATCTTTGAACAAGTTCAAATCTTCCCCTAGGTCTGGATTTTTCTGGAGGATATTCATGAGTTTGGTTTTATATTATATATTGCAGACGTGGTGTCACATCCACTTAGCGCATGTATAAACAAAATATGCCTTGCTATCGCTCCATCATATTTAAAACTTAATGGCGAGTAAAGTTGCTCAGGGGTCCGCTCTCTGCTAGGCTTCTTGAAGAAAACGTTACTCAAATGACTTCCTAAGCCAGTCAATAGGACCAGCAGGTCGATGTCTGCGCCTATAATAGTTACTTCCTCGTAATTGATTGCTTCTTGAATAGCAGCTATAACAATGAAAGAATCAGCGTCCCCCTGTGCCCCGGTTTTTTTTATGAAATCGCCCCTCCCACCCAAACGGGGTGAGATAGACCCCCCCTCCCATAGTAAAAAATGCTTGTATTAAACTATTCTACAAAAAATCGTTAACATTTCTTGGTGCCTTGGTTATCGTACTCTCCCCTAAAAATGTACTGGAAGGGCAGTCCAGAGCCAGATAGGGGGTGGCAAGTGCCCCTCTTACCCCCAACTTGCGTACGCATATGTTAAATTTGAACACAATCAAATTTACTTTCAGTTAGGCTTTATTTCTTCTATCAAAAGTGAAAAATGTAGGAGTTCTTCAGGAAAAAGTTATATTTTGCTAAATCCAAGATGGCGGCTGAAGCTCCAGGACAATTTTCCCGAAAAACTACACCTAGGTTCCTAATAACCCCCTTTAACGAATTGTGAAAGAAAAATGCACGATAAAATTTTTGCAATTTCAAGCTAATTTTTTGTACATAGCGACTGGACTATTTGGGATTTCTTTCGAAGACTTTATTGTCTCCCCTACCGGTTTTCTATTTACATACCAAACTTCATTACCACACTGCACTACCGAGTACAACAACTTTACATTACCTTCTCTTAAGCATATACACAAACCCTCAAATTAAAAATACATCTTTTCCATCCACCACAAGAGGGACTTATCAGTAAATACAACAATCTGCTATTTGACAAGTGTTGCCCAGTAGACAAAAAATCGACCACGATTGAAAACATTGAAAATCGCAGAAGCAGAGGCAAAATCCATTTACAACTTCTTTTTAATAACAATAATGTCGGTGTGCACTCTATGTAAAAACATTAGCGACTATCTAAACGACTCAATTATGTGTCATGGCAACTGCCGGAGAATATTTCATATCTCTTGTATCGACGCTCCGTTTAGCACTATCAAGCTATTCAAGGAAAGAAAATCATTTTATTATTTTTGTGACGAGTGTGACCCATTTTTATACAATAACATTACTAGAGATGTACTACAAAACACTAAAAATCTTGATAATTTATACAAGCAAGTAAATTATCTAACCGAAAAAGTTGAAATAATAGCCAATCTTCCTATATCACATCAAATGGAATCCCTAACTCAACAAAGCAATATAACAAATAATCAACCGCTTACCGATTCAACATCTTTAAAACGAAAAATTGATGAAATTGATACCGATATTTTTCAAGCTAATCCTTCAACGAAGAAACCAGCCACTTTATCGATCTCTGCATCACCATCACCACCACTACAACCATCTACACGAACTTCTTCATCCCCTTCAATGTCACCTTCAATGTCATCTTCTTCATCACTCAATGCATCAGTGCAAACTATTGTAGATGTAGTTCCCTCAGTCATATCAACAATATCTGTGGCAAAATCTTCTGTTGATTGTCCAACTTCATCGAGGATACCACATTTATCAGTGAAAACTTCAAACAATGCATCTTATCCTCAACCATATAGTGATATCCATTTATTATCACCTATCGTATCTGGACTGAGAGTAGTTGAAGGCCATCGAACATTATTTGTATCTAAGCTCGACCCTTCTACAAACGCCCTTGATATAAAAAACTTTATCTTTAACAAAATTGGAACTTCCATCATTATAAAAGTTGAAAAAATGATCCATCGTAATTATTCGAAGTATGCATCTTTTAAAATACGAGCTCCAGATTCAATTTTCGCCGTTCTAAACTCTTCATCATTATGGCCTAAAGGAATAATAATGCATGAATTCATAAATAAACAAGTCAATGTGAAAACTACATCTCGTAACCCTTTTCAGGAGACCCGGACAATGCTAAATCGACAAAGAAGCAGCTTCAACAATTACTGATTTATTACCAAAACGTTAATGGTTTAAGGACTAAGATCAATACGATCTATAAAAATATCAATAATCTTCCTCATGATATCATTGTAATGACAGAAACTTGGCTGAATGATACATTCTTCGACACTGAACTCTTCGACTCAACCTACCAAGTCTTCAGGCGTGATAGACACCACTCTAATGATCAGGGCTGTCGTTTCACTTTTTCAGAAAGCAGTACTTAGAGGAAAAAAATAACAGTACACAGCAGTACGGCAGTAAAATATATATTTACAAACATAGTTGTTAATGCATTTCATTTTGTTTAAATGCATAAATATTGTTAATTAAAATCTAAATAAGAATTTTATGAGCTACATACAATATTTATTGTAATTATTTTTTTTTTCTTTCACTTCCTTAATAGACCAAATTTGACCCGCTGTAACTTCATCAGTACATAGGTACCTATAGGTTTAGATAATTTTACTGCCTAAAAGTTGATTTTCGTCATTTTTTTGTACAATGAAATTCCATAAGGTTATTAAATAAATTGAGACCACTCCTTTTTCCAGATGGTAGCCTGGGCACCACAATAACTTGGTTTATAATGAGAAAACGTAACGAAACGCATATAGTACAAAAAATATAACTTATCTATTAATGCTATTTTAATAAATTTTTTGACTAAATTTGCTACTCCATACAAATCCTGCATGCTTTACTTTAAATCTATTGGTTGTATGAAGAAAAAGCATAATAATTTTGTTTGTATAGAATTGAATAACCTACAATTTTACTTTAATGTTTCATTTCAAAAAGTTGATAGTTTTCGTGAAATAAGCAAAAAACTTAATTTTACACTCCCTTACTTCTCCAAAAATTGTTTCTTTAGCCAAAATTTAGGGTGGTTTTGGAAATTGCTCAGGAAGTCAAAACAAAAATTCAGCTTTGTAGGAGTTTTGTGGAAGTACATAAAAGTCTAAGTTTCCTGGGCTAGAGATCCATTAATATAATCTAAAATTGCTTGACAGATGGGTGAAAAACTACATTTTGAAGTGTGTGGAATATTTCATTTCAAATGACATCAAAATGTCCGTAAACTTCTTTTTTTCGGATCATAAAAGAAAATCTGAAAAGTTCCAGAGTTTCGAATCTTTTACTTGCGATATACAGGCAACGCGAGATTCTGTTCAATAAATCTACGACTTTTTTAATTTATTTATTTTAAGGCTTTTTGGATAGGACTATGATTTGCAAATGTTCTGTGAACAAATTTTCAAAAAAGCAGTACTTTGGTCGTATTAGCAGTACGGCAGTACGGAGTTTCAAAAAGCAGTACAAATGCTTCAATTGCAGTACTTCGACAGCCCTGCTATTGATCTAAACACTGTAGGTGGCGGAATTCTTTTTGCTGTGAAGAACTCTCTAGTATGCACTCTGGTCGACAATTTTGAATCTTCGGACGTGGAAATAATATCTATAAAAATAAAAATAGAAATTGGCCACCTGTATATTGTTGCCGTTTATAAACCTCCATGATCTACAAACAGTGTTTACGAAAACTGTATCAATTGTATTGATAGGATACACGATCAAATGGAACCAATTGATGAGCTGTTAATCTTAGGCGACTTTAATCTTTCAAACCTGCAATGGTCAAAATCTTCAGACTTCAACTGTTTATCGCCTGTTAACCCATCGTGTGCTAATGAGTTCACTATTATTGATGGACTAGCCTCTTGTGGACTGAATCAATTCAATGGGATTGCTAACCGCTTCGATAAAATATTGGACTTAATCTTTTTCTCGAAAGCTATTAACACCGATACATCTGTAACCCCTGCCGATACTATATTGCTAGATGAAGACCGGCACCACCCGGCCTTAGACATAATGCTAAATATAAATCTTTCCAACATTCTACCTAGTTCAAATGAAAAACTTGAGTTCAATTTTAAAAAATGCAATTTTGATCAACTTATTAATTTATTGTGTAATGTTGACTGGAATCAAATCCTTTTAAATAGTAATATTGACGATATGTGTTTAAAATTTTATAATATACTTTTCAACTGTTTTTATGAAACTACTCCACTGCGTAAAACTTGTATAAGTTCTAAAATACCACCATTGTTTAATACTCAGCTTAAGATCTTAAAAAATAAAAGAAACAAAGCTTGGTTAAAATATAGTAAATCCAGAGCTGATGAAGATTATAGGGCATATTCCGAATTGAAACTTATGTTTACAGATTATTCTAATGCCTTGTATCGTGACTATATCGTAAAAACTGAAAATGATCTGAAAGGTAACCCAAAAAACTTTTGGAGTTTCGTGTCTAGCAAAAGAAAAGTTGATGGCTACCCTAACTATATGTCTTTTAAAAATGCTACTAGCCATGACTCCGAAGAAATTGCAAACATGTTTGCAAATTTTTTCAAAGATGCCTTTGTCGTATCTAGTTCTCATGAGCCCATGGATCCACTCCTTCCTAACCCTAGTTTTTCACACCTTAATTCAATTAATCTTTTTATTTGCGAGAATTCAATTATCCAAAGTATTCGTGAACTTGACGACTGTTTTAGTCCTGGTCCTGATGGTGTACCATCTTGTGTATTAAAAAAATGTGTGTCTCAGTTGTCCTATCCTCTCCATATTCTATTCAATGAATCACTTAAATGCTCAATGTTCCCTGTTTTGTGGAAAAGTGCTTTTATAACACCGGTTCATAAAGAAGGGTCGAAAAATGATATCATAAATTACCGCCCTATTGCTAAACTTTCTGTCATTCCAAAACTTTTTGAATCCATTATTTGTAATGTGTTATCTTTTAATTGTAAGTCTATTATTTGTGACAACCAACACGGGTTCGTCAAAAACAAGTCAACTGTTACAAACCTGTTTCATTTTACTTCTTTTTGTCTTGATTCCGTCGAAGATCGAAAACAAGTAGATTGTGTCTTTACCGATTTTAGTAAGGCTTTTGATAAATTGTGTCATAAAACTTTAACCAATAAACTAAAGGCTTTAGGGTTCAATGAAAATTTTTTAATGTGGATCTCGTCGTATTTGGAGAATAGGTGTTTTAGTGTGAATTTTCGAAATGAGCACTCTGATCATTTTATTGTTAACTCTGGTGTTCCACAAGGCAGCCATTTAGGTCCATCATTATTTATTTTATACATAAATGACTTGACTTCGATTATTAAAAATTCCTCTATTCTTTTATATGCCGATGATATAAAAATTTTTAAAAGTATAACCTCTATAAATGACTGTTCAACACTCCAAGATGATCTTTATAGGTTTAGGGAATGGTGCAATACAAACCGTCTTCTGTTAAATATTGACAAATGTAAAACAATGACTTTTACACGCAAAAAAAGTATGATAACTTATAATTATATGTTAGATTCTTCTTCTTTATGTAGATTGTCTGTTTTTTCTGATCTTGGCATTGTTCTTGACACAAAATTAACCTTTGTCAACCACTATGACTTTATTGTAAAAAAGGCCAATAAAATTCTGGGATTCATAAAACGATTTTCTCGTGATTTCCAGGACCCATATGTTCTAAAACTTCTATATGTTTCTTTTGTAAGGCCAGTACTTGAATATGGATGCGTGGTATGGGCCCCTTACTACACAGTTCACATAAATAGACTTGAATGTATTCAGAGAAGGTTTATGCGCTTCTGTCTTCGTTTTCTTCCGTGGTCCCAGAGACATGCTTTACCTCCTTATGCTCAAAGACTCACGTTAATTAATCTCCCTTTACTCTCAAAACATAGACAATATATCCAGCTTTGCTTCGTTATAAAATTGATAAATGGGTCAGTAATATCTCCATCAGCTCTGTGTCGTTTGAATTTCAGCTACAGTCAGACAAGCTTAAGAACTCAGTTGCCTATATGTCCGATCTTCAGTAGAACAAACTATGGTGTGAATAGTCCTTTAAATCAATTGATTTCAGTCTTCAATAAATATTATTGTTTATTTTCTTGTATAAATGACAATGTCAAAAGTTGTAAGTTCAAAGAGATCTTTTTCAATACATCATTGTAATTGACTATATTAATTTATATTTAATGTAAACTAGTTTTATAAGCTTTCTATCGTTAGTTATTTAACGAATTCAATAAATATAAACTATTCAGTGTTACACCAATTCTTATTCATAAAACATTTTCCTACCCATTATAGTTATACAACGCTTGTGTCAAATAAAGTACCATAAAGGGAAAATCTATTATATTTTACTTGCATATCTCTAAACAAATATCAGCTGTTTGTGAAAAATCAATAAAAGAATAATACTGCCGGTTCGGGTCTTTTCAATTTCAGTGTTAATAATAATAATTTTGAAGTTCTCTTGTGTCCTTTTTAGTAATAATTAATTAATATTTCAATAAAACTAAGCTATTTAATATTTCGTTTACTTAGGCCCATTTGCTGATACGATACGTACAGTAGGTGGCCACACAATTATGACCGATGAAAATTTCCACTTATTATTTATTTTAACCCCTTAAAATATAACACAGATCTATGTTTTTTTTTATAAATAAAATTTCATGGTTTTCTTTAAAAAGATCTTCATTTTTAGTATATTTACCATTGCATCATAATTTTTTATTTCGTGTGTCCTCCTCTGGCTTTTATGACTGCTACTGTATGTATTTATGTTCCACTTAAAAGCTTATGTTCTACTTTTTCCTCTGCATAAACTGTCACATAAGCGCTTATGTTCTACTTAAATATTAAAGTTTCGTATCAGCAAATGGGCCTCAGTGAATTTTTATTAAAAGGAAAAACAAATCAACCCCCATTTTTCCTGCTGCGACGTCGTCGGTGGCTGCTACAGCTCCATTCCGGTTAGATTCTTTTTAGTTTTTTTTTATATAATAAAGTTTTCGTTGTTATTGTTTATGATATGCATATAAATTAAATAAAAATGTTTGAGATAAAAAACTGTTTTGTTGTTTTATTTCATTATTCTTTTCGCTCGCAGTTTTTATTGGGAAGAATTGGTTATGCATGTGTGTATAGGTATACATATCTGAATATTTCACTATTGTGAGTATATTAGTGACATTTCGATACTTATATATCCTTATGTTGCCACTATTCAACCTCCAAACGCGTTTAGCTTATTATGAGCCTATGTTACGTTGTATAAGTTCTATGAATAAGGTTTTCGCCTTCAGAGGCATTATAACGAGTGGATAGCGCTATACACTTGCTATGATGCGTTTATGAATAAGGCTGTTATAATTTTACACTAGAATAAAACGTTTGGTTCAATTGTATTGGTTTTTGGGAATGAAATAAAAATAATGAGGGCATTGAATATTGAACACGAAAAAATCACTTAATTACGTAAAATTTTGAAAAATATCGACTTAAGAAAAAACTTTTGAAATTTAATATATTAAAAACTATTCGCTTAAACAACTTGATTTGTAAACCAAATGCAAGAATAGAGAATTAGCTTTCAAAAAAACTACAGCACATTATTAGATGTGTTTTCGTTGATTTTTAATGTTTTTTTTTTTTTCATTTGAAGTTAATGTTTCAGAAATTGCTTCCCTGCCTGAGGGAGGGGAGATACAACTTTCCCCCCATACAACTTTTTTCTTAGAATAACCTCAAGGACCACACCCTCAAATACTTCCTCTCAGGTCCGGGACACCCTGTATAGAAAGCTAAATTTCTTATATGCAATGTTCCTGGCTGAAATTCTGTCTTAACAAGGTTCAACCACAAGTCCACAAGTTAACATATTTTTTCAAGTAAGATCGCCGCACAGTCGAACGAAAAGCTGTAAAAGTGAACATATTCAAATAACCTTTGAAGTAATGGATGATGTTTTATGATTTTTTAAACTTTTCGTCTGTAAATTGTCACTGATTACTTATTTATATATATACATAGATACAAAAATTCATAAATCAAAATCAATTTTCTTAAAAAAATGATTTTTCTATAAAAATTGTTTGCTACTTTTATTTTGTCTGTAAAATGTCAGTTTTGAGTACTTATTAATATAGGTACATTAGGCATGTTCAGGAAAATGAAATCTCAGAGACTCCAGTCATCAGGATTTCTCAACAAAATTTCTCAGTTTTGCTGTAAAATTTCTGAGGAAACAAATTCTTGGTTTCGCTTGCTCACTTTATGACAGAAAAAAATTAGCTGAAGGCTCTGATATACCATTTTCTTGAATATTCCTTTTTAAAAAGCTTGTTAAGAAAACAATTTTCTACTATTTTCGAAATATTGAATTTTTCAAAAAAAAAAATTGGTGCGCAATATAATCAACATTTTAAAAGAAAGTTCGCATAAGAAAATTAATTGAAATCAGTCAACCCGTGAAAAAATCAAAAATAAAAACAAAAACCACAATTTCATCAATTTCACTCCTATAATAAAGATGCTATTTGGTTTCATTCATATCAGTAAAAAGGCTAACTTTTTCACTCCAATTGTACTTTAATGGAGTTTATTATAGTAGTATAAAATAGGTTCCCATAAAATAAAAAAATAAAGCTATTGTATTATATGAAGGTTGTTCAAGGAATCGAGTCCGGATCCTTTTGCAACAATATTGTCTTGCTCACAAACTGCTCCACCCATCTCAGACAATACATTGGAATTGGATTGCATTAAATCGGAATCACTTTTAGTTTGAGTTACCTCCAATGACACAAGAAATTAAGGCTTGTATTTATCAGTGGCGTTTTCTGATCTTGAGTTCTGGGTTGGCTACGAATAATCCTTTGATCAATGCTGAATGTAATAAAAGCTAAAATTTTTAATTTTTTTCCTCTATAATGAGTTTTAATTCAACTCATTTATCTATACCTACATAAAATCCAGTCGTCACTCTATATTCAAAAAAATTTCGAGCACCGGTTCCTAAAAATGTTCACTTTTTCTTATCTTCGACAACATTTCTTTCTCTATTGACACATTAGTCCAAATTATTAAATATATTTAAACACTTTGAAAAATGAAATTATTGGAAATATAGTAAAAAACATGCTTTTAAGCCTTTCGAAGCCTCTCAGCTACTCAAATTTAATGAAAATGTAATCTGTAAACTGTAATGCTCTAAAAAATTGAGGATTAATCTCTCTAGACACCTTATTTTTAAAAATCAAAGCAGTATTTCTCGATAAATAGCAAATTTAATGCAGTTGGATCGACAATGTTTGATTTTATTTGGTTTCTACGGCTACCTTGGAAATTATCAAAATGTGAATTTTCTTATAATTAATTAATAAATTGAAAATCAATACTCAAGCTTTTGAGCAACGTACAGCAATGTTTCACAAATCAAATTTTTTATTAGGATTGGTGAAATAGAATTTTGAAAAATTAAATCCATTTTGTGGACTTGGTTGATAAATATAAGCCATATAGTTTGCCAAAAGCGGGATTAATTTAGTAGTTTTTAATGCGAGACTTTTTTAAAAACACATTTTTGATATTTTACTTCCAATTGAGCATTATAATTTAGTTATTTCTGATTTCTTAACACAAATACTTAATCATAAATAAGGTGTATTTTAGTTCCTTAACATTCAAGTTATGTATTTTTCAGGTAAATGTGCTCGAAAAGCATATATTTATATAGATACCCTAAGTTTGTTTTCTTCTAAAATTTCTTGTGAAGTTTTTTATAATTTTGTTTGGCTGAAAATAATTTAAATTATTATAATCCATTATTTGACACCTCATTTTGAAATATTAAAAAAAATTACCAATGTTGATAAGTTACATTTATACTGAATTCTTTCAATTATTTTCATATGCAAAAATGAAAGGTATTTTTTTTTTTGTGTACATTTTTTCTTAGCTTCTCTGTGGTTTACAATGATGTATGATACATTAAAATAAAAGTATTTTTAATTGTTAATCGAAAAAATCTGATTCATTAAAATCTGTTGGTAATTAAAAAAGTTATCAACGTTTTGGTGAGGCCGAAACAATGTACAACAAAGCATGTTTTAAATGTATTAAATTCAAATAATATTTAATTCCTGATCTGGTGTTGGATATACAACTTTGTGATTACCTACATATATTTAGTCTTTATACTAAATTTAAATACTTGGTTCAAATTTTTTTTCTATGTTCAATATTTATATGAAATTTTTAGATATTAATGCCATTAAGTAGGTGTAAAAAAACATTACTTCAAATTGTTTTTACTTTTTTTTCATAGTTACCATGTAAAAAATAATAATTTTTTTAATAAATCTAACGATTATCTTACTGACAGTATTTTCAAACCTTAATTAAAAAGATTCATGCAGATTTGTTTGAGTAATCATTATATTAATGAAGCTATGTCGATCAGGTTTTTAATTAAAATGCATTTTATTTGTAAAAAATCATTTAAAAAAATTTTTGCACCGCTCATGTAGGTTTGATGGTAAAACATTGTATGACATAATCTTAGAAGAAAAAATAAGCAAAAAATAAGCATTTTTTGTTTTTTCAAATTGTGAAATTTTTCATCAACTTTTGAATTTAGAATGCTGCAAATCGAATTGAAGGCAGACTTAATCACCCCTTTAGTATGAAATTTTTTACCCCTTTTCAATGATTTTTTCACAAAATGTAGCGTGTCATGGCTTTATTTAAAGACCTTAACCTTGAAGATCGGATGAGTAGAATGGGAGTTATGATTTTTTCAAGTTAACCATATAAAATTCGAACTAAAACATTTGCTTCTGATAACTAGGTTCTCCACTGGTGGGTACTGGTCGGCAATCAGCTCACATTTTTCTACACACGCGTTGGCTCTTTCAATAGAGCCAACCTGTGTGGGTATTTTTGTGGGTCTGTTCTTAAAGATAGAGTGACACAGCACATCGGGAATATTTATGTAGTTTGTATGAGATTTGCTGGCGCAAATTTGTGTAGCCAACACGGCCAATATTGAAAGAAAAATAATATTAAAAGCGATTTCTACTTTGTATGGGATTAATATAGCACGTAGGGGTTGCAGTGAATGGCTCGATTTACATAGGTTTTGCTGATTTTATAACGATTAAAACGGATTGGGGTGTTGTTTTATTATCAACATAAAAGGATATTTTATTTTCAAGTTTTAATACAAAACAAATTGTTTGTAGTACGTGTATTTAAGACGAAATTTTAGGGTTGGCGCAGCCAACTGAGAGGAATCGCCACTGGTATCTATTTATAAGAAAAAACTTTAAGAATAATATAAAATAGGTAAAAGATTAGTATGGCTATTATTAGCCCATTTAGTTAAATAAATGAATGGTGCAATAGATACATTAATTAAAACAAACACAAAACGTTGGCTAACAATAATAAGAAATATTTGTGCTTGGATGCCAAGCTGAATATTAATTTTAAAATGGCAGATTATTGCTTTAAGTCTTACTATGTTCATGTTCACTAATGCAAGCATTATAGAAATGAAGTAGCACAAATTTGTATAAAGGATGTATACAAATTTACAGGATGATAATTTTTAAAAGTAATATAGGAAGATTAAAGAAGCATTGGTTCATCGCTTTTATAACGCTCATATAATTTGCAACAACAAATATTAAAGGAATCAATTATAACATAACGTACATATCTACTTCCGGTGAAAGGGGTTAAAGAAGCGCTATAGCAACAAATAACACTATATTTTCTGAAATTCGAAGCAATTTTGTTAGTTGGGATGGAAGGTGCATTTAATGCGATTTGAAAAATTAGTGTGAAGTCAAGCCACTATTATCTTGAGAGCCGTCATGCTTTCACTAAATTTTGTGTTAGTTATGAAAAAGGAGACAATTTTCAAAACATCACAAATAAAATAATTTTCATATCTTAAAGTAATAAAATCAGGCCTTGAGTGGTAATTTGTACCGATCATTCCACTTATGGTACAAAAAAGCCAAAAGTCGTGTCAAAAGTAAAAAATCCGTTTGAAGGCTGCATTAAATTTGACCCAATTGAAAAATGCCCCCGAAAAAGACATGAAAGAAGCCCTAAAAATGGGCGTTTTCCACAAGGAATATGATCCCATTTTCAAAATGGAAAAAGCAACCCAACAAAATTTCCCAAAAATGTATATAAAAATATCATAAATTGATTTATTTTAACGGTGTAAGGTGATTTTCATTCTTTTTTTTGCATGTCGGGATTTCGACATTCAAGATTTCATATCCAACCTGCTTCAAAAAGACTCTATCTTTCTTTGGGATAGTGGTCGTCTAAGATTTGATTTTATTATGCCCATATTTCATAATTTTGCTTCAAATACATCAAAGCTAAATAATAATAATCTCATATTTTAACCCCTACCCTTCATAAAACAACTTCTCATCATGCTATTTTGTTTTATTAAAAATTGAAAAATCGAATCTAAATTTAAAATAATACAAAACACTTAAATTTATGATCGATTACGTTCAACCCAGTCATGCATGTTATTTTTCATATACAAGACCATTATATTCATTTTATTCCATATGCTCTCTTAGTATTTTTTGTTTTAATTCTTTTCCCACGAGAATGTACACACGATTTTCAAATTTCCTGACCAAACATTTTTGGGAGATTTGTGGTTGATTCAAATAGATAATTTTAGTTGACGGTGTTGATAGCTTATAAATACATATGCGGTCACAATAATAAATTGTGGCTATCACTTATACGGTTTCAAAGCCTGGAACTACATACAAAGGAAATAAATATTTAATTTAATAGACCGAGAGCCCACATCAGATGTTGGGTGTGAGTGATAGCAAAAAAAGAAGTATAGGCGTCGAAAACTGCATTTTAGGCCAAAAAATCAAAGTCTTGCAGTCCACAACTGGGGCCTTTGCGATTAAACAGTGCATTAGAAAAAAATATGAATGCAACTTCAAGGGTAATCGTGTTAGCCGAAATTGGTTTTCACCCCTCCCTAGATAAGCTCCTTGGATCACATATCGCACCGAATCTGAAACCATTTGAGTGTATAGTTCGCTCTACTGAACCGTTTAAAAAGCTCAAAATTCTAAGTGGAAAACAGTTTTTTTTAAACAGTCTGGCAAGGCGAATTAAACACTCAAATGATCTCAGATTCCGTGATATGGCCTCCGTGGAGCTTATCTAGGGAGGGGTGAAAACCAATTTCAGCTAACAAGATTATCCTCGAAGTTGCATTCATATTTTTTTTTTTTTTTTTTTTGATGCACTGTTTTTTCACTCACACCCAAAATCTGCTGTGGGCTCTTAGTCTATAAGGCTTACCTACTTTTAATTAAAAATATTTATTTATTTATTATTATTGTGTAGGTTTGTATCATGACAGGGATTAATGTTGATGAACATCAAGGTCGTATGAATAATGCCCACTGTACCTACGTAATATAATTTATAATTTATGAATATCAAGAGGCAAGCTTTTTGGTAATTGATTAAACTAATATGTGCGAGCATACTAAAAGTCCACATAAAGTTTAGTCCCCCAAGGACTCACTAGTCACATTGTATATGCATTGAGCTTATTACCTGACAGTACTCACGTTCCTACTATATTCATAGTTTCAACTTCAACGTGTCAATTAGGCCAGCAATGAAAGCTGAGTGACAACAACTTTGGTTCCATACACAAAACTGTGTGCGCCTGCATAAAGTCACGTATTTTACTGACTTTTTGTAAACCAGTTTGGTATTTATTTTACTTTGTTTGTTTTGTTTTAAAGCAACAATCAAGTTTACGAGACAATTAATTGTATCAATAAAAAGTAACGGCTCTTACAAGGATGATTCACTTTGGATTGTCTTTAATTCCAAATTCGGAGTTATATTCAGATTCTTCAGAAATTGCTAAAAAAAAAAAACTTTCTAAGTTAGAAGTGAATATAAGAATTAAAAGGGTCTTTAACACAAATTTTTCTGTAATTATTCTGATTTTTCTTGTTTATTTATATTTTGAGTTCAACTAAATAAAAGGGTTTGGCGCAAAATTTTAAACATTTAAAACCAACTCTAAATCACTCTTAAAATGGGATTCTGCTTTAAATACATTTTTTAGAGCGAGAGTCAGCTGTTCTTCAATTTTAAACGACATAAAGTATAGTTTAGAACTAAAGCACTCGTCTAACTTTAAAAGCAGCAAAACTGCTCATAATCTAATAAAAAGTATACTTTATCCATAGAGAAAAGTTATTTCCTGAAAAAGAATAACCTACAGGAAAAATTTTGTAATTTTAAATTTGACTTTATAATAAGCAAAAACATATGAAATGAGGTTGAAATCAAGGAAGCTGATGTCTTCAATTTTGCAATATTGTAGCGATGAACACACATACTGTACCCAAAACACTGCACCAATTCCCAACAAATATTTTTTTGAAATCAAAGTTTAAAATTGTGTCTCCTTTTAGAATGAAGTACATAGATACAACAGTCCAGTCAATTTGTGCTCAAAAAGGCTCTTTGCAAGCAAATTGTGGGGTAGTTTTGATTTGTTCGCGCCTTTATGTTTTCGGGGATGCTGAATCCGAATCTGAGGTTTGCCAACAAAATTTCGTGACGCAACATGGAACAATATGCAAAAAATGATGCAAAAAATGCATTTCTTGGGAGTTTTTCACAGATGGCTCGAAAACTACCAACTATTCGAAAATGACATGAAAGTTGGTGTTGGCCACCATAAAATCTGTTATTCTATTCAAAAGTATTTTATTTTAAGAGGAATGCAAATTGTACTGTGAATAATTGTCCATTTAAAAAATATATTCAAAGGAGAAAATTCCTAGTCTTAATATCTTAATAATCTTTATGAATAATATTGATTTAATAAATCCATACACTTAATAGCCTATTGAATAGACCTTATAAAAAGGAAGGTTTTTATTATCGAATATGTTTGTTTGGCCCATAAGTACACTTAAAACCGAAAATGCTACTAAATTCACCCATGCGTTTCTAAGAGAATGGTCACACTGGCCACTTTTCAATAGTTTTGGTTTAACACGGAAACTAAGCCAGATTTGACAATTTTACTCTTTAAACTTTTTGTTTAAAATTAAATTTTCCATCGAAATGGCAAGCTTAAAAAATTTTATAAAAAAATTAGGCAAGAAAAGTTAACAAAAACTAACATAAAATTCGAAATTTTTTGTCTGAATAGTGCATAATTTTTTGGAGCAAAGATACGCACAAGACATATTTAATAAAAGTAAAGTAGAGTTTTAAGGCCTTAATATGACATGTTAATAAAATCCAAACTATTTGAAAACTGACAGAGATTTGGCCTTCAAATTTTTATCATTTTTCGCAGTCTTTGCCCGAAAGCCTAGTTTTTGGTACTTTATGACATATGAAACATTCCTAGCAGCTTGTGCCAAATCTTATATTAATCGTACCAGGCATTCAGTTTGTAGGCCTGAAAGCATTTAAAAACAGCCGAAAAAAAAATTGCTAACTTACATATTTTTTTAATATTCTCTATAGTCGTAATGTCATATTATAACAAAATCTTGATTTCAAACATTTTTATGAATGTGAAAGTTGCCATATTCTACCGAAAAAGGGGATTTCGGGCCAAAATTGTGAAAAATTATAAGAAATGGTTAAGTTTGATTGGACATATATCTGTCAAGTTTGAACAAAAATTACTTTTTGAACATGCCATATTAATGCCTTAAGTCTCTACTTTTCTTTGTCTAGGCATGGCTTGACCCTATCTTTGCTTAAAAAAAGTAATGCACAATTTATAAAAAAATTTTGAAATCTTTGATTTTTTTAGTTCTGTTTTTGTTTACTTTTCCTGCTTGGATTTTTTATAAAATTTTGTAAACTATCAATTTCAATACAAAATCTAATTTTGAACAAAAAGTTTTAAGTGTAAAATTGTCAAATTCGGCTTAGTTTCCGAGTTGTACCAAACATATTGAAAAATGGCCAGGTTGGCCATTCTCTCATTTAGTAGCATTTCCAGTTTTAAGCTTGCTTATGAGCCAAGCAAACATATACAGGGTGTCCCGGACCTGAGTGGAAGTATTTCAGGGGGTGGTTTTTTGGGTTATTCTAAGAAAAAAATTGTATGGGGGGAAAAATGTATCTCCCCTCCCTGAGGCAGGGAGGGGCAGTTTCTGAAACATTGACTTCAAATGCAAAAAAAAAACATTAAAAATCAACGGAAACACATTTAATAATTTGCTATAATTTTTTTGAAAGTTAATACTCCATTCTTGTATTTGGTTTTTAAATCAAGTTGTTTAAGCGAATAGTTTTTGAGAAATTAAATTTCAAAGTCAAAATTTAAAAAAAAATTGTAATTTTTTTTTCTAAAGTCGATATTTTCAAAATTTTACGTAATTAAGGGCATTTTTTGAGTTCAATATTCAATGCCCTCATTATTTTTTAGTCCATTACCGAAAACCAAATGTAAAAATCTTTCTTAGTTTTTGAGAAATTAAGAAAAAACAAAAGGGACTTTTACCACAAAAGCCCGAAAAAGGGTTAAATTATGGATAAATTCATGAATAAATTAATTTTTTCAGGCTTATTCGGGAAAAGTACCTTTTGTTTTTTCTTAATTTCTCAAAAACTAAGAAAGGTTTTTACATTTGGTTTTCGGTAATGGACTAAAAAATAATGAGGGCATTGAATATTGAACTCAAAAAATGCCCTTAATTACGTAAAATTTTGAAAATATCGACTTTAGAAAAAAAAATCACAATTTTTTTTTTTAATTTTGACTTTGAAATTTAATTTCTCAAAAGCTATTCGCTTAAACAACTTGATTTGAAAACCAAATACAAGAGTGGAGTATAAGCTTTCAAAAAAAATATAGCACATTATTAAGTGTGCTTCTGTTGATTTTTAATATTTTTTTTTGCATTTGAAGTCAATGTTTCAGAAACTGCCCCTCCCTGCCTCAGGGAGAGGAGATACAACTTTCCCGCAATACAATTTTTTTCTTAGAATAACCCAAAGAATCACCCCCTGAAATACTTCCACTCAGGTCCGGGACACCCTGTATATTCAATAATAAAAACCCTTGCACGTAATTGTTCCATTATACCCCTCATTCTCCGGTCTATTCAATAGGCTCTAATCGAACTATTGAATTTTCAAAAAAAAAAAAAACACATCCTATCTATTTTCAATGAAAAGTGAAAGAAATTCATACATTTCCAGTTCTTTATTATTCATAGCTTTAACAAAGTGAAAAGAACAATTGTCTGATTGAAACAAGATATGTCCAGTCCATTGTCTAGGATAATTATAAATAAAAAACATTCATATCGTTTTACTAAGGTAAAAGTGTTCACTATTAAAGTGCACCACAATAATTAAATTTAATAATAGTTCATACCATATCTAATACTAATGGAAACATATTGCTCTGTCGTTCCTGTTAATCTATACCACAAGGAAATATTCATTTAGCACAATTTTCAAATTTCATACGACAAATGAATGCTTTGGTTAACCCTATGGTTGAGCATGATAGTCAAATGCAAGGACAATAGCTCACATTTGCGGTCACACAAACACAATGATAAACTATGGAAAATTGTATACTTCTAATGAATGAGTAAAGTAAATCAATAATGGTAGATTTTTGCACCGATAACATAAAGGTCTAATGTTACTCTTTAAAAATTGATGGTCAGAGTTTTTTTTTTTAACTTATGTATACACTCCGATTCAACTGAATAGACACACACATTTTCAAAGGAACTTTGTCCATTTTTTCCAAACATGGTGCATTAATGTTGCATTTGATGATACTTATTGACTTATTGTTTGTTTGTATTGTTGGGAACAGTAATCAGAAAGAAAATTCGAAAAGCAGCGTTATTTTTCTCCGGCTCTCTTGCAAAGTTTTTCACATCGAAAATGCATTTTGTTTTGCGTCAACTGAATAGACACACGTATTCAAAATGGTTATAAAAGCGAATGGAAGGAAGTAAAACAAGTTTTTTGTTTGAATAGTAGTTTATTGGGCAATTCTAGTAGTGGGTAGTGTCAGTTTTGTTCATTAAAGCATAGTTTACAGTTCCCATGCAAAAAAAAATATCAACATTTTCAAAACGATTTTCCATCTATTCTGTGCATCAAATTGAATAATATTCAAGGCAAAAAACGTTTACCTTGGCCTTAGCCACTCATTGAGTCATTAATTTACCCTTAATTAATAAACTATAGGCCTTAAAATGGAAAATAATTATTTTTGGAAGCAAAAATTATTTGCATGCTAACAAAGCCTTCAGGTGAAAAAAAAATTTCTTTTGCAAGTGTAAACCGACCATCCAAAAAAAATATTTTATTCACCACTTTTTTTTTCGCATGCAAAACAATTGCCGGTCCATTGTTTTGCATGACATTCAATGACAGCAATTTTTTTGCATGAAACTGTAAACTAATCATGCAGAAAATGGTTTTGCCTTTCACCTCAATTATTTTTGACATGCGAGAATATTTGCGTTGTTTTTTTTTTGCACACGGGAACTGTAAACTATGCTTAAAGTTTCATAAATTTGATCCAGCATTGCATCGTAAAGTTTCCCTATGTAATCCAGCTAAATTTCTATCGGTGCAAATTCCATGGCTGAAATTTGGGATTATTTGGCTGATAGCCAGGCCCATTAACTACTTGAACTAAATATCCCCAAAAGTTTTCAATTAGGTTTTGGTAGGCTGAGTACGGTTTTCATCGAAGCAAATCGATATTTTGCCCTTCTTTCTAGTCTTTAACTATGCACGCCGTGTGGATGGGGGGGTTTGTCCTGCTTACAAGTTCCGTTTATGGGTCCAAAAATATCTAAAAATTAAAGAAAAACTCTTTCCAGTAGTTTTTAAGTTATTGCACTCATTTTTGAGCTTTGAAACTCAAAGTCAAAAGTGCTAAAAGTAGCTCTAGCAAACATGATGATAAGAACCTTTAAGGACCCGTTGTAGAAAAGTGGTTCAGATTTTGATCCACGGTTCAAATATTTTACTGTCTAATTTCGGCGAAATTAATGAGGTTCAACGATGGTTCAAGGTTCATGTATGTTATAGAAGCCAATTTAGTGCCTGAACTATCGTTGAACCTCAGAGCATTCTCCGAAGTCAGTCAGTTAAAATTGCTGACACACGAGTTAAATATTTGTACAACTGGCCCAAAGGAAAAACTATTTTTCCTTAAATACAATCACAACAAAAATATAAATGTAAAAAAAAGAGCCAAGTTCTTATATGTACAAGAAACCTGTGCGTAAAAAGTCAGCCAAAAAAAGTAATGAGATCTGAAATCTATGCCAAGTTTTAAGTTCATGAGTACAGTTCCAAATTATTACAGAAATTTGGTACTTAATGATTACTGATTAAAATTTGGTGGGTTCACTGGCTCTCTTTTTTAAAACTTTAATATTTTTGTTATGATTTCACTCCTTTTTGCAAAGATTTATTTTGCCAGGTGAAAATCAAGTCGTACCGCTCTACAAAGTTCGATAAATAGGTGGATGGCATGCCCTCTGAATGGAAACTCCAAATTTTAAATTTTTTTCTTTCAAAGTAGGTACTTCAAGCCCTACTGACCTACCAATTTTCATCATTCTACAACAATCGGAAGTGCTCCATATAATTTATAAGAATATTTAAAAATATGGGTGGATGCCACGCCCCCTGAATAGAAAGTTGCAGATTTTCGATTTTTTCCTTTGTATGCATCACACGCCAACCGTTTTGTGCGAAATTTCAAGTTTCTACGATGTCGGGAAGTGCTTCATAATTTTGATGATCTGTCAGTGAGTCAATCAGTCAGTTCTTGCGATTTTTGAAGTCCTAGATCTCGGGAGATACTAATGCCAAGGAGTTGAAATTTGGTGAGCAACCTATGTTTGATTAGTTCAACAAATACTGCGAATTTTAGGTTTCTGACTTTATTGGTACTAAAGTTAGAGTGGGGTTAAAAATCGCCTGAGTTTGTTCCTGTAAAAAGGGTGTAGTGCAACGAACTTGGCTTAGCACTACCGTGCCTTTTTATTTTGATAAAAATTCAAAATTTAAATTAATTTAATGCTTGAACGTTATTTAAAGTATATCATTTAAATTGTAGATCGATTTTTTAGTTATGTAATATATCCATAGGTAAAGGAACTAAAGTTAAGGGTAAAGGACAAGTTTTGCATAGAATAAGTGCAGACAAAAGTTACGAGATCTAATTAAGTTATATTCGTAAAAAAAATTGAACTCGATCTATTTTTCAGACTTGTCAATAACATGATAGGAAAGACGAAAAGAGTGGGTTTCATGATTCTGTCTGTCTGTCTGTTCGGCTACAGTCTAAATGGCTGGATCAATTCAATATTCCTAAAAACTTGGGAAATAGTGCTTTTTGGTGATTCTTTCCACATTTTTTTAAGAACCATAAATGATAGCACTTGCCACACAATTTTTATTAGCAATCTTACAAAATCTTATTTTTCACAAAAAATGCTCCACAAATAAAAAAAAATGGATTTCTTTTAGTAAATTTAGTAAAGGACAATGTTTTATTTTCAATTCCTTCAAAATGATATTTTTTATTTCAATTTTTTTTCATACAGAAGCTTCCAAAAAATATATAAGTATAGTTTTTTTTTACCAAAATTTCCAAAAAATTGTTTTTGGATTTTTAAAGAAAATTTAAACTTTTTTTTAAAAAAATAAAATATGTAGGTACTTTAAGAGCGATTTTTTTCAGTCAAAGTTGAACATAACTTGAGGATTTTTATTTTCAACTTGTGAATTTGTTTTTATTCACTCAAATTTGACGTTTTCAACTTCCGATTTTCAACTCTAGAGTTGATCAACTTCTGATTTTCTCAACTTCCGGAAAAAGTAGAAGTTGGCAGAGTAAACTTGAGAGCTGACATAGAAATATTGTTTTGTTTCTTTTTGTAAATGCACACAAATATTTTGTTTCAGATATGTGCTCTTCACATAATGTCAATTTTTACCATTATTATTTATTTGCAAAATTGGTTGGAAAATACAACGCTTACAACATATTTATAAGTTTCTTCTATTATATGGACCTATGGATTTTTGGCGCTTTGAGGAAGTCCGCATCTGATTTTTTTGGGTGTGGGTGAGGTGATTTGTATGTACCTACATACCTATCTATAATCAAGACAAAAATAATGAAACGTGCCAACAACCTTAAGGAGAATTTCTTTTGTTAGGCATCTTTTGACTTTTTCAGGCAATATTTTTAAAACTTTTATACCTATGCATGCACAAACAAATTTCACGCACAAAATAACACAAAACTTGAAAAAAATCACTTTGATTGACAGAATGGCTTCAAACAAACCAATTTCAAACAAAATAACATACAAAACTTAAGAAAAATCTGTTTTATTGACCAAATTCCTTCAAATTAAAATATTAAAATGACAGTTCTTGAATTATTTTTAAAAATATCCTAGGGATTTTTTTCAAATCGGAAGTTGGCCAACTTTAGATGTTCAACTCGGGAGTTGAGAAAAAAATTAGTGAATAAAAAGGAATTTCAACTTGCGTTTCAACTCTCGAGTTGAAGTCAACTCTCAAGTTGGTCAACTTGAGAGTTTGCCTCTAGTTGAGCAATAGTGAAAAAAATGGCTCTAAAACTACGTGCATGATTTTTTTGAAACTCGGTATTAAAGGGTGTCTTAACACTCTCTAGAATATTTTTATAAAAAAAAAATATTTGAATGGAAAAATAACGATATCTTCCATTCCAATGTTACAAAAAAACGTTAAGGAGAATATTTTAAGTTGGGTTTTGTGTGTAAATGGAAATCCACACAAGTGCAGTGCATGCTGCGCATTATACATCAATTTATATTGAATCATTTTGAATGAACAACAACAACCTATGTGTGTTACCACCAAGTATATAGGCTGGAGTTATAGCTATTTCACGAGAGCCACCTCGATCATCAGACTCCTTTAGTGGTGCTTAGTCTGGTTATGCTCGTATTAATTGAAAAACTCTTTGCCGTCATATGGGAGCGAACCATGAACCTTGCGATTCAGAGTCCGATGCAACCTGCATTGGGATAGAGCTAACCATGTGGCTTCAGTGGCGCGGTGTGTAGTGCATCGGCCTCTGAATCGCAAGGTTCATGGTTCGCTCCCATATGACGGCAAAGAGTTTTTCAATTAATACGAGCATAACCAGACTAAGCACCATTAAAGGAGTCTGATGATCGAGGTGGCTCTCGTTAAGGAGAATAATTTTGTTCTTAAAAAATGGCTCCCACGATTTTTATAAAACTTTTACCTTGTGATTAAATTAGTGCGGTCTAATACCAAAAATCATAAAAATGCGTGCTTGGCAACTATTCATAGTATTGACCTACTTCTAGTAATTTTTTTTTAATTTTATTTTTTTCACTATCGGTTAAACGGATTAAGATTAATTTTTTGAATTCAGCATATTTTTGTTCTTCAAAGTCTAATTCGTATCCCGTCCCATTTCACTTCCCGTTTTTTAAACTGATTTATGCGTATACAAGAAATAATGTTTGGATTGCAATTTTAGGCAATTTTTTGCAATGGATCACACTCTCTACAGTTTGTTCCTAACCAAAATTGAAACCGGCAAAGTTTCCAAAATCCAGTACCAACCTCAACTCAAACCTACCTACCTCAACTGACTGACCCTGCTAGTCAGAATTTGATTTGTCATTTCAACATCATCTTCCTTCAGGGATGTCAGTGCAGATGTGTCGAAATATTTAAGTTTTTAGAACTTATCCTCAAATTTTTATTTTCTTATCGCCTGTCAGCATCGTATTTATTATTAATTTTAACTATGATAAACTTAATCAGGTCAGGTAAAAAAGTTGAATAAGCTTTTTGTGTTGACATTTTGTTTTGCATCTGCAAATTATTACGTATTTAAACATGCATTTTCAACTTTGTTGGTCGTGAAAAGCTGAATATATGTACATCAGAGTTATTTTTAAGGCCAACAAAATAATAATAATTGAAGTAGGTTAAGTTAAAAACGATCACGTTTTAGGTTAAGTTAATAAAGATTTGCATCGCAGATTTTTCTACAAAATAAATAATCCCGAAGGTGCTTAAAAATTATCGACCACATTGTAATTTTAGTACCAAAAAGTTGAATGCATTTTGTCGCTTATGATAAAATACAAATGGTGGCAATAATTTAATTAATGAAAAATATTCAACTAAGGCCCATTTGCTGATACGAAACTTAAAAATTTAAGTGGAACATAAGCGCTTACGTGGCAGTTTACGCAGAGGAAAAAGTAGAACATAAGCTTTTAAGTAGAACATAAATGCTTAAGTTTCGTATCAGCAAATGGGTCTAAGTAGACTAAAATATAAGTAAAAATTTAAAAAACGAGAGAAAAACTATATTAGAGAAGAGAGCTCCAGTAATTATTACAAATAGTAAAATAAGTCTAAAAAGATTTCTATTAATAGAAATTGAAAACCCCTTCTTTTTATTAAACCACAATGACTTGTGAAGTGTGTTCATAATTTACATTGATCTTAGCTGGCTCGTATTTTTATCTGAAAACACTTTAGGCTATTGATTATGTCCTAAAAAACAGGGCAATAAGGAAGAAAGACGTTCATGGAATTTTATTGTAAAAATCATCAAAGGGGTCATTGAAGATGAGAAAACCGCGGAGTGCTATTAAATTGGAGGGTGCATTTTTTAGAGGGGGATGCAAAAGCACCCTTTTTGGTTTTTTTGCATATAACTCGAAAACCAAGCAAAATTTCGAGATAATTCCCGAAACCTTTTTTGTAGAAAATAAAATTTACCATCAAAGTGGATTTTTGAAAAAAAATAAAAAAATTTTTAGTAAGCTAATTTTTAAAAAAATCTTTGCAAAAAAATGTGAAAAATCGCATTTTTGGCTATTTTTACGTATTTGCTTATAACTTTCTTACCAGCAGAGATAGGTATAGGCATTGCCTCATATAAAAGAAAGATAATTGAATTTTCTTTAAAATAAATTTAAAAAAAAAAAACGGTTTGGATAAAAATCGACCGAGAAATAGTCGTTCAAACTAGGCTGATGTAAGTTGTTAAGGCTTTATAAATGGCATTTTTGGCTGTGTTGATGGACTTGTTAGATTATACACTCAAACTGGGTGCATTAGGGAGTCATAACCAGTTGAGTCAAAAATAAAAGTCAAGTTTCAAATTTTTCACAATTTTAGGGTTGCCATCTAGTTTTTTTTCAAAACTTAGAATAATTGCCAAAATCAACACACTTGCTTTTACAAAGCCGGGTTTTGAGCACATGTAAGCGTATACCTTCTCGAACTTGAAAAAAAAAATAGTGTTAGCCCAGTTTTACAGTTGAAGGTCCTTGCCAGACGAGCTCAACATTTTCTGAGTAGGAATTAAAGAAATAACTTTTTTATTTTGGAATACCTAACTCGTGTGGCACTATTTAGTCCATATAACGAAAGGCATAAACTACCAAATACCCCAGTTTGTGAAAGAAGATTTGTTAGTTTTGATAATTATTTAAAAAATTAGAAAACAAAAGGAAAAAATCACCAACATATAACATTAAGGGCCGTCTGGCATGCATATTCGACAGCCAAACTCGTCTGGCACAATATTGTCTCTATTTAAGGAGAGCATACATTCAAAACCCGGCTTTGTAGAACTAGGTTTGACAGTTATTTGAAATTAAAAAAAAAGGAATACCTACTTTGAAAATGTTGAGCTCGTCTGGCTAGGACTTTCAACCGCAAAACTTGTCTGGAACTTTTTTTTCAGGTTCAAGAAGGTATAAGCTAACATGTGATCAAAACCCAACTTTGTAAGAGCAAGTGTTGTGATTTTGGCAATTATTCTAAGTTTTGAAAAAAATTAGATGGCAACCCTAAAACTGTGAAAAATTTGAAACTTGACTTTTATTTTTGACTCAACTGGTTATGACTCCCTAATGCACCCACTTTGAGTGTATAATCTAACAAGTCCATCAACATAGCCAAAAATGCCATTTATAAAGCCTTAACAACTTACATCAGCCTAGTTTGAACGACTATTTATCGGTCGATTTTTATCCAAACCGTTTTTTTTTAAATTTATTTTAAAGAAAATTCAATTATCTTTCTTTTATATGAGGCAATGCCTATACCTATCTCTGCTGGTAAGAAAGTTATAAGCAAATACGTAAAAATAGCCAAAAAATGCGATTTTTCACATTTTTTGCAAAGATTTTTTTAAAAATTAGCTAACTAAAATTTTTTTTATTTTTTTTTCAAAAATCCATTTTGATGGTAAATTTTATTTTCTACAAAAAAGGTTTCGGGAATTATCTCGAAATTTTGCTTGGTTTTCGAGTTATATGCAAAAAAACCAAAAAGGGTGCTTTTGCATCCCCCTCTAAAAAATGCACCCTCCAATTTAATAGCACTCCGCGGTTTTCTCATCTTCAATGACCCCTTTGATGATTTTTACAATAAAATCCCATGAACGTCTTACTTTTTTTTTTTTTTTTTTATATTTTGCGCGCACTAAAGGGGTTATGACTACCCTTAAGATGATTATAATACACAGTACGAGCGTTAGGAAAGTGAGGAAGGGTTTAACAGGAGATACCGATGCACATTGGTTTTGAAGCTTTGGATATTAAAATGGGGGGGAAAAATGGAGCCTGGTAATGCATTCCACATTCTTGTTGTGCGGCTGAAGAAAGAATCTCTGAACTTTACAGTACGTCCGAAGTTGGGCTCAAGGGTAAACTGATGAGCATTCCCAAAAGCACGAGTATTACGGTTGAATTGTTTTAGGGGAGGAATGCAACTGGCTATTTCACTAGAACATTGTTTATAAAAATAGCGATAGAATAATGAGAGACATGAAACACTGCGACGGTGTTTCAGAGATGTTATTGATTGCGTTATTGATGAATCACCTATCATTTTTAAGGCTCTATTTTGGATTCTATCCAAGAGATTCAAGTGAGTTATAGGAGCACCTGCCCAGATGTGAGAGTTGTACTCAAGCTTAGGTCGGATGAAGGCTTTATAGATTGTAGCCAGATCAGAAGGAGAGAAAAATTTCTTGCATCGTCGAAGGAAACCCAAACACTTAGCAGCGTTTTTGGCGACGTCGAATATGTGGTCACTCCACAGAAGGTGATCTGTGATGCACATACCGAGGACTGAAAGCTGTTCGGTTTCTTCGATGCAAGTGCCGCTCATGGATAGCGGCATAGGGGGTGGGTTCCGCTTTAACGACAAGAGACAGCATTGAGTTTTTGAAGCATTAAATTCTACGCGATTTTTGATTCCCCATTGAACAATGCTGTCGAGATCAGAATTTAATGAGCTAATCATACGCTGCCGTTGAAGTTCCACATCCGAAGGACAAGGATGTGAATCTGAAAACGAATATGAAAAGCTGAGGGTACTGTCGTCAGCAAAACAATTTAATGGATTAGAAGTTTCAGACAAGAGATCGTTGATGAAAATAAGAAAGAGAGTCGGAGACAAAACGGAGCCCTGGGGCACACCAGCATTTATTTTATGAATATCAGACTTGAAACCATCCAATACAACTTGTATTGAGCGTTCCGAAAGGTAGTTTCTAATCCAGTGAAGAAGAGATTCATCGATACCAAATGCACGCATTTTCGATAAGAGAGCCTGATGCCAAACTCTATCAAATGCTTTTGAAATATCAAGTGCAACAATCTTACTTTCTCCAAAACGATGTAAAGATTTGTTCCACTGCTCGGTGAGATATACCATCAGATCACCAGTGGACCTATTGCTACGAAAGCCGTACTGCCGGTCATTAAGAAGCTTCCGTTCTTCGAGATATTTCTTAAGCTGATAGTTTATCAGCGTTTCCATGACCTTGGAAAGAAGGGACGTAAGTGCAATTGGGCGATAATTAGTGGGTGAAGAAGATTCGCCTTTTTTAGGGACAGGCTGGACAAATGCTGTTTTCCATCCACTCGGGAAGAGACCTGTAGAGTAGGACAGATGGAAAAGCTTACGCAGTGGCTTTGCCAGCGTAGAAGAACACCTCTTCAGAACAATAGGAGGGATACTATCCGGGCCAGCGGATTTGTGTATATCAAGATCTTTAAGGACTCTTGCAACTGCACGAGTGCGAAAGAAGATTCGTCCCATGAAATCGTTAGCGCTCTCAAGTACAGGAGGAGTCATAACACTCTCTGGCAGCGTCGAATTAACAGCAAACTGTGCTGCAAGCAAATTGGCTTTATCTAGTGAGCTGACGTAGGGAGTGTTATTGAAGACGAGCGTTGGAACCGAAGATGAAGTAGTATTACGAATGTTTTTAACAAATGACCAAAAATTTTTACTACCTTTGGGACATTGTAGTATTTTTTGCCGTAGTTTTTGGTCATGCAAAAATTTGGTTCTTTGAATATGGGCGTTACAGGTCTTCCTAGCTTGTTTGAACTTATTCCGGTTTTCCTCAGTAGGGTTGGCTTTATAACATCGGAAACTTACATCTCTAACCCTGATAACCTCTTTACAGCTCGGATCAAACCATGAATTTTCTTTCGGTTTGATAGACTTTATCCTATTCGGAATAAAGTTTCTCATCCCGTGAAGAATTAGATTTGTGATCATATCTGCGCTGGAGTCTACGTCACTATCGAGGAAGCATAGTGACCAGTTAAAGTTTCTGAAGAAATCATTGAGACCGTCCCAGTTGGCTTTCTCGTATTGCCAAACGGTTCTCTTTGGGCTTTGTTCTTTACCTGGATTTTGTTGGCACGAGAAATTTGCAGATATGACACAATGGTCTGACGTGCCTAGAGGCGATAATACACTAATAGAGTATTTATCAGGGTCAGAGGTAAGAAACAAGTCTAGAGTGTTCCCGGGTTGACCTGCAACGTCAGGGATTCGAGTTGGCTCGACAACAAGCTGGGTCAGTTGGTTTAACTCAGCGAAGACCTCAATATACCTTCCTTCGGGTGTTGTCTGACCCGAAAAGCGAAGCCAACTAGAATTGTGTACATTGAAATCGCCCGTAATAACGATTTCAGTGTGAGGATAATGGGAAACAATTCTTTGGATGGAGTCGGACAGAGCATCAAATTCGTTAAAAGTTGAATTTCTGTCCAAGTTTGGACTTCGATAAATAAAACAGGTATGTATGATGTGCTTATTAACCGAAAATTTAAACCACATGAAATTGAAGTTTGTGTTTGAGCACAAGCCATATTGTGGTTGAAGTTGGTACGCAACATCATTTCTTATGTAGATAGCGAGACCGTGATGGGAAAAGAATAATGGCACTAAGTTATACCCATGTAGGTTAAATTCCATATGATCGGTATTATCTCCTACCTGAGTTTCACTCAGTGCCAAAACAGCTGGCCTGTTTAACGCAGTATAAACATACGCAGCACAGAAATTCTTTCTTAGCCCACGAATATTACAATAATCGACCCTAAAATTACCCACCATTTAAAAATATTCAATAACTTAAACAAAAACCAACCCAGACAACTATCTAAGATGAGTGTCAATCTCAGTCCCAATCTGACTTCACAAAACAATTTATTACTAGTGTTATGCCTTAGCAATAAAATGTTTTGATCCGCCCCTGGTTACTAAGTTGACAAACAGCTATCCATCCGAGAATCAATTTAACTTGATCACTGCATGCACTGCGAGAGAATCCCCACGCAATGCTACAATGATCAAATCAAATGGACTGCGTAAGAATACAAGAGGAAGGAAAAGAAGGATTACCGCTCGTTGTGATGTGTTGATTTGATTTTTTTTTTGCACATAGTATGGATGTTGTTGTTGTTTATTAATTGCACTTGCACTGAATTGTGTTGGATTGCGGCGCGAGACTTTTTTTTTTTGTATGTTGTATTAATTTTTGCTTTTGATATATATTGATTATTTTTTTTATATTTATTTATTTAATTTTTTATTGTAAAATTTATTAACTTAAAATATTTGGGGGTGTGAGACATAGCACAAATAAAATAAAAGAAGACACAGACACGGTAGGGACGAGACGAACTTTTTCCTTCGACAAGACTTTTACAGAGACAAGTGTGCACTCGATGGTAGACAGGTCGGCACACTTATTATATGACATAATCAATAGCCTACTTTTGTCTATTCATTATTCATTGTTAAAAATGATGATAAATTGAATGATTTAGGCACATATACAATTATACATACAACACATAAATGTAATACATGAATAAAAAAGTATATTTTGATTAATTCTTAAAAAGATCGAGAATCAACAAGAATGAACGTCTTCACTTTATTCAAAAAATTATCCAATGTAATTACTAGGGCTGGGATTTCCATGCAAATGCATGTTTTTTCTGATTACATTTAGAAGCCTAAGACTAAATTATCTTTACGAATCATAAAATTTCCTTTAAAATGGCATTTAATCGTTAGTGCATATTTTGCATATTTCATGCAAAATGCATATTTTCCAAAATAAATGCATATTTTCATAATAAATGCATATTTTAAGTGCATTTTTTTCGTATTTTGTGTGACGCAAAACCTTGCTCGATAAGTTGGTTTAATAAATAATGCCTCATGTGCACCGACCCTATTCCAACTGCATATTTAGATACTGAACGTAAACGTAGTAATAGATTGTCGACAAAATGAACGCGCCTATTGAAAATAAATAATACTCTTTTCTCTTTCATTGAACTGTTGATGGTTTGGAAACTTCCGTTTCGTCAGCTTTTGTCAATAGTTTCGATGATGGTGATGCCATCGCAATTTAAAAGCAAAAGAAATATTGACTCAACCCTTGCTTAAAAGTGAAATTGTTTTTATTTTTTCAAATTATAGTTTTCTATGTGACACGATCACAGAGCTTGAAGGTAGAAGCACATTGAAAAATCAAATCGACTTAATTGATGAAACTTTTGCAAAAATTAACTCTGTAGAAGGCCCTATTGGTGCAATTATAAAAAAAAATTAAGACTGTTTTCGAAAAAAATAAAGGGTATTCTACAATGAAAAGTTTAAATAATGTATTAAGTCTGAGCAACAATAACGAAAGCTGTTTTAATAATCTTACAATAGATCAAATTTGTTGTTTGAAAAATGCTCTCCTTACGTCCGTTGACGTGGAACTTAATATTGTTAACGTTTTAAATACAAATACCTATTTATTATTTTTATTTTTTTACTTCTAATGTTATCTTTATTTTTGTTAAATAAAAGACTGAATTGAATTCGCAACTTATAAAATCTGACTAAAATTTCTTTTTTTTATTTGTTTTTTTGCGGAAAATAAGGTAAAATAATGTTTTTTTTTAAGTGCATATTTTCCTGTTTTTAGTGCATATTTTCCATTTTTAAGGGCATATTTTAAGCGCATATTTCCGATTTTTTAGTGCATGAAAATCCCAGCCCTAGTAATTACCAATGAATTTTATGAAATACTTTACATCAATTTGTTGTAAATCATTATATTAAAGCAATAGTGAATAGAGTTGTGCTATGTATAAACATTTATTAATCTAAACTTGAAAATTTAATTATATGAATTTTTAATTTTATCTGAAACCGATAATATACAATCTCTTTGCCCTACCTTAGTGATTTGCGGTTATTAAATAATGTATAATGGTTACACAACTAACCACACATCACAAATCTGAACCAAAAAAAAAACTACAAATAAAGGAAATATAATTCACATTTTCAAGTTCAAACGTCATCAAAGTAATTAATATGGTACCTACGAAATGCACGCTTTGTATGTCTACTTTTCATAGTATCTATACTCATTGTCAATAGTTAATATTGAAAATCAATCTCTTTTTAATGAAATTTGATCTGCAATATTATGTACCTATAGTTTAAAGGTTCCCTATTAACTAATATTAAAACAGTTGGGAGCTATGAGAAGAGTTGTCAAGTTTCAGTGGAAATAGCCAACGCCTTTTTAGAAAAAATATTATTTTTTTTTATTAAATATTTCAAAAAAGGGTTAATAAATTTTCTTGAAACTGTTTAGTTTATAGAAATTAACACTAATAAACTCCAAAAATTAGTATACCAATTTTTTACAAATGCTAACAAAACTTTATACTTATGTTTATAAAAAATGGCTACATGAAATTTGACTCCAATGATTAATGGCCCCAAACAACAAATGAAAAATGGCCTCAAATATTGGGCCCTTTTTTCTCATAATTAATAATTCAGAATGTAAAAATGGCCCCAAAATAAATGAAAAAAAGCGCCAAAGAGAAAAAAAATACTCAAACCAAATATGTATGAAAAATCACCCCAAATACTTATATGAAAAACAACAACGACTTGAATTATTTAATTTTTACGATTTGGGGTGATTTTTCGTTTTTAGTTTAGTTTGTGTTTGGGAAAAATGGCCCCAATAAGAAATTTTTTCATAGCATGCTCCAATTTAATTAAAATGGAAAATGGCAACAAACAACGTTTCAAAGAAAAAATGTCTGTAAGTGCAACATATGCACTATGCAGTGTAGAAAACTCTTTTAAAATCAAAAATCCATGCATTTTTGTATACGATTATTGAAAAAGTTTTTTTGGAGCCGTTGCGCGATTTTCGTGTATGATTATTTAATAAAATATGTATGTATAACAAAACTTAATACATATATCGAAAGCAACATGGTCGATTATGTTTTAAACATGTTACCTAAGGTTCTTAAACACTCCTTAGAATATTTAAGAAAATCGAAAATTTTGAATTATTTTTACGTTTCTAGCTCAAAAGAATCAAAATCTATGAATCTATCACTTCTTGGGAAATGTTTATGTTTGTACATATATATTTGCCCGTTTGTCGGTTCGTCTGTTTATCCGTTCGTGCCTTCCTTCACCTTCTTACTTGCGATATAGGCAAGTTTTGGATTCGTACGAAAAAAAAATTGAGATAAAAATCAAAAATGACATTACGATGATAGAGAACACGAAAAAAGTGTGTGGCACAATTCTGTCTGTCTGGTTGTACCTCTACCTACAGCTTCAACCACTGAAGCGATTTTCTTCAAATTTTGAATTTAAGGTTTTTTTTTATAACTCACTAAAGGGAGCTCAAAAATTATGATACTTGCCATACAACCATTAAGAAAAAGCTTATGTATCTCGAAAACGGCTCCAACGATTTTGATAAAAAAAACAGTGTGCTATTGTATATGTGGTGCAGATACTTTTTGGTGTACACAAAAAATCTAAAAACTGTTATTAACGGTACCTGCCGCATAAAACGGTTTTTTTGATCTTCTGTTTTCTCTTTAACAGCTCAACCTATTTCAATCAATTTTCTTATACAAAAGCTCCCTTAAAATGTCAATAATATTTCATATCAAAATTTTGAAAAAAGGAAATTTTGGATTTTTTAAAAAATATTAAAACTTTATTTTTGAAAATTTTGAAAACGATGATGAATTTTTTTTGAAAATAGTTTCGTTAATGTATATTAATGAATACTCAAAATTGGCATCCCAAAATTTTGTTTTTTAAAAATACAACGATTTTTAATTTTTTTTATATTTCAATTTTTGCAAGTAATAAAATGGCATGCTAGGTTTTGAGCGCTTAACTATTTGACTAGTTGTTTATAAAATTTAAAGAACGATTTAAAGGAGAATGGGCAAAAATGTATGGGATCTGGTCTACCTACTCAACAGACATGTGTCATACATCAATGAAAAGGTCATTGCAAAAACTTCATTTTATTATATGGCCGTTAAGTTGTAAGCCATGGGGTTCAAAAGATATTCGGCTTTAAAGCACCAAAAACAATAATAATGCATTTCTTAATTGGTACTTGGATGACCTGCTCAACATTTATGTGTTATATATCGTTGGAAAGGTTATTGCATGTACAACGTTTTTGTATATGGCCGTTAAGCCGTAGACCCCGGGGTTCAAGAGCTACATGGACATGAAAAACTCCAAATATAACAATAATGCAGTTCTTGATTGGCACTTGGTCTACCAACTCAACAGAAATGTGTCATACGTCATTGGAAAGGTCAATGAGAGTACTTCATTTTCTTATATGGCAACCAAGCTCCAAACCATGGGGTTCAAAAGATATTCGGCTTTGAAGCAGCAAAAACAACTAAAATGCATTCTTAATATGGTAACTGGTTGCACAACTCAACAGTAATGTGTCAGGTATCGTTGAAAAGGTTAACTTATGTGCTTTATTTTTTTATTTGGGCGTTATACGCTCAACCATGGGATTCAAAAGATATTTGGGAAAAATTCAGAAAAGAGCAATAATGCATTTCTTCATTGGAGCGTGGTCTTCTTACTCAACAGCGATTTGCCATACATTTTTGAATAGGTAATAATATGTTCTTCAATCATTTGTTTTTCTATCAGCTGTTGACATTGGGGTTTAAGGATATTCATATTCAAGCTGAGCGTATATATGTATCAATGGATGAGTTTTAAAAATAAGTAATAGAGATATTCATAGAAAATGTATTCATATATTTTTTTTTTTTAATATTTAAATAATAGCGTCATCCAATATGACATTGCTGAGGTGAGCTGTAGGAGGCGTAAATCCATTTTGATGCCGGGCAAAACACAAATACCACAAAATTGATATAACATGCGCACATGTACCGACCGTTATTATTATTATTACCTTTTCAAAAAACTATGGCACATCGCTGTTGAGTAAGAAGACCACACTCCATAATGCATTATTGCCCTTTTCTGCATTTTTCCCAAATATTTTTTGAATCCCATGGTTGAGCGTATAACGACCATATAAAAAAATAAAGCACATAAGTTAACCTTTTCAACGATACCTGACACATTACTGTTGAGTTGTGCAACCAGTTACCATATTAAGAATGCATTTTAGTTGTTTTTGCAGCTTCAAAGCCGAATATCTTTTGAACCCCATGGTTTGGAGCTTAGCTGCCATATAAGAAAATTAAGTACTCTCATTGACCTTTCTAATGACGTATGACACATTTCTGTTGAGTTGGTAGACCAAGTGCCAATCAAGAACTGCATTATTGTTATATTTGGAGTTTTTCATGTCCATGTAGCTCTTGAACCCCGGGGTCTACGGCTTAACGGCCATATACAAAAACGTAGTACATGCAATAACCTTTCCAACGATATATAACACATAAATGTTGAGCAGGTCATCCAAGTACCAATTAAGAAATGCATTATTATTGTTTTTGGTGCTTTAAAGCCGAATATCTTTTGAACCCCATGGTTTACAACTTAACGGCCATATAATAAAATGAAGTATTTGCAATGACCTTTTCATTGATGTATGACACATCTCTGTTGAGTAGGTAGACCAATTTGCCCATTCTCCTTTCTTTTATATGTTTTTCTATATATTTTTTTATATTTTTTATTTTTTGTTCTGTAATGGCTTGCATATTTTTAAAGTTCTTAAGTTCCAAGCAACTTGAACATGAGAGCAAGTACGTGCAGTCCAGTCGTGCATTTTATTTCCTTGAACATATTTCAAGAACAAATAAAGATATTGACTTGTGATGGAATATATTTTAAGTATATACAATAATATCGTTGAGTGTAGGAAGGACTTTAAAAAATAAAATTCACGACTGGGTCACACATACTGCTCTTAAGTTCAAGACACTGCGGGCTTAAGAAAATTGTATATAAAAATATGAAAATTATGAGAGAAAAATGTAAGCATGAAATACGACATTTAAATTGGCTAAAACAACTCTTTTGACAGTTTGAGGTGAAAAAGAAGAATGCCATCTTAATTCTTGATTGAATATGATTGTATGGGAATTTTTTTTTAAATCGTTGGAGCTTTTTTTTAAAAAAGTAATTTTTTATACCTATACCTATATAAAATTCTTAAAACATTTAAAAGAACAACTTTTGGTATGCAAATCTTAAGTATATAATTTATGTGCATAAAATTTGAAAAAAAATCATCAATCCGTTTTTGAGATATCGAATCTTCAAAAAAAAAAAATTTGAAACTTTTTTAAAAAATCCAAAAACTTTTTTTTTGAAAACTTTGATATGCAATATTATTTAATCTTATCTGAAATTTGTATACAAAAAAATTCATCTAAATCCGTTTAGCCGATAACGAGAAAATTCAAAATAAAAAATGCGTTCTATGAGACGTACTATTAATAGTTGCTAAGTGTAAAATTTTATAATTTTTGGTAGTAGATCGTACTAATGTTAGTATATAAGAAAGTTTAATCAAAATCGCAGGACTCGTTTTCAAGCAAAAAAAAAATATTTTCCTTTGCGGTTTTTTAACTTTTGTATGGAAGGTACCGTTTTTTTTCATAAATGTGAAATTTTTTATAAAAATATTTTAGAGAGTACTAAAAAACTCTTAAATATCGAGTTTCAAAAAAATCGATCATATCTTTTTTGAAATATTTGATTTTCAAAGAAAAAATTTTGAAACATTTTTTAAAAATCGAAAAAATATTTTTTCAAAAATTTTGGTACACAAAACAATTTATATTTCTTGGAATCTTCTGTATAAAACAAATAATTGAAATCGGTCATTCCGTTTTGAAGAAAATCAAAAATGAAAAAAAAGGTTCTTTGGGTTGGGAGGTACAATTAATAACCATTTTTGAAAAACGGTTTGCTACTTAAAGAAAGCTTTTACTTAAATAAATGTATTGATTTTTTTTTAAGAAAAGTTGTCGAGCCGTTTTTTGAGAAAAATACGATTATGTAAAATTTCTAAAAAAAAAATTGTGTGGCAGGTAACATTATTTTGGGTTCTAAAACAAAATGATAAAAAACCCCTATATACCAAGTTTGAAGAAAATCGATCGAGCCACTTAGGCTGTAGAAGAACAAACAGACAGACGGACAGACAGACAGACAGAATTGTGCCACCCACTTTTTTGGTGTTCTCTATCATCGTTATATCATGTCTGATTGTTATCTGAAAATTTTTGTTTGCACGAATCCAAAACTTTCCTTATAGTTAGTACCTACCTACATAAAGTAAAAGTAAAAAATCAACTAGCGTACGTTATTACAAAATTATTAAAATATGAAAAACAGATACAGAACGAATATCTCCATGTAACTGCATGCATGTATGTATATGTAATGTTTGAATAATTATAAATAATATTCCTTCAAAATTTTAATATTGTAGTTTTTTTCAATAATCATTATGTGTGTAAATTAGGGTGGTCGTTAAAAAATAGGTCATCGCGGATGGGCCTAAATCGATTCTAATTCTAAATGATGAAAAAATAACACTCCTATTTTTGTTCCTATTTCCCCTTTTTTTGCATACTAGGAAATTCCTGTAAAATCGGCCGAAAAATTCAGAGCATGTCCATGGGAAGTAGACAAGAAAAAAATCCTACGAAGGGGGGTAATATCTCGCCCCAAGAACAATTTAATAAAATAATTACATTAAATAGAAACAACTATTAAAAAGCAACGGCAACACTTGCAGTAATGTATTTTTGTAAATACTGCACTTATCACTAGTTTATAAGATAGTCTATCTTACTGTAAATCGAATAATAAATAAATAAAATAAATAACAAAATAAATTTAAAAAAAAATAAATAAAATAAGATCAGTTGATAGCTTATTTTTAAATAAAAGAAATAGTGAAAATTATTGAACAAAGTTTTAACACTCGAATATTTTGAGAACATAAATGATATTGGCCTTGAGATAATTTTATTCTATAAACTAGTTTATAATTGATATAACTAACAGGATTTTTTTAGGTGTAAAAACTAATTTCTTAAAATTTTTTCACCTAAAAAATAGTTTCATAGCTATATTAAATTTTTCCACGAGTGCATAACCCGTCCTTTAAGTCTAAAATATTTCATACAATGAGAAAGACTTTGGCTCATAAAAAAAATCTGTAAATGAACATGGATTCTCTCTGTTTCTTTCTTTTCTGCTGAAATTCAATGACATTGCAGTTCGTGTTAAAGCATCTTAATGCAAACAAACAATATAAACTTGAAAAGCATCTCAAAACTCAAAGATGCAAAAGAAAACCTTTTTATTTTCTATTTTCTTATCCCGTTTGCAATGCACTCTTAGATTTTTTTTTTATTTCTGTTCAATGTCATTTTCGTTTTTGTTTATATTTTCATTTTATTTTGGTTCTCTATTCATGCCGTTGCTGGTTGCTGTTGCATTGCCGTTTTCATTCAAACCAAAGCCCAACCCAGAGTACGTGTGTGCTTGTGCGTTGTGCACACCACCGCTTCAAATGAACAATTTAATGGCACGTGCTCACCGAGTGATCACACAAAAGTAGACAAATTTCCGGTTGGGTGGGTTAGGGAGGTAAATAGGAAGGTTGAATACCAAGGGCTGCTTGAGGCGGACATGGATGATGCGATGATGGAGATGGTGAAAAAAATTGTTGAGAGATTGCCTTAACAATAATTATGCAGCTGGGGGATTCTGCAATATCATAATCCCAAGTTTAATGGGGTAGATAATGTCGTCAAGGAGCAAAGAAGGTGAATTCATATTCTTACAAAAATACATTTAAGCAAAAATAAATTTGTATTCCTTCTACTAAAATATGAAATACCTGCCTAACTACCTACCTACCACCATTACGAAATGGTATTGATGACTTTATTCCATTTAAAGTCTTTCACGTTGAATAAGGGATGTTGTTCGGGGTGATGGATGATAAATTTTAGAGCATTGAATTGATGATAGAATACAGTATTTTATTTTTAAATTTTTAAATAAACTTTAAATTAATTATGCTCTTACTCTGTTTATTTTGTTTTGTAGACTTTTTGCAAGCTGTACAGCAATGCTCAAACATATTTTACATCAACCAGCTGATATCTCCTTACTTCTTATGATTTCAAAAATATTGTCTCACTGAGTCCACCACGCCAAAAAGGGATGAAGACTACTCTTTGATAAATACATTATTTCAAACAAAATCGCGTTCGCAGTACTGACTTTCCGGCTCGTTTTCCAGGCCTAACAACTCCGATTTTTTCCCATCAGAAGATATTGGAAAAGAGAATTTAACGAAAATAAATTAACAGATTTCTCAAAAGGTCGAAAAATGACATCATAAATTACCACCCTATTGCTAAACTTTCTGTCATTCCGAAACTTTTTGAGTCCATTATTTGTAATGTGTTATCTTTTAATTGTAAATCTATTATTTGTGACAACCAACACGGGTTCGTCAAAAACAAGTCAACTGTTACAAACCTATTTTATTTTACTTCTTTTTGTCTTGATTCCTTCGAAGATCGAAAGCAAGTAGATTGTGTCTTTACCGATTTTAGTAAGGCTTTTGACAAATTGTGTCATAAGACTTTAACTAATAAACTGAAGGCCTTAGGGTTCAATGAAAATTTTGTAATGTGGATCTCGTCGTATTTGGAGAATAGGTGTTATACTGTGAATTTTCAAAATGAGCACTCTGATCATTTTATTGTTAACTCTGGTATTCCACAAGGCAGCCATTTAGGTCCATTATTATTTATTTTATACATAAATGACTTGACTTCGATTATTAAAAATTCCTCTATTCTTTTATATGCCGATGATATAAAAATGTTTAAAAGTATAACCTCATAAATGACTGTTTAACACTCCAAGAGGATCTTTATAGGTTTAGGAAATGGTGCAATACAAACCGTCTTCTGTTAAATATTGAAAAATGTAAAACAATGACTTTTACACGCAAAAAAGTATGATAACTTATAATTATATGTTAGATTCTTCTTCTTTATGTAGATTGACTGTTTTTTCTGATCTTGGCATTGTTCTTGACACAAAATAAACCTTTGTCAACCACTATGACTATATTGTAAAAAAAGGCCAATAAAATTCTGGGATTCATAAAACGATTTTCTCGTGACTTCCAGGATCCATATATGTTCTAAAGCTTCAATATGTATCTTTTGTTAGGCCAGTACTTGAATATGGATGCGTGGTATGGGTCCCTTACTACACAGTTCACATAAATAGACTTGAATGGATCCAGAGAAGGCTTATGCGCTTCTGTCTTCGTTTTCTTCCGTGGTCCCATAGACATGCTTTACCTCCTTATGCTCAAAGACTCACGTTAATTAATCTCCCTTTACTCTCAAAACATAGACAATATATCCAGCTTTGCTTCGTTATAAAATTGATAAATGGGTCAATAGTATCTTCGTCAGCTCTGTGTCAAATGTCAAAAGTTGTAAATTCAAAGAGATCTCTTTCAATACATCATTGTAATTGACTATATTAATTTATATTTAATGTAAACTAGTTTTATAATCTTTCTATCGTTAGTTATTTAACGAATTCAATAAATAAGACCAATTCGCTTGTGTATAGTAACAAAATCACTCTCCTGTCTATCAAACTGCTTCTTCCATTTTTGTTCATCAATTTTTAAGTAAACTGTTCGATGTAACAAAATAGAAAATGAACATAAAATATGCTATTAATTAAACGGTTACTTTCACAAAATGCATATATGAAATTAAAGGTCGAAGCTCTACATATGTATATTCTATCTGAATTTTACTTCAATTAAACTTTCCATGTGTGGCAAAATAAAAAAAAATAAAAAAATGTATCCTTTCAATTTCAATTAATCTCTCGCTTTCATAAACAACAACTGAAAACTACGGTTATGTATGTAGATATAAATTTACCCCCAATATATTTCATGTCATTTTCATTCCACAAAACCATTTAGTTTAATTACATTTTGGCAACACCACATACATATTTATCTTTAAAATACTCTCTTCACCTAAATTGAGCTCCCGACTCTCCTGGTGGCGACTGCGAGTAGCTGATTCTAGCCAATTCACATCAAAGTCAACATCAGCTTTTTTTTTTAATAAAATATAATAAGGGATACCAAACTCATGTTAACTACCGGGAAAATATAAATATGTAAATAAAATGCGGTTCTATGCCACATCCATCCCACATATCATATAATTTGTCACCCTTACGGAATGGTTATGGTTAATTTATTTTCAAAAGTAGTTACATGACGTTAACGTAATGTGGTGCAAGCGTGGACTATAATTTAAGCAACTCTTGAAAAAATGGTAAAAAATATTGCGTCACTTGATTGAGGCTACTCGAAGAATATTTTGAAAAAATTCCGAAATTCTAACTTTTTTTGATTTCAAACATTTATTTGTTATGCTTTTTGTCAATAAATAATGAGTGTGTCCACTATTTTTTGTAATAAGGGCCTTATGACGGTTTGAAATTGAACTACATATTTGAAATTGCACTAGGCATCACAGATAGCTTCTTTTAAGGGGTCTTTATCATTAAACCATCTAACAGCGATATAAGTAGGCTCAAACGTTGTCGATAATTTTTGAGTCTTGTGAATTGGGTGGCAATGGCAAAAAATCCACATTTTTCGACGTCCAAAAAGTTAGCTCACCAACATAGGCATAAATAGTTAAAAATTTTATTAGAATTTTATGCTCTTTTTGTGCTATTTGTGTGTTGTTTTCGCGATTTTTGTGCTGCAATATATTTTTTTGTATGCAATGTTGTGTCACCTTAAATTTAAGCTGGCACAACTTTGTCAATTATTAACCGATTTTAATAAGAGTGGTGTCATAATTTTGTGCTCTTTGTGTGTTATATATCTACATTTAAAAAAAATTTATTCAAATACTTAATTTTTTTTTGTATGCCATGTTGTACCACCAGTACGCCCGTAAGACGATTTTTCCAATGACAAACTTTTTTGTTGTTGTTGTTGTAATACATTGACTTTCCCCAACAAAAAACAAAAATCGCACTGGAAAAATCAGGTCGTGTAAATGCCAACTTTTTTCTTTCCAAATAAAGGCAAAACCGCACTCGACGGAACTGCACTTCAGCGGAACAGAACTTCACAATATTTTTTGTATGAAATTGTATCGCACTAAGCGACAACTGAACTTCACGGGACAGGCGCAGCACCATGCAACAAACTTGATAATCTGACCAACTGTGCCGCGGACTGAAGTTCCGTTCAGTTTCGTTGTCGAAAAAAATATTTTGAAGTTCTGTTCCGCTGAAGAGCAGTTCCGTCGAGTGCGGTCTTACCTTTAGAGCCCTATTCTGGCGTTGTGAGGGCTCACAGGTCACAAGCTCTTGTGAGGTTTTCCTTGTGAGGTTTGTTGTGATTCGATTACATTTTCGGTATTCTGGGAACATCCTCACAAGAAACCTCACGAGAAACTCACCACGGTGAATGGGCACGTCGAACATGTCAGATTTTCATGATTTTTTAGTTTTATTGGGCTCTGATTGGCTGACTGTCATAGAAAGACAGATGAGTGAACTTTCTAAATGTTCTGGATTTATGTTGAACGCACCTATATATTTATTACGACAAAAGAAACATGATTTGTTTGATTTTTTTTAATAAATTAGCTAAGCGCATGCAAGAATGTTTATTTTTCATTCATTTATTTATTTTAAGGAGGAAGCAATTAAGAAAAACACAAACAAACATGTAAATGTCGTAATATTCGAAATCACAAGTGTTAATTTTTATTTGTGACCTCCTCCGAAGGAGATCACAGTTTCGATAGTTTTTGTGAGGATCACAAGGTGTGAGGTTGCTGCCATAATACAAAAACCTCACAAAATTAAATTAACCTCACCTTGTGAGCAGGGCTGTCGTTTCACTTTTTCAGAAAGCAGTACTTCGAGGAAAAAAATAGCAGTACACAGCAGTACGGTAGTAAAATATAAAATTATCACATACGTCCCCATTACCTATTTAACTCTAGCGCACTGCAATGGTGTTATTAAAAAGTTTTCATTACATACAAAACTCTTGTTATGTTTGTGCACGTTTTTCTCAAAATCTGTTGCTTTTAGGAAAAAAGTTAATATTTTTGGGTAGAACGTTATGAGCTACATACAATATTTTTTGTAATTATTTTCTTTCCCTTCCTTAATAGACCAAATTTGACCCACTGTAACGTCATTACTACCTATAGGCTTATAGATAATTTTACTGCCTAAAACTAGTTTTCGTCATTTTGTTTTAAAATGAAATTCCATAAGGTTATTAAATAAACTGAAACCTTTTCCAGATGGTGGCCTTACTTAGCCTAGACACCACAATAACTTGGTTTATAATGAGAAAACGTAGCCAAACGCATATAGTACAAAAAATATTGCAGATCGATGAATCATGAATGCTATTTTAATAAATTTGTTGAATAAATTTGCTACTCTATAAAAATCCTGCATGATTTACTTAATCTATTGGTTGTATAAAGAAAAAGCATGGTATTTTTTTTTATATAGAATTGAATAATCAACAATTTTACTTCAATATTTCATTCCAAAAAAGTTTTCGTGAAATTAGCAAAAAACTGAATCTTACATTCCTTTACTTCTCCAAAAATTCTAACTTAGCCAAAATTTAGGGTGGTTTTGGAAATAGCTCAGGAAGTCAAAACAAAAATAAAGCTTTGTAGGAGTTTTGTGGAAGTACATAAAAGTCTAAATTTCCTGGGCTAGATATCCATTAATATAATTTAACATTGCTTGACGGTTGGGTGAAAAACTACATTTTGACGTGTGTGGAATATTTCATTTCAAATGACTTCAAAATGTCCATAAACTTCCTTTTTTCGGATCATAAAAGAAAATCTGAAGAGTTCCAAAAGTTCTGGACACTAGCCAAGAAAAAAAAAAGAAGAAAAAAAAGGATTGTATCCTCCGCAGTCAAACTGTTGCGGAGTCAAATCAATAGGTTGCCGTGGGATTGCAAAAGGCAGAACAAAATTAACCACAAGAAAACGAAATAAATCGACGCCGACTACGAGAAAAAATTAGTGTTCTAGTTAAAATAAAAAAACTCGGTTTTCCTTTCTTAAATAATAAAAATTATTCTTTATTAATTTAAATCCTTTCAACGCGGCTTCTGAATTGAGATTCAAATATAAAAGTTCGTTATTCTCATAACAAAAGCTTTGCCTAGAGCAAAACAGATGATTTTTCTGTTTTTCCAGTTAGAGGTCGTTGACTTATAGAGGGATCTTCGGCTAGGCAAATCTGGCTACAGTTTCACACCGCACCTCTCATCTTCTTAAGGTTTTGATAGCCTAACAGTGTCCCCCCTGGTGGACCTTCAATCGTCCATTTGATGCATACATGCACAAAAAAACATCGCATGGTGGGAGGTGCCAAAAGATTAAACATCGAATTGTCTTTTTTCAAAGTTCACTCCCATTTTCGAACTTAAGAAGACAATGGACACATTCTGTCGAAGATCGTAATTCATGCGCTCCCAATTTTAGCTATGATGAAAAAAGTGCATGCATGTTAAGCCGTCGGCAATTGATTTTCAGCTTGAGATATATGCCGTCGGCGTTTTGTATGCTTGATTTGATCGATTGCCGAATGCCAATAGTTATCCGGATGTACTTCAAATTTCCATTAATGCATGTTGCGCTGCAACAATTACAACAACAACAACAAAAAAGTTTGTCATTGGAAAAATCGTCTTACGGGCGTACTGGTGGTACAACATGGCATAAAAAAAAAATTAAATATTTGAATCAATTTTTTTTTTTAATGCAGATAAATAACACACAAAGAGCACAAAATTATGACACCACTCTTATTAAAATCGGTTAATAATTGACAAAGTTGTGCCAGCTTAAATTTAAGGTGACACAACATTGCATACAAAAAAATATATTGCAGCACAAAAATCGCGAAAACAACACACAAATAGCACAAAAAGAGCATAAAATTCTAATAAAATTTTTAATTATTTATGCCTATGTTGGTGAGCTAACTTTTTGGACGTCATTTTTCGACCTAATTCAGATTCTAGCTATAACTTGAATCTTTGGATATAGGGGTGTTATCTTGTTGTAAAATCCAAAGTACAATTTCAATAATGTCTATCACCCTTAAGGATATGATTATTCCAACAGATATTTTGTTTAACTATTTCCGTTAGTTGTTGTAGCAATAAACTCCAAATAAATTGTTCCATAATAGGTGATAGCTCCCTCCGCCCGTAGCACCAGCTGACTAAAAATCGGATGCGACAAGATTTAACCTGTTTTCATCCGAAGAAAGAGCCCATTTCCATTCGATATTTCAATCAACAAGGTCCCTGGCGAAATTCGTGTGAAGTTCCCAGTTTCGTCGAACCAATTTCTTTTTTACTACGTACGCTGAGTATTGTCAGTGGTTTAAATTATCCTTAAAACTGTTGAAATACTGACTAATACCTCACTCCTTGACCTAGTTTTTGGTACTGCTACCGCCCTTTTCAGGTTGTTTTTGCTTCGGCTCTGTGTAATTTTCATTTTTCAAAGTGTTTCTTATCTCCTAGATTGTTGTTAGCAGCGGTCGTTTGTCTATAAAGCCTCCAAGCTATTTCTCGGTCAAAAAGTTGTATTTCATTAAAATCATTTATTTTCCATATTTCTGTTACCATCAAAGTTTTCCGATAGACATTTTTTACTCGAAATTTAAAATAAAATATGGCCCTCTTTCCCTTTTCAAAATATTGTAAGCTTTTATTAAAAAGAAAATCACTGTTATACGAAACTATATTTGTAGTGGCCTCAAACAAGTGATACGCAGGCATACATAATGGTATATCATGAAATTAACCTTTTAGAAACTTATAATGGGGCTTAGCATCACCTTAATCTTAAAATCCCGAAATACTAAATATTGGCAGGAAATCAAGAAAACCATTTAAGAAAAAGTTTGAAATCAAGGAAATTGTTGAAAAAAAGTAACTGACTCATTGCGATTGCAGTCCCTTGCATGGGTAGATGTTCTTATTTTTCATACGAAATTAACAAAATAAATCATCAACAAATAATAACAGTGGTGTTTTCCAATGTGAGTTCTTACAACAGTTCAAACTTTCTTCTGGGATCTTGGCACCTCATATGGGATATTCACAAAAAAAGGATATCAACATTTTTCGAAATTCTGTTTAAAAAATATCATGTCTTTGCAGGGGGCGGCCGCGGCAGCATTCAGGATCAAACGTATTGGTAAACTCAAGGTAGTTAATGGGTGAGCTGCATTTTTTAAACTATAATATTAGATAGAAGATACACAATTTTAATTAAAACAATATTGCTGATTTGAAATATACATACAAACAATCACAAATATGAGCAAGAAGTATTTGAAAAAGTAGGGTTTTTCTTAGCAAATTTACCCAAAGTATCATCCATTTCCATCAACTTCAATCGCATTCGAACGCAAGAAAATAAGGAATTCGCAATCTTTGATCGCGAAGACTGTCGTATAGCTTCTACTTGCAAATGTTTTGGAAATTATCACTCGTTTCGTAGATGTTCTGCCACGTAATGTATCGATTGATTCAAAAACCAGTGATAAGTTGTCGAAAAATTACTTACGAAACAACATTTGAAATTTTCTTTCATCTCTTTTATTTTTCTGATTAGTGGAAAATTTTTCATTCATTCATTCCTGAAACCACGAAGCAAATGATTTATCTTTTACATAGATAATGTATTTCAATTAAATCATCCAAATCATTATTTCTAGGTTAGTGAAGATATAACAATTGATTCGCATAATCGAGGAGATCAACTTCTTATTATCTGTGATCTGTGTTTGTCTGATCTGATGTGATGATTTTCAATTTGAATTTCCAAAAATTTCCTGCTAACTTTTTTTTATTTTTAATGGCTACATGGCTATATCACAATGACAACTAGTTACAGTTAAATTTACCGCAACAAAAACTAGACTTTCAATTTTCCGATCCTCAGTTCCTTTCTTCCCAATTTTCTTTTGCATTGCAGGTTTTTCTATCAACCTACTGAGAGAAAGAAGAGCAGCCATACTGTCCATCAGCCATCATCGGTAAACTCCTTCAGTACCTTGAAAAAAATAAAAATCAATATGTCAATTTTGACGTTTAAAAAGGCTGTGTTGAACTGACCGTATCCAAGTACAAAGTTTGATGTCTGCAAACTGTCTGCAGACGGGTGATCTGATCACACCAAAATTCAAGAATAACACGGCGGGACACTTCGTCGCCGAATGCCAAAGAAACTCGAATTGAGAATGGCTACGTGCCCAACCAACCTCATGCATAAAATATTTCTGTAGACGATGGAACGTAACCGCTTGGTAGTCCCATTTCCAAAAATCTGCGCATAAGCCCAACGAAAAAGGATAAATTCGCGATGTAGTGTAAAACCAACCTCTCTTTCCTTACTCTTCATAATTATAAAAATAAGCCCACAATGCTATTTTTATTCTTTTGCTGTTGTTTTCTTTCCAAAATAAAATCGGGGAGAATAGAAGGCTGAATTTAGGGTACCTTAAATGTTTTGCCCAGTTCAAACGGCTAGACGAAAAGCACTTATTTATGACAAGTTAGTATATTCTTGAAGGATTTGTCAGTTACTTGCAAGAGCCAGTACCTTGGAAAAAACATTTATGTTCTTAGGTGGCATCACGGCTGGGAATCAAACACAGACCTTATTTGGCATGACAGTCAAACGCACTAACCATTATGCCATGAGGTCCTACAACTCAACAATAGATAATTCATTTGTAATAAATAAACATTCCTAAAAAATTAAAACTTCGTGAACGCTTATGAGTCCGGCCGTGCTGGTAGCCCTTTTTGCCTGTTTCACTTTCTATTGCATCTTTCGGTGTCTTCCATTTTCCTTTTTCGCCAACTGTATATAGATAGATGGCCCTTAAAACTGAAAACTATTTTCCTTTCGTCCTAAGCTACCATTCTTTTTTTACACTAAAAGAAACTGCTGGGGTTTCATTATAAGTGTACTCTATGGCGTATACGTAATATTACTAAAAATTATAAAACTGGCAGGTTACTGCCAAATAGAATGAATAGCTTAATGAGGGTGAAGAATGAAAATTATTTTTTTTTTTTTACATATTTCGCACCACAGACTAAACCCTTGAGCACAAATTCAAACATAGACAAAGGTTCAATCCGAAACAATTTTTTATTATTTCTTATCATTTTCGAAAATTTCATTTTGAGCATCACAAATAATGTCGCTCCCTCTTCCACATCATATTTAATTAATTTCTTTCTTGTTGTGCTTTGAGAAATGAAAATTCTGCTGTTAAATTAATTGTGAAAAAAAAAATTGAACAAATTGCTATAATATTTTTTCTAATCCCACATTTTGTTTCATTCGTAGGAGAGGAAATTAAGAGAAAGAAAAAGACTTAACGAAAATTATGTTTGCAAAAGAAATCGTAAAAGTCTTCATTTCCGTCGACGTGCGTCCATTTCCTGGATATTACACATTTTGTTAACTAAATATTGTTTACCTAATAGAAAAGCAATTTAGTTAAGAAACTGGAATAAATTTACCAACGCAGTTGGTATGGTATCTGTATTGTATATGTATATGCAGTTAAAATATCCCAGGTGTATAAATTATCATGCAGTATAATTAATCAAAAGCAATTACAAATCCATATGACTCTTTTGGGTGAAATTTGTGTCCTTTTATGAAAATTGGGTTTGAATTCCATTTTGTAACCCAGTGCCATCCTCATCAGGAAGCAGGTTGTATAGTCAAAATTTAAAGTCTTAAAGAACATGCAATATTAAAATAACAAACTAACTTACATGCAAATATATGTATGTGGAGTCGTGATCAAAGGCGTAAGTGCAGTCAAACTTTTTTTGACCAAGGGTTAGATTTAAAATTCGCTGTGAGTTGTGAGGAAATTTGAGAGTTTTTTATTTACTAAATTCTGATTTAGAACTCATCTTTCTCGTTTTTCGATCACATTCTCTATTAAAATCTTTACTCGTGTTTGACTGATATCAGCCTTTGACTATTAAAAAATATTTATATCAGCATCAGCAAGTTCTTACCGTAGCAGTCTAATCTTTCCAAAAAATCACTGCCATACCAGTACCATCGGTATTGGTTAAATGCTACTGTTTTTTGAGGTTGACATTTAAGGATGTTGTAAATTATGTTGATGGAGTAAAATTTTGATGACTTGGTCGGTCTAAAGTGTTTGTATACCTTCGCTTGGGGGAATGTTTTATGTCCTTCGACAAATTGTTGCTTTAAGTCTTGTATATCTTGCAGGTGGTAGATTGTAAGGGTTTTTTTTTTCTGTAAAGAAAACATATGAGTTTATTATGCGCAACACATAACAAAAGCTACGACCGTTACACCAAAAATACAAGCAACTAATATTATGTGTGACAAATTGCTTGGAAAATTAACTTAATTGTTTCTTTGGCACATACTGAATTCAGGGTAGAATTTATTGTTATTGTGCTAAGAGGATTTTGCCTTATATAAAAGGTAAGCAAAGACATTTGAGTTGGTTTTGCTTTTTTGAAACATGAATGAAATCATGGGAGATATTTTGATGAGAAATTCTGATTCCTGGAAATTCATCTCTAGACCAGTCGGAATGTTCCTTTAGTAATACAAAAATTTAAGAGGATTTGTGTGTTCCCAATTATTATAAAGGAGCTTCATAACTCATAAGCAGTTAGTCAAAGAGAGTTTTAATTAAACTTTACGTTGGGTGCCATCTTGAATATTGAATATATTCAAATCAAAGACTGAAAACGAATGCATACATATAACGAAAGTCGCCTGATATTTTCTTCTACAATTCTTGCTTATTACAAAGTTTTCCTGCGATTACTTATGTATTTGCTTGTTAAGGTCTTCAGATCTGTAACATCCGTGAGTTTCCTTTTTGGGGCATAGGATCTCCACTACTCTAACGATCCATGGTGTACGGTTTCTGAAGATATAATTCAGCTCCCAACAACTTTTCCCCATCTGTGCTGATTCCTCTTCAACCGCTCTGCACAAAGTGCTTCTAGTTCAGCCCACTTGTCTGCCTTGTTGTGGAGATGGTTCCATTGCATCGCTTGACCCGCAATGCACACGTGACCTTTTCGGAGTGCATGTCCATTCTACTATCACTTAAGTTTTTGTATGATAGAGTCGATGGTATCCATACTCTTGTACTCGCATGAAGTTCATCGTTGGAGAAACGGTTATGCCAGAAAGCCCTCAAGATGGATTCAGCATTGGAACAGAACAGTCTTAACTTAAGTGATCTATTGACACTTTTTAAAGAAAAGTTGTGGAGATGTTTTGGAGAAAAGTACATATAATTAAGAAAAATTGCTAAAAAAAATGAAAGGCAGATACCGTTATTTTGATTTTAAAAGAAAACAAAAAATGATTTGTGCCAAGATGTAAAAAAATTGATTCAGCCACTTAGGCTGTAGCTCAACGGACAGATTTCGACTACAACGTGCTCCTTATTTATTTTCTTTTTAATAAAAATAGGCAAGCAAAATCTTCTTCCACTTAAATGACCCCAATCAGATGATGCGGACTGTAAGTAATATTTTAAAAGATACAAAACTTATTTGTAAATTAAATCGCAAATAGAAAAATAAAACAGCAACATGTCCTTGTAAAGGATAATATCTTTTCTATTGATTTTAGTTGTTTTGTATATTTTCTTGTGAGCTTTGAGACAAGATAAGATAGTTGGCAGCGATAAGATAAAAACTAATGAAATAACAACAACAAAAAACTACTCACAACACAACTTTCTTTGCTTTCGTTTATCCTCATTCCACCGTCAATTTAATACAAATAAAGCTTAAGGGGATTCTGTTTTTGGCACGAAGAGGTTTTGAGGGATTAATTAATGGGTTATCTACGCTTTTACTATGATTGAGAAAGGACACAAAGGCATTGTTGTTGTTTTTTATTTGTATTTAAGTTTGACGGGCGTTTCTTATGAAAGAAGGGATTATATAAATGAAGGGATATTTATTTTAAGAACTCTTTTGAGTAGATACCTATTTATATATTTTTTTTTTTGTATGTAGAAAGTTTTGAGTAATTTGTTAAACCAACACTACTTCGAAGCACTCCTTCTTCTTGGTAAAACGTACCTAAGATTGAGATTTTGTGATAACAACAATTGTTTTTTTTTAATATCTTGCAGATACTCTTTCTTCTTCATCATCATAATCGCTTATGAAAAATAATGAGGTTTTTGCTTTCTGAAGTGTACACAGTTTTTTTTATTAATAATTAAAGTTTAAAAGCAATTTTCAATTTCAATTCAAAGTTTAATGAAATAAATCATCGATTTTCAATGAATTGGAATGATTTACTGCAGCGGAAGTAATATTAAGAGAAAAGGATACTACTGAGGTGTTTAAGGTAACACCCGATAAGTACATTTTTTTTATGCTAACGATTTTCCATGTTTATGTGCTTACTGTTAATTGATATTTTCATAAAAAACTTAATATTTAATAAATAAATTTCTTAAGATATTTTAGTTTGAAAAATTCTAATTTTTCCCGAAAAATCTTGGACAAAAGATAGCAAAAAAGAAGTGTATAGGCGTCGAAAGCTTGAGTAAAAATTATTCAAAGTGCTACCTTTTAGTGGATGCACCTCATTATATGAAAAAACGACTTTTATCTTTAAATGCGATTTGCGGCTAAACTAAAGGTCCTAGAGGCATCAAAGTTGGCACCTTTAAACTTAATTTGCGGCTAAGCTAAGCTTCCTAGCGACTTATAAAATGCATATTCGTGATCTAGGAAGTGCCAGTTCTAGAAAAACTAAAATAAAGTTTGTAAAAAGGTTTATTTCACAACTTTCAAAAAAATATTTTCAGATTGTCGCGGTAAATTATACCACAACAAGTTTCACCTACTCATTCCTTTACACTTTTCCTTTTTCTTGTTGCGGCTCCAAAATGCTAGCAGAGTTCAGCGCGAAACTGGTCCATCAGCCAGAGGCCTGCTCCTAAAGCATCTTGGAAAAACAACTTCAACAGGTATTCGACGAATAATCGTGTGACCAGGTGGTCCACGCAAATCAATAAAACACAAAGTGAGACAGAAGGTCCACTTTTCCTTAAGGCATGTGACGGATGGTCCTTGCCCAACTATATGTGTGTGACAGGCGGTCCACACCAACGATGACATGCGACAGATGGTCCATTGTTCAACGACATGTGTGACAGACGGTCCACATCCAAACTTAAATTGACTGACATGTCAATACTGGCAACGCCAGTCACCAACCCAAGAATGGCCGAGGGCCCAACGTAGCGTGTCGTTGCAAGAAAAAGAAAGATGATCTTGTTAGGTGATTCCCCAATTCCCCCAAATCTGCACGAAGGTCTACGGTGTTAGGGAAATTTTAACTTCGCGTTGAAATCGAATTCTTCCTCACCATTTAAGATTGGTAAATGGTGGAAGTGCATTCGTCAAGAATATTTTTCTCGATCTTAGTCTGGGTCGGTTTGGGACGGGGACTTTGATCGTGTAAATTTGATTTTTCTTTTTACTTTTTGTGTGGCATAATATGACGGAGGTGGACTGGATGCGTTCACTGAGCTACTCCCCATTGTGAATGATCCCTTTCACTAGGGATACTTGAATTGAGAGAGAGTGGATTGGGTTCAACAACGGGGCAGGCTTCCAGCCAATAGGCGAAGTCCTTGCACTAAACTCGTGACCGAATACCGCCACTACTGAGTGGGTGTGAAAGAGAGGTCGACAATTGGAGAGGGCGAAAGTGAGCGCTAAAAGCCGCCATTATGGCACTTTTTGGTTAGATTCTGTACAAGGCAGATCGTTGTGAGAAAAGTTTAAAAAAAGGAAAATCAAATAAGCGAAATTCGTAATTTCTAATTATCGAAAAATTTGTGAGATTTTTTCCAAAAGTGGTTAAGAATTTCCAGTGAGGGAAATTCGGAATAGTGTTTTGAAGAGGAGCTAAATATTCTTGAACGGAGCGACTTCAGGAGTCAGGGCCAGGTGGGCCAGAGTACTCAGGACCAATTCGCTTTCTTTTTTTGGAAAAAAAAGCTAAGTATTGTTTTTTAATTCTTCATTCTTTATATTCGTTGTTTCTCGCTTGCCAGATTGGGCAAAAGATATTCCGATAGGCCTTCGTTTTTGTCCGAATTGTTTCCCGAAAATACGGGACTTCTGAAACCCCCATTTTCTTTTTTCTTTGTTCGGGAATCTTTCCCAAAATCATCTTTCTTTGGTATTGCGTTTGTGACACAAGAATTGCTTGATTTTAAAATTGTGTTTTATCTTCTTTTTTTTTACATTGGCCTTTTGCCAATATTATCTTTTGTTAAATTTTGTTTTCGAAAAAATTTAGGGTTTTCTACCTATATCTATAAAGGTTTCCCTAATAAAATATTCAAATTCCTATTGGAAATCAAATCTTGGTGTTCTGATTTAATTTAGAAGAGGAATCATATTTCAGGTTTTGGTAAGTTTTCACCATCATAAAAACTTCCTGGCGCCCATTGAAGTACGCCCCTGTACTTCCATATCATTTGATTTATACCTCATTACTTAATTAATCCAGCGCAGATTAGGCGCTCGATTAATCAAATATTCATTTTTTACGAACCCACCATTCGCTGAGCAAAACCGGTGGTAGCACCTTTAATTGCTGCCCAGTTGCTTTTTTTATTGAACGCGACCCATTTTCTGACAGATTGTCATTTCATTTTCTCTTTACTTCATTCTCGACTTTAACTCATCGCGACGCACACCGGTCTTTGTGCATTTTTATAATCTCGTTTTGTTTAATAAATAATTATTGGATACGAATATCCAAAGTCGCGGTTTTTAAGTTTTCGATATCCCATAAATAGTTTAGTCAAATAATTTCGCGTTTACTAAATAAAATTGCAACAAGATTTTCGGGTAAACTTTCTCAACATCTTTTTTCTTTTTTCAATTTTACTTCGAAATATGAATGATGATAAAGCATTTTTTTTTTAGTTTGTAAAAAAATTGACAAAAAAATAAAATTTTGATTAATGAAATGAAATTTTCAAACAAAATTTTCTAAAAGTTGTATTTTCAATAAATTTTTCAAAAAAAAAAAAAAAAATATATACTTTGTCCCAGTTCCAGACCCACCTCCAACACATTTGTCCCAGACCCACCTCCATCAGACCAAATCCCGCCATACCTACCAACGTGGTCGTCGAAAACGACATCGGCGTCGTCGTCTGTCCAGATCCAGGCCATAGCCGTCCATCCAGGGGTTGGGTACGCTCAGTACGCAAAAGACTTCCCACTTTTTTTAATTTGGTACTCTCTGTTTTGGTCCCTTGAAAGAATGAGAATCATCGGGAACGAAGCACTATCCATAAGTCGTCCCGAAAAAGTATATAAAGAGGTGCGATTCCGAATTAAATTTCAGTAAATCGGTAGAGGCTAGTCCTCAAGGCAGTTAAAATGATAAAAACTGATTGTTCAATTTTGGGTCGACGCACGGTGGTCTGTCTTGATCTGGACCGACTGTTGTGGTCTGGATTTGGACGGGCGACTATGGTTTGGATCTGGATCTGGCCGAACGGCTATAGTCTGGATCTGGACGGACGACTGGTATGATGATGTCGCATCTGACAACGTCGATGACGATGGTGGAATGACGAGGTTGGGTCACTGTGACGGAGGTGGGACTTTTTTCTTTTCGAAAAATTTATTGAAAAAAAAAAACAACTTTTAAAATTTTTTTTGTTTAAATTTTCATAAAAAAACAACTAACATATTTTGGATTTTTTTTTTTAAATTAAAAAAAGTTGCTTTTGTGCCAAATAATTGTTTAATTTAAAATAAAGAAAAAAAAACTTTTTATTTAATTTTTTACCAACTTTTTTTTATTTTTTAGAACTGGCACTTCCTAGATCACGAATATGCATTTTATAAGTCGCTAGGGCGCTTAGTTTAGCCGCAAATCAAGTTTTTAAAGTGTCAACTTTGATGCCTCTTGGACGTTTAGCTTAGCCGCAAATCGCGTTTAAAGATAAAAGTCGATTTTGCATATAATGAGATGCATCAACTGAAAAGTGGCACTTCCTAGATTATGAATATGACGCTTTTAGTGAGTTTCATTGCCAATGGTTATCAGGATTTAAACCCCTCTTTTTGGGTCCTCTGTCCCGCTCACGAAACTTCGTTGCTCCGCTTTGGGTATTTAAAGTCGCCTGGCAGGCGCCAATGTCAAGTTTTCTTGAGCAACATATCATTCATATTAAAAAAAAAAAAAAAAAACGAAAAAAAAGTTGAGGTAAGTTTAATTTTTGATTGAAACTTTCTTCAAAAAAAAAAATAGGAAAAAGTTATTTATTCTAAATTTTTCAAAAAAAAAGTTGAAAAAGTTTGTATTTTTATATATTTTTTTCCAAAAAAAGTCTCCACCTCTGCTCTAGACTGTGCTAAAACCTAACGCATACTACTTCAGCCCCCAACCCCATAGTGTTCAAACAGCAAAAGCAAGTAGAGTTGCCTGACTGTACATTTTTCTAAGACCTTGTTACTATTTAATCAAATAATCAAATTAACGATTAATGATTTTGATTAATTAATCTTAATCAAATTTTTTTGATTATGATTAATTAATCTTAATCAAATTTTTTTGATTATGATTAATTAATCTTAATCAAATTTTTTGATTATGATTTTTAATCATTAATTTTTAATCATTAATCAGATTAACTTTTGGCCAACACTGAATAAAATGCATGACTGGATCGCACGTAATTGCTCTTATGTTCAAGACACAGTGGGTTTAAGATAATTGTATTGAGAAGCATGAAACGCGATATTAAAATTAGATAAAACAACTCCTTTGACAGTTTGAGATGGAAAAAAAGATTGCCATCTTAATTCTTGATTGAAAATGATTGTATGGGAAAAAAATCTAAAATCGTTGGCGCGGTTTTTTAAAAAAAATATTTTCTTATAATTTTATATAATTCTTAAAACATTTTTTAGGACAAATTTTGTTATGCAATTCTAAAGTATATATTTATGTGTATATAAAAACAATATTTGAAAAAAAATTGTCAACCCGTTTTTGAGATATAGAATTTTCAAAAAAAAAAAAAAAAATTAAACTTTTTTTAAAAATTCAAAAACTTTTTTTTTGAAAATTTTGATATGCAATATTACTTAATCTTATCTGAAATTTGTGTATACAAAAAATCATCTTAATCCGTTAAGCCCATAACGAGAAGTTTCAAAATAAAAAAACGTTCTATGACAGGTACTTTTAATAGTTGCTAAGTTTAAACAAAATCGTAGGAGTAGGAGAATACAAATATTTTCCTCTCCGGTTTCTTAACTTTTGTATGGAAGGTACCGTTATTTTTAAATACAAGCAAATTTTTTTCTAAAAATATTTCAGAGAGTACTAGAAAGCTCTTAAGTATCGAGTTTCAAAAATATCGATCATGTCGTTTTCGAAATATTTGATCTTCCAACAAATATTTTTAAACATTTTTTAAAAATCCCAAAAATATTTTTGAAAAATTTTGGTTATATTTTTTGGAAGTTTCTGTATAAAAAAATAATTGAAATCAGTCGTACCGTTTTGAAGAAAATCAAAAATTAAAAAAATGGTTCTTTCGGATGTTCATTTAATCACAATTTTAGAAAAATGGTTTTCCACCCAAAGGAAGCCTTTACTAAAATAAATTTATTGAATTTATTTTTCAGAAAAGTTGTCGAGCCGTTTTTGAGAAAAATACGATTATGTAAAATTGCTAAAAAAAATTGTATGGCAGGTACAGTTATTTTTGGTTCTAAGAAAAAAATGAATAACCGTGTGGGCATATAATCACCAAAACCACTATGTACCAAGAAAATCGATAGATCAGTTTAGGCTGTAGACGGACAGACAGAAAGAATTGTGCCACCCACTTTTTTGGTGTTCTCTATCATCGTAATATCATGTTTGATTGTTATCTCAAATTTTTTTTTAACGAATTCAAAACTTGCCTTGTAGTACCTATGTAGACACTCATATTCGCCTAAAACTGAATAATGGTATGCTCTCACAGGCCCAACATGCGTACTTGAAGGGCAAATCTGTTGAGACAGCACTCCATGAAGTGGTCGGCACAATTGAAAAATCAATCCACTTCAAGGAATTCACTTTAGCAGCATTCCTTGACATAGAAGGGGCCTTTAATAATGTTGATAACAATGCTATTCGACAAGCCCTAAACTCCGTCAGCGTCGATCCATCACTGATAAACTGGATTGTTTTCATGCTTCAAACGAGAATCATAAATGCAGAAATGGGTGACAGCAAAATAAGAGCTAGGACGAGTAGGGGCACTCCACAGGGTGGAGTACTTTCTCCTTTGCTTTGGCTCCTTGTCGTCAACCAGATCTTGGTCAAACTAAATCTGGGTGGCATCAAGGTAGTCGCATACGCCGATGATATTGTGTTATTGGCCTCTGGAAAATTTGCCCCCACTCTATGCGAGCTCTTACAAACGTCCCTTGACAAGCTCAAAAACAGGGCCTTAAAAATTGTGGCCTTAATATTAACCCACTGAAGACAGAACTGGTGCTGTTTACAAGGAAACGTTATATTCCAAACATAAACCCGCCAACCATTAACGAAATTCCGTTACAGGTTTCAGGTACTGCCAAATATCTTGGCATTGTTCTCTATCGTAAACTAAACTGGAAAGAAAATATTAAAGAAAGAGAAAGAAAAGCCTCAATAGCTTTCTACACTTGTAGCAGAATTTTTGGCAAAAGATGGGGTCCCAGCCCCAGAACCATCCATTGGATGCACACAGCCATTATAAGGCCAATTCTAACGTACGCATGCATGGTCTGGTGGCCAGCCTTAGATAAGGAAACCAATCTAAAAACCATGACTAAAATTTAAAGACTAGCATGTATTGGCACAACCAGTGCTATCAGAACCACACCAACGCAACGGCCGCCCTTGAAACTTTCCTTTCACTTGCCCCACTCGATCTGTATACAAAAGAGGTGGCGGCCAAAAGTGCTTTAAGACTTGTTTAATGTAAAAATTGGAAAAAGGGCCTCTACGGTCACAGAACCATAATGAATTTTATAGACATAGACATTCAAACAGACTACGTTTAACCGCACATAGATTTCAACCCAGTAACCATAACAGATATCCCAACCAGGGAACTCTGGAATGAAAACAGGGTCATAAATGCAAATCATGTTTCGGTCTTCACTGACGGTTCCAAAACCTCGGAGGGGGTTGGGCCAGGCATCTACTCAGATAACCCACCCATAAATAGATCTTTAAAGCTTCCAAATTTTTTCAGTGTTTTCCAAGCGGAAGTGCTGGCAGTTTGCGAAACCGCGAAACATCTTTCCTCAGTCAGTGAATTAGTCAACAACAATATTGACATTTTCATAGACAGCCAGGCGGCAATTAAAGCCATTTCCTCAATCACCACAAAGTCCAAACTGGTCGATCGCTGTCGGAATGAGCTAAGAGTACTCAATGCAACGAACACAGTTACCCTTAGATGGGTCCCAGGACATAGGGATATTCATGGGAACGAAATGGCAGATGAACTGGCCAAAAACGGGTCATCTCTTGATCCGAGCCAAATTGAAGCCTCTGTACTCATGCCACTGGAGCAAGAAAAAGGAAGAATACACCAGAGTTTCTTGGAAGCTGCAAATGTCAGATGGTCATCCATCGACGCTTGTCGGGTTTCAAGGAATCTATGGCCAAATATTTCAAGGAAAAAAACGGGTTGCTTACTTAAGCTAAGCAGGCCTCAATTATCTCTCATGGCTGGCGTCCTTACGGGCCACAACTCAATGGGAACCCACATGAACAGAATGGGCATCAGCTCATCGGACCTATGTAGAGGGTGTCATGATGAAGAGGCAGAGGAGGGCTCCCCCACTTCCTTTGCGAAATCCCTAGCCTAGCTAGAACTAGAAAAGAAGTCCTTGGAGAATACTTCTTCGACGAACTGGGTGACATCTCTGTCTTGCCACTTAAGAACATCCTGAAATTCATTCAGAACTCAGGATGGTTCAGGGAGGCCCCCCAAACCTAAAACTTCTTCTTAACTCCCTCCCTATCTCTCCTAACTATCCACCTACACCCTGGGGAGCACAATGGATCCACTGAGATCCGAGTGAGATGGTGCGGCTTGCCGCATTATCACCCCTTACAACCTAACCTAGTACCTATGTATATCGCAAGTAAAAATGAATTTTCGATTTTTGACATTCAGATTTTTGGCATAGTTCCACTGAACATGAACAAGTGCGTACGCATGATTTTGATAAAGGGGGGAGTACCCATTCAAAGCATAGTTTTGGTACTTCAGCGCTTTTTACCTTGATAAATTAATTTAGTTTAAATTGAGTTTAGGAATTATTGTACTTAAAACATCCAGAAGGTCGATATACAGCTTCACACATAAAACCTTGTATGGCATAAGCTTCAATAAGTTTCGAAATTTGAAATTCTTTTATTTGTTGTATCTATAAACGAGTAAGTAGGTTTTTACTCGTACTTACACTATAACCAATTTTCTTTTTGTCTTAAAAAGAATTTGTAGTTTGCAGCCAAATTTTGTACATGCAAGAATGTACGTACAAGTGCAAGGAATATAAGTTCCTAGTAAATTTTAGTTAATGGCATTTGGCACAGAGACAAATCTAGATGTGTTGAAAATTAAATTTAAAAATGAAATGGAATGAACAACGTGCTTGCCAAAGATCCTCAATATGGCATAACATTGCAATAAAATCCATTTGGGTAAAATGTGTTCTTTTTTTACGAGTTTGAGATACCTATATAAATAACACCACTGAAAGTACTTTCTTTTCAATCAATGCAAGGACGCGGATTTGCTTAAATATTAAAAAAAAAAAACGTTTAAGCAACAAATTTTGGGATTGTGCAGCAACTTTAAAGGGCTATCGAAAAGTTACATTTAAGATTTGAATCAATAACTGCAGATTATTTTAACGAAAATTTTAATAATAAATGAAATGCACGACTCGGTCGCACGTTTGCTGTTATACATAGTTGAAGTTGATTAGAAATTGAGAGCTTTTTAAAATATGCAAATAATTACATAAGCTTGTAATGAAGTACGAAACTTCTTCTTTCAAACTACGTAAAAAAATTTGTAAGAGAGAATTGGGAAAGGGTAAGATAACTTAGGCGAAATGAAATAGAAAAGAAGTGATAACGGATTTTGTAGAACAGTTCAATGCAAGCATTTTCTACTACGGAAAGGGGGCACTATCTCACCCCCTTTGGACGGGAGGGGCAATTTCATAAAAAAGTACCAAAAATATAAAAAAAATATTAAAAAATTACGGTAATATTTAAAATTAAGTATTATACCTTTTTTAAAGCCAATACTCTGTTCTATTAGTTGTTTTTGAATCAAGTGAAATCTACACATGGTTTTTGAAAAAAACAAATTTTAAACTCAAAATATGCGAAAAAAACATAAAAAAAGTTTATGTAAAGTGTAATTTCTCAAAATTGTAAAATTTGTATCATTTTTTTTCTAAGATTCATTGCTCTAATTAATTCTTAATCAAAAACTGAAAACTAGATGATTTTTGTTTTCGGGACTTTGGCATTCGGGCGTTTGTACCCTTCCCATCAAATTGAACTACCTACATTTTTAACGGCCATAGCTTTAGGACTAATTTTACTAACGATCTCTTACAAGCACATGAATTCTTCCAGAAATTGGGAGACAATATTATATTAAAAAAAATGTCAAAACTAAATTCAGAAATATGACTTCTACCCTCTCCCTACAAAAAGTACATATCTAACAAAAACCAATGAAACAAATTGGCTGGAAATAAAAGCCTTGTATGAAATTGAAATACACCACAAGTCAATCTTTTATTTTCTTTTTTTTGTGAACATACATATACATCAAATCCAAAACAGCTTTTCACATCTGTCAACTACTGATGTCCCCATAAGTCCCATAAGGAAACAATGCAAGTGAACAAAAAAAATACAAGGACTTTCAGCAGCAAAAGGAAACAAAACCATGTTTTTGTATGAAAAAAAGAAATACAGAAAGGAGATTCTTCTCACTTACTGAAGGGGCATAAATCCATCCACTGCAGTCATGTGTGTCCTTAACTGCATTTTTCTTTTTGTTACTTCTTTATAGATTACGGGGCTGATATTGGTTTAATCTTAAAAAAAATCGGTCTTAGTTAAGTCTTAAATTATGATTATGGGGTAGACTTAAAAATACGAGAACAAATGAGGCAGTGGGAGCCATAGTGGCCCAACTGCAATTTTATCGAAATTGAGTTTATTACAAAAACCAGCCGACCCGTGCTCGCGTTGCTTCGCAAAGTATTTTAATTTGTTTTGTTTTACTATAAACATTAGCAAATCAAAACGCAGTCCAGAGAAGTTTTCAGCGATTTCTTCCATATTTTTAATAAAAGGTTTATATTCTTATGCTAACCGTAGCAAAATAAAAAAAGTTGATTTTCTTCCATGGGAGTTCTCTAAATAAAAAATAGACTTATAGGTACCTATTTCCATATATTCAATTTTTTTGTATTTCAAGGCTGCTGGATAAACAATTTTGGCATTTTAATTTATAAACTTTAATTGGCAGTTTTAGTATTTTCGGGAAGAAGTGAATACTAATTATTTAACTGTAACCGCTAGAATTGAAAGGGTAAATCTGTTGGGATCATGGGTATCCTGGGAATAAGTGCATGTCTTCCCAATGCGGATCCAAGATTATTTACAAAGCTTTTCCACTTGGAGTGGTAAGCCATTGCAAAGGTTTGGGGGACTTAGATTTTTTATTAACATGATCGGTTTGCCAACTTTTAAATTCAATTGGTTGGGCGGAAGTCCTGCTGGGTTGAGAGAATTACAAATTCTTGAGGGTAATTCACACTGTCATTGTATTGACTACATTGTCAATTGCTTTGTATTGATATGACTTTGTTTTTAAACTTAGGAGCACATGGTTATTTATTTCATCCACTGAACAATTTTTTTGGGGCCACAATATTTCGCAAAACCAAGAAAACGATCTTGAATGTAAAGAAATCAAGTCTCCATAGACGCACTGAATGAGTTGTTGTGTGTAGTGAACGATTTTTCCGAAACGTTCGATTAATTCAATTAAATTATCAGAACCTGTGAGAGTATATTTTACATCACCAATTTTCTTAGCAAAAGAGATGCCAACTCAGAATTTGCAGTTATTTTAGTAATCTGTATTGGTTTGAAGTTGAATTTTTTGGATATACTACCAAATAGAAGATGACTTAAGGCAATCTTTATTGTTCAACCCGTAAGGTTCGATGAAGATCTTAAATCTTTTTAAACTCTAATTATCTATCTATCAATATGCGCTTTATTACACTCAGAGAAAAACGTCAGGTAAATAATTAACCTGGGCCTTGTTGAATTCACGAGGTGCACAATCCCATACAAAGTTACTGACATTTCAGAAATTTACCTGATTTTAGTAACCTTTTATTCAGTGCAAAATCAACCTGGTGGACTTTCTTGCCATATTCAGGTTGATTTAAGAAGATGACCTGTAATTTTAACACTAAATTCTTGTAAATAAGAAATTTTAACAAGAATATAGTGTCAATTTTAACCAAGGTCGTGTTTTTCTAACACTGTATGATATGAATTTCTGTTTCACTACATATCAGGTTGAACTAACATTTAATGTGTTTTTTTTTACCTGTTGTATTTTACCTGACCTCATGTTAAAAAAGCACTCTGCCAGTTCATTTAAACGTGACATTAGCTTTAAAACGCACACACACAGGCCATTCAAATAAAATTATTTGAATCTTACCTGGCCTCCTGTTAAAGTAGCACTCTGTCAGTTCATTTAAACGTGACACTAGTGCTAAAACACACACACACAAGCCATCCAATGAGTTTCAACTAAGGTATTGATATGTGGCACCAGTTTTTTGTGTAGTGAATTGGCCCAGTGGATGAGTGCTATCTCCGTGTGTGAAAGGTTCCCAGTTCAAAACTGAAGTAAGTATCACAAATAATTTTTAAATTAAAATAAATAAATAATAAATTTCTATATGTACTTTCAGAATAATGCTTACGAGTTGAGCGATAGACAGCGCGAGAGACGGCTCTTAGACGTATAAATTCATGAATTATGCCGGATTTACTCGATTGAAAAACTGCCAGTATAATGACAAAAGCAACAACAAAAGAATGGACAAATTAATTCCTTTTGTCATTATAGTGGCAGCGTTCAAGTCGTGTAAATCCGGCATTAGATACAGGGTTGATATAACATTGAAACCTGTTAAATTAACTTTAGGTTTTCAGGTTAAACTAACCAGATTTTCATGTTAAAATTACAGGGCATTGAATATTTTGTCAGGTTAAATTAACTATATTTGCAGGTAAAATTTACAGGATTACAGTGTTAAATTTTCAAATCAGGTATCAGGTTAAACAGTTAACCTGATCTACCGAGTTGAAAAATAACAACCTGAAAATCAGGTATGATTGACCAGAAATTGGTTGATAATACCTGCTTTTTTCTCTGAGTGTACTCATAGTACATTCATCCCAAATGATGAGTACCGCTTCTTTGAAAGCTTTTGCTTCTGAACTGTCTTTTGAAAAGTGACATTTTTTAGGTTCTTCATACGGAATGGTGTTTATTGACAGCTTAACTGCCTCAACAGAATGCAAGACGGAGCTGAAATAGATGTCAAAAATGCTGCGTTAGATGTCAAAAAAGCTGTAGTGAAATTTTAAAATTGTTCAACTCTTGCAGCTCCGGCTGCAGCGTAGATTTAAAAAACTTTTGAAGTAAAATTTAATTTAAAGCGTACGAAAATTATGAGAACTCTGGGGAAAATTACGCATTTTTCGGAGGAAGTTCTAGAGTGAAATAATTGAATTTAACAATTTTTTGTCGAAGTACACGCTTCTTATACTTTTTGCACGATTTAAATTAAATGTTACCTAAAAAGTCCGCAAATCCTTTTTTTTACCAACCCCCTTGTGCGCTTTAAACAAAATTTTTTCGTAAAAAGTGCGGATTTTCTTCTTTTTTTAACCACCCTAAAGAAATACTTTTTTTCTACAATAATAATATTTAAATCTTAACCAATGTGAATTTTATTCAACTCCGGTAAAAAATGTGGAAGATTGCATTTTTCGGAGGCACCCTATTGTGAATTGTCAAAATATTCAATTTAATTTTTTGTTTAATACCCCCTTTGCATTGCACACAGATGTATGTGGGTATGGCAGGCTCGCTCTAAATAAATATAATAAGTTTCTATGCCCAATTGTTTCCTTTTGTTCTTACACTCACAATTAGCATTGGTATGAGTTCAGTTTCAAAAGAAGAAATAGGAACTAAGCTCACAGTGAAGTGGTGCGGAGAAATAGAAAAAAAAAGATACTTGCATCATAATCATAGGGATATTTGAGTGGAACAGAAAACTAAAAACAAATGGAGGGAGATAAAATGAAAAACAGCGATATGATATGAAATGGAACAAAGCAGCGACTCCGAGATTGTGATTCCATTGAGTTCCTGTTAAATTCCTGCATTAATAATTTTACAAAAAGTTTAGAATTTAAAAGTATTCACACATTTATTTCTCAGGTGATTTAAAGAATTAAGAAACGATTTAGGGCTTAAAATTTGCGTGAAGATAGTGGCTTCATAAAACAATTTTTCTTTTTGTTAAATATGAGACGGGTTTAAACGTATAAGTTAATATATCGGTCAACCTTAAGTAAAAAAGATGACAACAAAGTTTTAAAAAAATAATTTGTTGATATAACAATAAATAAACCAAACAAAAATTGGCATAAACATTTTTGTATAAATAAAGTACATTATAAAAAAAAAAATTATGTTAATCAGTCAAATACTTTCTGAGATTACCGCGGCCAAGTTAAATAGTTGTTTCGTCTTTATATAATAGTTAAGATTAAGATTAAGATAAAGATTAAGATTAAGATTGATTCTGTATGTATTAAACAAAATTTAAACTAAATTTTTCGAATTGATGGCTCCATGCCTTACTTATAGGACTTTTTGCATTTAGAGGCCACCTACAAGAAAATTCAAAGCTTGCGTGCTAGAGTGGCCTATCTGATCAGTTATAACGGTATTTTGATGAATAATTAATACAAAATCAAAAGCCTTTACTTCTCTATCATATTACAAAAAAAAATCCAAAGTATCTTTATTTATTTAAAAACTACAATTTTTTTTATTTTTTTTTAAACTTCAAGTGTTTGAAAATAATCTGCTTGTTTCGGGGCACGAGAGGTAAAACAGATTTTTTCCAACGAACTTATAAGGAAATAAAAAGATAAAAAAACTCTAAATTTTGATTTGGGAAAAACCTTTCGGTTAAAAAACCCAACGTTTATTATTCACTATCGTTCGCTAACTAACTACAGCTGACTTGCTGTCCCTTGTACTAGTATCTATTAGTAACAATGTTGTTATTTATAAGAAATATAATATAAGTAGTGATAGTCCCCTTTCGATGCAGCTGTCCCATCTGATGGTTTTGCTAAATTTGTATTGCTGTTGCAGATTATAGGTAGGTTGTTTCTTTTACTCGTATGGTTCCATACGATACACTGCTCTTTATTTTGCTCTACTGAAAATTATGAAAAATGCAGTTAGGCCACTATGGGTCTCACTGCCTCAAATAAGGTCAACATTCGCGTAGTGTATCTACAGAAATATTCACTATCTATTCCAACTATTCCAACTGTAATAGATAGTGAATATTATGTAATAAATTGAGCTGAAGGATAAATTTGTTTGCATTCTCAGAACTACGAGTATACCACATATAATTGTTGAAGGGGAAAATACAACTAACCAAACATTATTTTCATGAATTTCACTAGTTTTTCATTGATTTTTCTAAAAGGTTCACTTTTTTTTTTTTTGATAAATCCTCGAATATCCACCATACTTCCAAATATTGGCATTTTAACGTAATAGTGGTTTCTCAAAGCATTCTGAAGAAACATATTTTATGAAAGACTTAATGAACTCTAGAAGCAAAAAACAGTCCTAAATATTTACTTCGAATAGCCAGTAGAAGACTTTTGATGTGTTGGGAGTGCAAAAGAAGAGAAAAAGGAGTTTTAGGACTTCCTAGGCACATATAATCATAAAAACAACATTAAATACTGTGCTTTGCACCATAAAAGTGAGTGTATGCGTTGGAAAGTTGGAATATATACCTACATCAAAGCACACTGATCCACCGGGAAACTCAGAAGCGAGCCGTTTAGGAGTCGAAAGGATCTCTGCACTTGAAATTGTCAACAATCCTTCAAACACGGACACACAATTTGTTAAGTATTCTTGAAATTTAAGGCGGATGGTCCTTTAATAATTAATGTGTAATGATTGGGAGATAACTTTCCAAAAAATCAAATTATCTATTGTCTAATTTTCTTATATTCAAAAATTAAATTTACAACACTACTCCTACCAACTCGCTGAAAATGCTGTGTATATTTCATTCAGAAGGTTCAGGTTTAAATTAACTCACTTCTTCCTTTCAATCTCTTTTTTTTATTTTTTTTGTTTAGCTCAAATGAAAGCTCCTGCATTTGAACTCTAACCTTTCAAAGTTTTTTCCATTTTATGTGTGGATCGTAGGTACACAAGCCTATTAAATCTAAATAACTCAAATGCGTCATTTTGTATTTTTACATTTTTATATTCACACACGCATCATTTTATGACGAATAACATTCATCTGTTCTTCAAACTGTTGAATGAAAGAGTTCACTAGAAATATCGTCAACATTTTGCAAAACAAAAGACCACTCTTGTCAGTTTAGAGTGCGGGTGGAATTAAAAACAAAAGAACATTTGCATATGCATTATCCTTGAAAATGTTTTTCATATTTTCTTGATTTGTTTTTACGGTATAATAAGACCAAGTCATTGAATATTTTGTACATTTAAATGCCAAGTTCAAAAAAAAAATTTCACTTCAGAAAAAATATTTTATTGAATCGAGGTGCTTCTGGATAAATGTATTTTCACATTCGCTGGGCCTAAGTAAGGGTTTTATGGGCTTAGATAATTTTTGTTGAGAGTTTTTTTTTTTGTTTAAAAAAAAAAGCCCGATTCGATATGATAATGGCGTGCTTAGCATCAGTAAACTTGTTGTTGTTCAAATTTATAGAAAATCAATCAAAAGCAATGGGTGCAACTGCCCCCTCCCCCTGGGAAAGAACGAAAGAAGCATAATAAATGTAGTGAACATAAATGCTTTTCGTTTTAAGTTTATAAAATTATATTCTTGGCAAACAAAGGGTTAGGTTAGGTTAGGTATCTGCTGAGCCTTACCTTTAGATATGTTTCTGATTGTAAAATTAGTGAGGGTTTTGTCATTTTAATTAATGCGTTTTATTGAACTGGCAGAGAGTATACGAACCCGATGAAAATTATTGGAGAGAAACCAGACAGAAACTGACTTACTGCAGTCACTGCCATAGAGAAGTTCTGTTAGCATGGAATGGAACTTCAACACCTAAGGATAGTGCTGTATTTGGCAGTTTTCGAAAACGTTAAGTCAACGTCAATTCATTCATTTTCTGACGCGAATATTACTTTCGTCAAATATGCAACCGTTCTGTTTGCACAAAATATTTTTAATCAACTTCAGTCAGTTTTCTTGCAAACGCATTTCACTTTTATGAACACGTTCTCTGGTGGGTTCAAAATCTCACGGATTAAAATCTCGCATTAAAATCTCGCTTTACATAATCACACAATTAAAAAATCTTGATTTTAACAATATCGCAATAAAGAAACCCGCAAAATAAAATCTCGCAAATGGAAATCTTGCGAAATTTAATGCAATTAACAGCAACAAATTTTTTTTTAATCAAAATCGCGAAATGGTGCAAGTTGCAATACAATTAAATTTTGCGAGAATAATGACATCGGTGGATATTTGCGAGATTTTTTGGTGCGATATGAAAATGCGAGATTTCGTAATTGAGAAATTGTGAAAAGTGAGATTATTAATTTGCGAGATTTCGTTTTCGAGACCTAATAAAATGCAAGATTCCGTCATTCGAGATTTTGTGTTGCCGGATTTCGTATTCCTTCCTTCTCTGGCATCTCAATTGTTTTTTGTCGTCTTCTTGATTTTTTTTACTGCAAAACTGAACCGCCAGATGATGATTTCGATCGTGTAACTTTAGCAAACTGCATTATCGAACACATTAATGCTAATACAGTAAAAATTGTATTTGCATTTTCAAACAGAAGACGCTTGCAGTTTGCGTTTATGAGAACATTCTGCAAATGGATTTATATTTTTGATGCAGATGACGTTTTCAAAAATGGCCCTTAAGTGGCAAGGCCATTAACTAATTTATCTTGTCCTTTCTAAACATGGGTTGGTAAGGAACATACCGATGTGCCATTATCAGAGCCGGATAAGCTATACGTGCAAGCAGTGCAAATGCGCAGGGTGCTGAACCCAAGAAGCGTCTTGAGCAAGTATCAAAAAATACTTTTTTACTTTCCAATTCTTTTTAATAACAAACAGCAATATAGGTATCCATTCTTATTCTGAATTTAAAGACAGATATCAACTATTCCAAAAATAGCTTCTTATTCACACCCACAGTAAAAAAAACTAAATCACAAAATCTTTGCAAAGTGCACAATTTTGTTCGCCTCTTGGGGATACCTCGTTCGTCTCTTGGGGATACTTCGTAAAAAAAAAAACGCATATAAGAGTCTACACCAATGGTAATGAGAACATGACTCCTTCCATCAAAAACCGCATTTGAGAGGCGCTAATGATGAAGCTTGCGCAGAGTGCTTATTTTGCTTGGGCCGGCCCTGGCCATTATGCTTTCTGTAGTTCAAAGTGGTGTTACGAAGATTTAGAGGGAATTCAAAACCACTGTAAGAACAAAATGTTGCAGCCACAAACTACATAGCTTCATTTCTCGTAGTTCCAAAGTATCGGCTATTCGAGACACTGTGAAAGTTATGAAAAAAGTGACTGTTTTATTCAAATTTCAAACTCATTCAATCATATTATTTTGTCTGACCAGGTGTATAAAGCGGTATGAAGTTGTAATCCAATTTTATGTAGAACTCATCAACTCTGTGAATAAATTCGCAGTTGCATGACCCCTGCACAGCTGGCATGGTTACACGAAAATGGCTCCCTCTTCCTGAACAAAATCCTCGATCTGCTCCTACCACAGGAAGTCTATGACCTTGTCCTTAAAATGTTTGCACCTTTTTTAACTTAATACTTCTTATTTACTTATTTGGCTCGCAGCCCCAACCCTCATCTCGATTTTCTGCCCGACATACACATCTTGATACAGCTCATAGAGTTCGCGGTTGTATCTTCTCCTCCATTCGCTCTCATCGCATACAGGACCAAATTTCCGTTGAAGAATTTATCTTTCGAAATACGACCCCAGTATAAGCTCTCCCTTTATGCTTATCACCCACACTTGGAGCATTGCGGTGCCATAAAGGGATACTGACAGTACACAAGTTTTCTAGAGCGTGCACTTCGTCTTACGTGTCAGGAGCTTTGAACCCATTTGTTGCACCAAACCGAAGTAAAATTGTTTTTTTAGATCAATTCTTCATCTTCTCCACTAAGATGTCGTTGGTAAAATTAATATGTTTACTTCGACGTTGATGAACTCCTAAACTGCTTAGAAGTTTGTTGCTATCAACGTGACGTTTGTTCTAGCCAGTTGAAAGATCTTTCATTGTCTGTTGATAGCATGTATGTACTTGGTTTTTGATCTTCAAGTTTCCTCTTATTTAAATTAACGTGAAAGACTTTATAACAGCCAGTTGCGAGTGGATGGTGTTATTGGCATAACCTAGAAGTTGAAGATTGACAGATCAGTAAAAAAAAGTGCATTCAGTGTCAACGCCTGCCCTGGCACTATTTGCTCCAGGAAGAGATTGAAGAAACCACCCTGTGCATGTTTAGAAAAGTTCAGTGGAGCTTTTCACTAGTTGCACATTGCATCGCGTATTTTCCAATGTTCGTGACACAACTGGATTAGTTTTCCCTGGATCCCAAGTTCAACCATCGCCAAATAGATTAATAGATAATAAGCCTCAACTTGAAATTCGTTGGTCTTTTCCAGAATTTGCCTGAAAGTAAATATTTGGTCTATGGTCAATCTACCTGCCTGGAAGCCATACTGGTACTTGCCAATTATAAAGTTGCAGGATGGCTTAAAAAGCTCACACAGTATACGTTGGATAGGATTTCGCATGCGACGCTAGTCAAGGATTTTGTCTGTATAGTTCTTGTAGGACATACATAGGATCGCCTTTTTTGTAGATGGGACATAAGGACCTGATAGACCAGTCAACAGCTATGTTTCCTTCCGCCCAAACTTGGTTGATGAGTTGATTCATGTACCTTTTCAACACATCCCCTCCATGCTTGAATACATCCACTGGTAAACCAACAGATCCGGTGGTTTTGGTGTTCTTAAGCTTCTAACTTAAGCTAAGTTTACATCTTACTGGATGGTTGAACTGGGTCGACATTAACTGGGGATGGGTTCTCTTCCTCACTTTACCTGATGTCCATTTAGCAGCTGCTGGAAATACAGCTTGAATATTTCAACTATCCCCTGTGCTTTGGTGTCTAGGTTACCTTCCCCGGTTCGAGAGCTTGTTTTCCGGTCTTAAGGCCAGCAGCCAGTTGTTTGGATTTTTATAAAACATCCTTGACCTGATGGGTGACTGCGTACGCCCTCTTCTTTCTTCAAAGGGTCGTCTTCTTCTCTTTTCTCTTGACCTCATACCCTTCTCTTGCTGCTCTTATTTTCCTCTGAAGCATATTGGCATGTGCATCTTCTGTCAGTTTTTTTCTGCTGAACGCATTCATCATCATACCATGGGTTCTTATTCAGGGGCGGTTGTTTCTGGATGTCTCTTTGATGATATCGCCGTACTGGGGCCACTGGTTGTTAGTTTCTGTGGCAGGTGAATGCAGGTGAGCATGGAGATCTCCAAGCAAAATTTATTTTTAAAAAGAAAGAATAGAATTTAAACAAAACTCTGCATGTGATTTTTAAATGACAACTTAATATCTCCTTTCCTTGAATTTAGTTCATTTTTTCCAGGAATATTAATGAACAAATAATTATGGTTTGTTTTTGTACAACACTCAGAGAAAAAAGCAGGTATTATCAACAAATTTCTGGTCAATCATACCTGATTTTCAGGTTTTTATTTTTCAACTCGGTAGATCAGGTTAACTGTTTAACCTGATACTTGATTTGAAAATTTAACACTGTAATCCTGTAAATTTTACCTGCAAATATAGTTAATTTAACCTGACAAAATATTCAATGCCCTGTAATTTTAACATGAAAATCTGGTTAGTTTAACCTGACAACCTATAGTTAATTTAACAGGTTTCAATGTTATATCAACCCTGTATCTAATGCCGGATTTACAGGACTTGAACGCTGCCACTATAATAACAAAAAGAATTAATTTGTCCATTCTTTTGTTGTTGCTTTTGTCATTATACTGGCAGTTTTCCAATCGAGTAAATCCGGCATAATTCATGAATTTATACGTCTAAGAGCCGTCTCTTGCGCTGTCTATCGCTCAACTCTTAATTAAAAATTATTTGTGATACTTACTTCAGTTTTGAACTGGGAACCTTTCACACACGGAGATAGCACTCATCCACTGGGCCAATTCACTACACAAAAAACTGGTGCCAAATATCAATACCTTAGTTGAAACTCATTGGATGGCTTGTGTGTGTTTTTTAGCACTAGTGTCACGTTTAAATGAACCGACAGAGTGCTACTTTAACAGGAGGCCAGGTAAGATTCAAATAATTTTATTTGAATGGCCTGTGTGTGTGCGTTTCAAAGCTAATGTCACGTTTAAATGAACTGGCAGATTGCTTCTTTAACAGGAGGCCAGGTTAAATTCAAATCATTTTACTTAAATTGTCGGTGTGTGTGCGTTTCAGCACTTGTGTCACGCTGGAATGAACTGGCAGAGTGCTTTTTTAACATGAGGTCAGGTAAAATACAACAGGTAAAAAAAAACACATTAAATGTTAGTTCAACCTGATATGTAGTGAAACAGAAATTCATATCATACAGTGTTAGAAAAACACGACCTTGGTTTGAATTGACACTATATTCTTGTTAAAATTTCTTATTTACAAGAATTTAGTGTTAAAATTTCAGGTCATCTTCTTAAATCAACCTGAATATGGCAAGAAAGTCCACCAGGTTGATTTTGCACTGAATAAAAGGTTACTAAAATCAGGTAAATTTCTGAAATGTCAGTAACTTTGTATGGGATTGTGCACCTCGTGAATTCAACAAGGCCCAGGTTAATTATTTACCTGACGTTTTTCTCTGAGTGTAATAGTTCACATAAATCCCACGTTACGATCCATTGATTAAATTTCCCAGAAACTTGTTAGCTGCTAAGTGCACCACGAGGATACTTCCCCATGTTTCCAAGAGAAATTTTATTTAATAGTAAATTAATTCATGACCCACCCTGTAAAGTACACATATGTATGTAAATCTTTTAATGGACATATTTTGAAGCACCTATCTATACTCACAACCTTGTTGCGGAATTATTTTATGCTAGAAATAATGAACAATTGGTTCTACTGAAAACCATTATTTTTGGACAATGAAAATGTAAATTTTCTCTTTTATTGTTAAACAGCTAGTTTTTCTTATGAAGCTGTTTTTGAAGTCAAAAGTCTTATTTGGTTATGAAATTGAACTTTCATTTAAGTTCACTTTTATACGAGATACCGTGAAACTTTTGAAAACTATTTTACTACGTTAACTCACTCGTGCTAACAAAGAACGAAAATTTTATATTTTCAATGGGTAGCTACTTCTGCTTCTTTTATAAGAGCAAGTTTAATTTCCGTGAACAATTAAAATCCCTTTTATCCTCCTTTACTATAAACGTACATTCACTTACCCCAAGCTTTCCCATAAGCTATTATAATATTAGGTTTATGTATAGGTAAGTGTTTATAATACCCACACCCAGACCACAAAAACAGAACCACACTAAAAATTGAATTTATCACGGATGTGGCTCCAAGTTCTTTGTTCAACTTAAGATATAAGAATCTACCAAAAACAGACACTCCTTCGAGAACTTAATTTAATGGATTCCATGAAGCCCTTAAATCCATTGCCTGACAATGGTGATAAATTCTATTAATTTACTGCGATAAAATCTTTTTCCGAATTTAAGAATTCCTTTCTTTCTTCTTTTATTATTTAGTGCGTAGTCTCTATGTTTAATTAAATTGATTTCACACCCAAAACAAATTACAGTACGATAAAAATAGGTTTAAGGATATGTGTATTTCGAATTGTCCTTGTTTGTACCTGAATAAAATAAAAATTCTCTTAAATAGTGTTGACTCCACTTACTACACTACTACAAGGTACTTGTGTTCGGAAAAAGTTTTTATTTTTTTTAGCAACATAGGGGAAAATTTTAACGATGTGGTTTTGGATATTTTGATTAAAAAATTTATTTGTTGGAAGCAATTAAATTTTGCAAGATTTTAATTTTCGGGATTTGGTAATTGCGAGATTTTGTAATGTGAAATTTCAAGTGCGAGTTTTGTACCCAATCCGTGGAAAATAAGCCATATCATACAAAATATGTTAAACTCACAAAATATTTCCTGCCTACAAAACATGCCTTAACCATTTCATACATAGTGCACATCTCCAATGGTCAATGGTTAAATGGCAAACACTTCCACACAGTTCTCGTTTCGCAATATATGTACACCTCATTTTCTAGCAGCAGGTTTCGCAAGTTGTGATCCAATTTTGAGCAGCAACATACCGTCATCGTCCGCTTTCTGTCCAAACCTAGTAAGTTAAAATCTAGCGAAGTTTTAAAACTGGTTGGAAGAGCCAAAAGTAACCATAACGAGACATTGATATTTGAAATCAGTGAGGCCAATTCACGGGTCCTTAATGTGAAACTATGCGGTAACCATGTGGCACGAGCTATGTGACATGTTGCACCAACTTGTTGAAACCAAAGCTTCTGCAAAATCATGGTTGTTCAATTGATGAACGAAAAAGTCAGTAATCATGTCTCTATAGCGGTCACCATTGACTGTAACGTTCTGACCAGCATCGCTTTTAAAGAAGTACAGACCAATTATTCCACCAACCCTTAAAGCATACCAAACAGTTAGTTTTTGTGGATGTAACGGTGTCTCAACATACACTTGAGAATTATCATCACTCCAAATACGGCAGTTTTATTTATTGACGTATCCATTCAACCAAAAGTAAGCTTCATCGCTAAACAAAATTTTATCTGAAATACATTAAATTGTCATTTATGGTCTTGTGAAGATTTGAGTTTTGACAGAAGGCTGACAAAATCCACTTTGAGCGAAGACATTTTGAATCTTTCTTTGAATTCAAAACCGCTATACCATCTTTGATTTAAAATCCGTGCAATTTTTTTCAACAATTCACTTGTTGGATTCCTGAAAAATTTGATAATGCTTCTACCAAATACTCCTTATGAAAGCCAGCCAAGCGGCTGAAAGACCCCAGGAAAAAAATCCGCCACTGGTAAATAGATCGAAAACATGTAACAGAAGGCTGATCTCGTGAATGATTTTCAAGCTATTCTCAGCAAACACAGCAACAGATTCCTTACAGTTTGTTGATAATAGACACAACGGATATAAGATTAGTTGTGTCACGCTCAAAGAAATAAGAAACATAAATTTCAACATACTCGTAAGTTATCTTTCAAAAAATCACCTGGGTATGATCCAATAACTGCTCAGGTTTTAAAAGAAGTGCCTTCAACCAGATAAAAAAAAAAAAGAATTCATTATAATTTCTTAACAAGGTTAGCCACACACAGAAGTAAAATTTTACAGACCAATATCGCTTATACAAATCATTGCAGGTTTTCAAAAAATTTCTCCTGAAAAGGCTTAGCAAAATAATTTAAAAAAAAGACAAGTTCCGCACTAACAGCATTAAATTACAGATGTTGCGAAAAAGGCACTTGAAGAAAAACAAGTCCATATGCTCGGCTCTATTTTTAGATGTTGTTCAATCATCAATCCTTAAACAAGGTCTGGTACTTGGGACTAGAGAACAAACTGCATAAAGACCTTCCCAATCATTTGTCGATCTTTCTTAAATTGGCTCTGATTAACCGGTTTTTTCTTTGCTGGCCTTAAACTGGAACGTAGGCTCTTTTTTAGCAGCGAAGGTAACCTGCTAGTCACCAAAGCACAGGGAATAGTAGATGTCTTCAAGCAGCACTTTCAGCACCTGCCGAATTGGCATCAGGTAGACTGAGAAATAGGACTAGAAGCAAATCCTAATACAGCAGACCCAGCACTAACACCCAGTGTGTACAGAAGACGAAGAGGTAGACTTAGCTATAAGGATGCTTAAGAACAACAAGGCGTCCGGATCTGGTGGTTTACTAGTGGAGCTCTTTAAGCACGAAGGGGATATGTTGAAAGGGTGCATGCATTAACTCATATCAACCAAGTTTCGCTATAAGGAAGCATGCCCGATGATTGGTCTATCAGTTCCAAATTTCCCATCTTCAAAAACGGCGATTCTATGTCCTGCAAAAACTATGGAGGCATATCCCTGATACAAGTCGCATTCAAAATCCTATCCAACGTATATTATGTGAGCGTCTTAAGCCTTACTGCAACACTTTAATCATTAAGTACATGATTCTGGCCAGGTCGATCAACCATAGACCAATAAATTTCAGGTCGAAACACGCCATCTATTCATTGATCTCAAAGCTGCATATGATATATGGCTGAACTTGGGATCCCGGCAAAGCTGATCCAATTTTGTCACTTAACATAGGAAAATATGATACAATTTATGTAAATAGAGAAAAACTGTTCTGAATTTTTCCAAACATCCACAGGATTTTGGCAAGGAGATACGCTATCATGTGATTTTTCAATCTTATTCTGGAGAAAATAGTGCACAGGGTAGGCTTTAACACTGAAGGCACTATTCTCAACAGTTCTGCAACTTCTAAAGTATGCCGTATGCCGATAATATCAATACCATCGGCTGCTTCCAACAGGCCGTTATAGAGTCTTTCACGGTAATTGAAGAACTTGAGAAACTTTTTGGCCTTCAAGTACTTCAATGAGGATAAGACCAAATACATGTTATCAACAGACAACGAAGAACTGTCAACCGGCTAGGACAAAACGTCACTGTTGATAGCAACAACTTCGATGTAGTTAAAAAGTTCATCTACCTTGAAGTAAACTTTTATCCCACGAACGATATCCTAGTGGGATCCGCGAAGAATTACCCTAGCGAACCGGCGTGCGCGGCGCTACTTCCGTTTGGTTCAACAAATGGGTTGAAAACTCCACACACAAAAGACGAAGTTCACGCCCTATTAATCTTTAATATTGCACTGCAGTCCTGCTTTATGGCATTGATTGTTGGATGAAAAGCAGAAAGGTATAGAATAGATGATATTTGGCTCCTTCGAAAGAAAAATTCTTCGACGTATATTTTTCTTGTGTGCGAGGAGGGCAAATGGAGAAGAAGATCCAACCACGAACTCTATGAGCTGTATCAAAATGTCGATGTAGTAAAGAAAATCAAAACACGTCCACTACGGTGAGGCCAAGCCAATTGGCAACAATGCTCGAGCCCAAGAGAGTCTTTGAAACCCAGCCCCCAGGCTCGAGAGAACGAAGACGATCGAACCTCAGGTTTAAAGGAGGATGTCAGAAAGCTTGGGCAAGTAACTGGAAGCAGTCGTGCTTCAGCCCGCAATTCAGGCAACGATCCTTGGATCGGGAGTGGGGTTAGTTAGTAGTGCGGTACAAAGGTTCTTTTGAAGATTTCCATTGGATGCAAAAAAACTCATGATTTTTTTTTATAAAATACATTATCAAAAGAGTTAGAGGGGATACAAATTGTGTCTTTGCGTCCATTTTACATTGACCTAGAATCTAAAGGTGTGGACCGATTTTCTTCAAATTTGGAATATTTATGAACGTAACCTTTAAAAAATTGTTTTTTTGAAATTTGAAGAAAATCGCTCTACCAGTTTAGGTTCTAGGTTGATGTAAAGTAGACGTAAGGACGCAATTTTTAAAATGGAGTTATCATGTTTCTCCCAAACACCACAGATTTGTATCTCAATTTTGTATTCTCTAGTGATGTTGCTTCTTTAATTTTGTGTAACTGCAAATTATTATAATAGTGTAGTCATTTTATCTTTTATAAATGTTTTATAGAAGACAAAAAAAAAATAATAATCATTTAGCCATATCAATGACAAGGCATTAATTGGCATTAAATTTTCATTGACAACATGAATCACAATGATGATTTTTAATGTTATTATTCTCATTATAATATTTTCTTGAAACATTGGTGGGTGATTGTAAAATTAAATACATGAACATATATGTAGTGGTTATTGTATTCCATTTGCTTTAATTTAATTGTTTTATATTTAACTTTATGAATGACATGTGAATTTATTTTTAAATAACAAACGTATACATATGTACGTAATTTTGACGAATGCCATTACATAATTGGCATAGTGTGGTTTTTTTTTAAGCAATGTAAGCGTGATGTGGTTAAGTTAATTGACAGAAAGAGAAACTAATTATTAAACCACATATAATGAAAAAGTAGGTATTCATTCATTTAAAGTGTAAATTGCTTTTTTTAATAATAAAAAATGATTTCCATCACTTATGAAGATATGGAAGGCTTGTTCCACAGCGTCTGAGTAAATGTCAGATGAGTTATCCAACAAAGTTATTTTAGTACAAATATATTATTCAATCCTCCAAAGGCCAACAAAATTGTTTATTAATTATTAATTAATTGTAGAATTATAATTAATTCAGATTAAACAAGAGACTATTGTGAATTTTTGTCCGTATGGAAATATGATACTGTATGTGTCGGATAACTTTCAAAAACTTTTTACTGAAACATTGTGAACCAGGCTCTTAACATACTATGTAACTAGATATTACTGTTTTTTTAAATAAAAAATTTGTGACCATAATCACCAACAAAGATTTAATTTAAAATTTTATGAAAGCATCCAGCTTAGAATTAATTTTGATCTGATACATCTTCTCCTTCAATCAAGCTAATTCTCTTTAAATTTTAATAATTAGTCCTTATCTGGATAATGAAGGACATGTGATCATAATGCCAAACCATCATTAGCTCATTTATGTGATAAGCCTTGTGCCATAATAGTATCTATAGCAAACCATTTCAGCTTAATTAACCCAGCAACTTGAAACATATTAATCCCTTACATGCATATTCCTTTGTCATTTAAGGATCCTAATTTGCCTAATTTGTCAGCTAATTTAAGGCTTAAATGTAACGCCAAACAATTTCATATTTGTACTTTAATAAAATGATGCGCTATTACTGAAATTTGTAACTTGTGATTGTAAGGCTCATTAATCTAAATGCCAGTTGTTGGGTCGTCATCATTTTCGTAAGCAGTCAATTAAATATTTTCCTTTTTTCGTCAGTTTATTTCCTCATAAAAAATTGTTTTTTTTTTTTGTGCGGTTGAATTTAAGTGTTTTCGTTTTGCGAATATCTTTTTATTTAAATAAAAAAACAAAAACCAACACCAGCATTAAAACCGCAGGTACATATAGGTACTTTTAGGATTCTTGCTGAATATGCAAAAATCCTGATTTTGTTCGTGCAATTTTTAAATTGAGAAATCAAATGCAGTGGAAGAAGGATATTTTTTTTCTTTTACTATCCTGCCATTTCCGCAAAGTATCTGCTTCATTTCTCTTTTCTCGTTGTTGGTGAGAAACAAAAAATAAAATGTTCAGTAATTTGATGAATGGTATAGTTAAGGGAGGTTGCGGTGGTGGCATGAAAAAAAGAATCCGCTGACTTTCGCGTTGGGTTGTTTTAAGGCACTGATTTATATGAATAAACGTGATAGATATTTTAAGAAATGATTTAAAATACAGGGAATACGAAATTGGAATTAAAAAGTACAACTATACTAAATTAATTGTTTGGTTTCTTTTATTATATTAGATTTAAATGGATGTTTGTTTTTGTAAGTAGTTTTGATAAATCTTAACAATTTATTCATTTTTATGGAAAACAATTTCTTTGCAATAAATAGATTTCAAGAATAAATTCAACTGTCCCGCCGGGACAACTTTTTTCCCGGGTTTTGACCTAAATTCACAAAAAATACCAAAAGGTATCTTTTATTAGTTTGCAAACAATTGCTGCATTGAAATTTTAATCTATCTTACCAAACTTAACGTAGAACGGGAATTAGGAACACAAATGTAAATAATAGAAAATTTGCTATTTTTGTTTTTGTGGACTGTTGAATTTGATGCAGTTTAAAATTCTTGTGACCTTTAGTTCAAATGACATTTTGGCTGTCAGCTGCTGACAAACTAAAATTGGCAAAATAATATTATCATAAAAACATTTATTTGCCAATTTGTTTCTGCGGATTCCGAAAGAATTTTAATTCTATTTTTGTCAGCTAAGAACGCGGCTGTTTGATTAAAAATTGATAAGAGCATTGAATAATGAATACTTGAAATAAAATTGTACTTAGTAACGTCAACGTTTCGTTCAAAAATTCGTAACGTCACAATAATTCAGTGCTACGCCTCCACAAATGAAGCGACAGAGGAAGACAAAACCGCGTTCTACACTCATCTTAACTCGGTTTACAGTAGTGTTCCGAGAGCCGACATCATAGTCGTTATGGGAGACCTCAATGCCCACGTCGGTTCAGACAATTACGGACTGGAACGCGTGATGGGAAGTAATGGCTTGGGGTCACGGAATGAAAATGGTGACTTGCTTGTCGATTTTTGTAACGCGAATCGTCTTGCGATTGGTGGGACTGTATTTAAGAATAAGACGTGCAACAAAATTACCTGGGTGCATCCAGATGGTCAAACCGAAAACCAAATTGATCATATCATGATTCAGCAGCGATGGAGGAAGTCTATGTGTGATGTCCGGAGTATAAGAAATGCCGATGTGGGAAGCGACCACCATTTGGTTGTGATGAGTCTCAAACTACGAACCGCTGCCGTACAAAAACCAGCGCAGGATGCAGCAAGGAGCTCAAAATTCATTACTAATGCTTTAAATGACCCCAACATATGTCGAAACTATGTCACCACCCTTAACGACAGAGCCTCGTCATTAAACGGAATCCAGCATTCAACAATTGATGAGATGTGGGGTGAAATTAAAAGTGTTTTTATGGAGGCTGGATCTGAAACTGTACCCAAGCGAACCAGACGTAGAGACTCTTGGATATCCCAAGACACCTGGGATAAGATCGAACTTCGCAAATCGTTGAAAATCCAAATAAATGCCGAAGCAGATATTCAACGAAAGGCTGACTTGCGAAGAGAGTACCGCATTGCACATAAGATGGTCTATCGTTGTGTGAGACGTGACAAGAGGGTGAGGTTAGACGGACTCGCAGATAATGCGGAAATCGCTGCCAGAAGAGGAGATATCCGGGAATTGTACCAAATAGCCAAAGATATGATCGGGAAAAAAAGCAACACCAATCATCCTGTAATGGATGTGGATGGCACACTTTTGGTATCAATTGAGGATCAGCTTCGTAGATGGAAGGACCATTTTTGTGCCCTGCTAAATGAGGATTCAGTTGAGCAGAGTGCTGAAGTGCCCCAACTAAACGAGATGCGCAGGTCCTATAGGGGTATTGAAATCGAACCCCCGTCAGAATCGGAAATCCTTACATCAATAAGTCTCCTCAAAAACAACAAGGCAGCTGGACTGGACGGAATACCAACTGAATTCCTGAAAGCCGATCCCGTAACAGCGGCTAGTATTTTACATCCGTTGATACAAAGCATTTGGGAAAACGAATGCTATCCCAGGGATTGGAAGGATGGTGTGATTGTTAAGTTGCCAAAGAAAGGTGACTTAAAGAATTGCAACAATTGGCGTGGTATCACCGTTTTGTCCATTTTCCCAAAACTAATGGCAACAATCATACTCGAGCGAATAAAGGATAGAATCGAGTCTACACTCAAGAGGCATCAAGCTGGCTTCCGCAGTGGTCGATCGTGTGTCGACCATATCAACACCCTGCGTATCGTCCTCGAGCAGTCGATGGAATATCAATCACCGCTTTACCTCATGTTCGTGGATTTTGAAAAGGCCTTTGATCGAGTTAACCGAGAATGTATATGGAGATCGTTGCTTGGTAGAGGAATTCCACCAAAAATTGTCGCCAATATTAAAGAGTCCTACAACAACGCAAGGTGTTTTGTTTTGCACAATGGGCAGCTTTCCGACTCCTTCGTAGTGCAACAGGGTGTGAGACAAGGGGATGTTTTATCGCCAATTCTCTTCCTGCTGGCGATGGATGACGTTTTGACGGCCAGTGTTGGTACAGCTGAGAGACAGGGCATTCAATGGAGACCGTTCGAAAGGCTCAGTCACTTAGACTATGCCGATGACATATGTCTACTGGCAAATAACATCAGTGGGCTGAACGGGATGTGCCAAACACTGCAAGTAAAGGGAGAGTCGAGTGGTCTAAGAATAAACAGCAAAAAGACAAAAATAATGCTCACAGGCCGCTCCACACGGCAGCGTATTTTTCTACAGGAGACGCCAGTTGAAGTAGTGGAACAGTTTAACTACCTTGGCAGTATTGTTTCTGCAAACGGTGGTACGGATCTGGACGTTAAAAGTAGAATAAATAAAGCTCGTGCTGCCTTCGGTACTCTGTCCCCAACTGGGAAATCCAGTCAAATCTCCTTACACACTAAAGCCTAGTTTATACTTTAAAGCGAAGTGAAATCAAATTTGAAATGAAACGTCAATAATTAATGAACCAAGATGTTTTCAAAAAAATAGTTTTCGTCATAATAATATTTTGTTACAAAAAGCCCATTGATTTGCATTTGTTGCCAGACAAATTTGTTCCTCCTTGTCGCCAAAATAATTGCATTTAGTTTTTGACAGTTTTTCACGCCTAGGAAAAAACGTATTTTTTTTTTTATGAAAACTACACTTCACATGGATGTATAAACCAGGCTTAAGTTGAGATTCTTCGAATCCAATGTCAAATCCGTGCTGTTATATGCTTGCGAAACCTGGAAAGTCACGTCTATCATTTCAAAGAAATTGCAGGCTTTTGTGAATCACTGTCTTCGCCACATCCTAAGGATTCGCTGGCCACAAATAATATCAAATGAGGAATTGTGGCGCAGGACAAGTCAAGAGTGGCTGGACGTCGACATAAGAAAGCGTAAATGGCGTTGGATTGGTCACACACTGAGGAAACCAAACGATGAAATTGCAAAGCAGTCCTTTGAATGGAATCCTCACGGTGCACGGCGGGTTGGAAGACCAAGAACAACATGGAAATCAACTGCCTTAGTGGAAGCAGAATCCCAGAGAAAGACGTGGCCACAGCTAAAGTACCTTGCAGTAGACCGTGAAGGATGGAGACGTTTTGTTGACGCCCTATGCCCCAGCCGGGGTTTCAGGACACGATGATGATGAACGTCAACGTGAGATTTTGAAACAAATTGGTTTACAAAAATGATTTTGTTTGTCAAAAGTTTTAGTTTGAAAATTATTTAAAAACAAAAATATTTACAAAAACCAACTTTTCAAGAAATAAAAATAGGGAATGGATTTTCAACTTTAAAAATATGGGGAGAATAGATCCCCCTCCCATACGATTTTCTTCTTGCCTGGGTTAAATTTATTTTGTCCCGGGCAAAATTCATCAATCCCGGGATTTTCCTTAATTGTGGCCATATGTCCCGCCGATCTATGTGTTATTTAAAGTGGGTATATTAGGTTAGGTTAGGTTGAAGTGGCTGCCAGTCGTGGAGACTGAGGTATTTAGACCATGAGTTGGTCCATTGTGATACCACATGAATCTAGGAAACCCTTTTCCTTACTCGGTGAACCATTTGGAGCTTGTTATGAAGCGTAATAGACTCCCAATATCTAAGTCAATGTCGAACTCAAAATGTTTGATAAAAACTAACCTAAAATAAATAAAATGCCCGACTGGGTCGTACGTATACTTGGTCTTATCTTCGAGAGGCTTATGGCCAATTTTGCGAAAGACTTTTAATCATTTTAAAACCTTTTAGGAATTAAATTATGTTGTTTGGTTTCACGAAATGTTTTTAAATTAAAAATAATATATTCCCTCGTAAACTAAATAAGTAAAAACTCGTTTTGTTATTAAACTTTAAAAGTCTTTTTTGCTAAGGCATTCCAGTCAACAACCAGCTGATATTTAGCTGTCACAATAATATACCCTCATCCATAATGATTTTTCACTTTTTCTCATATACTTCCATGTGCGAGGGAAGCAACCTCTTTTTTTGTATCCAGGGATGTGATGCTAACTCAGTTAAATTAAAATGTCTCTAAAATATACCTTTTCTACATTGGTGAAACTGAAAAATTTCAATGGTCTGCTAAAATTTAGAAGAAATTTTAATTTTTGTGTTTGTTTATGAAATTAGCCATTAGAGTTTCAAAAATTGTACACAAATACATGGAACTTTTGAAGGTAAAATGTTTAAAAGTATGAGGTAAAAAAATAAGCAATACAAAAACTCGTGAATTACTTCGAAAATTTCCATAACAAAAATAACAATTAATGTCTTAAAACAAATATTTTGAGAAGATGCACCTTCAGGTAAAATTTCAGTGTTGCCACTTTTCGGGAACATACTTTCTTATTTCAACGGGCGGAACCTCCACTTTTTGATCGTTTTTATTTAGAACATGAAAAAAGTTGCGGAAACGCCTCTGGACGTCAAACGTGTCTTGGAAAAATGACTGTTGATGTTTTAAAAGATTAATGGTAAGTAGACGCAGCCTTAGGTAAGATGTTAGTGTTGTCACATTTCGGGAACATGCTTTCTTATACCAAAGATAGGGACCTCCACTTTTTGGTAATTTTTGATATTTTGAACATGAAAAAAGTTACGGCAAGGCCTCTAGATGCCAAACCTTCAGTTAATATTTCAGTTTTGCCACTTTTAGGGAACATATTTTTTTGTATGTCAAAGGGTGGAATTTCTACTTCTTTGGTATTTTTTAATGTTTTCAATGTGACAAAAAAAAAATGCGGAAACGCCTCCGGACTCCAAACGTGACGTAGCTTGGAAAGAAAGTAGTTGATGTATAAAAAGTTAGGTGCCAAAATTTCAGTGTTGCGTTTTTTGGGGAACATACTTTTTTTTATGTCAAACCGTAGGATTTCTACTTTTTGATCATTTTTAATATTTATAACGTGAGAAAACAACTCCAAATGCCAAACGCATGTTGCAAGAAAAAAACTTTTGTCGTGTTCAAAATATTAAAAAATTACAATAAACATGGAAATCTTACCGTTTGACATAAAAAAGTATGTTCCCGAAAAGTGGCAACACTGAAAATGGCGTCCAAACAACAGGATTACGAAGACGAATCCCAACCTAAATTACATATGAGGCCATGAGCGCAATAGTGGCCTAACTGCATTTTTCATTATTTTCAGTAGAGCAAAACTAAGAAACAGGTTATTTTCAAACACTTGTTGTTTTTAAAAAAAGAAACATAGGCTTGATTTTCTTTTTGCAATATGACCAAAAAATAAAAGGTTTTTGATTTTGTATCCATGATCCTTCAAAATACCGTTATAACTGATTTTAAAGTCAGATAGGCTACTATTACACAGAGGAAAAAATATAAAAATTAAAATCCTGTAAAGATGGGCCAATCATTTGTAAATAAAACTGATTTCTATGAGTTTTTTCTTATTTTTTTTAAATACTTGCAATTTAACATTTTTATTCACTTTCAGATGTGTTAGAATCCATTAAAGCTTTTGTAGTATTTGTAAATTGTTATTCCTGTGATCGGTGTAAAAACTATGATGTATTAGCGGGTATAAGAATATAAAGTATCAAGGTTAAAGCTTTGCTAGTAGAACGAGAGCCCACAGCATATTTTGAGTCTGAATGATACAAAAAAAGAAGTATAGGAGTTGAGAGCTTGAGTATTCAAGAATTTAAGATTTTGGCAGTCCACAACCTGGGCTTTAGGGTTTAACAGTGCATCGAAATCAAAATATGAATGCATCTCTCCCTAGATAATGATCACAGATCACAGAATCTGAGACCATTTGAGTCTATAGTATGCCCTGCCAGATCGTTTAAAAAATTCAAAATTCAAAGCGAAAACGGGTTTTTAAAACGGTCTATCAGGGCGAACTACCTCGTGGCATGATGGTTAGTGCGTAGGACTGTCATGCCGAAGGTGTGGGTTCGATTCCCAGCCGTGCCACCTAAAAACAGAAATGTTTTATTCGAGGTACTGCCTCTTGCCAGGAACTGACAAATCCTCCAAGAGTATACTTGTCATGAAGAAGTGCTTCTCATTTAGCCGTTCGGACTCGGCAAAAAACTGTAGGTTCCCTCCATTCCTGCTAACAAAACTCGCACACAGGAATGGTTGAGAGTTGTAAGTCACTAGGCCCTGGTTCTCCACGAGCTGTTGCGCCACCCAATTTATTTATTTATTTTATCAAGGCGAACTATACACACAAATGATCTCGGCTTCCGCGATCAGAGGAGCAATACCCAAGAAGGGGTGAAAACCAACTTTAGTTAGCACAATCATTTCTCTCGAAGTAGTATTCATAGTTTGTTTTCGATGCAGTGTTTAATCACTAAATCCCCGGTTATGGACCGTAAGACTTTGATTTCTTGAATAAGTTTTACTCCAGCTGTCAACTTCAATATTTCTTTTCTTGATATCTACCATTCACACCTAAAATCTGCTGTGGGCTCTTAGTCTATAGGCTTATACTTATTTTTTTCGAAAAACAAACATGTTGAAAAAAAAATTTAAACAAATTTTCAAACAATGTGTAGGGTCGGTCTTCAAATATTGAAGCTCATGAATCTTGAGTCAGTTAACCTTCAGTCCTTCTCTAGAGATCATTCTATTTGAAAATTCCAATTTCAAAGTGGAGAAGAAATGCTTTTTGGTAATTTGTATATTACATTGAATTTTTTTTCTCGCTGAGCGTATGAAACTCTAACTTTATGGCTAGTCGAGGGTGATTATCACGGTACTGGCTTGTGTTTAGTTCATTGCATTGATGTCACCTGTGAGCAAATAGTTAAATAATTGGCCTAACTTAAAGTTTCAAATAATAAAATCAAGTATGCGAGCGCAATAGCGGCCTTTAAGAAAGATAAGCCACTCTTGCACTTAAGCTTTTATTTTTTTTGTGTTTGGCCTAAGTACAAAAGTCCTGTAATTATGGCATGAAGCCGTCAATTTGAAAAATTAAAATGCAGAAATGTTGTTCAATACAGATTCAATTTTCGTCATAAACTCAATTTCGATAAAATTGCAGTTAGGCCACTATTGCGCTCACGGCCTGATATGTACTTAGCATTACAAAAATAAATTTGACGTATAAAAAAATAAAAAAAATCTTAATCGAAGATTTTTTTAGAATTTGTGTATACCTTCAATAAATTGTACTTCGTTATTTACGAATAATTGATAGTTTTCGTGAACAACACCCAAAAAATGCATTTTTACATATTTTTCAATGCACCTTGCGTCATGAAATTGTCATTAAAATAGATTTCTCGGTTTAGTGCCATCTTCTCACCTAAAAAAAGCATATATCAAAGGGCACGGTAGTGCCCAGCCAAGTTCGCGGCACTACACCCTTTTTACAGGAACAAACTCAGACAATTTTCAACCCCCCTCTAACTTCAGTACTAATAAAGTCAGAAACTTCAAATTCGCAGTATTTGCTGAACTGATCAAACACAGGTGGCTCACCAAATTTCAACTCTTTAGCATTAGTAGTTCCCAAGATATAGGACTTTAAAAATCGCAAAAACCGTAACTGACTGACTCACTGACTCACTGACTCACTGACTGACTGACTGACTGACTCACTGACTCACTGACTCACTGACTGACTGACTCACTGACAGATCATCAAAATTATGAAGCACTTCCCGACATCGTAGAAACTTGAAATTTCGCACAACGGTAGGCCTTTTGGTACATACAAAGGAAAAAATCGAAAATATGCAATTTTCTATTCAGGGGGCGTGGCATCCACCCACTTTCTTAAATATTCTATAAATTATATGGAGCCTTTTCGATTGCTGTAGAACAATGAAAATTGGTAAGTTGGTAGGGTTTGAGGTACTTAGAAAGAAAAAAATTGAAAAATTGGAATTTTGCATTCAGGGGGCGTGGTATCCACCCACATTCTTAAAAGTTCTTATAAATTATATGGAGCACTTCCGATTGTTGTAGAACGATGAAAATTGGTAGGTCGGTAAGCCTTGAAGTACTTAGAAGAAAAAAAAATCGAAAAATTGGAAGTTTCAGTTCAGGGGGCGTGGCATCCACCCACATTCTCGAAAATTCTTATAAATTATATGAAGCACTTCCGATTGTTGTAGAACGATGAAAATTGGTAGGTCGGTATGCCTTGAAGTACTTAGAAGAAAAAAATCGAAAAATTGGGAGTTTCAGTTCAGGGGGCGTGGCATCGACCCACATTCTTAAAAACATTCTTATAAACTAAATGAAGCACTTCCGATTGTTGTAGAACGATGAAAATTGGTAGGTCGGTAGGACTTGAAGTACTTACAAAGAAAAAAATCGAAAATTTGGAATTGTCCTTTCAGGGGGGGGGGGTTGCCATCCACCCACTTTATCAGAATTGCTATTATTTGTATGGAGCACTTTCGGTTGTCGTAGAATAATGGAACTTTGTAGAGCGGTAGGGCTTGACTTTCACCTGGCAAAATAAATCTTTGCAAAAAGGAGTGAAATCACAACAAAAACATAAATGTTAAAAAAGGAGCCAAGTTCTTATGTGTACAAGAAACCTGTGCGTAAAAAGTCAGCCAAAAAAAAGTAATGAGATCTAAAATATATGCCAAGTTTTAAGTTCATGAAGTTTAATATCAAATATCTTAATTAGAGTAATATCGAAACAATTCCAAATCATGACAGAAATTTGGTAATTAATGATTACTGATTAAAATTTGGTGGATTTACTTGGCAAGTTTTCTCTTAAATACTTACTTAATCACAAATTTAAAATGTATGAAAACTTGACCAGTGAACCCACCAAATTTTAATCAGTAATCATTAATTACCAAATTTCTGTCATGATTTGGAATTGTTTCGATATTACTCTAATTAAGATATTTGATATTAAACTTCATGAACTTAAAACTTGGCATATATTTTAGATCTCATTACTTTTTTTTGGCTGACTTTTTACGCACAGGTTTCTTGTACACATAAGAACTTGGCTCCTTTTTTAACATTTATGTTTTTGTTGTGATATAGCTATCCTTAAAAACTCAAAAATCTTCTCTCGTCTACATTTATTTGATCAGAAAAAGAACTTCCGACGTACATAGAGATAGTGTTCGGAAGTTGAGAGAAACAACAATTATCTTTTCTTCTTTGTGAAAATGCTTGCCACAAGCGACATAGAAAACATGTGCGTGTGGAAATAATAATCCGTTAATTGTTTCCCACCTCTTTTAACGGCTTTCTGCTTCATTTTAATGATATGTCTGAATTTATTTTTAATTGCTTTCTTTTTATTGTATTCATGGAATATATAAATCATAATCAATTTTCTAGAAAGAAGTTATTAGTACATTTGAATTTTGATCTACTTTAGCATTAGTATCATTAAATTACTGAACAAGTACAATACATCTTCAAAGTCTAGCCATGTCATAAGTTTGAACCATAAGTGCTCTTGTGATTCAATCGTACCTCGTACATTTATTTTCAACACGAGTCCAATACCAAATCTTTCCCCACGAGCAAATACAAAAATAACCCTATTTATACATTAATTTATTTTATACCAGTCGTTGTCGGTTCGGCCGAAAATTTACACTGGTTTGTATCTGCTTTTGATGTTAAAATATATTCTAAAGTACTGTGGTAGTGTGGTTTACCGAATAACTTTCATTCTTTTTTTTTGGAAGTAAAAAAAAAATAAAATGTTTTCAGAAGTATGAATGATTATGGTAGACCCCAAAAGGATCCTTGGACGATTTTATGTTGGATTTACATATTAAAATTGTTTATACATCCATACTTAAGATAATAAGGTATCTCATAAACAACTGAAACTTTATAGATTTGATGGTAAATATTTAAAAAAAAAGTTAAATGGTTTCGTTTGGGGGAGTTTTAGCATTTTGAAGGTAAAATAGTAACAAAAGAAATAAACTCCCAAACAAAGCTGTAATTTTTAGTCGTTTAAAAAAAAAATATTTTGCAAAATAATATCAAAAATACCTACTTATTTTAATTTGTTCTTCGAAATTTTATGTTTCTATTATGAACTTTTGAGATGATCCCAAAACCTCGCACACCCACCCTTTTTGGGTCCAGAATTAATTAGTTAAAATTAGTTCTTGTGATATCAGGGACATCTTTGACTATAGAAAAATGGAGCATTATTTGACTGATTTGATTTAAATTTTGTTTGTTTTTTTTTTTTTTGATAAATGCTTAAACTTAGCATAGATCTGATGTCAAGTTTTAGAATTTTTTGAGAAACAGTTATTCAACGTTTTAATTTTTTTTTATTTTTCTGTCTAATGTTTTGAAGTGTTATTTTATTCTGACGTAAAAGGTATTTGTAACTACGACTTGAAATTTTTTTTTATTCGTGCAAAAACGAAAAACTTTCGTTTATTTATCTAAAAGAAGAATACAAATCTTCAATTTCATTTATGTTTTGTGCAAGTGGCCTTAAATAATCTTTTAAGCCTTGAAAATACTTTCTGGTCCTTTATTATCAACTTCCACAAGACTTGTTTTACTAATTTGAACTCAGTACTAATATAACGTTCTGTAACCTATACTCACTCTTATAGAACTAATTTTAAGATATTATTTCATTCAATCATTCTTCCTCATCAATAAACAGACCTTTTATTTCTCTCTACTTTTAATCCAATGTCAACGCTCTTTAAGTCACAAGAACAAATTTCATGAAAAAACACTATCAGTCATAAATAAATAAAAAACATGGTATGAGAAACGACATCTGTCATCGTTAGCCATATATAGCTTGATCTACTTATCCTTCATCATCAGTCATTTGTTGTGGTTTTACGGGATGGTCATTGGAGATTGGACATTAACAAGTACACTGGGGGAAAACTAAACAATTTACCATTTTCATGTTTAGGGGAAAGTACGATAACCTATGCAGCCTTAAATAATTATGGATTCTTGTAGAAGAACAAAATATAATCCGTTTTTATAATATATGGGGATGCAGAAGGTGGAAAGGGTATCTTTTCCATCCCATTATAGTGGAATTGGAAATTTTTGAACACTAACTCAAAATTATTATCAATATAGTCACGTACTCGTAATATCTAAAATAATTGAAAAACTTGCATAAAAGTACCTTACCTTATACGAATGCCAGTATTGTTTTATTTTATTTTTTTTTTCATTTTATTTTATTTTATTTTTTTTTAATTGTATTTAATTTAATTTTATTTAATTGTATTTTATTTTATTTTATTTTATTGTATTTTATTTTATTTTATTTTATTTTATTTTATTTTATTTTATTTTATTTTATTTTATTTTATTTTATTTTATTTTATTTTATTTTATTTTATTTTATTTTATTTTATTTTATTTTATTTTATTCTATTTTATTTTATTTTATTTTATTTTATTTTATTTTATTTTATTTTATTTTATTTTATTTTATTTTATTTTATTTTATTTTATTTTATTCTATTTTATTTTATTTTATTTTATTTTATTTTATTTTATTTTATTTTATTTTATTTTATTTTATTTTATTTTATTTTATTTTATTTTATTTTATTTCATTTTATTTTATTTTATTTTATTTTATTTTATTTTATTTTATTTTATTTTATTTTATTTTATTTTATTTTATTATATTTTATTTTTACATTGAGATATTCTGTCAAAAGTTTTCAAAACAAAAATCAAACTCATGTAATTAATAAAAAATTGTTTATGTAATTTTTATTGTGAAATAAGGTACCTTCCCAATTAGCTTTCGGTATTCCCTAATATTGTAGACCGAAAGCCAAAGACATAAAAAGTCAAATCATTTACGTAACGTTGTAAATCATATCAATGATAGCCTTTGAGATGTTGAACCAATAATCGTTTGTCTGCCTACCTAAAAACATGTCAAACACCTATAAAATTCGATGTAAGCTATTCACATCGGTTTATGAAATGCCTTTGGGTTGGGTAAGAAATCTCGCAAATTTTTATTCTGGCTTTCGAAAACTCTCATAGCAAAATCTTGGAGTTACAAAGTTCCGCTATTCATAATCCCGTAATAATAGAATCTCGCAAACAACGAAATCCGGCAAATCAAATCTCGCAAAATCAAAATCTCGCAAATTTAAATCTCGCGCGTGGTTTTATTTTGCGAGATATTGATTAAAAAAATGTATTTATTGTAATCAAATTGAATTTTGCGAGATATTCTACTCTCTGCAAATTACATAAATCCACTGTCTACCTTAGACCACACTGTAATTTATATATTGTTCAGGCTATCCCAAACCGACGCGAAATCATAGCGAATTATACAAATGACGCAAATACACAATGCTAAACAAAAAACCATAATTGTTAGTTTTTCAATTATTGTCAAAATATAAAGAGAGAACAAAGAGATTGTAATACCAGTTGTAAATTTGTAATATATCGCGTTTAAATTGCATTAATTTTGGCATTAGGCCTTGAACTAGAAAAATATTTAGAGTTCCGTAAATGAATTTTGGGAAAATATTTTTAACAAAAGACTTCACATGTCAAAAATTCATTACTTTGCACATTTCGTTTGCTTTCAAATTTTTTACTAAATAAATAAGTTTTTGTTTAGTAAATTTGTTAAAAATAATTTTTAACAATAAAAGTTGAAAAAACTTTTTGCTTTTCCAGTTTTTATTTTTCATTAGCAGGGTTTTTATTTTCCAGTGCAAAAACCCAGAGCAAAACATTGCTGTAAGATTTGAATTTGCGAGATTTTGATTTGCGAGATTTTAAGTTGTGAGAAGTTTGCAAGATTTTGGTTGAAATTCGCGAATTTCTTCGGCGCGAGATGTAAAGGCGAGATTGTGAAAAAAGATTTTAAATTTCCGAAATTTCGTTATTCGAGATTTGTTTAAATGTGAGATTTCTATATTCAAGATTTTGGTTTGCGGGGTATCGTACCGCTCTCAATGCCTATTGGTCGGAGGGAAAAAGTGTGCATACAAGAATATTTAGCTTGTAATCTTGAATATATATTGTCATAGGTCAAACTCGCTGTAGTTTGTCCCTTAAGCCTAGTACACACTTCCTCGTGATGTGAACAATCGCCAGTGAAAAAATTTATTTTTTGACATTTCTCACTGGCACAGACTTGCGAGTGTGTTTTTATACAGAAAATTGTATGTTTTGTCTGAGCAGTAAGAACTTAAACCTGCTTTTCTTATACATTTTTAACTTGGCGCTTGTACTGTTCCTCCACTCACCGATTCAATTACAATTTCAATCTACTTTTTTTGAGCCTTTACGTTACTTATTATTTATAGTTATTGTCAACTACAACTTAAATTTGAAATACCGGCCTTTTATGCAATACAAAAATCTCTTCGGATTTTGTTCAACTGGTACACTGTGGCGTATGCGTACTTTTTTTCTAAAATATAAAACAGACATCAATTAAAAGAGCAATACCTAATGTATTCATAGTATTTAATCTTAATAATTATTACAAACAAAATATTAAGTATGATCTATACATAGATCATTTGCGGATACAGGGGGAGGGTGGGATGTGCCATGGGGGTCATTCCCCCCTCTGTGGCTTTTCCCAAGTATAAATAAATTTTAAATATGTGAGTTGCATCACTAGAAAATGGTTTCAATATTCAAAGGACAAAATTCACATTTTTACTTATGTGATACATGATGTAATCGTGAAAATAAATTCAGCCAAATGTTTAAGTGTATGCCATATTCTCTTTTATGTTTTGATTTCGAGTGTGATAAAAGGTATCTACCTTTCTATGCATATTCCGTTTTTAGTTAAAATGTCTCACAAACATTTAACATTGTTTGAAAAATGAATGGAAAGCCCTCTTAGTTTCCCGCTTGAAATAATAAAAAATTTCACAATAGAGAACAGGCCTGGTTTTTATTACTTTAATACATCGAGCGTCTACTGTATTTGTTTTTTTTGTTTCACTTTCAAATAGTTTTTATACACTTTAATGTAAAGCTACCGTGAAACATTAGATATATTTATTAACTAGCTGGCCCGCCCTGGCTTCGCCCGGGTAAACAAAACTTTCGAGAACAAATGAACAAAAAAAATTTGTATTATGTGTCCTCGATTAATCGAATTCTGGATAGTCGAGACTCGATTGTATTTTTTTTTTATTTTGTCAGAAACAAATTTCATGATTGATTGATTGATTGATTTCTTTTCAAACTCAATTGATTTTTTTACATAAAACAGGTACCTAGAGTGTGCTTCTACACCTTTTTTGCAAAAAGCATTTCCTAGTTTACCCAAACTTGACAAAAACACTCCCAATACACAAAGATTTCCTGAAAAGAATCATCCAAATAGGTCAAGCAATTCTTGAAAATACATTGTGGTGGTCAAAGCGCCGTGGCATCGATGCCTTGTTGGTGGCATGTAGTTTGCACAGATCGAAATGGTACGTCGACAAAGTTTTGAGCAAAGCTTTCACCACTTCTAAGACTAAATTATTGTTCTAGTTTAATGGTCTGACACTTTTAAAATCGATTATTTCTACTTGCTTATAATCATTTCCTATATGTATATTAATTTTTTGTTTCGAAACAATTTTCCCTTAATTTCATAGTTTTTCTAATATTTCAAAGAAACCGTTGACATTTTTCCAATTAAAAGTAGCCTAGATTACTCCCTGAGTTGTCCACTACATGTAAAAAAAAGTCCCGTCATAGCCTGTTCTGCCGTTTTGAAGGTTACCGCGGATAAACAGACAGACAGATGCATTTGAATGATGCAGTTATGTTTCTTAGCAATTAAACAACCACCTAAGCTCAAAAACTTGAAATTATTTCAATATTAACGACAGACACTTCAATTTTATTTATATGTATAGAAAAAAAAACGTCTTAGTAAAAAATCTCAATCAAATGTTTGAACAAGTAATTAAAAAAAAAATTGTATAAGCATTCTTTAAGAAAATTTTGGTACGCAGATTTAAAGTTTTTATTTCATATACAAATAAAATAACTTCAAGAAAACAATGAACCCGTTTTAGAAATAACGAACTTTCATAACAAAGTTTTTTGAAATGTATTTTAAGAATCGAAACCATAGTAAATAAGCAAAATTATTTAAGCTTTCTGCAAATTTGAGTATTAAAAACTTATTTTGAATCCGTAACAATAAAACTCAAAATAAAGAAAAAAAAACTTACTGAAAACCGATACACCTACATGTACATGTGGATCTATATACCTAAACACGACTTTTCCTCTGAGTGTACAGATTGTCGAAGCAAAAAAAAAACTTTCAAATCAGTATTTTGCACTTTTGACTCTCTCAACAATTTTCAATTGATTCAATTTTTCCATTTTCCTTCTCTTGCCACATGGCCCACAAGACTCTTATACAAAAAATAAAGGAAAACTCACTCACTTTTATAAAGGAAAACTCTCCACCAGTCACGTAATCGATGTAAGAACGAGTAGGTGATATGCTTTGGACATGGAATTCTGTTGGCAGTCATTCCTAAGGGAGATTTTAATAATGGATACATGTTTCAGGTTATGTAATAAGGAAGGTGGGCTTACTTTATTCATTATGGAGAAAGCCTTTGCAAAGGGTACCTAGGTATAAATCTCGTAACTCCCCAATTGACCTTATTTCAAGAGTTTTGGATGTTGAAGCGTGTAAAAAGGAAATTTGTATAAAAACTCATGTTGTTTTTTTGAAGGCGTGTTAAGAGATCTAATATGTTCTTATTTATGTATCTGGTAAAAGTTTGCTTGATTGTTACAAGTTGAAAATATTTTATACTCTCATGAAGTTAATCGTCTGTCATTTGTTTGTAATCTTTCACAGTAAATGTCACACTTTTTGATGTTTCTTCAACTTTTTTCATTTATATAAGTTTCCATTAGATACACGGGAATCATTCATGAAAATGAGTTTCAGTGGAAGCATCGTGTTCGGGATTAGAAGATGGAAAATTGCCATATTTACCACTTTCATCGATCGGGAACTCGTATAGATAGATATAAAGAAAACGTCCTCATGTTATGGTTGTGGTCTTTCACATGTATCGAAAACACATCGATTGATTATCAATGTTTTACCTTTCCAAAAAGTTTTTAATAAAACTGGGTTTTATGTTTCTTGTCTAAATTCTTATTTTTTATTATTTGCATTTTTCGTTACTGTTCCAATCAATTTTGTTAACAGGTAGGCACTTCTCAGTAGCTCAGTTAAATCGCGTTCCAAAAACTGTATTTACGAAATGTTTTTGATAATACATATTAACAATACATAACTCAACTTTTGAGTAATTTTACACTTTCTTTTCAATAAGGTGACTCTTTTAATAGACCGCAATACCTTACACCTGCATTGCTTAGTTTCCTTATACATACATAGTTCAGAGCCATATGAGCCAAAAGGTATGTAAATGTGTAAAAAAAAGTTTATTGACTAAAACTAATATTCTGAAATATATCTCCTCTGTTATCCTCTTGGTTTTATCTTTCCTGATGGAGTGTACATTTCCTTGAAAACTTTTTTGAACCTTATCGATGCAGTGCAGCTCAAAGGATTTTCTTGTCTTTGATACTCTCTTATCGTAGGATGAAGTTTAAATGTGCAATGTGATATTTCTCTTTTGGAAAATCAACGATTATAATACATATTTGTATATTTAGTAAGGAATTCAATGAATATGATGAGAAAGTGAGTAGAAGGATATGAAAGTGATCAACAAAATTAAACCAATCTAAAAATCGAAACACTTAAGATGAGATGCACTTTTTTATCATGAGAAAAACTCTTGAAGTTTTCGGCACTTTCTCGTAAGGGGCGTGCCTCTTATTTTTGTTTTTGTTTAAAATTGACATAGGATGGGAGTTTTTTGGTAGACTTTCTCCTGTGTGACAGTCCAATGTACTTATATAATAACATCACTCATAAGTTAAAGGTCTTCCTTTATGAAGATGTTTGATTTTGTTTTAAAACTGAATGTGAGCAAGTGCATGCAGCTTAACCTTCGTTAAGATGAAAAGTGACACTGCATAGAAGCACTAGAGTGGCTCACAAGCTCTAAGAGAAAATGTGTAGAAAAGAGCACCGCTTTCTCAGAAGGAAAGAGAAGAATCATTAGAACTGGCAACATAAATATAATAGAGGGATGCTATTGCAGGAATGAAGTTCAAATGTTTTACCAAAAAGTAAAAATAACCTCTCAAGGTAACAAGATTCAAGACAATGCAACGAGTTAACAAATTGTAAAAGTATTTATTTAAAAAAAAAATATATTTTATTCACAGAATGTTATTACATTAGATTTACAATATTAAAAATAAGCTACTCTAATGGAATCGGAGTGTGCGCGTCGAACCTAATCGAGGGTACAAGTCGTTCTGCTCAATCGTCGCTATGATCTCCTTCATGAATCCTCGGTTGATCCTCGGATGCTGTACTCTTACGTTCGAGAAGTCACGTACGCCTTTTTGGTTAGGTGGCTTCCTCGTCTATTATTTCAATCTTATCTTCTATGTGCGGTTATCTTTTAGTTTTAATAGTGTCCAGATAAAGTGCACGCATTTAGTATATTGTGTGTTGTATTGTATCATTTGGGTGTGTGGCTATTTTAGGGTTTTATGTCTTCCAGGTGTCATTGTCCGCTTTCTCTTCTTATCTGAGCGTGTGACATTTTCTATGGAAAATTCTCAAGTTGAATGGAATTAACTCAACGCAACGCAGACCAACAATTTTATCCTAGGGATCTCAACAAAGTGAGAAACTGAAGTCTTAAGTAAAACTTATAGCCTTGCTGCAGAGCTATTCAAAATTGCTGGTGATTAATTGGTTTGGGTAGTACCTCGTGGCTTGATGGTTAGTGCGTAGGATTGCCATGCCGAAGGTGTGGGTTCGATTCCCAGCCGTGCCACATAAAAACATTAATGTTTTGTTCGAGGTACTGCCTTTTGCGAGGAACTGACAAATCCTCCAAGAGTATACTTGTCATGAAAAAGTGCTTCTCAATTTAGCCGTTCGGACTCGGCAAAAAACTGTAGGTCCCCTCCATTCCTGCCAACAAACACGCACACAGGAATGGTTGTGAGTTGTAAGTCATTAGGCTCTAGTTCTCCATGAGCTGTTGCGCCACCCAATTTATTTATTTTATTTTATTGGTTTGGAGTTATGCTGTAATGTTCGTGCGACTCACACTAGGCACAATCTTTCAAAAGTTCATCAAATAACTCGCATTAGCCGATGATATTTTGCTTAAAGCTAACTTCAGTAAAGAATCTGATGTGTCAAAACAAGCTTAGAAATGGTTGTAATGTTTCATGTCCTTGTTCAGAATTGAAGTAATTCAAGCATTTACTGCGATTTGTGATGGTGAGCGGGGTGAGTTGCAGAAGAAGGAGGGAGATGGAGAGTTTTAAAATATTTGAAAATATTAAATGAAGGAAATTGCTGTTCTCTTTTGTGTTCTTTCTTCCATGCAATCTAACCAATCAAAACATCCCTGTGTAGGCACTGGTATGAATACGAAACACAAGGCAAGCACCAAGCACCATGAGAACTAGACCAAGTATGTGTTGGCAACAAGAAAGGACACCAAGGCCTTGGGTAAAACTAAAGCATAGATTGCTTTAATTTTGAGGTGGTATTAGATCTTTTCAGGAACAGTGTGCTGGGCCGGAAAGTCTTTGAATCAAACCCCGTGGAGGATTGCGACAGCTAGCTAAAACGGAGTGAGCGGGACGAAGCTCGTTGGTTGAGGCTCTGGTCCACCCCGGACAGTAGCGCCAGCTTAAGTTAAAAAATGTTTGCATTGTAAGATAGTAGATAACTGGTGGTGTAATGGTTAATGCGTCGGACTTTCACGCCAAAGTTCTGACGATCGAGTACCAGCCTTTGCAGCCTGAAAATAAAAATGTGTTTTTCAGTGACGCGTTGCAAGAAAGTGACTAATTTACCAGTGGTATCCCCTATCATAAAAATGAACTTCTCATTTCAGCATTTCAAACTCGGTGGAAGATACCATCAGTGTTGCTGATGTGGCACGATTGAGACGACAATTTTCTCGTGGCACGGTGACTCGAAAAAAAATTAATATGACACGCTTTTTTATTATCATTATTCTACTTAAACTTTGATTTTTGATGAAACTTGATGAAAATTGCTCAAAATGGCTTTACAATTGTTTCGATGTTTCAAAAAATATGGGACGCTAGATTTTTTCGGGTGGCAGCACTGCCCTCCATATTTGCCGACAACACGCACACGAATGGCTGAGAGTTGTTATAGTCACTATCACTAGTCTCTCCACGAATTTCCACATCACCAATTTGAATTTATTAATTTAAAAAAAATTCAAATCGCTACAAACAAGTTAAAGCGTTTGAACATCAAAGCTGTAAGGAGTAAAACTCAAAAATGGTCACTGACCGAAAAATAAATGACCATTATGCGTTGTGGCATTTAAGGAGGGGGGGTTTAAGATCCTTTCAACCCACACAAAGCCACCAAAGTTACTGTTGTTCAAGAATAGTGGTTTTGGGCGATTAAGCATGGTCAAGTTTTAAAATAACATCTTCAATGTTTTATGGGAAATTAATTTAAATTATAATAAGTAACAAAATTAACACATTTAAAAATTTGAATCTAAATTACAACTTAAAAGAATTTTCTATTCTCAATCCAATACGCATTCGAGTAACTTTTGTATTCAGAAAAGACATAGCCTCAATAATAAAATCCCAAATTTAAAATCCCCAAAGAAAACAAAATATCAAATTCATTACAAAAAAATATTAATTTGAATTAATTTTTAAGCTCAAAGGTAAAGTTATTACCAACTTATGGGACATATAAATGTAAAACTGACCCGATAAGAAGATATAAATTTAATAGGCAATTTTTTCTTCTATGTTATCAAACCCCACTGCCCACCCTCCAACAAATGAGGACATTATTTCTTCTTTACTTTGTGTTATTCACATTTTCTCTAGGGACGCCTCCTCAGCTCTAAAGAATAACTTTAAGTAAGAATAGAAATGTTTTGTCCTGTCTACAATTTTCGATCAATGAAATCAATTTGTCTGATTTCTCCTCTCCTCTAGAATGATTACAAAAAACGTGCTTCCCCATACACCCCAAATCGTCTGTCCTGCAACTTGTTATTGAATAAAATTCAACCTCAGAAGAGACATAAATATACAAAACTACGAGACAAAATGCAAACAATAATGAAAATCCTTAACGAAATTTCAATTGTTTGACATTAAAGACTTTCTCTTTGGGTTTGATTCTTTAAGAATTGTTTCTTGAATGTATTTATGTATAGGTAAGTATTTCAATGTTTGGAAAGATACAGAAATTAACGACCTTGCTATAAGGATTTCTTTTTTAAGGGTTTTTTTTTGTATCTTGAATCTTAAGAATCCTTCTAAGGTGCGCACACTTTTGTTGGTGATTTATATTTCTGTTGTTTTTGAATTTCCTAACCATGACATTGCCAGGTTATGTGAATAGTTGTATACATTATATCTACTTATATTTTTGCTAAGTTCAAGGATACTTGAGATGAGCTCTTCTCAAGAATCACATATGACCTAGCAAAAGAACTTTGTATTGTTAAAAAGATGATGTTATTAAGAAGGAATATATGAGCAGCACATATGTTGTCTTGAGCATAAAAATTCCATGGTCATTATTTCTTGTTACTTATTTGTCCTCAATGTCTGTTATCTCAAGGCAAAGGTGAATCAATTTTTGTCAGTCTTTCTCATCCTCTCTAGGTATTTCGTGTAATTCTTTAACTTAATTTATTTTTTTACACTTTAAAAGTTATGAGTAGAGAGTTTTTGTATTATGCCTTAAGAATTATAAATTCATAAAGTACACTTAGTATCAGTGCAGCTGGCCGGGATGCCAGATTCGTAGTTTGTGTTGGAAGGCGACCTCAGGTCAGAAAGCAAAGAATGGAGCATACTCTCCATTCATTTAAAACATAGTATTTTGTTGCTCGCTTATAATGCGACACTACGAATGCTAAAAATCTCAGTGAACATCATTAATAGAGTAGATGCACTCAGTTTGGCATGGTACATGAGACTTAGGACAACATGTTGGGCAGATTTGTTGGGCAGATTATGTGGGCAGACATGATGAGCAAGATTTTCCAACATGTCGCACAATATGCTGGGCAGATATGTTGGAAGGACATATTGCTTAGACATGTTGGACGGACATTTTGGACAACATATTGGACAACGTAATGGACAACATAGTGGGCAACATGTTGGACAGACATGTTGGACAACATGTAAGACAAAATATTGGACAACATCTTGGCAAAATGAATTACAACATGTTATGCTACATTTCCACCTAGCGCTAATCTGAGATTTAATGCGATTAACCTTAAATCTCCTTTAAATCTCGTTGATTTACCATACAAATTTATTTCGTAAATCTTGAAGATTAGAAATTAATCTTGTTAAATCTTCCTAGGACAAATAGTTTTACAAATCGAACTAACCTATTTTTACATGGTGCTGAACGATTCATTCGAGACTCGCATTCAGTTCTTCATTGTTTCACACGAATCAAACATTCCGTCTCATTCGCACTTCATAAGAAAAATTGGATCGCCATTTACATTTTTGAAGGTGCTGTCAAATTTAATCTTTTTTAAATCTTTTTGTGCGGTGGAAACACCAAAAAGATTTATTTAATCTAATCTGAGATAAACCTTTGGTGGAAACATAGCATTACGCATTATGTCTTACGCATGTTGGAGAACAAGTTAGACAACATTTTGACAAGATGTTGGACTGACATGTTTGACATCAAGTCGGATGGACATGTTGGACAGACATGTTTTATGGATATGTTGGACATATATGTTGGACCAAAATGTAGAACAAACATGTTATATGGACATGTTGGAAATACATTTCGGATGGACATATTGGTTAAACATGTTGACAGATATGTTGGAAATGCTCCACAATATGTTAATCAGACATGTTAGATGGGCATGTTGGACAGACATATATTTGATGGACATATTGGACAACATGTTGGAAAACATGTTGGACAACATGTTAAGCATACACGTTGGAAAACATGTTGATAGACATACTGAAAATATTCGACAACGTGTTGTACAGACATATTAGATGGATATGTTGGGCAGACATGTTGGGTGGACATATTGAACAACATGTTGGACAACACGTGTTGCGTAGACATATTGGGCAACATATTGAAAATGTTGACAGACATGTTGAAACTGTTGAACTCTTCGGGTAGGTTTTATTTCTAAAATAAAAAAAAAAAAAAAAACACACAGAAAACAGGCAGGTACACATCCAACTTGAAGTTTTTCACTTCTGCCCCCCGCCCCGGTAACGTAAAACCAGGAACTCAGCTTAACCATAATTTATCTTTTTTAAGTCAATATGAATGGTGATAGTGATTATACAACCAAGTGGCTACATTTTTCTTCCTCCAAAATAATTCCCAAATATTGTATGCCTACATACGTTGTCTCAAACAAACGACGACAGGAAGCCCCAAACAAAAAATCAATGTATAGTAAACTCAAGTCCCCATTTCAGTACCAGTAACTTTACTAATATGGTTCTGTCATTCAATATTATATATACCCCTAGCCTTCGCTATATCCTTGGATAAATATTATTTTCTTCTTTGATTAACGAAACAATTTTCTGAAAAAAGAAAGGTTAATCACTTTGATTTCATACTGGTGTGGCAAGTGGGCATGAGATTGATATTCATTAATCAACAACAACTCCTGTCTGATAATGGGGTGATGAGCAAAGTGTCCTGAAATAGTTTTCCAAGTGATGACATTTTGGTTACTGATTGCCCTCAATATTCCTTTAGTTTTTTGTTTTTATTGATTATTGTTCGCAAGTTAAAAGCCCCATAGGGACCATTAAATAATAATGTGATTCATTTCTGACCTCGATTTGTGGTGGAAAAACTAAAAGCTATTCAAGCTTTAATATTCAGTCTTCGCTGTTATTTGTATTATTTCCTAATAAATTAAAAAACTTCATTTCCAAATTAACACACCTAAGAGCGAACTTTGCTATTTGCCAATCCTATTTTGTTGCAATTAAAATTTGAAAAGTTTTGCAAAGCTCCAGACACTTCCTTTGTTAATTCCACCCTCGCCTAGCTACAGAGTTTCTATAGGTTATCCTGATGTTGTGCATCGTTTTTCGTTTCATATTTTTCAAGCTGATCTCTTGAATTTGTTTTGTGAGAGAGGGAAGCGGATGCAATCACCAGACGGAAGAACTATAAAAATTATTTTCACAAGAAAATTGAGAAATTGCTATGGAAAGTGCCAGTGACCGTGTATCTGTCTCATTCTGCACTCTTCACCTCTCTCTCTCTTTCACACTCTCCCTATATTTCATTCTCACACTCAGACAAATAAGTAATTATTAAACGCAAGTGTCAGTTACAACAAAAGTTTTGCTTGGTTTAGCATTTGAAAGGATTTCAGACAGCAACAAAATTAAATTCATTTGAACCCTTGAGTTTAAAATTTAAGCAGTAAAAGGTAGTGTATTTATTGAGTTAGCTTACGGCAAGGACGAGAAAATTAAAGACCACTTAATAAATTAATTTTGCCTTGAATTTAATGAAAAAAAATATAATTTGAGATTTTACTTCAAAACTAGAAGGTTAATTAAATTATTGCCTTGGTTGCATCTCAATTTGAATTAATATTTTTATCCTAGTGGTTCATGGAAGGAAATGCGACCGTGGAATTTTTTTTTCGGAAAAAGTTGTATATCAACTTCTCTTCTTTATAAAGCCGTCAACCATGTGGATACAATAATGCGGATACCATGCAAATACCAAGCGGATACCCTGCGTATTCCATGCGGATATCATTCGAATATTATGCGGATACCATGTGGATGCATGCGATGAACATGCGAACCACATTCGGATTATATTCGGAAAACATGCCGATGACACACGGATGCCTTGCGGATACCATACGGATAAAATGCGGATAACATGTGGATGGTATGTGAATACAATGTGGATAACATGCGGATACCATGTGGATATCATACAAAAAACCATGTGTAAACCATGCGGGTAACATGCGGATGCCATGTGGATACAATGCGGATAACATGCAGAAGCGGATACCATGCAAAAAATATGTGGAAAATATGTGGATAACATGCGGACAACATGCGGATATAGCATGTGGATAACACGCGGATGCCATTCGGATACTATGCGGATACGATGTGGGTGCTATGCGGATACCATATCGATACCTTCCCGTAAGAATGTATTAAGCGACATTTCAAAAATTTTAAAGGCATCGAAAAAAACCTCTGGTCCAGTTATTTATTTATGTATTTAAAAAACTAAAAAGATTTGGAACGGGATTTTCAACTCAAAATGCTTCGAAAAATCTGTTTACTACAACAAAATTCCCAAATAAATAATTGAATAAGAGGTATTTTAAAAATTTAATTTAAAATTTTTAAAATGTCGCTTAATACATTCTTACGGGAAGGTATCGATATGTATACCATGTGGATAACATGGAGATACCATTCGGATAACTTTCGCTTACCATACGTTTTAAGTAAAATTTTAATTATCTCAATTAATTCTTATCCTATTTTACATACTAGTCATACAGTGTTAATCGTTTAAGTAAAAAGAATGAAGAGTGTATTGTTAACTTCAACTGACTGTTATATCATTTGTTTTTACGAAAAATAATATATGTTAGCTCTTGTGTTTTTAAAAATATCTTTTTTCAAATAATAGTGACTTATACTAATTTTTTGTTATGTTAAGGGTTTAGCTATTCAATTTTTGTTTAACCTTTTCATAATCAAAATGAACAATAAATAAGTTTCCGACTTCTTTATCTTATTTATCTAGTTACCTAACCCAACTTTTTATGACAAATTTTAAAAGCCTTTTGATGCTCAAAGGTCCTTGCAAATAACAATAACTACCCTACATGACTTCTTCACAAATCAAGTTCAGATTTAACTATGTAAAAGAAATAAAAGAAAACCTGAAAGCCTTGGAATATTGCTTTTAGCCATCATCATGCAAACTCTTTAGGAGGTATGTTTTTTAAAGAAGGTCAGGAAATGTAAATATTCGTCTGTACACATACATAGTTCTCTTTTCTTAGAGCACATTAAATGTTGTTTGGAATGTAAATCGATTTTCTATTGTATCAGATGCTATATTCACAATCAGGGTTGTCAGATGTGGCGATTTATCGCCAAACAGGCGATATGAAATTTGATTTGGCGACACGAAAATCGGTTTGGCGATGTACCTTAAAAAAGGCGATATTTTTAGGTTTTGGCGATTTTAATTTTTTTAATCAAAGTCGTAATATCTTCGGTCAAAAGGTAAAACTCACGGAGTACAGAAAATATATTAAAGTAAATGAGAATGTCATTAATTTTTTAATCCAAAAGGTCTCATTTTGCAAGGTATTTACTAACACATTGAAATATATGCCCAGTAACTTTATTTAAAAATTTGCGGAACGTGACTTCAGCTTCAAAAAATTCTTTTCAACCTAATTTCAAAAGTATATTTAAATAAATTGTGAGTAGTTTTACCTTTTAAACGAAGACGACATTGTTTCTTTTTTTCTGATCTTCACTTAACGCTGTGGCTCCATTGGCAATTTTTGAGACAGTTGCAATTGGAATAGGAATGGCAATTATTTGCTTGGGTGGGCATTTTCATTGCCAGGCAATTTCAATTGAAAAATGTGTGTATAGAAATATTTGACTGCAAATGCAGTCAAATACTGTTTAAATCCCCTGTTTTTAATCAAATTTAATTTTAATTCACTATATTTTGTCATGTGCGTTGTCATATTCTACGATTTAATTAATTAAATATTACCAATGGAGCCGCTGGGTAAACCTCGCATCTTTTTTATTGGTCTGCTAAAATTAAGGCATCAAAATACTAAATCTCATCGCACTCAAAGCTGAACATCGATTCTTTCCCATCACTCAAATAATTTTATAACATTTTTGTGATTTTTGAATTTGGTCATTTATAAAGTGGAAAATTTTAAATTTGGCGATTTTTTGGCGATTTATATTTAACCTTTGGCGATTCCGCTTTTTTAAACCTGACAACCCTGTTCACAATGGAAAAAAGGCAGAGACTAAATTGATGATAAGCACAAATGATATTGCCATAGGGCTATCATAGGTCAAAGATTGTTGCTTGTTAACGCATAGAATATCCCTTTTTTGAAAAAAAAAAATAAACAAAAATATATTGTACTTAGAAATATTTAGCACCTTCTTGGAAGGAAGGTCCTTTTTTGGATGTTTAAATCGACTAAAGTGTTGATATTTATGTAAAGAAGCTTTTGTGTGGTTCCTTTGGTGAATAGAGTGAAAATTGGTTATTCGATAAAAGTTTTCTATGGTAGATACGAGGTTATCTTGATGCGGTATGTGACTTGATTTGTAAAGGTGAAAATTGGACAAAGATGCGAGGACAATTTAATCATAATGTATTTTTATCAGGATTCTTATCCTAAAAAGGTTTCCAGTTACCTTAAATAATTGCTTTGTAAAAAATGATTTTATTTTTTGCGTGTGTTTGAAAATTGAAAATTTTCGGCTTGACATTAATTTCACCTTTACAATACTACCTATTCATTTGGAAAGGCAGGAAATCCTAGAAGCTTAAGATGAAAGTGTCAATATGTGAAGGTAGCATTTATAGCCATATTATGATGTTGTTGTACATGTACATACGTGTCTTGCATATTTTTGTATAGCTCCTTTAACGACTTGTAAGAAATTCAAATTTACAAGTATTTGTATACAGACTTACTTCAAATTTTGAACAAAGCATTTCTGTCTATTAAGATGTGTACAATATGCGTATGCCTTTGATATTGAATTTTTACTTGCGATTATAGGTAGGCAAGTTTTGGATTCGTGCAAAAAAAAAATTTTGAGATAACAATCAAACATGATATTACGATGATAGAGAACACCAAAAAAGTGGGTGGCAAAATTCTGTCTGTCTGTCTGTCTGTCTGTTCGTCTACAGCCTAAACGGCTCGATCGATTTTCTTCAAACTTGGTACATAGTGGTTTTTGGTGATTCTGCCGACACTTTTTTTTCATTTTTTTTTTAGAACCAAAAATAACGGTACCTGTCATACATTATTTTTTGGCAAATTTACATAATCGTATTTTTCTCAAAAACGGCTCGACAACTTTTCTTAAAAAAAATTCAATAAATTTATTTTATTATTTGTTATTAATTATAAATCCCAAGGAACCATTTTTTTAATTTTTGATTTTCTTCAAAATGGTATGACCGATTTCAATTATTTTTTTTATGCAGAAGCTTCCAAAAAATGTTAATAGTTTTGTGTACCAACATTTTTGAAAAAATATTTTTTGGATTTTTAAAAAATATTTCGAAATTTTTTTGGAAAATCAAATATTTCGAAAACGGCACTATAGATTTTTTTGAAACTCAATATTTAAGACTTTTTTAGTGCTCTTTAAAATATTTTTAGAACAAATTTTACATTTATGAAAAAATAATGGTACCTTCCATACAAAAGTGAAAAAACCGCAAAGAAAAATATTTTTTTGCTTGAAACGACTCCTACGATTTTGATTAAACTTTTTCATATACTTAAATTAGTACGATCTACCATCAAAAATTATAAAATTTTACAAATAGCAACTATTAGTAGTACCTGTCATATAACGTATTTTTTTATTTTGAGTTTTCTTGTTATCAGCTTAACGGATTTAAATGAATTTTCTTATATACAAATTTCAGATACGATTAAATAATATTGCATATCAAAATTTTCAAAAAAAAAGTTTTTGGATTTTTAAAAAAGTTTCAAATTTTTTTTTTGAAAATTCGATATCTCAAAAACGGGTTGACAATTTTTTTTCAAATTTTGTTTTTATATACACATAAATATATAGTTTAAATCTGCATACCAAAATTTGTTCTTAAAAATGTTTTAAGAATTGTATATATAAAAAATTAATTAAAAAAAAACCGCTCCAACGATTTTAAATTTTTTTTTCCCATACAATCATATTCCATCATGAATTAAGATGGCATACTTCTTTTTCACCTCAAACTGTCAAAAGAGTTGTTTTAACTAATTTAAGTGCCGTATTTCATGCTTCTCTACATTTTTCTCTCATAATTTCCATGTTTCTATATACAATTTTCTTAAACTCGCATTGTCTTGAACATAAGAGCAAGTACGTGCGACCCAGTCGTGCATTTTTTTTGTAACATCGCTTAGTCCAGTCAACGGGTGCTCAAAAGAGCTCTTTGCGAGCAAATTGTGGGGTAGTTTTGATGTGTTCCCTGCTCTATGTTTTCGGGGGTGCTTAATCCGTATCTGAGGCTTGCGAAAAAAATTTTGTGACGCATCATGGAACAAAAATGCAAAAAATTATGCAAAAATGCAATTTTTTGGGAGTTTTTTATTTATGGCTCGAAAACTATCAATTATTCGTGAATTACATCAGAGTACAATAATTGAAAGTATACAAAATTTCCAACATATCTTTGCTTTAGGCTTTTTTTTCTCTGACAAGCCAATTTGACTCACTTCTAGTTGGAAATTGACGTGTTTTAATGTTTCCGAAAATCCACTCGAAAACACTAATTTACTATTTTGTGTGACAAAATTTTAATTTCTGTATTTAACATGAACCAAGATATACTTTTCTAGTGGTCTTTGATGCGCCTATTACGAATCTGTCCTAAATTGATATAGCACGTCATGTTTTTGAGATATTCTAACCTATAATTAAAAAAAAAAAAATGCGTTTTTAATGCAAATTTGGGGTCATATTATTTCTTGAGGTACTTTTTCAAATTTATCTTTTTGGTCATTCCAAAGTATGCACATTTTACTTCATAGTTCTTTTTGAATCTTCCAAATACCTTCATTCAACTTTGAGAAAATCATTAATTAGTTGTTAGCCTTCTTCTTAAACTACATAATTTGAAAATACGCTAAGTTCATAAATTTCAAATAAGGATTTCTTAGAAAGAAATAGGAATGGATTGTTGCAGAAAAAAACCTTGCACCAAAATTTGTTCAAAATTGTATATACTTTCAACTTACTGCTATTTAACTTTTGAAAAATCAATAGTTTTCGAGTTATACGCTAAAAACTCCAAAAAAAATGCATTTATGTAGGTACCACTTTTTGCTAATTTTTGCATTTGGCATCACGAAATTTTTGTTGCAATCCTTATATTCGGACTCAGCACCCTCAAAAACATAAGACAGAAAAAAAACATCAAAACTACCCCACAATTTGCTCGCTAATAAGGGCCCTTTTAAGCACAAATTCACTGAATTATTTTTTTTTTTTTTTTTTTACACTTCAGATTCTTTGTTGTAGTGAGCTTAGAGCAAGCTGCATTCTACAATCAGAGGCTCATCATGAGTGCATGTGTTAGTGGTTAGTAAAATTAAGTAAACTAACACAAGCACATGTATAACTACAAAATTAGAAAAAATACAAAATTAGATACATATAATATAAAAAAACATTTAAACTAAACATACAAAGTTAAAACAATTATTACATTAACGAGAGTGGAGCACTGGTTCTAAATAATGTTTTTAATCCTATTTTAATCATGTTAAAATCAACAGATGAGGCGTTCAAGTTAAAAAGTTTGCACATGCGATTGAGTGGCTCGTGTGTGCCATAGTTTGTTCTGTGAAAAGGAACGTGAAAAAGTTCAAATCTTCGCAGGTGGTGGGATCCTCCTAGGAAATTAATTCCTACATGGGCAAGCAAGTCAGGCGCATCAGTTTCACCATTGATAAGTTGATGAAAAAATACCAAATCATTATTGACACGCCTTTGAGATAAAGTTTGAAGTTGCAGAAGCTGAATTCTGTGTTCATAGGGTGGAAGGTTAAACAGATCAGCCCAGGGTAGACCTTTCAAGGCAAAACGAATGAATCTATGTTGTATTGCTTCAATACGACTTTTATGAATTTCGTAGAAGGGTGCCCATACTTGAGAGGCGTACTCAAGATGGGGTCGTACATAACAATTGTATAAGGAAAGGGTAACATACGGATCGTTAAATTCTTTTGCCCAGCGTTTTATAAATCCAAGCATGGAACTTGCCTTATTTATAATATAATTAATATGTTCTATGAAACCTAGATCAGAACTAAAGTGAACACCCAGATCTTTAAAACTAAAAACACGACAGAGTGTGTGTTGTGAAATGGAATAATCAAAAGCACTCACTACTCGTTTTTTAGAGAACGTTATAGTTTGACATTTAACTGGGTTAAGAGAAAGACCATTTTTCCCACACCAAACATTAAAATTGTCAAGATCAGCCTGCTAGAGAATGTGGTCAGGACTAGAATGTATTGTTTTAAAAATTTTCATATCATCAGCATAAATAAGAATATCGCTAAAGTGTATACATGAAGCAACATCATTTATAGCAAGAATAAAAAGTAACGGGCCCAGATGGCTTCCTTGGGGGACACCCGAGTGAGCATTGAATGAGCTTGAAAGGACGTTTCTAAATTTTACTTGGTAAGATCTATTCTAAAGGTATGATTTTATCCATGCTATAAAAAAAACGGAAAACCAAAAGCTTTGAGTTTGAATGCTTTAGAAAAATCGGTGTATATGCAATCAACTTCATTCCCGTTTTCTAATGCAAGCGAACATGTATGCAAAAACGTAAGAAGATTTGTTACAGTTGACTTTCTTCTCACAAAGCCATGCTGTTGATCACATATTATATTCTTGTTGCAATATTTATGACCGAATTTATGATGATTTTAGGACGATTAGGATGACGAATATATTACTAATAAACCGCGAACTCTGGATTATGCGAATCCAATCAAAATAATAATAAACAAAACGAATTAATTAAATAATGAATCTGTGCAACCGGCACCTGCGAAAAATAAGATCGAAATGACCCAACTGTCAAAACGATCACGAAGGATGGGAGATAACGAGATAGACAAAAATACTGCAACAACACTGCAACAACGATGCAGCCAACCGGCTAGTCAGCTGGGGGTGGGTTCGCCGAATTTAAATGCGAATAAAAAAGTAAACAATTCGAGTCGAATAAAAAAAAAAGATTACGATGGTAAAAAGGTAAATTAAATGAAGGTAAGTACAGTGGTGTACTTACGCGATAGGGTGGGCGCCAGGAAACTTTTTATGGTTGTTTGCCTTAACCAGTAGCTGAAAATGTTTCTTCAATAAATTGAAAGAAAACACAAAGATTTGAATCCCTGATGGGGAGTTTAAAAGTTTATTAAAAAAATGTCTGGGAAACCGTGGCTTTCGCCTGGATTAAAACCCAGAATCTTTTCAAGATAAAAATGAACACAAAGTAAATAATTGTTCGAAGAACAATTTAAGCAAATAAGCAAAAATAAAAAGCAAACAAAGAAAACCAAAGCCGCAAGAATGGACCGCTATCACCGGTCCCGAAATAAAGAACAAAGAAAACTACTTTACAAAGGGGGTCACGAGTCTCACAATTTTGAGATAACAACGAATTTAAAAAGGCCAACCGAATCACTATTTTCAAACAATTAAAACCAAAACGAATTAACTACCAATATTACACTACTTATCTTTTCCTTTATTGTAGCAAAACTCCTTCCTCTTCCTTTTCCTCCAGTATTCTCTTCGCCCCGTTCTGGCGAAATCTCAGTTTTGATTTCCTTCAAAACTCCTTTCGTCAAAGCGAGTTTTACTATATAATAAAATAACCTCCTTCCAATAACTTTCAAAACACTTTTTAATATTACCAACTTCAATTAATTTATCAAGCAATTTTCAAAATTTCTCAACTTTCTATCTTTTTCTTTTTATTTTCTCAAAACTCAAAAAAACCTCTTTCGGCTTAACCAGTCAACCAAGAAGTGGTTGTTTCTGCCTAGCCTTTGTCTTCTACCGGCCTCTCTCTCACTCACACATTCTCACACACATTCGTATGGTTTTCGTGGAACTCTGTTACGGTTCCACTCCGAGGTTGAGTTCCAACGAAACTATCTCTCACTCACACATTCAATGGATTCCCCAAATTGTTGGCGTTGTCCCAAAACTTGACGAATCCAAGGCCGGAGCAAGACATATTCACAATAATCTATATTTGAGAAAAGAATCAAAAAACTATAAAAAGTTGAAAACATAATTCTGAGCATTCTCTCAGTTACTCTACATTTCTAACTTTTTGAAAATTATTCGAAGAAGGCAAATATTTTCTTTTAACAATTTTCTAAACCTTTTTGAGGAAACGAAGGAGGAAGGCAAAAACTCAACACAAACTACCTATCGCGCAATCTACTATTCAGTGGACCTTTGTGCAGATTTGGGGGAATGAGGGGAATAGCGTTTAGCGTTCCATTCTTTCAAGCGGTCGATATTTATTAAAATTAAATTTAAAGTTAATGTTAAACAATTAGGTTGGGCTTGTCGCCATGTTTAAAAAAGAAAAGTTAAATTTATGTTGATGTTGCGTTGTTTAAAATCCACATTAGGTGTGCAATGTATGTCTCCGTTTTCAAGTTCCGTTAAGCTTCCTAGCTCAAAGTTAAGATGGCGTGTGAGTCTCCAGCCCGTCCGCTGGCTCAACACGAAAGAATCAAGATATATGATGAACCTAGTTTGTCATCCTCCCCGAGCAACTCTCAAGCTCCCAGAGGACAACGGACAAAATTGTGGGTGGAAAAATGGGATTGGTTTGGGGTGGAGGGGAAAACAGACAACGAGAGTTAGACTATGACCAAACAACATAGTCGGAAGAAGGTTTTAAGAACCGATCGCAGAGAGGTTTTTGTTGCGGTAAATCTTACCGTAACAGTATGAAATGCTGAGCTCTCGCAAACAACTTGTTCGAATAGTTTTGGAATGCAAGAGAGCTTTGGTATGGGCCTATAATTTTTGATGTCAGTTTTTTCACCCTTTTTAAAGATTGGTGTAAGAAACGATTTCTTCCATAAATAGGGAAAACTGCCTGTCCTTAAAGAAAATTCAAACAAAAATTGAAGGGGTTGAACTAGTATATGTTTACAATTTTTCAATACTATAGGCGGAATTCCATCTGGACCAGATGAGTAATCATCATTTAATGATGAGAGAAGGTCTAAAACAGTACTCGGTGGTACTGGGATATTATTGCAGCTAGTTTGGGCGTATGTATGTAAATCTCTAAAATAATGTTCGTCAACATCTAAAGGCTTGTCAATAAAAGAATTTCGAAAATTATTCGCAAAAGCGTTACAAATATCAACGGTTTCCTTCAGCGAACAATTTTCATAAATGAAATTAGCCGGATAACCATCTGAGTTTTTTTTTTCGAATTAACAAACCTCCAAAATGTCTTTGGGTCATCTTTTAGAGAACTACCCATTTCGTTAACATGGTTAGTGTATAGATTTTTTGAAAGAGTTTTAAATTCTTCAAAAAGGGTAATGTATGAGTTATGGTCTACTGGCGAGAGAGTTTTTAAGTATACTTTCCATGCTTTGTTTCTTTTATTTCGGAGAGCTCTTAGCTCTTTCGTATACCATGAGTGGCAAAAGTTTCTATTTTTTGATACCTTTAAAGAGATAGTATTGTTAATGCAGTTGTTAAGGATAGAATAAAATTCAAAAACTGCTTCGTCAATATCGCCAGACACTGATATATTCTCAATACCAGACCTAGCAATTTCATCTGAGAGCAACTGAAAGTTTGCCTTTCTGAAGTCAAAACTATATGAACAATCAAAAGGGTTACTGTTTTCAGTAAGGTGATTGCTCAAGTCAAAAAAAATATCCAAAGGAGGATGATAGTTATCTATGTTAGTAATACCGGAACTAGATTCTAGAACCAGAGTACTATTAGCGTCTGAAGAAAATACCAAATCGAGAATTCGATTTTTAGAGTTTTTAATACAGCTTATTTGCTGTAAGTCAGCTGAAATAATTCTATCAAAAAGCAGTAACTCATTTTGAGAAGAAGTTAGGGAAGCTTCTTGATACAATTCGTCATCAGAGTGAACCCACTGAATGTGAGGTAAGTTAAAATCACCAAGAAGTATTATGTTGCTGTTGGAGCAAGACAAGTCAATAACAAATTCTAAGGGCTTAGAGAGTTCAACATAAACTGCCTCCGAACTTTATGGAGGAATATATGCATTTAAAATAAATAACTGTTTGGACTGCAAAGTTAATTTTAAACAAATCAGTTCAATAGACAGATTGAAAGGGAACGAAACAGAAGAAGATGTAAATTTATTTCGAACTGCAATTAAAACACCTCCTTCCACTTCTTTTGGTTTATCAACATGACGATCTTTTCTATAAACTAAGAACTCTTGGTTAAAAAGTTCCGTGTCCAAGAAACTAGAATTTAACCAGGTTTCTGTCAAAACAAAGATGTCATGCGAGAGTGCTTGGGAATTTATGTATATATCAGTGGTTTTTCTGCGAAGCCCTCTTATATTTTGGTAGAAGAGGGTGATCCTATTAAGTTTTTTGGAGATGAGATTTTGGGTGCATTTTGCGTCTGTCTATTTTTTCTTGAAGTAGTGAACTCTTTAAATTAAATTATAAGCATATTTTCGAATAAGGAACTTTGAGACGAAGGCTAACAACTAATTCATGAATTTCTCAAAGATGATTGACAGTATTTGGAAGATTCAAAAAGAATTTCAAGGTAAAATGTTAATACTTTAGAGTCTATAAAAATTAATTGAAAAAAAAATTACCTCTAAAAATAATATAACCCCAAATTTTCATCAAAAACTCATTTTTTTAATTTTTAGATCTCAAAAACGTGACGTGCTAGAGTGATTCTAAGGCCAGATTCGAACTCAGCGCATCAAAGGCCATCAGAAAAGAATATCTTGGTTGTAACAGACAAAAATTTAAATTTTGTTACACAAAGTAATAATTTCTTAGTGCTTTCGAGTGGATCTTTGAAATCAGTAAAAATACGTCAATTTTCGACTAGCGCTTGAGTCCCAATGGGTTGTCACAGAAAAAAACATCAAATAGAGATTTATTGGAAATTGAGTATACTTTTAACGGCACTTTGATGTAATTTTCGAATAATTGGTAGTTTTCGAGTCAGTAGTAAAAAACTGTGAAAAATGCATTTTTGCATAATTTTATCCATTTTTTCTATGTTACGTCACGAAATTTTGTTGGCAAACCTCAGATTCGGATTCAGCACCCCCGAAAACATAAAGGAGGGAAAAAATCAAAACTACCCCACAATTTGCTCGCAAAGAGCCTTTTTGAGCACAAATTGACTAGACTATTATTATTTCAAAAATAATTGGATTCAAAAAAGTAGAAAGCTATCTGTGAAAGCTTCATTCAGATATAAAACAGCTTTTGTATCAACCTTTGGAAAGTGATTATAAAATAGTCTTGTCTTTTCAATTACTACGTAGTTATTAATATTTTTTTTTTTTCATTTTATATGCAAAAAGAAAACAAATTATTAAATCAACTTAATAAATTTTTGTTTTTTATTTGTACTGCACTTGCATGGTTAACGATAAATTGAAAAAAAAACATTCTTAAAATATTTGAATTAAGGGGTTATACTCGTATTGTATAGAGTTGAGTTTTAAATTCAAAATTCAATGTTTTAACCAATTTCAAACTTATTTAAACTAATTCAGTTTTGTATGGTTATACTTGCTACGAAATAAAAATATATCAAATGGAAAAATGTTATGGTACATACATATTGATTTTAAACAAGCAAAAATTTCCTAGTTTAAGGACAGATTAATTAATGTACTTTCATTCAAAGTCAATCCATCCGAATGTGTTGAAATCATGTTGTGATAGGTCTTTGAATTAAATGTCAAATGCATCTTCTTAGCCATCCATTGGTCTCTTTTGTTTGATTTAGTAGATTTTCAAATACCTTGAGTGATGGATCGATTGATTGATTGTTCTGCATTGAAATTGAAACTGGAATAATCAAAAAGATATCATGGTGTGGTATTGCAAGGGATAATTATGGGAATGTAAGCGAAGTTGATTGATGATTTGAAAATGATTATAAGTGAGAACTGATGAACAACCGAAGGAAATTCACAGTTTGATTTTTTGTATATCTAAGGACTTTAAAACAAATTTAATTGAAATACACTAGTCAACAATATTAAAGGAACACATTTTTTTCAATTTTTCTTAGCGTTTTTTGAAGAGCTGTATCTTTGTGACGAGTGGTCGTTCTGAGTTGAAATAAAAATATTTTACAGCTTTATGTTTTTTGTTTCGAGATGTGTTTGCAAACAAATTTTTTTGAAGTACCGTTATTGCGTTATTGCAAAAAATGAGACGAGACAACTAAATTATTTTTTTTTTAAAGTCCTCATTTCTATGGATAATTTTTTTTGAGTCAATTAAATGTCATGATCAGATACCTTGTTTATTCAGCTTCAATTCAGTTTTTTTGTTGTTGTCGTACGATTTTTTTTGACATGGTTTATCTGACTTTGAATGAAAAAAGATACTTTTAGCCTTTATTACCAATATCTCAGCAAATAATGATGTTATAAAAATTCAAAGACAGTTTTGGAAATTTGAGAAAGCGTTTTACAAGATTTTTTAAAGATTTTGTAAAAATTATTTTTTTTTACCGTTCACCGTTAGTTTAAAAAAAGTACTAAAAACCGACGTTTTGTGGTCTTTTCGTAAATCTTTTTTTTTTTCGTTGCAAATATTGATTGCATGGCTTGCGTTGGTATGCAAATTTATAGACTTTTAAATCATCAATATTCTTGTAAATTTTCAAATTGATTCATCGTACCGTTTTTCCTCACCAAAACTTCAAAGTCTTTCAAACCAGGTAAAGGACAAATTGTGGTGTTCCTAAACAATGCGAAGTTGTCATCAAAATGACAAGAAAACCGCAATTCCAGTGGATTTTTTTCACAGTTTTGCATTAGTTAGATACTTTTTTGAATAGAAATGAAAAAAAATTACATTTTTCAAAAAAAAAAAAAAATAAAAAAATCAAGTTTTTTTGTTTGAAAATTTTTTTAAATTATTTTTTTTTATTTTTTTGTTTAATGTACTTTTTATTTCATTTCAATTCAAAAAAGTATCTAACTAATACAAAACTGTGAAAAAATCCACTGGAATTGCGGTTTTCTTGTCATTTTGATGACAACTTCGCATTGTTTAGGAACACCACAATTTGTTCCTTTACCTGGTTTGTAAGACTTTGAAGTTTTGGTGAGGAAAAACGGTTCGATGAATCAATTTGAAAATTTGCAAGAATATTTATGATTTAAAAGTCTAAAAATTTGCATACCAACGCAAGCCATGCAATCAATATTTGCAACAAAAAAAAAAGATTTACGAAAAGACCACAAAACGTCGGTTCTTAGTACTTTTTTTAAACTAACGGTGAACGGTAAAAAAAAATAATTTCTACAAAATCATAAAAAAATCTTGTAAAACGCTTTTTCAAATTTCCAAAACTGTCTTTGAAATTTTTATAACATCATTACTTGCTGAGATATTGGTAATAAAGGCTAAAAGTATCTTTTTTCATTCAAAGTCAGATAAACCATGTCAAAAAAAATCGTACGACAACAACAAAAAAACTGAATTGAAGCTGAATAAACAAGGTATCTGATCATGACATTTAATTGACTCAAAAAAAATTATCCATAGAAATGAGGACTTTAAAAAAAAAAAATAAAAAAAAAATAATTTAGTTGTCTCGTCTCATTTTTTGCAATAACGCAATAACGGTACTTCAAAAAAATTTGTTTGCAAACAAATCTGGAAACAAAAAATATAAAGCTGTAAAATGCTTTTTATTTCAACTCAGAACGACCACTCGTCACAAAGATACAGCTCTTCAAAAAACGCTAACAAAAATTGAAAAAAAATTTGTTCCTTTAATATTGTTGACTAGTGTAGTTGAATAAATAGCATAAATGTACTTGTTTTAATTAATTACCTCTAACTCAGTATAGTGAAAGTGTCAAGGGTTGTAATTTTTACTATAATTCATGTAAATTCATAATATAAATGATAAACTTAAGTATATAACCTCTCTTTTAAAAAGTCAAAGCCATTAGCTACGTACACGAATGTTTTAAAGGAGAATGGGCAAATTTGTATGAAACATGGGCGTGGGCGGCCAAGAATGATTTTGTTATTTTTGGATGTGTTTTAGTCCTACAATCACCGTGCAGAAATTTTTTCATTGTGGTGTACTTCAAAACCGAAAAAAATGCATTTTTGTTCTATGACTTTAATAAAGTTTTACTAAGTTTCTGGCTTCTGACCAATTCAAAACTAGAAAAAGAAAGTGGAACAAGAAATCTAGACAGTCTCAAGAATATTTTGTATATATAAATGGCCATATAACATCATAAATAAGAACATTTACCATAAAACTATAATATTACAATCCTCACAATATTAAAAATCCTGAGTAAAATAATTTGTTTAAAAAAATTACAAAGTTGTTGAAATACGCAGAAACTGGTTCTGTTTAAACCCGTAATGCGTCCTTGGGATATTCTGAAACCCCGTTAAACACACTAATACAGTGTCAGTAGACGTTATGAAGTTAAAATAAAGCATTACACCCACTAAAAATATAATCACTATGCAATATTGCTCAATGCAATTGCATTATATAAACATTGAAATATCTTCTTTTCTAAATGAAATGCAATGTAACGTCCATAGTGAAAGTTGTTCCTGAGTAGCATATCTTTCATTTGACACTAATTTCATTAATGGCCGCTAACGCCCAAAAATGCCCATTCTCCTTTTCTTTTAAATTATTTTTTTTTTAAGTTTTTATTGCTTTGGAAATAGTTGTCAAATTGAATTTAGCCTGAAAGTGATGTTCGTATGAAATATAGCTATGTGTACGAGTAAATGTATAAGCTCGTTCATCCAACAAGAATATTTGTTTGTAGCCATGTTGGTATTTACCCATCCTCAAAAAAAGAAATCCCACACAAACATTGCCCACTTATGAATGATGAAAAAAAGCTTCCAAAGAAGCAAAATAAATATTTTTGAAAAAACAGCACGCACGGCATGTGCAAGTTCCTGTTGAATTTCATAAAAAACATTTTTTAAAGCTAATGTCATACACAGAGTAAATTCTCTTCTAACAAAAAACATCACAGTCACAAACCATCTCCATCTGTTCTGAAAGCTTCTGAGTTAAAATAGTTCTAACTTGTTTTTTGTATGCGTTTTTTTTTATGCATCACATATAAAATAAAATAGAAATATTTTTCAGAGACACAAAAAGGATATATAGAATTTGCATTGGAAAGTTAGTACCTAAGCTGGAAAAAGTTTATACACAGAAATGGAATCATATGAAAAATTCAGACGAAAATTCTTTTACAAAAAAAAAACACAAACAGAGGAATCTTTTGGGCAATTTCAGGTTTGATTTAAAATGACAAAAATATGTTTTATTTAATTAATTGAATATCAGGAAAAAATCAATTTCACTACATATTTGCTTAGCGGACATCACACTCAGGTTTATATGTGTTTTTAATCATTTTTATTATGTACATAAAAAGCTTATTACAAAATAAGGCTCTTTTTGTTAAACACAAAATTTTACATAACAAAAATAAAAGGCTATGGCGTTGCCGTCAGGCAGATTGACATTGTTAAAAATATTTACATATTTGGATAAACTTAACTATAACATTACTAAGAACATGATATAATACAGTTTTAATTCGTTAGTTAAATTATTTATTCAAATTCATTTAATAGGCATAGTGCACCGGTAAGTTGTTGCAGATTTAAAATCTACTTCGTTTGTTCCAGGGTGAGTGTTAAACAACTAAAGTACATAAGTCTAAGCTCTTTGAAAATGGGACACATTGCCAAAAAATTAAAGCAATCGTCTTTCGCTTTAAGATTACACAAAGCGCAAAAAGGAGTGGAGGACTTGTTGTAAAGCGAACCAATTAGATTTAGCAGGTCTCCCCTTGCTCTGCAAATCAAGGATACCGCTTCCAAACTGTATTCATCATTAAAATAACTGTTTTGTGCAAGATAATAGTTCAGCTCTGGATATATAACCCTGTTAATAGATGATACCGCTTGCTGCGTGCAGTCGTTACGTTGGTGGATGTGGATGTTAAAGGCTTCTACTAAATTATAAAGTTGCTTTTATAAAGCGAAAATTTTAGCAAATTGTAAGTTCGACTCTAGTCCACATTTTTGAGCCAAATTAGTCCAGTCTGTCACCCAGTCAATCTTTTTTCGAGGATATATTTTGTTAGAACAAAAGGAATTCGGTTAGAACTGTATCCCATCAGAACTTTTATAACGAAATCGAAGTGCAATTTCAAGGTGTATATAAAAAGGGTAGTTAGACCTGTTTTTAATCGAATCATCGTGGTATTTGATGGTAACCTAAAAATCATTTTAATAAAGAATCGCTGGAGCTTTTCTACTTCTTCGCAGGACTTATAAACCCATACTTGGCAGCTATAGCACATCACAGATCGCATGACTGATTCGTAAACTCTGTACTTGGAAGACGATGGTATATCATTGTTGTTAATTTTAATTGTTTCTTCCAAGATGTATTGATTAGGCTTTTTGCTGCAGATAGTTTTTTTTTTAGATGACATTCCATTTTCATGTTTGGCTTTAATAAAACCCCAAAGTATATATTCTGATATTGTTTCAATCACCTGTCCATCAAAAAACCATTTTTCATTTGCACTCAGTTTAGTTTGCTTCTTACACACGATCATTATTTTGGATTTACAATAATTGTTAAGTTTGTTTATCATCAACTGCAAACTTTGCGGAGATTGAGAATGGGGCTAGCAATTTTTTCCCAAGCCTCAAGGAAATTGGACGAGGTTGGGGCCTTACAATTTTACATGTAAGCTGTTGTTTTACCAAGCTTCAAGGAAACTGAACGAAAATATGATGTTGGGGCTTAACAATTTATAACCTAGGGAATTGGCAACAAAACAGGATAGACGGAAAAAATGCTGGGCTTTTGTTCAAGCCCGTAGAGCATTGGGCGTAACAAACGGGGTTAGTTCAGCAAATTTACATGTTCAATGCAATTGAGGAGCTTAAGGAAAGGACAACACCTTATATTTTATACATTTTCATTTAATAATTTTCTTCAGAAATTGAAAGTCGAAATTCAGATTGTAGGTGTCTGTATTGAGTGAAAAATGTTACCTTTTGCCTTGAAAATTCCTTTTCAGGTAAAATTTTGAGTAGAGCATGTTATTGTTTAAGGCTGAATGAACGAAAGCTAAGGATATCGATAGAATTCATCATTAAGGATCAGGCGCGGATCAAGGATTTCGTTCAGGGGGCGAGTGCAATTTTCGTGAGTTTCCACAATCTTGATGAGGTTTACAGAAAAATGAAGGACGCTTCATACCACTCTACACAACTCTTCACACAAAGTAATGTGACTAGATGTGTTTGAAATTTGAAAAAAGCAATTACCAGCGGGTAACTTTGGAACTTTGTGAAATGAAGTCTTGCAGTTTGTGGCTATAGCATGGTGTCTTAACAGTGTTTTTAATTTCCATCTGGATCTGCGTTACACCACTTTGAATTTCGAATAGCATAACGGCGCATCGGTATATTCCTATTCCCTTACATGAAGTTTGAGTTCGAGTGAAAGCTTAAGCCTCTTTTTTTAGCTGGTACAAAATAATTTGGCCAATGGCGTTGCGTCAAAAATACATTTGCAAAATGTTCTCAAACGCAAACTGCAAAAGTTTTCTGTCTGAAAAGGCAAATACAAGTTTACGGCATAAATAACTATTGTGTTCGATAATGCAGTTTGCTAAAGTCACATGCTTAAAAACATAATCTGCGGTGCAATTCTGCAGTAAGAAATCGAGTTGACGACAAAAATATTGAGAAACCAGAGGACGTTATCGTAAACGTCAAATGCGTCTACAAGAAAATGAAACAATTTGATAAAAATGATTTTGTGCCATCAAAACTATTGCTATATTTGACAATATCAACCAATATTCTCTTCAAAAAATGACGATTATTTGACGTTGACTTGAGACGTTTTCAAAAACGGCCCAAAAAAACTATCCTTAGGTGTACAAGTGCCATATAAATTCTCTTCGGCAGTGACTGCTGTAGTTGTTTCCTGGTTTCTCTCCAATCTTCTTCATCGGTTTCGTACTCTTCGCCAGTTTAGTAACGGATAACGGAAATACCTTAAACGCACCCAACAGTGGCAGATCCCCCCCGCACAGTCGATTAGTACAATTAATTTAATAGCAAAATACAATACATTGCGATGTTTAGATTTTTTATTCGTTTTCAAACCTAAAATTCTAGAAAACACTTGATGAAACAAAGAATAATCCCTAAAATCATAGAAATAATAATTGTATTTTTTGAATAATTAATTAAAAAAAGGTTGGGACTGAAAAATTTGAATAAAATATGTTTTTCTAAGCCCCCAAAGTAATTAGATGAAAAAACGAAGATGAGACTGAGCAATTTGAATATAAAAATGTAGGCTCTATTTATTTCAAACCTTATATGAGGCAGAGTTGGGACTAACTCATTTACGCCTAAAATGTTTTTTCCAAGTCCTAAGGGAATTGAAAAAAAAAATGAGAATGGAGCTAGCAAATTTGCATGTTGGCTGTGTTTTTTCCCAAGTTTAAAAGAAATTCGATGAGGTTGGGGCTTTACAATTTTACATGTACCTAAGCTAATGTTTTCCCAAGCTTTAAGGAAACTGAACGAAAATATGATGTTGGGACTTAGTAATTTACATGTTAACTGTGTTTTTCTTAAGCCCCTAGGGAATTGGCCGAAAAATAATGCTGCGTTTTTGTTCAAGCCCGTCCAGCATTTGGCGAAACAAACAAGGTTAGTTCAGTAAATTTAAATGTTCAATAAAATTCAGCAACTTAAGGATAACACCTGATATTTTCATTTTATAATTTTTTTCAGAAATTGAAAACCGAAATTAAGATATGCAGGTGTCTCTATTGAGTTAAAAATGTTAACATTTGCCTTGAAAATTCCTTTTCAGATAAAACTATTGTCTTGACCTGGATAAACGAAAGTTGGGGATATCGATAGAATCCATCATTGAGGAAAGGATCCTATTGATTTGACCACAAGAGCAAATGCCACCTTTTTTTCCAAAGCATTTCTGTTGATAACTTTCGGGCTTAGCTGACCCCCGGCAAATTTTAGAGCTTAACTTTAAATACTGTGTTTCTGATGCAAAAAAATAACTTTGCATGAAATGTTTTCGAATCAAACAATATATTTATAAAGCGTATTCATACAACAGTGTAAAGTCGTCGTAAACGTTGTAAACTTTAAAACTTCGTAATTCTGTCTATGGAAAATTTGACAGATTTACGAAGTTTACAACTCTACTACGATTACGACGACTTATCGCTGTTGCGAGAATACCCTTATTGTATATTAAAATCAAATAAGTGTCCTCTAAATTGAAAATAAAGATTTGTAGTTCGAAGATATTTTGACGATTTTATACGATGCGATTTTTAATCTTAGTTTCTCTATTTTGGATTTCTTTAAGATAATAAATAAATAATAAAATTAAATAAATTAATTGAAAAATATTCATTAAAAATATTTATGATAAGAAATGGTAGGATTATTCAAACAAAATGGCGTGGCTGTTAATGGCGTGGCTGTTAATGGCGTGGCTGTTAATGGTTGTTTTAGCGAATATCAATAGATAACATGTTTTAGCCAATATATTTGGAACACGGTAAAATGATGCTCCCATACAAAACTCTCCCCAAAATTTTGTCTAGTATTTTGGGTACGCAACTCAGATTAACTTGTAATATTGACAAAAAAATTCTTTGAAATCGTTGAGTAAAATTTGTATTCAGAGAACAGCTGTTTATGTGATATTTTCCACAAAAATGTTATGTAGAGCTAGAATTTTAGCTGGTTTTTGGAGAGAAATGTGGAACCTAAAATTCAACACGATATATTTACTGCGTAAATGTATAAATTCTACTAAAAACATTCAGTATAAAAAGAAAGACGTTTAAACTATAAATACAGCTTTTTGTGCAGTGTATGTATTTATCTAATAATTATCTACAGCTGCTCCCATTCCAATGATAAAGCTTTTCATTATGTATAATTTTGTATTATGAAACAATTGTTTGAACCTAAAATAGGAGCCTCGAGCTACCATCCCACCCATCCCCCCCCCCCCCCCTCCCAGCTAAGTCCTGGATCCGCTACTGCTTTGAAATACATATAATTTTTGCTTTGATTAAATTGTTAAAGACAAAAATAAAAAATATTTCTATGTCAAAGGTTTTTCCATTATCTACCTTTCCACCCACAGCCCTTAACTGAACTTACCCAACCTTTGTTCTTTAAAATGCTTAAACAACACTTTTTAACTGAAAATTGTATGCTACCCAAATTTAATATATTAATTTGTATTTATCTAAGAAAAAAATTGAAAATCTTGGTTGAATTGTTTTTTTTTTTATATATTTTTGTATACCTATACATATGTAGTTACATACATACATACATATACATACGTATGGAATATTTTCAAAATATTTTTGAGAAAAAGTTTTGGAATGAACATTTTAAGTATTAACTTAAAAAAAAATTATTTTCAGAAAGAAATTTTTGAAAATTTTTATATAATATTATTGATAGTTTTTGGAAGTTTTTATGTAAAAAGTGTATATGAGGTACTGTTAATAGCGGCTAAAGGTATTATTTTTTTTATTTTGTATAGTAGTTTTAATTTATCTCATTAGAATTTTTGTATCAAAATTGTAGGAGAAGATTTTTGTATGGAATGTACCGTTACTTTTGCACAAAAGTTAAATATCCATAATTTTCAAAAATAAAACAAGAACAACCATTATATTTCCTTAAACTAGGTAGTCAAAACTAAAATATTCACTTTATTGAAATTCTAACTGATGATTTGGGCAACAAAAATTGAGTACTCAAACCTAGAAAACAAGTTAAACAACAAAACCTAAGTGAATAATGTGTGTTGAAAAGTAAACATCCCATATTTAAACCTTTTGACATAACACTCATCTTAACTTTTCACCTCCTTAAATTTTATCATATAAATCACTTCTAAGTATAATATTCTTTGGAATTGAAAACAAAGACCGTATGATTTATATCTTCTGTATTATTATAATGAAAACCTACTGGCTCGCCATGTATACCTTATTATTACTTTTACTCCACACAAAAAAAAAACAACATAAATGTACAAAAATGATTGACGACTTTTCTTTTTTAGGCAAAATAAAATAAAAGAAATATTTATGGTATTTTATGAGATCCTTTTTGAAGCTTAATTAATTAAGTTCAGAAATTCAATACAATGCTGAAAAGATAAAAGACTTAAAAGATTTTGAAATAGGGACACTTTAAGGCATATTTATTTTTCTATATCACTGTTATTACTTTCAAAACCTTAATGAGCAAGGAAAGGGTTTTTTAAGGATTCTTAGGTAATAAAATATGTTTTCAATATTGAAAAATATTTTTTTTTTAATTGATTTACTTTTTCAAATGGAATAAAGTTTTAAGCATGTATCACAATGCAATGTCCAAAATAAATTAATATTTTTAAATAGTAAAGTTCTTAATTTATGACATACCCTTATCGAGATTCTCAATAAAAGGTAAGATTAGTAGTGGTTTAAATAATGTGGTCAAGTCATATAGACCAAAAAAAATAGCACAAATCGTATGGGGAACCTTGAAATTAATTAATGAAATATTAAAATTTGAATCGACGCAGAATTGCAACCTCTATAACATATCCAAAGTCCCCCAAAATCCCTGCATTGGCTTTTTGTGTAGATGCATTTGAAGAGGTGCAGACGGGGAGAATTTGGAGGTCTATCAAACTAAAATATTTGTTTGGGTAAAACCTAATCATTGTAGGAAACGCTCATCAACTTCTCATACTCGAAAGACTTAGAGACCCTTTCAAAACTCAACGTCCGAGACTATGAGAAGAATAATAGCAACCTGACATACCTAAACTATTATTATTTCCAACACCATCAAATTGACATACACCTTCAATGTGTAGACACAATCCATAAATAACTCAAACAGCACCCAGAGTATTTTATTGTCTTTTATTTTTTGATAAGATTCATTTTTCTTTGAATAATCATCAAAGGCATTCTTCGTCTTATCAAAATAAACAAACTTTTATAACATCAACTGTTATACATACAGAATCTAATAAGAAACTATCAAGAAGCTGAACTGACCTAATATCAGTCACATGCAAACAGAGGAAAACAGAACTATTCCGTTTCATTCTCATGTTGTACCATGTAGCTGTAGCTATCTTCGCTTTGGTAGGTTTCATATTTAACGACGTCGACAGACATCATTCTTTTCTGTCTGGCCGTCATCACAATCACATCAGTCCATCTAATTAGATTCATTTCTAATTTTGGTAAGTTGTAAATCATTCATAAAAATCTTAAGCATCCTGTAGTGAAATAATCTTTAAATCATTCAGGTTATTAAACCAACAGCGAGGCTAATTGCCTTGGTGGGCGAATCTAAATTTGCTTCACAAAAAAAAGGGGCGTCTGGAAATTTCTAGACACACGCCCGATGTTCCTGTTTAATTAGGATTATTAATCCACGAAAAAGGTAAATCATTTGCATAACTTTATTCAGTGAAATAAAACCTAAAAAGAGTGCTTAAGTCAAAAGAAACCTAAAATACGAAAAGAAATCTGAAAACCAAAAGAAAAGAACACGAAACAGTGAAAAGCACATGAGCACATGCAACCATACATACAAGAAACTTATATTCTTTTTTATTTCCCACGTAGGTTCGTTATTTTAGCTCGTGAACAAGACAACCTGCGAAAATAAGAAAGAAAACTCAAGAAATAAAACACCCAGAAAGCATCAAGAAAATCGAGGAAGATTCGATAGACACACGTGTCCGAGAACTTCCGCATACATACATACAAGCAACGGCCAGACAACCGAATTTAATTCATCTCGATTTAGAATCCAGATTCTAGAGAGTCCGATTTCATTCACACCATTTCGGCATTACTAGCCAGGATTTGGTTGGAGCGGTATTCAATCGCAAAAAAATAGAATACACCTTGTTGTCGCAAGTATATACATGCAACACGTGGTGGGTATTTGTTCTGCAACCAGCATACTTACCTACCGCAATAATTTTTGTCTTGAGTATTCTCAATGAGAGTACATTGACCTGAGACTAGATCATTCTTCGAGCAGTTGTCCAGTCACGAAGCTAAAAGAAACACCGAAAACGAGAAAACCTTTAAATTTTATTATACATCAGTCAAGTCATAGAAACCGTAACATCAGTCAAGTAATAGTTAAACTATATCATCAGTCAAGTCGCAATTGCAGTTGCACATCATCAACGAGATCTTCAATCAAGATATTAAAATAACTTTGATATCTATTGTCATCTTCTGTGTAAGCCGATAGTGGGCAGTGGAACCGCCTTGTGAAATAAAAAGTATCCGAGGAAACATAACTAAGGATGTGGTATTTATATCTAAGAAGTGTTTATAGTTATATATTTTATTTTATGCTATCTAAGTGCAGGGAAAACCTAGTGAGAAAAATAGTGCTGTGTAGATAGGGTAGAAAAAGATACTTACCGTTGAAAACCTGAAAAAGGAAAACCGCCTAACGAGAATCATTTTATCTGTGGATAAATGACTCGATCGCTAAACATATAGATTGAAAGATAAGATAATATAAGCATGATAAGATCTGTGAAACTAAAGTGATGAGATATAGATATAGATACGTGCAATAAATTTTTGATTGAGATTAAATTATCTGAAACATAAAGTAACATTTTGGAAAATCAATGACTAGATAAAATTAAGTAAAATAAAAGAGAAAACATTTAAGGAACAGAAAGTTAAGTTACAGAAAAATTAAAGAAATTTATTGAGAAGTAAAGATAGAAATTATAGATTTGAAATAAAGTGATAGATGAACGAAAGCCAATAATTATATTAAAGAAAAATAAGATAAAACAGAAAGCAAAAACAAGAGAGTCGAAAATATAGGATAAAGACAAAGTAAAGAAAAGATAAGTACACAGCACTGTGAAAAATAATTGTAGAAAATTAAAGTCAGTTAAGTTTAGAATCAGAGTAGACAAAATTTAGATTATATTGTAAGATTTATTTAGATTAAAGAGTAGAGTTTAGGAAGATACATAACGAAAAAGAATGTAAATTTTTCCACTCCTCTGGTAAATTAAATCATAAAGTCCAAATCATTTGGTGAACATCTAAAATAATCATAAAGGAAAGTCGAAAAATTCAAGAATCAATTATATAACTAACAATAAATTTGAACATCAATCAAGCATTAACATTTCAACATAGTATGCAGATAGATCAACATCAATGTACAAGTGCACTTCTACGATGGATAAGATCTGGTGATACATTTTTATTTTTTGTTAAACTATATTGCTATCGAATATATTTATTTGTGGTATATCTTGATAAACAAATTGATTTTTAAATATTGGGGTGATTCGAAAACCAAAACATAATTTTGCTGAAAATTTTTTTTTAAATATTATCATATGCGAACATATGAAACACATATAAGATTACGTTATAAAGGAAAAAAAAATCGACTATAAACAAATTTTACAGAAAAGATAAGACCATTAAAACAATTATAATTTTAAGAAACAAAACCAAAAATAAATCAAAACACAAAACAGCGAGACGTTACTTTTAGTTAAGTCTATTAGTACGTCGACCTTTAAGAAAATAAAATAAACAAATAATTTTTAAGCTATTCGAGATCTAAGAGAGTGAAACGAATACTCTTTTGTTAGATCCTCGAAGTATTCTTGAGTAAAAGTAATTTTTAGTTAAACAAAATTTAGTATTTGAGTGAGTGGAGAAATAATTATTGGTTATGTGGTTAAGAATAATTATAGATAGAGATATTATATATTTTGGTAATAATTTGTTAGAGATAAGAAAACAAACTTTAAATAAAATTTTGTTGAGATTATGCTAAATATAAATATGAGTTTGGATTAAATTTTTGTAAAGGGATGAGAGAGTACTGGATATGATGATAGTAAGTAAGTTAGCTAGTGCGAGGGAGATTTTCTTTTAGGGAATTTCTCTAGCACATTAAGGTATGGGTAATCTTCAAAAAAATTCAATTCGGCCAATGAAGATTCGTCATGAGATAGAGCGGAGAGATGATTTCGTGATATTTTATGAGGGTGGGTTAGATAGGCTAAGGAAGAACAATAACATCTTGTCTTCCGATTTCAGGGGTTTTCGAACATCAGAGCGAAATGAAAACCAAGGTTTTTTATTAGTTCATACGGCTAATAGAATAGGGCGGGCTAAGTTATGCTCAAGAGACTATAACAACCAAGTTCTCTATAACTGTGTGTGAATCAACGCTCATATACAAAAATAAATAAATAAACGTTCAGGACAAGTTAACTAAATATATTTCCGTTACTCTTAGTCATATTCGGGCCTAGCAAACCAACCATTTTTATTAATCCAGAACAGCAAGGATTTATCAGGTCTGTAAATAATGTAACACCGTTCCGTGTTCCAGCTGCAAGATCCTCCCCTCATCCGGCGAGCTAAGCAATCGTGCACCCAGCAGACCTACTGTGGCTGTAGAGCGGGAACAACCCCATTTAGTGTAGTTGTTTTTATTTTCGATTTGGGTAACCAGAAAGAGAGTAGGGACAATGATAGAGTGGGGAGAGATTCCTTAAGAAAGGGGATGAATAGAAAAGATGTGATCAATCGAGAGCGCCTCTATATTCATTCTTCTTCTCTTTTGGATATGATCGGTGTCTGTTTAGTTTAGGGTTATGATAGTCAGTTTGAAATATAGGAACCGAGGAAGGAGATATAATTCATTTGAGTTATCATGACGGTTTTGTGAAGTATAGTGATTTTGTATATAACTCGACTGAGATAGTCGACGATTATTTTTGGTGTTTGAAAGTTTAGTATGCGAGACATCGAAGCATATTCAAAGGTGAAGTGAGGCGATTGTTCAGACTTATTATTAAGCCAGTCTTTTGTCTTGCTTCACTTCTGTAAAGGAATCTGTGGTGGTTGTGCATGTGGTGGAATGTGTTGTGTATATTTATCAGCTTTTGTTCGTTACGGATAGCACCCAGCGTGGGGCTGTTTGTCAGCGTGCATTGGTCTGCATATATATATACTCTTGCACTACACTGTGCGTGCCCCACCACAACCATCTAAAATTTCGTTACATCATATGATACATGCTTTAAGGGTAGTTTTTAACGCTGAATCTAATGAAACCAAATTCAAAATGATACAACCACCCAAAAAGAAGTTATAGTCCTTTTTATGTATTGATGACTTTTTTTCAGGTACAACAGGTAAAATATTACCGAAAACCCTTTGAAAATAATGGTATGTTAGTGAAACTTGGAATGAATGTTTCATCTGTCATTGGAACTAAGAATCAAGAGAGTCCCTAAAAATATCCATGGTGAAAGGGTGTTTTACCCTAAGATTATTTTTGTCTCAACCTACAGTCCTTGCGCTATCCATCAAAGCGATTTCTTTTCAACATGGGACCTCGCTTTGAAATTATATCCTAGAAAATTAGTTTAGCTTCGAAAATAATGATACATCTGTTATAAAACCACTAAGAAAATGCTTAGGTTAGGTATGAAAGTGGCTTTTGGCTATTTTGACAAACATTAAAATACTAGAGTAATACGGTAGGCATGTTCTACACTTCGGTAAAAGAAAATTCAACTTTCAATAAATTTACTAAGCAAAAGCTGCTTAATTGCTTTATTTTTTTTAAGGTTCCTTTAAAAAATCCGATTTTCTCCCTAGCGGTTAAATAAATTAACAGAAGATAACGGGAGTGTGTGAAGTTAGAAACCCTTTTTTTGAATTTTTTATTTTTGAAAGTTTTTCCAGATTGTTCCCGATTTGTTTCGGATTGTTCCAAATTATTTTTGAAAAATTATCAATAATGGGGGTTTTGGACTAAAAAACCCGCCCCTATTTTTTCGGAAATCTTAATTTTTCTAGTTGTTCTGAACATTTCTCCAATTTGTTGGACCTCTTTGTTCAACATTTTTAAAGTTATGGGAAAAATTTGAAAAAGTTATACATAGTTTGCTTTTTTTTTGATAATCTAACTTTTTAAATTTTGTTCGATTCATAAAGAACAAATAAATATCACTTTCCTCGTACCACCCCTCAAATTTTCAAAAAATGATAACTTCACGATGATTCTTTCTAGCTATTATTTAATGTATATAAAGTTGTATATAAAGGTAAAAACTATCTTATCATTAGTTGCTATTTAATTGCGAATTAGTTACGCAAAAAAAAATTAATTGCATTTTTGGTTTAAGAAAAAATGGGTGTCCTGCTAACTTCATATGAAGTTAGTTATTAGTTCTCAATAACCAAGTTTTTTCAGCTCAATTATCTCCATTTTTGAGAAAGTTGTTCTGCTAAGTTCATATGAAGTTAGCAGGACACCCATTTTTTCGCAAACCAAAAATGCAATTAAATTTTTTTTGCGTAACTAATTCGCAATTAAGTAGCAACTAATGATAGGATACTTTTTAACCTGAATTTCCAAAAGTGTCCTGCTAACTTTATATACATTATTATTTAGAAAGGCTTTTTAATCCTGGACCTCTTTAATATATTTTAAATATTAAAATTTTCAAAAAATATTATAAATTAAACTAAATTTGTTTTTAAATAGACATCCAGCTATTTGTTGATGTTCCAAGGTTTCATTTAATCAAAAATTTTAAAGCTTTAAAACACTATTTACGATATTAAATGAAAATCCTTATTCTGCTACCCCATTACTTAAACGATAATATTTATTACGCAAGATTGAACTTAAAAAATTATTAAACCAAAATAAAGAAAAACCTCTTCCTTACAAAATTGAAAATAAAAATGTGTTTTAAATTTAAATTTACCTCATAAAAAATGTTGGAACAAATAAATACCCAAACATAATAAATAAACGATTTTATACCTTAAATAAAATGTTTACGATATGAAAAAGAAATTCTTATTTTAAATCCCCCTTTTTTTAAATAAAAAAGTTTTAAAAATTGAACCAGGATTCTTAGAATAATCTTCTTTACAGTCAAATCTTAAACTAAAACAAACAAAATTAAATAATTCAAAAAAATTTTAACACGCATTAATGTTTTCGAGTGGATTTTCGGAAACAGTAAAAATACCGCAATTTTCAACTAGCGCTTGAGTTCAAATGGGAGAAGGACCTTTTCCAAATAAAAAAATAATCTTCGGTCTATTGAACCGAATTTGATAATTTTTTTCAGTTAATAAAATAAAAGTTATTTCAATGCGATCAGTAGTTACTGAGAAATTTGGAAACAAACATAACATACACTAAAAAATTTGGTATATACTCGTATAGAAGCCCTAGTAGACTAAAGTCGTTTTCAAGGTTTCACTCAAGAAGACACTCATTCTGAATCCAATGGAATAGTGCTTGTTTCTTCTGCTCAATTCTGAAGTTTTGTTCCGATATTATTGAATAATTAAATAAATAGAATCATTTTGCTGTCACACAAAAAGTGAAATTAAAAACAATACTGTATCTACTCCTAACTTGCAAATAATAATATTTTTTTTGTTTTTTTTTTCGCAATTTGCTTATTTAATTCTATTAAATTCATAATTTTCGAGTGCACAATTAATTCGAATGGAATGTTAAAAAAATATGAAGTTGTACTGCTATTTGTTTTGACGTTTGAGTTTAAATGTGTTAGTGGATTCTGATTTCAAATCGAGAAGCGAAATTCTCTTCTCAGAATTGTCAGAAGATGGATGTGAATATTACACAATTCCAAGAATATTACATTCATACCGGTAGAAATTATAACCTCCTTTTTTAAAGTCGTTTTTTTTAGTCAATAGCTGACCAATAACTAAAACTAGCTTACATTTTAAAAAATTCTAATGGCCTTTCAGGTGGTATTAACTTTTTACAATTTCTCAAAAATGAGGTGCCAAAAATCGCTATGACCTTGAATTTTTTTTTAATTCATTAAAAATTCGTAAGCAAAAAATATATGGGTGACCAATTTGAAGTGGCCTTTCAAATGTCATTCTTTTTATTTAAATTACCCAAATGAGATGCAAAAATTTTTTTTGAGACCTTGAAACGAACTTTAAGTATTCATTGAAAAAAATATATGGCGGACCAAGTATTGAAAATAACTGACCTTTTATCAAGATCTAGAAATCTTTCGAATTGTATTATTTTTTTTGTAAGTTTTCCACAAATGAGGTGCCGAAAATTGCGCGTTACCTTGCGTGACTACAAGTGATTACAAGTTATATAGGGCTGGCCAAAATCCAGGACTAGTTATGACCTTTTCCGACCAATTACTGACTAATTAGATGGCACATTCTTTTTTTTTAATTTTCCATATATGAGTTGCCAAGGGTTCAGAGCCCACAACTTGCATGGTTAAAACACAAGTACCTGGGCGACCGAGCTCCGCTGGGCAAAACTTTTTTATTTATTTTTTTGTATTTATTCGTATTAATATTTTAAATAAATCGAGGTGAAACGCTACTTCTTCTATCAACATGGCAGTAATGTTTCTGCTCTAATGATTGCAGCCCACCCTCATTAAATAATTTCCGCTGTAAACGTTGCAAATATTTTCTTCCAAAATTTGTTTTAAATTTTGAGGACATATTATGAATAAAAATTAAATCTTTTTGAAGATAAATATATGCAAACAACGGTAGTTATAACATTCTAGATCTTAGGGACCGATTTTAGATTTTATCAATTATTGTCAAGAAGGTGACTTTGTCACACTGTGAAAGAATGGCGCACTGTTACTCTTGCATATATCTTTTTTTAAGTTTTTTCTTTTTTTATTTACCTAAGGAACCTATCTTTTGTCTGTAAGGTGCCAGTTATAGCTATCATTGAAAATCATCATTGAAAACTTTAATGATTGATTTTGAGACGTTTAGAAAGCAAAATCATTCATTATTTTGATGGACGATTAAAACTCAAGACTAAATTAATATTTCTAGTCAAAAAAAAAAATTCAAATAGGCCCAACTTTCCACAAAAATTGGCTTTTGATTTTTCAATGATCATTGGTAAGGTAATTCAATCAATGGAATAAGAAAAGTCTTTTTATGTGGAAAGTTGGGCCTATTTGAAATATTTTTTTGGCTAAATATATTAACTAAGTCTTAAGCTTTATTTGTCCATCAAAGTAATAACTGATTTTGCGTCCTAAACGTCCCAAAATCAATCAAAATAAAAAATAACAAAAGGGGGCGCGGTAGTGGGTGGATTTAGATTAAACTGCTTTTTAGATTTTTTGCTCATAATAACGATCTCTGAATATGTCATCTATGTACATATCGATAGATTCTTATCTTAGAAATTAGAAAAGTGGGCGTGGCCGGAGGCAAACTAAAATATTGCTCTTAATTATTAACTTGCTCATCCAAATAACTCTGAAAATTTCATTCAAATCGTTGGAGCCATTTTGAAGAGACAAATAAAAAGTAAAAGTTGGCGTGGCATTGGATATAATATCCAAACATACATTTTTAAATTATTTTCCTCTTAATGTGAATAAACTCTTGAAATTCCATCAAAAGCCAAGGAGCCTTTTCCGAGAAACCAAGAAATAATAAAAGTGGGCGTGGCAGTGGGCGGGTTTTACAAAATTTAATTCTTGTATTTTTTCTCAGTCATAGGAACAAACTTTGAAAATTTCATCTAAATCGTAGGAGTCGTTTCCGAGAACTTAAATATATATATACAAGATTAATGGCCGATTTCACGAAAGGCTTTTAATTATTTAAAAAGCCTTTTAGTCTTTAAATGATGTTTTTTGGTTTTACCAAATGCTTTTGTATTTAAGAAGATTTTAAAAGCCCTTGTAAACTAAAAGCTCATTTTTATCTCATTAAATTTAAAAAGTCTTTTTTGTTAAGCCATTCCAGTCAACAGCAGCTGATATTTTGCTGTCAGAATAATTGTCCCTCATCCATAATGCTTTTTCACTTTTTCTCATAGACTTCGCAAGTGCGAAGGAAACAATCTCTTTTTTTAATCCAGGGATGTGAGCAAACTTAGTCAAATTAAAATATCCCTAAAATATCCCTTTTCTACATTGGTGAAACTGAAAAATTTTTAATGTCTGATAAAATTTAGAAGGAGTTTAGATAAAAGTAATTTTAGTGTTTGTTTATGAAATTGACCATAACTCGTTTAAAGTAATTATATTAATAAAGTAAAGATACCTATGACTGAACTACTGCAGTGAACTACTATACTGCAGCAAAATGCTCTGCAAATTAATGTTCAACTCCACTTTGTTTCTAAATCTGCTTCAAATTTATAGATCCAGAGTCCGTATCCCTGCTTAGGATTAGGGATTTAGGACTACATATAAAACTAAGCCAAAAGTTATAAAATATAAATAGTTCTACTATCAATGGTGTCAAAATCAGTCCCTTTGCTTGATAAAGTTGAGAAACATTCCTCAAATCTTACTTCAAAATTAACTCAGTAGGTAGGTTAGGTACTCCCTTTTCCGTGGTCAATTTCCTTAACCTAATAAGAAGGGTATATATGTGAACATTTTTGTTAAGGATTAAAAAAGATAATTCCCCTATACCTAATTTAATTATACTTTATACCTATTGACGCTATTCATATTTACTTTTTTTAGGAGATTGAGCAAATGATGGATTCCTTAGAATTTTTCGAATTTCACCTCTGCCAAAAATCACATTCTCTTTCTTTGTAAGCTTCACGAAAAAAAAAATCTAAAATATTTATAGGGTTCTGTTTGTGTTCTGTCATTTCCAGCCACTTCGTTGTTTTGAAATTAAGATAATGTTGGCCTTACTCCTGCAAACTGTTATTCTTGAACCTCCAGAATATCATCTAAAAAATTGGTTGTGAAATAATTTCTGTTTAAATCGACCCCTACTTCAAACAAAAATAATTAATTTGTTTTTGACATTTACTTCGACTTTTCTTCGTCCTCTAAAGTGTTTAACAAAGAAAAAGTACTTTGATGTTTAATTATTTAGTTGTGAGCCCTCTTCTGAGTTCTGAGAAGCTTCTAATGGTTAAGGTGGTTTTCACTTAACAACTAAACTTTTTGAACCAACAAATTTGAAAATCAGCAATTTTTTTGGTTCTAAGGAAAATCATAACCAAAATTTCGTTAATTGCTTAAAGCGTAGCCAAAATGAAAATTTATAGGAATATCACGTGCAGCTTAAAGTCGACTGCCTGGAAATTTTTCTATACATTGGATTTGGAGAATGAACTGAAATTGATACTTTAGTTTATCAAATATTATCTCCAACACTGGCTATTTTCAAAAAAAAAAAAAAAAATTCGTGTGTATAGTTACCTAACCTAATGTAGATAGGTATTTAAAACGAGAGGTATCTACATTCTACAAGGTTAAATACAGCATTTATTAAACAGAGGTCAAATGGAAAAGCTTTCGCTTCTGTGATTCGATTTAATTGCCTTGTCTGACTCTTTCACACACCTCAGGGTATTTTATTTGAGATTTGCAAGTAGAGCTGTTTCTTTTTAAATTACAAGAAAGCAGAAAGGTGGAAATAGAAAAACAAATGGAAACAAATGCCATCGGAATTTAGTTCCTAGGAAATTAAAAAAAAATAGGTCTAACATTACAATTTGCAATTACAAAGCTCAGAAAAAAGGTTACTTTTAACCCATAACCCATTTGAAAAGAAATGTGATATTTTTTGTTTATGAAACAAAATAAAACATATCTCTCAATTATATAAAAGATGTCATTTAGAGCATCTGTCGTCAAAAGAGTTATTTCAAATATGTATAGAAACATGTGTGAATATATGTAATGTAGCTTCGAGAAAAGTTGTAAGAAAAAAAAGAGAAACAGGAAAATAAATGTCCTTAATGTGAAATAAAATTTCATCCTAACGGGCAAATGAAACATCAGCATTTCTTGTTTTATTCTTTAAAGACAAATTAATGTTGGCAAAGTTATCTAATTCAAATGCTCAACCATCTTATAATAGCTCTGTAATAGCTGGCCTACGGGTTTTTTTTATCTTATCAATGGAATAACCTACATTTGTGGCTACTTTATGAAAGTCAAACCGGAAGTAAAAAGGTTAAATTTCTTTGTCTTAACAACATGCTTTGCCCCAAGAAAAATGTAACATTCTCGATGAATACAAAATTTAAGGGTTTAATGACAGAATTTACTGTTTAGTTATGAAAATAGAATATTCTAACTGAAAGTCTATAAGATTAATAATAAATTAGAAGGCTCCCACTCTCAGAGGATGAAAATAAAATACAATCCATCGGGATACACCATTAAGGTTCATGGGTGCCTAAATAATAAAAAGATATGTAAATAGTTCTAGACAAATCCCACTATATGTACGAGTATGTATGTTGTTTATTTCGTCATCCATGAAATATAGGGCTTATAGATAGGGTACACCCCCATAGGAAAACCTGTCACTCAGGTATGGTACTTGCAGTGGCGACGCGTGAATGAAAAATATAGTCGTTCACTTCATTTATTTTAATTTTCTAATGATTTAAGTTTGCACAAATTTTGGTGTTATGTACCTACTAGTATTTTTATTCAAATTTTCTCGATTTGTTAAAAAATATTTGCACTACAATTTTGTGAGATGAACTGTTTTCCTCAATTTTTTTCAATAATTGCCCTAGAAAAGGTAGATTTTAAATCTTTTAAGTTAAGCAAAAGATTTTCAAATAGATAATTCATAAGTTTCTGAAAAAAAAATGCATTTAATTTTTATAGATGCGATGTAAGAATAAAAACAATGGTTTAATAAAACAAAAATGTAGTAAAAAACGATTTCCTACAAAAATATATGAAAAGATTCAACATCATTGTTTTTGAAATTGTTGAACTTGAAATTTGAAATTGTTCTACTTCAAACAAAATTTAAAAAATTCAATAAGGACCTACTTTCTCTGTTTTTGCACCTATCTTCTTTTTTTCAAAAACCTAATACCTACCTACATATTCAAATTTCTAAAACAGTCTGCTGATTTAGACACTTTTTTTCTTAAATTTCTATTTTGGAATAATTAGCTAAAAAACCCTACTTTACCTACTGCAGGGTCATATTCATAAATATTATAATATATGAGCCTATAATATAATTTGTACTTTTGTTCCACCACCCACCCACTTAGCTATGGTTATTTTCGACTTCATGTTACCCACCTTAATTTTTTCATGCACTCAATTTTGCTTTGAAATTTAACTCTTCTTAAAGAACCCAGAAAACAAAAAACTCAATCCCTCGAACAAATTTCCCATTTCGTTCAAATTCTTCTTGCACGAATAGCAAAAGGCATCATTCAACAACCACTCATACTTTGCTCACCCATCCATCCTATATCAAACACAAAGCACAAAAAACCCATTACTTAATTTCGTTTGAAGTTTGAACCCACCACCACTACCATCAGAAACCATACCGACCAAACACCAAACAAACAAACTTTGAGTATATAGACTTGAGCAAATCTCACCACACTTGCTTGAATTCGTTCACAGGTAATTTGAACGAATAGGTCGGTAGTATTTTGGTTATACTTTTTTTGTTGTCTGTATGCTTTTAGTGGTTACATTTCGTTCACAATTCATGTGAACGAGTTGAAGGTTAAAAATGAGTAGGAATTTTGGTGTCGCAGTAGCAGGTTTTTTTTGTTTGTTTGTATTTAAACTGCGTGCACAAAAGGGTTGCACAAGTTGGAAAATTGGAATTTGAGTGCGAAATTGGCTCAAACTAGTAGAAAAGCAAAAGAATTTTGTGGGTGGTTAGGTTAATTTAATAAACTTTTATCATAATAATTTTATCTGAAAGCTAGTCGTGCATGAACGAATAGAACAATAGGACGCCTCGCCACTGGGTACTTGCGATGACTTCTTCCATGAAAACCAGAGCTATATTATTGTGATGGAAGTCGTTTCCGCAGAAGGGCTACTCATGGTCGTCAGGTCGAATGGTAGTAGGTTGCCTCTAAAAATAACCTTCTGGAACGAAAAGTAAGGATTCTCCTCTAGGGTTCTGTAAAGAGATGGTGATGGCTGGTAAGCCCTTTAAGGGCCAGCGAGAAATCTCATATTCTCGTTATGGGTTTTATTGGCATTTATCTATCCGGTCTTCATTCCTAGGGTTAAGCATTAAGCATAGACTTGACTTTCCGGATTTTGGGGATTGAATTGTTAGGCTAACTTGTATAATGTCTACCATGTATAAGTTTTCAGTTATAAGAGAGATACGAGGTGTATCGAATAATGATTCCTCTCAAATGGCACAACAAGTGGATAACGACTCAAGTGAATTTAACTGGAAGTTGAGTTGAATTCATATCATAGGCGCCACTGAATAGCTTTGGTCCGTCATCTGTCCTCAAAGCAGATACTACCGCAATTGAGGAGACACGGTAGATAGGGTAAGGTATGATAAAAAGAAAACATCTTAACATTTATTACAGTAACGAGAAAAGATTTTCAATGTTATTAACTTAATATGTAGGTATTTCTGTTTTTTCTTTTTTTTTTTCTTAAAAACATCTTTAGCTATATTGATTCTTGCTGAGACTTTCGTATACCGTGCGGCATACAGTTAGAGTTAGTTTGATGTTTTATCTTCTTCCCCACTTCCCATCTATGCAGACAGAACCAAAAACCACCCTCGAACTTTTTTCCAGAACAACCCAAAGCAATCTCATCCATCCTTGGCAGAAATAATGCCTCCATATATAGGAGCCGGAATGATGACTGTTTTGTTGCTCGAAAGAGGGCTTTGTTACACAATTGCCTCCTTAGCCCAAAGAAGCAGTCATCATCGTGCCATTTAACGACCGACGGTTGGGACATAGGGCGCCAACAAAACGTTTCCATCCTTCACGGTCTGCAGCAAGGTATATTAACTATTGCGATGGACACGTCTTTTTCTAAGGATCTGTTTCTACTAGGACTGTTAATTATCATATTGCCCTTAGTCTGTCAACCCACCGATCACCCTGAGGATTCCATTCAAAGGACTGCATCACAATATCATCGTTTGATTTTCTCAGTTTGAGACTGATGCATCGTCATTTTCGCTTTCTTATGTCGATGTCCAGCCGTTCCTTACTAGTTCTGCGCCACCGAATCTTTAGGATGTGGCAAAGACAAAGATTAACAAAAGTCTGTAATTTCCTCAAGATGGTGACTATCGGTTTTGCAAAGATATAATAGCTCAGATTTGACATTGGATTCAAAGAATCTCTACCTAGTTCGTAAGGAGAGTGGACTGGATTTTCAAATTGGGGACAGGGTGAGAGTACCGAGGGCAACATGAGCTTTATTAATTCTTTTTTTAACGTCAAATCTGTACCGTCATTTACCGAAACTGCCAAGGTAGTTAAACTGCTCGACTTCTTCAACCGGCGGGCACACGCGACGGGTGGCGGCGCGCGTCTCCTGTAGAATAATACGCTGATGTGTGGAGCGGCCTGTGAGCATTATTTTATTTTTGGCAAAAATTGTTGAAATTGTTTGAAAAAAACAATTTATATTTTAGAAATTTTAATTTTGAAAACAACTTTTGCTGAAGTTATTTATTATTCTTCCACCTGCGTGCGCTACCTGTTACGATGTGCTCCTCTACTGCGCTTCGCCCGTCGCGCCGTCCCGTTGGCTTTTCACTTGTATGGCTGTTAATTAATATCGGTGTCGCTGTACAGGCTGTACTCTGTTCATTGTGTCAAAAATTACCCGAAGAATTTTCCTTTCAAAACAGCCTAAGGCGTTCTCATGAACCGTTAATAGTGTCCATGACTTTGCACCATACATCAGGACCGGGATGATAAGTGCCTTATATAGGGACACCTTAGATGCTCGAAAGAGGGCCTAGCTTCTCAAATGCCTTCTTAGCCCAAAGAAGCTGCGTTTTCCTGAGTTGATAGTGGAGTCTAAGAACACAAAATCTTTAACCACCTCGAAATTAGAGCTGTCATGGTGACTTTCTGAGACGTCGCACAGAAGTCCTTTTGTTGAATTTCAGCGAAAAAAACCATTTCCTACGCCAATTCTAAATTCAAATTAATAAAATTTAGCACACTTAATGATTCAGAAATGCTAATTTCAAACAATGATACTATTTTGTTCTACTTCAAACAGAGGCTACACAGTTTTGGTCAGAACGTGGTCCAAAATTTCAAAATTAAAAAAAAATTACTGTCGAAGTCAGGAACTGAGTCAAGCTTATGTTGGAAATATTCTTAAATAATTGGCTGAATGTATACTTTCATATAAACATAACTCCAATACTGATTTGTACAAAATTTAAAGAAGATAGTCCAAAATGTTGAGAAATGTTCGCAAGGGATTAGAACTAATTTAAGTGCTCGTTTTTTTATTTTTTTTGTTTTGGAAATTATTTTTGAACTAATGTGATCTAATCTGAAAAATCAGTTTTGCCGGCTGGAAGTTGCCATTCAAATTTTAGGCCAACAACTCAAAAACTCGAAAAGTTTAAAAATAATCTAAAGTAGTAGTTGTAATATTGTTGATATTTTTCTGGTCGTATTATTTAAATCTGACATCAGGCTAAGAATTAAATAAAAAGTAGTTTTTGTTCAATACAATTTGGCAAATACCGAACAAAAAATTATCTGTGCAATATTTTTTTACAAACAGCCCTGTTTGAACCCTTAACATTTTTATATGAGTATAGACAGACATGCTCTAATTTTTGCTCGTATAAATATAAATTATGGTATAAAAAGTTCTCTTGACTAATTGACTGTCTGTCAATTGACCTTCACCTTCACCTTCTTCACATTCAATTTTTAAATAAAAATCTTTCGCCTAGAGCAAAGTTTTTTCTGCAAGGTTCTTTTTAAATTTCATTTAATTTCAGTGAAATAATCCTGAAGGACTACATGTATACAAGATTTAAGAGCATCAACTCAACTTATATTACTTACCAGGAATTTTTCAACTTAAGATGATGTTAAAAAAGTATAAAATTTCATATTTAAGGGTAAATTTTAAACCAAACTACATTACATAAGCTGCCATCGTATGTCAGTTTACTTATCAAACGAGACATCCTTACAGACGAAGTTTTGTTAAAAAATGCACACAATGCATACTTTAGAAAGTACGAGTAGTTATCTCTAGGAATGTGTGAGAATTTTTAAAGACTGGAAAAAAAAACTATTTTAAACACAATCTTAATGGAGTTTAAAAAACAACAACATAATGGTTACATAAATATTAGATACATTCTGACAAGCACCATTGTCGGTATTCATCTCATTACAAAACTATTGACATTTATTTTGTCGATGATGGAAGGCTCCTATGGTTTTTATGCGAACAAAACTTTCTGTCAGTATGGTTTGATTGATGGATCCATAAGTAGGAAAAATAAAAAATGCACAACTGCAGTGGGTATTTTTTAGTTCTACAGAAATTGATTGATAAACTAAAAACAGTCATCATAGATAAACCAAACGATATTTTGAAGTGTACGTTCAAATTAGAAATTGGATTTTTCAGAGAGTTTTAAGCTAAATCAAATTTGAAACGTGATTGTTTTGTTGGTAACAGATAACTTTATAAATTTCTACATATAAACTGCAAAAACTGCAAACAATAATTAAAATATAGATTAAGGATACTAGGAACTATTCCTATTCGACAACTGCGATTATTTTGAAAATTATTCTTCAATTTACCACGAAATAAAATTCGATTCTATAAAACGTAGACAAAAATTTGGATTTTATTGCATTTTCGTGTAGTTGATAAGGATTATATTGAACTTATTTTTTTCCTAACTCTATACAACTAAGCTCACCATCCCAGGACTACTCCTTGCATTACCACACGGTGGCTGTAATCTGTAATCATTCATCCCTTCTTCGGGGTCACTCTGTTTCGCGGTATTCGTCTTCTTTTTTTTGCTTCTGATAATTTGTTGTGCATAATTGGAGACTTGTCCCCAGTTTTGCTCATTGGATGGATAGCATCTTGTCCAGATGTCGTCTATCGGGCTCCCATCTACTGTAGGCGAAGAAAATATGCTCCACATCGCCTGTTGGAGAGTCTCCATATTGTCAGGGTGGCCTATACTAATAGTTGTTATATCGATCTTGTCGAGAAATTCGTTAATTAGTTCTGTCTGGCTTGGGCGACGTAAAAGTTGACCTCACCGTGTTTCCGTTTATTCCAATCTGCAATGTTATTTATCAGCCTCGCTGTACATCTTCCTCCGGTTACTGAGCTCTAAAGCTCTTGCCAGTTCTGCTCCGGAAGCTTCTTCGCCTCATGAGTTGCCACTTACATTTTGTTTGCCATTTTGTTGTAGACGTACTTCTTTTCCACCGCTAGGAGAGAGATAGGAGTAACTCCTGTGACAAAAAAGACGGCTCATGGCTGGTTTTCACTCCGTTCGGTAAGACGTATGCAGCTTTACGTCGAACTCCACGTTATTGTACTGCAGCCATCTGTTTCCGGTACCTCACATGCCGAAGTGTATCTGCCCAGATTCCACATTCATATCGAAGAATAGAACGGAGTGGCAGGGTCTGACATGATGAGTTGGAAGGAGCGTGTCCACAATGTTTTCCAATGAATTCCGAGTTTTCGTATTACGATCCTGAAGCCAGACCCTAGGGATCGCTGTTTACGTCTCGGTGAAAGTCTTCCCACGTATGTTTCCTGCTCGATTTGATGGCCTTTTTGAGCTGGGATATTTTGGTTTTGAATTCCACTGAAGCATCATCAATAGCTCAGCGCATCTTCTCCAACCCGGTGACAATGCGCCTCAGTTGTAAACATTTCCTGCAAAGCATACCTACCTATCTCATCTGTCCACCCGCGTAAGCTGGGTCCCTATTTCTGTTGGCACAACTCTTTTAGGACATTGAGGGAGGCTCGCATGCAAGCCGTATCAGCTGCATCGTTTGCTGACCCTTAAACGTGGAACTTTCTTTGAAATTTCCCCTTCTACAATCAAGGATTTGAAAAGCTTTGCATATAATTTTTGATATTCAACCTCAGATATCGTGTTTTATTCCAGTTAGGAGCTCGTTGATTTACTTTCAGTTCAAAGACAATGTACCTTGATCCCTCAGCAGTTTTTGATCTTTGTGAACGTGAATTCCGTCACAAAGGTTAAATCATAGGTGCCTCTATGTCCTGCTCCCTGGCTGGGGTGTTTCCCACGTTTGTTAATTAAAGCCGACCATCTTGCAGTCATTTCGAGTAAATGCCTTCCTCGAGAAAATGGGATGGATCTCCTCACTCTTGTGCATAGGCGTAGGAAGGGGGGAGCAGAGGTGGGCAGTGCCCACTTTAAAAAATGAACTGCCCACCTTAGAAAAATCGGCGTTAAACTTTTCTGGTTCTACATCCCAAGAAGCAAGATTGAACAACTTACTGTGAATGAAATTTTTGACACCAAGTTTAAATATTGCCTACAGTTACAGTTTGTCGTCACATAAAAGCAATTTCTGCCCACTCTTATTTTGTTTGTATTTACACATTGCATCACTGTCCGAGAAGCATCAACTTGGTTTATTAAAGCGAGGCAAGCACAAACCTAGTTGAACCGGTTTAAATTTGTCTCAAACCAAGTTATCTTAAACCATGAAGATGAGTAGTTTGTCAGGTTTAAAAAGCGGAATCACCAAACGTAAGGTATATGTTGATCGCCAAAAAATCGCAAAATTTCAAAATTTTCCACTCCATAAGGAACCAAATTAAAAAAAAATCTATTAAAATTAATTTATGAATAAGAAAGAAATCGTTTTTCAGTTTTGGTGTGCGTTCAGATTTAATACTACGATAGCTCCATTTAGCAAAATATTACATCATAAAACGAATGTTAAGTTTAAGTAATAGCTTGAAAAAAATATAAAGACTTGAATTCAAAAAATTAAAATCACCAAAAGCTAAAAATTTAAAATCGTCTGTTTGGCGATAAATCGCTACATCTTACAAATTTGGAACATGTACCAAAACGTAATCCGATTTGGTTTGTTTAAAATTAATGCTTACGGTTCGGTTTCAGTATGTATCCAACTCGTTTGTCATCGACTCAGGCATAACGTACTAGCTATTTGCTCTGTAACTGACAAATCAAACCAAATAATTGGAATTTTATAAAAATCTAAACCGAGTTGCTTCTACCTATCGCCTGCGTTTTATGGAGAACAATATAATGTGGATTAATTAAAAAACCTCAACAAAATCAGAAGTTTTTAGTTTTTTTACTGTTCCGGAAAAAGATGATTTTAGGGCAATTGGGTGACATTTGGATCAAAATACACTTTTTCTGTGCCAGTGTAGTACAGTCCATACCTTTGAAACATTAAGCAATGATTTTAAAATTTGGTTTGAAATAGAAAAAAGTTCACAAAAGTGTATGAGATTTCTCTAAAACCTACGAGCATCAAAAAGGAGACGTCAGGAAAAACAAATTTACTTTCCAGCAACAGTTGTGGCACAAGCAATACAATTGGAGAATAAATATTATAATTTGTACCCAGGTAGATTTTTTTTTTTTTTGATTTTTTAATGCAGCTTTGATTTGTTTTTAATGGTCAAGTATTTAAATTCATATTTTGAAGTTTCTTTTCAAAATGCGATCAAAGTTTTAGTGAAAAAATTTATTTTTCTTTTCAATAAATGACTCAAAAAACAAGCTCTTTTTTTTAAGAAAAATCAAATTGAATAATGTTTATACCCTGAATTTAAATTTGTTAGACGGTTGAGTAGTTACACAGTTTCTAAAAGTTCTTAATAGTTGGAAATATGCTTTCTATAATTAAATAAAATGCAAAGTTTGACAAATATGCCGTTGTCCAAGTAAGAAAACTTAAGGACAAGGGTTAACAAAAGTTTTTAAAAACTTTTTGGAGTAGGACAGCTATCAAAGTTTATAAATACGACCGTAGATTTAGAGTGAAAAGCGGCTAAATCCACATTTTTATTTTTTTTACTATAGACCACTTCAAAAATTGCTAAAAAATACAAAAATTTATCAAATCTTTTCAATTTTACTGAATTTCGCAATAAAGTGTGTTGAAAAATACTTAATGTTATTTAAGTTTAGTTCAAATAATGCGAACACGAAAAATAATCATCATATAAATAAAATCGTAACTCGATATACGCGTTGTCCTCGCATCACGCAGAAACTATTGGGTGTATTGAGACGCGGTTTTTTGTAAATTGTTTTTATTAGGTCAGTGGTCATTATAGGATATATTTTATAAAAATCCAAGCTCAAGAAGGTACACAAATGCAATATTTTGACGAAATTTTCACTCAACAACGAATATAAAAATAAATAATTTCTATTACATTGTAAAATACTTCTGTAAGAATTAAAGTTTAATGAATTTTAAATTTCAAAAATACGTTCGCATATTACGAATCGTTTTAACGACTTTGGACCGGATGGCAAAATTGGATTCTTCACCCAAACCACCTTTTGCGAAAATGAGATTAGTTTTTCCGATGCAATCTCGCAAACAACAATCGGAATCGAAGTTAAGGACTATGACACGCGCATGGTTTTTTAAGAGCAACGCATGCCATTAAACCTGATTCTAGAAGCCGGTTTCTTACAATTGGGATAAAATGGCACGTGGATATCATTAATCGTGGCAAAACGATAAGCCTTACTCTGACGGAAAGTGAGGCGATAATCTTTTGGTGTTTTTTTGTTTGTCTCTTATTTTCTTTCAGGGTTTTCAAAGCTAATAGACCGAGAGCCCACAGCAGATTTTGGGTGTGAGTGGTAGCAAAAAAAGAAGTATAGGCGTCGAAAGCTGCATTAAAGGCTATTCAAAAAATCAAGGTCTCGCAGTCCACAACTGGGGCCTTTGCGAGAAACAGTGCATCGAAAAAAAATATGAATGCAACTTCGAAGATAATAGTTTTAGCCAAATTGGTTTTCACACCTCCCTAGATAAGCTCCGCGGATCACATATCACGGAATCTGAGACCATTTGAGTGTATAGTTCACTCTACCGGACCGTTTAAAAAATTCAAAATTCTAAGTGAAAAACGGTTTTTGTAAAAAGTCTGGCAGGGCGAATTAAACACTCAAATGATTTCAGATTCCGTGATATGAGATCCGCGTAGCGTATCTAGGGAGGGGTGGAAACCAATTTCGGCTAACACGATTATCCTCGAAGTTGCATTCATATTTTTTTTTCGATGCACTATTTCTCGCAAAGGCCCCAGTTGTGGACTGCAAGACTTTGATTTAAATAGCCTTAAATGAAGCTTTCGACGCCTATACTTCTTTTTTTGCTATCAATCACACCCAAAATCTGCTGTGGGCTCTTAGTCTATAACAATCTGTTTTATTTTAACCCTTTAATAGCACCATGAATCATCTTTTTAAAGCATTTTAGCTCCTCTGAAAATGCTCCTATTGAATATTTATACTACACTGAGAAAAATATTGAATATATTCATGTTTAAATCAAACTCAAACACATATGATTTGGCATGGAAGCGATTCCTGTTTGAATTTAACAGAAACGTATTTATTCATCGTTGACTACAATTAAACATGTTTTTGTTTAAATTAAATATGCTTTCTATTTGATATGAACATATTTCTCTTTGTTTTAATTTACTTCATTTAATGTTATTTCAAATAGAATCATGTTATTTGTTTTTTGAAAATTATCGTGTTTAAATCAACTATATTTTTTGTTTAAAATATGTATAGAGATGCAAATATACTTACCCAAACTTATTTTTAGTTTTACTCCATAAATCTGACAATAAAACAGTTAAAAGTCTATAGAAATGTCAAAATCTTTAATCAAACATGTCAAGCAAAAGCACATTAAGTTTATAGTTAAAAATAAAACAGTTTAAATTAGTGAAATTAAGCTTCTTAATTGTATTTTTGTATTCCATTTAATTGATGTGGAAGGGAAATCTGTGGATCACCTATATTTGAAATTACATAATTAGCTTTTTTGCATTAAGTTAAAGAAGGATTAGGTCTTAATGTGATACTTACTTGGTAAGGCTTAATACTTCAAACATCCAAGTGATCCTTAAAGGACATTATTTCACAATTGCAGAAGGGTGGTTTGTGATAATCGATAATGTGGCTTGGCTTATTATTATCCCTAATACTGATTTATAAGAAAATCATGTCAAGCTGTTCCATAACATTTTTTGAAAAGGCAATTCTTTTTCTGGAGAAAAAAGGAAAAAAATATGATTTAGTTTTCATATTAATATCTAAAAAAAAGTTATTACTTACCAAAAACCTCCTTTGAAGATTGAAAGTGTTCCAAACTTTCTTTATTTAGTGTTTTGATATCTCATCTTCTCGAAAGGAAAGTTTTTACAACAATGACATCATCACAAGGTAAAATTATCCGAAATTTTTCTTCGTTTGAGTTCAATTCAAACTGATTTGAGTTTAAATTTAATAAATCTTTTTCTCTTGTTATCATTTTTTGTTTGTTCATATTTGAAACAAACTCGCTCATATTCATTTTATGTTAAATACTTTCAAGTGAGAAAAATAATTAAACAGGTCTTTCAAAAATCAAAGTCAAACTAGTTTGAATAACATTAAAAACATATTTCCATTTTCTAATGAAATATTCAAACATGAATCAGTTTGACCTAAACACAATTTACTTTAAAATAATAGTATTTTGCCATTTAAACAGATTAGAATTAGGTTTAAACCGAATTCTATTTGTATAAGTTAAACATGCAATCAAACATGCATCTTTTTAAATAACTCATAGTTCAGTTTTCTCAGTGTAGAGTTCGTAAATGTAAACATACCGTGTCACTGCCAAAAATAATTGTTAAAAAAATGGTACTATTACCTAATGAAATTTTCTGGTAAAATTTGCTCTCCCTCATTTAAAGTGAAAAAACTGTAGAACGGACATTTGGAATAGAGTTTTGTCGTGTTGCTGAACTCGACCATAGTTTTCATATTTTGGGAACAGCTTCATGCCCATTTTTCTGAGGCTTTAATTAAAACCATCTACAAATCAACAAAAAAAAGTTCTTCAAGACTTAGGACGGTACCGAACATGCATATTTTAGAAAAAAATTACGATCGTTTCTAGTAATATTTTGAATCAAATTCAATGCAATGCATGCAAATATGAATGCAACTTCGAGGGCAATCGTGTAAGCTGAAATTGGTTTTCACTCCTTTCTAGATAAGCTTCTTGGATCACATATCACGGAATCCGAGATTATTTGAGTTTAAAGTTCGCCCTGCCAGACTTAAAAAAAAAAAGTGTCTCATTTTGAACTCTGTTTTTTTTTTTTGAAGGGCGAACTATAAAATCAAATGATCTAAGATTTCTTGATATTTGATCCGAGAAGCATTATCTAGGGAGGGGTGAAAAGCAATTTTGACTAAAACAATTACCCTCCGAATAGGATTCATATTTTCTTTTTTGTGTTTATTTTTGTTTAATCAGCAAGACTTAGGGCCTGTTTCACATTCTCTGAGTAAAGTTCTGATTAGTTATTCGACACATAAATTCTGAGGCAGGGTCATATGTTCAGAAATGAAAAATTGCGTATGAATTCATAACTTAATCAGGTGGGTCATAAGACAATAATTGAGATTTTTTCTTCTATGGACTTATTACCCTGTGCTAATATTTATGTGTCGGATATCTAATCAGAACTTTATTCAAACATTGTGAAACAAACCCTTAGATTTTTAAAATAATCTTTACTCAAACACTAACACTCAAAATCTGCTGTAAGCTCTCAGTCACAAGTAGCTGGACATTTAATCTTTCAACATTTAAACGCAGACAAAGTCGCGGGTATCAGCTAGTTTTAAATAATTTTTTGTAAAAATGAAAAATAGGAGTTAGCGGATTTTTACTCTAAGCCGACGATATATGTATGTCAACTTCAAAAGGAGATTTGAAAATATTCTATGGGCCCGCCGCACAGTGGAACGGTCAGTACAAATTTCTGGTCGTGAGGTGATTTTTTTTTTTTTTGTGATATGAACATAGTTCTTATATGTGATATTTTGAAAACTGTCCACTCTTTCATTAGCTATAAAATTTTTGTTTGTAAACATAACGGTTTTCATGAAATAATGGCTTAAGTTGACACTTTTTTTCTAAGCCAAAAAAAATATGATATTAGATATTTTTGGTTTTTCGAGTCTTTCATTCAATTTTTGAGATAACTCAATGAAATAAATTGTGTTCAACTAAAGAAGATTAGTTTAAGAACATTAAATTAAAAAAAAAATCAAATTAAAGATTTGTCCATTCCAAAACACCTGTTTTTACAGTTGCCTTTAAAAAATAATATCTGGAACTTCCAACAAGCTTTTAAAAAAATGCTTGCATATGCCTGCTTTCTAATTCACCTTTAAGGAATTTTATGCTTTCGGTGAGTAATATTTAACAAGAATTGGATCCGACCGGATCCGACCCCGCTAACCTTATGAGCTTTAAAAAATCTCTACCTTTTATACTGGTCATTGCTCAACATGTCTTCTTTTTTTGTAACAGAAACCAAAATATACTTTTACAGTATTTTTAGGTGTGCTGAACCGGAATCCGAAGTCAGAAAAATTCTATCACCTCACGTTTCTGGGATATAACCGTTTGAAAATTGAAAATACCCGTTTTTCGCTGTTTTCGTAACAGCGCTTTAACATAACCTATGTTAAAGCGTGAGGTTATTTGTTTGAACCAAATGTGTAACGGTTTCTAGAAGAACAACATTTTTTCTTTTAAATTCCTTTCAAATCTTTCCGGTATCTCTTTTTTTCTCCGAGAAATCCATCAGATCCAAATGACGAGAGTAAAAATAGCATTAAAAGCTTATTTTTGATTTTGAATATTATTTTTTTGTTTTTAAATTTACTTGAACCTTTTTTACATTTATCTCTTACATGTCTTAATTTTCCACAATTTTCTTAAAGAAATTTTGTGAAACAAAATTAATGCTATTATATAATTCTAAGGGCTTGTTTCACATTCTCTGATTAAAGTTTCAATTAAGCTACTTTGAACTTATTCATCAGTTGAGAACCTCATTTACGTTTCACAATATCTGAATACGTCTAACTAGCAATTAAAATTCTGAATATTTTAATGGCCAGATGAAGTATTGATTAGCAAATTTAACTGGTGATTAAAACATTCAAAGCTGTAGGTGCAACCATCAAAACAGATTAATTTAATGGTTACTGAATGTGTTTGAGAAATAAGAGGGCGAATTTGATAAGTAAATGTTTGCATGGTATGATGCAATTTTAGAATTTAAAGTATAGGGATACAAATGGCTGAGTATTCTTGCAACAAAGTGCAATATTTTTTCGTGCAGTTACTTTTACTATTAGGTACCTCAAACTTTGACTTCCAAAGTACCTACGAATAAAGAGACAATCTGAGTTCCACTTATATAACTGTCAAAAAAAAAGCGAAAAATCGCGGTGGCTTGAGAGCTACTTTAAAGTCTTTCATATGAATACCTATACATACTCTGGGAGCAAGATCTGTGGTTTAATATATTTTGTACATATGCAGGTATATTAAAAGTGATTTCCCAAAGCCTTAAAACGTAAAAAAAAATCACAAAAACTCATTTTCGGAGACGTTTGTTGGTGGTCTTGGGACATCTAAGGCATCCTAATGAACGCGGATGCGTCAAAGTGTGATGAACTTAAAGTGGTTACTTTAACCTCACTGAAGCAATTTTTTTTAGAAAAATTGTAATTTCCATGCACTTTTTCTCAGTATTGTAACACTACATGCAGCAGACGAAAGTATTCGTTTTATATAATCTTCACCAAAAGTCTCCTGTTGCAATCTTGTCGAAGTCTAGGTCTAATTTTGATGTTTATTAATTATTGTTTTGAATATTTTCATTCTGTCAAAAATATTTTGTCTGGAAAACTGGAATAACTTACGAATAACTAATTGACACATAATTTTTATACTTCGATCATTGTGAAACACAAAGTTCGTTAATGGGAGGATTTAATTTGAGAATAAATTAATTGTCGAGTAACAAATCAGAGCTTTACTCAGACATTGTGAAACAAACCCTAAGGCTCTTTATTTGGATTTAAAATTATTTATGTAAGTTTTCAGCAATTTGTATCGGGAAACAATATTTGAAATTGATTGGTTTTTAATAGCGCTATAGTGTTTATTGTACGTACATATGAACATAGATTTATGTTATACATACATGCCACTTTTATAAATATTCTTAAGAGGGGTATTTGAAATGTTCTTAAGAGAAAAAATATCATTTTCTCTTATGTAACAGTTGAAGAAAAGCTGATTTTCAAGATTGTGCATCATTTTGATAAAAAATTCCTTAAATTCGAAGAAGTAATCATAGTATTGGATACAATTATAAGTATCTACCTACCTTAACTATAGTTAAAACAGATAGAAAAATTGTTATAATAATTACTTTTATAGATTCAATTTTTGAAGATTTTTAAATTTATCGGTAATGGGATCTCAACAAAACAAATAAAATTTTTGTTTACTTGATTATTTGAGGAACAATTTTTCAAAAAAAGATGTTAGTATTTAGAATTTAAATTAGTATAGGTATGGTACACTTTAAAATTCCATTTTTCTTATGTTTGTTTTTTTTTTTCAAATGCACTTTACTAGATATGGAATCGTATGCCTTATGAAATAATTTTCAATGTTTTATTAATCTATAGTATTTAACAAACACAATGGCGAAAAAATCATCAAAATCCATCCATTTATTCAAAAGTTACAGCACGATGTCCACTTTTTCAGCTTTTCGTTCCACTGTGCGCCGTTCCACATTTATATCCCATTGAGTATTAATATCAAAATACATGTCAAAAAAGGGTGAAGAAAGTCATGTGCAATAGTGTGGAAGCAAAATATGAAATTTCATCACACACAACTTGACATCGCATCCTACACGATTTGACATGTGTTTATATCTGAAAATATTTAAGATCGGTTCTAAAACCATCACACATTCTATCCCACTTGGGCGTTTGAGGTTATGGTGAAACTAATTTGTTTTGATGCAAGTGTCGAAGCAAAATATGAAAATAATTTTCATCACACAAATTTGGCAGTCGTATGAAATTCTTTCCCACTTTATTTCTTGCATTTGGTTTTTAAATCAAGTTGTTTAAGCAAATAGTTTTTGAGAAATTAAATTTCAAAGTCAAAATAAAAAAATATGTGATTTTTTTTTCTTAAGTCGATATTTTTCAAAATTTTACGTTATTAAGTGCTTTTCTTGTGTTCAATATTCAATGCCCTCATTATTTTTTAGTCCATTACCGAAAACCAAATGTAAAAATCCTTCTTATTTTTTGAGAAATTAAGAAAAAACAAAAGGTACTTTTACCAAACAAGCCCGAAAAAAGGGTTAAATTATGGATAATTCATGAATAAATTCATTTTTTCGGGCTTATTCGGGAAAAGTACCTTTTGCTTTTTCTTAATTTCTCAAAAACTAAGACAGATTTTTACATTTGGTTTTTGGTAGTGGACTAAGAAATAATGAGGGTATTGAATATTGAACACAAAAAAGCACTTAATTACGTAAAATTTTGATAAAATTTCGACAAAAAAAAATCACCATTTTTTTAAAAAAAATTTTGACTTTCAAATTTAATTTCTCAAAAACTATTCGCTTAAACAACTTGATTTTAAAACCAAAAGCAAGAACGGAGTATTAGCACATTAGCACATTATTAAATGTGTTTTCGTTGATTTTTAATTTTTTGTTTTGCATTTGAAGTCAATGTTTCAGAAACTGCCCCTCCCTGCCTCAGAGATACGACTTTCCCCCCATACAATTTTTTCTTAAAATAACCCCCAGAACCACCCCCTTAAATACTTCCACTCAGGTCCGGGACACCCTGTATAAGTATGAGTACTGCAGACAAATTTTATCAATAACTTTAAAGATGTTTTAAAATGAATTCAATAGCATTGAGTGCAGAAGTGTAGATTATGAAAAAATATGTTCGAATTAAAGAACTACATATGAAATAAACCTTGATAATTAAAAAAAAAAACATACATATATCGATATTTTCAAATGTTTATACAAACTGCAACGGGCCGCATTACTGCTTCCGTTTAGTTGCGCCAATTTTGAACGAAGTTTATCGGCAGTGCGGCGGATAAAAACTTTGTTGAAAACTAATTTTACCCAAAACCATTCATTTTAAACGTATATACATCGTAAGACATTGCTGCAGAGTTGAGTTTGGTAGCATTTTTAACGTTTGTTAATTTGCTTAATTGTAGACGTCGTTATCGGCTTCATTCATTAAATCTCTTTTGAAAAAATTCGGGAATTAATAAAGCTCAAGCACCAATAAATACATAGTTATTGCGGAATCACTTCCACCGAAAAAATGTTTAATGATTAGGTTTGGTTTGGACTGGTTGCCCACCTTAGAAAAAATTCCTTCCTACGCCAATGCTCTTGTGCACTGGCATTGAAGTCACCAACAACCATTAATTCTCTGAGGCCTCACCAAAACTCAAGTCCTCCAGTTTTCGTCGGAAGTCTTCTGTCCTATTGTTTAGGCTCAGATAGGTGCTAACAACTGTGAATTCTGTGCACTTCATCCTCGAGAAACCTTGTGTGCCTTGGCTCTTCATAGAGAATTTCTTCGCGTCCCGAATTCGAATTGCAGCGGTTCCAAGCATGTCTGTCACCTATAGCGTGTTTTTATTTATGCGCTGTTTAAGAATGATAACGACGTCTATTTCGATTTCGCTTATTAGTTTGGTCACTAGTTGTTTTTCGTTTGACTCCTGTGCATGTTACCACCGCATCAAGCATCAACACACTATTTTCAGTGGGTCGGCTACGAAATCTCGCAAATCAAAATCTCGCATTCGAAATCTCGCATAACGAAATCTCGCAATTACAAAATCTCACTTTTCATAATCCCGCAATTAAAAAATCCCGCTTTTCATAATCTCACAATAACGAAATCCCGCAAACTAAAATCTCGCATATCAAAATCTCGCAAAATTGAATTGCATTGCAACAAATTGATTTTTAAATCAGAATCTCGCAAATTAAAATCTCGCGCGAGATTTTAATTTGCGAGATTTTGATTTAAAAAATCTATTTGTTGCAATCCTCGCGTTCCAATGTTTATTCGCTATGCTATCTAGCTATCCAAAAAATTTTGAGATAACTTGAGTTGTTGTTGCGTCAGCTGTTATCAGCTGTTTTTTAACAAGGGATTACAACAACACAAAGCTATCCGGATAACTGAGAATAACCAGCGGAACGTGCCCAATGCAATACCCACCCACTGCAAAATATATAATCCAGTGTCTGAGTACTATTAGACCACACTAAATATAATAAATTGGGTGGCGCAACAGCTCATGGAGAACCAGGGCCTAGTGACTTACAACTCACAACCATTCCTGTGTGCGTGTTTGTTGGCAGGAATGGAGGGGACCTACAGTTTTTTGCCGAGTCCGAACGGCTAAATGAGAAGCACTTTTTCATGACAAGTATACTATTGGAGGATTTGTCAGTTCCTCGCAAGAGGCAGTACCTCGAATAAAACATTTCTGTTTTTAGGTGGCACGGCTGGGAATCGAACCCACACCTTCGGCATGACAGTCCTACGCACTAACCATCATGCCACGAGGTATTAGACCATACTGTTATTTATTAATTTGAACTGTTGATTTTTCAATATATAAAAAGAACAAGAAAGAGAGGGAACATAGAGATGATATATCCAGTGTCATGCGCAAATTGCATTTATCGTATTTGGCCTTGAACTAGAAAATACTTTTAGTTCCATTATAAACGCGTACAATACAACCAAAATGATTATAGAGGTTATTAACAGTAATACAAAATTTACAAATTTTTATTGGTATAGTTATTAATTGGACAAAAAAATTATGCATTTATGTGCTCTTGGGTAGGTATATTCTCAAAAAAAAAAAAACCCGTGTGCGTTTCGTTGCTGTGAAATTTGAAGTTGCGAGATTTTGATTTGCGAAATTTTGGTTGAAATTTGCGAGATTTTTAGGTTCTAGATGTAAATCCGAGATTGTAAAATGCGAGATTTTGTAATTGCGAGATTATGAAAAACAAGATTTTTAATTTCCAAAATTTCGTTATTCGAGATTTTTAAAAAAATGCGAGATTTCGTTATTCGAGATTTTGGTTTGCGGGATATCGTAGCGCTCCCATTTTCAGTTACCTATCATTTTGTATTGACAATTTTCTAAGCTGAAACCTAGTTCTGGACATTTTTCTGTAAATGTTATCGTTCGGGGGATATTACTTAAAAACCGTTTGGGGGCCTTTGACCTCCCGTAAAATTGTTATCGGTACTAATATCGATGGGGAATTTTTAAAAGTTTCTTAAGAGTGCCAAGAGCAGCCTAAGTATCTACCAAAATCCAGCTATCCTCCATTTTTCCCGAAGCAAAAATCTTTACTGACTTGACTATAAACCGAAATAGCAAAAGGAAGTAAAAAAAAATTCTTAGGAGGGGTGAAAGTTACTCAACTCAGCCTTTAATCAGATGTTTCTCAGTGATGCCAAATTTAAATAATGCAAAACACAATTTTTGCATGTCACAAAAGTAGTCCAACAAAAAAATATTTCTAAGTGATGTGCTTTATTTTTGTGACAGTTTAAGGACTTCTAAGTGCTTTTCCTTAAAGCATTGTATTTTATATTAAAAAAAACTAAGAACTCCAATATTAATATAAACAAAATCCACAAACAAACAAAAACAATCTCACAGGTTTACTCCTCACACCAATGAACTCAATTCTGTATGGAAAGTATTGTGTTGGTAAAGTTTAAGCTTCCTAAGAGAACATTTTCTAAAAAAACAAAATCTTTTCAGCTCACCTTAAGGCCACAAGTTGACCATACATGGTATAAAAACAAAAGACAACTTTTTCATCCTTTTATCAACTACAACGCTTTTCCACCCAGGTTCGTGTGTGTATTTTTCATAAAGATGTTTTTATCTATAGAGTTCCCAAGTTGGTTGGTAGGTGTTGGATTGAATTTTAGTAAAATAGACATAATCCAAAGCCCAGACTGTCACATATAAAACTAACGATCTTCGGGGTAATTGAAGACAAACGAGCATGTTGGTGTGGCACAGAGTTTGAGTAGAAAAAAACACCAACAAAATGCCATAAGACCAAACGATTACACTGTGTAGAAGTGTTCATGTTTGAAACTCAGCCCCTTAGGCTAGTAACAGTTTAACTTGTTTTGTTTTTGTCAAACTGAAACAGGATGTACAGGATATACTTGTAGCAGATAGTATATGTATGGTATATGTTTTGATCCTTTTTGAATGAAAAAGCCACATAGAAGAGTGTGGGCAGCTAGCTATTTCCGGTTTCATGAACTTTTGCATTTTTTATTAAAGTTGTGTGCACACAATGTTCCTCCACTTAATACCTAGCAATATATGTAAGGATTTAACAAAATAACCAAATAGTTTGTATCCATGTTACAAAGTGGTGTAATAAATTTTAATGACATTTATAGGTTCACAAAAAACAAAATTCGATATACGGTCTAATGTTCATATTGTAACGTTAACGTGGAGTGGTTGTTTTCCTTTTATTTTTTTCAATTTTATTGTTTTATGCAATGAAATGGATTTTACAAAAAACAGGGATTAATTTAAAAAGTTAGCTGAAATTGCTGATGTTGTTTACTGTTCGAGCATAATTTATTATTAACACTCATAGCATTAAGTAAGTAACGAATTTATTTCAATTTTATTCTATTTTATATTATTTTATGTTTTTTACTTGCGATATAGGTACTATAGGGCAAGTTTTGGATTCGTGCAAAAAAAAAATTTCGAGATAACATAATCAAACATGATATTACGATGATAGAGAACACGAAAAAAGTGGGTGGCAAAATTCTGTCTGTCTGTCTGTCTGTCTGTCTGTCTGTCTGTCCGTACCTCAACCTACAGCCTAAACCACTGAAGCGATTTTCTTCAAATTTTGAACTTAAGGTTTTTTTGTAACCCTCCAGAGGGGAAATTGAAATTTTTTCTTTAGCTCAAAAAATAACGGTACTTGCCATACAACCGTCAAGGAAAAGCTTATTTATCTCCAGAACGGCTTTGTTGGAATATAAATAACACTGCATACCAAAATTTTTGAAAAAATAAATTTTGGATTTTTAAAAAAAGATTCAAATTTTTTTTTTGAAAATTCAATATTTCAAAAACGGGTTGATGAATTGTTTTGAAATTTCAGTTTTAAATGTATATTAATATATACTCAAAATTGGCATACCAAATTTTTTTTTGAAAAATGTTACAAAAATTTTATATATAAAAAATTAATTTTTAAGAAAACGGCTCCAACGATTTTAAATTTTTTGTTTGCATATATTCATATTTTTTCAAGTAATCAAATGGCATACTTTTTTTTGAGCTCTAAGTTATTTATCAGGCTGTTTACAATATTAAAAGAACGATTTAAATGCTGTTTATACTTTTTCTATAATTACTTGAATATTTTTTAAAGTTCTTAAGCCCCACACAACTTGAACATAAGAGCAAGTTCGTGCGATCCAGTCGTGCATTTTATTTATATCATCTTTCCATCAGATTTAAGAAAATGAAAAAAAAAGAATATAATAAGTGAAACGGCAGCTAATAGAGAACCAGGACCCAATGACATACACTCTTACCATATGTGGAATGTGGATGTTGTTCTTTTAAGTCGACAGGAATGGAAGAGAATTTAAATTTTGTGCTAGATCCGAAGGTTGAAGAATGAAGAGCCTTGGTATTTAACAGAGAAGAAACTATTGGCGGATTTTTAACTTTCTCATGAGAGACAGAACCCCTTCAATAAAGTGCACAACTTTCTCGACGTATGTATACTTGCTCTTATAGAGTTCAAGAATTGTGGAACATTAGAAAATAGGCAAATAATTATGTATTGAAAAAAAGCAAAGAATGAAACTCGTTCTTTTACAAAAATGTAAAATCATTAGAGCAGTTTCCTTCAAAATCAGATTTGTATATTGTATATAAATTTGGAATGATAAAAAAAATTGATTTGCAATATTTTGAGTGTATTTTTAGTATACATTTAAAATCCTAGTTTCAAAAAAATTAATCAATCCATTTTTGAAATATTTGATTTCAAAAAAAAAAATTATATTTTTTTAGGTAAATCCAAAATTTTTAAATATAATATGAAACATTAAATTTTAAAGATCCCTAGCATTAAAATTTTCACGCAGAAACTAAGCTGAAAGTGACAATTTAACTTAACTTTTGCTTAACTTTACTTACTAAATTAGGCATAACTTCTTTCCAGGCAAAGATAGACCCAAAACATGCTACAACAAAATAAAGTCTCTTGGTCTACGTCTGTATACATTAAAAATATAGGCAGAGCGACAAAAATCCACTGTTTACCCACAGTTTAAGAATTCTCTATAATCATAATAGGCGTGTTTTATTGGGAAAGCTATCCGCAGCACAGTGAAATTTTATATGAATTACAAAAACAACATCGGCAGCAAAATCGCTGCCGATAAAAGTTAAAGTAGAATCCTGCTGCCGATAAACTTTTGACGTTTGTTCGAGTATCGAACTCGATTGAAAAGGATTTTAGTGTGTCGCCATTGGTACGATTGGTACTTTTTTGTGTCTCGAATTCTCGATGGCTATGTTCGTAGAGTAGAATAATGTTGAATAAATGGCCCTGTTTAGACTGTAACTTTTCACTTCGTCATGACCATGTTTTTGTAGATGAAATCGGTGAGGAGAAAATTTCACCCATATATTCATCGTCTTGGGGGCGTAGTGAGCAATTACAGTCTAAACAGGGTCGTTCGTAAGTGCATGGTTGTTTTGTTTTACATTTTTGACAACATGAAAAAGTGGTTCTACCCTATGCTTTGCTAAAGAAAAAACATGGCCTTTAATTAGTTTAAAGTGTAAATGTTTGCATTTTTATATTTTATAAGAAGTGACAAACAAGATATATTCTGCAGACTGTCAAAGGATAGTTCGCAAACCCAAACATCAAGACGCATTCCACAAGGCATTTATCTTCACATTTTCTTAGCACACATTTTACTGGGTTTATATTTTATGGCAATTGGCATCTATAGGCAACCAAACAAATTACATAGTGAATAGAAGGTCAAAATTCACATTACAAAATTCACTATTCGCAGATCATATGAAAAGACCTTTGGTCTATAAGGAGTTTGTACAATTATGGTTCAAGTTTTGATCCGATGCTCAACAATTTTAAGTCACTGCTTTTGGTAGATTAAAGGCTACTTGTACAAACGTGGTTCACTGATTTCAGTTAAACTGAGGTTCAACAATGGTCAAGCTTGAAATTGTTATTACAACATACTTGAACCTTGAACCATCGTTGCACTTCAGTAGATCCAATGAAATCATGTTGGAACTATCGTTGAACCTCAGTTAATCCGGTTAAATTTGTTGAATTTAATGAGTCTACTATTATACGACGACTTTTGAGTCATGATTTTTTTCAAAATTAAATGAGTGCAAATGAGAAAAAAAATTGATTTCACTTTCACAATATTTAATTTCGAAAAAGTCGACTAAAAAGGCTTCGTGTAATAGCAGACTAAATCATGACTTTTTTAATTTGACCATAGTCTACCAACATACCCTTACCCCTTTTTTTTCTTTTATAGCTGCAAAATCAATTTTCGTATCTGAAAATGACAAATAAAGAAAAAAGGGACGCAAAAATCTGATTGAAACCATAAATTATATAAATATATAGTTATATTTTGCATTTTACTTGCAAATAAGTTAGTTTTTGTTAATAATTTTGGTTTATTTCTTCTTTTAACTTACACAAAATTCACTTTTGTGTCGTGACTGCTGTTCAGGCGTACCATATTGCAAATACAAAAATATAGGCCGCTGCGGATGCGTTTTTTTCCAGATTTCTCACTGTACTATATATAAGATCCCAAAAAAAACACGCCTAATGTCATATTTCATCAAAATCTTGAGTACGAATATTGTTTTTTAAATTGTATATCTCTTCCTTCTCTGAGAAAAAACAAAATTTTGAATATGTCATATATTCCAGCCTTAAGCCTCTACTTTATTTCGTCTCAGCCTATTTATGTTCCAAAAATTGTTTTGCGTAATTTAGTAAAAATGAAGGAGTTTTTGATTTTTCGTATTTTACTTACTAGTCATACTATAGTCCAAGTTATGCATTCGCCAAAAAAAAAATTGAGCTCGAAATTTTGATAATAAGACTTCATTACGATGATTGGGAACACGAAGAAAATGGGTTTGACAGTTTTGTCTGTCTGTCTGTTTGGCTGCAGCCTAAGTCGTTTGTTAAACTTTCTTCAAATTTTGTACATAGTGGTTCTTGGTCGCTTTTTACGGAACCAAAAAAAAAGGTACCTGTCATACGATTTTTTTTTAGTTTTTTTACAAAATCCTTATTTTCTCAATATGGGTCCACAAATTTTCTTTAAAAAATCAAAACTTGTAAGGATTGAAAACCATTTTTCCAAAAATGGTTATTATTGGTACCTCCCAAAGAACCATTTTTTCGTTTTCTATTTTCTTGGAACGGTGTTACTGATTTAAGTCATTTTTTATAATTTTTTACTTGCGATTATAGGTACTATAAGGCAAGTTTTGGATTCGTGCAAAAAAAAAAAATTTGAGATAACAATCAAACATGATATAACGATGATAGAGAACTCCAAAAAAGTGGGTGGCAAAATTCTGTCTGTCTGTCTGTCTGTCTGTCTGTTCATCTACAGCCTAAACGGCTCGATCGATTTTCTTCAAACTTGGTACATAGTGGTTTTTGGTGATTCTGCCGACACGTTTTTTTCATTTTTTTTTTTAGAATCAAAAATAACGGTACCTGCCATACAATTATTTTTAGCAATTTTACATAATCGTATTTTTATCAAAATCGGCTCGACAACTTTTCTTAAAAAAAATTCAATAAATTTATTTTAGCAAAGGCTTTCTTTTGGTGGAATACCATTTTTCAAAAATGGTTATTAATGGTACCTCCCAAAGAACCATTTTTTTGATTTTTGATTTTCTTCAAAACGGTACGACCGATTTCAATTATTTTTGTATACAAAAGCTTCCAAAAAATATAAATAGTTTTGTGTACCAAAATTTTTGAAAAAATATTTTTTGGATTTTTAAGAAATGTTTCAAAATTTTTTTGGAAAATCAAATATTTCGAAATTGACATGATCGATTTGTTTGAAACTCGGTATTTAAGACTTTTTTAGTACTCTCTAAAATATTTTTAGAAAAAATTTTACATTTATGAAAAAATAACGGTACCTTCCATACAAAAGTTAAAAAACCGCAAAAGAAAATATTTTTTTTCTTAAAAACGACTCCTACGATTTTGATTAAACTTTTTTAATACACTTAAATTAGTACGACCTACTACCAAAAATTATAAAATTTTACACTTAGCAACTATTAATAGTACCTGTCATAGAACGTATTTTTTTATTTTGAATTTTTCCGTTATCAGCTAAACGGATTTAGATTAATTTTTTTATGTGCAAAATTCTGATAAGATCAAATAATATTGCATATCAAAATGTTCAAAAAAAAAGTTTTTGGATTTTTAAAAAAAGTTTCAAAATTTTTTTTTGAAAATTCGATATCTCCAAAACGGGTTGACAATTTTTTTTTAAATTTTGTTTTCATATACACATAAATATATACTTTAGATTTGCATACCAAGATTTGTTCTTAAAAATGTTTTAAGAATTGTATATATAAAAAATTAATTTTTTTAAAAACCGCTCCAACGATTTTAAATTTTTTTTTCCCATACAATTATATTCAATCAAGAAATAAGATGGCATTTGTTTTTTCCACATCAAACTGTCAAAAGAGTTGTTTTATCCAATTTAAAAGTCGTATTTCATGCTTCTCTACATTTTTCTCTCATAATTTCCATGTTTTTATATACAATTTTCTTAAGCCCACAGTGTCTTGAACATAAGAGCAAGTACGTGCGACCCAGTCGTGCATTTTATTTTTTTTTTGTTTAAAGAAAAATAGAAATATTTTTCTCAATATTTTCAAAATGACACAGTTGATTTTTGCAAACTTAGTTTTTGACAAGTTTTTAACACTTTTAACATAAAAAATACTTCACTTTAATGCAAAAATTCAATATAAATGTTAAAAACGCATTGAAAAATAGCTAATTTTTCTCAAAAATGATTCTTTGGATGTTTATAAATTTCTTTCTGTGTACTAAAATAAGAATTGTCTACTTTAAAATACAAATAAAATTCAAACTAAGCAACTGCTCACAGTGGGTACCTCCCCTAGAACGTTATTTTTGATTTTGATCGTTGAATTTTGAATTTTGTTATACAAAAACTTTCAAAAATCATAAATAAATGAGTGAAGTGAATTAAAAACAAAATTCAAAATATTTATTTGAAAAATTGATATGTACCTACCTACATTTCAGAATAACGTTATTATTTTTTTTTTTTTCAAATTTAATTTTGTGTGTAGGTAGGTAGAGTAAGTTAGGGTATTGTGGTATACATGTTTGTATTTTTGACTTAACAGACAAAGTAGTGACACGAATGCTTCCAAATTTTGTAGATGTTAGCACGAACATATAAGCTACTACGTTAACTGTTTTTGTTGGATTCTAACAGTAACTTACAAAGATTTTGACAAAATAATGATATGACCCCGAAATCGCCACTTTTGAAAAGTAGTGGGTAATGTGGTACACCCTTAATGTCTAATGTGGTATACTATACCAAGTGGTGCTCCGAATGTCTTGAAGGCAAATTTCATAATTCCTCATAGTACAAGTGGGTCTCTACATATCTTTCGGGTCCCATTTTCTAGTTTCACCTTTTTTAGACATTTTAACAAAAGATTATTGCCAAACCACAAATTTCAGTTGTCGCAGGTATAAACTTTAAGGTTGGGTAATGTGGTATACCATATTCCATTAGGAATACTATACCACATTAGCCCACTGCTAGTATACCACATTAGCCGAAACTCTATATTTTTACAAAAAATACAATACAATTTAAAATGAATACTTTTAAACAAAACTAAGAATTAAGTAACGGTAATGATTAATATATTCTTCCGTTGCATTGAAAAATTGTTTTGGAACACAATTTTTCAAACCGCACAAACACTTTTTGTTCCACCCAAAACAAAACTCAGCTCTACACACTTACGGTTTTAAACAGTTTGGTGGAATTAATGAACGATTTTTGGGTTGTTTAAATACGCATTACTACTTTTATTTAAATCACCGTCCACTGAATCAAGAACCGTTTTAGAAGCATGCTTGGTTTATGAAATAACTGCCTATACCACATTACCCGCATATACCACATTACCCCAACTTACTCTAACCATATTAATAAAAAACTTCAAAATTGCATATAATTTTTTTTCTTTTCTTAAAAATGTTTTGAAAATTTTAGGTAGGTATGCATACACATTTGTTGTGTTGGTATAAAATATTATTTTTTTTTTTTTTAATCGCTCCAACGATTTTCAATTTTGGTTCCATTTATATGTACATATTTATTCAATAATTCAGATACATAGCTTACATTAAAAATATTTAAGTCCTTCCTTTTAAACAATTTTCTCTCATAATATCCATGTTTTTATGTGTACATACATTAGGGTGGTCGTTGAAAAAATATTCCTCCTAGATGGACCTTGAATCGGTTCTAAATTAAATTTTCATCCCCTATAGTCGCAGAAGGGTTCAGAGAGTGCAGGTTGGAAGTAGAGAAGAAATGAAAATGCACGACTGGATTGCACTGGACTGAATTGTTCAAGTTGCTTGGAACTTAAGAACTTTTAAAATATGTTATTATAGAAAAAAAAATTTAAAATGCATTTAAATTGGTATTTTAATTGTATAAACATTGTTAAAATCGCTTAGAGCTCAAAAACAAGTATGCCATTTGATTACCTTACTCGCAATTACTCGTTAGAGCGGTTTCTTTAAAAATTAAGTTTTTATATATAACATTTTTGAAACAATTAAAAAAATATGCTATGCATTTAATTTATATTTAATACATGCCTGAAAAACTGAAATTTAAAAATACATCAACTAATTTTTGAAATATTGAATTTTCGAAAAAAAGTTTGAATTTTCTTATAATCCAAAATAATTTTTTTTTCAAACTTTTGATATGAAATATTATTAACATTCTATAAAAGCGTTTGTATAAACATTTTTACTGATTTTGAGTCGTTAATTAGAAAATTGAAAATAAAAAAAAAAACGTTATATGGCAGGTACCGTTAATAACAGTTTTTGGTCATTTTGTTTACCTGCGAAAGTATACTTTACCTACAGTAAAACATCACTGATTTGTATCAAAATCGTTGGAGCCGTTTTTGATATAAATAAACTTTTCCTTAACGGTTGTATGGCAAGCACCGTTATCTTTGAGGTAAAAATTTCTTTTTCAATTTTCTCTCTATAAGGAACTACAACAATACCTTAACTCTTTTAACTCAGGTCTAGGCTGTAACTCAAGGTACAGACAGAAATTTTTCTGCGAATAAGTCAATCACTAAGAAATAACATTATGCCAGAATTAAATTTTTGGATAAACATACACACCTATGGAAAATTTAATTATTCTGATCACAACTGCACGACAGCAAAATAAAAACGAAATTTAATTCCAAAAGAACCACAAGAATTAAATTGAAATAAATACTCAACTATCACCACAAAATTCATTTATATTAATTTGTATTTATTTTTTTATTTTAAGTAATTTTAATTTTGAATAAATAAACTACATTAATTGTATTGTGAGACTCTCTTCTCTATATACACCTCACCTCTACTAATATCACAAAGGGTTAACCAATCATTTTTATTTATTCACCTGAAAAACACTGTCCAGAACAGGGTACTTTTGTGTTATTGACACAAAAAAACTATCAAAAGCCCGCAATCATGGCAGTCAACGGGTGTACGATATGCGGCTCATTCGTGCTGTGCACTGAACTAACAGAACATTGAAATTGAAGAATCCCTTTTCATATCAGGATTCAAAATAAAAAAACTTAGGTGTATTGATTTTATTTTCAATAATATTAGATGTGAAATATGATCTTTTCAATATGTTTTTTTGTTTGTATTATACCTTCTGTGGATATCGATGAGCCAATTAGAGCATGCATTTATTTTTTCGTTACTGTCAAATTGATATCTTTTGTTTAAAAAAACAACGTTTTAAAAATAAAATTCACCACTGGCATTGCACGGGCTTGCTCTAAGAAATGGTTCGTAAATACAAAAGAAAAAAAACAAAATGTGAATATGTGAAAACGATAAAAATTACAAAGAAGATTGATTTTTGAATAAGGTTTATAACCTTGGAATGCTATGCTATTCGAACTTTGCAAATAATAAAAACCCTTTATTAAATTTAAAAAAAAATGGATGACGAGGTACCTAAAGACACACCTTAAACTAAGGCAGTTTTTCTCAAAAAACGTCATAGCTCATTTCGGAATTTGCGACTGTTTTGGAAAAATTTGAAACGTAAATTGATTCAAAAAGAATGAACAAACAATTGCATTTTCCCCTACGGAAATATCAAATATCAAAATACTTTAAACCGAATTCTTAGACAGTAAATAAATACTGCCCATGTGGCAAGTAAAAAGGCTGCAATTATTTTTTTTTAGTTTGACTCCTATCTTTATTAAGGATATTATCAATATATCGGTGTAATAGTTAGTGCGTTGGACTATCATTCTGTCTGTGTTTCATCCCTACCCGCTACCACCTAACAAATTAAGTTTTCTTCGAGGTAGGTACTACCTCTAGCAGAAACTGACAGATCCTATTTTTTTTCAAATTAATTTTTATTTTCCATTTATCTTATAACTATCTAGACAAAAATTCATAAAAACTAGCCTTTCTATCAATATCTTACAACTAACTTAAAGGCCCCGATCAGGCGCTCTAAGTTAAACTATAATAACTTAATTATAATGCATTTCGGCCTAAGAATTATCTTAATAGTAAGATTCAGATCGGGTTTTATTTTTCACAAAGAACACTCATGTGCTCTGTGTAATCGAAGGCAGCGTCTAAGATACTGCCTCTCCAACACCCGAATCTTTTCCATTTGAGATGGGGCAACGTTGAACCAAACCGGGCATCCATAGGCAATCATCGGCTGTCAAACCGGCTGCTATAAAACAACCCTTTTGTCAGAACAAAAGCTGCCCTAGTACATTTGCATTTATATGTATGTCATTCGAAATACAAATACTGATTCATCCAGATGTACTTTACTACAATTTTATTCGCCAGTGCATGTCCTAAACAAAATAGTTTCCGATTTCTGAAAGTTGATTTTCAACTTCCAGTCATCGCAATATCCCTGAATCTTCTCGAAGCCACTCTGCAAAAGAATTCTGATGACCTCAACTTTTTGAGTTGTTCTGTACGCAATTGCCTGAGTAAGATTATTTACCAGATCGCTGGTAGAAATGCTGAATAGAATCAGCGAGATTACCGCTCCCTGCTGAAGACCATTTTTGGTATTAAAGGTTGTGACAGAAGTCACATTGCTGACAAATCCTCCAAGAGTATCAGTTGACATGATCATGAATAAGTGTTTTTCATCCAGCCGTTCGGACTCGGCAAGTAATTTTAAGTCCATTCCTTCAAACAAACACGCACACAGGGAATGGCTACTTTTCTCCAGCGTAAATTTTTCCCGCATCACATTTGTTCGAAATACGATTTCCTGCCAATCGTTTTCCCGAAAAACGATTTCCAGTTGATCTTTTTCGGTTCGGGAGATTGATCTGGAAACGGGACAGAGAAACAAAATTTTGTAATAACTTTTTCATAGATTTCTTTGGTTGTGTGTTTGATGGATTTGGGTCTGACGGAGGAGGTTGTATGGAACTGGATCAGGAACCGGGATAGAGGAACAATTTTTTTAATATCTTTTTCATTGCTTTTTTTGTTGCTGTCCTGATGGAGTATAGGGTCTGGAGAGGAAATTCTGGAGGTGGGGTGGAACTGGGGTAAAGGAGCGACTTGTTTTTGGATGATTTTTTGAAAAAAGCGGCTAGCTCCAAAATTTTTGTTGATCATTATAGACCACTTCAAACATTGCTAAGAATTAAAAAAAATTGTCAAATCTTTTTAATTTCACTGGTTCTAGCAATAACAAATGTAGAAAAGTACTTAATATAATTTTGGTTTTATTCAAACAATGCGAATACTTTTTTTTTATATTATTTTGTAGGAAATGCAAAAAAAGAGCTCGTTGCTTTTTTATAAGATACCTTCACATTTTGTAAAAAAAAAAATTGTTGAACTTTTTTGTTTTTGATTTTTGATGAGCTGGCGTGATGAATTATTTCCAGTTATTTAAAATTTAAAATACTATGCCTTCAGTTTTCTTGGACGACTGTTACTTGGGCGGCCCGCTTCGCCTTCACGGGTTCTCAGGATTTTAACTCCCGGTTGTGGGCCCTCAGTCCAGCTTCCGCAACTACGTTGTTCCGCTAAGGATATGTATAGTCGTCTAGCGGGCGTCAAAGTCAACAGTTTTCTTCAGCAAGAGTACCCTAAGTGGCCCGCTTCGTGTGGGATCTCAGGATTTGAACTCCCTTTTTTGGGTCCTCTGTACCGCTCCCAGACCAAAAAAAAAAAATAAAAAAAGGTGTAATAAAAGGTGTTACTTTATCTCGATTCACGACCCACTTCCAGATTCCACAAAAAAAGTTATGGAACAGTTGTAAGAAATATATCGGGATATCGTGCTGCGGGATTGGAGTCAAAAAATGCTTATATAATCAGCCGGCGGGCAAACCTTAGATGAGAAACTGATTTACAGGAAAGCGTAGTGTTCCTGTCCGCTTCACGTGGAATGTCCCATAAGTCGTATATATGAAGATTTTTGAATTTTTGAATGGGATTGGGCAAGTTTTTGACCCTAATTTAGGGCAGCGCTTTTGGGTTCTACAAAAAAATTAAGATGAAACACGATTGTCAACCAACAATAACGTCAAAGTACTTGCAGAAGTATAAAATTTACTAAAGATACTAACAAAAACCAACTCATATAGAACTCAAAATGGAAAACTTACCCTTCTATGCTAACGTAGGGTCAAATTACTTGAAAATAATTGTTTTTCTTATTTTACTTCTACTTAATCAATTTCGAGTGTTTATGGAAAAATAAGACAGAAAAAAATTAGTCAACGTCGTCAATTCAATGAAAGAGTGGCTCCAACAACATTTTCTAAAAAAAATTCAAATATGGATAATGACACTGCTGCAACATGGTGGTCCCTTCTGCTTTAATTTGTCGATCCTTGGTAAACAAAAAAATTATTCCATGCCTACACAGACTAGCTGCGAAAATGTGTGGTCAAATAGTAAGAGACAAGAGAGAAAGTAGTTGTGCCTTGTGGATTGAACAAAATCAAACCAACAAATAATGATTCCATTCCATTTAAGTAGGTACTTTTGTATGCTGCGGCGATATTAGGTCTGTTCGGGAACTTCCCAAAGCTGCCAATTTCTACCCATTTAAGTCCAAAGTTATGTCAAAGTTCATATAAAAAAAACTATATTGACAAAACTTTGGACTAAAATGAGCTGTTTTAGGTAGTACACAAACAGAGGTATTCTCATCCTACTTGGTAACGCAACGAAGAGTATCGATGCCAACAATACTCGGTATTGAAACAAAAGTTTCAAGTATTGTGTTTGTGTACATATACTTGTATTTTTTTGTATCAATGAACCCTAATTGTAGCATGGCGGGTATGTGGTATGTTACATCGTCTTCTTGTAACCATAGCTCGTTCCCAATACAATTTATATAAGTGAAATAAAAATTCAGGAATCGTGGATCTACAACGTTCTGATTTCCCTTATAAGCTGAAACGTTCTGTCAAGTATCATTTTTGAAGAAGCAGAACAATTTTATTCCATCACCCATTTGCCCTTGGGCATACCAATGACTTTTTGTCTAACCTCTATAAAAAAAAAGCTTTTACAAGTTAAAAATCAGAGCTCTAAATTTTGTCTTGCAAAGTAGGGGGAAATGGGGGTCATTGATACATGGGGCACATAGATACAGTCGACATTATTCGAAAACTAGACGCAGTAGACCAATCAAATAAACACACAAAATAACGAATCTATCAACGCTTAGTCATATATGCCCGTCATGCAGTTTCGGTCATCGCTTTGCGCCTGACAACCAAAAACATGTTTTTCAAGCCCACAAGTACATTTTTGTCATTCCCTTAATGATCGATTTTTGGTTAGTATATTTTGTGTTAGCAATTTTTCATGAAAGGATTTGGAAGGTATAAGTCCTTCTTATTGTAATAATTACTAAAAGTTTCATTATTAAAGTGTGTTTTAATTTTTATTCATATTTATCTTCCCTGAAGGGATGTTGGGGCACATTGATGCAAACCACCTCTTGGTCATTTAATACTATCAATACGCCCTCTCTGTCTGATATATAAGTAGATAAAACGTTTTTACATCCTTAATAAAAAAAATGGTGGGAACGTACAAACGAAGAACGGATCTTTCCTTACTTCATCGGTAAGGTTGCTGTGGCTCCTTTTATGTATCAAACATGTATTAAAGTTCCTACTGGTTGAATTTATTTTATAAATGCACGTTATAGAAAATAATAAAAACTTGTTTGACAATAAATATTGATAAGTTTTCTATAAATCAAAGTTTCCTGACATGTATCAATGTTCCCCGTGAATGGGGCAGTTTGATACAAATTCCGTTACTTAATATATTGGCCCTAATATTTTTTCTGAATGAGTCTTAGATTTACTTCTTATCATAAAAGCTAGTTAGAAAGACAATGAACATATAAAATATTTTACTTTGTTATTACCGTCAATATGAAGCCCGTTTTTTGAAAGAAAATGAAAATCGTATCAAGGTGCCCCAACTCCCCCTACCCAACTAAACACCAAACAACAATAACGCCTTTACAAGTCTAGACAAACTCTCTTGAATGTTATTTTCTAGTGAAACAAAATAAAATAACAATTTTTGTTTCTTTTTGTCTGCGTTCTTTATATTCAAAGAGGAAAAAATTGTCTCTTGACCAGAATTAACACACTGCCTTTGAAAGCCGCCTAGGATTAACTTTTCGTCACAAAAACAACTACAAGTGTACAAGTGGCATCTGGAATCGGAAACAATATTCGATCTATGTACAATATAATGGTAAAATCCCTGTGAAATCTTTTGACTGCATTTTTTTTTTTTTGGTTTTGTTTTGAAATCCAAAGCTAGGGAAAAAGTATTCAAAGAATCAGCACTGTGTCAGCAGGAAAAGGACTTTCCAGATCCTACTGTGCTTGTTTGTCGACTCATTTTTTTTTCGATTCAAATCAGGCTTGAAATGCCACAAAAAAAAATCCCCATTCGTTTAGGTGGTTTAGATTACCATCAATTTTCTGAAATCCCTCTACATTGATGGAAACAGCACTCTTACTAAACTGAATGAGAAAACGCGCGTGTATTGTGAGGATTTGTGAAGGCTTTGCATTTTTTTCTTCTTTTTGAAAGAATATCGTTATCGTTGCAAAAATCTATTCTCACTATGTTTGGAAGCTTACTTAAAAAATAGCCCAAAAAGTTTTTATTTAAGTAAATGTAAGGTTTATTTTTAAAATCATATGCCTATTTATTTCGTCCTCTAAACGGCGCTGATGAAAACATGAAAATCATCAGAACAGGTTAGTTTTTTTTTCAATATTTGGTGAAAAACAAAAAACCCAGGTGTATGTAGGTAACTCTACTCTTAATTACATATTTTCATGTCTCTATTTGCTTTGAACATTTGCGGTCAACACATATATTGTCAAATTTCATTTATTTACCGGAAAAACCACGCAACCATAAGAATGTGTGACCTAAAAACTTTGTCGACCAAAAACTCAACTGAAAGTAACTTAAAGAATTCCTTGCCAACACCATCAGCGTCGTCGTTTAAACTAATTTGTGTATGTGAAGAGTTTTCGAAAAAGTTTGGGATTCTTTTTATACATACATTAGAGTAGCTATGAGTGGAAAATATTTCCTACAAAACAAATCTGTTCAAACTGACCTAAAAGCCAACCGTTTACTACTCAGGCAAGGGTTGAATGAACCTTTGCACAAACTTTAACCCTTTTTACTATTTGAATGGATTTCAGAAGGTACCTACATATATGTATGTACATAAATCGTCCTTGTGTAAAACAAGTATAGACACGCATACATACATTATAAATGTATGCTGTAAGGCTGATTTAAAATTTAAGTAAAGGATATGTGGTCTATAGGTTTCCCCTTAGGGCATAGGATGTATTGCCAAAGAGACCATGTTTTTAAAACAAAAGTTTTGTTGCTTTCGAAAGATTAAAAGAAAATCGTGAAGGGGATTGACATATATAACACACAAATTATGTTTCCTATTATCAAATGTACGTAATAGAAAATGTGATTTTGAGAATTTTCAACCCAAATTTCGACAGATAGAAAGTATCTAAATATATGATAATTTTCGTGACCTTTTTATCGATATAGATAGATTTAATATAGATGATCGATTAAGATACGGGTTCGCAGCGGAAGCAGAAGAATCCATCTATAGAATGTTATATAGTAAACTGAACTACAACCTAAACCATAAGAATTACTTCCGTGATGACTACAAGACAGATCAAATATCAATGATATTTAGATTAAGAGGCGAACTCCTTAATCTCAACTTCATCCCGCATCGTGAAGAGTTGCCTTTGTATTGTGAATTGTGTAATATGGGGGAAACAGAGAATATTTTCCATTTTATGGGTAGGTGTCCTGTGCTGCGAGAAACAAGAAGACATATTTTTGGATGTGACTTTCTATCAGAAGAACTTATAATACATCATCTTAATGAAATGGAAGTTCCTAAACTGTACAAATATTGTAAAATAGCGTTAGCGTATAGAAACAGAATTCTAAATGGAAATTTTTAAAAAAATAAAAGAATTGTAGAATGAAAAATTTTGAAACGTTGTCAATCAGGCAGATGGCATATAGCCATGCTTTATTATTGTAAAATGTATATTTGGATACTATATTTTATAGAAATAAAATCTAAATCTAATCTAATCTAAAATCTAATCTAGATAGATTTAATTTTTAGTGGGCTGTAGTTCAATTTTGTTGTTTTTTCTACCGAAAACAAAAATTGTTTCTAAAAGCAAGGCCTAATGAAGAGCATAAACATGCTCGAAACGTTGCATTGAATAACATCTTCTTACTGACCTACAGCCCACTAAAAATTAAATCTATCGAAAGTACCTAAAGCTAGCTGCGAGACAATACGGTATTGCCTCATTATCGTCACGATTTTTGTGCAAGAAAAATCAAACTTGTGTTTGAATCTTGAATAATTCAATTTTATAAAAATTTGAAAATCAATTTTGTTCATGTTTATAATGCTTTCTAACGAGACCGCACGAAGTAGGTTGGTTTAATTTGCACAACATCAGAAAATTTGGCTTTTCTGTCCAAAATCTAGAGCTGCGTACGACAAAGGTTTAAACTCAAATCTATGTGTTTTCATGGTTTTCTTTGAATAAAACAAAATAATTCCCAGAAACTTACGTAGCAGAAACCAGAAAAATATCTCAAAAGACGAAAAATAAAATAAGAAACATAATAAAATTATACTAAGGTATTATGTTGTGTGTAACACCTAAAACCAAAACAAAACTATAAACAAATATAAACAATAACAATAATATGAGCTCGACGCATATCGACCTACATTGGATTTTGTTGAAAATGATCAGCCGTCACCAAGCGATACCATCGTGCATTGAACTGATCATGTTACACATAGTCATAGTCGGTCGCTATGCGCCGAATGCAATTGAATATTGATTTTGTTTATGACTGCAATTATATATGCATCACATTGACTGAACATTCGGAGGAAATATAACCGGGTTGGCTACGAAATCTCGCAAATCAAAATCTCGCATTCAAAATCTCGCATAACGAAATCTCGCAATTACAAAATCTCGCTTTTCATAATCCCGCAATTACAAAATCCCGCTTTTCATAATCTCGCAATAACGAAATCCCGCAAACTAAAATCTCGCATATCAAAATCTCGCAAAATTGAATTGCATTGCAACAAATACATTTTTTAAATCAAAATCTCGCAAATTAAAATCTCGCGCGAGATTTTAATTTGCGAGATTTTGATTAAAAAAATGTATTTGTTGCAATGCAATTCAATTCTGCGAGATATGCTACCTACTGCAAAATATACAATCCAGTGTCTGAGTAATTTTAGACCACACTGTCATTTATTAATTTGAATTTCAAAAGAACAAGAAGGAGAGAGAACATAGAGATGGTACATCAAGTTGTAAAGTGTCATGTGCAAGTTGCATTAATCGTATGATGATTATAGACGTTATAAACAGTAATAAAGGATGTACAAATTTTTTTATTGACGGGTATAGGTAGTTATTAGTTAGAAAGAAAAATTATGCAAAGTGCTCTTGGTTGGGTATATTCTCAAAAAAAAATTCTAAAAGCCGTGTGCGATTCGTTGCTGTGAAATTTGAAGTTGCGAGATTTTGATTTGCGAGATTTTAAATTTGCAAGATTTTGGTTGAAATTTGCGAGATTTTTAGGTTCAAAATGAAAATGCGGGATTTTAAAAAGCGAGATTTTTCAATTGCGAGATTATGAAAAACAAGATTTTTAATTTGCGAGATTTCGTTATTCGAGATTTAAAAAAAAATGCGAGATTTCGTTATTCGAGATTTTGGTTTGCGGGATATCGTAGCGCTCCCAATATAACCGAAAGTTATTTTGTCAAGTGGACATTTAATTCTTACGTCATGTGGGGTAATATATTGTAGGTCATAAGTAAAGTAAATAAATAAAGAACTAGGCTAAGAATATCTTTGTATGAAAATGGATTTTTGTATAGAACTAGTTGTAAGTATAAATAGAAGAAAATATTGAAAATAAAATCAGTCTAAGTTAAAACCTTAACTGCGACTCTTTATTATTAATATCGTGCATCTCGATGCTCGGATAAATAAGCGGCTTTGCATTAAAGCTAAGAAATTTGTTCCTTCGAGAACCACGGGTTCCTCGTCAATCATAACATGGCGATCCTGCTAGTCTGAACCACGATCTATAATAATTTTCAAAAATACTTTTTCGCTATCCTAAAACCTAAAAAAAAAAGTCAGATAGATAACCACACTACCAATAGTTTCCAAAAATATTTTTTATATACTTTCAAAACAGCCAGATAGATGACCACACTAGACGAAATAAACGAGATCTTTAGAAAGTGGGAAGAACTCACTGAATACCGTCCAACGACCGTAGAACCCAGAGAGTACCCAAGGTATACCCCTACCCCTAAAACCGCTGGACCGAAACCACTATCTATAGAAGAATATAGAAAACGTCAAGAAAAAAAGAAGAAAGACGAAAAGAAACAAGAAAATAAACAAAAGAAGAAACGAGGAGGCCGCAAAAGACAGTTCCAGAGGAAGTGTGCGAACCTTCAGAGAATAGTCAACATAAGCACTGGAGACCAGAAGCGAACACTAATTGGTGAGCTGAAAAATCTGAGAAACAATGGGTGGCAAAAATTCCAAGGAGGAAATCATAAATAATGTAGCAGCAGCATCTGCAGCATCAACATCATCAACAACAACAACAACAACACCTCTAGGCGACAAAATAGTATACTTAAATTTCTTTCTTTTAGTAATCATAATTCTATGCAAATTGAATGCCTATTACAAAAATTATTTAAGGAAACATGCCTTAAAAACATTAAATGTTTAAAAAAAAAAAAAAAAAAAAATATATACATATATATATACATATACAAATAATATATGGAGTTTGTTAATTTAAGAAAAGTACTAGACAATTTAAAAAAAGCACCTAATAGGACATATACTAAAGAATATGTACAAAAGGTTAATAAGCAAATTGAACAAACATGGTCAGTAATACAAAACACTGCTGACCTAAAAGACATTACACAGATAAAACAAAAATTTGACTCATTAGTTATACAAATTAGGGAATATTTAAAAGTTAAAGGTGAAAACGAAAATTTAGGAACTATAGAAGAAGAAGAAAATATACAAAATATAGACACAAAAATAAAGGTAGAAAGCACAATGGCAAATTTTGATTTAGTAACAGCAACCAAGGTGATACCTGAATTTCAGGGTAGTCAAAAAGATCTAAATAATTTTCTAGGTTTGATAGAATTCTATCATGATACTTTAAAAGATACAAACCAAAAACAAACACTTATTAAATTCATTCTGGCTACTAAGCTATCAGAAAAAGTAAAAAATAAGATCCAAACAGAAAATACACCGAAAACCTTTGATGATCTTCGACAAATTTTAAAATCATCATATGTATAAGTCAAACAAAAATGCTTTTAGATTACATAGTGAGATTTCACAAAGTTTTCAAGGAAACCAAAATGTTTCAGTTTTTGCTTCACGAATAGAATACTTACTAGCATCTTTGAATGATTTACAAATTTCGGAAACAGGGTCAGACATACAGAGAGACAGTCAAGCTGAATGGCCAAATAGGACTAGCAGCATTCAAAAATGGTTTATCAGAACCTTATAAATCATTGGTAATGGCTGCAAGACCAGCCAAGCTTGCAGAAGCAGTGAAAATTGCTTTAGAAGTTAGTCCTCAGCATTCTAGCCAAATAATGCATTTTAATAGGATACAGAGAGGTAGAGGTAGCACCAGAGGAAACTTTAACCGAAATTATTCAAATACAAACTCTTCATATCAGAACAATAATAGTAATTTCAACCAATACAGGGGACAAAATATTAACAATAGAAACAGATACAGAACACAAAATTATAATGACAGGAACATTTTTCAGGGAAACGGATACGTCCCCCGGCCGACAAAACCCGGGGCCCACATCCAGAAAAAGATAATTTACATAAAAAACTCTAACAAAGATACAAACTTTATGAAATTAAAAATAAAAGGCAGAAATCAACCAATAACTTTATTAATAGACACAGGAGTAACTATTACCGTCGTTTTATCAAGAACTTTGCTGAAATTGCAAAACCTTTGAATCAATTATTAAAGAAAGACCAAATATTTAGCTGGACACAAAGTTGTCAAAATGCTTTTGAAAGCCTTAAAACAAAATTAATGACACCTCCAATACTAAATTATCCAGATTTCTCGAAACCATTCATATTGACAACAGATGCATCAAATTATGCATTAGGAGCTATTTTATCTCAAGGAGAAGTAGGAAATGATAAACCTATTGCCTATGCAAGTAAATCTTTAAACAAAGGTGAGCTTAATAAAGCAGTGATAGAGAAAGAATTACTAGCTATACACTGGGGAATAAATCACTTTAGACCATACCTATACGGTAGAAGATTTATTGTTTATACAGATCACAGGCCATTAGTTAGTCTTTTTACTCATAAAAATCCTTCATCTAAATTAACTAGAATTAGAGTAGATTTAATGGATTACGATTTTGATATAATTTTTAAGCAAGGAAAGATGAATACGAATGCTGATGCATTATCTAGAATAAAGTTAAGTTCAGAAGAATTAAAAGAAATGATACCAGTAAACAATATAAATGTCCTAACAAGAGCAATGAAGTTGAAAGATAAGGAAGATATTAGTGAAAGAGAAGAAAATCCGGAAATTATGCCTCCAGTGGAGACTGTACACCTCCACATATGGGAATGCATATCTATCTCAGACACAAGAAACATTAAGAAATTGCAATTTGAAAATATAAAGAATTTAACGGGGCCACCAAAAGAAACAATATATGCAGTTAAAGATATAATACATGTTGGATACAATGATAATTCTCTATCAGAGTTAAAATTGATTTTGAAGAAATTGTTATCCTATACAAAACATGTGAAAATAGAAAAGCTAGCGCTAGCAATGAATAATGAAATATTTAAAACAATATCAGTGCACAAATTTAAAAAAAATATTTACAGAACTGCAAGAGAATAAGAAAGAAAATTGTCTAGACATTATATTATACAATTCACCAAGAAGAATAGAACATGCGAGTGAGATGAACGATTTAATAAAAGAATATCATGATGACAAGTTAGGAGGACATATATGTATTAGAAGATGTATAGCGAAGCTTAAGCAGAAATATGTATGGAAGAATGTGAATAAGATGGTTAAGAAATATATAAATAATTGTAATATTTGTAATGAAGTTAAAATAAGTAAATACACTAAGGAACGATTCACAAGGACAGAAACACCAAGCACATCATTTGAGGTGATAACTGTAGATACAGTAGGACCATTGAGACCATCAAATGGGTATAGGTATATTCTTACAATTCAATGTGAATTAACAAAATTTGTTGAAGCGTTTTCATTAGTCACGAAAGATGCCATTTCAGTAGCAAAAACTATTGTAGAGAAATTCATTTTGAAATATGGTTGTTTTAGGAAATTGAAAACAGACAAAGGTACAGAATTCACTAATGAACTATTAGTAAACATCTGTAAGCTACTCAAAATAGAAAAAGTCACCTCAACACCATAACACCATGAAACCTTAGGCTCAATAGAAAGAAATCATAGAGTTCTAAACGATTACTTAATGACAACAGACGGAAAAGACAACTGGGAAGAATTACTACCTTACTACACCTACACATACAATACTACACCACACAGTACTACCAATTACACACCATTTGAATTAGTATACGGGAAATTATATGCTTTACCTTGTGAGATCATTAAAAATAAAGAAAGTATTTATAACATTGATAGTTATGTAAATGAATTTAAATCAAAATTACATTATGCACATAATAAAGCTAAAGATAACTTAGAATGAATTAAGAATGAAGTATGTAATAATCAATCTAATGTAAATAAATCAAACTTTGAAAAAGGAGATTATGTTTATATAAAAGTAGGAAATAAAAAGAAACTAGATAAACCATTCAAAGGTCCTTATAAAGTAATTGAACAAAAAGGTCCAAATAGCATTATAAAAACTGAAAAAGGAAATAAAGAAGTACATAACAATAACTTAATAAGAGCCAGAAGTAAATAAAAGCAAACAGAAACTACATATGTATTTAATTATAAATTCTTTTCTTTACCAAAAATCATTTAACCTTCAAAATAATTTTTTTTTCCTCATTTAAAGATACACAAAAAAAAAAAAAAAAAATCATTTTTTTAAAGGGTGAGGGTGTTGTGTGTAACACCTAGAACCAAAACAAAACTATAAACAAATATAAACAATAACAATAATATGAGCTCGACGCATATCGACCTACATTGGATTTTGTTGAAAATGATCAGCCGTCACCAAGCGATACCATCGTGCATTGAACTGATCATGTTACACATAGTCATAGTCGGTCGCTATGCGCCGAATGCAATTGAATATTGATTTTGTTTATGACTGCAATTATATATGCATCACATTGACTGAACATTCGGAGGAAATATAACCGAAAGTTATTTTGTCAAGTGGACATTTAATTCTTACGTCATGTGGGGTAATATATTATGTAGGTCATAAGTAAAGTAAATAAATAAAGAACTAGGCTAAGAATATCTTTGTATGAAAATTGATTTTTGTATAGAACTAGTTGTAAGTATAAATAGAAGAAAATATTGAAAATAAAATCAGTCTAAGTTAAAACCTTAACTGCGACTCTTTATTATTAATATCGTGCATCTCGATGCTCGGATAAATAAGCGGCTTTGCATTAAAGCTAAGAAATTTGTTCCTTCGAGAACCAAGGCTTCCTCGTCAATCATAACAATTATTAATTACTGTTAACTATTCAATTTAATGATAAAAACTATAAAAAATTTGCAACATTCTCACCCTTTCAGCATTCAATTAAAATTTGTCAAACTAAACTTGAATTATATTTTTTAGACTGAATTAAATTCTGCATTAATTGAAATATTCTGGAAGTTTGGAAAATGTACCTTTAAGTTTTTTCATTAGATCTAAAATGCTGTGTACCACGGTTTTATAAAGACTAAATTAAAATTTTCCAAACGGTGCGTGGTATAAACTTCGGAAATATTTTAAATAAGGCTTAATAGGCTTATCAGTTTATATATTGGTTGGATTATTAACCACTTTAGCAAAAAAAACACTTTCTAAAGTTATAAATGATTAAATTTTTAATTTATTACAATTTTTTTTAATTAATAAAGAAATTTGACTAAATTATCGGTACAAGTATAAATAAAATTGTTATGCAATATTAAAAAAAAAAAAAAACAAATGCACTTTTAAATTTTTCTCGTTTTTTTTACCCCAAAATCATATTTTTTCGATGGTTGTTTTTTTGTGTAAATTCTTAAAATTTCCAGAGGGATACGTAGGAGACACTACCAAAATATTTTAAACCATGTAAAATTGAGTTATAAACAAAATATTTTCATAATTTTCCTTATAAAAATTCATTGACTATTGAATGTTAACGGTAAAATACCATACAAATAAAATGCACGACTGGGTCGCACGTGCTTGCTCTTATGTTGAAGACACTGCGGGTTAAAGAAAATTGTATATAAATACATGGAAATTATGAGAGAAAAATATAGAGAAGCATGAAATACGACATTTAAATTGGCTAAAACAACTCTTTTGACAGTTTGAGGTGAGAAAAAAGATTGCCATCTTCATTCTTGATTGAATATGATTGTATGAGAAAAAACAATTTAAAATCACTGGAGCGGTTTTATAATTAATTTCTTTTATATAAAATTCATAAAATATTTTTAAAAACAAATTTTGGTATGCAAATCTGAAGTATATATTTATGTGTATGTAATAACAAAATTTGAAAAAAATTGTCAACCCGTTTTTGAGATATCGAATTTTCAAACAAAAAAATTGAAACTTTTTTAAATATCCAAAAACGTCTCTTTTGAAAATTTTGATATGCAATACTATTAAACATAATCTGAAATTTGTATATAAAAAATTCATCTAAATCCTTTCAGTGGTTAACGAGAAAATTCAAAATAAAAAAATACGTTTTATGACAGGTACTATTAATAGTTCTTAAGTGTAAAATTTTATAATTTTTGATAGTATATCGTACTTATTTTAGTGTATGAAAAAAGTTTAATCAAAATCGTAGCGGTCGTTTTTGAGCAAAAAAATATTTTCCATTGCGGTTTTTAAACTTTTGTATGGAAGGTACCCTTATTTTTTCATAAATGCAAAATCTTTTATAAAAATATTTTTGAGAGTACTAAAAAACTCTTAAATATCGAGTTCCAAAAAAATCGATAATGTCGTTTTTGAAATATTTGACTCTCTAAGAAAAAATTAAAACATTTTTTAAAAATCCCAAAAATAATTTTTCAAAAATTTTGGTACACAAAACTATTTATATTTTTTGGAAGCTTCCGTATAAAAAAAATAATTGAAATCGGTCGTATCGTTATGAAGAGAATCAAAAATTTAAAAATTGGTTCTTTGGGAGGTACCATTAATAACCATTTTTGAAAAATGGTTTTCCACCCAAAGAAAGCCTTTACTAAAATAAATTGTTTGAAATATTTTTAAGAAAAGTTGTGTAGCCGTTTTTGAGAAAAATACGATTATGTAAAATTGCTAAGAAAAATTGTATGGCAGGTATCGTTATTTTTGGTTCTAAAAAAAAATTTAAAAAATATGTGGGCATAATCACCAAAAACCACTATGAACCAAGTTTGAAGAAAATTTGTTGACGAACAGACAGACAGACAGATAGACAGACAGAACTGTGCCACCCACTTTTTTGGTGTTCTCTATCATCGTAATATACATTTGATTGTTATCTGAAAAAATTTGTTTGCACGAATCCAAAACTTGCCTTACCATAGTACATATATCGCAAGTAAAATTATTTTTTTAATTCTTCAACGTTTACAAAAATTATAACGAAAAAATATATTTTTTTCTTGTGCTTAAACAAATTTTGTGTCATTTGACGTATTTGTCAATTGTTTTGGATTGCTGTTGTATATTTTTGTAACTTCAAAAATTCACTTTACATTTTCACTTCTTGAACGCTTTAAAAAAGTTTTAACAAACAAAAGGCATTCTATATAAATACAAAATTTATAAAAATTTATGCTTTTGTAAGTTTTTCATCATTTGAGATATTTTTTAACTTTCTGAAATGTACCGTTTTTAATTTTTTTTTTTAATTTTTGGAACTTTAATATTTTTCTATGGTTCTTAATAGTTTAAAATGAAATTATTCCAAATATCCGTAGAAAAAAAAATCTAAAACATTTCAACTACATAAGTAATATAAAATTTAATATACTTTTGACTTTGTTACATTCTTTTCAAAATTCTATTTCAAGGCCCTGGTCACATAGTGAGCGGCAAGCGGCAGAGCGGCAAAAATAAAAAATGGTTAGGAGTGTTCATTTATTTCTAGTTTTTGTAAACAAATAATACAAATTGAATGGCAAAATATTTATAAAATCATACAATCCAATTCCACGTTGTTTGAAGTATTTTTCAAATCTCTAAAATGTAGCGATGTATTTCTTCTCATTAAAGGCTCTCCCAAACCAACGCGAATTCGTAGCGAATCATTCGCAAAGGCGATTTTTTGTTGTTGTTTAGCATTGTGTATCTTTCATATTTTGTATTATTGTGAATGATTTCGCGTCATCGGAGAATATTTCGCATTGGTTTGGGGGAGCCTTAATAGAGTGAGATTTGTTTTTTTTTATTTTTTTTTCAATACAATTTTTATTTTTACTGAGAAGTGCTCAAAAATCTTTGTTTATTAGTGAACAAAACTCCGTTTTTTGTTTTTATTAAAGTTATATAAAAATGAAGTTTTAACGGAAAACAAATTTGCAAAATCTCCCTTTTTAAACTTTCAAAAAGAAATGTACGGGTACTATTTAGAAACTACATATATACAGGGTGTCCTGTAAATAATGGATAACCTTGCAACTGGTTGTAGCAGGCCTTATGACCTTTCCAGAAAAAAATAAAAAAAAATATTTTCCCTGTGGTTACTATGTTATGATGTTTTTTTCCAAAAGTTGTTAACAAGTACTACTTTCCTCAAATACGTGAACGCTACGACCATGGATGAACAATTTTTACTATTTTTATATTTTTGTAATATTCTAGAATAACTGTTGTAATAGATGAGTGGTAAAATTTAACAGTAGTTATTGAATTTTTCTTATTATATTTTTTTAAAATATTTTTTTCAGTACAGAAATGTATTTTCGAAAAAGTTTGACCACCTCTAATAAATTAAAATTGTATGAGAACATGAGTGGCCAATTGCTTAAAAAAGTTGTCTATTTAATGCATTTTTCAAAATGGTATAACACATGCTTGTGTATTAACGAAATAACTAAGAAAATTTGTCAATCATCTAATAAAGCTGCTTTTAACATTTTGGCAAAATTTCTATCAAAATGTTACAATAACCTGCAAATTTGTGTTGGACAATAACGTTCTCTTTTGATGTGTAAAGGGGTTCAGTGCAAGTATACTTGTTAACAACTTTTGGAAAAAACATCATAACATAGTAACCACAGGGAAAATATTTTTTTTTTATATTTTTTTCTGGAAAGGTCATAAGGCCTGCTACAACCAGTTGCAAGGTTATCCATTATTTACAGGACACCCTGTATACAAAAAAGTATCCATCTGTACATATTTTTTTATTCATTTTGTTCTTCAAACGTTGATTACTCGAATTTCTCAATAGCTAGAAGCGGGAATTTTTCGTCAACTACTCCTTTTAACTAAAACCCCACAAAATTTCAATCCTATCTAGGACTTTTGCACAAAATTCCTGGGCAAAATACAATTTTCCTACAGATACGAAAATTAAAATTTTATGTTTTTAATTTAAATTGAAAACATTAAATGCCTGAGGCACTAATAATTGAAATTTTTATTTTAATCCAATTTGGATAGAAATCCAAGAAAATATTCGAAACCCATTAAAAACTCAATAAGCAGAACGTGTTCAATGTGACTTGAGATTTAATTGAACAGGAAGAGCTTTTTGTATTTTATTTTCAGATTCAGCTGTGTTCATGCAATCCTTTAGATTCATGCAATTATTGTATCAAAACGTCTTCAAACACATAATTTCGAATTGAAATAAAAGGCTTTTGAAGGACTGCTTTTACCAATTATTTTCAAACCAGTTTTTATCGAAACTAAAAATAATAAAACTCTCACATGTTTCTTACTATCATAACATTCAATTATAATGCTGATAAGGCACGTGTGAAACGTGCGAACTAATGTGATTTGAATTCTTAAGTTAGCTTTTATAACGTGACATAGAATGTGCGTTTGACACTTTGACTGCCTAGAAAATAATCACTTAATTAATTAACCTTTCTGCTCCATGTTTTGTTGAGCTATAATTTGATTAAACATTCTGTTGTTGGTAGGTAAAAGTTTTTTTTTTTAAAACATGTAATTATAAGTAAGTACTTTGTTATCTTTTTGAAATTATGTATGTTTTTAATGTGCAATTTTAAAAGATTAAATTAATATTCTATTGGAAAAGGTCACAAAGTGATTTGATCTAGATCTAGAGAAAACATAGTACCTATGATTTGTAAATTTAATGTTTTCTGTGAATTTAAGAAAATAATAGACACGAAATAATCTTGAACTGCTTCGGTATTCATTCTACTTTAAACATTGTATTTCTGTTGATTAAATGATACACTAGTGGGCATCAGAGTTGCTTTTATTACTGACTGTCTAAGCCAATCATCCCCAGCTGAAGCGCGAAAGTTGGTAATGAATTTCTTTAACAAAACAACAAAACCCAAGCTGATGGATATGACCCTTTGAGAATAATACTATGTAATTTAAATTAAATTTATAAAAAAAATGCAAACCACTAATTTAAAACATATTGATAAGGTTAACTACGGTTAATTGATCGAAAATTCACACAAAATGGCCGGTGCAATTAGCCGGGGACACTGTACATGGTTAAAAGCAAGCAGTGGCTATATTTTCCTATGTCTACACAATCTTGTTTCACTTTTCTTTCCGAAGATTATGAGTTTTCTTAGATTTTTAAGTCCAGAGTCCAGAGTTAATTAAATTTATTGTTATTAATGTGGTTTCTTTGATTTACTGTCGATTCATCCATTATCATAAGACAAAGATTATGTACTTTAGCTAAAGACATCACCTTCATTATCTTCAGAATGATTTTCCAACTCACGGACAGTTTTAATATTTTTTTCACATTAGATGTACATACATTGACGGGGTCACGTCGGCGGATACGTAATATTTCGCTTAGTGTGTTCACCGAAAACTGAAATTCCAATGCCAATGTATTGTAATGGAGGCCAGATTCACTCTTATGTGCTGGTACCGATATGCTCTCGCTACTACGAAATATTTTCACACAAGAAACAAAACTTAAAATATTTCATGGGCTTACATTTCGTTCCGTGAAATAACTCCCCAATTAAATAACTCCCCAAAATTGAAATGAAATAACTCCCCGTGTAGGGTAGGGCCACCCCACAGTTCTTGTATTCATGCTTTTAGATTTGTTCATTGTTTTTTGTATTGATGACACACAAATCAAATAGAAATATCTTTGATTACCTTATTCAATAGCAGAAATAAAGGACTAATTTCATTATGAAATTATCCCAAAATTTAAAAATGAGATTAGTCCACAAAACCCATGAAATAAATCTCCAGTTTTGGAGAGTTTTTTTATATGAAAAAACTTCTCTTCTCCGGACCAATTTTGGGGAGTTATTTCACGGAGCCATAAAAAATCACAACTCTTAAAACATTTTGCTGGAATACATATGCATATATATGCATGTAACAAAAACTCTTACTAAATACTTATAGAATAAGTGCTATGACTTAACAGTAACACACATCGAATCCACAAAACATACTATATGTATTGTGACGATTGTAATGCATATGAACAAATACTCTTTTTATATCAGTTCACCTATATGGATCTGTCATGAACATCGACCACTGGATACATCAAATTTTTGACTGTGTACACAGTAAACATACACACATGTATTATACAACTGGCAAAAAGCATCAAAAAGCCTCTTCCGATAGAAACGACTGTATGCAGTTCATTCTGTTGTGTGGACTCATGATGGGATTGTAAAATTGGAAAATCCGTAAATAAGGGGATTAATATTTGAAAATAAATACATATGTACATAAATATATTCACTAAGGTGTTTCAAATAAAAATTGCTACATAAGAAAAAGTTTGCTTAAAACTGAAATCCTTAAAATTATTTTTAAGACTTGCCCAGTGGCAATTATTCAGACATGTCACCGTTCTTTGAGTTAAATTACTCCATAACGACAGAGTTTCGTTCTACCTTTCATCGATATAATATGCATCTGTTTCTGTCTGTATATCTATAAGTCCACAGCACATTGAGCTTAAGCTTAATCGGGTAAACCAATTTACATCAAACTTAGTACAAAAATTTAAAATAAGAATACTAAGGGGCACTTGCCCTTTTCCAAATATGAATTTTACTGCACCTTTATTTAAGAATGTTTAAGCCATTTCGTTTTTTTTTGTCGTACCCTAATGTACATCGCATGATGTGTGAATATCAAATTGCTTTTTGAAATTCAATAGATATTTGATTTGTATCCCTGTTTTAGAAGTGGCTTAATAGAAATATTTGTACAATACAAATTCACAATTCAAAGCACAATTTAAAACCATTTTCAGTATAGGTCTCTATTTGAATTTGAAGTAGTAAATTTATTGAAATAGATAGTTTTAATTATTCTTTGATATGATTTTAATTGCTTACCCATAAGGACCAAGGTCTTAATTTTAAACCCTTTATTTTCTCTGAAGCTGAAAATAAATGAAATCAAATTAGATATTAAAATAATTAAAAATTTGAGAGACAGTTTTAAGACTAAGCATGGTAAACCCAAACTTTTGGTTTCACAGGTCTTGGAAAGTGATATCCGACACATGGCGGATAACCCGTCCGCCATTACCGCACAGTGGGGTCAAGCCTGCAATTTATGAAAAAACCTCTAATAGCCATTCCACACTATCCCACTGAGTATTAACACATGTCAAAAAAGTGTGAAGAAATCATGTATAATAGTGTGGAAACAAAATATGAAATTTCATCACACACAACTTGACAGCGCATCCGACACGATTTGGCATGTGTTAATACATGAAAACATTTAGGATCGGTTCTAAAACCATCTCACTTTCTATCCCACTTGGGCGTTTGAGGTTATGGTGAAACTAATTTTTGATCCAAGTGTGGAAGGAAAATATGAAAGTCAGTTACATCACACAAATTTGGCAGTCGTATGAAATTTCTTCCCACTTTATTCTGACATGTGTTAATACTTTGTGGGATAGTGTAGAGGCACTTTAAGTGATATTATTGTGAATGTATTTTAACCAGCTAAATCGAATGACTAGAGTTAAGGTGAAGTTTTGAATTTTTCAAAACAGTGGGATATTTTGCATCTTGTATAGTCAGGTGAAAACTAAAAAGTAAGTTACGATTTCTCGAAGAAGAAAAAGTGGATTGCAGTAACTCAAAATTATTTTTGAAGGAGAAAAGTAAAGCTTTCTGATATCGCTACGAGTTTTTTGGAAACAAAATCACGTCTACTTTGAACCGGCTATATTTAGTATTATCTTTATTCAGCGATTCTAAAACTGGTGGAATCTGGCGATGAAGTTTTTACGGGATTTTCCGTACTACCAAGATTACGAGAAAAGACCTGAGACAGACCCTAGTTTAATTTGGGTTGAAGTCGTAAGACTGGCTGAGTCGTAAGGACTGACACACCTAGTTCATGAGTTGGTGCATTGTGATACCACATGAATCTAGGAAACCCTTTTCCTTAGTCGATGAACCATTTGGAGGCTCTTATGAAGCGAAACAGACTTCCTATGTCTACGATTATTAGATCACTAGGATCACTGAAGTAGAAATCACCAAGGTGAAGTCTTCGTCTATGAGATAGAGAAGGGCACGTGCATAGAATATGATGGATCGATTTTATCTCTACCTCGTCCATACAGCTTCTGCAAAAATCGTAAAAGAATACGCCAAAACGCATTGCGTTCTTGCATATAAGACAGTGTCCGGTTATAACACCAACCATGGAGACGCTGGGACGATGGAACTTTTTTGGATGGCTACTTAAGTCTGAAATCAAAATTTGGCCAAATTTTTCAATGTTATCTGAAAAATGGGGCTAATTATCTTCTTTGGGAAAAATTTTTAATAATAATCCATGAGATGGAGGAATCAACCAAAACATCATTTCTAGTGCCCAATATTTCGAAGGTCCGTTTTAAACTTTTATTTCGGTTGAAAGCTATTTTTTTAACTCCAAAATCATTATAGAAGCTGGATTCCTCATGGAAAATACTTTAAGAAAACCATGTCACAGTCCCAAATTAAACACTTTTATATTTAAGGGTTTTTCTACCTTGGCCTTACTGTGAACCGTAACCGTACAGTGGTTCTTATTTTGAACTTTGGTGAAAAAATAACACACGCTAATTCTTAATACATATTAATTATTTTGGAACACTTAATGATTTGATACTACGAATATAATATAATTGTATCTGTTAATTTAAAAAAAAAATATACAATATACAATAACACAACTTTTTTAAATTAATAAATTAATATTATTTTACGCGACGCGTTTTGGAGTGTTCTCCATCATCGGTCGATTGCTCTTGTTTGAGGGTAGGTGTATAAACTGTATAAAGTGAAACACTCTTAGATTTAGATGTCATTGTACTTAGTTCTAGAAAGAGACATCATTTTTATACATATATAAATTTGTTTTCAAAAAAATCTTTGGTTCCACTGCATTGGGAATTGTTGCAATTTCTCTGAGTTAGTAAATCGCGTATCATCATTGCAAAATATTGCGTCCTCATTTTTTGCTTTTGCTTACTATATAGTCAAAAATCTCTAAAAGTCTAAAAAATAAATTTCGAAAATATTTTTCATTTAATCCTTTTTTTGTGAAATAACTTTTCTCCATGGATAAGGTATCTATATGTATATACTTCTTATGAGGTTAAGAATAGGTTTTCATGGCTTTTAAAGTCAAACAATTGCTTTAGCGTTGAAGTATAGCTACGTTATGCTGTTAAAAATTTTGTAAAGACTATTGCTCTAAAAATTGTATTTAGAGCAGACCCCCATTTTAAGACTTGGTTTTTAATGTTTGAAAGCTTGTGCCATGGAATTCGTTCTTTAAAATGCTACAATACTTTTAATGGTTTGAGTTGAAAAATAGGCATGTCATCGGAATTCTTTAATAAATATAAATCACAACAAAAACATAAATGTTAAAAAAAATGCCAAGTTCTTATATGTACAAGAAACCTGTTCGTAAAAAGTCAGCCACAAAAAGTAATGAGATCTAAAATATATGCCAAGTTTTAAGTTCATAAAGCTCAATATCAAATATCTTAAGTAGAGAAATATCAAAGCTATTCCAAATCATGACAGAAATTTGGTATTTAATGATTACTGATTAAAATATGGTGGGGTTCACTGGTCAAGTTTTCATACATTTTAAAATTGTGATTAAGTAAGTAATTAAGAGAAAGCTTGCCAAGTAAATCCACCAAATTTTAATCAGTAATCATTAAATACCAAATTTCTGTCATGATTTGGAATTGCTTTGATATTTCTTTACTTAAGATATTTGATATTGAGCTTTATGAACTTAAAAATTGGCATATATTTTAGATCTCATTACTTTTTTTGGCTGACTTTTTACGTACAGGTTTCTTGTACATATGTATAAGAACTTGGCATTTTTTAACATTTATGTTTTTGTTGTGATTTCACTCCTTTTTGCAAAGATTAACTTTACCAGGTGAAAATCAAACCATACCGCTTTACAAAGTTTCATAATTCTACGACAATCGAAAGCGCTCCATATAAATCATAGCAATTCTGATGAAGTGGGTGGATGGCGCCCCCCGAATGCAAAAGTCCTATTTTTCAATTTTGTTTTCTTTCTAAGTACTTCAAGCCCTACAACAATCAGAAGTACTCCATATAATTTATAAGTTTTTAAAAATGTGGGTGGATGCCACGCCCCCTGAATGGAAAATTCCAATTTTTCAAGTTTTTTCTTTCTAAGTACTTAAGGCCTACCGACCTACCAATTTTCATTGTACTACAACAATCAGAAGTGCTCCATATAATTTATAAGAATTTTTAATAATGTGGGTGGATGCCACGCCCCCTGAATGGAAAATTCCAATTTTTCAATTTTTTTCTTTCTAAGTACTTGAAGCCCTACCGACCTACCAATTTTCAACGTTCTACAACAATCGGAAGTGCTCCATATAATTTATAAGAATTTTTAATAATGTGGGTGAATGCCACGCCCCCTGAATAGAAAATTGCATATTTTCGATTTTTTCCTTTATATGCACCACAAGGTCTACCGTTGTGCGAAATTTCAAGTTTCTACAATGTCTGGAAGTACTCCATAATTTTGATGAGCTGTCAGTGAGTCAGTGAGTCAGTCAGTCAGTTACGGTTTTTGCGATTTTTGAAGTCCTATATCTCGGGAATTACTAATGCTTAAGAGTTGAAATTTGGTGAGCCACCTTTGTTTGATCAGCTTAGCAAATACTGCGAATTTGAAGTTTCTGACATTATTGGTACTCAAGTTATAGGGGGGTTGAAAATCGCCTGAGTTTGTTCCTGTAAAAAGGGTGTAGTGCCGCGAACTTGGCTGGGCACTACCGTGCCCTTTGATTTATGCGAAAAAATGTTGAATCTGTTTTTAAAAAAAATATTTTCTTACATACAATTTTCAAAACATTAAAAATAAAATAAAATTTAAATTTAAAAAAATTCGTAAGTAATATTATTCATAGTTTTTCTAAATAATTTATAATATTTTTCTTGGACAACTCAATTGATGATGACTCACATTATTGTTGACTACTATTACTATTTATTTATTTATTTTGTTTAACTATTAATTTTTGTATAGATTTCCTTGTTAATTAATTTACTTCAATATTTAATTATTTATTTTTATTTATTTAATTAAATATTTATTTATATAACTCTTCAACTGGTTTGTTAGTTAGTCATTCATGAATGAAAAGCCTCTTAATATTGCAATGATAAAACCACTGATTTCACATTAGTACTTTTCGGTACTTTCTAACCTCCCATTCTTTCCAATCCTGGACGGCACTTTTCAACAATTTAAAATAAAAATAAATAAATTGGGTGGCGCAACAGCTCATGGAGAACCAGGGCCTAGTGACTTACAACTCACAACCATTCCTGTGTGCGTGTTTGTTGGCAGGAATGGAGGGGACCTACAGTTTTTTGCCGAGTCCGAACGGCTAAATGAGAAGCACTTTTTCATGACAAGTATACTCTTGGAGGACTTGTCAGTTCCTCGCAAGAGGCAGTACCTCGAATAAAACATTTCTGTTTTTAGGTGGCACGGCTGGGAATCGAACCCACACCTTCGGCATGACAGTCCTACGCACTAACCATCAAGCCACGAGGTACTACAACAACTTCAACAATTTAAAGAAGGTTTTATTGTAGCTTGTCGTTCTATGTTTATATTATATAATAAACTGTGATAATTGCAAATAATATTTTTTGTCAGTAGTAGTGCTATACTATATGTCTGTAAATTTTGCAATATAGTTTCAAGAAAGAAAAAATTTTAATAATTTGAGCTACAACAAAAACTACATCTATCTATCTATAACTGACATGCTTGTCCAAATGCATCCGTCAGTCAACCGTTTGGATAGGGCTTAATAAAACATCGAGTTGGTTCCTAGTTTTTTTTTTTAAGTGTTAACTTAAATTATAAGGACAGATCTTTCAAGTGGCAGTTCTCTAATTCCTCCACCTACTTTCCTTGCGTCATTAAGACCATTTTGATTTGCCCTGTTCATCTGTTTTATATAACAAATATTTAAACAAAATACATGCTTTGAACTGCGTAAAATGACTTAAATTTAAAAGCACATTGAATCAAATAAACAACTTAAATAATAAATTTTTATGTCAATGACATTTCAAAATTTGCTTTTGATGATAAAGTTCTTTGTGTTCCTTTCGCTGCACCATAATTATGAAGCATTAAAAATTATTCACAGAAATAGATTTTTTTTAAAGATCTTGACTTAAGGAGGGTCTTATGCAATGAGTAAAGGCAATTTACTTCATCTTTTATTCAAGGTTGCATTTTTTAAAAGTAAAGCTTTTCTTATTAATAATAATATAAGAAAACAAACAAATAAAACGCGATAATTTGTATGAGTTAAATGAGATGTACACTCCCGTTCAATTGAATAGGTTCAAAATTTTCGAGTGCGGTTTACCGTTATAACTCCGAACTATGTGGAATAAATGAATTTTTGAGAATGGCATTGGAGAAAGCATCCAATTGAGAAGAGAATAAGAAAACACACAATATCAAACTTACCATTATTACACGTTTTACTATCATTTCTTTAAATTCATATTGAAATCATAGCACTTTTTTCCGTTTATTTGAATAGGTGCACCGTCTTTATAATCACTTTTGCTTTGAACTAGTTGGAGGTCAGACCTTTTAAGGCTATTTTTGGGCTTTATATCATGGTTTCTTTGATAAGACACAAACAAATTGAGAACAAACGTAGAATGGGTGGAGGGAAAGCTCTTTCCGCGGCTGAGTACGCGCAAATTTATTGTTTCCATGATAAATGGCTAAAGGGACATCACATTTCGGAAAAAACTTACAGAATCTATTCTTTGATCTATAATTATCTGAAAAATAAACAAAAAGATGGTGCCGATATGAAAGGATGCAAATAACCTGCTACCTCCGCAAGTGATAGGCGAAAAATTCTGAGGGTTGCGTCTAATGCGTCGGTTTTAATGGCTAAAACAAGAGAAGAAGCTTGGTTCAGTGCCAGTATTTCAGCAGTCAAGAGTATTATTAAAAGTTCTGCATACCAAAAAAGAAGAAAATTAAATGAAACCACACCTAAACGAAGTTAGCAAAAACAAAAAAAAAACCGAATTTGTAAGCTTCATAAGACTTGAAAGAATAAGTGGCGTAAAGTCGTTTTTTCTAATGAAAAAGGGATTAAATTTAACGGAATTGATGGATTCAAATTGTATTTCCATGACTGACCGTTTTTGTGTAGCTAAACCATAGTCATACTAATAGTTAAAAAATGTGGGGTTAAATTTCTTTTCCTTGAATTCTCAAATTGTAAATTCTTTCAACTAAGCGGTGGTTTATTTTAATTTTGTCTTCTTTTTTGGTATGAAGAACTTTATATTATACTCTCGACTGTAGAAATACTCGCACTAAACCTAGCTTGTTCCCTTATTTAAGCCATTTAAACCAACAAATAAGATCCAACCCTCAGAATTTTTCGTCTATAGCTTACGGAGGCAGCAGTTTTTTTACATTCTTTTCATATCGACACCATCCTTATGCTTACTTCTCTGATAAATATAGATCGAAGAATGGATTCTGTAAGTTTTTTCCGAAATTTGATGTCCCATTAGTCATTTATCATGAAAACAATAAATTTAAGCGTACTCAGCCGCGAAAAGAGCTTTTCCTCCACCCATTCTACGTTTGTTCTCAATTTGTTTGTGTTTTATCAAAGAAACCATGATATAAAGCCCAAAAATAGCCTTAAAAGGTCTGACCTCCAACTAGTTCAAAGCAAAAGTGATTTTAAAGACGGTGCACCTATTCAAATAAACGGAAAAAAGTGCTACGATTTCAATATGAATTTAAAGAAATGATAGTAAAACGTGTAATAATGGTAAGTTTGATATTGTGTGTTTTCTTATTCTCTCCTCAATTGGATGCTTTCTCTAATGCCATTTTCAAAAATTCATTTATTCCACATAGTTCGGAGTTATAACGGTAAATCGCACACGAACATTTTGAACCTATTCAATTGAACGGGAGTGTATGTGTGAGCCTACACACCATACATTTTAATCAATACTTTTGCTTCATTGAAATTTTGAATGCAAAATATTTGTTCTTTTGCTTAATATAGTACATATCTGTTTGTTTACATATGTGTTTAAATAAGGTTATAAACCCATTTCTGTAAGATAAAGTAACACAAGAGCTTATTGAATTAAATGGTGTTATGAATACAAGTACCTTGTTGTTGATTGAGAAATGTTGTTTGAATTACGAAAATAGAAAGCAAGGAGGCTTCTCTTTTAGTTTTTATAGCTACCTTTGGACTTAATCAATAAAAACTTATTAACTATTTAATATTAAACGTAAATAACACAAATAAGTTACTAATACAAAATTATTTCCCCTAGTGACTATTAGTCATTGAAAACGAACTTTTAATACCGGAAATGCAATTAAGTTTGCAGAGGTAATGGAGGATTTGTTATTATTTTTTTTTGGAAGCTAATCTTTGATATTAATTAATTACAAATAAAAGGCTTTTCAACATGGTCCTGCACTATTTCTTGTTAAAATTCAGTTAATTGGAATTTTAAGTCTTTCGACTTATTAGATACTTTCATCCATTTAAAATCGTAGGCTAGTAGATATCGCCTATTGAATAGACCGGAAAATGAGGGGTATGTATAAAGGAACAATTACGTGCAAATTGTTTTTATAATTGAATATGTTTGTTTGGCCCATCCCAACTAACATTTCAGCTTCAGTTCGGCCTAACTGAATAGGCTTTCTGATTTCCTTAAGACATTTGTAAAATTTCGTTAAGCATAAAAAGGAGAATATTATAGAACTTCGAAAATGATTTCGGAAAATCTTCTTGGAGGCCCCGTACGCAGATCTTTTAAAAGCTTCAAATTCAATACGATCTATAAGAAATTTTAACGAGCGCTATTCGAAATCTTAGTGAAATTATGGTTTTGACAGATAGCTTCAGAAATGTTTCTATAAAAGTAAACACGCAAGTGTAATAGAAAGTCTTATAATACCTATTAGAAGCCGACAATACAGCTCTTACAGAGGTTGTAGGAAAATGGGGGAAAAAATATAATTCTTTTTACTTTCAATTTCTTTTGAGTGATTTTTACCGCATTTAATGTTTGTTAAACCTGAAACTATTATTTGTTTTCAATTATTAGTTAATTAATGAATTGTAAATAATTATAAAACACAAAGATTTTTCTTACCTGGCTAGGAATCGAACACGGAACTCCTGCGTAATAGTCCATCACTCTTTTTTTTTTTTTATAAATTCATTTTTATTTTTCCATTTTCTTAAAACTATCTTATAGCTAGACAAAAATTCATAAAAACTAGCCTACTTATCAATATCTTACAACTAACTTACTGGCCCCATTCGGGCGCTCTAAGTTAAACTAATAACTTAATGCTAATGCCTTTCGGCCTACAGTCCACCACTCTACCCACTCAGCCATCTTAGATATAAATTGGAAGATGCAAAAACTTAATCAGTATTTTCCTGTCTTATATGCCGACTCCACTAGACATGAACGATGTCCAAAATCCAAACCACAATCCAATCAGCAAACTGATTTGTATGGATATGACACTGCACGGACATGATACTCCATTGGGTTTTCTCAAAACATGTTCATAGTCTGACCATGGCTCATGCCCAGTGGAGCCGCCATGTTAATAACAAATTTTTATCCCGTTCACACGAAGAAACAAGATGTACACATTTTTTTTTTTCAAATCGCTTGTTTATTATTGGAATTAAAATCTGAAGAACTAAGTAGTTGATTTTAAGTTCAATCGCCCATTGCCTGAGGTTAAGTCTAAGATTTTGATTTTAAAAATGTCATCTTCGTCTTCGCTTTCTTGGAAACATAAATCATAGAACTCGTGTGTGTCATCCCTCAAAAAAGTTTCGCCTCTCATGCTGGTACTGGGGTCCATATCTAAAGTAGTGTATGAATATGTCTATTTAAAAGAAAATTATAAACAGTGAAACAATGAAAAACACTTAAATTTTCTGGATCTGGAGATATTTAATTTATCGATGAAATCAGAACTTTCTTGTCGTCGTTGTCTTTCATCTGCGTTCTTTTGAAGATCTAAGTGACTAGGTCTCTGGAGCATTAAGGAATCTTACCGCAAGAGATCTATAATACTTTCCCGACTTTTTAACTTTTTTCCACGAATTAGACATATATGATATATTATTATCACAAAAAAAATTATTATTAACACAAAAAAATTTCACCAACAATGACTTCATTAAAATGACTGACAGATTTGAGTCTCTTTAACATAGACTGACATTTTCTATTATGGTTCGTTAATAAAATCTGAGAAGTCTCTGCGAAGTATTCAATAAGGCTTCCAGCAAATTGTAACCGAAACCTTTTGAAGACCAAGTGACAGGAACTTCAATTAAATTACTCTATACAATCCTTATACAGTGACAGCTTCTTGTTTCTTCGTTAATGTTATTTACAGAGGTCTATCCGAAACAAAGACGCTAGTCTTGTTTAATTTTCTATATCAAGCTTTCAAACGACTTTAAAGAAGCAGTTATCGAAGTCATGACCTCTATAAGAAATTTATTTTTGATGAAAGCTTTATAGAAGCTTTATACATATCCAGACTTGCAGCATATCAATATTTCTAGACTTATAGAAACTAAAATGTTAGTTGGGATAAGCATGCTTAAAACCGAAAATGCTACTAAATTCACACATGCGCTTCTGAGAGAATGGTCACACTGGCCACTTTTTGTATATGTTTGGTATAACTCGGATACTAAGCCGAATTTGACAATTTTACATTTAAAATTTTTTGTTCAAAATTAGATTTTCTATTTAAATTGATGGTTTAAAAAATTTATTAAAAAAAAATTGTATTAGAAAAAGTAAACAAAAACCAACCTAACAAAAATAAAAAAACAAAGATTTCTAAATACATAACTTTTTTTTAAGAAAACATAGGGTCAAGCCATGTCTAGACAAAATAAAGTAGAGACTAAGGGCATTAATATGGCATGTTAAAAAAGTAATTTTTGTTCAAAATTGTCAGAGATATGCCCAATATGAGATTTCATACAACGTGCTAGGAATGTTAAGTTTGTCATAAAATAAAAAAATAAAAACTGCAAGAAAATATTAGAAATGATAAAGTTTGAATGGCTATATCTCTGTCAGTTTCCAAAAAATATGGACTTTTTAACATGCCATATTAAGGCCTTAAAACTCTACTTTACTTTGTATAAACATGTCTTGAGAGTATCTTTGCTCAAAAAAAAAATTATGTGCTATTTAGAAAAAAAAAAATTGAAATCTTTGATTTTTTACTCTTTTATGTTAGTATTTGTAAACTTTTCCTGCCTAATTTTTATTTTTGAAAATTTTTTAAACCATCCATTTAGATAGAAAATTTGATTTAGACCAAAAAGTTTTAAGTGTAAAATTGTCAAATCTGGTTTAGCTTCCGAATATTGAAAAGTGTCGGTGTGACCATTCTCTCAGAAACGCATGGGTGAATTTAGTAGCATTTTCAGTTTAAAGTATGCTTATGGGCCAAACAAACATACTCCTTTTTAAAAGGTCTATTCAATAGGCTAATAAGGTATATCTAAAAGTTATAAAAAAATACAAATAAAATCATTTAAACAAATTTTGAATTTGAGCTGTTTGTTGAGGATTCAGAGTTAATTTAATACAACTCATTTGTTAAAAAAAAATGTCAAAAGTAAGTATCTCCGTACTTTAAAAAAAAATTGTTTCTTTGAGTTTTTACTTCTAAAAAAATAAAAAGTACATGTTTTTCAATCCATTAACGAAATACATGCCTATATGAAAACAACCCAAATACATAACAATTTTCTCAAATTATGTTATAATTACCTACTGTGAGCGTCAAAAAAAGTGTACAGCTGTGAATTGCGTTTTTGTAACTCTGTTGAAGAAAATAGATTCGATCTTTTAGGAAAATACTTATCTTATTTTTTAAAGCGGTTAATCTTCAATGAATTGGCATATAAAACTTATCAACAAATATTGTAGTAAAAATTCAATAAAAAAATAACAACAAATACTTCATTTTTATGGCGTCAAAAGAAAGTGTACACTATTCAATTAAAGCGAAAAACTTAAAACCAATACTTCGTCTGCTTCCCTTTCGCCCTTAAGACAGCTTCTAAGCGTCTGGGGATTGACTCTACTAGCTTCCTTGTCAATTCAGCTGGGGTTTTTTGCCACTCTTCAAACAAAATTGAATTTTGTGCCTTTTTGCTAAATAATTTCCTCTTTTGGATCTGTTTGTACAAATAATCTCACAAGTGCACAATGGGGTCAAGGCCTGGGGATCGCGTTCTAGTTGCTTAGAAGTACCATGGAGTAACCATTCCTTGACCAATTTCGATGTATGCTTGATGTCGTTGTCTTGTTGGAAGACCCATGAATCTGTTAACCCCAGTTTTGCAACACTAAACGGCAAATTGTCTCTTAAAATATTAAAGCAATCTTCAGTCCTCATCGTAATGTCAATAAATACAGGGGTTCCAACTCCAGATGACGCCAAACATCCACATTTCAATAAAAACTGTTTTCTTTCCCTTTTACCGAACAAATTTAAATATCAAATTGAGCTTATCTAATATGCTGATGCAAGTAAAAAAAATGTATACCTAAGGCTAGAACCCTGTTAGCATAAAGGAGGCCCCTAAAAATGTTTGATACGGGGCCCCCAAAGTTCTCGCTACGCCACTGCTTCCAACAAGACAACGACATCAAGCATAAATCGAAATTGGTCAAGGAATGGTTACTCCATGGTACTTCTAAGCAACTAGAAGACCTTCCGCGATCCCCAGGCCTTGACCTCATTGGGCATTTGTGAGATTATTTGTGCATACAGATCCAAAAGGGGAAATTATTTATCAAAAAGGCACAAAATTTTATATTTTTATTGAATTTTTACTATAATATTTTTTGTTAAGTTTTATATGCCAATTCATTGAATATTAAACGCTTTAAAAAATAAGATAGGTATTTTCCCAAAAGATCGAATCTATTTTCTTCTACAGAGTTACAAAAACGCAGTTCACAGCTGTACACTTTTTTTGACGCTCACAGTATATTATGTCGAACATCACAGTCAAAATGATTGAAGCCGATTTTGAGAACATTTTTTAAAATTTCCAAATTCTTAAATGGGTAATTCCGTGCCAACTGTGATTCTTTGTCCAGTGTTTTTTTTTTTTGTTATTTACTGCTAAATTTTTGTATATATTTCTAGTTTGAATGAGGTAAATTGCTATTTACTAAAATCTACTTTCGATATCATGACATAACTTGCTACTTACTCCACATGGCATGGAAAAGTGTAGTTAAAATGTCAGTACCATGGCATATCCGTTCCTTGTTTTTCCAAATAAATCTACCATTTTCTAATGAAATACTTCATTGAATAGAAATGTTGTCCTTAGAAAAGTTTGAGTGCAATACAAGAGAAAAAAAATATTAGTTGCTGAATAAAATAATCATAAATGAATATTGTCCGAGGTTTTTGTTTTATTTTTGAATTCAAAAGATTTCCCGTTGAACCGCCACTTGGCATTAGTTTTAAGACGTTCGTATGGTGGTTTTCTAAAAGAGACACTATTTATGTTTAGTTAAGACAGTCACTTTATTTTTATATGTTGATTTAATTTAAGAGTGATATGTTTTCATTCGAATAAAATGTGTCACAAAATTATTTATCAGTACCGTAGAAGTATTTTTTTTAGCATGTTATAACATGTTTTTTGGGTGCAGGGAATTAACTTCACGGGAACTATCTTCACATGGGAATTTACTTCACCACTAGTGGGAATTAATTTCACCTTTCTTTTGTGAAGTAATTTCCCACTGAAGGTGGGATATAATTTCATCCGAAAATTGTGTGAAGTTATTTCTCACCTATGATATGATAAAAATTACAAAAATATAAAATTGTGTTTCATTTAATCCCGATTCTTTAAATGCAAAAGAAACTTGCATACACCCAGCCTCGCACCTACCCCAAATCCTATAATGTGCCCAAGCAGGGGGTTGCAGGGGGACAGCATGCCCCCCCATACATACCTCACTGTTTATTCACCGTAATGCTTGCTGCTTCCACTGTATTTATGTAAGGCAAAGCATTACGGCAAAAAAACATTATATGATTTGGGTGTATGCAAAGTTTCTTTTGCATTTAAAGATTCTGGATTTAAAGAAACGAACATTAAAGTGAAGTTAATTCCCACAAAAAAGTGAAATTATTACTCACTTTTAGTGGGAAATTATTTCACTTCAAAAAAGTGAAATTAATTCCACTAGTGGTGAAGTTAATTCCCATGTGAAGGTAGTTCCCGTGAAGTTAATTCCCTGCACCGATTTTTGGTGGTTATCAGAATTTTGTATTCTTTTTAACGGCATTAGTTGAAATTTTCCTCGAAATTATTTTTCTCATTACCATAGACAAGTGAGGTTACTTAAAATGTTTAAATGTCAGTACCATGGATGTCAGTACCGTGGTATTTAAATCTTTATAGAACTTTAATTAAATATAATTAAATAATTTCTTAAAATAATACTTTCATTCTACCAATTTTGTTTATAAGAACGTTAGCAATACCTTACACGAGCCAAACAAAAATTATTCCGTGCAATAAAACCAATTAATAACCCAGCAAAATAAAAAGGGTTGCAATCCAGAAGAACAGACTACAAAAACGAAAATTAGATATATTTTTAAAGAAAAAAAGGGAAAAACGAGTAGAAATGTCAAGACTCAAAAATAACAGGTAATCAAGAATCTCAACAAAAATATGTTAAAAAACAGAGAGAACAAATAAACAAAGAGAAAAAGTGTCACTAGGGGGAGAGTACGATAACTCAGGCGCCAAGAAATTATAACAGTTTTTTGTAGAACATTTTAATACAAGAATTTTTTATTATGGAAGGGGGGTCTATCTCACCCTGTTTGGGCGGGAGGGGTAATTTCATAAAAACAGTACCAAAAATGTAAAAAAAATATTAAAAAATAACGGTAATACTTACAACAAAGTATTATATCTTTATTTGAAACCAATACTCTGTTATATTAGCCAGTTTTTGAATCAATTGAAATCTATGCATGGTTTTTGAAGAAATGAATTTTAAACTCAAAATTTGCGAGAAAAAAGCATAAAAAATGGTTTAAAGTGTAATTTCTCAAAACTGTAAAATTATATATCATTTTTTTTCTGAAATTCATTACTCTAATTAATTCTTAATCAAAAACTGAAAACTAGATGATTCTATGTCTTCTAGTTTTTGAGGAAATTGAAAATTACTAAAACTACTACCGTACAAAACTCGGATGTTTGCTCGTTTTTGTATGATCTAAGTGGGTATGCATACTTTGAACATTACAACTGCTTTGTACCTATATGTTTCTTTAATCCAGATTCTTTATATGCAAAAGAAACTTTGCATACACCCAACCTCGCACCTACCCCAAATCCTATAATGTGCCCAAGCAGGGGGGTTGCATACATACATACCTCACTGTTTATACGCCGGCAGTAATACGTAAGCAAGCAGAAAACAAACATCCCATACAAAAGTAGTTACAGTAATTATCGATTTTTTCAAAAACTAGAAGACATAGAATCATCTAGTTTTCAGTTTTTAATTAAAAATTAATTAGAGCAACGAATTTCAGAGAAAAAAAATTATATTTAATTGTACAGTTATGGGAAGTTGCACTTTAAACCTTTTTGTATGCTTTTTTCTCGCAAATTTTGAGTTTAAAAATATTTTTTTCAAAAACCATGCATAGATTTCACTTGATTCAAAAACTGGCTACTAGAACAGAGTACTGGCTTTAAATAAATGTATAATACTTTGTTATAGGTATTACCATTATTTTTTAATATTTTTTTTAAATTGTTGGTACTGTTTTTATGAAATTGCCCCTCCCGCCAAACGGGGTGAGATTGACCCCCCCTCCCATAGTAAAAAATGCTTGTATTAAACTGTTCTACAAAAAACCGTTATTATTTCTTGGCGCCTGAGTTATCGTACTCGTGCCGTCACTAGCGTCTATTCCAGTTTTAGTAGGTACATTTCACCATACCTTTTTGTTTTTTTAAAAATTGTAGCAAAATGCTTTTATAGATTTGATATTCTGACTCGATGAAGCCACAAAAACAAAACAAAAAATGTTTCGAATGAGTTTTAATTTTTGCATTATTTTTTTTAAGTATCACAGTTGGCAGAGAGTCACCCATATATCAGCTACCCGTTTTAGATGGGTTGGCTATGAAATCTCGCAAATCAAAATCTCAGATTCGAAATCTTGCATAACGAAATCTCGCAATTATATTATCTCGCTTTTCATAATCCCGCAATTACAAAATACCGCTTTTCATAATCTCGCAATAACGAAATCCCGCAAACTAAAATCTCGCATATCAAAATCTCGCAAAATTGAATTGCATTGCAACAAATACATATTTTTAATCAAAATCTCGCAAATTAAAATCTTGCGCGAAATACATTTTTTTAATCAAAATCTTGCAAATTAAAATCTCGCGCGAGATTTCAATTTGCGAAATTTTGATTAAAAAAATGTATTTGTGGCAATGCAATTCAATTTTGCGACATATCCTATCTACTGCAAAATATATAATCCAGTGTCTGAGTACTTTTAGACCACACTGTTATTATTAATTCAAACTGTTGATTTTTCAATATTATTGTTGTCAAAAGAACAAGAAAGAGAGAGAACATGGAGATGGTATATCCAGTTGTAAAGATTCATGCGCAAATTGCATTAATCGTATTTGACCTTGAACTAGAAAATACTTTTAGTTCCATTATAAACGCGTAAAAGACAATCAAAATGATTATAGAGGTTATTAACAGTAATAAAGGATGTACAATTTTTTTGTTGACGGGTATATAGTTATTAGTTGGAAAGAAAAATATCCAGTGCTCTTGGATAGGTACATATGTTCTCAAAAATAAACAAATTTTTCTAAGAGACGTGTGCGATTCGTTGCTGTGAATTTGAAGTTGCGAGATTTTGATTTGCGAGATTTAAAATTGCGAGATTTTGGTTGAAATTTGCGAGATTTTTAGGTTCGAGATGTAAATGCGAGATTGTAAAAAGCGATATTTTGTAATTGCGAGATTATGAAAAACAAGATTTTCCGTTATTCGAGACTTTTTAAAAAATGCGATATTTCGTTATTTGAGATTTTGGTTTGCGGGATATCGTAGCGCTCCCGTTTTAGATGAGCTTAAGCAATAATTAAAATATTTTCTCTTGGGAATCACATAAAAATGCTGTGTAATACAATTGAAGCAAATCTATGTACACCCACATAAAGGTGACCACTAAACTATAAAATAATAAGATGCACGACTGGGTCGCACGTACTTGCTCCTATGCTCAAGACACTGCGGGTTTAAGAAAATTGTATATAAAATCATGGCTCATTTAGCCGTTCGGACTCGGCAAAAAACTGTAGGTCCCCTCCATTCCTGCCAACAACACGCACACAGGAATGATTGAGAGTTGTAAGTCACTAGGCCCTGGTTCTCCACGAGCTATTGCGCCACCCAATTTATTTATTTATTAATATAAATCCATGGAAATTATGAGGGAAAAATGTAGAGCAGCAGAAATACGACATTTAAATTGGCTAAAACAACTCTTTTGAAAGTTTGTGGTGAAAAAAAGAATGCCATCTTATTTCTTAATTAAATATGACTGTACGAAAAAAAAATTAAAATCGTTGGAGCGGTTTTTTAAAAAATTTATTTCTTAGGTATGTATATAATAATTTAAAACATTTTTAAGAACAAATTTTGGTATGCAAATCTGAAGTATATATTTATGTGTATATAAAAACAAAATTTGAAAAAAAATTGTCAACTCGTGTTTGAGATATCGAATTTTCAAAAAAAAAAATTTAACTTTTTTTAAAAATCCAAAAACTTTTTTTTGAAAATTTTGATATGCTATATTATTAAATTTTATCTGAAATTTGTATGAAAAAACTTCATCTAAATCTGTTTCGCCGATAACGAGAAAATTCAAAATAAAAAAATACGTTCTATGACAGTTACTATTAATAGTTGCTGAGGGTAAAATTTTATAATTTTTGGTAGTAGATAGTACTAATTTTAGTATATAAAAAAATTTTATCAAAATCGTAGGAGTAGTTTTTAAGCAAAAAAATATTTTCCTTTGTGGTTTTTTAACTTTTGTATGGAAGGTACCGTTACTTTTTCATAAACGTAAAATTTTTTCAAAAAGTATTTTAGAGAGTACTAAATAACTCTTAAATATCGAGTTTCAAAAAAATCGATCATGTCGTTTTCGAAATATTTGATTTTCCAAAAAACAATTTGAAACATTTTTTAAAAATTCCAAAAATATTTTTTCAAAAATTTTGGTACACAGAACTATTTATATTTCTTGGAAGCTTTTGTATAAAAAAATAATTGAAATCAGTCGAACCGTTTTTAAGAAAATCGAAAATTTAAAAAATGGTTCTTTGGGAGGTACCATTTATAACCATTTTTGAAAAATGGTTTTCCTTCCAAAGGAAGCCCTTACCAAAATAAATTTACTGAATTTTTTTAAGAAAAGTTATCGAGCCGTTTTAGAGAAAAATGCGACTATGTAAAATTGCTGAAAAAATTGTATGGCAGGTACCGTTATTTTTAGTTTAAAACAAAAATTAAAAAACGTGTGGGCATAATCACCAAGTTTGAAGAGAATCGATCGAGCCGTTTAGGCTGTAGACGAACAGACAGACAGACAGACAGGAACCCACTTTTTTGGTGTTCTCTATCATCGTAATATCATGTTCGATTGTTATCTCAATTTTTTTTTTTTTTTGCACGAATCCAAAACTTGCCTTATAGTACCTATATCTATATTTTCCGGAAAAATTTGCAGCATTGCGTTGAAATGAAGGGGACTTTTATAGTTGATAAAATTTGAAAAATATAAAGGGCTTAGCATTTATTACTGGGTACGATTTTTTTCGAAGCTGAATCTTTAACTGGGCAACCTATAGAAAATATAACAACTCTAATTATTCCGTTCATATATTGACTCATATATTGACTTTGATTTATCTGGAGACTTAAAACTTTACTTGCCTTCAGATGAAAATAGTTGATCTATAATCTATATCATTCAATATTGATATGAAGCACTTCTATTTCCCCACCTTACGGTTTCATGGACCCGTAATAATTATGGCATCCTAAACTCAAATTTTATTTGCGATAGCCCTGACTACAGTTCAGTTGCACTTCTTTACTTAAACTAAACAAAAAAATCGTCTTTAATACTTATTGCCAATATTTAACATAATTTTGTAATCAAAAAATTCTCCTTCATAACCAAAATTAAAATGCTTAACAGCAATTTCACCAGAAAAAATAAATGACCTATTAAAATTAAATTCATTTATTTGTTATTTACCTTTTCAGTCTACAAATTATTGGAACACGAATTTGCAAAAAACAACAGTCTCAATAATTGTTTGATATGTATATCATATTTTATCGCATTTCTGAGTCGTAGCCAGAACATGAACTTGTTTTATCACAAAACAGATAAAGATAAAATTATTTTTATCACAACGATTTTTTTTTTGCTTTATTTTTTACTCTCTTAAATGAACAAAATGTAGCTATTTTTGTCTATAAAAAAATTCATCCGTAGATATGAACTTCATTCGGAATTTACCTATTTCGAAAAAAGAGAGTCAAAATTGCAAACAAAAAGAGAAAATTCCAAACAAATAAAATGTTGGACTTTGAACACCGGCCTAGTCACGCAGCTTGAACTTTAGACTCTACAAATTGTTGATTTTTTGAGTCTTTGTTGAACTTTTTTTTAAGGCCATGTGTTTTTGCTTAGATGCGCAATTTAAAAATTAAATAAAAAATAGTAATTGAACAAGTGGAAAGGCAGAAATGAGAATTGCATGCAATTAACATTGCTAATACAATTACTTTTATATTTTGTTTTTCATATTGATGAATAATATACTAACTCGGACTTAAGTATGTTAATTTACCTTTCATCGAGAACCTTTAATTTTGTTTTCTGTTGTTGTGGCTTTACTTACATTTCAGATGTTTTTTTTTTTTTCTTTTTGTAGGTATTTATTTTTACCTTTTTTCAATAACGCAATAGGTATGTTTAGTGTACCTATACCTTTCGTGACTCGTGAGTTGCCTAGGTATGTTTAGTGTACCTATACCTTTCGTGACTCGTGAGTTGCCTTAATTTACTAAACTTATGGGAAAGCACGTAATCTCAAACCCAAATTATTTTAATGCGAGCTCTGTGATAAAGAGATACTTCCTTATATCATACATACCTACATAAGTATGGTATACATATATATGACAGGTAAATGCTTAAATAATACGTATTATAGACATAATGAGTATAATACTTATTTTGTTGATACTAATCATTTGGTTGCCAAAATAATATTTATTATAGAAACTATAGAAAGGTCAAAACTGAGAGGGAAACTAATAGCAGACCAAGCTGTTGGCCACGTTTTTGGTTTCGGTTTATTTCTAATGACTTTTTGTGGGCTTAATTGAGGTAAATGATGAAAGATTAATCGATTTAATAGGTGCTTTTAGTGCATAAGGGTGTGGCATCATTATGCGAACGGAGTGTTACAGAAATCAAGTTAAATGATATCAATATTTGATTCAAAATAGCAAGTTCAGTTCAACTTACATGAATTTTTCAACGAAAATCTACTGTAAACTATATGCAACAAGATTAGAACTCCTAATCATTAAGCTGGAAGTTTTTTTGCCCGGGGCCAGGCATAGTTTCTATATAAGAAGGTTTTATAATACAAATTCTATATACTACTGAAATAAATCAGCCAAGTAGAAGACTTAGCATGAAGGATTGGACTTGTTGAATTATTGATTCAAAATAGCTTTTTATGGCCTTTAGTCCTACAAATTGGCGTTTCGTTCGGCTTACTCACTTGAACTCATCAGTGACATACCCAACTAACAATTTAAGTTGTTTAAGTGTCAATACAAGCTATTTTCTGACTTGTCTAGAAACTAATATTAGCCTTATGCAAATCATTTTGGCGCACATTGAAGAAGCTATTTGATTCCCTTAAAACCTTTCGTCACAAGTCCTATGCAATTAAACAGCTTTCCAACAACATTGTAAAAAGGTCTTAAAAAGACAAAATATTGCTCAACTAAACAAGTTATGATAAGGCTTGTTTAATAAGGCCTTGAAAACGCCATACAAATTTTTTACATTTAGGCCTTATAAAAGCCACTCAATGCAGTTGTGTAATAAAAGAAATTTGCTTGCTTGGAATTATTTTATTTCATTTTTATTATTTTTATTTTGTCACTTTATTTTTCTTGCGGGAGCTTGGATTACGTTTTTCTATATTCTGAAATGATAAGAATATTATTTAATTTATAAAAATGTTACTTACTTAGATGACTCTTCCGAGGATTGAACTCGCATCCCTCCAATCACATATCCAGCACGATACCCACTACGCCAATTCGCAATTCAGAAGGTGCATGTTAAAATTCTAATGAGTTGATACTTGTGCCTGTACAATTTTACCAGCAATATACATGTAGTTAAGGTCACGTTTTGGATTTAAAAAAATTTCACTCCAGATTTTAATCCTAATAATACGATGACAGAGAACATCTGCAACTATATATTTGTAGATGAGTCATCTAGCCAAAATCATACTGATATGATACGATTTTCTTGATATTTGTTACTTTTTTTAAATTTAAAAAGTGCGAATCAATTAATTCTTGAAGGGTTTGAAAGAAAAAATATACAAGAACATACGAGTTTATATAATTATGTATGTATGTAGATATAAATCTTGAACAATTGTTTCTCTATACATTCTTATGAAAGAAACTTCCTTTTAAGCAATTTTAAGTTATTATGTGAAGCTACATAACCATTTGAGTGTGAAACGAGTGAATTATTTTTAAAAGATCACACTTAATACTTCTTTTTCTATAAAATCACAATTTGAAAAATAAATTTTCTCGTTAAGGAAAAAACTTAATTATAACAGCAAGTAGGTACGTGCGACTCGTTGGTGTATTTATGTGTACGCTGGTAGGATAGCTTACTGAAGAAGGTAATCATTTCAATAAGTTTGCTACTAACATTTTATAAAACTATATATTTCGTCATAGATGTGCACAGCTGTCCCAACCCATACGAAATAGCTCACGAAATGAGACATTAATTTCATTAAGTTAGTCACAAATGTTTATAAAAACTATACATTTCCTTAAGCAACACAGCTGTCACAAGCCAAACAAAATAGCTCACCAAAGAAGACAATCATTTGATTAAGTTTGTTACTAACATTTTATAAAAACTATATATTTCCTCACGGAGGGATACAGCTGTCACAAACAAAACTAAATAGCTCACCAAAAAAGGCAATAATTTCAATAAGTTGGCTTTAAAAATTTTATTTTATCTTTCCAAACAAAAACATAATAACGTATAACAAATTACAAATTTCTTGTTGATTGATAATCAGAAAAACTAAGCATAGAAGTTTAAGTGATTTAATACTGGAATCTTTACAACCATTTAAGAACGATTTTTTGGTTGGATGGAATTTGTAAAAATTAAATGTTTTTTTTTCGGGATTGTGTGTGCCATTTGTCACTAGATTTGAGGCAAACAAACCAATGCGCATATAAATTCAGAACAAGCATTCAAAAGTGCATTCATTTTTTTGTTAGATTAAAAACAAATATATTTACGAGAAAAATTGCAAAAATAAACAAAAATATTTATGCATTAGTTAAAGTTAAGAAAAAAAAACAAATTCTATCAAGAAACACATCAATCGAGGAACACATCGGCGAGCGCGCGCTTCATAGTGTTGAACGACTTTGGGCACTTGAAATTCATTGATATTTTGATAGCTTCTTATTAATTATTCACTATTTTTTGACAATTAGATTTTTTAATAATATATTTGTTTTTAATCTTTTCAAATGAATGACGAACACTTTAGAATATTAGACCAGACACGCTGCAAAATATTTTCAACTCCAGAGAAATGTCAAATCTTGCTGCTGTGTGTTGTATAGCAAGCTTATTTAAGAAAGCCGTATACGAATTGTTTTGATAACTTATGGCAAAACAACTTGGGCAGGCCTTAAACAAGGCTTTTATACCTAAGCATACAAGCCCTATGTATAACTTGCCAATTTCATTTTAAAAGGCATTAAACAGGCTATTAACAAAAATAAATATTGGAAAATGGGTGAATTGTATAACAAAGCCTTATATTAGTTCTATGTGAGCTATAGCTTATCAGATTTTAAAAATCGGACCTAATACAAGTTAAATTGTTAGTTGGGTAGTGAGGGCTTTTTCATACGCAATTTTTTTTAAGTTCAGTTCAACTTACATGAATTTTTCAACGAAAATCCACTGTAATCAATAATTCAACAAGTCCAATCCTTAATGCTAAGTCTTCTACTTGGCTGATTTATTTCAGTAGTATATAGAATTTGTATTATAAAACCTTCTTAGATATCAATATTTATTATTGGGTTGCTGCTGGCCTTATATAATACAAAACATATAAGATTGAACTTCTAAAGAGCCAAGGCCGAATAAAAGCTTTAAATTATTTGTTTAAGTTAGTAGCCTATTGAATAGACCTTTTAAAAAGGAAAAATTACGTGCAAGGGTTTTAATTATTGAATATGTCTACTTGGCCCATAGGCTTAAAACTGAAAATGCTACTAAATTCACCCATGCGTTTCTGAGAGAATGGTCACACTGGCCACTGTTCACTATTTTAAGTATGTATAACTCGGAAACTATGCTGAATTTGATAATTTTACATTTACCTTTAACTTTTTGTTAAAAATTAAATTTTCTATTGAAATGGATAGTTAAAAAAATTTGAGCAGAAAAAGTTACCAAAAACCAACATACAAAAATCGAAAAATTAATGTTTTTTAATTTTTTTTTCCAAATAGCGCATAACTTTTTTCGAGCGAAGATACGCTGAAGATCTACATAAACAAAGTAAAGTAGAGTTTTAAGGCCTTAATTTGATATGTCAAGAAACCATATTATTTGAAAGCTGACAGAGATATAGCCATTCGAACTTTACTGAAGTCTGAAGGTCTGAAAGCATTTAAAAACAGTCGAAAAACAAAATTGCGAACTTACACACTTTTTATTTATTTTCTATGGTCCTAATGTCATATTATATCAAAATATTGATTTCGAACATTCTTACGAATGTGAAATTTGCCATATTGTACCGAAAAAGGGGCTTTCGGGACAAAAGTGCGAAAAATTATTTAAAAAAATGGTAAAGTTTGAATGGGCTTATCTTTATCAATTTTGAACAAATAAAATTAGAAAAAAATTAGAAGTCCTTGATATGTTTTAGGTTGGTTTTTGTTAACTTTTCCTACTTAAATCTTTTAATCAAATTTTTTGAATGATCTATTTCAATAGAAAATTTAATTTTACACAAAAATTTGTAAATGTAAAATTGTCAAATTCGGCTTAGTTTTCGAGTTATACCAAAAATATTGAAAAGTGGCCAAAGGCCATTCTCTCAGAAACGCATGGGTGAATTTAGTAGCATTTTTCGTTTTAAGCATGCTTATGAGCCAAGCAAACATATTCAATAATAAAAGCCTTTGCACGTTATTGTTCCCTTATACCTCTTATTTTCCAGTCTATTTAATAGACTATAATAAGAAATATATAAAAGGTATGAATGTTTCTCATTTGATTAAACAAAATTAAGCTTATTGAAATTTTCTCTTAATTGGTCATTCTCATCCTTTTTTCATTATTTTTAGAACCAAAAATTATGTACAGGTTGTCCCGGACCTGAGTGGAAGTATTTTAGGGTGTGGTACTTGGGGTTATTCTAAGAAAAAAATTGTATGGGGGAAAGTTGTATCTCCCCTCCCTAAGGCAGGGGGGGCTGTTTCTGAAACATTGACTTAAAATGCAAAAAAACATTAAAAATCGGCAAAAACACATCTAATAATGTGCTATAGTTTTTTTGAAAGCTAATACTCCATTCTTGCATTTTGTTTTAAAATCAAGTAATTTAAGCGAATACTTTTCGAGAAATTAAATTTCAAAATTCAAAATTTTAAAACAAAATTGTGATTTTTTTTTCTTAAGTCGATATTTTTCGAGATTTTAGGTAATTAAGTGCTGTTTTTTTGTTCAATATTCAATGCCTTCATTATTTTTTAGTCCATTACCGAAAACCAAAATGTAAAAATCTTTGTTAGTTTTTGAGAAATTAAGAAAAAACAAAAAGTAATTTTACCAAATAAGTCCGAAAAAAGCGTTAAATTATGGATAATTCATGACTAAATTCATTTTTTGGTAAAAGTACCTTTTGTTATTTCTCAATTTCTCAAAAACTAAGAAAGATTTTTACATTTGGTTTTCGGTAATGGACTAAAAAATAATTGAGTATTGATTTTTTTTCTTAGAATAACCCCAAGAGGGGTTTCAACCCCTGTGGACGATTATTGGAGGCAGCAAACGAGGGAGGGGGGAATGAGTGTTTCCACTAAGGCACTTCTCCTTTCATCAAGTTGGCAGTGGAAGAACTTCCCAGATGGAATCAACGGTGGCGTCTACAGATCCAGTTAGGTTGAACAACTAAAGTTATAGGTTGAATAACTAAGTGAACACTTTATGCTAACTGTGTAGTTAAGGCCTTTACGAGATTATGGGCAGTATAGGCCACGTGCAGCCACACTTTTAAGGGAGGACCACCATCCAAGAAGTCCGTTGGGATGGGCCGGGCAAAAACACATTGAAATACTGCGACATCTGCTACGGTGGCTGTTACCGACAACAAAGACAGCGTCTTTTTGGGTGTGGATTCATCGTTAGAGGCAGACTTAGGCAAGAATATTTAATTGTGGTGTAGTCTCCATGTTGTGTGGATTATGAAATCGTTTATATATTAAATAATAAAAATAAATTATAAAAAGAAAACTTTTTTAAAACTTGTTTTATTTAATTTAACTTTATCTAACTATATCACAACATAAATTAATTAAAATAGCGATGCGTTTCGGATTTAATATTCCATCATCGGGCTTTATGCCCGATAAAAATTAAATAAAACAAGTTTTAAAAAGTTTTCTTTTTATAATTTATTTTTATTATTTAATATATAAACGATTTCATTAGGCAAGAAGTCTTGATTTTCAACAATGTGAACAAGTACCTCGCGATAATTTGGATCAAGGTTAAATTCGCCAACATTAGCCTCATATACATGCATGGCTCACAGATGAGAAAGATGATGACACCAAGGACGAGTTCTACGAGCTCCTGGTCAAGATATATGATCAATTCCCTAGCTTTGACAGTAAAACTGTCTCGGATGGTGTTAATGCCAAACTAAAAAGAGAAGTGTTTGGTGGCATAAACGGAAGACAGAGCCTGCACGACACCACCTCCAATAACGAACTCTGGTTAATCAACTTTGTGAAACGTTGTGGTAGCTAGTACGCAGTTTCTAAACCTCAATATCTACAAGGGGACATGGCGATATCCTGGTCAATCAGCCGCCAATCAGACTGACCAAACTGCGATGGATGGAAGGCACTCCTCCATACCAAGGATTCCGAACGTTTCGAGGAGAAAACGCTCGGATGACTGCCTCGTTAGCAGCACCAAGATATCGCTACGGATATCCAGGCTTAGTCAAAATAGGGAAACACTGCAGGGGAGTTCGACGTCAGACGGTATAACAGTCGCAAGAAATCGCTTTTCCCAATAATTGAGTCTCTAGTGCCCTCTTAAACAGTCCGATGCCACCAACTTCAATTATCGAGAACCAGTCGAAGAATTGCCAGGGAGTCATCAGAGATGCCACCTCCTCTAGTGTGCTGGGCCTCGCACGACCACCACAGCAAAGCCCCTTGTTCGATGAAGAATGCTGGTAAGTACATGCAACTTAACAACAGGCACAAAGAGCGGTACTGCATAGAAGGACCAGAGCTGCTCGCAAGCTCTACGAGCAGAAGAGGGGAGAGAAACACCGGCTTCTCAGAAGGAAAAAGAAGGAGCATGAGAAGCACGAGATCAAGGAAATAGAGGGAGACATTTGCAGGAATAAAGTTCGAAAGTTTTAGCAAAGGGTAAAAAGAACAATTCAATTCAATTTGTTTTATTGAACATAATATATACAATTTGGCTTACAACTAATAAGATACATTGAAAAAATTTACATTTGTTGGCACATAGGGGGCCTAACTTTATACTATGTCTTAGGTTTAAAATTTTATAATTATATAAATACATGTCAAAATTTATTTAAGCGTCGGTTGACTTTCTCATTCTCGGGGTGTTCCATCCCGGTTGTCTAGTGGTGATTTTGGAGTAGATTGTTAGAAGGTTTGGCATTTAGCCGCGGTAGTAGGCTGACCCTGTGTCAGCGTAGAAGGAAACTGCTTCCTCGTTGTCTATGGGGATAATGGTGTCGTCCAGGGTTTCCATCACACTGAGGTACCTCGGATCGGGTTGTCGTTGCACGGTGGACATACTTCTCATCAGCTGATTTGGATGACTGTGGATGTTTTCTATTAGCTTCTTTGTAGAGAGCACTAGGTACCTGTCCAGAGGGATTATGTTCGCTTCTGTGTAGAGGTGCTCATTCCTGTAGTGTTTCCGTCGCTGGCGGTCAAAGTGTAGTCCGGTGCAAATTCTAAGTATTTTTCTTTCAAACACTTGAAGTTCCTTCATGGCTGTCTTGGAAATTGAGAACCAGACTGGGAAGCAATAGGCTATGACTGGCCGCAGGAGTTGCTTGTACATCAGTATTTTCGTGTGTTGACTTAGTCCGGTTCTTTTTCTCATCAGGGGATGTAAACGGTGGAAGACCCAGCTGGCTCTTTTGAGCACACTTCTTGAGTGCGGGTTGAACCTAAGCAACTCATTGAAGTGGATTCCCAGACACTTTACGTTCCGTTTGGCAGCTATGGTGGATCCATCTGGGAGCTTCAGAACAATGTTTCTGCACTTCGCTGCAGTGCAACTACCTCTGCCTGTTGAGGGTCTCCTGAAGCAGACAAGTTCCGATTTAGAAGAGTTGATCCGGATGCCCCATTTCCTGTAGAAATCAAAGAGTCTGTTGATGTGAGCCTCCACTTTCCGCACGGCGAGTAACGGTGACGTTGAACTGGCGTAGGTGAGCGAGTCATCAGCATACAGGAGGTTCTCACATCCAGTTGCGACAGGTTGGTCAGATGTCATCAAGTTGTAAAGAAAGGGGCCAAGTTTCGATCCTTGAGCGACTCCGGCTCTGATGGTCTTTATGCTTGATTTACAGTTGTCCAGTTGAACGAAAAATTTTCTGAAAGAAAGAAAAGAAAAAAGAATTTTGATTAGTGGCAGAGGTAAATTTAATAGATGTAGTTTGTGAATAAGGGCTTCTATCCATACGCTGTCGAATGCTTTCTCGACATCCAGGAAGCATCCAACGGTGACACGGTGACTGTTGAGCGCTGACGTGATATCGTGTTGGAACTTTAGCAGCGGGTGTAGCGTCGAGTGATTTTCACGAAAGCCGAACTGCATATCAGGGATGATCGCGTTTTCACTGCAGAACCACTTGAGCCTCCGGAGGATTACTTCCTCCAGTAATTTGCTGATGTTGTTGAGAAGTGATATAGGCCTGTAGTTGGACACCAAGTTAAAACTTCCTTTCTTTGGGATCGCCACTATCTTCGCTGTTTTCCACTTCTGAGGGAAGTAACAGTTATTGATGCAGTTATTTAGGATGATTGTGAGGAGGATCATCACTATATGTGGAAGCCTTTTTAGGACGTAGTTGGAGACTCCATCTGGGGTAAAAAGAACCTCCCAAGGTAAAAAGGAGCTAGAACCGAAGCCTGCACAAACAATCAGAAAAACATCGTGGTAGAATCGCAGTCGGAGCTGAGGATATGAAAAAATCATTTATGCAAATTTTATAACGGCGATGACTCCTCGAATTCCTCAGCTATGCAGATTGCAACATACAACCAACAACGAACGTCCACCCGATCTCGAAAAAGTGAAGTGAAGATAGCTATATCTAACTTTAAGTCTAATAAAGCTGTTTTAAGTGACTGGCGATGAATTGGTTAGGGCGAGTATGCACCAGTTCATCTGCAAAATGGTGCGAGGAACATAGTCCCCGGTAAATTAGTCCACTGAGGAAATTTGTCCTCAATAAATGTGGGAATTATATTCCCCAAAGATTGAGTGGTTTTACTTCCCTTTAAATGTGAAATTAATTCCTATTTTCAACTTAAAAAAGTAAAATAAAAGTCAAGTAGGTATCTCGTATTGTTAAATTAGTATTAATATTAGTAAAATGGAAAAATAATTTTTCTTGAACTATCCAAACTTGCAAATTGAATCCGTTAGTGAGCTATCTCTAGTGTGTTTTTAACACGAAATTCAGTTCTCTGAATTGCCCAGCATCGTTGGACATAGCTCCCGGGAACTTAGTTCCTTGCACGCTGCCAAATATGGTCAGAGCGAAGCATATCCGATGAATGCAACTTCAGTATTGTTTGCTAGTCTGCAAGAAAGGCAATCCTCTGGACTGCACCAACTACAGAGGCATCAGTTTTCTTAACATCACATGCAAGATCTTTTCTGCAGTACCTTGTGAACGCCTGAAGCCATTTTTCAACAACCTATGATCTCCATAATAGTGTGATTTTAGACTAGGAAAGTCCATCATCGACCAAATATTTGCATTACCGCAGATCTTCGAAAAAAACAGGAGTTTCAAATCAATACCGACGGAGGATTATCTTTCATGGGGGTGACGTGAAGTGGCCACCAAGATCGTATGAATACCCGTTACTCTTTTTCTGGTGGAGCTTTCTGAAGTCACAGGTCTAGTAATGCCAATAAACTGCAATCGACCGATGCCCTCAAAGTCAACATAGCCCAGGCAATCGCTCAAATTTAACTGGATCAATTGGACAAAAATCACATCCATGCCACAGTATGAAGCCGTTCCAGGTGAACATTTGAACGACAACATATTCCATACAAAATGACATAATTAAGTGTATGTATTGGGCACATTAAATAAGAAATTAATGTGTCAAAACTTCACACACAGCTTGTCTTTTATTCGATATTAACATCGACCAATCCAAACTTGTTTTCGACGAAAAAAATTACTCATACGCCATACATCATTAAATAATGAAAAACGTTTTTGAAGTGGAATTTCTGTACTCGTTTTCTTTAATGACGAATAATCAAAGATATAGAAATAAGAGGGATGATTATAAGCTATTCTGGATGATATTATAAACAAATCGTGTCTGAACTTATATTTCCAAATGTTTAAACATTTGAAAAACAAATCCTGAAATTTGTTCGATTTTTGGTTTTATTTAAATCGATGTCTATTGGCAAAGTGAAAAAATGGCTTAGATGGAAGCAAGCGAATCAATATCAATTAAGTGCCATAGAACTGAATTGAATCAGCTTAATGTAAAAGAATTAACGAAGGGAAGTTAGTAAAAGAAGAGTTCTTCTTTACATTAACTTTAAATTTGTATAAATGTCAATTGTATGGAAGTCATTGAAATTCTACACCATGACACTCGTGCTAAATTTTCTCTTAACAAACATTAATCTTTAAGAGGATTCTTCAAGGATTATGATTAATAACTTCAAGGAAATACATGCAAAACATATTCATATTTTATCTGCAGTCTAACTTAACAAAAAGCCCTACTTGCTAATCACTACAAAAAAAATTTCATTCAGCAAGTTTCAGAAGCTTCTCAATTATCAATTCTAATTTTAACATTAACCACTGAAACAAAAAAAAGTATTATCATCCTTTCAAAACTTTGAGATTATAATGTGTGCTATTTCCATGCCAGACTTTATCTCGCTTAGGTCCATTTTTGTTTCAACATGGTCTTTAGTATTTCTTGTGCAATGGCTTATACTTTTTGAAGCAAGATTATAGCAAAAGTTTCCATCAAAAAACCAGTAAAAAAAAAAAAAGAAAACTTATGTAATAAAAAAGGGGTTTTTACATCTTGGTTATGCTCGAGAAAAAGAACAAAAACAGCATAAACTTCCATCATTTTCAGCTTTTCTCATGTTAGTTGTATAACAAAAAGATTTAAAAAAAACACACAAAAAGAATGAATCATCATGACTCAAAGGATTATTATGTTTTGTCAATATTTTAACTTCAAGTGAAGTCCACGCTGAAAAGAAATCACTGCCAATAAATTATGGTAAGTTTCTACAGTAAAAAGTTTTTGAATTTATTGTAAGTATATTCAGAATTTATAATTAATCTTTAAACTTAAATATTAGCCGAGGAGTAACATTTAAGGGCAGCTTAGAGATTAAGAAACAATTAAGTACGAAGTGTTGTTAAATTGTCTTTTTCGTGACAAAATTTGACTCCCTTAATAAAGTTGAAAAAAGATTAATATTTACTTATCAAGTCAATAGAGAATTTTTTCTTGCTAGGATGGAAAAGGATCTTTAATTTTCTGTCGAATTGAAACGACTAAGAGGGCTATTTTTGTGTGACAAAAGATACTTTGGGAAGACTCGTCACTTCCTCGCAAAAGGTTGTACCCTGCAAAAACAAAATTAAAAAAGTTTTTATATTTATGTTTATTAGGGTCCTAATTTGTGTGAAGGAAAAAAAATTGTTTGTTTTTACTGATCACCATTTTTTTTGTTATTCTAAAAGTTTTTTTTTAGACTTGTAGTTTTCAATCTGGCAATACTTTTTTTGGAGTTTGTCTTTTTGACAGCTGTCACTTGATTTATGCTCAGTTTGGTTTGCCATTTCATAATGAATAGACCTACTCCTGAACAAAGTTTGCCAATCGTGCAAATTTATTACCAAAATAATGGTTCGGCTAACGCATCGCGCGCTGCTTCCAATATTCAGTCGACATAATCGTCCAGTTTACTCTAGTAGATAATGCGCATCCTCAGAGACGCCGCCCCGTGCCGTAGGATGCGCTCCGAAGACACTATTGCTGCTGTGGAGCAGAGTATCGAAGAAGACCCGAATGAGTCTATCCGCCATCGCGTCGAAAGTTCGTGGTCAAAAATTGGGCCCCTCGGCTGGAATTTATTCGAGCCAGCCGCAGCGGCCACTTGCCCGAAATCAGTTTTTAAAAATAATGACAAACCCTTATCTTTATAGTAAAGCTTAATCACAACAAAAACATAAATGTTAAAAAAGGAGCCAAGTTCTTATGTGTACAAGAAACCTGTGCGTAAACAGTCAGCCAAAAAAAGTAATGAGATCTAAAATATATGCCAAGTTTTACGTTCATGAAGTTTAATATCAAATATGTTAAGAAGAGTAATATCGAAACAATTCCAAATCATGACAGAAATTTGGTAATTAATGATTACTGACAATGGGCCAACTTATGGTCTAAGTGTGTCAGTTTTCATGACTTACAGCCACTTCAACCTAACAACAATCGGAAAGGCTCCATATAATTTATAGAATATTTAATAAAGTGGGTGGATGCCACGCCCCCTGAATAGAAAGTTGCACATTTTCGATTTTTTCCTTTGTATGTACCACAAGGCCTACCGTTGTGCGAAATTTCAAGTTTCTACGATGTCGGGAAGTGCTCCATAATTTTGATGATCTGTCAGTGAGTCAGTCAGTGAGTCAGTCAGTTACGGTTTTCGCGATTTTTGAAGTCCTATATCTTGGAAACTACTAATGCTAAAGAGTTGAAATTTGGTGAGCCACCTGTATTTGATCAGTTCAGCAAATACTCCGAATTTGAAGTTTCTTACTTCATTGGTACTGAAGTTAGAGGGAGTTGAAAATCGCCTGAGAAAAGTGTGTAGTGCCGCGAATTTGGTTGGGAACTACCGTGCCATTTGATTCTTGGCCATAAAATTAAACAACGTATATGCGTTTTATTTCTCCTTGAAAGCCACACGTCTGAAAAAAAACACCCTTTTTATAAAGTAATTCATGTTTCGACCCGAGGTACCATAGCTTAAACGTCTTTGTGGCCCTTAAGAAAAAAATGTTGCCTTACGAGATTTTTCAACCCATTACTTGCCATGGACACATATACCTACATATCGTATTTCACATTCTAAAATTATAAATGTTAAAAATATAAATTTTTTGAAACCGTCTTTGAATGATCTACTTAATGAGTAAAAAGTCTTAGTTTTCAATGACCTAATGACAAAACTGATATCTTAAGATGCGTATTATTTTGTATGAATTTTGATGAATGACCTAGAAAAAAATCTAGAAATTCATAAAAAAAAACGTATCTCTGACCAATTACTGAAATTAGTTGACCAGTCATCATGATCCAGGGTAGTGGGGCTGTTAGTAAGACCAAACTTTCATTTTGACCTGACGGGTTGAGCTTTAGTATACAAATAGTCCATGTCCTAACTTTACTTTTAAGAAGTGTTGCCAAGGTGGCAACCACCACCCCTCCCCTTGCACGAAGGGGATGGAAAAAAGTAGTTTTGGAAACAAAATTTGAAAAGCCAATAAAAGTTAGACAAATATTTTTATTAATAAAATTTTAAGATGGTGTCGACGCAGAATTTCGCAATCTACTTCATTACATCCAGAGTTGATTGAAAACCTACTTTGTTTTTTTTTTCAAAAGCCACTTTCAAAGTGATGGGGAGAGGGGATACGAAAGATTAAAAAACTTAAATATTTATCTTGGAATAATATAAGCATATGACACATGTCTTAAGGGTATTTTTTAATGTCCAATCTTACTAAATCAGAATGAACACGATACAACCATCTTAAAAAAAGTTATAGTCCTTTTCATAAATGATGACCGAATTATTAGTGAAACACGTGAAATATTACCAAATTCCAACAGCATTGACAAGAAACTTGGTCCACATATTTCATTTGTCATAAGCAACAAGAATCAAAGGAGTCTACAAAAATATTGAAAGGGTGTTTCTTTCCATGAATTAGAAAAGTTTTGAACTACTACCATGAAACTCCTCCCAAAACTGGTACGTTGATGAAAGTTGGTGAAAATGTTTGATTAATCATCCAAACATATGTCATATGCTTATATTATTCCAAGATAAATATTTAAGTTTGTTAATCTTTCATACGATTTATATCCTTCTGACAGTGTTGCCACCTTGGCAAAACTTCTTTAAAGTAAAGTTAGAACATGAACTATTACTGTACTAAAGCTCAACCCGTCAGGTCAAAATGAAAGGTATGCCCTCATATCGTGCACTAATGCCCCTACTAGGGGCCTTTCAGATGGGTTATCTACATTTTTTATCCCACAAATGAGGTGCCAAAAATCGGGTGAGACTTTAATGAATGATTAATTAAAAATTAATATTCAATGAATGATTAAAAATTTTCAATACTTTTCTAACACTAGGTAGTTGACCTTTTCTGACCAATTACTGACCAGTTAGGTGGCATACTTTTTTGTGGATTTCCTACATTTGGGGGCCAAGACCTAAGGAGCCCAATAAATCACCTCAAAAAATTTTATTTGAACATTCATGTTTCCGGTCCGGCATAAGAGAAAAAATACGTTCATATTAAGTTACTCTATTATAAATCACAAATAAATAAAAAAATGTGGACATTTCTTAATAAGAAATTTGTCATTTTCACTTTCTGATTATATTTAAACGACTCTCGTTCATTTCAAAAGCATTACAATACCTACAATAAAATTATAAATAAAATATTTCCTTATCGAGTTCGTGATTTAAAAAAAAAACATGACCTTGAACTGTAGCTAAATGTTAAGTGGATAGAATCGAAAGCATATCAGTCCATCTTTGTTAAACTACTGATAAGCTGATTGAAAAACGATAGGCATAGAAGACCCTAGTTTCTTATCAGTCTTTCTGAAGTTCATTAACCTTTTCTCTTTATGCCGCAACCGGCTTCATCTGAAATATTAATAAAATCAATATTATGTTCAGCTGCCTTTTCAAAAACCTTGTTATTTTTAGAAATGTTTGCATTGCTTTTATAAGATATGCTAAATATTTATCTACCCTCCGACATAGTCTGGAATAGCTACCCTCAAAACACAGTATGTAGGTACATATGTATTTTAATTTTCTGTTTATTTTGCCACCCTCTTTAAAAAATCAATTATTATTCCTGCAAACTGCAATGTGAGTTTGCAGACCAGACACAGTCTCAGTCTGTATAAAATGAACCAACAAAATAAACCCTTCATACCACAATTCCACCACCTACTTTTTTTCACCCTACTTTAAAATAATTAATAAAATAAATTCTTCAAAGTCTATTTTAAGAGCGCACAAACCTAAAAATGAAAAAGAGAAAAACATGAGAGATGAACAAATTGAAATAAATTCTTCTCTTCTGATTCATCCATATGTGTTCATTCAACGAATTCATTTCATCAAAATTATTATATTAATTCAACAAACCAAAAATCCAAACCAACAGTATCGTAGATGACTTTCATTCATTCGGTAACGTCTTACGGAACTCAAAACTCAAGTCTCAATTATTAAATGGTTTTCGCGTAGCATGGACGTGAGCTACAGTACATTATTTTCACCATCAACAAATATTTGTTATAATATTGAAAAATCAAATCAAACAATCAAAACGTTTCTTATACGGAAATGTCGAATAAGTTTAATCTGTCGTACATTTTATATACTTTATCCGACATAAACTAAAGTTTTTTTTAAATAAAAAGAAAATTCTCAGAAAGAATATAAAGTTTAACAAAAAAAAAAGAAAATAAATTAAAACAAAAAAAAATCATATATTTTCTAAATATTGTAGTATTCGTTCGGCAAAAAAATACTTAGAAAGAACTTCGTGTATCTGTTGCAATTCTTTTGTGGTACAAATTTTTATTTTTAATTCAAAAATTTTATATTATACAAAAATCAAACAAAAAATATAAAAATACCAAATATACAAAAATAAACAAGTGATTAAAAGTTTTACAGCGATAAAATTTAAATAAGATTATTATTAAAATCGCTACTTTTTAAAGTGATAGAAAAAAAATAAAGAAAAAATTACCAAAAATTGGAAATTATACCTATTTAGTGCGCCAGTATTTAAAAAATCAAAATTTTAAAATTTATATTTTTTTTCTTAAGTGAAAAACAAATTACAAACAAAAATATATCAAAATGTGGTGCATAGTAAATTTACCCAATGGAACCCAACAGGCTGTTAAGTGGGATCCCAAGGCTATTGGACAGGAATGCTTAGAGAAGGTAAAAATTCCGTTCAATTTTACCCAAATTTGTATTTATGTAAATTCAATATTAAAAAAAAAAAGCAAGATGTCGTGGGTGTTGTTTGATAAGTTTGTGGGTTCCCAACATAAACTTTGAAAAATATGGAAAATACCTACCTCTATAAATTTCATCCAAGTTTTTGCTTCTTTTTTTTTATTTTTATTTTTATTTTCTTTTCTTTTTTTAATGTCGATGTGTGTTTTCCTGTCCTTAAGTTGGAGTTTCTTCTGTTTTTTCCTTTGTTTGGGTTTCTTCTTCTTATTCGTCGTTCACAAAGATAAATCCCCGGTGTATTGTCTACTTTTATGCAGATACTTCTCACCTGAAGTAGGTAGAGAGAGGTAGATAAGGTACCATGTAGTTGTATGTAGATGTAGATTATGGCTGCATTTATAGTTGCGTGGGGGAGAAAATTAATGCTATGAATATGAAGAAATAAAAATAAAAATCCACATACAAAGGTATATCGTACGTAGAGTATCTTGTATCTACCAAAAAGGCATGAGCTTTAATATAAATAAGGTGAAATTATTTAAGCAGTCTTTGGGGATAATTTATTCATTTTTTATACTCAAAAACAGTTGTAGGTACAATAAAGTTGTGGGGAGCTTCTTTTTTTTCTTAAATTATTCCTCCCTATAAAGGTATTTAGGTACCTTTACCTTGTTTAACAGGATATTGACACGATGTTAAAAACAAAAAAAAAACAGTGAAGAGTTTAGTGTTAAACGAAAAAGTTTTAAGAAACCAAACTTTTAAACACACAAAGAGCCAACAATCAAGTGCTAATGAATAATATAATTTTTGTATTTACTTGTTGATTTTTATTCTTTTAGAATTTTATTTTTCAAGTTTGGTAATTTTCAAGCAGAGTTCATTAGGGACAAATTATTAAAATGATGACTGTTTTCAATTGCTGGACAAAAATTCACAACAAAGTTTTGCTTTTTCAATCAAGTTTGCGACTATTCCATTCAAAAATGCACTTACAAAATCGTTTGGAACTCCATTATTCAATTTTAAAAAGCTTAACGAAATTTTTAAACGATCTATTATTTTTAGAAACATAAGGGTAGGTCAAATAAAATAAACTTTTTTGTTTTTTAATAGTTGGGTCCTTAACTTTTGAACTTAGAATTTTAAGCTCAAATTGAAACAAATGTAACGAAATGTATTAAAACTAAAAATTTAACTTTACCACTGATTTTTAAATAATAACTTTTGTTTTATCAAAAAAACAATTAAGTAGGTACCTCCCTTCTTGAAGAACATTAAATTTCCTTGAAATTTGTGCTCAAAAATGTCTTCTTAATTCAATATTTTGTCTCATACGATTTCTTCAAATATATCTGTTTAAGTGGAGCAAACGGCTGGATAAAATTCAATTATTAAAAGTCCAAATGAAGGATACGATACCTAGTCATTTTATTGATAAACCCAACTATCGTTTGGAGTTAAGCTCATTCGAACTTTTTATTGAATTTCTTAACTACTTACATAGTATCGTACTAAACATATTTCTCCTGATGCGAAAAGAAATTTTTAGTTGATCTACAACAAGACAACGAAATGCTCACGAAAACGAAGCGTAAAAATATGCATTGACAGTTGCATATATTCAAAAAATGAAAACAAATACAAATGCAAAAAAAAACAGGCAGCCATTTTGTAATGAAAAAAATTTTTTTTTGCATACAATAAGTGTAGACTTCTCCAAATAATCTGCTACAGTTCACAATTTCACTCGTCGAACAGCGTACTGCAGAACGAAAAATAGAACTAAATTTTTAGTTTATGATTTCATTGTCATTTTTGTATGGGATTTTTCGTTTCGCTTCAGCAGCGTACTAGGCTTAAGCATGACTTTAATAGTGGCAGTTTGGGCAAACACCTAACCGAACATAACTTTTTTTATATTTGTAAACGTCAAAGTTTCATATAGAGATAGTATATGACACTAAGGGCCAGTTTTTCAGTGCTTAGTTAAATCAGAGTAAGCTAATCCTGAAAATAAATTATCCCTGAGTTAGCCCAGAAGCAATTTTTCAGTTGAGGATTAATTTTATCTTTTAGTTGTGAAAAATCTATTGAAATTGATGTGCGACACTACTATATGGACATCACCCTTTTATGACTTTCACTATTGAATTACCCTCAATTTAGTCCTTGAGTTACCTCACCAAATTAGGTGAGTTAACTCGGAGTTAACTTAGAATTTAAATTGACTGAAAAAATAAGTTTCTGGGGTTAAAGGCTCTCCCAAACCAATGCGAAATCATAGCGAATCATTCACAAAGAAATTTTTTGGTTGTTGCTTAGCATTGTGTATCTTTCGTATTTTGTGTTATTGTGAATGATTTCGCGTCGTCGGCGAATGATTCGCGTTGGTTTGGGAGAGCCTTAACTCTCGCACTGAAAAACTCGTCATAAAAACATGAAAAATGTATTCAACGACTTTAAATTTTATAAATTCTTAGAGATAGAGGAATTCTTAACTCCATTATAATTTCACTGTACGTTGGTCTAAAACAAAAATGCATTGTTGGCTTTTGATTTTCAAATTATTTTAAAATCAATCGATATTTAAAATGTTCAACCAGTCTACACAGGCATAATTTTTGTAAGAGAATGTAATCATTTGTGAATGCAATCTTTAATGACTGCAATCATTCTGCAATCACCCATTCATTTGACATTGAAAAGATTGCAAACATTTTCTTACCCCCTTTGTTAATTTTCTTGTCATAAACCAACATTTTTATTTTATTTTTAATGGATGGCTATAAAAATTCAACCATTTTTAACCTCAAAAATTCTACCATTATTCCTGGAAGTAGCTACTTTTTTTATTATTTTTTGTTTGCTTTGCTCCAAACTCCATCGAATATTTTTTATAAGTTAGTCGTAAATTCCTTCTATTCTGTTTTACCTATGTGGATGTGGATAATAATATAAAATAAAATAAATGTGCGCATTTAATGAACCGTTAAATTGACTTCTTTCGTTTGAGTATTTCACTCACTCGTGGTTTCCGGTTACAATATGGTGAATTTGAGTGTGTTTTTTTCTGATGTTTATCTTGGGGTGGCTTTGGGTGTATTTAATTTGAGTTCATAAACATATTCAATGACTTGTGACTAACAACTCTTCTTGTTGACGACATTTGACAGACTGGGAGACTGATGGGCTTATATTAGAAAGGAATTCAGTGAATTTGGATTATCATGACAAGCAATTTGCATACTCTTACTATTGAAAAGGCTTAATTTTGTATAATTTTTATCAGAGCAATAAATCAAACTGTATACAATTTTTCGTATGCAGTAGTTGCCTGAACAGTTTCCAGGGAAGATTTTCTTAAATCAAAAATTAATATTCTATCTAGGTATACAAATAAAGATAAGATAAGTTAATATAGTTTGATTATTGTCAATATTTTTGAACCTAGTAACAATTCGAGGGGCTAGTATTCTTTATCGCTAAATCAACTTCTTATAAAAATTTATACTTTGTTCTTTGCTTTTTTTTATCAGTTATCAAAGATAGACCTTTGAGCCTCTTAAAATATGAAACTAGCACAACAAGTTTCCTTATCGTAGAAATGAAAAAAAAAAAAATTATGTTGATAAAAATATTCGTTTTCTAAAGAATATTTAAGTGTTTTCGTTTTAGTTTTTACTGAACATTGAGTGCAACTGAATTCCGAAAATGTATTCAAAATGATGTTATATTATGGGTACTTGCTTATAAAGATTATTTTTATTGTTTAAGTAGGAAGTATTTTGAGTAGTAAATTGATAGGGAAAACAAAATAACATTTTTAAAGAAAATTTATTACGTAAAATTAGGTACCTACCCCTGAATATTCATAAGAAAGGTGTGGCTCTATTTTATGTGCTTTAGTCGCCATTTTGAAAACACATTTTAACTAATATCTCAAGAAAGGCCCATCGTAGAAGAAAGTTTTTACTATTTTATTTTTTGTAGAAAATAGAATGGTTTTCGTTTAAAGATTTTTACAGGACTCATGAATTCAGACTTAGGAGCCTTTAAGGATTTAAGTGGCAAAAACTAAAATTATAAAAAATGTTATACATTCAAAAATGAATGAAATGCTCCTAATGAATAATTTTATTATTGTTCTTTTCGATATTTAACTCAGAGTAAACTTAGAATTTGAATTGACTTAAAAACACATTTCTGGAGTTAATTCAGGTTTAACCCCGAGACTAGAATAGTCACTGAAAAACTGGCCCTTAGCTTCTGATTTCCACAAAACGATACAAAGTAAAGTTTTAATCTTTTTTTTTAACTTTGATTTATTTTATAAGAATTATACTTAGAGCATGGATAATGTTATATTTCATTTCACTAAAGACCCGTTGTACAAACGTGGCTCAAATTTTGATCCGTGATTAAAATATTTTTACTGACTGATTTCAGCGGAGTTACTGAGGTACAACGAAGTTTCAAGGTTCAAGTATGTTATAATACCCAATTTAATGCCTGAACCATCGTTGAACTTCCGTTAATTCACCGAAGTCAGTGAGTTAAAATTGCTAAACCCACGAGTTAAATATTTGTACAACTGGCCCTTAAACATGAAAGCCTCAAAGTTAAATTTGCAACTATATAGTTTGCTCGTTAAAATATTCGTAAATAACTTTTCAATTTAATTTTAAATTTTTGATGACGTAAATTCAGTTGAAACAAAAAATGCAAACAAACAAAAATGATCACCCAAAAAGAAAGAAGTAAAATTAAAACAAAAAATAAATTGAGAAACGTGCACAAATCCAATTCACCCTCGCCTTGGGTTTAAACGTGCTATAGCTGGCTTGGCTGTGCCACTGCAGTTGCATGTTACTGCATAACCTCTTTTTATATGGAATATTGAGAGTTATGTGTGTGACGACAACCCCTTAGTTTCGATATCACCTCAATATTGTATAAAGGATTTTTATGATGACGAAGTTGATATAAGTATTCCTGCTTCCTACTACTAGAAGAGAATATCGATTGTTTTACTTTTTTTTCATTCAATCGAAAAAGTGGTATTATTTTTTTTTAAACCTTTAACAAAAAAGAAACAAAAAAAAAATACGAAATCTGTTCTCAATGTGAATCAAAACCGTTGGCGTTGGTAGAATACCAGTTTGATTCAACTAAAATAATTTAACATGACGAAAAAATAACAAAAAAAAAAAATTTGTAAATGCATATACACTATGTGCAACTTACATATAAATGTATGAATACTGTAGACACATTTTGTTTGCGATAATTTTTGAAGGGGAAAATTATTCGAAGATAATAAAAAAATATATTTCGATTAATAGGATGATATTGTGACTGCAAGTTGGAAGGGATCGTATTCCAAAAGCAATAAAAATAATCCATCCGATAAAACTATTAAAATTAAATAAAAAAAAAAAACAAGGCTATATGGAATAACAGTATATTGTTTATCCAACAATATTGCATTCCAATAAAAATATCGCATGTTAAAGCCTAAGTCCTTGTATTCATATTTATTGCAAAATTAAATATTCATACAAAACTGTCGTCGAAAAATTGTTTCGCATTACCATCCAACGTGGGGTTTACTGAGATAGTAAACGCACCCTTCTAATAATCCAATGGGCAAGAATTTCAATGTATCGTATTTCGTATTTCTTATAACTTTGGTATAATCATAGGTGTGCGTTCTTTAAAAGTGTGGAACTCTCACTATCGAAATCGAAATGGCACTACAACGGAGAAGACCCTTAATTTGGTTCCCCAGTTAACTCACCAAATTGGGTGAGTTAACTCGGAGTTAAACTAGGACTTAAATTGACTGAAAACACACAGGCTTAACCCCGAGACTAGGTACTAGGTAAGTTCGAACTGAAAAACTGGCCTTAAGGCGATATTACATTATCATATAAATATGGCAAACTTGCCATATAAATACGGTCCAAAAGTGACATATAAGTGTGATAGATACAGTTTTTTGAAAGAATATATATAACGTACCTATATGGTGTCATGAATACATATTCTTTCATATATACCACGCTTCAATGTCACTTTTGGATCGTATTTATATGGCAAGTTTGCCATATATATATGGTAGTGTAATACTGCCTTTAGACACACAAATTTAGGAAAACCCCGAAGAAGCATAAAGGCATTTAATCGCTTTATCTCGGTGGTCATTTCCCATCACCACTACTTGGAATAACCTCAACCATGCCCTGAAATCGCTCGTAGCATATGTGCTGTGCGGCACGTAGCTCATCGTACGCCAGCCGTTCTATTGAAACCACATTTTATCGGTATCCATATCATTTTGATTAAACCACCAAAAAGTTGCACGGCAGCACTTGTCGTTGATGATGGTTATGCCAATAGGCCAACTTGGGATCGACAATTCTGTCAGACCAAAATTTCCCCCAAACAGTGACAATAGGAAAGCATTTGGTGTTGTAGTGTATTTCGTGAGCTTGGCATCATTTCAAATTCGTCAATTTTGCTTGTTCACACACCCACCTCCTAACTAAAGATAATTTAATTTTGAAAAATATCACTAGGTAATGTGCGGAACATGTTGCTCTACGCTTTCAACTTCCATTGTGATTTACCATACTCTACTAAAATATCACAACAAAATTGACAGGTGTTCAATACCTGTCTGCTACTGCCTAACACATTTTGGGATTCCCTTTATTTACCCTTTATAATCATTTTCAATATTATTTCAGTAAAAATTATATTGAAACTCAAGAAACGAGCAAATTACGATTTTAAATGAATTTTAGAAAAGTAGTTCGAAACTAATTCGATAGTTTTTGTATTAAAAAAATATTTGTATCTACGTTTCGTTAAGTTTTCATTCATTATTGCTAACTTTCGAAAGATCGATCTCATTGAAGAAATTGACATACATACCTATACATACATAGCTTCTATAGGTTAGGTGCCTTTGATTGTGAGTAAATTGGGAGTCATCCTAACACTTGCTTCCGTTTATGACTCTCACTTTGGTACTATGCCAAATAAAAATTATACTTAAATTCTAGCCTTCGTTTGTATTACGTGTATGGTTTTATTTTTTACGCAAACAGTTTGTTTACAGCATTCTTGCAACCAGACAGAAAATACATACATACATATATACAGTCGTTGAACTTAAATTAATGTTAAAATACCTATATGTGATTTATTTTGGCACACCTTGTTCTAAATCAATTGCATTTGCATTTTACATTTTACATTTTGCATAAGCAAACATGGTAAACAACTAAAAATACTTATATATTTTATAAAATCTCTTTCCCAACATTTTATACTGCTTGCAACTTAACCTACTGCATATAGGTAGGTACAAAATAGCAATAAGAGGTGAATATAAATCACGTTTATTTAACTTATTTAAATATTCACTGTGGAATTGTGCGAACACGTTCATAGTGTAATTTACTTTATGCACAGCTTACACTATTATGTAGATACATACGAGTATGTACTTGTACATATATCCTGGTTTCGATCACGTACATTTTTATGGACGTATTAATTCACAATTTCAAGTGAGCAATGGAAATAAAAACAAATTATTTTCGGTGCTGTATAGACAAAATTTGAAATTCGTTCATAGATACATTTGGGACAAATTATCGATGTTTAAATTTTAGCAAGGCAATGAATATATTTTTTAATGTGGAGAATGGAGATATGTATTTAATAAAAAATAATGAAAACCACAGGTTGAAGAATTTTCTTCAAATTATGAGAAAAATACTAGGAACACTAATAGAATTATTGGCTGCGCTCAGGGTTTTACTTCAGCTCTGTTCAGTAAGGAGAATATGTATTTCGTCCCATGTGTTGTAACACTTTCTGACCTATATCACTGGAAAGGTCTCAATGAGTGCTATTATTTTTTGTATGGGCATAAGTCTGTATTTCGTGCCAGGAAAGTGCACTGCGCTATAACACCTATAACAGTTATTGGCCTATAAAACTTTCCTTGCACGAGATGCAGACTTATGCTAATACAACAAAAAAAAGCAATCATTGAGTCCTTTCCATTGATATAGGTCAGAAGGTGTTACAATACTTGACACGCAGTTGAGCAGGGAAAGAGTTATAATTCAGTGCAACTGTTATAATTGGCTTTTATACACTGCACGAGATACAGACTTATGCTCATACAAATAAAATGCACGACTGGGTCGCACGTACTTGCTCTTATGTTCAAGACACTGCGAGTTTAAGAAAATTGTATATACAAACATGGAAATTATGAGAGAAAAATGTAGAGAAGCATGAAATACGACATTTAAATTAGCTAAAACAACTTTTTTGACAGTTTGAGGTGAAAAAAAAGTATGTCATCTTAATTCATGATAGAATATGATTGTATGGGAAAAAAAATTTTAAAATCGTTGGAGCGGTTTTTTTTTTAAACAAATTTTGGTATGCAAATCTGAAGTATATATATATATGTGTATATAAAAACAAAATTTGAAAAAAAAATTGTCAACCCGTTTTTGAGATATAGAATTTTCAAAAAAAAATTTTGAAACTTTTTTTAAAAATCCAAAAACTTTTTTTTTTGAAAATTTTGATATGCAATATTATTTAATCTTATCTGAAATTTGTGTAATATTTTATAATTTTTGATGGTAGATCGTACTAATTTTAGTATATGAAAAAAGTTTAATCAAAATCGTAGGAGTCGTTTTCAAGCAAAAAAATATTTTCCTTTGTGGTTTTTTCACTTTTGTATGGAAGGTACCGTTATTTTTTCATAAATTTAAAATTTTTTCTAAAAATATTTTAGAGAGTACTAAAAAAGTCTTAAATATCGAGTTTCAAAAAAATCTATGATGCCGTTTTCGAAATATTTGATTTTCCAAAAAAAATTTTGAAATATTTTTTAAAAATCCAAAAAATACTTTTTCAAAAATGTTGGTTCACAAAACTAATAACATTTTTTGGAAGCTTCTGTGTAAAAAAAATAATTGAAATCGGTCATACCATTTTAAAGAAAATCAAAAATAAAAAAAATGGTTCCTTGGGAGGTACCATTAATAACAATTTTTGAAAAATGGTTTTCCACCCAAAGAAAGCCTTTACTAAAATAAATTTACTGAATTTTTTTTAAGAAAAGTTGTCGAGCCGTTTTTGAGAAAAATACGATTATGTAAATTTGCCAAAAAAAAAATGTATGGCAGGTACCGTTAATTTTGGTTCTAAAAAAAAAATGAAAAAAACGTGTCGGCAGAATCACCAAAAACCACTATGTACCAAGTTGAAAGAAAATCGATCGAGCCGTTTAGGCTGTAGACGAACAGACAGACAGACAGACAGAATTGTGTCACCCACTTTTTTGGTGTTCTCTATCATCGTAATATCATGTTTGATTGTTATCTCAAAAATTTTTTTTTGCACGAATCCAAAACTTGCCTTATAGTACCTATAATCGCAAGTAAAAAAGTAGTACTCATTGAGACCCTGCCAATAATAGAGGTCATAAAGTATTGCAACACTTGGGACGCAGTTTGGGCAGGGAAAGAGTTATAGTTCATTGCAACAGTTAGTAGGCTATAACACTTTCCCTGCACGAGATGCAGACTTATGCCTCTAAAAAAATAATAGCATTCATTAAGACCTTTCCAGTGATATAGGTCATAAGGTGTTTCAACGATGGGACGCAACTCATACAATTATTCCCTTTCTCTTTTATTATTTTGAGTTGATTTCAGGGTTTCTGGTTAAAGATTTCATGGATTTTCTTTAATTTAACTAAGGAATCTGGTTCCGCAAGTCAATTGCACTTTGTATTTTATTGAATTATTTTTACAACCAAGAACCTTATTAAATGGCTAGATTGATTTTTTGTTTTAAGGTAGGTACCTACTTCTTTAAAGTGTCAAGAACAAGTGTATACGACTTTATCGTGTATTTTTTTAATTATATTTTCTTAGTTAAAACGCAAGGTAAACAAGTTTAAATTGAAATAAATAAAAATAAATAAACATTTTTTTATAATCTATTAATCAGTCAATAAACATTTGTATATTATTACCTATAAAACATTGCAATTAATAAGTTTTATAAGAAAAAAACCACCTGCAATAAGACTATACCTACATTTCCATAACTCGAATAGGTACATATACTAATTTACATTTAATCAAAACAACGTATATATATATTTATTCCTCTAATAGAACTCGAATAATTTTCTTCAATTATATTTAATTGTGTAACTAAGCTTACATGAAGTATATTCATTTAATTACATTTTCTGTTTCACACCCACACAAAAATTGTAATTTATCAGTTAATTTATTCAACAATTATTATATTGATATTAATTTATGTTCCCTTTTGTAAAAAGCAATCATTTGAATTAAAATGTATTATTATTAAAATGTAATTAAGCAAAATTTTCTGTTTTATATTAACTACGAGTATCTATGTATATGATATTTATTTTTATATATAGGTACCTACATAAATAGTTGAATTTGTATTGCATACTTTTTGCATTAACAAATGTAATTTTTATAATTAATTTCAACAAATACTATAAATTGAACCTCCTACATTTATAAATACTCGTCCATGTCTCCATAACCATTGTATAGATTGGATATACAATGCTATAACTACGAATATCGCAATGATTGCACGTGTCTGGAAGCATGATTCTGAAACGAAAATTTATCTTTGTGTCACTTTCAGAGAGAGGCTTGCTTGCGTTTTCAAATATGTATAGTATAATCGAGAATGCGTTTATTGGATTTGTTTGCCTTGGGTGTTATGTTTGCCCGTGGAAGTATAAAATAGATACACCCCATTGCCGTTTTATTATACAACACCCAAGGGAAAACCGATGTTGCATGTTTCTATGCAAAATTATAAAAAAGGAATCAATCGATAAGGAATTTATATTCTGTTTGGATGTGATGGCAGCAAAGGCAGGGTGATATGGTTGCTTTGAGTTTAGAAGTCTTAAAACATTTTTGTTAAGTAGATGTATATATAAATTTATCAAAATTTTCAAGAATTTAGGGGTAGAATTTGAGATATAGGCCGCTTATAGACAGTAGTACAATGGCTGACATTCAGTAAGGCCGTCAATAAATATTACGTTAAAATTGCATTAAATTTAGTCCCTTATTTAAATTCCTTATTTAATTTTCTAATTTGATATAATTTCGTATTTAATTTAATTTCCTTATATGTTTTAATAAATTAATTTCAATTTGTATAGTTTGGTCAAAAACTAATATTAAATATTTTATCTATAAAAATAAGTCAAAATTGTTTTTGTAAATCAAAGTTTCCACAAAATGGATGTAATAAAAACACAAAAGCTTTTGTTAACAAAATTTTGAAAATTACTTTCATATTTTGTTCATGGCAAAGGCTGTTACATAACTTTAAAATAAATTTCCTAAGAAACAAGGTACGAGTATGCATCATTATATTTTTTATTTTTTTATTATTCTCAAGGATATCATCTAGAATTTCCCTTACAATCCTTTTCAGTAAGCACAAATCTCCCATACTCAAATAGCATTTCCATTAGGTATGGTTTGGTAAGTCTTCTTATAGTAACATTGAAGATTGAATATAAGTAGATCCTACCGATAGAATCCTACTATCTCTTCACATATGTACAGTACATACCTAGGTACGTTCTGTTATAAATGTATATTTTTTTGAATCATGAATGACCAACAAAACATACTTGAAAAATCGACCATCGTGAAACCATCTTTGAGCAGAAGTCCTTCCCTACTATACAGTCATGTACTGTTTTCGAGTGTACGTGTACAGGACGAACTATAATATGACCGTAGTGAATTGTTTTTTTTTTTTCTTTTTTTTTTTTTATAATAAGCGCGCACTAAAGGGGTTTTTAGTACCCTTAAAATGAATTAACACAGTGCGAGCGTTAGGAAAATAGGGAAGGATTCAAGAGGAGATACCGATGCACATTGGTTTTGTAGTTCTGAATATCAAAATGAGAGGGAAATACAGGGCCAGGTAAAGCATTCCACATTCGGGTAGTGCGACTAAGAAAAGAATCTCTATACTTGACAGTGCGTCCGAAATTGGGCTCAAGGGTATATTGATGTGCATTCCTAGAAGTACGAGTATTACGGTGGAACTGCTTAAGGGGAGGAATGCAACTGGCTATTTCACTAGAACACTGTTTGTTAAAATACCGATAAAATAATGAAAGGCACGAAACATTGCGGCGGTGTTCGAGAGATGCAAATGTTTCCGTTATTGTTCTATCACCTATCATTTTCATCGCTCTATTTTGATTTCTATCCAACAGACTTGAATGGGTCTTAGGAGCACCTGCCCAGATATGGGAGTTGTACTCAAGCTTTGGACGAATGAAGGCTTTACAGTTTACAGCCAGATCAGAAAGGGAGAAAAATTTCTTACTTCTTCGAAGAAAACCTAAACATTTCGCAGCATTTTTGGCGACGTCAAATATGTGATCATTCCACAGAAGGTGGTTTGTGATGCACATACCCAGAACTGAAAGCTGTTCGGTTTCCTCGATGCAAGTGCCACTCATGGATAGTGGCAATGGGGGTGGGTTTCGCTTTAACGACAGAAGACAGCATTGAGTTTTTGAAGCATTAAATTCTACGCGGTTTCTTATTCCCCATTGGACAATGCTGTTGAGATCAGAATTTAATGAGCTAATCATACGCTGCCGTTCAAGTTCCACATCCAAAGAACAAGGAAGTGAGTCTTGGAACGAATATGAAAAACTGAGGGTACTGTCGTCTGCAAAACAGTTTAATGGATTAGAAGTTTCAGACAGAAGATCATTTATAAAAATAAGGAAGAGAGTCGGAGACAAAACGGAGCCCTGGGGCACACCAGCATTTATTTTATGAATATCAGACTTGAAACCATCCAATACAACTTGTATTGAACGGTCCGAAAGGTAATTTCTAATCCAACGAAGAAGAGATTCATCAATTCCAAATGCACGCATTTTCGATAAGAGAGATTGATGCCAAACTCTATCAAACGCTTTTGAAATATCAAGCGCAATAATCTTACTTTCTCCAAAACGATGTAAAGATTTGTTCCACTGCTCGGTGAGATATACCATCAGATCACCAGTGGACCTATTGCTACGAAAGCCATACTGCCGGTCATTAAGAAGCTTCCGTTCTTCGAGATATTTCTTAAGCTGATAATTTATCAGCGTTTCCATGACCTTGGAAAGAAGGGATGTAAGTGCAATTGGACGATAGTTAGAGGGAGAAGAAGATTCGCCTTTTTTAGGGACAGGCTGGACAAATGCTGTTTTCCATCCACTCGGGAAGAGACCAGTAGAATAGGACAGATGGAAAAGCTTACGCAGTGGTTTTGCCAGCGTTGAAGAACACCTCTTCAGAACAATGGGAGGGATACTATCTGGACCAGCAGATTTGTGTATATCAAGATCCTTTAGAACTCTTGCCACTGCACGAGTGCGAAAGAATATTCGTCCCATGGAATCATTAACGCTCTCAAGTACAGGAGGAGTTGAGACACTCCCTGGCAGCGTCGAGTTAACAGCAAACTGTGCTGCAAGCAAATTGGCTTTATGAGTTGAGCTAACATAGGGAGTGTCATTGAAGACGAGTGTTGGAACCGAAGACGAAGTTGTATTTCTAATGTTTTTTACAAATGACCAAAAATTCTTACTACCTTTGGGACACTGTAGTATTTTTTGCCTTAAATTCTGGTCATGCAAAAATTTGGTTCGTTGAATATGGCCGTTACAGGTCTTTCTAGCTTGCTTGAACTTTTTCCGGTTTTCCTCAGTAGGGTTGGCTTTATAACAACGGAAGCTTACATCTCTTACCCTGATAACCTCTTTGCAGCTCAAATCAAACCATGAATTCTCTTTCGGTTTGATAGATTTTATCCTATGCGGGATAAAATTTCTCATTCCGTAAAGAATTAAGTTTGTGACCATATCTGCACTGGAGTCTACGTCACTATCGAGGAAGCATAGTGACCAGTTAAAGTCCCTGAAGAAACTGTTGAGACCGTCCCAGTTGGCTTTCTCGTATTGCCAAACGGTTCTCTTAGGGGTTTTTTCTCTAACTGAGTTTTGATGGCACGAGAAATTGGCAGATATGACACAATGGTCTGATGAGCCTAGAGGTGATAATACACTTATCGTGTATTTATCAGGGTCACAGGTAAGAAACAAGTCTAGGGTGTTGGCGGTTTGACCTGCAACGTCAGGGATTCGAGTTGACTCGTCGACAAGCTGAGTTAAGTGGTTTAACTCAGCAAAAGATCTCAACATACCTTCCTTCGGGTGTTGTCTGGCCAGAATAGCGAAGCCACGAAGAATTGTGTACATTGAAATCGCCCGCAATGACGATTTCAGTGTGAGGATAATGGGCAACAATTCTTTGAATGTATTATTTCTTCTTATTTCTATTTGCCTTGAGTGCGTTTTTGAAAAATTCAATAGTTATAGAAGCGCACCCATTTTATGGGGTATAGAAAGGAAAAAAAATAGAAAACATAGACAAAGAGAGTACTCGTATTATAGATACTTATAGAAAGAAAAATTGTTGGGTAATAATAACCCCTCAAGTAAGATACACTCTAAGTGTCACTGTCCAATACAATTTCTTCATCATACCCTTTTTCCCCCATAAAGATAACTTATAGATACTATACAAACATCTATAGGGTAGGAAAAAAGAAAAGGGGATGAGGGTTATAGAAATGTGTTGGTCATGACGCATATCCTAGACTCTAGAGAAATAAATGTTAATATTGACATTTGTTGATCGAAAGTGTGTTCTTCTTCTCTTCGTCCTGATATTTCTGATGGTGTCTATACATATTAAGAGCTACCGCATAGTATCTATACTACATACTTTATACCAGTGTTCAGTGTAATATAATTTTAAGAGCTGATTTCTGTTTCAACAAAAGATGGGGAGTTCGTTGTCATATCCTCAATTTTACTTGACTTGTGTGTCTATTAAGGGGGAAAGTAACACAATCGATTAGAAATGACAGTGTCGATTGTACACATATTCTAGTAAGTATTATGTAGGTATATGCGGGTATGGTTTGAATAGAGAGTATGGAAAATGTGGTATGAATACACAAATATAATGGGGTTGTATAGTTGAAACATGTGCGATAAAATTGAAGAAACTGAAGACAAAATATATATTAGTTACGGAGGGAGAGAGATCTTATAGTATAGATAAGGAAAATTAATTGGTAGCAAATTGTTATTTTTCTGGTACAGAAAGCATTCAATTTTGTTATTTGATTATTATTTCTTCTTTTTCGTTTCGAAATTTTCAACCTCTCAGTTCAGGCAGGGGTTTCTCTTTAATTCATTTTACGAATTGCTTGACACATTTATACACACCACTTATCGTTATTTCTATAACAGTTTGTCGATTTTGTTGAGAACGAAATTGTTATCTCACCAATTAATGAGGCTCTATTTTAGATTTTTGTATTCAAATTTGTATTAGTTTTTACTTTTAGGGATTTAGATTTGAGCAGAACAAACTCTTTTTTTATATTGCATTTGGAGCATGTACCAAAATTCTGGTCCTAAATTTCTATACATATTTTGAAATTCAGATATTCCAAGATTCTGTATTAGAATTTAATTAGAAAATATCAATGTGCCAAAGTTCTTCTTTTTGAAACAACAGTCCAAAACTCAGAAAATTCAGTGAATCATTACATTATGTATTTCTAAAACTTTTTTTTTCTTTAATTATATCATTGTTTCAGAATTTTTGTCAAAGTTGCGATCATTTGGTCAAAATTTTCTAAGTCAAAAAGAGGTTTCTAAAATTTAGTTTTAAGTGTTAGCACTTTAACAGAAATTTCATTATTGTAAAATAAGTCCATAATTCTGTTTAAAAATTTTTTGTTGAATTATATTTTAAAATTTTCAAAATTGTCAAAACTTTTGGTTGCAGATTGATAATCTGGTAGTAATATTTAAGAAATTATCAAAAATTCAGCTCAAAATTGTGTATTTGCCAAAAATTTTACTTTGTAATACTCATTTAGTTCAAAACCAACGAGTTCAAAAATTCTGAATTATTTGAAAATTCAGTGAATTCAATTAATCGGTAGGTTTTATCAAACATAAATTAAAAATTTTCAGGGGGTTTTGTCAAAATTGTAAGTAAGCCAAGAAAAGTCAGTCAAAAATAGGCTTCTAAAATTCTTCTTTTTATTAATTATGTAAATAAATTATGCTGTGTTTCTATATTATTTAATGGCATTGAAACATATTTTCAAAATTTTGTACAAAATTCTTGTTTTAATTCTGAATATTTTTTCTCAAAACTATCAGAACATTGATTTTGAGATTAAAATTCTGGAAGCTTAAAGAAACTATTCGGAATACAGAATTTTCGTAGGGAAATATTGGAAAATTTGAATAAGGATATAGTCAAAATTCTGTTTGAACCAAATTTTGAATTCCATGATTTTGATTTTCTTTCTTTATGTATGTAAATATAAGAATTTTGAAAATCAAAATGATGGAATCCAAATTTTCCAATTTTAAATGAACAATTTGCTGGTTGGTCAAAATTGTTTATGCTCCCAAATTTGGCTTTTAAAATTTTATAATATACATTTCTTATAACAATACATATTTCCAATGCCTTAAATATCCAAAATTCTGTTTTGCCATGACTCGTAATCTCAATTTTTGTAAATCTGTTATTCAGTATTCCAAAATTCAGTTTTCAACATTTTGTCGAAATTGCTAGAGAAATGGACTTTCAATATTTTTAAAACTTAATTATTTTAATATTTTTTCTGGAATTTGTTTAATTAAGTTCTTTTGGACGCATAATAATGTTCCACTCCGTTCTTGAGTTGGGTCAAAATTATACAAGAGCCAAAGTTCTGATTTCAAAATTCTGAAATTCTGTAAATTTCAAATTCTCTATTCTAAAAGTTTATTATGATCCAAATTTCTCTTAGCACATAGATATTTCTGTTTTTAAGGAAACGTATTTCGAAATTCGTCAAAACTATTAAAATAGTTTTACAAAATTTTTGAAATTGGTAGAAAAAAATTAAAGATATGATTTCGTAAAAAATAATGAACCTTTTTCAAATTTGCTCTTTTTAAAACTTATTTGCAGATTTGAAGAAAATACATATTTTTCAAAAATGGAATTCTGAAATTTCAAATTCTGTAAAATAGTTTTAATTTTTTTTTAAATAATTTTTTAAAGCCAAATTCCGGTATACACAATATTTGTTTCCAATACTAAAATATTCATTCAAAAATTAAAGAATAAATTTACATATGTATTTCTGTACTGTTTATTTCGACAACTACAACACCAATTTACAAAATTAAATTCCCTTCCAAAATGAAGTCCATAAATATTCAAAATAAAACACTCAACCACATCCTCGTTGTGTTGTAAGCCTCGACAGATGACAACTGTCAACCCGTTTAAAATGGGATTGACCTCCCATTCCACCCAAAACCATTTTCATATAATAGGTATGCTTGTCAGTTTGTGGTACTCTGGTACTGATAAAAGATATACACACAATGGGAATATCATTTCATGGAATATTGAGAGAAAAACTACTGTCAGAGAGAATACAAAATAGCATATCAAATCTCAACATCAAAAGGACACAATCATGGTTGATTTTGATTTTGAAAATTTGTTTTACCAAAACTTGTAAAAAAAATATAAAGGACTCGTGTTTTTTGTACAATATTCGCATCTTTCCAAGAGGATTCTTAAAGAGGTCATCAACAAATTGAAATTATTAATCGAGGCAACACTTTTTCTTTTTTGTTTCAATTTTCAACAGTTCTATCAATTTTTATCTTAAATAAATATACATAGAAACAGAATATCCAAATCTAGCTTCAGAGATACAATTTGTATCTCTATTCAAATTAACATGTTCAAATTGAGTATAGAGGTAAATATGGATATATCTATATATATGGTGTTGCTCATCTATATAGAATACCATGAGGCCAATAATCACTTGGTGGATACGTGAAGTCCAAAGTCCATTCGAATTTAGTTTTTTTCGTGGACTCGAAGTGAAATAGCGGATCGAAAGGAAGACAGAGAGCACAGACAAACAAAAAATAATAAAAGTAGACAAACAAGAAACAGAAACTATTTTATTGACTTTATGTGTCTCTTTTCAATAAGAGAACCATGCACGAATAAAATGTTTTTTTTTTGTGATATAAGGGAACTGCTCTCGAGAAAAGCACTCGCATTTTGGCACGTTCGCCCATATGAATTTAATAGCTGAGTATATGTTATTTGAAGACTAATAAGCCTGTTGAAGGCGAACCAAGCCGTGTTGATAAATTCACCCACATATTTTTTCTTTTTTTTTTTTTGTTAATATTAATTTAAGTTTTTTTTAGTGTCAAGTATCGATGATAAAAGGCATTTAACTGAGTGAATTTATTTACTTAAACTCCAATCAAATAATTTATTTGAATTGCTTGGCTGGGATGGGGATTATAAAAATGTTGTCAGACATGATAATTATTCTGAATGAATAAGTTACGATGTTGCATCGCTCAAGGTCTGACACATTGAAAGGAAGCAGTGACAAAAAGATTAAAACTACACATTTATTTCTAACAACGAGAATATTTATAAATAAATATTTTTTTCATAAAATGGCGCCCAACGTGAAATTTCATTTTCTATTTTTTCCTTGATTTTTTGTTGAAATAGTAAATTTAGATCATAAATTCAAGAATTTTATGAAATTCTTATATAAAATAGACAGATTTCAAGTTTTTTTAACAACAAAAATAAAAAACAAACAATTATTTAGGCCACAAACTCATCTGATTTTGTTTATATTTATATTATGTTTTTTCTGTTTTCTTTTTTAAAAAAATTACTGGATTCAAAATAAAAATTATATAATTTATATGAAGAAAACAATGTAATTAAAATTTCAAGGAGAATAAGTATGGGAGAATTTTGTATTAATTAATATTTGTTGTTCTATAAATAGAAAAATCATTTGTATCTATCTACCTAACCTACATACATTTGTAAAATTCTACATGTTGTTTGCGTTTTTTGACTTCTTCTTCTACTGATTCTAAAAATATTTATTTACCTGTTAAGGATAGGTATAGCAGAAAAGATTTTGTAACAACGAGATTTATGAATAAAGTTTTAGTAAAATTTAATCACTAAAAACTAAAGCCGTTTTGTGGTCGAACACTTAGTAATCAATAGATTTTATTTTTATTCCTTAAAGACCGCAAAATTCGTAAATAAAAACACTTAACTTTTAATTTAAATTATTTTTATTAATTATTGGATGCATTTCGGTTCACATCTGAGGAACCATCTTCAGCACGCGTCAAAAGAGTAAATTAAAAGTTAAGTGTTTTTATTTACGAATTTTGCGGTCTTTAAGGAATAAAAATAAAATCTATTGATTACTAACGAGATTTATATTTAAAATCAATTCCATATTGTATTTTATTTTTATTTTATTTTTCATAATAAGTTAGTAGAAGGAGTAGGTTTTTTTTTTACTAAATTGTAAAGTTTGTTTTTATTCCTTTCTATCAGGGGCAAGAGTACAATAACTCAGGCGCCAAGAAATTATAGCGGTTTTTTGTAGAACAGTTTAACATAAGCATTTTTTACAATGGGAGAGGGGGATTTATCTCACCCCGTTTGGGCGGGAGGGGCAATTTCATAAAAAATGTACCAAAAATGTAAAAAAAATATTAAAAAATAATGGTAATACTTATAACAAAGTATTATACCTTTATTAAAAGCCAATACTCTGTTCTATTAGCCAGTTTTTAAAATAAGTGAAATCTATGCATGGTTTTTGAAAAAATGAATTTTAAACTCAAAATTTGCGTGAAAAAAGCATAAAAAATAGGTTTAAAGTGTAATTTATCAAAACTGTAAAATTATATATCATTTGTTTTCTGAAATTCGTTGCTCTAATTAATTTTTAATCAAAAACTGAAAACTAGATGATTCTTTGTCTTTTAGTTTTTGAAAAAATCGATAATTACTATAACTACTTTTTTCGAGTTTAAAGTTATTTTTTTCAAAAACCCTGCATAGATTTCACTTGATTCAAAAACTGACTAACAGCCCTATTATTGACACGATTCAAAACTAGTTTTAACATAAAACTAGTTTTATATAATCCCGGAGCCCACCGTATGATTACCTATCTCATCGTGGCCACGCAAAAATTGGATGCCAACCGATAGCTTTAGTCCAAACATTTACAAAACTGCTGGTCGGACAAGCTATATCTGGTCGCAATGGTTAGAAAATGCACTTTTCAGGTTGCATTTTCCGCTAAATGTAACTATAATATAAGCAACTTTTATAAATGGGGTATCAACTGAAAGCTATGACTGTCCTCTACACGATACCATTGGTCGGACTGACTTTTTTTGGCTGTTACGACGTCTCATAACAGCTCCCAGACTATATAGAACTAGTTTTACGTTAAAACTAGTTTTGAATCGTGTCAATAATAGGGCTGTAATAGAACAGAGTATTGTATTTAAATAAAGGTATAATACTTTGTTATAAGTATTACCGTTAGTTTTTAATATTTTTTTTACATTTTTGGTACTGTTTTTATGAAATTGCCCCTCCCGCCCAAACGGGGTGACCCCCCCCCCCCTCCCATAGTAAAAATGCTTTTATTAAACTGTTCTACAAAAAACGGTTATAATTTCTTGGTGCCTGAGTTATCGTACTCTCCCCCTATCAGGTATTGATGACTGAGGATAAATTAAAAATTAAATTTTTTAATATTTATATCTATTCTAATCTAAAAATTTTTGAAAAAAAAACTATTTTTAAAATCATTAAATAAATCATTTTCTTAAAAATATAAAAAGATACTCTTAAATCAATAAATACACCAATTCGTTTATATATTCTACAATTGAATAATACTTAATGGTGCGTTTCCATTTGAAAGTATAAGACGAAACTCTCAAGCAGCTCTCGAGAGTAGAACTTTCGTGTGAAATTAGCTCAAAAAGGGATATACAGCTATCCAAGAGTCACTTTCGAAAGTTTTGTATAGAAAGTACTCTCAAATAGAAACGTACCTTTAAACTAAGAAATAATAACCAATTTAAAGTTAAAATGTTTAATATTTAATTTCAAAATTTAATTGTTTTTTTTTTCGTGTGATTCATTCAAAACAGGTTCTTCAGTAAATATTTTCATCAAAATATCATTCTTATTCGTTCATTTTCTGCACTAGACAAAAAAAAAGACATTCAACATGACCTCACTAATAAAAAAAAATATGATACCATCTGCATGAGAATGAAAGAACCCTGCAAAAAGAAATGTTCTTAATCAAAAGTTATTACTTGTGAAAAAAAAAAATATTTCATCCTTTTATGCAACTACTGCATCCAATTATCCTTTAGGAAAAGTACATTTACATAAATGTAGGGTATCTGGTTCAGTATGCATTGTATCACTTGTGTAAAATGTCTACTTAAATTAATGTAATTTTGCTGGTCAAAACGTTCCTTAACAATAAAAATATTTAATTCCTCAGTATTTTGTTGTCAGCCGTGTATATTTTTTTAAATAAAAACAAGCAAAACCTTAATTTGGAATACATTAAAAATATACACAAAAAAACTAAGCGAGGGAAATGTTTGCATTTTCTGTTATTTTAAATGCAATTAGCCTGTACAAAATTCTCAGATCACTCAGACATGAAATATGACTTGCGATCCTTTGTATACCATAGATTTTTGCTGTCATATTTTAAACCTGTGGATACTCATATAAATAGCAGAAATAATGGAGTTTTGTCATTCAAATTGAAAATGTAATTTTCAACAGCCAACAACAAACCTGAAAATCTTATAAAAGCTTATCAACATTCAAATTCAGCAATTTCAAATTACAGTCTTGGTTATTTTCTTCAAAAATACAAGCCTTTAGCTCAAACCCTTTCAACCTTGGTGCACAGGCTTAATGGAAGCTCTATCAGGCGCGGATACAGGGGGAGGGCAATGGGTGCAATTGCCCCCCTGGGCAGGTACAAACGAAGCCTAAAATATTAATTCAATGAATTGCAATACAAAAAAAAAAAATCAAAATAAATATAACGGTATAAAATTTTTAGAGAATAGTCAAATTATTTGATACTAGAGAGCAGATTGAGTCCCAAATCGATTTGATTTTCACTTTTAAAAATGCAAATGTGAATGAAAAATTTCACAATTTTGCAAAAAAATGCCTTAAAAAGTTATTGCCTTAACCTCTTAGCCTTAACCTCCTCCACAAATTTATTAGTGTTTTTTTTTTATAGTTAAGTGTATAGGTAGAGGCGGCAGGGGCACTTATCTAAGTTTTCCACCTTAAAATTGATTTTAAATTAAAAAAAAATAACAATAGCGAAAAATTTAAAACAGCCTTTTGTTAAGCGCTTAGCATGATGCTAATTAACAATCTTCTATATATTTAGTAATTTACTAGCACTTTCCAATTTGTAAACCTTTTTTTTTTTGGTTTAACAACTAGTGTCATACTCAATCTTTTCTAATAAAAACAGTTCATCTGAACACGTCCAAACAGTGAGAGTTCGTATAAAAACAACCATTTTTAATAATTACAAATGTCAAAGTGACAACCTACAATTTTTTAAATTTACAGACGATGTTCACTTGAAAATTGAAATTAATTCTTTGTTTGGTTGTAGTGCTTGGTTTAAATAGACTTTGTAAGAAACTCAGCTTTGATTGTCCTGTGGCCGTTATTGTCCATGGGAATTGAAAGAAACTTATATAAAAGGGCTCTTGAGTCTTGATAAGTGGCATCCTTGACTAAAGTACAATTTATTAAGAAAATAAATATATTATTATTTATTTAATTCTGGAGTTACAATAATTGTCAAGATTATTTTTTGAGGAAAATGACAGATGTCATGAATTAAGCATGATACTAAAAAATTTAAAATAGCCATTTAATGATTTTAGCTGAAGGTATATGTGGTACGATTCTAAAATCGTATAAGATTAACATAATTATCTTTTTAACTGAGTATCATGTTAAAATAAAAATGCTTTAGAATCGTTCTTTTCTTAATCTTTTAATTTTGCGCCAATATCTTTAAAATTTAATTAGCTTCAAAAATTTTGTACTTTCCTTCAAATGCTCGGATCTACAAGATTTAGATATTTAAATAAAGTTTAAATTATAAACTACATCTGTGTATACAAATTTTTTTGAAATACCAAAAAATTTCATACTGAAAGGGCGATTGAGTCCCTTTTTTGATAAATATTTAAATGTGCGTTTCCATTTGAGAGAGTACTTTCACTAGAAAACTTTCGAGAGTGACTCTTGGATATCTGTCTTCCCCTCTGGTGAGCTAATTTCAGAGCTGCTTGCCGTCTTTCTACTCTCAATATCTACGCACCGGAAATTTATCCATAAGATACGTTTCCGATGGTAGTATTTGTGAGGATTTTGTGACTTCCGTGTTCCATATTATTAAACTGGCGAAGAGTACGAATCCGATGAAGAAGATTGGTGAGAAACTAGGAAACGACTACTGCAGTCACTGTCACTGAGAAGTTGGATGGAACTTCTACACCTAAGGATATTTTTTGAAAACGTCAATTCGACTGTCAAATGATCGTCAGTTCTTGACGCGAGTATTACTCTTTTCAAATATTATGCAATAGTTTTGTTTGCACACAATCTTTTCTACCAACTTGATTTAATTTTCTTGCAAATGCATTTGACATTAACGAACATGTTCTATGTCAATATTTTTGTCATCAACTCGATTTCTTACTGCAGAATTGCACCGATAATGTTGTCCAACATGTGAGTCATGTGACTTAAGCAAACTGCATTATCCAACACAATGCTAAATGCATTAAAACTTGTGTGTGCCTTTTCGAACAGAAGACTTTTGCAGTTTGCGTTTGAGAACATTCTGCAAACGTAGATGACATTTTCAAAAAAGGCCTTTAACTGGCAAGGCCATTGACAAAATTTTCTTGTCCCAGCTAAAGAAGAGGCTGAAACTTTCACTTGAACTCGAACGTCATGTGTGGGAATAGGAACACGCTAGTGGTGTAAGGAATCGTTAGTAATCGTTACTTTGTAACGATTACTTCAAGTAATCAAAGTAATCGATTACTTTTCTGAGTAACGATTACCTTACCAAGAACGATTACTTTGATTACTTTGATTACTTTGATTACTTTGATTACTTTGATTACTTTCGTTACTTTCGTTACTTTTTGGATTTGATTACTTTGATTACTTGTCGTTACTTTTGGATTTGGGTACTTTTGATTACTTTGGGATTCGATTATTTTTAGTTACATTTGGATTTGATTACTTTTGAGTTTTGGGTTTCGAGCTCCGCAAACGAGGATAAAGTAGGTAAACATTTCTATGGCTATTTCTTTATTTTGGATTAAATCTTTGTAAAATATAATATTTTAACTACGAAGAACTGCGAAAATATACAGGACAATATTTAAGCCATATTTATATGAAGCAAAAATTGTTTGCCCCAGGGTGGTCCAAAAAAAAAACTTTCGAAATTTTGGGATTCAAATTGATTTAAATCATACGAAAGAAAATTGCTTGAAGCGTACATTTTGAGAAAAAAAATGTAAAATATTAAATTGTCCGAAAACCAAAACCCTCGGATCTTCGTTGTTCCTTGAGCGCTTTCAACGAAATTTAAATAGGTGATAGCTGAAACAGAATTCAAAACAAAAAAAATATTTGCATTAGGGTGTTCCAAAAAAAAATGTTAACTTCGTTGTTTGTTGAGCGATTTCAACGAAATTGACACAGGTGATAGCTGATACAGAATTAAAAAAGCAAAAAATATTTTCAAAGTAGGGTGCTCCAAAAATATGTCAACATATTGCAACTTCGTTGTTCCTTGAGTGATTTCAACGAAATTCACATAGGTGATAGCTGAAACAGAATTCAAAACAAAAAAAATATTTGCATTAGGGTGTTCCAAAAAAAAATGTCAACTTTGTTGTTTGTTGAGCGATTTCAACGAAATTGACACAGGTGATAGCTGAAATAGAATTAAAAACAAAAAAAAAATATTTGCATTAGGGTGTTACAAAAAATAATGTCAACTTCGTTGTTTGTTGAGCGATTTCAACGAAATTGACACAGGTGATAGCTGATACAGAATTAAAAAAGAAAAAAAATATTTTCAAAGTAGGGTGCTCCAAAAATATGTCAACATATTGCAACTTCGTTGTTCCTTGAGTGATTTCAACGAAATTCACATAGGTGATAGCTGAAACAGAATTAAAAACAAAAAAAATATTTGCATTAGGGTGTTCCAAAAAAAAATGTCAACTTCGTTGTTTGTTTAGCGATTTCAACGAAATTGACACAGGTGATAGCTGGTACAGAATTAAAAAAGAAAAAAAATATTTTCAAAGTAGGGTGCTCCAAAAATATGTCAACATATTTCAACTTCGTTGTTCCTTGAGTGATTTCAACGAAATTGACACAGGTGATAGCTGATACAGAATTAAAAAAGAAAAAAATATTTTCAAAGTAGGGTGTTCCAAAAATATATCAACATATTGCAACTTCGTTGTTCTTTGAGCGATTTTAATGAGATGGACACCGGTGATAGCTGATACAGAACTAAAAAAGAAAACAATATGTTCAAAACAGGGTGTTCCAAAAATATGTTAACAAATTTCAACTTCGTTATTCCTTGGGCAATTTCAACTAAATTGACACAGGTTATAGCTGATATAGAAAAATTAAATACAAAAAATAAAAACAGGGTGTTTCAAAAAAATGTCAAAACTTTGCATCTTCTTCGTTCCTTTAGCATTTTTTATGAAATTGACACGGGAAATAGCTGATACAGAATAAAAAATAAAAAAAGATTCAGTAGAATCTGCCTACTGCTATTTATTATTTATTTGTTTATTATTTATTGGTTTTTCAGAAATGGATCTTGCAATTTGGATGACATTTTCAGAGTCCATTTTTGAGTAAAAAGTAGTTAAGTATTTTTCCAAAAACAAACAGAAAAACTGTTTCTTGTCGAAGACTGTGAGCATTAAATCTTTTTCCTTAATTTGTGTAGTTTATTTATAATATTCAATAGAAGGGTAATTGTAGCCCTAACTCCAGAATACACCTCAGAAGCAGGATCTATCAATTTATATGACATTTTAAAAGTTCATTATTATGAACAAAGAACTTGAAAAGTGATTTTAGCTAATTTTTTTTTCTAACATGCATAAATCTACTTCACCTGTTGTGTGGGGTGGAGTGGTCAAACTTTGACCATCGGTCAAGTTTAATTACATAGGTGACGTTTCTTGAAACACCGTTTGAAAATTATTTTTCTCTTTTTAAATTCTGTATCAGCTATCACCTGTGTCAATTTCATTAAAATCACTGAAGAAATAAGAAGTGTTGACATTTTTTGAAGCATTCTGTTTTGAAGATACTTGTTTCTCTTTATTTCTTTATCAACTTTCACCTGTGTTAATTTAATCGAAATCGCTCAAGGAACAATGAAGTTGAAATTTTTTTGCAACACCCTGTTGAAAATATCGTTTTGCTTTTTTTAAATCTGGAACAACGAAGTTGCAATATGTTGAAATATTTTTGGGACGCTACCACAGTATTTAATTTCGTTGAAATAGCTTTAGGAACAACGGAAGTGAAATATATTGACATATTTTTCGAACATCCTGTTTTGAAAATATTTTTTTCTTTTTTAATTCTATATCAGCTATTACTGCTGTCAATTTTGTTGAAATCGCTCAAGGATCAGTGAAGTTGCAATATATTGACATATTTTTAGAACACCCTGTTTTGAAAATATTGGTTTCTTTCTTAATTCTATATAAGCTATAACTTCTGTCAATTTCGTTGAAATCGCTCAAGGAACAACGAGGTTGCAATATGTTGACATATTTTTGGAGCACCCTACTTTGAAAATATTTTTTTTCTTTTTTAATTCTGTATCAGCTATCATCTGTGTCAATTTCGTTGAAATCGCTAAACAAACAACGAAGTTGACATTTTTTTTTGGAACACCCTAATGCAAATATTTTTTTTTGTTTTTAATTCTGTTTCAGCTATCACCTATGTGAATTTCGTTGAAATCACTCAAGGAACAACGAAGTTGCAATATGTTGACATATTTTTGGAACACCCTACTTAGAAAATATTTTTTTCTTTTTAATTCTATATCAGCTATCACCTGTGTCAATTTCGTTGAAATCGCTCAACAAACAACGAAGTTGACATTTTTTTTTGGAACACCCTAATGCAAATATTTTTTTGTTTTAATTCTGTTTCAGCTATCACTTACGTGAATTTCGTTGAAATCACTCAAGGAACAACGAATTTGCAATATGTTGACATATTTTTGGAACACCCTACTTTGAAAATATTTTTTTTTCTTTTTAATTCTGTTTCAGCTATCACCTGTCAATTTCGTTGAAATCGCTCAAGGAACAACGAAGTTGACATTTTTTTTTGGAACACCCTAATGCAAATATTTTTTTTGTTTTTAATTCTGTTTCAGCTATCACCTACGTGAATTTCGTTGAAATCACTCAAGGAACAACGAAGTTGAAATATGTTGACATATTTTTGGAACACCCTACTTTGAAAATATTTTTTCCTTTTTTAATTCTGTATCAGCTATCACCGGTGTTCAATTTCATTGAAATCGATCAAGGAACAACGAAGATCCGAGGGTTTTGGTTTTCGGACAATTTAATATTTTGCATTTTTTTTTTTCAAAATGTACGCTTCAAGCAATTTTCAAAAGATTTAAATCCCAAAATTTCGATAGTTTTTCTTTGGACCACCCTCAGGCAAATAATTTTTGCTTCATATAAATATTTCATTGAAATCGATCAAGGAACAACGAAGATCCGAGGGTTTTGGTTTTCGGACAATTTAATATTTTGCATTTTTTTTTTCAAAATGTACGCTTCAAGCAATTTTCAAAAGATTTAAATCCCAAAATTTCGATAGTTTTTCTTTGGACCACCCTCAGGCAAATAATTTTTGCTTCATATAAATATGGCTTAAATATTGACCTGTATATTTTCGCAGTACTGCGTAGTTAAAATATTATATTTTACAAAGTTTTTATCCAAAACAGAGAAATATCCATAGAAGATTGTTTTTTCTCGTTTTTTGGATCCTTCCTGTTCTGACCCTATCCTACATCCTCGTTTCCGGAGCTCAATACCCAAAACTCGAAAGTAATCAAATCCAAATTTGACTATCGAATCCCAAAGTAACCAAAAGTACCCAAATCCAAAAATAACGCAAGTAATCAAAGTAATCAAATCCAAAAAGTTACCAAAGTAATCAAAGTAATCAAAGTAATCAAAGTAATCAAAGTAATCAAAGTAATCAAAGTAATCAAAGTAACCAAAGTAATCAAAGTAATCAAATCCAATATCTGAGATCCATTAGAGTACAAAACGGATATTTAAGCCCATAACTTGAGTTCTAGCAAACGGATCCTCAAGGTTGAAATGGTTAAATCAAGGGTAAATAATAGGCTACCATGGAGAGGTGCTTTATAAAAAAATCGTTGTGGGGGAGGGGAATGGGGTAAAGACAAAGTCATTCAGAGTACTGAAAATAATTCAGTTAGGGTGTGGTTTTCTTTGGAAGCCCATAACTTGAGTTCTAGCTGACGGATCCTAAAGGTTGGAATAATTAAATCAAGGGTAAATAATAGGCTACCATGGAGAGGTACTTTATAAAGTAAAAACATTGTTGTGGGGGAGGGGAAAGGGGTAAAGATGAAATCATTCAGAGTTTTAGTTTTATATGCTAATGTTATTTAAAAAAGAAGAAAAATAATCCAAATTTATTGAAGTTTTGTGAATCATACACATTTTTTTATAAAAACCATCTCCCAACATCACTACATACATTTCTTTAGTGGCCATTTTTTTTTTTACCAAAAAACCCCTTTTTTTCCTGTTTTTGTCTAAGACTACAAGAATTGCGTAATAAAAAAAACAACACATATTAATCAATTTTTTACGAAAAAAGTAATCAAAGTAATCAAAGTAATCACTCAAAAGTAACGATTACTTTGGAAAAAGTAACGAAAGTAACGATTACTCAAAAGTAACGACTTTTTACATCACTAGAACACGCTGATGTGCCATTATGCGTTCCGAAATTTGGGGTGGAAGACGGAATTTAAAAACGCTGTAAGGACACCACGCTACAGCCAAAAATTGTATAACTCCGTTTTACGAAGTTTCAAAGTACCCGCTGTTTAAGACACTATGGCAGTTATGAAAGACGTAATATTGCTTTCTCCAAATTTCAAACTCATCTCATGCAGAGCGGTATGAAGTGTACTCCAATTTTCTGTAGGCCTCATCAAGATTGTGGAAACTCACGAAAATTGCCCCCCCCCCCCCCTGAACGAAATCCTGGATCCGCGCCTGAGCTCTATGGAAGTAATTGCTTCTAAAAATTGAAAAAATCAACTTAATACACATTTTAAAAATTACTTATTTTCACCAGGTCCTGTATTTTAATGTCTAAGTTTTTAGAAATCGATTATTTTTAGAAAAAATATGCCATTTAAAAATTGAAACATTAAAAACCAGTCTTTCCCACTAAATAAATTTTCCTAAAATATTTACTTTCACTTTTAGGGGAACTTGAAACAGAAAAGTTACCAAATTTGACTATTGCCACTGATTATAGTACAAAAGTATCCCAAAACCTTTATTATTATCTTATATCTGAGCTTATGAAACACATATGTACATATGTATGTATTTGTGTTCCGAAAATCACTGGAGTGCGTGATAGTTTAAAAAAATATTGATACTAGATAACTCAAATACCTATGCTCTTAGCGATTCAAATCATATAAATTTTGATGTGTGATTTTGAAGTGGGAAGTTTATAATCGAAATACTTATCTTATAATACAAACTAAATCTCTGATAAATAAATCAAATATCTTCGAAAGAATCAAATTTATTATTAATTTGCATTACTTCTCACATTCAAGTCAGAGAATAGATCATGTCTAATTAAAACATGGACTTTGTGCATTATTATTAATCATATGCAAAAGTTAAAGTGATTTATTTATTTAAGTGTCTGACAGGTAGGTACCGGTGCCATGAAAGCAAGTTTCAATAAATATTTTTTTTTTTTTTTTGTTAGCATTGGAATATTTTTTTAATTGCTTAACAATTATTCATAAATAAATAAAATTATTATTATAATCTTTTTTGTTCGAGAGTATGTTTTGTCAGTTCTTATAATTTTTTTCCAATTTTGCAAGCATTCGAATTATGTGCGGTTAGCCGCACACAAAAGGTCATCTCCGGTACGTAGCAGAGCAGATGACTTATTTATAGAATTTGAATAATTAAACCACGCTTATATAATTATTTAGTTTGGAGATTTTTTTTTTTTTTTTGAAGATTATAATAAATCAGAATTATTGCAATTATATTGTGGAGTAGATTTAAAATAAAAATTATGTAATAATTTAGTGATAAAACAAATTCATGAGAGCATGATTTAAAAGAATCAGATAACCTTAAAAATAAAAAAAAGTACATTTGATAGAGATAATTGCAAAATTCTTAAAAAGTAATCAAACAATTAAATAAGGTAATTTACAAGAAATTGCTTATATTTTTTACATAATAGTTTGTTCTGCTTAGCTGAACCAGAGAGTTGGTTTTGCATTCTTTTGGAAAATTAAGTTCATCAAAAAGTTGCAAATTTCATTTCGAATTATAAGAAACAGATCCATGTTGTAAAATTAATGTTTGTCAGTCCTTCTTCACACTCATTATATTCAAAAAGAGTCATGCTTCAAATAGTCATCGTCTAACCAACACGCTGTCAAAAAGATTATTTTAACTATTGGGAACGTAAGTAGAAGTTTAAGTTATATTTGTTTTATTGGTTTTTTTGAAATTTTGAATATCTGTGATAGGTACATCACTAATATGAGAACGAGTTCCTGAAAATATTCTGAACTATGAAGACAGCACTTCTTCGAAAACTGTCAAAAATCACACAGGACAATTTTTGCTCAAGTTGTAATTCCTTACCCAAAAGTATTGATACTGTGATACTATTTTTAAGAACATTTAGGTAAACAAAAAATTTCAGCTTATTTTGACTCTAGTGAAAACTTAATACAGGCAAGGAATAAAATGGTTTAGTTGATTTTCTTGAAGTCTTGAATACCTGAGACACATCAATAAGAGCACGGACTCCTAGAAAAATTCTAAGCCACGAAAACATCACTTCTTCGGAAATGGTCAAAAATCACTCACGAAAACTTTTTTGTCAATTGCAATTCCTTAATCAAAAGGATTAGTACTTTGATACTTTTGCAAAAAAAAAAAAACATTTAGCAACTGTCAAACCAAATAATTTTTTGAATTTCGGCTCATTTTGACTCTTGTGAAAACTTAATATAAGCTAAGAATGAATTTGTTTAATTGGTTTTCTTGAAGTCTTCGATATCTCCAACACATTATTAATATGAGCGTGAAATCCTGAAAAAATGTTGAACTATCTAAGCAGCACTTCTTCGGAAATAGTCAAAAATCACACAGGACATCTTTTCTGCAAGTTGCAATTCGTTAATCAAGAGCATTGATACTTTGATATTATTAACAGCAAAAAAGTTTAACCAATTGTCAAACCAAATATTTATTCGTATTTCAGGTCATTTTGACTCTAATGAAAAATCAATATCAGCTTGGAATGAAATTGTTTTATTGGTTTTCTTGAAGTCTTGGATATCTGCCGCACATCATTAATAGTAGAATGAACTCTTGGACAAATTTTAAATCATGAAGATATCACTTCTTCGGAAATTAGCAAAAATCACAAACTTTTTTAACAGAGAAGCTTAAGTCTTCAAGCTTGGTAATACTTTATTAAATGAAAAATAAGCGCTATGGACCAATGTATCTTAGTTATTACATTGCTGAGAAACAATCACTAGCAGAGACAGCTATTAAAGAAAAATGGTAGCTTTCAGGTTACTGACTTTATTCACTTCTTTATAGAAATTTTGTTTCTCAGAAGTAAAAAGTTATTTTATTTTGTTTCTACATTCATTAAGCCAAACAAAAATATAACACAAAATTCAATTTACCTGATGCTTTCTTAAACTCTATAACCAAAGGTACCTCAATTCTGTGACTGCAAATCCTTGAAACCAATACTTCCTATAAACATGAACCAGGTACAAACATTTTTCTCCATAAATCAATTTTCACCTTGCTAAGGTTTTACGTATGTAGAAAAAACATCATCCTTGTGCACCACGATATATGTGTAATATATGCACATATTGAGTTTCTAAATCTTATAACCTGCCACGTCACCCAAATACCCATATGTATATTGTATATGAACATAGGTATAAGGGAATGCCAATAACGAGGTCTATAACTATTCAATGCAGCATGCATCATCAATATACAAGTACGGATATTCAGAACACGTTATAGAACTTTCATTTTAAATGGAAAACAAAATGGAAGCCCTATATGCATTTTAATCCAATAAATTGCAATTGCAAAAGCAAAATTGAATATCACAAGGCTTTCGGAAAGAAAACAAAACACAAAACGACCGACAGGAAAGAAAAATAAAATACGGATTCGGTCTTGTAGTTCAAAGCTAAGTACGTTGTTTGTGGTATTGTTTTTGTTTTTTTAGTGCATAAAATAATTGATCCAATACTTACTCGAAAAATCCTATGCAGGAAAAAAAACCTCATTTTAGAAAAAAACACCTGATTGTTTGGGCCAAGTTCAAATCGCCCCCAATATCATGGTTAGAATAATTGCCTTGGGCCACAAAAATGTAAGTTTTTTTTTTTTGTTGAGATTGACGTTGAAGATACATTGCATCGGTTTCATATGAAAAACAACACAGCAGCAGGGGGTTGAAAAAAATCAATATCAAAACCTCCTAGAAAAGCTTTGATGGTATCTATATAATGGAATCAAAACTGAGGGGTTTTGTTTTTATTTTTACCAATAATACAAAAATGCAATAAAACGAACAAAAAAAAGAAAGAAGTGTTGGCCAAGACAAGAGTGTTTTGAGAGAAAAATCTGCTGCTGCAAAAGGATATCTTTTCTTTTGTATTTTTCCTCGTATTTGGGTTATTTGTAGTTTCTTGACAACAGAAACAGAAAAATAAATAGTTGACAGCATAGCTATTAAAAGAAAAGAAATAACTAATGAAAAATAAAAAGAAAGGATCCCCAACTCTCTTTTGTTATTCGTTTATCCTTGTCTCACTATTGTCAATTTCTTAGAAATTAAGATTAAAAAGATCCTGTTTTTGGTATATAGCTTAAGAGGATTGGGGATTAAATAATTTTTGTTTCCGGGCGCTCTATTCTGTTGTTGTTTTTACGATAATTGAAAAAGGTCCGGATGAGCACACCAAAGGCTAGAGGTATTTCTCATCTTTTAGACTTTTTTGTTTTTGCTTCAACAAATAAAAAGTAAAAACAAAATACAAAAGATTAAGCCAAACCCCAAAAATAAGGGATGGTTTTTTATTTTATTTTTGTTAGCAGAAAATTACTTCTTGGCCTCCTTCCTACAATTGTTGGGCAATGAATCTAAGATTTAACGGATATAATGGAGTTTATTTTTTATAAATACCAATCTTTGACATTTTGATTCTAAGCAAAGTATGAAACTGTTTTGTGAATTTTATTGTTATCTCTTATTTTGACCCCCCCGAAGCGCACTTCTATAAGAAAGTCAATTAAAAATAAATACCAAGGATACAACAATTTGATACTAAGAATTTAAGATACCAGGAAAGTGAATAAGGATTATATTAAGGATAGCCCTAAGGCAATATTGTGTCATGTCTATATCATATATATTTTGATTAGAGTTGATGAGCTTATAGGTTTACTTCCTTTTTCGATGGGCTTATAACCTTGAAATTCAAACTCGGACGAGTTGTGGAAAAGAAGTATTTGCATAGAGCTCTGAATGTTGTTGCAAATGAAATCCTTTAGTACTGTCAATCTTTACACAAAAATTTGTGACATGAAGGACTTCCCTTCTCCTCCAATTTTTTTCCTTTCAGAATAATATCGGTTTATTTATTTCACTTTCTGTGAATTCTGAACTTTTTGTGTCTCGGGTAAACTGTGCAGTAAATGATCAAGCAAAAAATGTAGCTAGTTTTCTAAACTTCTCCTCTTAGTCACCAGTTACTGCCTGAACAGAATGCAAGGCGCAGCTAGAATAGATGTCAAAAATGCTACAGCCGGAGCTGCAAGAGTTGAACAATTTTTAACTTCTACTGCAGCATTTTTGACATATACTACAGCATTTTTGACATCTATTCCAGCTGCGTCCTGCATTCTGTTAAGGCAGTTACTTTATGGTTTTATGAGATGTGTAGCCCAAAGTGGTCATCTTACTAAATACTTAGGTATTTGAAAAAAAAATCTTTAAGGAAAACAATTACAGAAATATTGGTTTGGAATTTGATTCGAAAAACATTTCTCAGAAACTTGGTTGATATGACTTTTGAGAAACTAAGCAAACATTATATTAGAAACCCCAATACCTTAGCTTCTTGTATCCATAAAGCCTTGGATATCCACAGCACATCATTAATATGAGTACAAGCTTCAAGAAAAGCTCTGAGCTATGAAGACAGCACTTCTTCGGCAGTTAAAGTCAGCAATCACACAGGACAACTTTTCTGCAAGTAGTTGCAATTCCTTAATCAAAAGTAATTAAACTTTGATACTATTGCAAAAAACGCCCAACCAATTGTCAAACAAAATATTTTAGCTCATTCAGATTTTAGTGGAAGCTTAACATAAGCTTGGATTGAAATTGTTTCATTGGTTTTCTTGAAGTCTTGAATATCTGAGACACATCATTAATAAGAGCATGGACTACCAGAAAAATTCTTAACCATGAAAACAGCACTTCTTCGGAAATGGTACAAAAACACAAACATTTTCAAACGAAGAAACTAACTCGAAAACTCTTTCTCAGAAACCTTGGTTGATAAGACTTTTCAAAAATTAAACCAAAATTATATCAAAAACCTCAAATCCATACCTTCTTGTATCAGGCATACAATTATTCAGAAGTCTAGTAATATTGCTGCATAGTCAAATGTGCCGAAATATTTCACTAAATATCAATTTTTCCATTCAGTCATAAAATTAAATGTATTCTAGTATTGGTTTTCCTTTCAAGCTTCTCTCTGTAGATTAAGATATGACTTAGTGCAATAATTTTTACTATTCGTTTTTTTTTTTTTCAAATTGAATGTCATTAACATTTTGTTCTAGAGCCTCAAGGTTTTTGTAAAACGCTTGTCATAAAATCAATACATTTATATACAGCTAGACTTATTAAGTTTTTTTTTTTAATGATTATATTCTTATCTCAAATAATAATTCAACCCTTTGGCAGTTTTTTAATTATTATTACCTACACTATGACGTAACATTTTGAAACTGCCTGGGAACTGTGTTGTGCTTATAAGTTTATACTTTCGCTATGGACTTCTAAAGTGCAAATCAATAATGTAAGTAAAGGCTTGAATATACCTATACCTATATATAAAAAATAAATCAAACCGATGATGATTTCATTCAATTTCAATAGATAATATTCAAAGTTGAATGATTTTATAATTGTGCTTGATGCACACTGCTAGTTACATAATCAGTCGTTTCAACTTTGTAATATGCATTTAAGTTTATTAATTGAAGAAATGTGCAGATGTTGCTAGCCAACAAAGTTGATAAAAATAATTGAAAATATGCTTTTGAATGTTCTCTGTCAATGATGAAATTGATGATGTGATTTAATTAAAGCACTCGAAACTCGTTGATCAAACCTGCTGCGCTAGAAAATAGCATCGCTATAGAATTAGTAGTATGCCCAAGTGATGGTACTCATAGTGTTGTCTAAAAAAATAAACATAAAATGTCAAAGAGCATGCTGCATGTATTGATATTTCTGTTTAAGGTTCAGTGATGCATGTATTAATGTGTGCAGTTTTCCTGCTTAGTGGTTTTTAGGTTTTAACGACGTCTAAAGGATTCTTGTTTGAACTGTAGTCTACCTGGTATTTTGTGGATCCAGTTCAATTGCATGGTTTTATGTGGGTCCTTGTCCACTAGACAATTTTATTTAACAGCAACTTTGCTTTTTCCTAGGGCAAAATGGTTTTGAATATACAATTCCCTATAAACCTCCATACAATCGAACCAAAGCAACTGATTGTAGGAAACTATAATACAAATTAGAAATAAGTTGGATCCTAAAGCAGCAATTTATAGGGACATTGGGATAATTCATATCATTTTTATAATGGCCTCAACACAATACAATAGAATACAACAAAAACACATATATAAGGACTTTCATTATCCAAACATCCCGAAATCATTTTGCTTTGGGTTATTTGCTATGTAAGAGAACATACTGTAATTTAATAGCTTAACCAATTTTACAAAGTGTATAGCAATAAAAGCAATCACAATAAATTAAGCCTAAAACGAAAATTATTGTAAGGAAACAATTAAGTTAATTTGCTAAACAATTTATCTCTCTCTAAATATAATATCGATTAATAGGCTCAAGTATCCTTTAACAACATCATTTATACTAAATAAGTTTTCTACTATATTCTTGCATGTGTGGTGCGTATATGTGTAAATGTGTTTTACACTTCCATTCCAGAATTCCCTCGATTAGACATTAGACCAACACGCACCTATAATATAACTGTTTTTAGAGAGAGATAAATTGTGGTAATATTTGGCAAGGCGAGCCGGTCAGGAAGGAAACTCAAGGGAATTTCTATGTTTAACCTATTAATGTTACTCTTGAACAATGTTACCTCTAGGAATTTGTTTACGTATATATAGATACATGCATATGTATTATATATGTATGTACATTGTTCATATCTAGGCTGGTATGTATGAAACCTACTTAATTTCGCTTTAGCCTTTTTTGCATTTTCTGTTGTGGTATCTATGCCACGGAAATATTTATTTGGCATGATTTTTACAAAAATGTCGTGGGAATAGTTTTTTCTGCGGTTAATTAATTTTATTTGTAAATATTAAGGTAGGAAGTGTAGGTAAGACATAAAAACCAAAGAAAATTTCCTCATTTCGGGCTAAGATTTGACAGATAACTGTTCTATTTATGGTTATTTGATTCTGCTGCGTGTATCCAAGTGACAAAACGCCATTATTTTCTCTATTTCGTACGAATTTTGTTGACAATAAATACGATTATCACTATAAATGACAAAACGCCATTATTTTCTCTATTTTGTACGAATTTTGTTGACAATTAATACGATTATCACTCGTGTTAATCTAGCATTATGTCGTTTTTACACGGCTGGCAAACTGGTAGTATAATGATAGAAACAACAACAAAAGAATAGACAAATTCATATTTTTTGTCATTATACTGATAGCTTCTGACATTGGTCATCCGGAAGCATTTTGATGTTTTCAATTCTGAAATCGGAGACATTTCTACTCTTTTCAAAAGAAAGAACTGTCATTTTAAAAGAAGTTCAGAAGATTATTTGGCACTGGCAGTACCGATATATCCATGACACTTGATGGCGCTTTACCTGTCAGCTGTTTTAAAAATATAAAAAATGTAAAAACAACAAATCAAGTAACAAAATGAATAATTCTTGAAAATTTTTCTATTGCAAGTAAAAGTTATAAAGCTGATATAAAATGTTGTCTTTGTTGAATGTTATATTTTTCAAAATTATTTTAAAGCGCAACAACATGCATATTTAAGTGTACGGATACGATAAATAATATCCGTCGAGCATGTTGGTCCAACAGTTGTTTTCGCGTTTAAATGATAGAGCATGGCTCGACAACTCCCATGTTGTCGAGCATGGTGGTCCATGTAAATCCCCATATGTATTTAAGTTTTTAAGCCTTATTTAAGTTACCTAATAAAACTAATTTATTATTTAAAGTTTTCTTTGCCGGTAAAGAAATATTCATAACGGGGCACGGGCTATACAAACAGACCCAATAATATTTATTATTTTAAACATAACTCTTACAAATTCCAAAAAAAAAGAGTGTTATCAAAATGGCGATTGAAGCAAAGCAGAACTGATAGTTTTTAAAAATCAACGAACTGTCAGCCCACTGGCTTTTTTGTATTGCTATAACGTCAAAGAAATTAATACATATTCCCTACCACTGATAAAAATCTCTAATTATGTACATATAAAGCTCAGATCTTAGCTATGTCTGTATAAAATGCATTTTATTTACGTTCTTGGAAATTTATTTGCTCAAAGATGTAGGTACATAACATAACTACACTCATGTGTTAAAGAAATGAAAAAAAAAAAAATTGTTTCACAGATTGTCTACACACGTGCCACATACCCCTAGCTGATCTTCCTTTATCTGCAATGGCAGACTGTTTTATTGACGTCAACAAAGTTTATTTTAATAAACTTTGGCATTTTGTCTTCTTTTGTAAAGCAAAAATTTTCATTCTAATTTATGCAATAAAAATTCGTACAAGAAGATAAAGTGCTATAATAGTAAAAAAATTGTACAGAAATATTTATAGGAAGATGAAGATTGAAATGTATGGTAGCTAACCTAATGTCATAAAAGTATGACTTTTAACATTCCTTAGCCGCGTTTTATTATCACTCATAACCCATATGGTTCACCTCGTGAAAATAAAATGGGTTAGTGCAAAAACAGTGCTGTATATCAGTCTCTTTTTTTCTTATGTTTATTTGTTTTTCATTTAAAGACTGTCTCTTTCCCTCTCTATTCCTAAAACTGCTGACAAAATTCACTATGGTAAATAGCCCTCTCCCGTTCAGAGTGAAAACTAGTATCTGGGTTATTTAAATTAACTTCGATAGAAACCTGGATACCATGTTGTTTTTTTTAATACATGTTAAAAGATAACCTCCACCCAGACCCGGAGATAATAAAACGTAGCTTTTGTAAATCCTAATCATTACAAATACAAAACTGAAGTTCCTTGCTTTTAGTCAAAACTTTAAGACAAATCTTAACGAACTGCAAGCAACTGTTATACTGCATTTTCATTAGAGCCGAATCGCAAAATACAGGAAAAGTATTTTCATATAATTTCCTTATTTCGTTTGACAGCCCTGGTCAAAATTGGTTTGACGTTTTTATTTTGAAAAATCACAATTAATTTAAAATTTACTTGTTTAATGCCCAGTTGCACCAAAATTCACTAAAAGCGATTTTTGCTAAAATGGAGTTAAAATTTATCGGACTGATATATTTATTTGAGTTGCACCAATCTTTCGCGCATTTTTTAGCTAAAATGCAGTTCATGAACCACCCCTGGATTTTATCATATGTTTATTAAACTGAACGAAAATATTTAACCAGTGCAAGTGAGATAGCAATAAGGAAAATGTGAATACACAATAAACAGAAACAAGGTATTCTGGTATTCTCATTAGATACAGCCAATGCGCCATCTTGGTGTTTTTTTATTATTATTTATTATTTTCTTTTTTTTCAGAGAAATTATGAAACTATTGAAATAGATACCAACTAACAATAAAAATTTTTCGACATACTTGGAAATTATGAACAAATATTTTAAAGCGACGTCATCGAATTCAGAAAATAGATCTCTCTGTGAACCTGAACAACTCTTCGACGTCTAGCCATTTTTTGGTTTAGTTCGTTATCAGATGAACACACGATGACCAATCTATAATTTTTCTGGAATAATTTATTTATTTAAGTAGTGAATTATAAAAAGGAAACAAAATGCCTTCACCTGTTAATTACGTTATTTTAATTTGGAATTAACCACATTCCGTCAAATAAAATTGAATTATTTTTTTGTAGAGACATACATAGTTAGATATGTTCGTTTAAACTTGCTTTTAAAATTTATCTGGAGGAAAATGGAACTTTATTTTATTGGTTCGTTTATTGGCATGTTAGATTTAGAAGTGGTTGGTGCAACCGATAAATGTCATTTTAAAATTAAACGAAGCAATAAATATTTAGAAGAGGTTGGTGCAACTGGCCATAAAATAATTAAAAATCTTTTAATTTGCGTTATTGATACATCAGAAAGTTATTTTATTATCTGCAATCAAAAATATTTATATTATATACTTAGCTACTTCACACATTTTTTTATTTCTTTTCAGGTGAAGTGCCGAAGACAATCGATGGAAACTTGAAGAAGAAAAAAAGAAATGAAAGGACCAAGGACTGAAGGCAGCATCATTGATCATCCAGAAGAGAAGACAAATTCGCGGTCCAAATGGCTGAGAGATCAATGTTCGCCGTGAGGAACACAAACAAGAAATAGACGAAGAACCAGCTGAGTCTAAATCTGAAGGGACCGAACGTTCACATCCTAACTCCAGTTCCAACGGAGGTAACCCAAACGAGGCCAAAAGTGAAGATCGTAAAAGGAACGGCGCATTCGCAATAAGGTTAATCCGAGTTTGAAAGTAATGTTAAATTTTTTGTTTGGTAATCAGACTGTTTTAATTTCAGGACCGTCCACCGATTATGACTTATCAAGCTGGATAGAATATCCTTGACTTCGTTCCCCTGAAGATGGACAACCGATTTTTGATATGGAGAGTTTAAAGAAGGGAGATCATTCGGAAAGACGTTCTGGATGGGCACGTTATGGGACAAGAATTAAGGAACTCCATCAACACAAGAACAATCTCAACCAATAGTTTGATGATGCCGCCACCCGCGCCACCACTTAAGTTAATAGGTGCTTCTGGTAGCTGAGTCCAAAACTATGTCGCCTTAACACACGGCTATTATTGAACTGTATCAGTACAGATTATTGAAATAAAACATTGTTATAAAATGAACCAAAATTGTGCTGCGTTGTTGTATTTATTTTTACAAGTATTGTGATATACATTTTGTTTGCTTTTTTTGTTTCAAAAGGCTCCGCATCTAATAGTGTGTGCAAAATCATTTTAAGACTAGCTATCTTTTGCCTGTCTTAAATACGGTAAGATTCTTGATATTTTGTCATTAACAGTCAGTATTCCATTTAAAGGCCTCTTTTTTCACAGTCCTAGGAATCATATTGGCTTTCAGAATCCCCTGCCCTATGGCGCTTGATCATACATAATAGCTGCTTTTTATTATCTCTGGGTCTGGGTCGAGGTTATCTTTTAACATGCATTACAAAAACAACATGGGATCTAGGTTTCTATCGAGGTTAATTTCAACAACCCAGATAGAGGTTTTCACTCTGACCGGCAGAGGGCTATTTACCATTGTGAATGGATGTCAGCAATTTGTCAGCAGTATTAGGAATAGAGAGGAAAAGAGACAAGTACTTACATGAAAAACAAATAAACATAAGAAAAAAAGAGACTGATATACAGCACTGCTTTTGCACTAACCCACATCGTTTTATTTTCACGAGGTGAACCATATGGGTTATGAGCGATAATAAAACGCGCCTAATGTATTATATTGCTCCGTCCAACCTTCAGCTCTGAAACTACGCGGTCTGCAAAAATCGAAGGCATATAAACTATATATTATCGTTGGGAAGGTTTTGTTGCACAGCAGTGTAGAATGCAAAAATTTATTAAGAAATTTAATCAGAAAAACTAAAAAACAATAAAAGAAAATTGGGTAATAAGTGCGAGCAAGAGCCAGAGTGAGACCAAGTATTCGTTCACCACACTTTTAGACAGATTCACATTATAGTTCTCATATCGATAAAGTGTCGATACGATAAAATATTCTAACACAATAAACAATGAGTATATTCACATCATCGATTCTTGATACGATTTCGATTTTCTCATTAAATCTTATGTTAATCTATATATAAATAGTTTTAAATAAATTTTGTGGTACCATTTTCTCAAAAAGTATTTGACCGATTTGGATAAATTTTATGTGGTTGGAAAGCTATAGTCGCGGGGAGTGTGCGAATCACAAAATTAAACGCTGCGGGTCCATTTTAGCTAAGTACCATTTTATACTGCTGCTCACTGTGCACATTCAAAAAATAATTTTTAAAATATAAACAAATAAGTTTTGCTTCAATTTTAAAATATTTTATAGCTAGCTTTCATTTTTTGATTGGTGTCGAATTTCGACACGGGGTGGGGACGAGACTAGTATATTTTATTGTACCGAGATTGTATCGGTATTGGCATAATAGTGTGGATCTGGCTTTAGAATTCACGACATTTATTATTTTCATAAATTGAAATTACCTTGAATCATAGACGGTGTTCATATCAGCTTCACGTGAGGTGACCCATTCTAACATCTCTCTTTTTATCTCATCCCTATTTATTGGAAGGAAAGAGATGGTGAGGTGAGGCAGAAATGTTCAAAAAATTTAAAAACTTCAGCCTCATTTGGCCATCTCTTTCTTTCCAAGAGATGAGATACAAATAAGAGACGTCAAAATGAGTCGCCTCACTTGAAACTGGTATGAACACCGTCATATACATGTACTTCATTTTTCGTTTGTTTTATTCCTTTGCTTCAGCTGATTTATTTTGTTTTATTCATTTATGTACATATATCATTATAATAAAACGATTTTATTAATTTGTATTTTGTTTTCATTTGTCGTAAATGTGACGTTTCGATTTTTTCCACCCACCAACGAACCAATTTTCCAGCAGTCAGTGAAAGATTATTGGAATGTCCGATGGCAGCGTTCAGTGCTGCAAAAAATAATAATAAGCCGCTCATATTATAATAAGTAGCTCAGTTTTCTCCACGCTGAAGACTGCTTTTAAGCGATGGAATTATTCTTCCGATTTTTAACTTAATGTTGGAGTACATCCAGAAATTGTATGCAAATACTCTGGCTCATTTGGCTATCGAAAAATTTTATGCAAACGTCAATTGTTTCTATAAGTTTTCACACTTTTTCCCAGTATTTATTTAAGTTAAGTGCCAAGAATTCTCTCCGTTATCTTATCCCGGAAGGGTTCTTTGCTACTTCTTGTGTGAAGAACTTTACTATCCATAAATCGTGTGAGAACCTGTCAACCACGTTTTTTTCTTAGCACAGTTTTTCTCCGCGTTTAAAAGCTATCCCAAGGCGCGAATAACTTGCTATCGAAAATTTGTATGGAAACCTCAATTTTAAATTAAGATATTACATGGTTATTCCAAAATTATATCGAAAAATAATGAATTTCCAGAACTTTATGTAAATTACAAGTATATTTTCTAGAAGTTTGTCAATTAGACGATTATCTTATTAGCTCTCGAGTTTCGAGGGCTGGACGTACTTATAGGTACCTATGTATTATTAAATCTATGCATTTTCCTATGTATATAAAATTATTGTTTTCCGTTATATTTTGTTGATATTTGATAAATTTGACATTTGAATTAGTAGTTGTCAATTTTCATTCACAATATCACAATGATTCACAATAGCGTTTAATTTAGATGTGTTTGATTTGTTTTACCTAATTTCCAACCCAGTTTCGAGCCAATTTAGTTAAAATTATCTGAATTTTGTGGGAAATGAGGTAATTTCGGATCTGATTTTGAAATTTTCAACGAAATTACCTCATTTGCTCCACTGAAAATGTATACTATTAACTCGTAATCGTAGGTGGTATGTAGAATTTCTATAGCCTACGTATGTCTTTTTCTTTTGGAAGTTTTGAGTGGGTGCTTAGATACTCCTTTTCCAACCTTTTTTTTACTCCAATAATTATGCCAAGAGTGAAAAACTAAATAAAAAGGAGTAGTTACTCCGAACGTCCAAACGAAAACAACATTACAACAATAAAGTGAGCTGTCAGCTACAATTGCAAATGCATCTCACTGTCACTAATTCAAAGTCAACGAAAACTGGACGAAAGTCAGTGAGTGCATCGTTATGATATGAATTCCTTGCATTTACGTACGAAATGCGTATGTAGTGCGTTCTTACTTATAAAGTTTGATTTACGTTAAATTCATGAATTGACAAAGTTTTTCTTCGTTTTGTTGAAAAACTACGCAATAAGGCAATCAGTGACCTCAGAGTCCAGAGTCTCAAAGACAAGGAGTGTAGTGTGCAGCTGGTACATATAAAAAACTTAATAAACCATGAGACTACCAATTCGTTTCACACATTTTCTTGTATTAAATTTGTATCTTCTTCAAGATAATAAAGCGACATCTGGGGTTTCAAAATAAAATGAGCCCGTCAGATTGAAACGCATTTCCAAAGAGACGGACCCATTGTGTGTATAATATAGCTAACGGATTCACTGATGCAAAAGCCGACAATGCATTTGATTTTAGTAGCACAAATTGTTTATGGTGTAGATGAATGCTTAAACCAAGAACTTCAAAGATACATACATCCAGAGCATCCCAACTTTCAAGATATCATCCCAGTTGTGATTTCGTTTGCCTCACCCGTCTATGGTCTGTTTGCTTTGCTCTTTAATATTTTCTGTTTATTTCTTCTTTTGTGTTTTTGTATTTATGTTTGTTTATGTTTCTCTTTTTATTTTGATTCATTTTTGTTGCTGAGCATCAGTGTGCACACCGCGTCAAATGAACAATTTTATGGCACGTGCTCACCGAATGATCACACAATAGCAGACAACAAACTGGTTGGGTCGTCGGTTGGGTAAGGCAGGGTGTTTATAAATACTTGTATAAAGACGGCAGAAGGGGAGAAGGAATACTTTTGGAAATATTAAGGTTTGAGTGAATAGTGCTGAGAAATTTATTCAACAAACGCAGCTGGATGCGATGCAAGTTAAACGGGGAGATAGTTTATGAATGTACCTACATATGTCGTTGTTGAGAAGATTAGTTTTTTTTTGTGTATGCCCCCCATTTAATAAAAACGAATTTAGTCATATGCTTGAATTAAGCTAAAATTAAAATTAAAATTGATAATTTGGAGCATTTTAAACTAACAAACATTGAGGGATTCAGAATTTATGTTAAGCAGCGGATGCACAACACACAAGTTATATCCATGGCCGTCGTGAAGAACCAGGTAAGTCAAGATACCTGAAGTGAATTTTTATTTTTCAAAAATTCCTTAATAAATAGTTTACAGTATTTAACAAAATTTTGACTTCATCTAACACTTTCCTTATATATTTGAAAACACATGATGAACACTTGTTTTGACATAAGTCGGACTTTGTCAATGTTATTAAACTTTGACCCCGACCTTATAATTTTTTTTGTGTTTGAGTTACCTGGTTCTTCACGACCGCCACGGATATAAGGCGTGATTTTTTTGCAAGCCCGGGGGAATCAGACGAATAAAACGACATCGGGGCTTAGCGACGCCATTACAGAAAATAAAATGGAGTTTCCATACAAACTATCGATAGCATGTATGAAATTCATGTCGGTAACACAGTTTTTATCTGGGCTTAAGCCCGAAGGGGCTTAGTTGTTGTTGCTTTTAACATGTAAATTGCTTAGCCCAGACGTCGTTTTTTCGTTCAAGCCCATCCGGGCAGGGAAAAATACACCTATAGTTGAATTAATGTAATCGTTAGGTAGGGTGATAATTTAAATAAATTTAAGACAATCACTTTGGTCATAATCATACTGCCTATGAAGATATAAAATTCCTACGTGTAGATTGAAACATTTTATTCTTTTTGTTTTGGTACGAATACTATCAGTTTTTTGTAACGAAATTGGTGTTTTTGTTTTGGAAGGGTCCTCTCAGCTGTTTTAGTTTCAAAAAAGAAAATACTATAAAATCTAAACTCAGTTATTGCTGAAAGATTACAAAATGTAACATTCTGACATTTCAATACTAAGGAACGACCTTATGTTGCCATAAAGTTAACCACGACTTATAAATAAGTGAATTCTATCAACAAATATTGCCATCAAAATAGTTTTTAGTTAAGTTTTTGACAACCAAACCATCTACGATGCCATTCTGAATTTGATAGATTGAAGTGGCGGAATACTTAAGTCGTTTTTATTTTAGGTGTGTTTGGTAACGTGAAATTTCTTACAATTTTTTACAACTAGCTGTCTATAACTATAGGAGAAAAAACCCAAGTTTGGGAAACTTCGTGAATATTTCACGTTACCAAGCACACATTTTATGACGTTCAAAAATGTCTTCTTTATTGCAATATAGTAGGCAGCTCAATCTCCATGACATAATGTCTGTTTAGCAACGTGAAACTTACGTCAAGTTTTCCAAAAATTCAGTTTTTTTTCCTATGGTTTCTGAAAGCAGGCGCGGATACAGGGGGAGGGCAATGGGTGCAATTGCCCCCCCCCCCCCTGGGCAAGAACGAACGAAGCATAAAATATGAATCTAATTAAATGTAATAAAAAGAAAATTTATTTTGTATACGTTTTTAAATTTTTTTCTTGGTAGCGCAGCGTTGCAGCAATGAGTGATTGTGCGTTGCCGGCTGGCTGACCAGGTTCAATTCCGCTATCGCAAATTGCCCTCAAATCGACTGAGTGGAAGGCTTCGGTTTTAGATGTCCAATCTTCAAAGTTAAGGTCTTTAATTAAAAGATAGATGTCCGGGTACATTCCTGTACCTATAGCATTTAATGAGAAAAGTCAATTTATTTCATACTAGGGAGCAGATTTAATCCCAAATCGATTTGATTTTCACTTTTCAAAATGCTGTGAATGATAAATTTTACAATTTGAAATATAATGATTTTAAAAGTTATTGCCCCACCTCCAACCCTCCTCTACAAATTTGTCAGTGGTTTTTATAGTTAAATGTAACGGAAGAGGCGGCAGGGGCACTTATCTAAATTATCAAACTTCAAGTTGATTTTAATTTACAAAATGAATTAAATCTTTAAATTATGTCGAATTAATTAGCTTCAAAAATTTCTAACTTTGCTTCAAATGCTCGGATCTACAGGATTAAGACCCATTTGCAATTTGCTGATACGATTCTTATGGTAGGACCGCACTTGCGATTTCAATCGCGCGACTGTTTAGTCGCCAGAAATATAACACATGAATTTGAATTAGAATGAATGCACATGCGACCTAGGAATCGCTACGATTAAAAGTCGAAAATTTGTTCCATTTTTCTGGCGATGCGATCGTCGAAAGTTGAAATGAAACAAACGGGCTTAAATAGTTGTGCTCGCACTTGCGATTTAAAATAAGGCGACTAAGAAATCGTAGTCGCAAGTAGAAAAAATTATACACGCACTTGTGATTTTTAATCGTACGATTATTTATCCGCAAGAAATGAGACACATTGTTTTAAATGTGAGTGCACACATACGCGACTTTAAAATCGCAGCGATTACAAAAATGGAACCAGATCTATTTTTTTGAGCGTTTTTTCTGTCACAAAATTAAATAGACGCATGTGCGTGCATTCATATTGAAAGCCTTATGTTCTATTTCTTGCGTCTAAAATATCGCGCGATAGATAGTCGCAAGTGAGTGCATGGCAATTATTTGTTGCGAGACCGATTTTTTAATCGCACCGACTGAAAATCGCAAGTGCGGTCCTAGCCTTAAGCATTTATGTTCTACTTAAAAGCTTATGTTCTACTTTTTCCTCTGCATAAACTGTCACATAAGCCCTTTATGTTCAACTTAAATATCTAAGTTTCGTATCAGCAAATGGGCTTAAGATATCTTATTCAAGTTAAAATAATAAACTACATTTGTGTATAAAAGTTATTGAGAAATACCAAAAAATTTCATACAAAGGGGGATAGAGTTCTTTTTATGATAAATATTTAGATGTGCGTTTCCATTGAGGGAGTACTTTCACTATAGAAAACTCTCGAGAGCGACTCTCGGATATCAGTCTTCCCCTCTGGTGAGCTTTTTTCATGACTGTGTTTGTGTCCACTTTCGTATTTTACTATCGAGAACTTCTTCGGAGCTGCTCACCGTTTTTTACTATAAAATGGATATGCACCTTAAGAGTATGTAAATGCACATGTGTTTCGAGCTCGGCTTTTAGAAACTTCCGTTTTCCATATTATTAGAAGAGTACGAATCCAACGAAGAAGATTGGAGAGAAACCAGGAACGACGACACTGCCGAAGAGAAGTTGGATGGAATTTCTACACCTAAGGATAGGTGTTTTTGGCTATTTTTGAAAACTTCAAGCCAACGTCAATTCGATTAACAAATTATCGTCATTTTTCGACGCGAATATTAATATTGTATCAAAATGCGGCAGCTCTGCAAACAATGGTTTGAGATAATTTGAAACATTTTTATTAAAACTTAACGAAATCTAATACTACGATTTCATTAGAAAAAATGAGGTAATTTCGTTGAAAATTATCTCATTTCCCATACAAATTCACATTTCGAAATGAGATAATTTCAACCAAATTGGCTGGATTCTGGATATGAGGTTGGAAATTAAGTCAAAACCTAACGAGCACACCCATTCGGCCACAATTTGAAGAGCTCTGAAAAGGTTTTGTATGAAAATGTCAAATCACAATGGAAGGAGAGAGCCAAAAACAACAACAAAAAGCAATTAACAAATAGCTGAAATTCAAAAATGAAATGAGCTGTCAAACGAAATTACCAAATTACAAATGAAAACACTTTTTCTGTGATTTGCGAAACTACCTCATTTCGGCTATAATGAAAACGTAGTAAGTATATGGTAAATGAAATGTTTAACGAAAGTAAGTCACAATCGAAGGATGAATCGAGAAGGTCTGACAGAAAGGTTTAATTTAGTTGTTTTTTCTTTGTATTTTCCACTATAATCATTGTGTCTTAATGCAATGTCGTAAAGTTTGGTTTTGTATCGATGGACGAAGGCATCTGAGCACACGATGGTTTTGATCCTTCAATTTTCTTGCAGACGCATTTGATTTTTTGATTTTTGAACATGTCCTCCGGCTTTTCAACATTTTTGTTGCCAAATCGATTTATTACTGCAGAATTGCATCACATATGATGTTTTCGAACATTTGACTTTAGCAAACTGATTATCGAAAACAACGCTTGTTTAGTAAAACTTATATTTGATTTTTTCAGTTTGCGTTTGAAAAAATTCTACAAAATGCATTTTTGATGCTGATGACGTTCTCAATAATGGCCTTTTACTGGTAAGGTTAGGTTTGGTTGTCCCAGCTAAAGAAGAGGCTGGAAGTTTCACTCAAACTCGAACGTCATGTGTCTGAATAGGAACATACCACTGTGCCATTTTGTTTTTCGAGCATAATTGTGGAGTTACGCAGACCCAGAAGGAACTCAAAAACGCTTTAAAGAGACCATGCTATAGCTACAAACTGCAAAACTTCATTTCACAAAGTCCAGAGTACCCGCTGTTCAAGATACTGTGGCAGTTATGAAAGATTTAATTGCTTTCTTCACATTTCAAACTGATCAACTCGCATTGCTTTGTGTAATCAGGTTTTTAGAGTGGTACTAAGCGTACTCAAATTTGCTGTAGATCTCATCAAGATTTTGGAAACTCACGAAAATTGCCCCCCCCCTGAACGAAATCCTGGATCCGCGCCTGTCTGAAAGCAAGCTATGAATTTCACGTTACCAAACACATTTTTTATTCCCTCAATTATCTCATACGTCATAATTTGCCAATACAGCGTGAGCTCTAAAGGTGACTCCGCAATTCCGCACTCATTATGCATGCTGTCACCAAAAAATCGTTTATTTTTATTCAATAAACAAACCAACGACCATCATGATCCACGCGGTCTATGATCTATAGTTCCCTACGCTGCTGCGCTGCCTGGAAGCTAGCTCTAGCTCACGATCGATCAAAAATGATAAAAGAAAATATTACTCACCTACAACACAAAGAACATCAAAGAAAACCAACAGAAACATTACATTAACTCGATATCTACCAACAAACAAACAACAAAAAATGAATGGAAAAAAACCTAAAGAGTAAAACCATTTAACTGTTTCTTTTGCACACAAACGCACATACACACACAAAAATTCATGTTTGCCCTCACTTTTGCTCACAATTTCCAATTATTACTCTGGGTAAATGTATATCTTTTCTTACTTCAAAAGTCTGATCTAAAAAAAGTAAATTGTATGCCAACAAATAGCATTCAACTTACACCATCATCGTTGAACGTCCAAAGTCCAATATCTGCTTGGGTCGCTGTTCAAAGTCCAATTTAAAAAATTTCGCGGTTTTTTTTATTCTGTTTCTCAGCCATTTTTTGTTATGTTATGTGTTGATATCTTGTTTTCTCTTTCAAAAGAGCTTGAATCGGTTTTAATATAAAATAAAGAGCAACAAACCATCAAAATGTACTTTTTAAGTGAGTTTTAGGAGAATTCTTCATAATGTCCTTTTCAACTACTTTACTAGCTAACTAGATTCTGACGTCTCTGTGAAATGTCATTTTTTAGTTCAAAAAGAAAATAACGGCAACACTAAAGTTGTGTCTCTTTTTTGTTACAATTTTCAAAGAGTTCGACAAAAAATAATCTCTTTTGCATGTTATTTCTGATCAATTCAATAAAAAAGTGATTATAACTTGTATCCGGCTTCGAGCAATACGAAATTTTATCTTAATGCCAGGGAAAATAGAATGAAATTTCCTACAGCTGTTTTTTTGTTTGAGGAGTGTCAGTAAATTTTGTAGCAAATAATTGATTGTTCTCTTTGTTGAGCTTAGGTCTTTGAATTTTTAAACAATCACGACCCAATATTCTTGGCTGGTTTGCTAGGTGAATTTCGTGTGTTGTTATTTAGCTACAAAATGAACTGCTTTGAAGTTTAAAACCTAACAAAATGTTAGTGCATCTTCTGAAGAGACATTCATTAGGTGACGTTTGGTGTCTTAAATTAAATAATATTAAAGTCGCAAAATATTGTATAAGATTATATCTGTTTTTAGTTTACTAAATAACAAAAACAAAAATAAGATATGCCTACATACCTACTCGTAATATCGCAAATAAAGTATATAATGAACCACGAGCAAATAAATATTATAAGCATATAGGTATGCAGAACATGTGGAAATAAGAAGTTTAAATGGCCAACACTGATGGTAGTATTTATGGAACAAGATAAGAAGGTACATACATTTAGCAATTGAGTTTTCAACATTCAGCAATAATAAAAAATAAAGTACATTGTTGATTTGACTTTTATTTACACCATTAGCTATGAATATGATCTTGTACAATTACAAATTGAGAAGAATCAAAAAATTCTTTATAAAATGTAAAAAAAACAGTTTCTATAATGTTGACTAATGCGATTGGTTGACTTATGACTTTTGTTTCATTTAAACATTCATTAACGAATTACGTGCTTTTGTTAATTCACTCCCCCCGCATTTCTACACCCCTCACCCAATGTATCAAAAAGACGAAACATGAAACGACCGAAAAAACGAATCGTGTAATCATGCTCTTAAAAAATAAAATATGACAGCTGTCACCTTTCAGACCTGACATTTTGTAACAGTGAAATAGAGTACTCAGCAACACTTATGCTAATTGACCATTTTGTGCATATTTCATTATAAAATTTTGACAGATTTCATATCCACCATCGATCCGGAACACACCTCACTGAGGTGAAACTTGAAAAATTGAAATACAAGGAGGAGATATGTAGCTTCTTTTCGTTGGCTTATGATATTTAGCTTCAGTGCGCATCTGCGCATCCGACTATTATAGTTCTCCCTACGACATTAAAATGCTTAAAATTTAAATTCTTAACTGCTACATTCCATGCCCCGTACACTGACTGACCTAAGAAATGTTAAACGAAATAATATCTTCTTTTGACTAAAAACCCATAGGAAAAACCTTAGCCTGTTTTTCTCTGACCTTTTTATCCATCAACATTATTTTATAGCAGGCAAAAAAACAAATTTTATCGAACTTTGTACAAAAATAGTTTTAAATTACTTTGCTAGGAGGTAGGTATAGGTAATTGAATATTTATAAAACGCAAATGATAAATATAGCCTAGCTATTGAATAGACCGAAAAATGAGAGGTATAATGGAACAATTACGTGCAAGGGTTTTTATTATTGAATATGATTGTTTGGCCCATGAGCATGCTTAAAACCAAAAATTCTACTAAATTCACCCATGCGTTTCTGAGAGAATGGTCACACTGGCCACTTTTCAGTATTTTTGGTATAACTCGAAAACTAAGCGGAGTTTGACAATTTTACATATCCAACTTTTTGTTCAAAATTAAATTTTCTATTGAAATGGATAGTTCAAAAAATTTTACGAAAAAATTTAAGCAGGAAAAGTTAACAAAAACCAACTTAAAAAAATCAAGGATAACTAAATTTTTTAATAAATTGTGAATAACTTTCTTTGAAGCAAAGATAGGGTCAAGACATGCACAGACAAAACAAAGTAGAGGCTAAAGGCCTTAATATGGCATGTTCAAAAATTAATATTTGTTCAAAATAGACAGAGATATTCCTATTCAAACCTTATCATTTCTTATAATTTTTCTCAGTTTTGGCCCGAAAGTCCCTTTTTCAGTACAATATGGCAAATTTCACTTTCGTAAAAATGATGGAAATCAAAATTTTGATATAATATGACATTGGAACTATAGAGAATTTATAAAAAGGATGTAAGTTCGCAATTTCGTTATTCGGCTGTTTTTAAATGCGTTCAGACCTACAGACCGAACGGCTGGTCCGATTAACATAAGATTTGGTACTAGGTGCTAGGAATGTTAAATTTGTCATAAGGTACCAAAAAATAGGCTTTCGGGCAAAAACTGCGGAAAATTATAAGAAATGGTAAAGTTTGAATGTCTATATCTCTGTCAATTCTTAAATAATATGGCTTTTTTATCATGTCATATTAAGGCCGTAAAACTCCAGTTTACTTTGTTCATGAATGTCTTGAGCGTATCTTTGCTCCGAAAAAAGTTATGCGCAATTTAGAAAAAAATTTAAAAATCTTTGATTTTTCGATTTTTTTTATGTTGGATTTTGTTTACTTTTCCTGCTTAAATTTTTTTTTAAAATTTTCCAAATTATCCATTTCGATAGAAAATTTAATTTTGAACAAAAAGTTTTAAATGTAAAATTGTCAAATTCCGCTTAGTTTTCGAGTTATACCAAAAATACTGAAAAGTGGCCAGTGTGACCATTCTCTCAGAAACGCATGGGTGAATTTAGTAGCATTTTCGGTCTTAAGCATGCTTATGGGCCAAAATAAAAAATTCAATAATAAAAACCCTTGCACGTATTTGTTCCTTTTTAAAAGGTCTATTCAATAGGCTAATACAGGAGGTGCTTACATTAAAATACTTTTTTTATACAAGGGCACAAAAGTTGGTTGAAACAAAGCAAATAGATAAGCTTCCGAAAATGATTCATTTGGTTGAAAAAAAATCTATAGCCCTCGTTCGATACTAAGGTATGTAATTGCAAAGTAAATTTTATTAAAAATAGGTCCACGCTACATCAATGTTGAAGTGGGATACTTATCCGGTCTGCAGTCATGCATTTTTGTTTTGAATGCGCATTATTTAGCAAAACACAAAACTTGATATGAATAACAACTTACTACTGATATTCATAGCTTTATTAAAAATCTTTAAAATGACTTTTAATGCATGAAAATAATAATTATAAAGGTTGGCATTTGCAATAAGTTTTATTGCATTTTAATGTCAAGAGTTCCTGTTTACCTCTTGTAAAAATAACAAACTATTGTATCGTATTTGTTACAATATCTTAATGTCATGATATTCATGCTACAGCGTAAAGTCGTCGTAAACGTAGTCAAGTTGTAAGCTGGGTAGATCTGTCTAATTTTCCATAGAAATTGTATCAGAATAAGAGTTTTCCTTTTTTAATTCAGAGCAGAGCCTGAAACGTCAAACAAAAAGTTGTATTTCTTTTTTAGCTCTGAGCGTTTAGAGCTAAAAATTTGTACATCTTTTTTTGTTCTGAATGTGTTCAGAGTTTGTTCAGAGCGCGCTCTATGAGCTCACTATAAAATAACCGAGTAGACAGAGTTAAATGATATGCACATAACATTTGACAGGTTCAGGTGTGTTTCGAAAATAGTTCAGAGATAGTTCTGTCAAGGTGACTTCAAGTTCTGTCTCAGAGTTGTGTTGTCGTGTGATCGTCAACGCAGAATAATGTCGAAGTTTTGACGGCTGCGTTACCACTCTCGTTGACAAAAATTTAAGGGTCAATGCGATGATCATTTCCGTTGGCCGTGTAATCACTCTGTCAACGAAGTTAGCGCATGTTTACCTAGCGTTGACTTGTCTCTTACGTTGACACAGCAGAATTTGCTGGCATTTCAACGAAGCTAGCGTTGACCTTCATATAAATCTAGAAAATTTTGCTTTATTTTGAGGATTTGTAACACCTACATCAACAGTTAAAATAACTTGACAGATAAGGAACGAACTACGTCAAAAGTATATTGCGATCCAAATGTCACCCGATTGCCCTAAAATCGCTTTTTTCCGGAGCAGTTCAAAGATTTATGATTTTTTAGAGGTCCTTTCATCCATCTACAGTATATTAATTGGTAACACTACGAGTACAGCCAATTACATGTGGTCGTCAACGTTAAAAATTATTGAATTTTGTTCTCTTCAACTCTGCGTCAACGTGCATAGTGTTTGGATGTCGTCAAGTAAAGTGTAATAGTCAACGTTTCACGTGTCAATTCGTTGACACCAAAGAGCACCAATCACGTTGAAACATATAACACGTCAACTCATTTTGGGACAACATTGATCGAGTGGTGTCATTCGTGTGATCGTCAACGTTTCATGCGTTAGCGCGGTCTACGTTGACAGTTCATTGACTATGTTTCTGGTGACGTCAAGGAGTCAATGCGTTGACCGTCTAATCTAAGCCTTCGTCTTAAAGTTATGACGGTTCAATGATTGCTTTTTATTTTCACGGTAAAAGGAAAAAACAACAGTTTGTTATAAATATTTTAAAAACCGTTTATTTTTTCAAAAGATTTAAATTTTAGCTCATAAAGTTGTACACATAAAAGATAACACTTTTTTCGGCAGAGCAACAGTTTTTTAGAAAAAACACGGTAAAACGCTCAGTGTGCTTAGTATTTAGATTTACCTCAGACGCTAAGACGAAGCTCCACATCTAAATTCAGTTTTGTAAGAATTTTTTACTAGTTTTGCCATTTTTCTCTAATTTTCCTGGGCTTCTGGCACGCATTCCAATAAAAACAAAGTGGTTGCACGTTACAGTCACGTTTAGTTGGTAGTGGTAGAATGTAGATACATAAGATACATAGGAAAACTATCGAAAAGACACATGCAAAATAAATAATTTTAATATGTAATCGACATTGTGTGTCGTATTCATTTCAATGAAAAATTTCTTACACTTATCAAGTCCTCTGTATCGTGGGGACCCCCTTATCTCGGGGGCCCCGTATCATTAATACGGCTGATACCGCGGTAGCTACGCTACTGGCCCAGAGCAAACTTGTTCATGATGTTTAGAACATGCTCGACATGCTCGGACTCTGTGTTCAGAGCTCTTTTCTGAAATAAAAAGAAAACCACATAATTACGAAGTTTAAAACTTTAAAAAAACAAGGCCATTACAGAAAAAAATGGAATTTCCATACAAAATATCGATAATATGTATGAAATTCGTGCCGGTAACACAGTTTTTATCTGGGCTTAAGTTAAGTCCCGAAAATTCTCTGGGCTTAGATAAGCCCGAAGGAGCTTAGTTGTTGTTGCTTTTAACATACTGCTTAGCCCCGACGTCGTTTTTTTCGTTCAAGCCCATTCGGGCTGTAATGGCGTCGCTAAGCCCCGATGTCGTTTTTTTCGTCCGATTCCCCCGGGCTTGCAAACAAAAAATACACCCATTTTCTCGCCCTTAGAACAATTGCCGGTCAATCCTTTTCCATAAAAGCAATGCATATTTTTTTTGCATGAAACGTTAAAACCAATCAAATGCAAAAAAGTGTTTTTGTACCTATTTTTACTCAATAATTTTTGACATGGGAATATATTTGCGTAGATTTTCTTCGCAGGGGAACTGTTAACTAGACTTTAGGTATTAAGTCCCCTTTCACACGAAGAAACAATTTGCTGGATTTTTTTAAGAAGTTTTCTTTTAATCTCCTTAAAAATCTCTTGTACCTTTCACACGAGGAAACAAATCTCCAGCCAATTTTTGAAATTTCCTTTGAAAGTTCATTGGTTGAACACACCTTAAGCCTAGTACGCTGCTGATGCGAAACGAAATTTTTAGTTGGTCTCCAACAAGACAACGAAATGCTTACGAAAACGAAGCGGAAAAATATTCATTGACAGTTGCACAAATTCAAAAAATTAAAACAAATGCAAATGCAAAAAAATCACAAGCAGCCATGCTGTAATGAAAGAAACAACAAAAATAAACACGAAAAAACACAAATGTCATTTTTTCGCACACAATAAATGGTCTGGGTAATTAATTGTGTGCGAAAAAAGAGTGTAGACTTCTCCAAATAATCTGCTACAATTTTCAATTTCGCTCATCGAACAGCGTACTGCAGAACGAAAAGTAGAACTAAATTTTTAGTTTATGATTTCGTTGTGTCATTTTTGTATGGGATTTTTCGTTTCGCATCAGCAGCGTACTAGGCTTTAACCTAGATATGAAAGGAAACGTCAAAAAAATCTCTTCAAATCCTCGACCGGGGAGATTTTGTTCACCCTTTTTCACCCTTTTTCCTCCTGCCCTCACCATGGAACTGAAAGTTGCTGGCAGCTCTTTTTCCTCGTGTGAAAGGGGACTTATATTTCGTCAGTTCAAAGGTAAAACTCACTAACTAGCATATAACTCTTTTGAAGGAAATTTAATTGAAACATACTTATAAAAGCTGAAAATTCACGTTCCGAAAATTTTTATAAAGTTCCCGGGCATACCTTTCAATGTCCCTATAATAACCTTGCAAAATGGGACTTTTTGGATTAATAAAATGCAATTCATTCTCATTTTCTTGCACATTTTTTTCTGCACTTAGTGAGTTTTACCTTTGAACCGACGATTTGTACACATTTCATTTTTCTTCTCATGTATACAAAATTAAAAACAAAAATTATTACTGTACTCTAGTACATGAAACAAACAACAAACAACTCTTAGATAAGATATAAATAATAATAGGTATTATTTTTGTATAAAATTTTATCGAATTAAATAAATATTATCCGAGATATCTTAAAGTAGGCAATCAATTTGATAAGATATAAGGAATGTCAGAAGAAAATAAAGGTTTTTTTTTCTACTTTTCTACGATCACATTATGTCTGTTCGCGTACCTCCGAAAACTACGAATTTCTACGAACTTCGCCCAAAGTTTTGCCAAAGCTCATTAGTCCAGTAAATAGAGGTAAAAATAGGGGGGTTACCCTACAAAAGGTCGGGTATTTCTAAATTTTTGATATGTTATATGGTATGGTACAAAAGGATCGAGAATGCCAGGAGAGCCGTACGAAGGTATGGCCAATGCGACCCAAAAAAGCTAAATCTGCGAGACTGGAAAAGATTGAGCTGGGCCCAAAAGCTTCTAGCAAAACTAGAGGCCAATAACAAGCCCCCATTCGGACCTAAAGCGGATGACAGCAACAAAGAAATTAAAGACCAGGGTGCCTCCTCTTCCCAGACGACGAAAGGCAGCAACCCACAGGTGCGAACGATCTCTGGAAGACTTACTTTCAGTGGTCCGAAACACTCAAGGGTCGATAACGCTGATCCAAGTAGTCATAGGAAAAGAAACAGGCACAATGACTCGACTCCCCCTCCGATCACAGCAAATAAGAAGCCTAAGACCGCAAATAATGCAGGCACGCTAGCTGATTTGATAAAAGAGAGCCTTCAGGTGGCCGTTATCAATGAAGGGAGCTCGGATAGAAAGCTTAGTGATGAGCAGTGGGCTCAGGTGGAGGAAAAGTTGCTTGATCGCGTAAGCGACGAAGTGCTCTCCTCTACCAACACTTTGCCAAAATTCGGGCCTTTGTCGACGTTCAAAGGGTTTAAGATTCTCACGTGCTGTGATGAATACACTCTTAACTGGCTTAGAACGAAGATTGATGAAATGAAAGACTTGCTTGAAGGGACAACCCTAAAAGTAGCATTCAAAAATGACCTCCCCACCAGACCCAAAGTCCGAATAAATATCCCGGGCCCGCGCAAGTTACATATTTGTATGGTGACCTCCGTCACCATTAGTACAACAACCTTTTATTTGTAATACGAATATGAATAATAAATCAATTCGTAAAATGCAAAATAAGCATATAAGTATATTTTCATATTGTAAAATAATATTGCAAAATAAGCATATAAGTATATTTTCATATTGTAAAATAATACATTTAATTTTGCTCAATCAGCATAATAATAATCAAAGGGAAATAAACCTGATTGAACAAAATTTAATGATATATCTAGACTAACAGTCGTTAAGATACCTCGAAGAAATAAAGTCGTCGTTCGAACTACACTAAAAATAAAACTCTTTTTTTTTAACTGGCGCAGTCGGAACGGAATCGAGTAAACACGGAAAAAAAAAAAAATTGTAACTACAAATCAGTTACAAACATTTTTTTTAAATTGTTTTGTTTACCGTCCACAACCCCTCCTCCACCCGAATAAAGTACCAACAACTATTTGTCGGGAATTATAAAAAAAAAAAATATATTAAGTTACTGTTGTAGACTACAAATCAGTCACAACAAAGAAACACAAAATAAAAAAAAAAAAAAAAAAAAAAAAGAAGAAGAACAAACAAGTGCAGTGCGAACTAAAAATCAATAGTGCTTTTTTGTGCGAGTTTTATTAAAATACATTTTTAAAAATTTCGCGACAAATTCTTCACGACTCCAGAAGGAACTTGCAAATAGAGGATACAAACGAAATGGCAACCGACCAAACAAATCTTTTAAACACAATGGCACGAGTTTTGTTGAGATTAGAGGCGAATTCTCAACAGCAAGCTGATAGTCGAGCCATAGTGATTATGAAAGAAATTTCATATATTAAAGAATTTTCCGGCAACAGGCAAGAGCTGACTCAATTTATAAACGTTGTCGATAATCACATGAGCTTGACTCCAGAAGACAGAAGAGCTGCAATGTGGACTGCTATTTCACAGTGTAAGGTGATAGGTAAGGCAAAGGAACTGCTACTTACCAACAACATGAGCACATGGGAAGAGGCGAAGAATATACTGAAGCTGTCATTCCGGCCAAGCATCGACCAAGGGGAAGTTACCCGCCGGATCAACAATCTTAGAGTGAGTTCGGTATTAGATTTAATTAACAAAATTGAATATTTACTAACAGATATTCATACTATTATTATGTATGAGAATAATAAAGATAGTCTGAAAACAATGTTATATTCACTAGTAATTAACAAAATAAGAGAACTAGCTGCAGGCAACTTAGCAAGAGAAATTAGGGATGAATATGATCTACTTAAAGTCAAGAGTATATTGTATTCTTATGTAGGGTTCGATGTAGGTAACGTCCTTACTAACGGAAATAATACTAGAAGAAACCATGATTTTAGGCCCGCAGAAAGGACATACCGACAGAACAACCAACAGTTACGAAACAATACTAATAACAACTCTAGACAGACAAATCAGCAACAACAAAGTACTGATTATAATTTTACAAGAACAAACGACACAGAGAGACGACATACATACAATAATTCTGGCCAGACAAGCCAAAACCAACTCAATAATACCATACAAAATAGCAACCGAACACGGAATAACTATAACTATAACAATAACAATTCCAGACAGACCCATAATAGACAGAATGTGGAACCAATGGATATTAATAATATAGATCAAGGATCTTCCGAAGTGGTTCAAGAAGAAATACATTCAATAGAAGCTCCGGTTTTTCTGAATGTAGCCTCTCTGGTAGGAAAACACAGGTAGTATTTGCGTTGAGAAACCAGAAACACATATGCTTACTAGATACAGGGTCTACAATGAGTTTAGTAAATACAAGTAAGATAGACTGTAGTTCCTATAACGTACTCGAAGAGCTGACTTTAAACTTGTCTACCGTAAACAGCCAAAGTATAGAAACATTAAAAATTTATCAGGTCCCAGTACCTACAGAATTTGGCTACCCAGAAAATGTCTTCGTTAGAGCATATGGAAAGCCATTAGGAGAACAAAAATATAGTCTCTTGTTAGGAATGGATGTACTAGGAAACATGGTCGAAAGCATTAACTTTATAAAAAAGGAAGTACTTCTACAAAACAAAACTATACTCCCAATGGTCATTGAAGTAGAACCATTCATAGAATGTTATGAGTTAGAGGGTAGTACTGAAGTTAATTTACAAGATTTGAAAGTATTCGAGAAACAAGAAATACAAGATTTGCTTCAAAAATATAAAAATCTCTTATATAGAGATGGAGATCAGCTTACTAATTGCGAAAGTATATTTCATGAAATAAAACTATCCACAGACCAACAAATAAATGCTAGACTGTACCGTCTGCCTCAAAAACACGAAGAAGAGGTAAGAAACCAAGTTAATGATATGGAAAGGCAGGGCATAATACGAAAATCAAACAGTCGATACGCTTCACCAATCGTAGTGGTCGCCAAAAAGCCCGATAGCGAAGGAAAAGTTAAGTATAGAGTATGTGTCGATTATCGAGCTCTCAATGATATAACTGTAGACGATAAATATCCATTACCAAATATCGAAAGTATTCTTGATAAGCTAGGAAGGTCTCAGTACTTCTCAACCCTTGATTTAGCCAAGGGATATCATCAAATAAAGGTGCATCCTGATGATATACATAAGACTGCATTTGTTACACCAAACGGTCTATATGAATATACCAGAATGCCCTTTGGGCTGAAAAACGCCCCAGCGACATTTCAGCGTCTAATGAATGAAGTTCTCAGAGAGTACATAGGCAAAATTTGCATAGTTTATCTTGATGATATACTTATTTTTTCGACCTCATTAGAAGAGCACATAACATCGTTAGACAAAATTTTTCAAAAATTAGCTGACTACAATCTTAAGATACAACTAAGTAAATGCTCTTTTCTTAAGAAAAATACAGAATACTTAGGTCATATCCTTACTGCAGAGGGAATGAAACCTAACCCAAATAAAATAGAAGTAATCCAGAAATATTCACTGCCCCAAACAATTAAGCAGTTACAAGGATTTTTAGGTAGCACTGGATATTATAGGAAATTTATTGCTGATTACTCCAAAATAGCGTACCCGATGGTTAAATATCTAAAAAAAGATATGAAAATAAATAGTAAGGACCCGGAATACATTCAAGCATTTGAACGATTAAAAGAAAATCTTATCAGACATCCAATACTCAAATTTCCAGATTTTAACAAACAATTTTCCCTATACACTGATGCAAGTAATTTTGCGTTAGGAGCTGTTCTAACTCAAGAAGGGCAGCCAGTATGTTATGCCTCCCGAACATTAAACGACCATGAAAAAGATTATTCTACAACAGATAAGGAATTTTTAGCAATAGTATGGGCTACCACATACTTTAGACCATATCTTTGGGGTCAGAAATTTAAAATAATCACTGACCATATGCCTGTAAAATATTTAAATAAAAAATATAATGGAAAGGAGTTTAGTCAAAGAGTCCAAAGAGGACTTCTTAAGTTGCAAGAATTTGAGTTTGACATTGAGTATATAAAAGGGAAGGAAAATAAAATAGCAGATTTCTTAAGTAGAATCCCAGAGGAAATAAACGAAACATCAGAAACTGTACATTCATCGAATGAACAACTTTTAGACCATATACAAATCAAAGAGGGAATTGTTAACATTTACCAAACTCAGCTTATATTGACTTATTCTGTGCAAAATGAAATAATAAAAAAACAGCACACTAAAACAATAATTCAGGTTGATATGACGAAAAATGACAAATACTGGAAAGATTTATTTAAAAGAACTATTAAATCAGGAACAGTAGGAGTTTATTCAGAAGTAGATGATGCTGAATACAATAAAGTACAAAAAGTTTTAATTGAAATGTATGGACACGACAAAGAAGTAAAATTCTACAAGCTCACTCAGAGAGCAAGAGATTTAGAAAAGGTTGAAGAGGCCCATAAACAAATATCCTTATATCACATAGAAGAGAGTAATCACTCAGGTATAGTTGAGACATATCATAAATTAAAAAACAAAATATATTTTCCAAAACTTATAAAAGAAATTTCTAGAGTAATAGGGAATTGTCAGACTTGTCAAGAAGGTAAATATGACAGAAAGCCAATAAGACCAAAGTTCAGACTAACAGAAACTCCAATTAAAGGAAACGAAATTTTGCATATGGATGTTTATCATTTCAATAAACTAACATACCTGACATTTATTGACAAATTTTCGAGAAAAGCTTATGGATACAATTTAAGTAGTAAAAATTGGACAAGTAAATTAGAATGCATAGACGAACAATTAAGTAAATTCGGAAAACCAAGAAAAATTATCTGTGACAATGAATTTAATTCAGAAAATATTAAAGAATACTTTAGGAAGGAAGGAATTGAAATGCATATGACAAAACCAAATTCGCATACTGGAAACTCAGATATAGAGAGATTCCACTCTACATTACTTGAAATTTTACTAACAATTAAAAATACAGACATTTCCACCAATAGAAAAATTCATAAAGCTATTCAGATATACAATAGTAGGTATCATTCAACATTAGGTATGAGTCCAAACTCAGCAGAAAAGACAAATCAGTTAAATTTAAGAACAAAAATAGAAGCTAAAAAGGAAAAAATTAGAAAAAAGAGAAATATTTCTAGGGAAAATTATGATGAAAAACGCAATGAAGGCTACATAAGGAACTATAAACATTTAAGACATAAAAATGAAACATATTATAGAAAACATAATTTAAAAAATGTTGACCCAACAAATATTAAAAGACCAAATCAATTCGCAGGTAATCTTTCGGCTGTATCAGGTGATCTCCTGGCTGATAATAATGCAAATAGCGGAAGCAACACTCATAATAACACCGATACAAACCAATAAGGGATATACTACATTAAATTTAGGATCAGTAGAAATAATTAATAATAGCCAGACCATATTACACATAATAGATACTAGGGATTTATTTTCAACAATCGGAATGATAGAAGTTAATCTACAAGCTTTACAATTAGAAAACAATACCGAAATAAGTAATGAAATTTTTAATATAAAATCTAAACTTCAAGCAATAGTTCCACTAAGAAGACAAAAAAGAGGACTTATAAATATTATAGGAACAGGACAGAAATGGTTGTTTGGGACAATGGATGACAACGACCGACAAGATATTATCGGACATATGAACACAATTGATACTAATAATCATGCAGCCATAAAAAACCTGAACCATCAAATACAAATTAACGAAAAATTTATGGACTCTATTAATAAATTTAAAAAAACAATAGAAACAGATAGAGAAGTTTTATCCTATACTTACCAAAGTATTGCTTCGAACCAAAAAGACATTATTAGAAAACAAATTATTACAGACCAACTACTAAAACTTCAAATATTAGAAAGCAAAATTGATAGCATTCTAGATAACATAGCATCTGCTAAACAAGGTAATCTCCATCCAAGCATATTGACAGGAGAAGAAATAAGGACATTAGGGATAGACTTTTATAAACTTGAAAACGCTAGAATAGGACTTATGAAACTCGACCAAGACAGACTTATAATAGCTTTGAAACTACCAAAAGACTATATTTTGACTCAGTTAAAAATGATTATACCAATGCCAAATGATAAAAAAAAAGAAATAGATATGGAAAATTTACAATTTATAGAAATAAATAATGTACAATATGAGTATAATCCAAGAAACATTTACTTGAAAGATTTAAATATAAGCAATTCATGTATAATAAAAGATTCATGTACTTTTCGTTACAATAAAGAAATTAAAGTAATAAAAATTGACGACGATACTTTGATCTGCAAAAATTTAGAAAAAGAAAATGTTTATAATCACTGCGATGATAGAAAATTAATTTTAACTGGAAATTTCATGTTAAATATTAATAATTGTTCAATAAATATATTAAATGTAACTATTTTTAATTATCAACTAGAATTTATTCAAAAATTTCATTATGAAGAAGAAACAAATTTAAATGTAACTGACAAATTAAAGTTTGAAGAAATTTCAAAAATGCAACAAATTGAAAATTTACAAAAAATTAATGAATTAACATATCACAGAACTATAAGTCAAATCAGTAATATTACAATGTTTTTAATAATTATAATTATTCTTATTGTAATATTTTTCATTAACAAATCAAATCGTAAATTGAAAATTAAAATAAATAATGTTACTAAGCCCCAACCAAATGTTAAAATTATGGAAATTCCAACGATTCAGGAGAATCTTAAGAATAAGGGGGGAGAAGTTACATATTTGTATGGTGACCTCCGTCACCATTAGTACAACAACCTTTTATTTGTAATACGAATATGAATAATAAATCAATTCGTAAAATGCAAAATAAGCATATAAGTATATTTTCATATTGTAAAATAATATTGCAAAATAAGCATATAAGTATATTTTCATATTGTAAAATAATACATTAAATTTTGCTCAATCAGCATAATAATAATCAAAGGGAAATAAACCTGATTGAACAAAATTTAATGATATATCTAGACTAACAGTCGTTAAGATACCTCGAAGAAATAAAGTCGTCGTTCGAACTACACTAAAAATAAAACTCTTTTTTTTTAACTCGCATGACGAAGGAAAGGCTATTGAACTTCCTAAGAAGACTCAATCCTGACCTTCCGAACGCCGATTGGCAGGTCATGGAGATGGAAGAGCCTACCAAAACAGGCCAGGAAGCTATTCTCATGCTCAACCATGAAACGATGGCTCTGCTTCCATCTAGAGGGTATAAGCTTTGTATCGGCATCAATGAGGTAAAGGTGAGACCGGTAACGGTTGTCAACTTACAAAATAAAGAAAAAAATGATGAAAGTGCTACAACTAAATCTACAGCACAGTAAGTTGGCCTCTGCCACCTTAACCTCCTATCTATTGAAAGAAAACGTTGACATTGCCCTGGTACAGGAGCCATGGATTAACAGTGGCCAAATATGCGGACTTAGGTCCAAAGAGTATATCCTGTACTTCAAAAAAGGGCCTCCAGAAGGTAACTATCGCACCTGCATAGTAGCGAAAAAGAATCTAAATCTCTTTCTCTTATCTCCCCATTGTAGTAGAGACATTACAGCAGTGAAGTGCGAAAGGGACGGGGCACCGCCCCTGATCTTAGCCTCCGCTTACATGCCAGGCGACGAACAGACGCCACCTCCATCACATGCCTTTGAAGACCTCGCTGTAACAACAGGTAGGAACGGCTGGGACCTGATAGCATGCTGCGACGCAAATGCCCATCATCTACAGTGGGGTAGTTCTGATACCAATGCAAGAGGTGAGTCACTTTTTGAATTTATAATTAAGAACAATTTTTTGATTTTAAATAGAGGTAATGAACCAACATTCATTACTAGAAGTAGAAGAGAAGTGCTCGACGTGACACTTTCCACCAACTCTGATTCTATTGCAATCAGTAACTGGAAAGTCTCAAGTAATGTTACATTCTCAGACCATAGAATGATAACATTCCAATTAGAACACAACTTAGATAATCCAAAGCCCTATAGAAACCCCAGGAAAACCAACTGGGAAGCCTTCAATACAAGAATGGCCTTATCTTTGGGCCCCTATGAAAATCGACCTATGCTAAGCAGCTCAGATATTGAAAAAAATGTCAGTGAACTAACGTCAGCAATTCACATTGCTTACGAAAGTTCTTGCCCCATAACCAAAGGAAAGAGAAAGCTCAACCCCGTATGGTGGTCCAAGGAACTATCCATCCTGCGGAAAAATTCAAGGAGGCTTTTTAATAGAGCTAAATATAGTAACGAACCTACTGATTGGGACTTGTTCAAGATCAGTAAAAGAGAATACAAAAACCGAACAACTTATGCAAAAAGAGCAGCCTGGCAAATATTCTGTACAGACATAGAGTCTACAAATGATGCTGCTAGGCTAAGGAAAGTCATGTCTAAAGTTCATGCTGCTCCGGGCTTTCTTAAAAGACCGGATAATACCTGGACAGACTCCTGCTCTGAGACTTTAGAATCACTTATGAGCACTCACTTCCCAGGATGTGTCGTCGACACTCCTCCTGTGGACAGAGGCCCTACCATTTGTGAAATCTCTAATAACATTGGTAATCAAATAGTAGATAGTAAGAAGGTGGCATGGGCCATTGACTCCTTCTCAGCATACAAGTCTGCAGGGCCTGATGGAATTCTTCCAGTTATGCTCCAAAGCTCTAAAGACATAGTAGTTCCGATTCTGGTGGAAATATTTAGGGGTTGTCTAAACATCACCTATATTCCCTCTAGTTGGAGAGAAGTCAATGTCATATTCATTCCCAAAGCTGGCAAGCCCACCCACACTGAACCAAAAGATTTCAGGCCAATAAGCCTATCCTCTTTTCTTCTTAAAACCTTAGAAAGACTTATAGAAACTCACATACGCTTAAAGCTTAATGAAAATGTTCTCTCGCAGGCCCAACATGCTTACATGAAGGGCAAATCTGTTGAGACAGCACTTCATGAGGTGGTAAGCACAATTGAGAAATCAATAGAATTCAAGGAATTTACTTTGGGAGCATTCCTTGACATAGAAGGGGCCTTCAATAATGTTGAAAACATTGCAATTCGACAAGCCCTAGACTCGATAGGTATCGATCCAAGGCTCTCAAATTGGATTGACTCCATGCTTCAGTCGAGGCTTGTAAATGCACAAATGGGTCATAGTAAGCTTAAAGTAAGGACGTGTAGGGGTACTCCACAGGGAGGGGTCTTATCTCCCTTGCTCTGGCTTCTGGTCGTTAATCAGATCCTGGTTAATCTCAGTCTCAGCGGGGTAAAAGTCGTGGCATACGCTGATGACATTGTAATTATGGCCTCAGGGAAATTTGTCCCCACACTGTGCGACCTCCTACAAACATCCCTTAACAAGCTCAATCACTGGGCCAAAAGCTGTGGACTTAATGTCAACCCACTCAAGACGGAACTAGTTCTGTTTACAAGAAAACGCAACATTCCAAATATAAACCCCCCTACCATAAATGGGACACCGCTCCATATAACTGGTACGGCAAAATATCTTGGTCTGATTATTGATCGTAAACTCAACTGGAAAGAAAACATAAAGGAAAGAGAAAAGAAAGCATCAATAGCATTCTATACTTGCAGTAGAATCTTCGGTAAAAGATGGGGTCCAAGCCCTAAAACCATTCATTGGATGTACACAGCCATAATAAGGCCAATCCTAACTTACGCATGTTTGGTTTGGTGGCCAGCCTTGGATAAGGCAACCAATCTTAGAACCATGACTAAAATTCAAAGACTAGCATGTGTAGGTACTACCAGTGCCATAAGAACTACACCAACTGCAGCCCTAGAAACATTCCTCTCACTAGCCCCACTCGATCTTTTTACGAAAGAGATGGCGGCCAAAAGTGCTCTGCGACTTCAACAATGCAATAATTGGAAAAAGGGCCTTTACGGTCATAGAACTATTATGAGATTTACCGACATAAACATTCAGACAGACTACACATTACCGCACATTGATTTTAATCCGGTAGCCCTAACAGATATTCCCACAAGAACACTCTGGGCGGAAAACCGGGTCATAAACGATAATCATGTTTCGGTCTTCACGGACGGCTCAAAAACTAACGAAGGGGTAGGGTCAGGCATTTATTCGGTGTACCCACCCCTGGACAGATCAATAAAGCTTCCAGACTTCTGCAGTGTCTTTCAAGCAGAAGTGCTAGCAGTTTGTGAAGCTGCAAAGAGCCTTTACACATGTAAGTTAGTTAACAAAAATATTGACATTTTTATTGATAGCCAGGCGGCAATCAAAGCCATTACCTCATTTGTTACAAAGTCAAAACTGGTTGATCGCTGTCGTGATGAGTTGAAATTACTGAGCGCATCAAATACAGTTACCCTTCGATGGGTCCCAGGACATCGTGACATATACGGGAACGAAATGGCAGATGAACTGGCCAAAAACGGATCATCTCTTGGTCCGAGCCAAACCGACTGCTCGGTTCTTATGCCACTAGAGCAAGAAAAAAGAAGAATCTGCCAGAGTTTTCTCAAAGTTGCCAGCGATAGATGGTCAACAATTGATACCTGTCGTATTTCGAGGAACTTATGGCCGGATATTTCAAAGAAAAAAACTGAGTATTTACTCAAGCTAAGCAGGCCTCAACTCTCCCTATTGGTTGGAATCCTAACGGGTCACAACACAATGGGAACCCACTTAAGTAGAATGGGCATCGGCTCATCTGACTTATGTAGAGGGTGTCAGGATGAAGAGGCGGAGGAGGGCTCAGTTCACTTCCTCTGTGAATGCCCCAGCCTAGCCAGAACTAGAAAGGCAGCCCTCGGAGAATACTTTTTCGACGAATTGGGCGACGTCTCGTGTTTGCCACTAAGAAACATCCTTAAATTCACTCAGAATTCAGGATGGTTCAAGGAGGCCCCCCATACCTAAGCTTCCAATAATCAATTTCCTTCCCCCTCCTTATACCTACCTTGCCTACACCCAGGGGAGCACAATGGATCCATTGAGATCCGAGTGAGGTGATGCGACCTTCTCGTACCACCACCCCATTTAACCTAACCTAACCTATGGTATGGTTCGAAGATGAAAATTCCAAAATTCCACAACCACGCCCCCTCCGCCCCCTTCAAAATCCTGGAAAAACTACAAAAAATTGGCACTTTTCTCAGTTTTTTGCTTATAACTTCTTTCCGGTACATTGTTACGGAAAAAAGCTTATGAAAACTTTGTAGACAATGAAATTTCCTACAAGTATGATCTGAAAAGTATTTTTGTACAACCACTACAATCAGCGCTATGGAGCTCCCAAAAAAGGCTAAAATTTCGTATTTTGTAAGATTTTCAGTTTATTCCCTCCTTACAGCACAATAACTCCTTAACCGTCAAGTTTAGGACAAAATTTGTTATAATAAATCTTGTAGATAATTCAATTGGCTACCAATTTTATGTAACTACAGTCGACGTCCTCTAAGTCGAACTCCCCCTAAGTCGAATTTCCCTCTAACAAGAATTTTTTCACCATGTTCGTTGTATACCTATTCCTGTCAAATTTCCAAACTTATTTATTTTTCTCTGAATCGAATTTTTGCAAAACTCTCTCTAACCCGAAGATTTCGACTTAGAGAGAGTTGACTGTATTTTCATTTTGTGACCAATACAATCTGGAATACTGTGAGCTTAGAGAAAGTGTTTTTTATTCAAACGTTTTTACGAACTCACTTTCTTTTCTGTCTGTTTTATTCTGTACTGTAGTGTACTGGAATCCCGTAGAAATTTTATTACCGATTTGTCTAACCACCTTAATCGATTGAAGTATACATAGGAGAATCAGAAAACTTGGATAGACATCACGATATTCTGAACCCAGTGTTTAAGTCGCTATTTTTTGGAGGTAGTGCCCAAAATTCCATTAAAAACTAAACCACATAGGTACTGGCTTTGATGAAATTTATAGACATGATAATTGACGAGATGAAAAACCAATACAATCAACTTCCACCCACTGCCGCTCCCATGAAGGGCCGAAACCACAAGTGCTCTGGTGATGGCTTACCCTCTGATCCAGAGGTTTGATCGTCTTTATTGCCTTCAACTTGGGATTCAGAAACTCAAAAGGCTGGAGCATTATTTCCCATTCGCACAATCTAGTTTAGCCAAGTCGACGTATTTTGATTTTTTGGACTACATTGTCTTTGAACAGCTCATTGAGCTCACGTTTGTGCCTTCTCCTCCAAAAATCCGTCAAATAATACGAGTATTACTTGCGAAAGAGCCCAGTTTCAGTTTTCATTACTGATTTTCATCTTACCGAGAGAAGGAGTGTCTTGAACGTAAGAAGAGTGTTGAACCTTTTTTGACAAACATAGATTAGAAGCTGTGGTTTCCAAAAGCATTTTTTCGTCTCGACTTGAAGTTCATTGGTCATTTTCAGAATTTTTGATCTTTAACTGGCAATTATTTTAATGTCCTTCATCATGACTACCTACAACTTGTATTCCAATGAGTAGGATGGAAGACAAGACTTGCTCCGTATACAAACAACGGGGAGAAAATTTGCATAAATTTACCACTTGTATTAGGTTAGGTAGAGCTGGATGTCAGTGATCAATATTGACACTTAGACCAAAGTTGGCCCGTTGTGATACCACATGTATCTTGAAAAATCTTCCTCACTCGTGAAACCATTTAGAGCTCCTGACGAAGCGTGCAAGACTGTAAATATCTTTGCTTGCCAGATCACTAGGATCGTTATAGTAGTAACCTCCTAAGTGGAGCCTACGTCTGCGTGAAAGAGCAGGGCAATTACAGAGAAGGTGAGGAATCGATTCTTCCTTCTCCTCGTCCATACAGCTTTTGTAAAAATCTTTTAAAAGTACGCCAAGCCGCGTTGCGTGCCTACCTTTTAAACAGTGCCCCGTTATGACACCTACAATAGAGCTTATGTGCACTCTGCTTAGAGATTTTAAACACTTGGAGCGCTTTAAGTCAAGGCTTGACCAAATTTGTTTTGTCGCCAAACAAGTAGTGATGTTGTCCCACCCAATGTTTGTTCTCTCCAAGGCTTCTTGCTTCAGCAAAAGTTCGGCCTGGAATACGCTAAAGTGATTAGAAGACGGAATGAGAGACTTAAATCAGAGTACACATCTCCACCAACCCCATTGTCGGTCTTCGATCCGTCGGTGTAGAAATGAATTGATTGATCTAAGAATTCCACCTCCTCCCAGGTGGATCTGGAATGGTATGGTTACTTCAAAGTTTTTATCGAAATTCAGTAGTGGGATTGTGTAGTCAGTGTAAGCCAATTGTATTGGTCACAAAATGAAAATATAGTCGACTCCCTCTAAGCTGAATTCACACGGGATATCAAAATTATTTCAAGTTAAAGAGTTTTTCAAAAGGTTGATAAATAAGTTTGGAAATTTGAGAGGAGAATACAACCAACATGGTGAAAAAATTCTTGTTAGAGGGAAATTCGACTTAGAGGGAGTTCGACTTAGAGGACGTCGACTGTAGTTACATAAAATTGGTAGCCAATTGAATTATCTACAAGATTAATTGTAACAAATTTTGCCCTAAGCGTGACGGTTAAGGAGTTATTGTGCTGTAAAGAGGGAATAAACTGAAAATCTTACAAAATACGAAATTTTAGCCTTTTTTGGGAGCTCTATAGCACTGATTGTAGTGGTTGTACAAAAATACTTTCAGGTCATATTTGTAGGAAATTTTATTGTCTACAAAATTTTCATACGCTTTTTTCCGTAAAATTATACCGGAAAGAAGTTATAAGCAAAAAACTGAAAAAAGTGCAAATTTTTTGAAGTTTTTCCAGGATTTTGAAGGGGGCGGAGGGGGCGTGGTTGTGGAATTTTGGCATTTTCATCTACTAACCATACCATATAACATATCAAAAATTTAGAACAACCCGACCTTTTGTAGGGTAAAACCTCTCTATTTATTGGACTACATATAAAAAAATAAAATTAGTAGAGATTCGTAGTTTTCGGAAGTACACGAACAGACATATTTTTTGCGTACATACTTATGCCATAAGAACTCAACCATAAAAAATAATTCCGAATAAGTAGAATAAATGTACAAAAATACGCATTTTGGTTTAATTGTTAAAGGCATTATCTAATAAGTCGACTTTTAAGATTATTTTCAACTAATTTTATATCATTTTGTGTATCAGAAATATGTAAATTTGTATGTTCTACAGATTCACACGTACAAGGTTCTTAAAGCTTCTAATCTTATATTTACAATAGCTATGTAGGTACTTCTTAAATAAATGACAATCGAGTAAATAGTAATGTCATTATTAATAAACAAATGCCTTTGTCAATTATATTTCTTCTAAGTACTTGTATACTTACACACGACAGACATTAAACTTTAAGTACGCTTTTGTAGTCAAAAGTTCTGCATAATAATTTTATTTGTCAATTGTTAAAAAAACTGGACAAACTTTGACATTATTGACGCATCTATAGCAGCCTTGAAGTGTGACATTTTACATAAATAATTAAACATGTCAATATCATATTGACATCATCGTGATGTTGTCGTTCTCATCGAGTTATCAAAAGAGGCCATATTTATATAGGCAGATACCTACCCATAGTAATTACATATAATGAAAGGAAAAAATAAGGTAGTTATTGATTTTTCACCACTCATGTCATATACTACTTATCATTAAGAAAAATAATAACACAAAACAAGGCTTATTGATTAAATAACCATAAGAAATAACACAAAAATAGAAAAGGGAGGACTTACTTATAATACTTATAAGTACTTAAAAATACTTCAAGTATACCTACTAACATTTGTATACAAACCTATATTTTGATTTTATTTTTCTGAAGTCGTGTTTCTTGTTGAATGAATTCAAGCTAAGACAATTAACATAAACATTCAAATTGACATTATTTTCATCAAAAGATGTATGTATATAAAACTTCAAGTTGACATCATCTTCTTTCAAAGGGAGTAAAATGAAATGATGATATGCAGAGTTCCATATTTCAAATTTTAATAGTTCAACATTACTTTGACGGATAGGGTGCTAACATTTTATACTTGCTCTATGACTTGACATCCTCATCAGTAAAAGGAAATTTTTGACATGTCAAAACAATTTTAACCTACTGTCAACTTTTTATCTACCAACGGAAAAGTGAACGAAAACTGGACGAAACGAGGCCATTTTAAGCATAGAGCAAGGCCACTGAACTGTCAAAATAAATCTCTGTTTCTTTTTCAGCTCAGTAATTAACTTGAGTTTCTTTCTTTTTCAATCAGGGTTGTGTAGTTTGGAGCAGAGAATATCAAATAAATAAGCCAATGGGCACGTTCCGATGGTTATTTTCAGTTATCCGGATAGCTTTGTGTTGTTGTAATCCCTTGTTAGAAAACAGCTGATGACCGCTGACGCAACAACAACTCAAGTTATCTCAAAATTTTTGGGATAGCTAGATAGCCTAGCGAATAAACATCGGAACGCGAGGAATCCTCGGCTGTCAATTTGATTTGCCTACAAGCTGAAACGAACAGCTGGACGGATTGAATTTGCAAAGTATTAGAGCAGAACAATGAAAAACGCACACATAGATTCAACTAGTCATCCAGCATGTCATTCAGCACACGTCATGTTGTTGTTGCAATTCACATCTAGGTATTTTGTTGACACGAAATGAAATTACAAATACAACAATGCAAACAAATGGGCTTTGGAGGGAAAAACGTACGAAGGATTGGCTATTTTATTTGATATTCTCTGTTTTGGAGCACTATCTATGAGCTTAAAATAAAATGAGAGATTTCTAGTGATTTTACAGTTCAGTGCTCAAGGGTTTTTCATAAGGTGTTTGTTAACGTGAAATTTCTTGCAGATTTTAGCAAATTTTAAAAATTTGCTGTCAGAAACCATATTAGAAAAAAACCAAAAAAAGTTTGGAAAACTTCGTGAAAAAATTCACGTTACCAAACAGGCAAATTATAATGATGTCGTAGAGCTCTGATCATACTATGCTCGTAGGCTCTGAGCTTACTGGACTCGTCCAGTGCATGGAGTGCTCTGTTTATAGCTTTTACCTATGGAACCATTTAGCAATAGGAAGTAAACAAAAACGTGGTGTCCTGGCCAACAACCGGCCTTAGGGTTCAATTAACGCTAGAATAATAGTTCATGCCACAGTATCAACACAGTTTCGAAATTAAAATATTAATATTTTATGTCTTCTATTTCTTATTCTATCCTCTCCTTCAATCACCCAATTGTCCATTCAAATAGAGAAATTGAATAGGGAAACAAACAATCAGTAAATGTTGTTAATATGAAATAAAAGTTATTTTTCCCCCATGATTCCTCATTCCTCTGGGTGCAGAAAATATCGACCTGATTCCAGCCATTGTTTACCATCAGTCGTTTTGTACATCTTTTTTTTCAACAAATAATATAATTTCAATAAACTTCTCTATTTATTTATTTATTTAGTGAATATTTCAATAGTCAACTTCTGTTTTTCTAAAACTCAATTGTGCTATTCTTTTATGTTGGTGATGGTGTGTATATTTTCCCACATTATGATTGAAATTTCATATCAATGATTTTATTGTTTTTCAGTCATTTATTTTTTTGGCTTGTAAATTCAATTAAATTGAAAACCGAAAACAATAATATAAACAAAAAATACAATAAAAAAGAAATCCCTTCACTCGTGGAAAAGAAAGAATGCTTCCTAGAACTTTTACCAATTTATCACCCACTTTCAGGGAAAACGCATTCAAAGGCCTTATGAAATCTATTAAGTTAAGTCTTCCTGAGTGCTTGGGCTTGGTATAATATAGGTTTTTTTTTTATTTCTCGACCGAGTTAACAAAGAACTCGAATCCGTTATCCTTATCCGTGATGATAAATTCAATGTTTACTGTGGCAGTGTTTTGTGGGTTTTATTATGGTCAGGATGGTGAAAATTTAAAAGGAGTTGTGGGTTGTGGAAACTACGCTTTTAATTGTTCACGGAAATTGGATTAAGTGTGTGCTTGTGGGTTTGTCAGGAAGCTCAGAGAACTTAATTTTCTTACTTTGTTGGATATAATAAGAAGAAGGAAGTATTTTTAAAAGTTAAGGTATACGGTTAGCTCATCGAAGAAAATGCTTCTTGGTTGGAATTGGAAGTTTGGTTATATAACTCCTGAGAGAATTGCATCACAACCATCAAGCTCAACAAAACCTAATTAAAATTTTCTAATTGTGAACTCTTAAGTAATAAAAATATATTCAGTAGGTAGCTACCTTAATATTCGTAGAACTGTAAAACCTCTTTTATACGACCCACTTAAATATTGCATCATTTCATGTCATATTCCAACTTTACGCTGGTTTCTTCGAAAATACTGCATCGACTTTTAGTTGTTAACGACTTTTTAAATACATCGAATACATACATACCTGTATGGCACCATCTTCTGAAATAGATGTAATTATTTTGGTGCAATGTTGTAACTTGGCATCACGCAACGTTTTCAACTGTTCAGGTAGAATTGTCAGAATGGCAATGAAGCTAATGTCATAAGCCAACGAAAAATGGCTTTTCGTATAGTCAAAAGGGAAACACACCCATATTGTACCAGAGCATCTATCTCTTTTTCGCATTTCAATCCACCAAATGTCTAAAGTTACTGTGCATAGTGGTTCACTAGTGCCGCCTCAGGGTAAAGGGGAACGCACCCATAATAGGTGTGTTTGTTAACGTGAAATTTTTTGCAAATTTTCATAATTTGCTGTCATAAACCATAGGAAAAAAACCTAAGTCTGGGAAACTTGGTGAAAGTGTCACGTTACCAAACAGGCATATTTTTTTCTTGTATTCGCCTTGAACTTGAGAGACTATTAAATTATAACTCAACCTTTTCCTCTAACATGGTATATAGAGATCTTTATACCATGCTTGTACAGTAAAACCTCCCTTAGGCTTCGGCCACGCAATGAGCGACGAGCGACTGGGCGACTGAGCGACGAGTCGCTGAGCGACGAGTCTGAGCGATGGGTGGCCATTTACTGAACGACGTCGCTGAGCGATTAGTTGGGAAAATGCCATCGTCAAGTGCGGTTCATCGTAGCTTATTAGTTGAAAGTCACGTTCATATTTATAGATCTATAATAAGATCGAGAATACGTAGATTTGGTGTACACCCCATAAATCGCGAAAAGGGCAAGCTATGGTGAATTTCACCATTTATACCTATCAAAATCTTCGCAGACCTCCAGATCGATTTTGGCAATATTGTCGTATGTCGGTACCACCTTTTGATTTGCTGCTGGAAAAAGTTCGATCAAAATTAACAAAACAAAAAAAAGCAGTTAGTCCAGAACAACGGCTGGTTTTATGTTTAAGGTTATTTTTTTTTATTTTTTTTTATCTTTATTTTTATTCTTAAGTTTTGCACTGGACGGCTTCGGACAGCTGAAATTAAATTTTCTGTGTTTATTTCGTCCATCTTATTACTTCGTCGCTCAGCGATCGACTGAAAAATTAAAACAGATTTGATTGCTGAGCGACGTCGCTCTGTCGCTTAAAAAATCGCTCAGTCGCTCAGAGTTTATGTGGCCACCTCCATACGATTTCGTGTGTTTTAATTTTTTTGCGTCGCTCAGCGACTCGTCGCTCAGTCGCTCATTGCGTGGCCGGAGCCTTAGGCGGACAGCGACGGTCACAACAATTTTGTCCGTCTAAGGGAGTTGTCTGTCCAAGAGAAGAGTCAAAAAAAAATGTTATTAAGAAAATACTTGTAGCTTCAAAAACTAACAAAAATTAAATTATATTAACTATCCCTAAAACATTTAACAGAATAAACAATGATTGATAAAAAAGTACAGAAAACAACTTAATTTCAAAAAAACATTAATTTGGATAAAGAATTTAAAAAATGGTGCCATACAATTCATTAACAAACGAGAAATAAATGAACAAGAAGATACAATAACAGACCATAGCTGCAGAAAAAAATGCGTTATGCCATTGTTGGTTAGAAATTTCATATTTTTTGTCCGCCTAAGAGAGTTAAATTTAACAAGTTATGGTTAATATTCTTTTGTCCGCGTCTGATCAAGGGAGTGTCCGCTTAAAGGAACATCAAATGTATGGAATTTAAATCCAAGATCCACGGTCGCGAGAATTTGTCCGTTTAAGAGAGTTGTCCGCTTAAGGGAGCTGTCCGTTAAAGGAGGTTTCACTGTAGTCGCATTCGAACACAGTATACAAATAGAAGGTATTATATTGCGCAGGTTTTTAAAAATGAGAACTGTCAGAAGAAATTAAAGATGGCTGCAATCGTGATACCGTCCGCCGTATTACAACAACAACAAGCACAACAAACACGAAAAAATAATTTAAATAACTCTGAAAAAACAATTTTTTACTCTCAAAATAATAAAAAAATATTTATAAACACTAAATAGCTCAAAAAATCTTATTTGCTTAGCAATTAACAAATGAACACACACATAACACACAACAAATAATTTCAGTCACACATCACGATATCCATCATTTTCCACTGATTTTGACATATGCGCAGAACTGAACATATGTAAATGAAAACGCTAATTATATTATCTACCTTTAATATGTGTACTGTCGTACATTCGAATGTGAAACGTCTTAGTGACAATGACAGTTTAAACCGTTCTGCCGAGATCGGTAAACATCATCTTGACAGAAGAGGAAAAAAATTAAATTTTTTAAATGACAGCACTTTTGTGGACCTGGCTGCCAAGGTCTACAAAAGTGCTTCTTAGGCGCCAGTTATAGCTATCATTGAAACTCATCATTGAAAACTTTAATGATTGATTTTCAGACGTTTAGAAAGCAAAATCATTCATTATTTTTATGAACGATTTAAACTCAAGACTAAATTGGTATTTCTAGTCAAAAAAAATTTCAAATAGGCCCTACTTTCCCCAAGTTCAATCATTGAAATAATAAAAGTCTTTTTGTGTCGAGAGTTGGACATATTTGAAGTGTTTTTTTCGATAAAAATATTAATTAAGTCTTAAGCTTTATTAGTTCATCAAAATAATAAATGATTTTACTTCCTAAACGTCTCGAAATCAATCATTAAAATTTTCAATGATGAGTTTCAATGATAGCTATAACTGGCGCCTTAAGCTGGATTTACACATTTGTTCTTCATTCGGTGAACGTTGTTCCACAAACAACGAGTAAAGTTCATCCAAAATTTAAAACGGCTTTGAATTTCTTCGTTGTTCTTGTTCGGTGTTATCATTTACACCCTCGTTGTTCGGCGTACGGGCAAAAACGAACAACGTACACGGACGATAACAATGAAGGTGTAAATCCAGCTTTATATTTACAAACCACAAGGCTCGTTTTTTTGTCATGAACAAAAAACAAAAGCTATAGGAATCCTGTCAAGAAAAATCCACGTGATAAATCCGTGGTGGTCGTGAAGAACCAGGTAACTCAAACATATAATATCATATATCGCTTAAAGAGTCGAGCGCCGAACGCAACTTTGTGAAATACGCAAAAAACCGAGAAATTTTCGCGGTTTTTTCAGTTATTGGCTATTTTAACCTTTAAGGCCTGGTTTTCGATTATAACTTTGCTCTACCATTTCAAAATAGTTAAATGGGCTTCAATTTGAGCTAAATATCAATTCAAATTGTGAATTTTTTCATCAACTTTTGAATTTAGAATGCTGCAATCGAATTGAAGGGGGCTTATTCACCCCTTGTGTGAAATCGTTTGCCCCTTTTCAATGATTTTTGTATACTGTGTAGCGTGTCATGTTGGCTTTATTTCAAGATCTTAATCATGAACATCGGATGAGTAGAAACGGAGTTATGATTTTTTAAAGTCAACCATATAAAACTCGAACTCAAACATTCGCTTCAGATAACTCACTGGTGGGTACTGAACTGAGTACTGTTTTAGTTCGAGTTTTATATGGTTGACTTTAAAAAATCATAACTCCGTTTCTACTCATCCGATGTTCATGATTAAAGTCTTAAAATAAAGCCAACATGACACGCTACACAGTATACAAAAATCATTGAAAAGGGGCAAACGATTTCACACAAGGGGTGAATAAGCCCCCTTCAATTCGATTTGCAGCATTCTAAATTCAAAAGTTGATGAAAAAATTCACAATTTGAATTGATTTTTAGCTCAAATTGAAGCCCATTTAATTATTTTGAAATGGTAGAGCAAAGTTATAATCGAAAACCAGGCCTTAAAGGTTAAAATAGCCAATAACTGAAAAAAACGCGAAAATTTCTCGGTTTTTTGCGTATTTCACAAAGTTGCGTTCGGGGCTCGAGGTCGAAAACTTGGATTATTGCTAAGGCCAACATCATAAACAACTCATCTAAAAATCAGAAATACCGCATCTGAGGCAGAGCCCTCCCTCCCCGAAGAAAAAGGATACTAGACTGAAAACAGTGAGGTTGATCATGTTTATTTCAGTTTTCTCAAAAACTAGAAGTCATTTTAGCATTTGGTTTTCAGTTTTTAACTAAGAATTAATAAAGGCATTGCAAATCAAAATCAAAAATAGTACTTATGTAATACCATAAAATAAAAAAAAAATAGATTAACAAAAAAAAATCGTCTTTTTCTCAAAATTTTGAGCTAGAAAGTAAATTTTTCAAAAACTATCAGCTACAAAAACTTTATTTAAAAAAAAATTTAAGAATGGATTTCTGGCTTTGAGATGAGGAATGGATTTTCGTCCAGATATTACCATTGTATTTTTATGGTTATTTTTCTATTTGAAGTCAACTTTTCTTAAAATTGCCCCTCCCGCCTAAACGGGGGCATATATACCCCCCATCCGGTACTATTGTTTTCTTCTTTTGGCCCAATTTACACGCTCTATTGCTTTGATGCAGCATATGTCAAAGACCATGTTTTTGTTATTATACTGTTTTATATACTACTTGTTGTTTTAAATTTTGTATTGCTATATTTTGAAATACCGTCCCTTGGAAACCGTTATGTCTACAGAACCGGCTTTGGACTCAAATTGAAGCAAATTAAGTAAGGTTGAAATCGTAGAGCAATGTTTTATTCGGAAGTTAAGGCGTAATGGTTAAAATAGCCAATAAGTGAAAAAACCGCGAAAAATTCGCGGTTTTTTGGATTTTTACCAATGTTGCGTTCGGCGCTCGAGGTCGAAAAATCAGATTTAACACTAGGCCAACATCATAAACAAATCAGCAAAAAATCAGAACTACCGGACCTGACGCAAGGTCAAATGTATATAGTTACTGGACTATTATGTAATATTTTTATAAAAAAATTTTTATGAAGACATATTTTTCTTAAGAATTCTTAGGAAATCTGCATTGCAGATTTTTTTCGTCATAATTGCAGATTTCTGAAAAAAATTTAATGGCAACACTGCCCACAATCGTCTAACCCAAAATGGTAGCCGTGGTTTAATGGCATTCAAATATAGTGTTAAGCTTTGATTAGACGGTCAACGTAAATTAGGAACGCATTGACTGCTTACTTACTCCTTTATACTGTTAACGTAGACTGTGTCAACGCATGAAACGCTGACGATCACAAGAATGACGGCACTTGGTCAATATTTTCCCAAAATTCGTTGACGTGTTATCTGCGTCAACGCAATTGGTACCCTCTGGTGTCAACGTATTGACTTGACTATATCCAAACATTATGATAGTTGACGCGGAGTTGACAACATTGAATCATTTTTTACGTTTACCCACACGTCATTGATTGCGGTTGTTATTGAATGATACAATGTGGAGGGATTAAAAAGCTCTAAGAAATCAGAAATTTTTTAAGTATATTTACTGCTCCGGAAACAGTGATACCACTTTACTTCAATTGAAATAGATCTACTTCTTTTTTTCTTATTTTTTTAAAATCTACTTCCTACTTCGCACCATCACTGAAATATAGGAATCTACTTCATTTTAAAATTCTCTGTTTTAACCTACTTCAATTTTACAAAAAAAAAAAACAAATCTACTTCCTTTTCCTTTATTTCATTGAATTCGCAGTTAATCCAGCCATATTGTGTTTTTACCATGCAAATTGTGGCGTAGTTTTGATTTTTTCCCTGCTTTATGTAGATTTGCGAATGAAATTTCCTGACGTATCATGCTGGTAAGCACCGTTTTGAGCACAAATTGACTGGAATAAGTGGCTTTTACTGTTTAGGAGTAAACAATAGGTTCGTACAAAAATTTACACTTAAACCAGGTGTTGTCAGGTTTTGAAGTGAAACAAATAAAAATTACCGTCGAAAAATAAACAATTTGTTTTATAATTTCAGCTATATTGAAATATACATAAAGTATGTTGATATGAAGTCTGAGAGAATAACATTTTTGTTTATAGCTTTTTTTTAGTTTATTTTAATTAAATTTAATCAAAATATATACTCCAAGAGCCAGAACAAAAAAGGAGGTTCTTAATGCAATTTATTACTGAACTGATTTTCTTGATTGAATATGTTCAGGGTTGTCCCCAGAGCCCAGAATATAAATCCAAGTTGACGGGACTGGCTTAAAAACTAAACTTCTCAAAAACTTTTCGCAACAACAACATAACTTAGAAAAACAAATAAAAGAATGGAATATTAGCTTTCAAAAGAAATTACTATTATATTCGTACGATGCACGGTTCATGAGATATATGATAAAACACGTTTTCCAAGATGGCGGCTGACGCTCGTGTGCCTCCCAGTCCCGCCAACTTGGATTTATATTCAGGGGACACCCCTGAACATATTCCATCAAGATAATCAGTTCAGGAATAAATTGCAAGAAAAAAGTACCCGGCTCTTGACCTAATAAATGCTTGTACAAGAAAGTACATTTTGAAATCTACTTCGATTTTTCTCAATCTACTTCACATTTTTCTTCAAAACTACTTCGGCTTTGTTTTCGGAAGTGGTAACGCTGTCCGGAAAAAGTGTTTTAAGAGCAATTGGGTGACATTTTTTCTTACTGCTCAGAAAAAAGGTGATTTTAGGGCAATTGGGAGACATTTAGATCGAAATAAACGTATACCTTTTGTTTAGTTTATCCCACATCTGTCAAGCCATCAACTGTCAAGTTCCATTGAATGATGGCTACGATGTCGATGGATTAAGAAACAGCTAAAGAATCAGAAATTTTTGAAGTTTTTTTACTGCTCCGGAAAAAAATGATTTTAGGTCAACTGGGTGAAATTTTAATCGCAATATGCGTTTGCCGTCAAAATATAGCACGTTTTTCATCTGTCAAGTCATCAACTGTCAAATTCCTCTGAAGGAGAGAGCAAGAGCGATTGGGTGACATTTGCATCGAAATACAGTTTTGCTGCCAAAGTATAGTTTGTTCTTCCATTTGTCAAGCCATCAACTGTTAATTTCCATTGAAGGATGGCCATACGATATCGATGGATTAAAAACATCTAAACAATCAGAAATGTTTGCACTACTCTGGAATAAAGTGATTTGAGGGCAATTGGGCGACATTTGGATTGAAATATACTTTTGCCGTCAAAATAAAGTTTGCCCCCCTCATCTGTCATGCCATCAATATACTGTCGATCTATTAAAAATCCTCAAAAAATGCCAAATTTCGGAGATTGAGATGAAGATCAATGGTCAATGCTGGGTACGTTGATATGGCAGATAAATCCGCTGTGTCAACGTAAGAAAACAGTCATTGGGTTTGGTGAGTAGTCTGTCATAAGGCGTTTTTCTATTTTAGCTCTGAGCAGAGCATAGAGTAGAGCTGGAGCTATCGGAGTTAGTTCTGAGCAGAGTATGATCAGAGATCTCCGTTACACTTTTGAAACACAACTGAGCTCTGAGCTGTCATACGATTGCAATGCGTTCAAAACCAGAATTAAGTAATGATTTAATTTTCATCGGACAGCTGGCAATCAAAAACTCGAAAAATTCAAAATTATGAACTGATATTGATGTGTCGAACGTGTCCACTTAAAATGAGTAAAAAAAGAGTGAAGTTGGCTGCGCTCAGTTATTTGCTCCATTCGCTTGGTCTTTTTATTCTGAGCTCATGGAGCGTACTCCGAACTCCGAGCTAGCTCTGATTTAAAATAGAAACACAAGTTGGGCCTTGGGCGCTCTGAGTGCTCGGAGCTAAAAAAGAAACATACCTATATCTTTTGTTTAACAGCTCATCAGTGCTATGGTTGGAGCTAAAAAAGAAAAACGCCTATAGTGTCCTAACTGCGTTGACCGGGTGATTACAGGGCCAAAGAAAATAATGAACGCATTGACGCTTAAATTCGTGTCAACGCAGCCAACAGCGCGTGGACAGTATTTCGCTTTGACGATCGTTGAAAAGACAACTTTGGGAAAGAATATTCCGTCAAGTCAACGCGTTGACCATTTACGTTGACCGTATAATCATAGCTTTAGCATTGCGAGTAAAACTCTGGTTTCCAGTGCATTTTATACTTCAAGAAAGTATCCGCAATCTATTCTACATGCAGGTAGATTCGATTTACTTGAAGGCTGACTTAATGCCAAAGATTGGAATAACGATGCAAAATTGAGTGCACCACCTAAAAAGAGAAATATTTTATCCGAGGTACTGCTTCTTCCGAGGAACTGACAAATCCTCCAAGAGTATACTTGTCATGAATTAGCGCTTCTCATCTAGCCGTTCGGACTCGGAAAAAAACTGTAGGTCTGTAGGCCTCCATTCCTGCCAACAACATGCACACAGGAATGGTCACACCTTTGCTTTGGCATGAGAGTCCAACACACTAACCATTATGCCACGATGTACTACTATGTATTGACATTGAAAAACGTCGCCTTTCAAAACAAAAATCCTGTGCAAATATTGACAATCCACATCATTCGGCCAATCATCACAGTCATCCAGATAAAGCCGTAAAGGCCCAACTATAATAGACTTAACCGAGCTTAATTCAGCTTAAGCCACCGAGCCATTACACAGACTGATATGGTTTCACCCATAATAGCCGTCTGCTCAGTTTCGTCAAGTTTCGTTAACTTTCGCGAAATTGAGAGAGAGCTATTGAAATGGCTCTCAACTTAAGCAAATTTGAGAAATGCTGTTTACAACGGAATCAATAAACACAAGAGGCAACAAAATAGGTACACAGCTGTTTGAATCGTTCTACGAATTTAAACATGTATGTGTAATCTTTTTGTTGAATTGTTATCACATTTGTACATGTATTTATTAGAAATGCGGAAAAGAGCACAATGTTGGAATATGAATGAGGGAAGAAGGAGGAGGTTTTTTTAGTCTTTGCTTATGTGCGCATAAGTCAATTATGGCTCAAGGAGGTAATTTTGCAAGCATAAGCAAATTTTCTTTGGCTTTTTGACACTAGCTTATGTTTGCTTATGCCTATTATGGTTGGGCCTTAAGTGTTCATTCGATAGCTTCAACCTCATCATCGTCAAGTCCCACCATTAGTACACAACCGCCTTCTACTGCAGCATCAGCGGAAACATCCGCATCAGCGGCAACATCCGCATCGCTGCGTCATCGTCGACATCATCTGCAGCATCAACGACGACTTCATCAGCAGCATCGAACAATTCAACGGATGCATTAAGAGAATTTAATGGTAACATCACCACTAAAAATTTACGAGGACCATATCATAAGGCCAGCAAATAATGATACCCACGGTGAGCTGCCCGATGAGTTTCTTCGTCAAATTGCTGTCGAAAATGAGAAACTAGCAAGGTTGAATAATGCCACCGAAATCAGCAAAGTACTGGTTACTGCAGGAAATTCAAGAGTTGTTTTGCTATGGGGAAGAGTTCTTAAGCGGTGTAACCACAAATGAGAATCCAGTGCGTTGTGATATTGCGGTAGGTACTCATGGCATTATGGTTTGCACTGGAGATGAGAAAAACAAGTAAATTCTATTAAAAACCTCTTTAATGAAAAACTCCATTTTGGTACAAAGTACAGACACAGTGTGTATGTCATTAAAATAGGCGGAAGTCTTAAAAGAAAAAGATTTGTCTCTTATAATGTTGAGTTTCGTTAACTATGGAATATGGACACCATAATTTGAGTATAAATTTAGGCATATTTACGTATAAATTCCCATCACTAGAATCAAAAATTGGACACAGCAGGCAGCTAGACTAAATGCCTTAATATCTGCCAAAATCCTAGACTGTTATCACAATAATTCCAAATAATAAATGAAAGAACTATGGTCTAAAATTAGTAGAATTTGGCAGTTCTGGAAAGCAAACGAACAGATCTATTGTAATTAATACGTGGTATATGTGCAAGGAATTGCGAAAATGTTCCATATATTTAGGCTGTTTGGTAACGTAAAATGTTCACCTAACTTGTTTTCCTAATGTTGCTTACCACAAATTTGTGAAAATTTGTAAAAATTTCAATGAATTTCACGTTACCAAACACACCTATTTTGATAGGATAAGCGAAGCAGAGTATGCTCGGAGTAAGCTCCATGAGCTCAGAATAAAGTGCTTCGCATATGAGCTGCAGATAGAGAATTGCGAATTGTCATGAATGTTGACATTTCTTTCACATGAGTGGTCGCCAACAGATGCGACTTGTCATAAGAAATAAACCAGTAACATGGGTGCTAAAAAAAAAATTTGGTTAAATTGTAACGAATTTTTCATTGGCATATTTGTGGAATGCGTCCTGATGTAGTGGATTGCAAATAAGTGCTTGACAGTTCGCAAAAAATTTATCGTGTAGAAAATATAAAAATGATAAATTTTTCCACTTAAACTAATTTTAGGCCGTGTTTTATTTTTAAAATTTTAGATAGGATCGTTAATTCACTCGGTCGAAAAGTTATAACAAGAATTTGTTGATATTACCGCTTCGAATTGAATAATCAAATTTATTCGCACTATACCGAGTGAATGAAGCAAATAGCTGAGCGCATCCAACTTCAGACTTTTTCACTTATTTCAAATGGTCGCGTTCAACACATCAATATCAGTTCTCAATTTTGAATCTTTCGAGTTTTCGATAGGCCAGCTGTCAGATGAAAATTAAAAGTCGTTACTTAACTTTGGTGAGTTGAACACATCGCAATCGTACGACAGTTCATAGCTCAGATGTGTTTCAATTTAAACCGGAGAGCTCTAAGCATACTCTGCTCAGAGCTAACTCCGGTAGCTCCAGCTCTACTCCATGCTCTGCTCGGAGGTAAAAAAGGAAAACGCGTTTATAGTGTCAAAACAAATTATGGTTAGCATTATGCCTGTTTGGTAAGATGAAATTTTCACCAAGTTTCCCAAACGTGGGTTTTTTCTCCTATGGTTTCCGACAGCAAACTGAAAATTTGTGAAAAATTTGCAAGAAATCTCACGTCGGCAAACACACCTCTGCTATACTTGCATTTTATAACCAATTTGACATGTACGTATGCATTTGACAGAAATGCCAGTTGCAATGACAATCAAATGTCACACCATCATTCACATATCAGAAAGTACCAATTTCTTCTGTCAAAGCTTTTTGTTAATAATGTCAACGCTCTTTTGACCCACGAGATTGTTTGGTAAAAAGAAATTTTCTCTTCTTCCATCTCCATTAAGTATAATTGATTTGAGACCACACAGGTATCATCGTTCGTCTTCTGTTCATCCTCAGTCATTATGGCTGTCTGCTACTGGTTTGACCAGAATGGTCATAATTTTGCAGCTACAACCCAGTCTAACCTTTTGTTCCTTGCGAATCAGTATTTTGCACTTTTGATCAATTTGTTCAACCCATATTTTTTTGATTTATTCAATCTCTCCAACTTCCTTCCATCTTTGGACAAGAAACGAATAAAGAACACTCTGGTCGTTGGTAACATACGCGCATGATGATGTTATATGCGCATGGAATGGAATACTACCTCCTGCTATATGGATGTCTTTTTCCCCAGAGAGATTATTATTTATGCGAACATGTTCCTGATTATTAATGTAGTGATCGCACTACATTCCAACCCCTCCACAAACGCATTCTGCCCTATCCCTACGCATTTTCCAAAAATACTTCAACCACCGATACTGCACCAATAATGAAAAACCATATTGACTCAAATGACCATGAATCAATATATACGTACTTTTCCGGTTATTTCTGGGTTGATTGACCGAAAACCATTGATGTTAGGCGTTTTCCTTTGGAGGTGGCGATGTCCTTGCAAGTACTTTGCTAGCTTTTTTCAATGGAACCCATCAAACTGCTTTCCCATGTAAAATGTATCTACTCGCACATGAGAGCATGTGCATTGGTAGAACTAGATTAGGGGTTTCATCTACTCACAAGTACTTTGCCACCTCCAAAGGAAAACGGCTGTTGTAGGACGATAACATTGTTTTTCAATTTTTTTAGTTTTCTACTCCCCGTATCTTTCTTAACCTTATTCGTACCCAAAATATACCCAAGACCTATTTTGTAGGAAATTTATTATTCTTTCATTTTGTAGTGCACACTTTTCCGCTCAAACACTTAGTTTTCAAAATATTCCCGAAAAATTACAAAAGGCGACCTTTAACTCCCCCTCCTAGCTATAGCTCGCAGCCCGGGCCTGGGGAATTTTAGAATGTTATACCTGGGGGTCATCCCTACCACATTAAACAATAACCCAGAGAGCATGATTTATTGCATTTATTTTATAATTTTGAGTCTTCGTTGACCGGACTACAAAGAGAAGAACAGGACTTAAATTTTATAATATCCCGATTGCCCCTATCTGTTTATTATTTTCCCAATGTTGAAAAGCTTGATCGTGTTCTTATGAAAGGAAATCATTATGCACTATGTTCTGTCAGGCTAAAGGATGTTCTTAGAATCTATCAATTTGAAGAATGACATCTTTCATTTTGGCGGAAGTATCAAATTGCAAAGTGCAAAACGAAAAAAAAAACAATTACACAGCTAATTTCGATAATTCGCCACAGTGCTGATTTTGACGTTTGTGAATGAACGAGAGAGTGATATACGTATTGCTATTTGTTAAAGATTTCCATTGACTCAATTTACAAAAAGTGACGTTGAATCCAAGGGAATTGGATTTTATTGTTTTCTCTGGAAAATATATAAAGGTGGCTCTCATTCCTTTAAGTATTCTTTTTTTGTATGGTGTTGACTTTGAAATTTTTTGCAATATTCAGAAAATTACCCCAATTTATCATAAGACGCAACATAGCTTGAGTTGGAATGTCATATATGTATTTCTTTTCCAGGCAAAACTTTTTCAAATAAAAATAATTCCACATAAATGTAGGTATTTTTATAAGTAGGTACCTAAGTATATACCTACATACCTACTCATATATATCCACTACATCTTTCATTCAACAACCACTGTATGGGTATTATCAAGATAAAAATGAGTCCTCAAGCTATGGCTATGACACAGAGAGCTTTGAATAAGATAAGTGTGACAACAAGACAAAAAAAATAAAGATTTATCTCGTATACAGGGGAAGTAATTCTGCCCCATTTGACCTTAAGGACGAATGTTTCTGTCCATATTAAGATGATTTTCCTTCTTTTCTCTTCTTTTTTTATAACTTTCTACTTCCCATTTTTTAGTGCTTATCCTTAAGGTGGGTTTTTTAAAGATTACTTTTGTGAAGACAGATGTAACTAATGATGTCCTTTGTGCGATTGAGTGATGGAAGTTTATTTTAAATTGTGATCTTTCATGGACGAGGGTTTTTTTTTTCTTGGGAAGGTATAATGAAAAAAGTTTGTAAATAGGATCCAATCAGCACTTTTAGGAGGCAGTAATTGGAAATTGCTATTCTTAGTGAAGTTGGAAAAGTGAAAACAAATTGACGAGACATATTGGAGTGCGAAAGCTTGAGACCTGTTTATGAAATATGTTTGAGAATAGTTATTCACAAAAAATGAGTCTTGTTTTTTTGTAATTTACCAAAAGGTCCTTAGCATTATGCTTTAATAGCTTTTTCAATATAAATCTTCTTTTTCCTTCAACTGCAACTCTAAACATTCTGAAAGAATCCATGAGCATTATTATGCAGAATTCCTCTAGAGTTACCGTGTAAATCCCATGTAAACTGCTCCAGCGTTGAACATTCGATATGTTTGGTAACGTGAAGTTTTCAGCAAGTATCCCAAGCTTGGGTTTTTTCTTTTATGGTTTCTGAGTTTCTGACAGCAAATTTTGAAAATTTGTACGAAATTTCACGTTAACATAAACACTTTATGAGAGCATGTATAGTGTAGGCTTGTTCTAAGGGTATCCTGTTCACGAGGCTGAGATTGCTGAGGGCTTTCAGATCTCATTTTTCTGAACATGCCTAATCGAGGACGGCAGCAAATAATAGCCGCGTTTTATTATCGCTCATAACCCATATGGTTCACCTCGTGAAAATAAAACGATGTGGGCTAGTGCAAAAGCAGTTCTGTATCTCAGTCTCTTTTTGTCTTATGTTTATTTGTTTTTCATGCAAGCACTTGTCTCTTTTCCTCTCTATTCCTAATACTGCTGACAAATTGCTTATATTTCATACTTTATATTTTATATTTTATAAATAAATAGCCCTCTGCCGATCAGAGTGAAAACCTCTATCTGGGTTATTGAAATTAACCTCGATAGAAACCTAGATCCCATGTTGTTTTTGTAATGCATGTTAAAAGATAACCTCGACCCAGACCCAGAGATAATAAAACGCAGCTAATATTTCGAGCAGCAACAGTAATAACTGAATAGTCCCCTATTACACAATGATTCTTTGTATCTGACTCTTTTCAAACATAATGAGTGCAAAAGAGAAAAAAAGATGAGACAGAAGAAAAGTTGCCAAGTGATGTGAGTCGTGGGCTAAGGTTTCTGTGACTCTTTTTGACGTTTCTTTTTAGCATTGTCCATATTTTTGTATTTTTCTTATGCAGACAGTACAAGCCACAGCAGTGAACTTCGCAATTAAAGCGAACTGTCAATTTCGCACCAAGTAGTCTTGAGAATCACAGTGTAATAGCGCGTGCCTCACAAGATGATTTTCAAAGTGAAATTCGAAAAAAGAATCTGACTCAAGGAATCATCGTTAATAGGGGACATAATAGTAGTGATGCCAATAGCAGCAATAACTGTGATTTTAGGAATTAATATGAAAGAAATGAAAGTAATCAGGGGCCCAATTCCGCAAAGCGCAAGAGTGAATTTTTTCTGTGAACACAGAAAATAACATACACATCGGTTTTTGTGATTCCACAAGAGTGAGTTTAAAATAAAATCGTGGGCACTATCAGTAAAATTTTTTCACACTTGTTTTGGGCGTGAATAGAATTTGTACACGGAAAATCATTCACGCTTTCCGAATTAGGCCCTAGGTGAGGACGTGAGGTGAGTACCTATATGTATGTGTTCAGGCAGGTAAAATCCTGAGAGAAGCAGGCAATATTTTCAACTTCTGTCTATTAATGATGTCAAAACATCTTCATCAACAGTTTTATTTTCAAGCATTTTTGTTCCATCATTCTAAAGTTGTTTATCCATGAAATAATGTAATTGAAATTATTTACCATCACTTTTAGTTTGCAGAATGGAGTCGAACGTGATCAGCATTTTGTTGGTTGGAGCTGAAGAGGCCATATTCGATCTTAATATGAATCAATTAGGCTGCCATCGATCAGTTATTCCCAAGACGAACAATTTGGCTGTATGTGATTTAAAGATGTTGTAATGAGTTTGTCAGATAAATTTTTATGAAGAACATAATCCAGAAAAATCTTTGCTGAGCTGTATTACCATTTTCAGTAAAATCCTGCCAAATTTACTTACAAGACTTAATCACCCTATACTCCAAACAATCTCACCGTTTCTCCCTGCACACAAATAAGATTCCCGAAAGACTGGTATCACGTAAGTTTGCCCCAACAACGCGAAAGTTCCCGACACCAAAGGTTGCATCCAATGGTGTGTCCCCGAATATTTGTGTGTGCAACGCCCTCTGTCATCTTTCTAATGCAATGGCACGATCCATTGAATAAATTCATGTTGCCCAAGCAATGCGAATGGTGGGTGTTATTTGAGGTCCTGGTCACATAGGGTAGACTCCGAGATGGTCATCATGACAGAGCTGGAGTATCCAATTGTGTGCATGGACATGACTCGAACTGATCAACATGAACAGTGGTATGGTATTGACTATCTATCAAAAGACAGTCGAACAACTTATGTTTTTGTTTTTACTTTGTTGTTGTCTTTTATGTAGGTGCGGGATGATTCCATTCAGATGATCTGGAATTTGATTGAACTGCGATTATGGTACAAAAAAAAGGTCAAAATCCCGCAAGTCGAAATCCCGCAAAATGCATTTACTGATTATGTACGCAAGTCCCGCCAGTCAGAATCCCGCCGATCGATATCCCGCAACAAGAATCCTGCCAGTATAGCTTTCTACTTTTTGGCAGAACTTTCAAAACTTTTTTTAAAAATATTTTTTTTGGAATTATATTTTTCAATGGAATTGAGAGTTGTTTTTGTGCTTTTATTCTATGAAGAAAAGCATGTAAGCACTAATGCTTGCAGAATAATCTTCACTTCTCGAGGTAATGAAGAGATTTGAACCAGTTTTCAATTTTTAGGGTTTTGTGGGTGGATCTGGACAGAAGTGGACTTGGGTCTGGACAAAGGAAGGCCTGGAACAGAAACAGAACAGAGGTGGACTTGAATCTGGACAAAGGTGGGTCTGTATTAGGACAGGGGTGGATCTGGATTCTGAACAGAAGTGATTCTGGATCTGGACAGAGGTGGGTCTGGACTGATTTTGGACAGAGGTGGGTCTAGATCCGGAGAGAAGTGGGTCTGGATCTGGACAGAAGTACGTCTGGATCCGGACAGATGTGGGGGTGGATCTGGACAGAAGTGGGATTGAATCTGGGCAGAGCTGGGCTTGGAACAGGACAGAGGTGGGCTTGGATCTGGACAAAGGTGGATCCGGGGATCCGGACACAGGTGGATCTGAATCTGGACAGAGGTGGGTCTGAAATCTGAACAGAAGTGGGTCTGGATCCAGACAGAGCTGGGTCATGATCTGGACAGAAGTGGGCTTGGATCTGGACAATGGAAGGCCTGGAACAGAACAGAGGTCGGCTTGGATCTGGACAGAGGTGGGTCTGTATTTGGACAGGGCAGGATCTGGATTCTGAACAAAAGTGGGTCTGGATCCAGACAGAGATGGGTGTGGATTCTGAACAGAGGTGGATCTGGATCCAGATAAAGGTGGGGCTGGATCTGGACGGAAGTGGGTCTGTATCTGGACAGAGGTGGGTCTGGATTCTGGATAGGGATATGTCTGGATCCGGACAGAGGTGCGTCTGGATCTGGACAGAGATGGGTCTGGATTGATTTTGGACAGATGTAGGTCTAGATCTGGACAGAGGTGAGTCTGGATCTGGACGTAGGTGGGTCTGAATCTGGATGAAGGTGTGTCTGGATCTGGACAGATATGGGTCTGGATCTGGACAGAGGTGGGTATGGGTCTGGACAGAGGTGGGTCTGTACTTTGAACAGAGGTGGGTCTGGATTCGGACAGAGGTGGGTCAGCATCTGGACAGAGGTGGGTTAGCATGTGGACAGAGGTGGGTCTGAATACGAGACAGAGGTGGGTTTAAATTTGGACACACACGGAAAGAATTCTTGGATCAGATCACGAAAAATGAGCTGCAAATTACGAAAAATGAATTCCGATTTATACCTTGGCTCGGGATATCGTAATTTACGACTATTTGTTTGCAATTTGCAAAACTGAGCAAAATGAAGATATTGATACTCAAAAATCGTAAATCAACACTCTTTAAGTATCAATAATTCTATCGAGAGAAAACAGAAATTGCGAACAACAAATCGCAATTTGATCCAACTATTCCTCAATCGCACAATTTGTAAAATGCAAAAAAGATTTGTGATCACCACTTTTATTAAGTGTTTTGCTACTTGAAAGATCAATCTTGCTCTACCCTTCATTTTACAGGTATACAAATTTAATTTAATTTATTTGAAATAAATACTTGACGCTTGACTCTACTCGGATTTGAACTCGCAACCCTCCAGTTGCAGAGCGAGCGTGCAACCACTAGGCCAATTTGCATTACAGATCTATGGTGTCACAAATTAATGATTAGATACATGCCATGTTGTGGTGCTTTGTCTCTTTAATTTTTTTTTTTTTTTTTAACTACACTAGTCAACAATATTAAAGGAACAAATTTGTTTTTCAATTTTTGTTAGCGTTTTTTGAAGAGCTGTATCTTTGTGACGAGTGGTCGTATTGAGTTGAAATAAAAAGCATTTTACAGCTTTATGTTTTTTGTTTCGAGATTTGTTTGCAAACAAATTTTTTTGAAGTAACGTTATTGCGTTATTGCAAAAAATGAGACGAAACAACAAAATTATTTTGTTTTTATTTTTTTTGAAGGTCCTCATTTTTATGGATAAATTTTTTTGAGTCAATTAAATGTCATGATCAGATACCTTGTTTATTCAGCTTCAATTCAGTTTTTTTGTTGTTTTCGTACGATTTTTTTTGACATGGTTTATCTGACTTTGAATGAAAAAAGATACTTTTAGCCTTGATTACCAATATCTCAGCAAATAATGACGTTATAAAAAATTCAAAGACAGTTTTGGAAATTTGAAAAAGCGTTTTACAAGATTTTTTTATGATTTTGTAGAAATTATTTTTTTTTACTGTTCACCGTTAGTTAAAAAAAAGTACTAAAAACCGACGTTTTGTGGTCTTTTCGTAAATCTTTTTTTTTTCGCTGCAAATATTGATTGTATGGCTTGCGTTGGTATGCAAATTTATAGACTTTTAAATCATCAATATTCTTGTAAATTTTCGAATTGATTCATCAAACCGTTTTTCCTCACCAAAACTTCAAAGTCTTACAAACCAGGTAAAGGAACAAATTGTGGTGTTCCTAAACAATGCGAAGTTGTCATCAAAATGACAAGAAAACCGCAATTCCAGTGGATTTTTTTCACAGTTTTGCATTAGTTAGATACTTTTTTGAATTGAAATGAAATAAAAAGTACATTAAACAAAAAAATAAAAAAAATTAATTTAAAAAAATTTTCAAACAAAAAAACTTGATTTTTTTAATTTTTTTTTTTTGAAAAATGTAATTTTTTTTTTCATTTCCATTCAAAAAAGTATCTAACTAATGCAAAACTAAGAAAAAATCCACTGGAATTGCGGTTTTCTTGTCATTTTGATGACAACTTCGCATTGTTTAGAAACACCACAATTTGTTCCTTTACCTGGTTTGTAAGACTTTGAAGTTTTGGTGAGGAAAAACGGTTCGATGAATCAATTTGAAAATTTACAAGAATATTGATGATTTAAAAGTCTATAAATTTGCATACCAACGCAAGCCATACAATCAATATTTGCAGCGAAAAAAAAAAGATTTACGAAAAGACCACAAAACGTCGGTTTTTAGTACTTTTTTAAACTAACGGTGAACGGTAAAAAAAAAATAATTTCTACAAAATCATAAAAAAATCTTGTAAAACGCTTTTTCAAATTTCCAAAACTGTCTTTGAATTTTTTATAACGTCATTATTTGCTGAGATATTGGTAATCAAGGCTAAAAGTATCTTTTTTCATTCAAAGTCAGATAAACCATGTCAAAAAAAATCGTACGAAAACAACAAAAAAACTGAATTGAAGCTGAAAAAACAAGGTATCTGATCATGACATTTAATTGACTCAAAAAAATTTATCCATAAAAATGAGGACCTTCAAAAAAAATAAAAACAAAATAATTTTGTTGTTTCGTCTCATTTTTTGCAATAACGCAATAACGTTACTTCAAAAAAATTTGTTTGCAAACAAATCTCGAAACAAAAAATTTACAGATTTCACTCCTTGAGTAACGATGGGGACATTGAAAATGACTTGCTAATGCTAGATAAATCCTTAATCTTTATAATTTATACAATCTTTTTTCTCTTTTAAATTTTATCTTTACCAATTTATACATACATATCAATTTAGTTCATCTTTTTTATGAAGACCAATACAAACATTATATTGAACTAAGAAAACTAAAAATTTGTTAAACAAACTTTATTCGCACTTCCATCTTTACTTGCGCTTAGTTACACCAAATTGTTTATTTTTCTTCAGCTTTAAAAATAATTAAGGAAGGATAATTTTTAAGCCGTTAATCCAACAAAAATCGGAGCTCTTAATTGCTTAATACATACATTTAATTTTCCCTCCGTTTTATCTTCAACCAAATTTTGATTCTTCCCTAAGCGCAAAATGATGTTAGCATATGTATAACTACTTTTTTTTCCTATTTCGTCCTTTATTCGTTTTTCGTTTTCCAAAATCACGTTTTTTGTAACACTAAATAAAATTATATTTTCCAAAAAACAAATATTTAATGTAGTTGTTACCTCTCCCCAAAATTTGTCTTCTCTTATTCCCACTGTAGTTTTTTTTTATTTTGTTTCATTTTCAAATATACAAAAGAGGTGTTTTCTTTTTGTTATTTTATTGACCCACATAAATTATTTTCCCGCTTGTCTTCTAATCTTATATTTTTCATTTACTTCGTGCGGTACCTTACTTTTTTCTTTTTGATTTAGCTTTGTGGTAGCACCAAACAAAAATTAAAAATTTCTACACCTATTGCTTGTTTATTTCGGTCTGTATTTGAATAGATTTTTCCTAACTCGTGTAACTGTTTAATTGTGGTAGGCAACGCCAACTTATATTTGATTTTCCCTCAAATATATGCCTACAAACGAATTTTCAACGCTGCTGTTTGGTACGTGTCAGAAAAATTCTATTTTTCTTATGCCCTTTGTAGTTTTTTTTTTTAATTTTGGGGTTTATTACGAGTCTTTTCGAAAAAATTCGGCAAGACAAAAGTCAACCAAAAATTCTTGATGGACTTAAAATTTCTATCAAATAGGAAAATATTTACTAATACAAATTAGCAATAACGATAAATCGACTTTTAGTCTAATCAACCAGTCTGTTTTGAAGAGACTCTTGCAATACGGTCCTTTATTGCATTTTCAAAAAGAGGCTGGTTGTGACCCACACTAGTAACTTCCAATTTGTGGTGCCCCGGAAGCTAGAGGTCCAATGTTATTTTTTTGTATTCAACAATTTTTGGTATAGTTTTTGTATTTTTTTTTTTTTTTTGCATTAAAAAAAAAAAACAGTTTTTTGAATTATTATACAAAACCTACCGATTGTCAATTATAATCTAGTACATACATATATAGAAGCCCGAAACCAATATGATTATTTTTTCCTAACATATTCGAGACTAAAAACAATTCAACATTTTTTGGTAAGGTTTTTTGTAGTTTTTTTGCTTAAAAAACTGGTTATGGGATATTTTTACAAATCCTTATTTATAGAAAAAAAAATACCCAAAAGCTAATATCATTGTTTGTTCTCAAGATATTTGGGACGAACAAAAATTTTCTACAATTTTGTTAAGTTTCTTGTAGTTTTTTCGATAAAAATAATTATTTGTTGAATATTTTTACAAATTTTATCAATCATTTATTATAAACTCATTTAAAGAATAAAATTAGCCTGAAGTCAATATCATTGTTTGTTCTCAAAATATTTGAGATGAAAAAATATTTTCCACAATTTTTGGTGAAGTACCTATCTTGTAGTTCTTTTTCACTTAAAAAAAAAACTTTTTGTTGAATTTTTTTATAAATCCTATCAATTATCAATTCTAAGCTAGTGTGTGGACTTAAATTAACCCGATGTCATGTCATTATCTGTTCTCAAGATTTTTGAGGCAAAAACCAATTTTTTAATAATTAGTGTGTAGAATTGCTTGCAGTTTTTCGCTTAAGAAAAACTATTAATTCAATATTTTTTAAAATTTTATCAATTTGTATCTATAAACTAGCGTATAAAATAAAATAACCTCGAAGCCAATATCATTGTTTGTTGTCAAGATATTCGAGCCAAACAACTTTTTTCAACAATTTTCATCTACATTTTTGTATTAAAAAAAAAAAACTATAAGTTGATATACTTCTATATTTTAATCAATTCCTTATTACGTCAATTTGCGTAGAATAAAATTAACCTGAAGTCGATTTGTTCTCGAGATATCTGAGACTAAGGAAATTTGAACTGCTTCTTGAATTTATTGAAAGGTCCTTTCTGCTTGTAATGAAACTACTGTGTATACAATAAAATCCATCCGAAGTCGATATCTTAATTCGTCCTTGAGATACGGTGAACAAAAAAAGCGAAGGAACGTACGAACACACACAGACATCTCTCTACAAAAATGGAATCCGATTCTAGGGAGCGAAACGTGAAGATATGTTAAAATTTTTATTTTGACAAATCGGACCATTTACAATAACTTCCAATGGGAAGTTAAAAAATTATAACTTTTTTATGTTTTAGTTTTGTGATTTTATTGACCTATATTTGTATTCCCACTTGTAGGTATTCTTATTTCATATTTTTCATTTTCTTCGTTAATCCATCTAATCATAGCTAAACAAAACACAACAGTAAAATAATAAACAAACAAAAAACCCCCAACAAATATCCTAACGAACCTACCTGAAAACTAAACATCCCACATGCATTCTATCCTACTTACCTTTCACGCACATCGCATTCTATACTATTAATAAAAAAAATATTTACCGGCAAGCAGCGCAAACAACCCTCCCAACTCCAAAGCATCTTTGCAACTGAAGACAAGACAGACTGAACACTGAACACTGAAATGAACAGTCTCTTATAATAAACTACTAGACAGATATCAGGGATGAAATCGTGTTTCAGCAATGTATCAAAATATAAAAGGAAAGTGTATCGAATTGTACTTTTTGATTTGATTTGATAATATTTTGTCCACATTTGCTGTTGTATGAACGTATGTAATATTTCTATATCCAATTAATTAAAAAACAACTTAGCTGTTTATGTTAATTAACATATAAGGTACATACATACTTACATATGCGATACTTTTATAACAAAACTGTAGGAATTTGTTGCAATACCCTTCGATTTTGCGAGATTTAAATTTTATAAATTTAATGTTTTCGATTTTTAATTGCGAGATTGTTGAAACCGGTGTTTTGAAGATGCCATTTTCTCGAACAAACTGTATTAATCATTTTTATTTCTTCTGTTATATCGATGTCAGCCTCGGTTCACAGTATACATTTTGTGAGGTCAGATGATTTTCTTTTTAATTTACTTTATCTTTTTCGTTGAATGCAAAAGTGGAGTACTTTAGCAAAGTGGAGTGTATCGAAAAAAGTACAATCTTATCGACTTTTGCAACCCTGGCAGAGATAGAAAGAAATCTTCAATGAACTATGGGACTATATTTTTGTGTTCTGTTTATTTGGGCTGTTTATCCGCACAAAAACTTGCAAATCGACGACGATGAATTTTAGGAATATTGATTAAAGATTTAGTACCACTTTTTAATTAATTGTATTTTCGATTTGTGAAGCTTATATAGAACGTACAGCAACGTATGATATATCAAAATAATTGTCAATTATTCAAGCTGCTAATTAAACAAAAACTAATTGTCTAGGTGCACAGATTAAAGAGTTAGTAGGTGATATGTAAATGAACAGAAATATGTTATTATCTCGGCTTAGGTACGATTAAAAAAATCAAATTTTACATGTTATATGTGAATCTATATAATCTATCTCCGGTATGAATTTGAGATTTTTAAATGCAACCATTTAAAAGATAAAAATAATAACTGCGAAAAATCGATCAACAAAAATTATATAAAATATATAAAATATAAAAAAATACCTACTAGGTATCAAAATTTCCTGAAACGAAACAATTTGTTATTTATTATCTTTCTTAAACTATACAACTTAGTACAATCAGCCTTAACTCTGATGTGTAGCATTTGTGAGCCATCTTTTTTAGAACTTTGAACTTACAACCAATAATATCTCACTTTGTAGATTTTTTGGAATTGCAAAATATATGTACAAAATTGTTATATTAAACTTAACCATCGATAAACAAAAAAAAATATTACTCTGGCACTTCTCATTTGTTTTCTTTTTTTGTTCGACCATTTCACATAAAACCATATTTTAAAAAACGTCATATTGCACCTCTACATTATTTTCCTATCATAAACATTTTCAAAAAATTTCCAACGCTTAGATTTAGTTTTAGAAGCACAATGCACTGCTGAGTGCTGACTGCACTAGCTCTTGCATTTTATAATTATAGTAATATGTATAGTTAAAACTTATATTGTTCATTTTAGAAACACCAACCAAAAATTCAGCCGTACCCTCCCTATCCGCCTGCAATCATCTTCTATACATATTTGTTCATTCCAAAATGAATGGTAACACCACCAAAAATTCGATCTTATCCCCCATATACGCCAGCGTTCATCTCATATTACCATTGTTCAATTTATTCATTTTAGTAACACCACCAAAAATTCGATCTTATCCCCCTTATACGCCAGCGTTCATCTCATATACACACTTGTTCACTTTATTCATTTTAGTAACACCATAATTTACTCAAAACGACCCTATAAACATTTTCAATGTTAAAACATAAAGCTGTAAAATGCTTTTTATTTCAACTCAATACGACCACTCGTCACAAAGATACAGCTCTTCAAAAAACGCTAACAAAAATTGAAAAACAAATTTGTTCCTTTAATATTGTTGACTAGTGTATGTATATGCCTGTAAGACCTAAGGTCTTTTAAATGCAACCTGAATTGCACGGCACTAGTTAGAAAGAGTAGGAAGATAGGAAAGATTTGGCACAGTGGATTGAGATCAAGGTGTTTATTATCTCATTAAATCTCACAGGTGGCGTCCAGTTAAGCTGGGAGAATATAGAAAAGAATGCTGCCCTGCACCATTGCCACCCGCAATTCTTCGAGACGTAGATTGCGACATGAAAGTCGTGATTTAGGAATTTTTTGTTTGTGATTTCCAACTATTCTCATGGAGTTGCAAACATCGACAAAAAAACGTAAATCAGTGATGGTGCCATGTTAATTACTAAATATTTATCGCAAACCAATATTTTTAAATGTTGTTTGTGACATTATGCTTTTGGAGAGTAAATTACGCCAAAAAGTTGTATTTTGCTATGAAAAGTATAAGCTTGAATTATGAATTTTAATTGCAAATCACGAAAAAACAAATTGTATAAATTGCTGCGTTTTGAACGTTAAATTACCAGTTTTTGTATAAATTAGGGATGAAAATGCTTTGATTAACGAATAAAACATGATTCGTAAATTGCAATTCCAAATTTTTCAATTGGTGATTTTTAAATTCTTTCCGTGCAGGTGGGCTTGGACCTGGAGAAAGGTAGGCTTGGACTTAGACGTAGGTGTGCCTGGATCTGGACATAGGTGGATCTGGATCCTGAGAGAGGACGTTTAAAATTGTTTTTAAAAGTTAATGAAATAAATCATGGCGTACGTTTTTGAAAAGGTCTATTTAAACCCTATCGATACATCCAAACCAGAAAATATCGTCATTAGAAGACATTAAGGAAGGTAGTTGGGGGCAGAAAAGCAGTTAAATCACTTTGGATGCAAATATTTCCTGAACCAGATTATGAAAATGGGTATTTCAACTTCAGTCTAAAAATAATTATCACAAAAATTGGTAGAAATTTAATTTTAGTTGATATTTTTCGACTCAATAAAAATATACGATTCCTGTCATATAATCTCGTTTATTTTTCAGTCGAGCGCATTTAAAACTACTGAATTGATTTTGCCAAAATGTTCATAAATTTTGTATATTATTAACAGTAGAAAGTTTACAAAACAATTTCAGTGAAATCCACCTTAAACTACGCCCACTTTTCTTATAAAACACTTTTGTATTCAACTTTATTAATTCAATCTGAAAAATGCATTATTTTCTCAACAAAGTAACCATTAAAAGCTTGTCCGGCCAGTTGGTTTGGTTCCTGTTTTTCAATAACCACGATGCGATATGTAATCTAACGGCCACCTCTCGAACTGAAAGTAGAGCACGATGTCTTGGAGTCTATATAGAGTCCCAGTCTTCCCCAGAAACAAAAATGTTTTTTTTCAGTTGTATACGATACCTACTGCACCCACAGTACACACATTTTACTGCGCAGCTTGTCAAAACTGAAAGTGTTGGAAATAAAAATGGCTGTGAACATGAAGACTTAAGCTTAAAATTGAAATTTTCAGAAATGAAAAATGGCTGTGAACGTGAGGACTTAAAGATACGTAAGCACAACAACAAATATTGACATTCGATACAAAAACAAATTAAAACTAACAGCCTTATTTATAAACTCGTTTAATCAATGGAGTAATGTTACTCTGACTTTACAACCCTTCTAATACTGAAAAGTTTATTGATAAAAAATACACGAGGAATAGAGGAGGAGTAAGCTTAAACTGGTTCTTACGAGGTTTGAAGCAGTTGTAAGGCCGTTATAGAATCTGAATGTCATTTTGACATATCATCGTGTAAAATTAAAAAAATGGAGTCTAAATCATTTTGTTTTTTACATTTTTACTACAAATAACCTTTTCATTTCTTTTTTAACTTATTCATTTACTAACTTCCTTACTTAAATTCCATCAATTAATTGAAATGAGTAATTGTGGAAATCAGCCGGGGGAGTCTTAGATCTGTAATTTTTTTGACACAAGGAAAGCGTAGCTAAAACGGCTTCGAAAATATTTCAAAATATTGACTTGGCGTTAAAATGGAGCAAGTGCTTTGACTTAGTTTAACTAATCCGAGTACTTGAGAAATCTAATTTAATATGTGTACTGTGTACTGCAGCTGCGTCTTGGGAGAAGTCACTGATGACATGATGTATTAAGGAATGCTTATTTTGTATTGTGAAGAATCATCGAATCAACAATCCAGTAGGAAGCCAAACAAACTCAAAGAAGACCGAAGAAGTCTGAAAAAAAAATCTCCTTTTGACTAGGGGTTGCCACGATATCAGAAAAATCTCGGTATCGTTTGGTATCGCTATCAGAAATTGAACCGATACCGAGACGATACCAGCTCCAAAGCATCTGAGATGATACCTAGCCGATACCATACTTTTTGGACTGAAATTTACCGATACTCTCGGTAGTAGATATAGTTTGGTTTCGGCAAAAAAAAAATCGATTTTTGAATAAAATTATTAACTTATTAGAAACAATAATTAATTCTTTGTAACTGGTTTCTTGGAAAAGGCTCCAACGATTTATATGGAATTTGCATAGAAATTTTGGGCAATAATTTCAGTTATAGCCACCCACTGCCACGCCCATTTTTCTTATGCTTGGTCTCTCCCAAACCAATAATTTGAATAAAATTTTCAGACTTGATTCTTTTTTGCTGGAGGAACTTACTTTATGAAATCCACCTCTGCTCTACTACGCTTAATTTTTGTTAAATCTTGGTTTCTGGGAAACGAGTCTAAAAAATATATTTTGACCTTCATTGTAAATTAGTTTCTCACAGAGAGATATTGAGTTTGTCAAATTTAATTTTGATCTTTGTCTAAGATTTATTTTTAAAAATTATTTTTTAGGTATTTTGAAGGGATTTATCATTTAACTTTAAAAAAAATATTATTTGTTGACTAATTTCATAAGAATAAGAGAAACGATAAACCTACGACCACTAGCCTGCGACTGAACATACCCTAAGTGGCTCAATGAAGTTGCGTATGTCTCCCATCTACAAAAAAGGCATTCCATATGCCTTGAGGAACTATATCCCATCCAACGTACTGTGCTAGCAACTCAAACCGTCCTATAACATTGAAATTGGCAAGTATGCCAGTGCTGTCAGAGTCCTTCTATAAGCTTAAAAGGTTGAAAATTATCAATAAATAAATTTTGATTCAAAATATAAAATTATTGTCTGATCCCGCAGACTAACAATGCATTTAAATTACTTTTCATTTTGTATTCAAGGCAGGAAATTGCAAATTGTCAATTTATGAATCGAAAAATACTATTAGGCGTCATCGTTTGACCTTTAACCTTAAACAAATATAAACACCAAACTAGTTTATTATTTCAACAAATAACACGTGCCATTACTAAAGGTTAAAAGTGACTGACAGTCATTTTTCAGGATATTGGTTCATTTAGTGATTTATGGCTCTAGGCTATAAGTTATACTCGTCCGTCAGTCAGGCGTTGGGAGAAGCACGGGCACTTGAAGTTCAATACAAGTATTTTTTTTTTCTTTTGTTACTGGGTGTATAAATCGCTTTGAGTAGTATTCAAAGTTGGTTTTGTTGTTGTTTATTTAAAGTAAATTGGTTTCTACGTTCTTTCAGAATGATTTGAAGTTAAGTGAATTGAGTTTATATTTTTCTTGGAATTATGATTGAAGAAGATTAGAGAATTGATGAAATGTTAAAGTGGATTTAAAATTTAAGAGGATCTATTTTGTAAAATCGAATAAATTCATTCTCTGCGGGTTTTGAGGACTGAATTTTGATTTATTAGTTGGTAGAATTTTAGTGTAACAATCGAATTGATTTATTACTATTTTAAAATTTATTTCTATAAATAAATTGATTTCAAGGAATATACAAATAAAAGTTGAGTTGCTTTAAAATTACCTTTATGTATCTATCTTTTTATCTTTTCCTGTTTATTCGTCTACAATTCACTTGAAAACATTTTGAATTCGACATCAATTTTGAAAATGTATTAATTAGTGGGTATATTCTAAAATTTTTAGGGTTTATTATATCATTTTTTTTGTTTAGTACAGAACTACAAATCGAAAAGTTAGAACTATAAAATTACAGTTGGAACCACTGAAAAAAAATGTTCTGATACGAAAACGTGCACAATCAATCCTCAAGGAAATTTGTAGAAAGCATTGGCAAACCTCCCAAATCCAACCAATTTACTTTTACTGGCAACTTTTCTTGGTTACTTTAAAAATTGGTTGCTTTTACTGGTAACTTTTATTGGTTACTTTTATCTATTTATTTTATAGATCACTTTTAATAAAATGGGTTACTTTTACTGATTACTTTTAGTATGTGAAGATCATAATTTAGCTTTGCCGAAAAGCTGTGTAGATTTGTTTTAGATTTCTGAAAAATTGACTTAAAATGGAAACAATAATTGAAAAAAAAACAAAAGTAAATTTTCAGAGATTCCTTGAAATATCAGTCATCAGGTTGCAGTTGATTGTTCTATAAATTAAAAAAAAAAAAAAATATGTGGGCCTCATGATTCTATCTGTCTGATTTTTCTCCAACGTGGTAACTTGCGTTTATCTTTGATCCTACGGTACCTGTCACACAAAATTTTACAACCATTAAGAAAGGGCTACGGTGTAAAATATCCCATATCGATTATATTATCAACTTTGACCAGCACAAGGTTGCCGGAGCCGGAACCCATTAAATGATCACTGACAGGGTTTGGGTGAAATGAGCCGTAGTGTAAGACAATGTAGGCCCCATTACTTCCAATTGTTTGATTCAAAATTCAACTTAACCTGTCACTTTCAACATAAATATGAGTTTGTTATTGAAATATTTATTAATGCAATGTCCTCCGTATATAAAGTTTTTCCGCTTTTCATTGAATGTTTATTTCCATTTTTGACAGTCATTCATCACGATATTAAAACTTTGTCCTCGAAGGAAAAAGTAATTTTTCATGTTCGTTTTTTGTTTGGAAAATGAAATATATACAAGACTTGAAGTATAGAGGTATCATAAAACCTGACCTTTTATTTATGCATTCCGTCGTCGCTTATGGTTCGCATTACTTCGGTTCAGCTACTGAAATTTATTTCTTTTCGAGTTTCTTTTCTACTTGTTTTATTTTTTTTTTTCGTTTGTTATATTTTCTGTAATGAAAAGCTTGGGTTGGGGTGGGGTGTTATGGGAACACCGTGAGTAAGGGCAAAACCGAAAGTCTTTTGTTTATTTATGACTTTTTCGTGCAACGTGAAATTATTGTTTCCTAATATGAAGGACGGACATAAGTTCAATTAACGAGAGTACTTTGAGACTGTTTCATTTTTTAATGGAAATTATATCCACCCTGAGATAACAATCAAACATGATATTACGATGATAGAGAACACCAAAAAAGTGGGTGGCACAATTCTGTCTGTCTTTCTGTCTGTCTGTCTGTCTGTTCATCTACAGCTTAAACGGCTCGATCGATTTTCGTCAAACTTTGTACATAGTGGTTTTTGGTGATTTTGCCGACACGTTTTTTAATTTTTTTTTTGGAACCAAAAATAACGGTACCTGCCATACATTTTTTTTTTCAAATTTACATAATCGTATTTTTCTCAAAAACGGCTCGACAACTTTTCTTAGAAAAAATTCAATAAATTTATTTTAGTAAAGGCTTTCTTTGGGTGGAAAACCATTTTTCAAAAATGGTTATTAATGGTACCTCCCAAGGAACCATTTTTTTAATTTTTGATTTTCTTCAAAATGGTATGACCGCTTTCAATTATTTTTTTTATACAGAAGCTTCCAAAAAACTTTAATAGTTTTGTGTATCAATATTTTTGAAAAAATATTTTTTGGATTTAAAAAAAAAATCAAAATTTTTTTGGAAAATCAAATATTTCGAAAACGGCAACATAGATTTTTTTGAAACTCGATATTTAAGACTTTTTTAGTACTCTCTAAAATATTTTTAGTAAAAATTTTACATTTATGAAAAAACAACGGTACCTTCCATACAAAAGTGGAAAAACCGCAAAGGAAAATATTTTTTTGCTTGAAAACGACTCCTACGATTTTGATTAAACTTTTTTCATATACTAAAATTAGCACGATCTACCATTAAAAATTATAAAATTTTACACATAGCAACTATTAGAAGTACCTGTCATAGAACGTATTTTTTTATTTTGAGTTTTCTCGTTATCAGCTTAACGGATTTAAATGATATTTTTTTATATACAAATTTCAGATAAGATTAAATAATATTGCATATCAAAATTTTCAAAAAAAAAGTTTTTGGATTTTTAAAAAAAGTTTCAATTTTTTTTTTTTTTTTTGAAAATTCGATATCTCGAAAACGGGTTGACAATTTTTTTTCAAATTTTGTTTTTATATACACTTAAATATATTGTTTAAATTTGCATACCAAAATTTGTTCTTAAAAATGTTTTGAGAGTTTTATATATAAAAAATTAATTTAAAAAAAAACCGCTCCAACGATTTTAAAATTTTTTTCCCATACAATCATATTCCATCATGAATTAAGATGGCATACTTTTTTTTTCACCTCAAACTGTCAAAAGAGCTGTTTTAGCTAATTTAAATGTCGTATTTCATGCTTCTCTACATTTTTCTCTCATAATTTCCATGTTTGTATATACAATTTTCTTAAACTCGCAATGTCTTGAACATAAGAGCAAGTACGTGCGACCCAGTCGTGCATTTTATTTTTGGTTATATTTGTGCTTTTAATGGTAGGTTCAAAGTGTTGGAAGTCATTGGAATGTTAATTTCTTGTAATTTAAAGTATAAGTCAAAGAGCCTAGAGTGGGTAAGTCAAAGTTCGATTGGAAATTAAATTTGGGTTACGTACGAATGACCGACAAAAAAAATGTCGACTGGTTAAAATGTTGACTTTTATCGACTTTTCTGTAAGTTAAAATACCGACTTTGTTTTTACCGACTTATTAAAATGTCGACAGTTTGAAATGTCGATTTTACAAAAAGTCGACTGCCCTAATAGAAGTCGAGAAAAATATCGACTTGTCGGTATTTTTCCCATACAGAAAAGTCGATATAAAATATAAATCAACATTTTAACCAGTCGACATTTTGACTTGTCGATATTTTGTCTGTCGGTCATTTGAAAGTAACCCAAGGAACATTGCTCTGCCTTAAATGTTTGCACGGAATAACTATTTAAACTCAAGAATCATAAAATCTTGTCTGATTTTTTAACAGGAACAGTTTTTTGATGCTGTGGAAAATTTAGGACTATGTTTAAGACACATGTTCTTTTTTGATTCTTATATTAATTAACTCATTTAGGTAGTTATTATTATTATTTAATTTAAGCTTTTTCTTAGCTTCAAGAAAGTTCAATAAAACGCATTTTTGTTGCCTACCTACTATAGGTACCTAATGTTTCGAACTTTAAACTGCCTCATTTTCTGGATGTATTATTATTGTATTAATATTAAAACACATTACAGAACCTGAATAAGAGGCAATTAAGACATCGAAATATATAGGCAACACAAATTAAATTACAAAAAATGCGATTTATTGAACTATGACAATGCGATATTAGATAAAAATGATCAGATCATAGTTTAGGGAATGATGTTTACAAGCGCGCGCTTGTAAACATCATTCCCTAAACTATGATCTGATCAAAATGTCGACTATCAAAATGTCGACTTTTAAAATGTCGACTGTTGAAATATCGATTCATAAAATCTCGATCACTGTCGACATTTTGAAAATCGACATTTTGAAAAATCGACATTTTAAAAAGTCGGTCAAATTTGTGTCTATATTTTGATCTGTCGGTCTTTTAACCAGTCGAGATTTTTTCTGTCGAGATTTTAAAAGTCGATCTTATGGAGTCGATATTTTAAAAGTCGACATTTCGTACCCAATCCATTAAATTTTGCTTAAAATTTGTTAGAGAGTTTTTTTTTTGCGTAAAAGAAACTCGTATCGGAATGGGGCATAAAAATGCAATGCATTTTCGAAAATTTATAGGTCTGAAACGAAGCTATGTTTTTCAATAATTTTCTTAAAGCCCTGTTTCCATACAAAGGTGGATACTTATACTTACTTACTTAAGGTGGCGCTACAGTCTGGGGTGGATCAGGGCCTCAACCAACTAGCTTCTTCCAGCCGGCTCGGTTTCTAGCTAGCTGTCTCCAGTTTCGCACGCCAGGTTGGTTGAGGTCCTCTTCCACTTGCATGTGCCACCTTTTACGCTGTCAACCTCTACTGCTATGTCCCACGGGGTTGGGCTTAAATACTTTTCGAGCCGGAGCATTGGTATCCATTGGATACAAAGGTGGATAATTAGTTCTGAAACTCTCCAAGGATTTGGGTATGGTTAAATGTGGTTGCCCAAAAAAAAACAACACCAGTAATAATCTGCCATTATATGCACATCCAATCTACTATCATAAGGCTTCTCCATGGTACGAATTTCTTGTTGGAACCCTTCTTATCTTTAATTATTTTCTTAAATCAGATATTTGATTCCATAGGCCCACGCTGTATTTTTACTTGGGGAGAAATTTTCTACGGGATGGGCAAATTCTATGGACACACTCTATGGATCACAGAAAAAAACACAAGTTTTTTCAAAAGTCCGTGGTAGAAATTAAAAGTGTTTTGGAAACGTGAAATTGGAGGGGGGCACTTGCCCCCTTTCCGGGTACTTATGCTAGAGGCCAATTTTCTTACGAGCTAAAAACACCAGCAGTAATCTGCCATCATCTCGTCTCGTCTATACTATTATGACTTTCGTCTATGGTAAGAATTTCTTGGTTGGAATCCTTCTCCATGTTCATTGCTAAATTGGCTGAAAATTTCAGTACAATTTTCAAGATAAGAATTTAAGTATAACAGAAAATAAAAAAAAATGAAAAAAGGTTAAATTTTGTAGGCCTGTGTTATTAAAAATTAATTATATTTACGAAGTATTCTTTAGGAATAATATTTTATAATATGGAACAGTCTTTTTGCTTAAGTTTCTCAAGTGCTCTAATCGAAAATGCCTCATGCATTGTTTTTATAAAAAATATTAATTTTTCACAAAAATTATTTATGAACATAATTTTATAAAAAGTTAAAGAAGTCTTAACTTGATTTTAGAAACTTACCTGTTACCTCGTGTACAAGGAAAATTACCCAAAATCCCAATAAAACAAAAAAAACTGGTCTTAGCCACAACAAATTTTTAAGGACTGTCAAAACCAAATTCAATTAGAGAGAATAGTGCAAATCACTTTCGATAACCGCCAAAGTCAAAAGTCCTGCTTTCTACCCTACTTTTGAGTTGTGGCCTTTTACAGTTGTTTATCACATGCGAAAGCAAATTATGTTCCCTTATCATCCGAAACAAAAAAGTTTATAATTATTCTTCAAAACACATAGCTACACTTAAATCTAAAATTTTACAGTAATCTCATCTAAGAGACTATTCGCAAAATATATGTTGGGGTGATGTTTTTTGAGATTTTGGCCAGAAAAAATATTTATTGGGAATTTTGTCCATGGGGCCACCTCCCCATGAAGATTTTGACTTATTATATTTAATTTTTGTTGGGGACTTCGACCGACTTGGGTTTGCTACGTACGGGTTTCCCCCTTAAGGTTTTAATAGGGTGTTCTGATAAGGGATTTTGTTCTAATGCATTTAAAAAATATTTTTTTTTTTTTTAAGTGGTGGTATATCTTTTATTGTGGCGCAGGACAAGTCAAGAGCGGCTGGACGTTGACATTAGAAAGCGTAAATGGCAATGGATTGGTCACACACTGAGGAAACCAGACGATGAAATTGCAAAACAGTCCTTTGAATGGAATCCTCAGGGTGCACGGCGCGGCGGGTTGGAAGACCAAGAACAACATGGAAATCAACAGTTCTAGCAGAAGCAGACTCCCAGAGAAAGACGTGGCCACAGTTAAAATATCTATCTGCTGACCGTGAAGGATGGAAACGATTTGTTGGCGCCCTATGCCCCAACCGGGGTTACAGGACTTGATGATGATGATATCTTACATACGAGTGATTTCGTACCAACTGTGATTCTTTATGCCCAGTGCTATTTTTGTTATTTAATGTAAAATGTTAGAATTTATATCTGGTTTGAATTTGGCTATTTACTATGATCTGCATTCGATATCAGGACCAAATTTTCTACTTATTGCATATAGCTTGGAAAAGTGTAGTCAAAAAGTCAGTACCAAAATACTCATTGCTGAATAATATAATCATGAATAAGTGTTGCCCGAGGTTTTAGTTTTATTTTTGAATTCAAAAAATTTCTCGCTGAACCGCCGCCGTATTGTGATTTTCTAAAAGAGACACTATTTATTTATATGTAGGTAGTTACAACTAGCGTTGCCAGACTATTGGTATGTTGATTCCCTTTTTTTTCATCCAAAATTATTTTTTTTTCCCTTTTGTGATTTCAGTTTTTCCCCTTTTTTCCCTTTTATTTTTTGTTCACAAAAATTGTCCACAAAAAGAATTTTCTACCAATTCTGTGCATACTAGAATTGTAAAATATTCAAGGCAAAAAATGTTTATCTGACCTAAGCCACCCATTGAATCATTAATTTAGCCTTAATTAATAAACTAGGCCTTAAATTGGAAAACATAATTTTTGTATGCAAGAACCATTACCATTTGCATGCAAATAACGCTGGCGCAGTGAGGTGAATATAGACTTTATTTTAAGAGGTCAAAACTTTTATTCACCACACAATTTTCTCGCATGCAAAATGATTGCCGTCAATTGTTTTGCATGACATTCCACGACAGCAATAGGTTTTTTGCATGAAACTGTTAACCAATCAAGTCAATAAACACCTTAAATTCTTACTTAAATAATTGTATTTTAAATGACGCGTTTTAGTTTAGCTGCCATCATCGGATCAAAATCGACTTATAAAATTATAAATGCAGGAAAATAATTTTGTATTTCACCTCAATCATTTTTGCCATGCGAAAATATTTGGATATTTTTTTTTTGTTCGCATCATGTGAACTGTAAACTAGGCTTAATTCAACAAAACAAAACAAAAATATCTTTGAACACTAAATCGCAACCAAATTATATTAAATTCCATACAATTGTGGTCTTTCATCAATATTAATTTTCAAGGTTATTACTTAACTAGGTTCTTATTATGTTTATTGCTGAAATAGCCCTCTCAGCTTTTGCTCTACTGTGTAGACGACACAAAATATATGAAACCAATTTTTTCATATTTCGGAACTTAAACCTGTTATCCATATCAAATTTCGTTTTCGAAATATCATCCCAAAACTCTTGAATGTTTTTTAATGGTGTAGTTGATAAGTCAATGTTTCTAAGTGACATACATTCCATGTCTTGATAACTTAGCTAATTCATTAAATAAATGAGAAAAATGCATATAAACTGGAAATAGCGAGTAAATATTTGGATGTTTCACAGTGATTGGAATAATAAATTCGAGGAGCTTAAATATTTGGCCGTCATCATAAAAATTGAATCACTTCAAAATTTCTCACAAGCATCTTGAATTTTTTTTAAACAAATTCATTTCAAACTCACTAATTTTATGTCGTTTTGATAAAGAAAAACTCAGTTTCTGAGCAGACTATTTTTCCCGTTTTCTGGGTTGGTTTTCTCTTTTTCCCTTTAGGGTCAAAAAATCCCGAAAACGGGATCCCTGGTTACAACAGTCATTTCATTTATTTTTAATATGTTGTTCTACTTTAAGAGTGATATGTTTCCATGCGATGAAAGTGTGTCACAAATTTATTTGTCATTAGTTACCGTCGTAGTATTTTGTAAGCATGTTATAATAATTATTGTCTAAATGTCAGTACCGTGGATGTCAGTATCATGGCATTTAAATCCTTATTGAACATGATTTAAATATAATTCAATAATTTCTTGCAATAATATTCTTTTACTACCCATTTTCTTTACAAGAACGGTATACCTTGGACGATCCAAACAAAAATTGTTCCGTGCAATAAAAATAAAGAAATAACTAATAACCCAGCACATTGAAAAGGTTTGCCATTCGGAAGAACAGACTACTAAAACGAAAAACAGATATTTTTTTTAAAGAAAAAAAGGAAGTAGAAATGTCAAGAGGTCAACTCCTAGTTTTAATTGATCAAATTGTTCCAAAATATTTGATTTTCAAAAAAAAATTTAATATTTTTTAAAAATCCAAAACATACATTTTTTTTATTTTGGCACACAATACTATTTATACTTTTTATACAAAAATTATTTAAATCAGTCATACCGCTTTGAAGAAAATTGAAAACAAAAAAAAAATGGTTCCATGGAAGGTACCATTAGTAAGCGTTTTTTTGGAAAATGGTTTTCCATGCATTTTTTTATTACAATTTTTTAAAATATTTTTTTCAGTACAAAAATTTATTTTCAAAAAAGTTTGACCACCTTAAATAAATTAAAATAGTATGAGAACATGAATGGCCAATTGCTTAAAAAAGTTGTCTATTTAATGCACTTTCCAAAATGGTATTACACATGCTTGTGTATAAACAAAATAACCAAGAAAATTTGTCAATCATCTAATAAAGCAGTTTTTAACATTTTTACCCTAAAGTTATAAATAAAAAAGTTATAATCAAAAACATATGAATTTGTTCAATGTTTAAATTTTGATTATAATTTCTTATTTATAACTTTAGGGTAAAAAGTATGTTAACATAAATTGAAGAGAGTTCTATTTGCTACAAATTTGTACCAAAGTTTTTTTTTTCAAAGACTAATAAAATTTAAGTTGCCACGGAAAACTTTTTAGAACTCGTTTTTCAATATTGTGGCCACATGGTCTGGCGTTCAACACCTTAAATCGAGTTTTATACTTGCACTGAACCCCCTTACAATATTTTGATAGACATTTTGCGAAAATGTTAAAAGCTGCTTTATTAGGTGATTGACAAATTTTCTTGGTTATTTTATCTATACACAAGCATGTGTTATACCATTTTGGAAAGTGCATTAAATAGACAACTTTTTTGAGCAATTGGCCATTCATGTTCTCATACAATTTTAATTTATTAGAGGTGGTCAAACTAAATGTTTGTACTGAAAAAAAATATTTTAAAAAATTATAATAAGAAAAATGCAATAACTACTGTTAAATTTTACCACCCATCTATTACAACAGTTATTCTAGAATATTACAAAAATATAAAAATAGTAAAAATTTATATTGAATAATTTTGAATGAACAACAACAACTTGTGTGTGTTACCACCAAGTTTATAGGCTGGAGTTATAGCTATTTCACAAGAGCCACCTCGATCATCAGACTCCTTTAGTGGTGCTTATGCTTAGTCTGGTTATGCTCGTATTAATTGAAAAACTCTTTGCCGTCATATGGGAGCGAACCATGAACCTTGCGATTCAGAGGCCCATGCACACACACATAAACATCAGTAAAAATTGTTCATCCATGGTCGTAGCGTTCATGTATTTGAGGGAAGTAGTACTTGTTAACAACTTTTGGAAAAAACATCATAACATAGTAACCACTGGGAAAATATTTTTGTTATATTTTTTTCTGAAAAGGTCATAAGGCCTGCTACATCCAGTTGCAAGGTTATCCATTATTTACAGGACACCCTGTATATCACAAGGAAAAAGTATGTCTGGTATATGTATCACGTTTTTGTTTTTGATAAAAATATTCATAACATACACAAAAAAGTTGTTCAGTTCAATGCCTTCTTCTGCTAGGATTTTGTTTAATTTTTTGAAAAAGAATATGCAGCATTTTTGAAGGTAGGTATAGATACTTAAACAGTTAGATTTTTTAACCTTGTTGGTCTTTAACTTTTTTAATATTAACAATATCGAAAAAATCTTTATAAAGCATAGTTTACAATTTAAAAAAAAATCAAAACTATATGCTTAACATACAAAATATAGAACATTTAATAAATAAATACTAAATAAATTCTAAATAATTTTTCAGTAGATAATCATATCTCAAATATGTAATTAAGTTATAACTTTTGTCCAATCAAAGGGCACGGTAGTGCCCAGCCAAGTTCGCGCCACTACACCCTTTTCACAGGAACAAACTCAGGCGATTTTCAACCCCCATCTAACTTGAGTATCAATAAAGTCAGAAAATTCAAATTTGCAGTATTTGCTGAGCTGATCAAACACAGGTGGCTCACCAAATTTCAACTCTTTAGCATTAGTAATTTCCGAGATATAGGACTTCAAAAATCGCAAAAACCGTAACTGACTGACTGACTGACTGACTCACTGACAGATCATCAAAATTATGGAGCACTTCCCGACATCGTAGAAACTTGAAATTTCGTTCAACGGTAGACCTTGTGGTGCATACAAAGGAAAAAATCGAAAATCTGCAATTTTCTATTCAGGGGGCGTGGCATCCACCCACTTTGCTAAAAATTCTTATAAATTTTATGGAGCACTTCCGATTATTGTAGAACGATGAAAATTGGTAGGTCGGTAGGGCTTGAAGTACTTAGAAAGAAAAAAATTGAAAAATAGGAATTTTCCATTCGGGGGCACGCAATCCCCCTACTTTATCAGAATTGCTATTATTTAGGTATATGGAGCGCTTTCGGTTGTCGTAGAATTATGAAACTTTGTAGAGCGGTAAGGCTTGATTTTCACCTGGTAAAGTTAATCTTTGCAAAAGGAGTGAAATCACAAGAAAAACATAAATGTTAAAAAAGAGCCAAGTTCTTATATGTAAAAGAAACCTGCGCGTAAAAAATCAGCCAAAAATAGTAATGAGATATAAAATATACCTATGCCAAGTTTTAAGTTCATGAAGCTTAATATCAGATATCTTAAGTAGAGAAATATCAGAACAATTCCAAATCATGACAGAAATTTGGTATTTAATGATTACTTATTAAAATTTGGTGGATTTACTTGGCAAGTTTCCTCTTAATTACGTTCTTAATCACAATTTTAAAATGTATGAAAACTTGACCAGTGAACCCACCAAATTTTAATCAGCATTCATTAAATACCAAATTTATGTCATGATTTGGAATTGTTTCGATATTACTCTTCTTAAGATATTTGATATTAAACTTCATGAACTTAAAACTTGGCATATATTTTATATCTCATTACTTTTTTTGGCTGATTTTTAACGCGCAGGTTTCTTGTACATATAAGAACTTGGCTCTTTTTTTAACATTTATGTTTTTGTTGTGATACATTTAACGTGATTTTAAATTAATAAAGACATGTGAGGAATTACTATATTCTTAAAATTGTTTACCTTAAATGAAATTAACGCTAGGGCTTTCCTTCAATAAATTGGAAAAACCTTTTACTATCCAATAACATGTACTGTACATAAGTGGAAGTGAATTGAAACATGATATCTCCATCAAATATTTTGCGTCCTCACGTAAATTTTGCTTCGAGCTAGAGCCTAAACGGGTTGACTGATTTTCTTCAAATTTGGATTATGTTCGAAAAATTTAAGTTCTGGGAACATGACATGCTGCTTTCAACTCCTGATCTCCTGCCCGGACATCAAAAAATCCTTCCTTTGTATTTGATATCAAGATACACCCTCATACTCATATTTTGGTTATGCGTTAATCCACAAAATTAGTTACCATGTTCCAGCTCTTGGTCTATAAGTATGTAGGTAGGTATGTATGTCTTCTATGACATGGTTTTCCAATTATTAAGGACTAAATATGTATGTACGTACCTATTGCTTTTAAAGTAGGTCCTGCATAGTATTATAGAAATGAATATGCCTGACACAAATTAATGTAAACATGCTAAATCTTCCTTCAAAAAAACAAAGAAAGAAGAAAATCTTGATCTCAAAATTCCACCAAAAAGAAAGACCATCACCAGGGAACATACTTATACAACACACATGGCTTAGTTTTGCATCAGATTTTCCTCACTCATGGTGTCTTTCAAAAAAGGATATGAGTATTTTCTGTTGTTAGTAATATATAAGTCGATGTCTCTTCTCTTATGGAATATGCAAGTCTCCAAAGGAATATCCAAGATATTTATATTTAAATAAATGCAACCATCAGAGCGTGTAAAGTTGAAACGAGCGCTTTGGGTTGAGTGTACTATTTTCTCATTCGAAAGTTATTTACGTTAAACGGAAATAGCAACGCCGCGCTGCACCCGTGGTGCCATTGGGTTAGTGGCTGCATGATGCATCTCTTACTTTTATATAAAACTAACTACATGCAGTATCCTCACTATGGAGATTTAAATGACATTAAACGCGTTCAAGTCTTATACTGTTTTCTTAACACTAAAGGGACAGAGCGAATGTAAAATAGTGCTATTGGCATCGTGATGGATGATCCAAGCAAAGGAGATTACCCACCAAATTAAATAGTGAGTTCAAAGTACATCCGTTAGAACTCTATAATATGCTTTTTCAGTTAGTCTCTTTAAGGATTCACAAATTAGCTTGAATATTGTTGATTTTGATAAAATTTGCTTGTTGAATATAATTACCGCATGAAACCCATGAAGGGTGGTTCTTGTCAGGTTTAATTTACCTTAAAACTGAATTAAAATGAACGAAGTAGAAGACTAATAGACACTATTTAATTAAAGACATTGAATTATGCATTCAAAATTACTTTAAGGCATTTCAGTATAAGTACGTCAAGGGCTATTTGTCTGCATCAGTAAATACCTTCTCAGAACATCAACGGGGCGTGCAAATCTATCGCATAGCACCTAACCTCAATAATTTTGATAATGAGTCTTACATCAAACCCCAATTAGAAAACAATTTGTATCTTAATTCCATTCTTAATAAACTTTTGTTTAAAATTAACGATCATTTTTGAATTAGCAAAATATTAAACTCAAAGAAAACGAAAAGTTTTACTTCAAGCAATCACTTAAAAATGAAGGCGGGCATCGAAAAGGTAAACTTTGTATAATTAAGTGTGCCATTGGGTCCTTGAAAATGTATACAAAGTTTGGATGTCAAAAGGTTTGAGGAGATTTCGAGGAAAAAGTCCATAATTACAAAAACGAAATCGCAAAGAAAACACAACGTCAGAATTATGACGATCAAGCAAGTTCATTAAAAAGTTTGTAATTCTGTTTTGGCGTTTGCTCAAAAAGGCCTAGAAGTTTTGAATATCCTTGAACTCATATCCATAAAGAGTTTATCTACTCAACCTTTCCATTTATGTAAATACGCATAAATCTTCAATCCTGAACCATTAAAACACACACACGACACACTTGTAAAAAGTCCTTAATTCAAATGGAGGGTTAACTTCTAAATCAAGATTAATCTTCGACCTACACACCAAGCCGATCCCCGACCTCATTCAGCATTGATAAAATTAATCGTTTTCTTTTTTGGGATAACGACACACATGGTGTTTTATGGTTTTTTTATTGCAAACCTCCGATGTAATGCACAAAACTCATTTACGCTTAATTAAGGTTCCTTTCCACAAACAAAGTGAGGCATATATATTAATCTCTTGAAGTTTTATCCTTCTCAAGCATTTTAGCGTAGACAAGGCATTCCTAAAACGTAACCAACCAAAAACAAATTGAGATTTTTGGTTAACCTTAAACGACAATACAGACAACCTAAAGACCGTTTGTGACCCTTTGTTGTTGAAAAACAAACACAAAAAACACAGAATCAGATTTGAGGAAAAGAACCTTCTTAATTGCAAGTATTCGAGAAAATGAATAAAGGTTAACTTCAATTTGGCCTACATTCTATGCTGATGCTGAATGTATGTAGCTCAGCAAGATAAATTAGATTTAGTCTGAAATTTAATTATTTAAAAAAGAATCGTCGGATGGAAATTTTCAAGCAATTCCCTTTCCCTTTGCATAGGTTTTTTAATTGTGTCTATTAGTTCTTTTCCTGGAAAAAGGACACACCTTGTATATAATTATATTACAACTGGTGAAAGGTTGATGGAGCATTGTTGCCATCCTGAAGAAAAATGTAATCTCTTGAGATTATACCGCACCTGTTTGATATATTGTGTAGATTGCGTAGGCGGTTTTGTATGATTAAAGTCCTTGAGTTTTAGAAAAATAAAATGACATAGGAATGGATCACATTATTTTGCCTCTTGAGGTTCAATGCTATACCAAGCGATAAGCATGAAGGTGATGGGTAATTTTTTGTTGGACGAAGTTCAGATGAAAGGTTAAAAAGTCAAAGTTAATAGCTTTACAGTGTGTTTTGCATAAGGTGTGTCAAAAAACTTGAGAATGTAGGTTGGGGAGTGGTACGTAATCTCGCAAACTAAAATCTCGCTTAACGAAATCTCGCATTTAATGAAAAATTTCAAAAAAACGAAATATCGCAAATTAATAATCCTGCTTACCATAATCTCGCTAAATTACAAAATTTCGTTTTTACAAATCTCGCATTTATCTGCACCTCGCACCAATAATGCTTGCAAATATCAAAATTTCGCAAATTCATAGTTCACAATAACATATCACTCTCCAGTTTCACATTGAAAAATAAAAATCTTGCGAACCAAAATAAGGAACTTGAAAAGGAACAAAATTGATTTTTTCCATTGGAACTAAAGCTTGTGAGTTTTATTTTGCGGAATTTTGTAATAGCGAGATTGTGAAAAGCAAGATTTTGTAATTGCAAGATTTCGTAAACGATATTATAAATGCAAGATTTTAACTGGTAGGATTGCGTTCCCAACCTTGAAGTAAGGGCTCAGATAAGAAAAAAATATAATAGTATAAAAGGTGGTAATTATTTCCAGCTTAGGTGGAAGGGCCATTTTTCGGTTAATTTGCGAACATCTTTTATAATGGGTTTTTTAAAAGCAATTTTTTTGATTTACCGAAAAGTTCGGTCTGGTGGCCAGCCTTAAGTCTTAGTACGCTGCTGATGCGAAGCGAAATTTTTAGTTGGTCCCCAACAAGACAGTGAAAAGCTTACGAAAACGAAGTTCATTTACAGTTGCACCAATTCAAAAACTAAAACAAACACAAATGCAACAGTAATTTATTGGCAGCCATGTTGTATTGAAAGTAACTGCGAAAATAAATGCAAAGAAACACAAATGTCACTTTTCCGCACAGAATAAATGGTCTGGGTAGTTAAATGTGTGCGAAAAAAGAGTGTAGACTTCTATAAATAAATTCGCAAAAATAATAATCAATTTCGCTCGTCAAACAGCGTACTGCACAACGAAAAGTAGAACTAAATTTTTCGTTAATGATTTCGTTCTGTCATTTTTGTATGGGATTTTTCATTTCGCATCAGCATCAGCATTATAAGCTTTAGATAAGACAACCAATCTCAAAACCATGACAAAAAAAAAAGAGTCTGGCGTTTATCGGCACATCTAGTGCCACACCAGCCGCAGCCCTGGAAGCATTTCTTTCGCTAGTCCCACTCGATGTCTTCACGAAAGAGTTTGCGGCTTAAAGTGGTCAGTAGCTTAGTTTAGGTTGAAGTGGGTGCCAGTCGTGAGGACTGACACACTAAGACCATATGAGTTGGTCCATTGTGATACCACATGAATCTAGGAAATCCTTTTCCTTATTCGGTGATCCATTTGGAGCTTCTTATGAAGCATAAAACACTGCCTATGTCTATGTCTAAGTTTATTAGATCACTAAGATCATTGAAGTAAAAATCACCAAGGTGAAGTCTTCGTCTATGAGATAGAGCAGGACATGTGCATAGAAGGTGAGGAATCAATTCCCTACAGCCTTTGCAAAAATCCTTAGAGAGGATAAGACAGGGTCCGATTATAACACCAATCATGGAGCTAATGTGCAATCTACTTAGAGATATCAAACACTTAGATCACTTTAAGTCTAACTTAGAGGTGTGGGTTCGAGTCCCATTCTAGGCAGCATGCTTTTCTATATTCTCCCAGTTTAACTGGACGCCACCCGTGAGATTTAATGAGATAATAAACACCTTGATCTCAATCCACTGTGCCAAATCTTTCCTATCCTCCTACTCTTTCTAACTAGTGCCATGCAATTCAGGTTGCATTTAAAAGACCTTAGATCTTACAGGCATGTAGTAAAAATTATTATTTAAAAAAAAAGTCCATTACTGGCCAGATTTAGTTTGTTGCCAAACAAGTGGTGATATTGTTCCACATAAGGTTTGTTCTCTCTAACGCATCTTGCTTTAGCATAAGTTTACATGGTAGTGATGGGTATACTTATATCTGCCTTACAAGGTAGAAGAGGTAGAGTTGTTCCAGCGAGTTATTCAGCCTTGCAATAACCCGGAATGTCTCTATGCTCAGCAGCTTAAACATTGTAATAATTGATCTTTACACACAGTTCCAAAAAGGAAGCTGGGATAGGATCAGGCATCTCTTCAGACAACCCACTTATAAAAAGATCATTGGAGCTTCCAAACTTTTGCATGGTTTCTTAAGCTTGCAGTTTGTAAGGGTGCATAAAATGTCTTTTAACAAGTGAACTAACGAATAGGAACACAGAAAACCGAGACTGACGCGACGACACGCCCCGATGTCTCTTTTTTGCCTTTAAATAGCATCCTAAACTTCATTTAAAACTCAGGATGGTATAGGAAGGCACCACATATACAAAATTTGCACTCAATCCCCCCTTTTACCTCTTAAACCCCTCCTTTTCATGCATTGCGCACATCCTGGAGAGAACATCTACCCCAGGAAAATTAGACAACAAACAAAATTGCAAAACATCGAAAAAATTCCGACAAAGCTGAATTTTGGTGGAGAGCTTTGTTTTGACGTCTTAAGCATTTCCCAAAATGTTCCGTAAATTTGAGCCGGGGGTAAAATAAAGCTTTTTCTTAATTTTTCGAAAACTATCAGTTCTATTGGAATAAAATGCACGACTGGATCGCACGTACTTGCTCTTATGTTCAAGTTGTGTGGGGCTTAAGAACTTTAAAAAATATTTAAGTAATTATAGAAAAAGTATAAAAAGCATTTAAATCGATCTTTTAATTGTATAAATAGCCTGATAAATAACTTAGAGCTAAAAAAAAAGTATGAACTTGAAAAATATGTATACATGCAAAAAAAAAATTTAAAATCGTTGGAGCCGTTTTCTTAAAAATTAATTTTTTATATATAAAAATTTTGTCACATTTTTCAAAAAAAAAAAATGGTATGCCAATTTTGAGTTTATATTAATATACATTAAAAAATAAAATTTCAAAATAATTCATCAACCCGTTTTTGAAATATTGAATTTTGAAAAAAAAAATTTGAATCTTTTTTTAAAAATCCAAAATTTATTTTTGCAAAATTGGAATGCAGTATTATTTATATTCTAACAAAGCTTTTGTGAAAAAATTTCATTGAAATCGGATGAGCGGATAATGAGAAAATCAAAAATCGAAAAAACCGTTATATGGCAGGTACCGTTAATAAATGTTTTTGGTGATTTTTTTTCTTATTAGAAGGTACATCATATCTACAGTACCTAATACACTGATTTTTTTTTATCAAAATCGTTGGAGCCGTTTTTGAGATAAATAAGCTTTTCCTTAACGGTTGTATGGCAAGTACCGTTATTTTTTGAGCTAAGAAAAAATTTCAATTTCCCCTCTAGAGAGTTACAAAAAAAACCTTAAGTTAAAAATTTGAAGAAAATCGCTTCAGTGGTTTAGGCTGTAGGTTGAGGTACGGACAGACAGACAGAATTTTGCCACCCACTTTTTTGGTGTTCTCTATCATCGTAATGTCATGTTTGATTGTTATCTCGATTTTTTTTTTTTTTCACGAATCCAAAACTTGCCTATATCGCAAGTAAAATTTAGTACCATCATGAAACTTGGTGAAAACGTTTCATGTATTATGAGAATGACAAATTAAAAGAGTTTATAAAAATATTTCACATGGAAGAGTGTTTTTTGAGGGGAAGATGGGGGGGAAACTGTGGTCGTATCAAACAGAAAAATTATTGTCATTTTTATGTAACGATGACTATATTTTCAGTACACAAGTTAAAGGTTAAGGAAAAGCTTATTTATCTCAAGAACGGCTCCAACGATTTTGATAAAAAAAAATCAATGTATTACTGTAGACATGATGTAAATTTCAGTAAGAAAAAAAATCACCAAAAACATTTATTAACGGTACGGTTTTTTTGTTTTTGATTTCCTCATTAACCACTCATCCGATTTCAATGAAATTTTTTGCACAAAAGCTTTGTTAGAATATAAATAATACTGCATAACAAAATTTTTTAAAAAATAAATTTTGGATTTTTAAAAAAAGATTCAAATTTTTTTTTTCAAAATTCAATATTTCAAAAACGGGTAGATGAATTGTTTTGAAATTGCAGTTTTAAATGTATATTTATATGTACTCTAAATTGGCATACCAATTTTTTTTTTGAAAAATATTACAATCATTTTACATATAAAAAACTAATTTTTAAGAAAACGGCTCCAACGATTTTTAATTTTTGTTTTGCATATATTCATATTTTTTCAAGTTATCAAATGGCATACTTTTTTTTAGCTCTAAGTTATTTATCAGGCTGTTTATACAGTTAAAAGAACGATTTAAATGCTTTTTATACTTTTTCTATAATTACTTGAATATTTTTTAAAGTTCTTAAGCCCCACAAAATTTGAACATAAGAGCAAGTACGTGCGATCCAGTCGTGCATTTTATTTTTATTCGAAAGAATTTTCGTACTATTTTACCTGTCCTATTTAAAGAATATGGATTTAGAGGCACTATGAATTTATCCCATATATCTATTTTGTTGAATGGGTCTTCTATCCATTCATAATTGGAATTAAAACCCACAAGAAAGAGGAAACAAAGCCCAAAGCTTTTGTTTCCATTTCAAAATGGAAAATAAGCCCGTGGCTGTTTTTTTTGCATTTATTTTGGGAAATAACGCCCACGGGCCATACTACCGCTGGTGTTATTGCACTGCTTAAATTTCCATGTCTTTTTATACAATTTTCTTAATCCCTCAGCCCTCTTAAACTTAAGCACTTTACCCATAACGGCCTTTTTATAGTTATACTACATTTACCGTGTTCCGCTTATTTAGAATTTCTCATCACAAAGGTTACATTGTTAATCGATGGTACACTCGGGCGTATGAGTGTTTTTTTTGTTTTTATTTTTCTTTCGTCTTGTCTCGCCCTGGAAATAAAGTTATGAGGTAGATTTTGAATAAACTTACGTATTAATTATATGTATTTGGATAACCTTAATCGCTAGGAACTTTGCCCGATTAGATATTGTGTTTTGGGGATTACGTATATGTACAACAATGCACATACGTATCTAAAAGTATAATCGTTGAAGTATTTGAGAAACAAGCCCTACGATTAAATTTGTTGTGTGTTGCGTGCGTGACTGAATAAGCCATACGTAAAAATTAAGTAATCTAAAATCACTACTTTATAGTTCGAAGTTTTTGGAAGTAAAATAATCAAGGTGTTTTGCAAAAATAATCTAAAAGAAAGGAGCTATTATTTCATTTGCAAGCAGTTATTACCTACCAGACTTTTAAGAGCCTTTCCATAAAAACTTTATTTGTATACCTACGCTTTGTGATTGCTGAAATAAGTTTTTATTAAACCTTATGGAGAATTTTGATTTGATGGAAAGAACCACCATTTACAGAATTTATAACCATTCGTTCTGCCTTAACACATTCTACCAAGCATATAACAAATATAGTCGTGCTTTGTTTGATTGGCTTCCGGTTTGACTGAGTGAATTAAAAAAAACACTCAAACCTACATTTCACATTGTTTCACTTCGTAGAAGTTAGTCATAAAAGTATGAAACATTGCTGATTTTCTGCGAGTAAAAGTTGACTAAAGAATTAAAAATAACTGAACTGAGGGTAAATGCGAAACAATACGGACATTTCATATAACAACATAAATAAAAAAAAACTATAAACTCAAAGATTTTATGACATAAAGCTATACATATACTTATGAAAGTATGTGTAGCGCAATGAACAAAAAAAAAAAAAAAAAATTGTTCTGCGATGGGAATTTTTATTTGTGACAAGTGGATAAATCAGGAAAAAATGTGATATCCACTTGAAAGAATTCATTAAATGCAGAACAAATAATTACAAAATTATGGATGTGGAAGGTGACATTTAATATTAAATGCTAATTTAATGTTTGAGAAATTTTAGTTTTTGCAACTAATATACAAAAAAATTTAATTTATTGAAGAAAATTTAATTTATACTTATTATTTTAAAGGATTCAATATTTGCCAGATGTGTTCTCATAGTTTGAATACTGAAAGGTATTCGGTATACTTGCCATGCAACTGTTAACGATAGGTTTATTTATATCAAAAACAACACTAACGATTTTGATGAAAACAAAAAAGAAGTACTGTGCGGTGTACAAATAAAATGCACGACTAAATTGCACGTACTTGCTCTCATAGTTCAAATTGCTTGCAACTTAAGAGCTTCATATGCAAGTAATTACATACAAAAATTATAAAAAGGTAAAATAACTTAGAACTCGAAAAAAAGAATGCCTTTTGATTACTTGAAGCAATATGAATTTTTGTAAAAAAAAAATTTAAAGCGGTGGAGTGGTTTACTTAAAAAATAATTTGGGGGCTATGTAGGTAAAAAATTTGTGAAGGTGTAACAGTTCTTAGTGCATAATTATTTATGTACATTCAAAAACTAAGTTTAAAAAATTCAGTGATCTATATTTCAAATATAGAATTTTCCAAAAAAGAAATTTTATCTACAAAAAAAAAATTCTTTTATGCAATATTTTGATTCATATTACCCTCATTTTATTATCCACATGATCTGATCCGGATCAATTTCTAACAAGTAATTACAAAAACAACATGGGATCCTGCTTTGTATCTGAATCTATTTCAATGATCAAAAAATCACTATTGTGAATGTGTCTCAATAGCACCAAGACGAGAAGCAACAGCCACGTGAAAAATTAACAAACATAAGGCAAAAAGAGACGATTATATAACTATACCCGTCTCTTTTATTTATTTGATCTGATCCGGATCAGATCATGAGGATAATAAAATACGTCTTTTATTAACATTTTTGATGCACTTTTAAATAAAAATTTTGATTTAAAGTGGGAGAGCCGTTTTTTTTTTTAAGAGAATTGGTATGATAACCTTTTTATTTTAAAGAAAATGTACCTAGCACATTTATTTCGGTTTAAATTTTTAAGCATTTATGACAAAAAATGAATCTTTTTAATAACATAATTTATTATTTTAACTGTGCAAATAAATTATAAACATAAGACTATAATTTTACAACAACAAAAAAGAAAACAGATAATTGTTTACAATTAAATAGTTTCCATTTGTTAATATGAAATCAAATATTAATATTATGAGATTTTTATATATTGAAATATGTTGATTTATACTTAACATTAACATGATTATATAGGAAATATATCACTCTATACGAAACATAATGTAGAATGTTAATAAAAAGAAAATAATATGAAATTAAAAACTAAAATCTAGTTAAATATTTAACAACAATAAACTTAGAAGTTACATTGTATTTATTAATTTATTTAAATTTAAATTTAATGTGCTGCGGAAATAAGGTAAATCCTCCTTATTATGAAATTTAATTATTTTTTTTAAGAGAACAACTTTTCAACAAAACAAAATAAGGTGAACAAAATTAATTAATCAACATTTTGAACTAAGTTTTTTAAATTGGTTTAAACTATTTTTGAAATTTTTAACATAAATCAATGAACAAAATATGAACACAAAACATTATACGAGCACAAACTAAACGTACAATATTTTTCTACGATGCACAATCTCTTGACTGATAGAAGAGAATATATCCCGTCTCCGAGGACTTCTGAATGTCCGACGTGAGTCCGTAGAAATCTTCAATTGTTAAAGCTTCGATTTTATCAACCATATCTTTTTTATTTATTTATTATCATCTATCGAGCTTATTATCTCTATTAGACTTAACAATAGGTATATATACAATAGGTACTTAACATTCATAGAATAAATATTCTTTGTCCATAAAAAATTATTATACAAACTTACTATCATGACCGATTAATTTACCATATAACAAACATTAAAGTTTTCTTAAATAAAAATCTGCTTAAATGTAGGTCAATTATATCGCAAACTGAATTAAATAAAATGCAGGAGCTGGAAACTGGGTCACTTTTACCATAATTTGTGTAGAAACGTGGCACGTAAAAAAACATTTTTCTTTCTCTCAAAGGTCTTGAAGGAGCAAAAATCGGATAAAGAGCAAGAAGGTCGGAACAATCAATATGTGAACATAAAACACCCCTTGCCAACATAACAAGATATTGCTTACGCCTTGATTCCAGAGTTTGCATCCCTAACAGAAGGCATCTTTGTTTATATGAAGGCATAACGTTATCTACCCAATTCAGCTTTCTTAAGGCATATCGCGTGAATTTGCGCTGGACTGCTTCTATACGGTTAATACTAACCTCATACGTTGGATTCCAAATACAACAACCATATTCTAAATTTGACCTAACTAAGCTTATATATAAGGATTTTAAAGTATGTGGATCAGTAAAATCCTTAGAATTTCTCTTTAGAAAACCTAGCAATTTATTAGCTTTAGATACAATAGCCGCGTTTTATTATCGCTCATAACCCATATGGTTCACCTCGTGAAAATAAAACGATGTGGGTTAGTGCAAAAGCAGTGCTGTATATCAGTCTCTTTTTTTTCTTATGTTTATTTGTTTTTCATGTAAGCACTTGTCTCTTTTCCTCTCTATTCCTTATACTGCTGACAAATCGCTGACATCCATTCACAATGGTAAATAGCCCTCTGCCGTCCAGAGTGAAAACCTCTATCTGGGTTATTGAAATTAACCTCGATAGAAACCTAGATCCCATGTTGTTTTTGTAATACATGTTAAAAGATAACCTCGACCCAGACCCAGAGATAATAAAACGCAGCTAATATAATCATAATGATGATTGAAGGTTAATTTATTGTCAAAGACAACGCCAAGATCTTTTATTTTGTCAACTCTCTCCAATTCTTTGCCATTAATGATGTACGAGTTCTGAATAATTCGGGGAGATCGAGAGAAAGAAATCAACTTACACTTAGATATATTCAATTCCAAACAGTTATCAGCACACCACTTAGACACTCTATTAAGATCGTATTGAAGAAGTTCACAGTCATTAATGGATTTTATAAGCCTAAATACTTTAAAATCATCTGCAAACAGCAAGTTTCCAGAAAAGTTCACCCAAGAGGGAAGGTCATTTATAAAGAGATCAAAAAAGAGAGGTCCAAGGTGGCTACCTTGAGGAACTCCTGAAAAGTTTTTTATTAGTCTAGATAAATTACTGCCTATCTTTACATACTGATTTCGATTAATAAGATATTGTTGAAACAATTTTAAGATACTTGAGTGAAATCCTAAAGCTTTTAATTTTTCCAAAAGAATAACGTGTTGAACTCGGTCAAAAGCCTTTGAAAAGTCCGTATATATCACGTCTACTTGACCACCTCGTTCCATTCCCTTTGTACAAAATTGCGAAAAAAGAGATAAGTTAGTAGTAGTTGATCTTCCACTAACGAATCCATGTTGACTATCGGAAATTCCACGTTTAATGTTTACATAGATTCGTTTTTTAACAATCGCTTCAAACATTTTGGGAATTGTTTGTAACATTGAAATGGGTCTGTAGTTGGTGATGTCTTGCTTCGAGCCTGCTTTATGTATTGGTGTTATTACCGAGGTCTTCCATTCATCAAGAAATACTCCTTGTTCTAACGATAAGTTAAATAATTTCCTCAAAGGTTTTGTTAAACTTTCTTTGCACATTTTTAAAAACAAAGGGGAAATTCTGTCAGAGTCCTCCTGCTTATTGCTATCTAGAATAGAAAGTTCTTCCAAAATTTCTTCGTCAGTTATAATAAGACTACCTAGACTCGTAATTGGTTGAATATTTGGTGCACTTCTGAATGTCGTATTATCAAGTACAAAGTTGGACTGTAAAAAATCAGCAAACAAATTACAAATTTCAAGTTCATCACATGTTACTATATCATTTAATTTCATATTAATTGGAAACCCGAAAGATTGTCTTTTTCCGTTAAGAAACAACCAAAAAGATTTCGCATTTGTTTTGATTTTAGATTCCAAACTCCACATGTATTGACTATACAAAAATTTATTCAATGTTTCATATTCGTCGAAGTTGTCTATAGATGTCTTTGAAAGCTTCATTGGATCTATAACTTTTATGAGCCTTAACCATTTTATTTTTAAGACTACAAAGGCGTTTATTAAACCAAATAGGCCTACCATTGCTCTTTTTCCTTTTTTTAGGAACTAAACCAATTTTAGCTTCTTCAACTTTTTCTCTAAATTTCGCAAAGCATAGTTTTAAATCATTAGATACAAAAAAGTTATTCCAGTCCACCTCTTGAAAGAATGAATTTAAAGCAACATAATCAGCCTTTACATAATCGTACTCAAATATGGATTCCCGTTTAATAAAATTAAGTTTATCAAGAAACAAAAAATTAAATTGAATATGTAAAGCTTTATGGTGTATAGAGTTTTTAAGATAAGGTTCAATTATTTCTTCAACAACAGCTTCAAGCTCATTACTTAAAAAAATTAAATCAAGAAAACGGTCATTATCATTTTTTATACAATTGATCTGATTTAAATTCATAGATAACAGCAAATCTAAAGTTTCATATTCTATTTTAGAAGTTACATTAGAGGGATATAAACTTTTGTCCTCATCAGAATAAATCCAATTTATTTGTGGAAGATTAAAGTCTCCCAATATAACTATATATGAATTTTTTTCAAGAACATCAAACACTTTTTTTATATTTTGTAAATGTAAAGAATATGTAATTATATCTCTTCCAGGAGGAATATAAGAAACAAAGATATATAAATTTACACCAGCAAAGGGTAACTCAAGTTTAACACATATTTGTTCAATATTTTCATTAAATAAAGATAATTGAAAGCTTATGAGCTTGGAACTCACAGATAAAATAACGCCTCCACCTCTGCTTACACTATCCGTATAACGATCCTTTCTGTAAACATGGTAGTTACTGGGAAAAAGTTCAGACGAATATATACCTTGGGTTAACCATGTTTCGGTAAGGGCAAACACAGGATAACTGTTGTCAGCAATGGCAGCATAAAATTTATCAATTTTTGTCCTCAACCCACCACAATTTTGATAATAAATGCGAAATGTATTAGCTTCGTCAATAACAGGACAATTTTTAAAAACGTCATCATCATCATCGAATAGCAGCCATAATCCATGACTTTTCACAATGCTTATATAATGCCCTCGATTCGGGCCAGATGTATTACAACAGCCATTAGGTTGTACAGCCGTTAATGAGAAAATAAAAAAACAAAAAACCATTAAAGGTACCGTTAAAAACAGTTTTTGGTAGTAAACATTTTGGACTCAACAGATAGTTGCAGGTCCCTCCATTCTTGCCAATAACACCCACACGAAAATGGTTGAAAGTTGCAGGTGACAAGGGCCTGGCTTTCCAGAAGTTGTTGCACTATCATTTTTTTTTAATTCTACCAAAAACAAATGTCAAGGCCAAACACATTTCTCTTCAAACTTTATGTTTCACGTTAATATATGCGAATACTAAAAGAAATGTATTTTCTATTTTTTCCCTTCCAGTTGAATAATAAAAGAAAAATCAATAATACATATAAATTAGTAAAGAAATCCCAAAAGCTTTATATATACGAATAGCTCTAATGGAATCATGACATCTGTCATTTAAAAGAACATGATGGGGAATGGGGTGGCACTTTAACGCAATGGAAAATTGAATTTCAGGCTGTGTGTTCTTTTTTTGTAATTAATTTATTTTTGTATTTAATTTAATTGAAATAATTTTGAAAATGCTAAATGCTTTTAGTTTAAATTGATTAAATTTGAGTTTGACCTGCAAGACCTTATTTTTTTTTTAATCTTTTGAGTAAAATTAGTTAACTGATACGACAGTAGTTCACTGTTGTGTTTCATTACAATTTTATCCATCGATGAAATTACTAGTAAACATTTTACAATCGACATTTTACTTATTTTCAAACGAATGAAATTTGTACTTGAAATAATATAGATATACACTCAGAGAAAAATCGTAAGTTAAAATCTAGTACAATCAGGCTTATCTTCAATCAAGCTTCAAGCTCCAAAATTCAATGACGTAAATCAAAATATAAGCTTAAATTAAAACCAAAAACATTACTTGAAGTTAGAAATATATTTTTTAGAGTTTACCAGACTTCCTTCAAGAAATAGGCTTTTTTTTCCTTTTTACTTGCGATAGTAATATGTAGGTTAGGGCGTTTCATTTTGTAAGTCAAAAAATAAAATGTAAAATTTAACCTGACATTGCTCACGCCCCGAGTCTCCCTGACGAAAAAGATATTTATGCCAAATTTCAAGAAGATTGGAAAATATTTAGAGATTGTGCATTTTGATCACTTTTTTAAAAGTAGACAAAAAATATTTTTACATTTCTTGCAGTTAGAGTAAATATTTTTTTTTAAGATGGCCTCAAGGCCATCATATTTATAAAATATCCAATGTTTATTATTTACAAACCAAAGCAAACACGAAGCAAAACCTCTTAATTCAATCTTCTGATTTCTTAAAAGTTCTTCACGTATTTATTTCCCCAATTACCAATTTTTTATAATTTGTTTATAAACTTCCCCCAGAAGCCCTTGAGCTAGCTAAAATAAAAAGTGTCTTGATAGGTTGGTAGGCTTTTCAAAAAAAAAAAAAAAAAAAACAGGCATGAACTTAAATTCCTAATTTTCATCTATATAGCCTTCCCTATAAAACTTCTCGTAGTCTTGAAGGGTTATTCTACAAAGGACCTTAATAACTTCATATATTTAAATAATGAAAACAAAAAGTGATTTAAATTCAAGCTGAAGTCATTTAAAGAATTTACAATTCTCATTTCGGCAGCAATTTTGTGGAGCACAAAGCATTATAATAATAATATGTGCTTCCTGGTTTGGTTGTAAGGATTTTTGTACCTTAAAAAAAAGTAAAACCATACTGACAACGACCCACCAAGCTAGGATTAAGGCATTTTTCCATTAGCGAGTTTCGAATGACGAAATCAAAATTACTCAGCCGAATATGTAAGTGTGTATATATTGGTAAGGGAGTAGATAAATAAAATAAAAGTATCATCGTTTCAAGCACTTTCATGACCAATTATATACAGGGTGTCCCGTAATGAGTGGATAATACTGCAACTGGTGATAGCAGGCCTTATGACTGCTCAGAAAAAAAATATAAACAAAATATTTTTCTTGTGGTCTCCATGGTATAATTTATTTTCGAAAAATGTTAAAAAATTCAGGGTCTCCTAAAATACCTAATTACAACGGCCACCCATAAAAGATTCTTATTATTTTTGTATTTTTATAATATTCTTGAATAACCATTCTAAATGATGGGTAGTAAATTTTAACACCAGCTGATGCATTTTTTGTGTTATAACTTTTTAAAATTATTTTTTTATTCAAAAATAATTCAATATTTTTTTTCACCAAAGTTTGAAAAATAATAAAGGGAAAAAAATGTAGGAGAACTTAAGTGGCAAATTTGATAAAAATTGGCCTGTTTAATGTACTTTCCAAAATGGTATAACACATGTTTGTGTCTACAACCATAACCAATAAAATTGGCATTTAATCTACTGAAGTAGTTTTTTAACATTTTATCAGATGAAATTAAGTAACAAAGTTAAGTAAACACTAAAGGCCAGTTGTACAAATATTTAACTCGTGGTTCAGCAATTTTAACTCATTGACTTTGGCGAGTAAACTGAAGTTCAATGATAGTTCAGGCATTAAATTGGCTTCTATTACACACTTGAACCTTGAACCATCGCTGCACCCCAGTAATTTTGCAGGAATGAACCAGTAAAAATATTTGAACCACGGATCAAAATTTGAACCTCGTGTGTACAATGGGTCCTAAGACGACGAATGAATAACTCGTATTGTTTTTTTTTAATTTTGATTGCATTTAAAAATAACCGTTCTTAAATAAAGGCAGTAACATTTAACACTAGTTGCTGGATTTTTTTTAAATAATTTTTTTAATTAATTTTTTAATAAAAAAATGATTAAATATTTATTTTCATCAAAGTTTGTAAGTTAATAAAAAAGACAAAAAACAAAAAACTTTCGTGGCAAATAATGTTAAAAAATCTGCTTTTAATGTACTTTCCCAAATGGTAAATCACAAGCTTCTGTCTACAGCAATAACACATTAAATTGGCTTTTAATCTACTAGAGAAGATTTTTAACACTTTCTCAAATCAAAATTGACTTGTAATAAAATAGGCATTAAAATGCATAAAAAAGTATTATTTGCAAATATTGTCAATTCTCTGTTATTACATAACGTATAACGTTGTTGTACTGGTTTCGTCAATTAAACGAATTTTTGAATTTGATTAAATTAATACTGATTAAGAATGTCACAGTATACGCCGCTGGAGTATGCAAATATGCATTTAATATACGGGGAATGCAGAGGAAGCGCTAACGCAGCTGCAGCACTCTATAGAGAGCGATATCCAAATGCGCGACATCCGAACTATCGAGTGTTCATCAGAGTCCACCAATGTTTTTCAGAAGGACGAATGCCAGGTAATGTACTTTGCAGCACTACTGGAGGACGATTACCGCGAGAAGAAATTGATGGTATTGAGCTGAATGAAATTGAGAGGTCCTTCATTAGAAGGTGCAGAGCCTGTATCACAGTGAATGGGGGACAATTTGAACACTTGATATAAATTTATTTAAAAATACAAATAAATCATAATTTTTAATACTGTTGTTTTTATTTATCGCATTTCCCATACCTAATTCAAAACCTTTTTGAAAGTGCATACTATTATTTTAGTTAGTGAATTTAGCAGACATAATAGTGACACTGGTACATCTATTGACTTTTCCTTACAACTCAATTTTTGTTGTCATCAAACTTTGATGAAAATAAATATTTAATCATTTTTTTATTAAAAAATTAATTAAAAATTATAAAAAAAAAAAATCCAGCAACTAGTGTTAAATGTTATCGCCTTTATTTAAGAACGGTTATTTTTAAATGCAATAAAAATTTAAAAAACAATATGAGTCATTCATTCGTCGTCGTAGTGTTTACTTAATTTAGTAACTTAATTTCATCTGATAAAATGTTAAAACACTACTTTAGTAGATTAAATGCCAATTTTATTGGTTATGGTTGTAGACAAAAACATGTGTTATACCATTTTGGAAAGTACATTAAACAGGCCAATTTTTATCAAATTTGCCACTTAAGTTCTCCTAAATTTTTTTCCCTTTATTATTTTTCAAACTTTGGTGAAAAAAAATATTGAATTATTTTTGATTAAAAAAATAATTTTAAAAAGTTATAACACAAAAAATGCATCAGCTGGTGTTAAAATTTACTACCCATCATTTAGAATGGTTATTCAAGAATATTATAAAAATACAAAAATAATAAGAATCTTTTATGGGTGGCCGTTGTAATTAGGTATTTTAGGAGACCCTGAATTTTTTAACATTTTTCGAAAATAAATTATACCATGGAGACCACAAGAAAAATATTTTGTTTATATTTTTTTTCTGAGCAGTCATAAGACCTGCTATCACCAGTTGCAGTATTATCCACTCATTATTTATTTATTTATTTATTTATTTATTTCATCAATTGATTTCAAAGATCTGCTGATTACAAAATTCAAAAGTATATTTACACAGTTGGGGTAAGATATAAAATATATAATTCATTATTGGTCTTACATAATAAAAAAAATTTAACGCAAATTAATTACAAACAAAAGAAATCAATTACATAACTGAAGTATCATTTTTTTAAAAAGATCCCTCTTCATGCAAAGGTCGATTTGATTGCATACTCCGTAAAAAGGTTTAAAAAACGTGTTATAGGTTCATTTAACCCGTAGTTAGTCATATGAGGAGCTATGTGGAATAATTCACTTCTGTTTCGAAGCATTCGTATAGGAACATGGAAGGGAATTAGTGAAAGCAATTCCATAGAGGATATTCGATTGTCTAAAATATCTTTTATAAATAATATACAGTGCACTTGCCTGCGACATTTAAGCGTTTTCAAATCAATGAGAGAGCACTTTGACTTATAGTCCGGTAAGGATCCAACCCAATTAAATTTTCTCAGGTCATAAGTGGTGAATCTTTTTTGAATCCTTTCTATTCTCAAGACATTATTTTCCTAAAATGGCGACCAAACAACACAACAATACTCTAAAACTGGTAAGACTAAAGACATAAATAAAGTCTTAAGCGAGTACGCATCCTTAAAATCATTTGAATTTCGTTTTAAAAACCCTAACAAAGAATTACCTCTAGAGACAACATAATCAATGTGTGTTCTAAAGTCTAACTTTGAATCAAAATGGACTCCAAGATCGTTTACTGTATTGACTCTTAAAAGGCTAAAATCATGGTATTTGTATTCAAAATTTATAAGGGATGGAGATCTTGTAGCAATAAATATTTTACATTTTGAATAGTTCAGTTCCAGATGATTGTAGCTACATCAATTTAAAAAATTGGTTATGTCTGACTGAAGAAATAGACAATCTGTGAGAGAAGACGTAGAAATAAATTTTTTTTACATCATCTGCGTACATCAAGCAGTTACAATATCGTAAGACAGTAGGTAGGTCATTGGTGAATATAATGAAAAGTAAAGGGCCCAGTGTTCCGAGAGCCGACATCATAGTCGTTATGGGAGACCTCAATGCCCAAGTCGGTTCAGACAATTATGGACTGGAACGCGTGATGGGAAGAAATGGCTTGGGGTCACGGAATGAAAATGGTGACTTGCTTGTCGACTTTTGTAACGCCAATCGTCTTGTGATAGGTGGGACTGTATTTAAGCATAAGACGTGCAACAAAATTACCTGGGTGCATCCGGATGGTCAAACCGAAAACCAAATTGATCATATCATGATTCAGCAGCGATGGAGGAAGTCTATGTGTGATGTCCGGAGTATAAGAAATGCTGATGTGGGAAGCGACCACCATTTGGTTCTGATGAGTCTCAAACTACGAACCGCTGCCGTACAAAAACCAGCGCAGGATGCAGCAAGGAGCTCAAAATTCATTACGAATGCTTTAAATGACCCCAACATATGTCGAAACTATGTCACCACCCTTAACGACAGAGCCTCGTCATTAAACGGAATCCAGAATTCAACAATTGATGAGATGTGGGGTGAAATTAAAAGTGTTTTTATGGAGGCTGGATCCGAAACTGTACCCAAACGAACGAGACGTAGAGACTCTTGGATATCCCAAGACACCTGGGATAAGATCGAACTTCGCAAATCGTTGAAAATCCAAATAAATGCCGAAGCAGATGTTCAACGAAAGGCTGACTTGCGAAGAGAGTATACCGCATTGCACATAAGATGGTCTATCGCTGTGTGAGACGTGACAAGAGGGTGAAGGTAGATGGACTCGCAGATAATGCGGAAATCGCTGCCAGAAGAGGAGATATCCGGGAATTGTACCAAATAGCCAAAGATGTTATCGGGAAAAAAAACAACACCAATCATCCTGTAATGGATGTGGATGGCACACTTTTGGTATCAATTGAGGATCAGCTTCGTAGATGGAAGGACCATTTTTGTGCCCTGCTAAATGAGGATTCAGTTGAGCAGAGTGCTGAAGTGCCCCAACTAAACGAGATGCGCAGGTCCTATAGGGGTATTGACATCGAACGCCCGTCAGAATCGGAAATCCAGACATCAATAAATCTCCTCAAAAACAACAAGGCGGCTGGACTGGACGGAATACCAGCTGAGTTCCTGAAAGCCGATCCCGTAACAGCGGCTAGTATTTTACATCCGTTGATACAAAGCATTTGGGAAAACAAATGCTATCCCAGGGATTGGAAGGATGGTGTGATTGTTAAGTTGCCAAAGAAAGGTGACTTAAAGAATTGCAACAATTGGCGTGGTATCACCGTTTTGTCCGTTTTCCCAAAACTAATGGCAACCATCATTCTCGAGTGAATAAAGGATAGAATCGAGTCTACACTCAAGAGGCATCAAGCTGGCTTCCGCAGTGGTCGATCGTGCGTCGACCATATCAACACCCTGCGTATCGTCCTCGAGCAGTCGATGGAATTTCAATCACCGCCTTACCTCATGTTCGTGGATTTTGAGAAAGCCTTTGATCGAGTTAACCGAGAATGTATATGGAGATCGTTGCTTGGTAGAGAAATTCCACCAAAAATTGTTACCATTATAAAAGAGTCCTACAACAACGCAAGGTGTTTTGTTTTGCACAATGGGCAGCTATCCGACTCCTTCGTAGTGCAACAGGGTGTGAGACAAGGGGATGTTCTATCGCCAATTCTCTTCCTGCTGGCGATGGACGACGTATTGACGGCCAGTGTAGGTACAGCTGAGCGACAGGGTATTCAATGGAGACCGTTCGAAAGGCTCAGTCATTTAGACTATGCCGATGACATATGTCTACTGGCAAATAACATCAGTGGGCTGAACGGGATGTGCCAAACACTGCAAGTGAAGGGAGAGTCGAGTGGTCTAAGAATAAACAGCAAAAAGACAAAAATAATGCCCACAGGCCGCTCCACACAGCAGCGTATTATTCTACAGGAGACGCCAGTTGAAGTAGTCGAACAGTTCAACTACCTTGGCAGTATTGTCTCTGCAAACGGTGGTACGGATCTGGACGTTAAAAGTAGAATAAATAAAGCTCGTGCTGCCTTCGGTACTCTGTCCCCAATCTGGAAATCAAGTCAAATCTCCTTACGCACTAAGTTGAGATTCTTCGAATCCAATGTCAAATCCGTGCTGTTATATGCTTGTGAAACCTGGAAAGTCACGTCTATCATTTCGAAGAAATTACAGGCTTTTGTGAATCGCTGTCTTCGCCACATCCTAAAGATTCTATGGCCACAAATAATATCAAATGAGGAATTGTGGCGCAGGACAAGTCAAGAGCGGCTGGACGTCGACATAAGAAAGCGTAAATGGCGTTGGATTGGTCACACACTGAGGAAACCAAACGATGAAATTGCAAAGCAGTCCTTTGAATGGAATCCTCAGGGTGCACGGCGGGTTGGAAGACCAAGAACAACATGGAAATCAACTGTCTTAGCAGAAGCAGAATCCCAGAGAAAGACGTGGCCACAGCTAAAGTGCCTTGCAGCAGACTGTGAAGGATGGAGACGTTTTGTTGACGCCCTATGCCCCAGCCGGGGTTACAGGACACGATGATGATGATGAAAGGGCCCAAATGACTCCCTTGTGGAAGACCCGACAAAACTTCCATAGTGTTTGAGGTGCAGCTATCCATCTTTACAATCTGCTTTCTATTGGATAGATATGATTTTAACCATTTAGTGAAAGCCCTGTTAAATCCCAACCTTGCTAATTTTTGTAAGAGAAGACCATGATGAATGCGGTCAAATGCTTTTATAAAAGTCAGTGTAGAGAACATCAACTTGTTTACCATTTTCCATTTGATTGCTACAAAAAGGGAATTGCTCATTTTTGTATGGGGCTCCGGCCAAGAGTGAACACTAATGAATTTGGTATCATATGAAAGCTTATGTTGAGCTTGTTATATGAGTGAAATATTTTCAAAATCTGTCATGGGAGATCTGAGATATTTGAGCTTGAAGTTGGCAACTGCAAATAGAGCTTTTTCAGCTTTTTGTCGATATCTTCCGATCTAGGATATGTAAAAAAATGATATTGGTGTCAAATGAAAGCTACATTTCTAGGCTGTTCAATATACCTAAAATTATTTTGCTACTTTAAACACATTTTGAGATATTTTTAAAAAACTACATTTTTTGCACTGCCTTTTGCGCAACGATATCTCTAAAAATTCAGTGATGACATACACTTTTTTTGGCACCATTGAAAAGCTTAATTTCAAACCTTTAATTTAATATATAATTTAGTGGCCTTGCTCAAATAAATACTTACATAAAAACAAAACTTAATTTATAAGGCACTTAACAAAGCAAAGTGCTTAAAATATGTGAAAATAAACAGATTTCTAGGTAAAGCACTATCTAGCACTATAGGAAGGCACTATCTTCAACAGGTCTTCTCAACTGCTTGGCTATGCGGACGACATCGACATCATCGGCCGCTCCAAGAGAGCTGTATCAGGCATGATAAGTGACGTTTCTTTATGATAAATGTTATTTTTCTTTGGTTTTTCTATTTTGTACTTGCATTTCTTCTTTTATCTACAGTGTCTCATAAAACTTATTTATTTCTTATAGATTTTTTATTATTTTGTTATTCAATTTTCTTAATTCATAATGCTGTCTAATTTACTTGCAAGAAAATAAAATGAAAACTAATCCAAATCATAGACAATTAAAATAATATCTTAAAACTAGACAGGGGACGTTACATTATTTTTGTGCCCTACTTAGCTTAGATACCAAATTATTATGGTGCAAAACTTTTCCTTAATATTAGGAATGGCTTGCCTATAGGTTCGTTTGTGTACTTGTGCAAGTATTTAGTATGTAAGTAGTAATTGGTAACGATAGTTTTGAACACTGTTAAGTTAAAAATGGTGGTGAATATTTGTACATATTTACCATCAACACAGCGATAAGCCATTAATGAGCACATAAAGAGACCCACAGAATTTTTTTCAAAATTAAAAATATGTTGGTGGCGTGTATTTTCCAGCAGGATGGAAAATGCCCCTTCTTGGCCCTCCCTACCCACCTACTGATACCTACAGTTAAGTACCTAGTTTTGCGATTGCCTTGTAGGTCGAAGAACAGTGATTTTCTTTGCTCAAATCGCTCCCATTAAGACCATAATTTGGTATCTAAGCTGGGTTGGACACGAAAACAATGTAATGTAATGACAGCATTATGAATTAAGAAAATGGATTTACAAAATAATTAAAAAGAAGTTTTATAAGAAATAAATAAGTTTTATGTAACACTGTAAGTAAAAGAAGAAATGCAAATACAAAATAGAAAAACCAAAGAAAAATAACATTTATCATAAAGAAACGTCACTTATCATGCCTGATTAAAAAAAATTACCTCGAAATCTGTTAATTTTCACACATTTTAAGCACTTTGCTTTGTTTAGTGCCTTTGAAATTAAGTTTTATTTGTATTTAAGTATTTATTTGAGCAAGGCCACTAAATTATATATTAAATTAAAGGTTTGAAATTAAGCTTTTCAATGGTGCCAAAAAAAGTGTATGTCATCACTGAATTTTTAGAGATATCGTTGCGCAAAAGGCAGTGCAAAAAATGTAGTTTTTTAAAAATATCTCAAAATGTGTTTAAAGTAGCAAAATAATTTTAGGTATATTGAACAGCCTAGAAATGTAGCTTTCATTTGATACCAATATCATTTTTTTACATATCCTAGATCGGAAGATATCGACAAAAAGCTAAAAAAGCTCTATTTGCAGTTGCCAACTTCAAGCTCAAATATCTCAGATCCCCATGACAGATTTTGAAAATATTTCACCCATATAACAAGCTCAACATAAGCTTTCATATGATACCAAATTCATTAGTGTTCACTCTTGGCCGAAAATGAGCAATACCCTTTGTAAAAAGGCTTAAATTTGTGCAAGTCGATCTACCTTTTAAAAAGCCATGTTGGTATGGAGATAATGATTCCTTAACAGAAAAGTAGAGTCTTTGAGTAATCATTTTTTCAAAAAGCTTAGGTACCGTAGAAAGTTTAGAAATAGGTCTATAATTTTTTACTAAATGCTTAAGACTACTTTTGTATACAGGATCAATGAAGGAAATTTTCCATTCGTCCAGGAAAACACCAGTTGAAAGAGATGTATTAAAAATACGGGACAAAACATAGCATAAAGAAGTTGAACATTTAGATAGTAGAATAGTAGGGATCAAATCAAAACCAGCTTTTTTTGTCGTATCAATATCATTTAAGCTTTCCAGAACATCCTTTTCAGAGAAACTTCCTAATGAAAAGTCGGTTAAGGGATTTATATCTATATAAAGCTCACTTGTATCCACGATTAGGTCACTGTTATATGAAGTTTGAAAGAATTGGGCAAAGAGGTTGCATGAAGGTTGAATATCATCTGATTTTTGACTTTCATATTCCATATTTTGGGGAAACGATGAAACTTTTCTCTTGAAATTTAAAAACACCCAGAAAGATTTAGAATTAGTTTTTATATTAGATTCAGTATTATTTATATATTGCCTATACAAAAACTTATTTAAAAATCAAATTCTTTCCTTAACTGAAAAAATCTAACACGGTCTTTGAGAATGTTTGTTGATTTATAACGCTTAAATGCCTTATTCTTGGCATTTTCTAAATTTTTAATCCTTGAGTTGAACCAAGGAAGCTTAAATGTTTTTTTCTTGACTGAGGTAGGAACAAAACGTTCTATTCCTTCAAACACAATATTTTTAAAAAGAGTATACATATCCTCTAAGGATTTACTCTCCAAAGAATCCTTCCAGTTTACAGCACTAAAGAAGCTATTGAGCGCAATAAAACCTGCCCTTGCATAGTTGTAAATTTTAAGATCATTATTAGACAAAACAGAAGCATAATCATAATATTCAAATGTCAAACAAACAGCTTTATGATGAATAGAATTTTTTAGAAGAGGGAACTCCGACATTTTTAGGTAGTATTTTAAGTCATTGTTTATAAACACTAAATCTTAAATTCTTCCCAAACTATTTTTTATATTATTAATTTGAAATAGACCCATAGCAGAAAATGAATCAACGAGTAACACCTCTATATCATTTTTCACATTAAAAGGGATCAAAACTTGATCGTCTTCCATGTAGCACCAGTCAATGTCACCAACGTTGAAATCGCCAAGTATACATGGAGATTGGATAATCGTTAATTCATTCACTATTGCTTGAGCATTAGAAATATGATTTGTATATAGATCAATGAGACTTGTAGGGCGGATATAACTAACAATAAAAAATAAATCTTTAATTTCAGCAGAATCTTTTGAAATTACACAAACACAAAGCTGCTCAATTTCATCTGCATCATTTAATAAATTACGTTGAGTGCTGTTGAAAGTTGATCGGACGGCAATCATTACACCGCCTCCTCGATCCCATCCTGTGTTTGTGGAACGATCTTTACGATATATGTTGAACGATGAATCAAAAAGCTCACAAGACATGAAATTTGAATTGAGCCATGTTTCAACTATGATAATAACATCATACTCATGCAGAGAAGAAGACAGGAAAAGCTGGTTAGTTTTAGTTCGCAAACCACCAGCATTTTGATAAAATACCTTATATCAGATATTTTGCTTCTAAGTTTTGGATTGATTATTTTATTTTGCTGTTGTCTTCCTTTTTCGGAAAATTTACAAATTTCTTAATTTGTATGTGCTCAGGCCATATTGATGCATCTAAAGCAGCATCAAAATAGTTTGCAGGTATCCCTAACTTGAAGTTGACATAGCGTAGTGAAGAAGAATCAGTTTCTTTTTTAATAAGTTTAGAACAGCGCATAACACTCTTCGAGATATTCAACTTAATTGCAGCATAATCAATTACATTACGGGACACCCTGTATATTTCAAAATTTGTGTGATGTTAAATTTGTATTTGCGACCGAAAATTGAAGTTGGGGGAGGAACTATACAAATTCTGTTCTCAAAGGTTTGACAAAAAAAAGAGTAACCAGTAAAATTAACAAGAAAAAGTAACCAGTCAAAGTAAAAGTTAAAAATAAAAGTAAAAATAAAAGTAAAAGTAACGGGTGATTTTTTAGCTGGTTTGGTTTTGGCAACACTGGTTTTGACAGCTGATGTGTGTTAAGTACCTTGTGTCACTGTCAAACAGCTTCAGTTTGGTTTGCAATTTAACCATGGATCGTCTTACAAATGAACAACGCTTGCAAATTATTGAATTTTACTATCAAAATTCGTGCTCGGTTCGAAATGTTCATCGCGCGCTGCTTCCATTTTATGGTCGGCATTCTCGACCTTCTGAGCAGTCTATTCGGAAGATTGTGACCAAATTTCGCACCAAATTTACTTTGTTGGACATTAAACCACCAACACGTTTACGTACTGTGCGTAGTGAAGAAAATATTGCGGCCGTATCAGCTAGTGTGACAGAAGACCGCGAAATGTCGATTCGGCGCCGTTACTGTCAATAGTGAACGCTACCGAGCGATGATAACAAACTTTTTTTGCCCGAAATGGAAGTTCTTGACTTGCATGATATGTGGTTTCAACAAGATGGTGCCACATGCCACACAGCACGCGAAACAATGGCGCAATTGCGAGGCGAGTTTGGTGAACAGTTAATTTCACGTTTCGGGCCGGTCAATTGGCCGCCTAGATCGTGCGATTTGACACCATTAGATTATTTTTTGTGGGGGTATGTCAAGGCTAATGTCTATAGGGACAAGCCCGCTTCGATTGACGCACTGGAAGCCAACATCCATGCATTCATTCGTGAGATACCGGCCGAAATGTGTGAAAGAGTATGCCAAAATTGGACTCAGCGGATGGGCTACCTGAAACGCAGCCGCGGTCAACATTTGCATGAAATTATCTTTAAACATTAAATTGCAAGGTTCAAACTATCGATTCAAATAAATATTTCATTCATTTTTTCGAATTTTTTGTGTTTTTTTTAAAAAAAAAGTTCTAAACCTCTTAAAAAATCACCCGTTAGAAGTAAGAAGATGTTTTCAAATTCATTTGAAATCAAAAAAACGTGGAACAGTAAGAATTTGATATCGAGAACAACCGTAGTTAGTTTGGAACTTAATTCCAATTTAAATTTCGAATGTGCAAAATATTTCAACTGTTTAAAACAACTTCTGTTTTCTTCAAAAAGAAAGTCTACAGAATTATACCTATCCCACCTGCCTCCTTTCCATACCATTAAATTCTTTTATTAATTTTAAAGGTCAATTTGTAAAAAGAAAACAAAAAGTCAACAAAAGAGTCAGTCTATTAGATTTCTTTCTTCTTCTCCATTCAAAATATTAAAAACATCCGCACTGAAAAATATTGTTTTTATTATTTTCCACGTTATATTATTTTTTTTCCACGTGTTTAAATGTGTACTTAGTTAAGCTACCTACCAAAAAAAAAGTCAAAAATGACTAAGCTTCCAGCTGAAGTAATTGATATTGCACGTTTTGGAGTGCCAAAAAGGTTTTATTGAAAGCATTTCACTTTTTTTGTTATTTTTGACTCAGGATATTGACTCAATTTGCAAGTAACGACACTTCTTGGGTGTGAGGTTTATCTCAATGTTGTCCTTCTTCCTTATGAAGGTTAAGAAACAAGTCCTTGAAATTCAACCGAAAACAAAATATTGGAAATGAAGATTGTTGGTTGTTGTTTTTTTTTTTTCTAAGCATTCGCTCTGGATTTGCTTTTGGATGATGGAAATGGAGTTTTATTATATGAAAAAAATAGGGTAGGTATTAAGGTTAAACATGTGGTAAATTGAATATCAAAGTAGATGTTAATATTATCTTTTTTAAGCTCTATATTGTCATTCATAACTAATGGTATAGGTTTCAGTATTGGTCGACCATTATTTAACTGGAATTTGTAAACACTTTACACCCCAGATGTTACCAAAAGTCTGTGCCTGTGCCGGCTGTGGTAGCGGTATACTTCCTTAGGTACTTACCCGGCTCCCAATCCATGAAGTGTGGCAGCCTGAGATACGGCAGCTTTTCATTTTCCACGACCCCAAGTACGTTGCTTTCAGTCATCGAGACCAAGCTTTCTGGCGTCCACGATGTCTTCTTCTTCTTCATACTCTCCGACCTGGGGGCTACGAATCAAAGAAAAGACCCTCTTGGCTGGAGCCTTATTTTCCATTCACTTGATGTGGTCGAGCCAATGTAGTCGACGTGTTTTGATTTTACCCACATCTGGATACAGCTCATAGTGTTTGCGATTGTATCTTCTCCTCCATAAGCCCTATTCGCACGCAAAAGCAAATACTAGCTGAAAAATGTTTCTTTCAGGGGAGCCCAATATTAGCTCTCATTGCATGTAGGTCCGTAGTCTAAGATATGGCAGCCTCCTATCCTCTACGACGGTGGTACTGGGTATTTTTTGACTGCAGTTGGGTCTTTGGTTGGCTTTTCGTCCCATTTCTCACTATATCTGAAGCTAATTCAGTAGGTGCTGGACATTACAACAAGTATTTCTTGTGTTTCAGCGGCTTGCTTTTTCGAGCTGTATTCCAGTTTTAAGGCCAGCAGCCAGTTGCGGGCTTGTTTATAAGACTTCTGGGCTTTGTTTCCTTGAAGCTGCGTGCTGTTTCTTCTTTCTGCACTGGGTCTTCAACTAAACAGGTTGTTGGCTTCTATCAAGAGCTTCTCGTTCAGATGCTCACTTTAGGCTCTGGCAACTTCAGGTATACACAGACATTAATAACATATACCGCACAAATACTAAAAACAAGCAACAAGATTCTAAAATAATTGTTTCATTTACAAACAAATTCTGCAAAAACAATTTTCTACAAAAGTTACATTCGCACGGACCAGTGGACCTAAATGATTTAAATAAGAAACTAACCGGAGCAAATTTCAACCAAAACGCATTTATCTTTATAAACAACCAACTGACTGCCACAAATAGACACATAATAGGTCTGTTTCTTTACTCGCCCGCAGGATCCCAAAGTATCCCAAATCTACCCAAAACATGCTTCTTTACTATGTATTTTCTGGCACGAAAATGCCAGAGCTTTTGACTTCTTTCATTTCCCCTCCAGCAAGAATCTACCCGAACAATTTAGTTACTGCACTTTCTTGCTTGTCAAACAAGAAATCAGCTGATCGAAAAATTTGAAAATTAAATTTTTAAGTAGCGTACATAAAATGGTTTAATTTAATTAAATTAAATGAAAATGATACAATGGAGACAAATATAAAGTAAAATGTTTCTCCTTGTTCTTTTAATAGAGCCTAAAATGATAAAGTGCATGTAAAAAGAATTAAAATTTCATAGTTTTGTATGCGGTGAGCCTACAAGCAATGAAGTTAAATAGGTAATTTAAACCGCAACAAAGCAGAAACATCCCAAATGCGTTTCTTTACTTTTCATTTCTGGTTAAACAGTACAACAACAACATCAAAAAGCTCAATCCCAAACTTTTTCCTGAACTTTTTCCGAAACCTTATCCCAAAAGTAAAGAAACAGACCTAACGTGGCTGTAAAAAAATAAAGCAAAAGAAAGTGGGTGGAAGTTTGTATGGTCACGAGATGGAAAGATTCTTGCGAGAAAGAACGAGACAAGTAGTGTAATCCGCATTGACACTGTCAGTGACGTGTCTAAAATTGCATAGACTTCTCTTTAATTGTTTTCCTTCAAAATGTCAACACAAATGAACAAACCAAATGAAAATGTACTAGATCAACAATTATTGAACTTGGAGCATAGGGTGATTAGTAGAATGGATGAATTAAAAAATTATCAATTATCAAAAAAGTTAAACTTATCGTGCCTATATCTCAATATAAGATCTATTAGAAAAAATTGGAATATATTTTTATCGCATCTTAATAATATAATCAAACATATTAATATCATAATTTTAGTTGAAATAAACATAAAAGAATATGAAAATATTTTTTATCAAATTAGTGGATTTGAGGTTGAGTTTCTCAAAAGACCATTTATTAGAGGAGAAGGAGTGGCAGTGTTTGTAAAAAGTGGATATTCCATAGAAAAAATTAATATCGATACAAGCTTTTACGAACATGTGCAGCTGAAGTTAAATCAAATGTTGACGAATTTTCATTAATCGCGTTATATCGCCCACCGGGATTTAGTATATCAAATTTTATTGATGAATTAGAAAAACAAATTGATGGAATCGATAAGAGGAAAAAACTAATCATTATAGGGGATATGAACATTGATCTTAATAAACGAAACAATAACTTAGTCAATAATTACTCAAGCATGTTTGCTTCAAAAGGACTATCGAATGTGATAAAAGCGTATACAAGAGTGGATCTTAAAAAAGGAAGTAGGACGAGAATAGACCACTGCCTGGTAAGAATGAAAACCGAGAAAATATACGCTACTGTTATTGAGACTGATATATCAGATCACTATACATTGTTCTGTGGAGTTTCAAGCAATGAAGTAAATAGTACAAAGAGAAAACCTGAAATCTATTTCATTAATGAAAACTTGGTCAATTGCTACATTCAAAAAACGAACTGGTACAATATAATGGAAAATATTACAAATGTAAAAGATATATACAGAGAATTTTACAACATTTTTAAAACGATATATACAAACTCAACGCAAAAAAAAACCAATAAAAACAAGAAACGCTACAAATCCATGGGTTGACTCAGAAATACGTCAGATTTGCAAACAAAGAGATATATTGTACAAACGATGGAAAAACAATAGAAAATGCATTCGATATGAAACTGAGTATAAAAACTATCGAAACTTTGTTAATAAAAAAAATTGAAAAAACCAAAATGAAATTTTACCGTGACAAATTTTCAGAATATCGATTAGATATAAAAAAAACCTGGAGCTTAGTTAATGAAATACTGGGTAGGCAAAAAAGTAACTTAGATGGAGTGATCGAAAGAAATTTTGGTAGTGAAGTCAATTCAGTTAAACTTGCGAACAATTTTGCGGCTAGCTTTATAAATCAGGTTGAAACTGTGGTTCACAATTGTAATATAAAAACATACCATTCTGATATAACAAGCTCTGTTCAATCAATTTACATATCACCAGTAACAAGGGAAGATATTTTCAATAGTTTAATGAAACTAAACTTAGATAAGTCAGCAGGAGCGGACGGAATAAGAGCAAAAGATATCCATGCAAATGCAGAATCTCTCACCCCAATAATCGAACGCATAGTTAACCTGAGCTTGGAGCAGTCATGTGTACCTGATGAACTTAAAACTGCAATAGTACGACCGATATATAAAGCTGGCTTAAAAACAGATGTCTTGAACTATAGGCCTATATCTATACTCCCTATAGTGGACAAAATACTGGAACAAGCAATGGCACTCCAACTTCAAAACTACATCGACAAACATAAGATTATAAACAAAAACCAATACGGATTTACCAAAAATAAAAATACCAGCAAACTTCTCGCAGAATTCGCAAATCTTATAAACACTAATCTCAATAACAAACACCATAATCTTGTTATCTTCATTGATTTCAAAAAAGCTTTTGATACACTTAGATACGAAAAGCTTTTTGAAACGCTGGAAATAATTGGCATAAGAAGATATAATTTGGATTGGTTTAAAAGCTACTTAGCCAATAGAAAAATAAAAGTAAAGATATTGAACTCAGTAAGCGAAGAACAAAATTTGCAGTATGGAGTTCCACAAGGATCTATTTTGGGACCTTTGCTATACATAATATATGCAAACCAACTACTTACCGTACTACAAAAAGCACCAGTTTTGCTTTCGCAGATGACACAGCCATCGTCGTCAGCCATGGAGACTTAACAACAGCCACCAATATAATGCAAGGGGAAATCGACTCAGTGGTAAGATGGTGTCACGACTTTGGACTTATTATAAACACTAAAAAAACAAAACTAATGCACATCAGACCAACACATGTGTTGAAAACCAAAATAAATATAAAATTTCACAACACAAATTGCCTACACCAAAACGCTCACCAAGAAAACCTCAACTACGATGACAGCTGCCAGGAGTTTATTGAAAATGTTCAACATTTTATGTACCTGGGTGTTGATGTGGACTGCTTTTTCAAATGGGATCTTCACATTACTCAACTCTGTAAAAGGCTTCGAAAAGCAGTATATGCTATGCATCATTTAAGTATATACACCAATTTCAATGTCATGAACTCATGAAGCAGGTTTATTTTTCATTAGTGGAGTCAGTATTAAGGTATGGAGTTCTAGCCTGGGGAAACACTACACCCGGATTTTTGCAAGAACTGCAAAAAATACAAAATCACATCGTAAAAATCTTAATAAAAGTTAAAAATGGAACAAACTCAGAACTTCATACAAATCAAGAAACAAGATACAAATAACTTGGAATATTAAACATAAAACAGCTATTCGAACCTAATATTATCGAAGAATATTACAATGACCACAACTACAAGCAACCTATTGAACACCAATTTAATACAAGAAGAAGAGCTCATGGCTTCCTTGAAACTAGAAGATTTAATAATTCTTACGGAAGACAACAACTAACTGTTATTATTCCTCAAATCTTCAATCAAATACCCAGAGAACTACTAACTATACATACCGATACCTGAGGAAAAAGCTCCTAAGAAATCACTTGTTAAACTTGCAATAGAATTAGAAAAAATAAACAATTTATACCTATATAAACTTAAAAGATACACTTTACAAAAAGATTGTAAATAAAGAATTGAAACAACTTTCTGCAGAAAAGCCTTTCTAGGCTTCGCAGATTTTTTCCATGTAAACAAAATATGTAATTACCTAACTGAATACAAATTGAATTGAATTGAATTGAATTGAATATAAGTAAAGCTCTTAACCTGGCCGCAACAAGGAAATGGTCGAGTCGAAATTTGCCTTTCGAAAGGCATGTCTTTTGTCGATTTGCACATGGGCGTCGTTGGATTGCTTTGTGGATTCGTAGCTGTGGAAACCTAGCGCTTCTTATCACCGTGTCCGTATAACTCACTTGCCTATTTAAGGTGGCGCTTTAGTCAACTCTCTTCCAGCTGATTTGGTTTCTAGCTAGCTGTCTCCAGTTTTGCACACCAAGTTAGTTTAGGTCCTCTACCACTTGCGTGCGCCACCAGTTGCGCTGTGCTCCTCTACAGCGTCACCTGACAAGGTTAGATTCAAAGAGTTACCAGGCCTGAGCATTGATGTCCATTCGCTCATGTGATCCAGCCATCTCAGTCACTGGCTTTTCACTTTTGTGGCAAGGTTGGTATCACTGTTCAGCCCATACAGTTCGTTGTTGTATCTTCTTCTCCATTCCCCATCTATGCAGACGGGACCAGAAATCTTCCGGGGAGTTTTCCTCTTAAAACAGCATAAATAAGCGTTCTCATCCACCGTTAATAGTGCCCATGCCTCTGCAACCATATACCAGGACCAGGATGATAAACTTCTTACACATGGACACTTTATTAGCTCAAGACAGGGCTTTGCTTCTCTATTGCCTTTTTAGCCCAAAGAAACAGTGATTGGCAAGAGTAGTTCTTCAATTAATCTCAGCACTGGTATCGTTCAGTTAGTTGATAGCGGAGCCTAGTTAGAAAAAGTCTCTGACCACCTCAAAATTATAGCTGTTTATAGTAGCGGTCTCTCTGAGACGTTGATGTTAGGTGTCCATTCATATGTTGACAGCACATACTTGGTCTTGCCTTCATTCACCGGTAAACCTATATTCTTGGCTTCCTCGCCAATACTTACGAACGCTCCACTGACATCACGCTTTATTCATCCAATTATGTCAATATCGTTGACGCAAGCGAGTAATTGAACCGTCTTTTAAAAGATTGTGCCTCTAATGTTGACATGAGGGTTTTAAGTCACACGACAGCGTGTCGCCTTGTCTAAAACCTTTGTTGACATCAAAAGTATCGGTGAGGTCTTTGCCGACCTTGATAGAGCAGCATGCACTCTCCATTCTCATCCTGCACAAACGGATAAGCCTGGGAGGGATGCCAAAACTATAAACATGCAGTCATACGCGCTCTTGAAATTGATGAAAAAGTGGTGGGAAACTTCTGGTTTTTTTTTCCAAAATCTGTCGTAGTGCAAATATTTGGTCCATGGTGAACTTTACTGGTCTAAAGCCACTCTGTAGTTGGTTCAGTTCAGAGGATCACCTTTCTTCTGAATCGGGCAATCAATACTGAGGTTCTATTCCTCAGGCATGCTTTCTTTCGACCTTTCGCAGATGAGCTGGTGAAAGCTTCTAACAAATTCATAGCATGCAGCTTTGAATTGCTCGGCCACAAGGCCATCAGCTGCACCTGCTTTATTGGACTTGTGCTTGGGATTTTTGGCCTACGTTTGTCTAGGTTAAATGCTACAATCGGCATAGCAGCGGAATTTGGTTCGTTATTGCCGTTATACAATTTGCAGAAATGATTTTCCCATATCCTCAGCACCGACTGCGATTCTAGTACGATGTTCCCCGACCGTCCTCAGAGGCTTCGGCTCAGGCCTTGTTACCCTGGGAGCTTCTTAATTACGAGGTTCTGAATGGTTTTTTAGTCGGAGGCCGGTATCGTTTGTCTCTTCGTGGTGCTGTGCCCACCAACTCTTCTCTTTCTTCTTCTTTCTTCTTTCCCAACTGAGCATTGTGGTTTAGTTTTATATTGCTTAATTTATATTTTTTCAAAAATGTTACTATAATTAAAGCCAGTTCATGTACCTATATCTTCTTATATCAGCTTACATAAACAAACTTAATACATCCATTCATATTCATCTGACAGAATTTCTATGTCTGCGTATGTTCTTCTTTTTCCTATCCTAAGGTATTTTTGTAAAACGAAAAAATTTCTGGTAATGCAACTCATCGTATACTATCTCCTTCAAACAAAAAAAGAGTTTTCAAAGCTCAAAGGATTAGTCAACGTATATTCGTTGAAACATCACCCAGGACTTTTTTTCAATATTACTTTTAGTGCTGCAATCTTTTTTCTAATTTTCTGTCTGATCTTTAGTTACAGAGTTTTTATTGTAAAAATGTCCCTTGGGTTGTCATCGTGACGGAAATGAAAAGATGTTTAACTTAAAAGACGCTATTGGCATCATGGCATAGCATGGCGCATAGTGATGCTGTGTGCTGACTTTGAGGTGAATTATAGTTGTTTTCCGCTTGAAATGTGATTGTTATCCTCATAGATAGTAAAACAAGAAAAAACAACAAAAACCAAAGGACAAGGATGACTATGTCAAGGGATACAGATAGAAAGCAATTAAAAAGAAAAAATAGTCTGTTTATTTCGAAAATAATGTTCTTAAGGAAAAGAGGATAAATGAGAAAAAAATAATAAAATAAACAGAAAATGAGATGACAGATTAAGTTAAGCAAAATTGTAACGAGTTTTAGTATTAAGGAAATTTCGTCTGGGAATTGACATGGTTATAATAAGCAAACTTACTATTGAAGAAAATGGGATTGGGTCAGTTTGCCTTTTTCATTTTTCATAAAAGTAAAAACAATGCTATTAACAATTCGTTCAAGCTTGAAGGCAAAAGTTAAGTTAAGGAAGGCGCTCAAATTCGCTTAGTCAAGATATATTCTATCACGATAGTTTTCTATCATGATAGTTTTCTATCATGATAGTTTTCTCTCATAATAGTTTTCTATCATGATAGTTTTCTATCAAGATAGTTTTCTATCATGATAGTTTTCTATCATGATAGTTTTCTATCATGATAGTTTTCTATCATGATAGTTTTCTATCACGATAGTTTTCTATCATGATAGTTTTCTATCACGATAGCTTTCTATCATGATAGTCTTCTATCATGATAGTTTTCTATCACGATAGTTTTCTATCATGAAAGTTTTCTATCATGATAGTTTTCTATCATGATAGTTTTCTATCATGATAGTTTTCTATCATGATAGATTTCTATCATGATAAGTTTTCTGTCAGGATAGTTTTCTATCATGATAGTTTTCTGTCATGATAGTTTTCTATCATGATAGTTTTCTGTCATGATAGTTTTCTATCATGATAGTTTTCTATCATGATAGTTTTCTATCATGAAAGTTTTCTGTCATGATAGTTTCCTATAACGATAGTTTTCTATCATGATAGTTTTCTATCATGATAGTTTTCTATCATGATAGTTTTCTATCACGATAGTTTTCTATCATGATAGTTTTCTATCATGATAGTTTTCTATCATGATAGTTTTCTATCATCTATGATAGATTTCTATCATGATAGTTTTCTGTCATGATAGTTTTCTATCATGATAGTTTTCTATCACGATAGTTTTCTGTCATGATAGTTTTCTATCATGATAGTTTTCTGTCATGATAGTTTTCTATCATGATAGTTTTCTATCATGATAGTTTTCTATCATGATAGTTTTCTATCATGATAGTTTTCTATCATGATAGTTTTCTCTCATGATAGTTTTCTATCACGGTAGTTTTCTATCATGATAGTTTTCTATCACGACAGTTTTCTATCATGATAGTTTTCTATCACGATAGTTTTCTATCATGATAGTTTTCTATCATGATAGTTTTCTATCACGATAGTTTTCTATCATGATAGTTTTCTATCACGATAGTTTTCTATCATGATAGTTTTCTATCGCGATAGTTTTCTATCATGATAGTTTTCTATCATGATAGTTTTCTATCATGATAGTTTTCTATCATGATAGTTTTCTCTCATAATAGTTTTCTATCATGATAGTTTTCTATCAAGATAGTTTTCTATCATGATAGTTTTCTATCATGATAGTTTTCTATCATGATAGTTTTCTATCATGATAGTTTTCTATCACGATAGTTTTCTATCATGATAGTTTTCTATCACGATAGCTTTCTATCATGATAGTCTTCTATCATGATAGTTTTCTATCACGATAGTTTTCTATCATGAAAGTTTTCTATCATGATAGTTTTCTATCATGATAGTTTTCTATCATGATAGTTTTCTATCATGATAGATTTCTATCATGATAAGTTTTCTGTCAGGATAGTTTTCTATCATGATAGTTTTCTGTCATGATAGTTTTCTATCATGATAGTTTTCTGTCATGATAGTTTTCTATCATGATAGTTTTCTATCATGATAGTTTTCTATCATGAAAGTTTTCTGTCATGATAGTTTCCTATAACGATAGTTTTCTATCATGATAGTTTTCTATCATGATAGTTTTCTATCATGATAGTTTTCTATCACGATAGTTTTCTATCATGATAGTTTTCTATCATGATAGTTTTCTATCATGATAGTTTTCTATCATCTATGATAGATTTCTATCATGATAGTTTTCTGTCATGATAGTTTTCTATCATGATAGTTTTCTATCACGATAGTTTTCTGTCATGATAGTTTTCTATCATGATAGTTTTCTGTCATGATAGTTTTCTATCATGATAGTTTTCTATCATGATAGTTTTCTATCATGATAGTTTTCTGTCATGATAGTTTTCTATCATGATAGTTTTCTATCATGATAGTCTTCTATCATGATAGTTTTCTGTCATGATAGTTTTCTATAATGATAGTTTTCTATCATGATAGTTTTCTGTCATGATAGTTTTCTATCATGATAGTTTTCTGTCATGATAGTTTTCTATCATGATAGTTTTCTGTCATGATAGTTTTGTATCACGATAGTTTTCTATCATGATAGTTTTCTATCACGATAGTTTTCTATCATAATAGTTTTCTATCATGATAGTTTTCTATCACGATAGTTTTCTATCATGAGAGTTTTCTATCACGATAGTTTTCTATCATGATAGTTTTCTATCATGATAGTTTTATATCATGATAGATTTCTATCATGATAGTTTTCTGTCATGATAGTTTTCTATCATGATAGTTTTCTATCATGATAGTTTTCTATCACGATAGTTTTCTATCATGATAGTTTTCTATCACGATAGTTTTCTATCATGATAGTTTTCTATCATGATAGTTTTCTATCATGATAATTTTCTATCATGATAGTTTTCGGTGCCGTGAAATAACGCCGAGCGAAATAAAGCCGAATGTCGAAATTCGGCTTTATTTCACTTTACTAAAGTGAAATAACGCCGAATTTTAGCGTTCGGCTTTATTTCGCTGTGGCAGAGTGAAATAAAGCCGAATGTTAACTGAGAAATAAAGCCGAACCAAACAAATTCAAAGTTCGATTTTATTTCTAAGTTTCATTAATCCAGATTCTATAAAAATACAAAAGAAACTTTGCATACACCCAACCTCGCACCCACCCCAAATCTTATAGCGAGTCCAAGCAGGGGGGTTGCAGGGGGGCAGCATGCCCCCCCATACATACCTCACTGTTTATTCGCAATTCTAAAATTTTACAAACCATAGGTATAAAGGAGAGGATTTATTAGGTTTGTGAAATTTTAAAATTCGTGAATAAACAGTGAGGTATGTATGCAACCCCCCTGCTTGGGCTCATTATAGGATTTGGGGTGAGTGCGAGGTTGGTGTATGTAAAGTTTCTTTTACATTTAAAGAATATGGAACTTTTATATTTTTTAACTAATTAAATATGTAAATCGTTTTGAAAAGTGAAATAACACCGAATCGGCCTTATTTCTCTTTTCAAAGCGAAATAAGGCCGAACGATAAAATTTGACGTTATTTCACTTTAGTAAAGCGAAATAAAGCCGAATTTCGACATTCGGCCTTATTTCGCTTGGCGTTATTTCACGGCACCATAGTTTTCTGTCATGATAGTTTTCTATCATGATAGTTTTCTGTCATGATAGTTTTCTATCATGATAGTTTTCTGTCATGATAGTTTTCTATCGTTATAGTTTTCAATCATGATAGTTTTCTATCACGATAGTTTTCTATCATGATAGTTTTCTATCACGATAGTTTTCTATCATGATAGTTTTCTGTCATGATAGTTTTCTATCATGATAGTTTTCTATCATGACAGTTTTCTGTCATGATAGTTTTCTATCATGATAGTTTTCTATCATGATAGTTTTCTATCACGATAGTTTTCTATCATAATAGTTTTCTATCATGATAGTTTTCTATCACGATAGTTTTCTATCATGAGAGTTTTCTATCACGATAGTTTTCTATCATGATAGTTTTCTATCATGATAGTTTTATATCATGATAGATTTCTATCATGATAGTTTTCTGTCATGATAGTTTTCTATCATGATAGTTTTCTACCATGATAGTTTTCTATCACGATAGTTTTCTATCATGATAGCTTTCTATCACGATAGTTTTCTATCATGATAGTTTTCTATCACGATAGTTTTCTCTCATGATAGTTTTCTATCACGGTAGTTTTCTATCATGATAGTTTTCTATCACGATAGTTTTCTATCATGATAGTTTTCTATCACGATAGTTTTCTATCATGATAGTTTTCTATCATGATAGTTTTCTATCACGATAGTTTTCTATCATGATAGTTTTCTATCACGATAGTTTTCTATCATGATAGTTTTCTATCGCGATAGTTTTCTATCATGATAGTTTTCTATCATGATAGTTTTCTATCATGATAGTTTTCTATCATGATAGTTTTCTGTCATGATAGTTTTCTATCATGATAGTTTTCAATCACGATTGTTTTCTGTCATGATAGTTTTCTATCATGATAATTTTCTATCATGATAGTTTTCTGTCATGATAGTTTTCTATCATGATAGTTTTCTATCATGATAGTTGTCTGTCATGATAGTTTTCTATCATGATAGTTTTCTATCATGATAGTTTTCTGTCATGATAGTTTTCTATCATGATAGTTTTCTGTCATGATAGTTTTCTATCATGATAGTTTTCTATCATGATAGTTTTCTATCATGATAGTTTTCTGTCATGATAGTTTTCTATCATGATAGTTTTCTGTCATGATAGTTTTCTATCATGATAGTTTTCTATCATGATAGTTTTCTATCATGATAGTTTTCTGTCATGATAGTTTTCTATCATGATAGTTTTCTGTTATGATAGTTTTCTATCATGATAGTTTTCTATCATGATAGTTTTCTATCATGATAGTTTCTATCATGATAGTTTTCTATCATGATAGTTTTCTATCACGATAGTTTTATATCATGATAGTTTTCTGTCATGATAGTTTTCTATCATGATAGTTTTCTGTCATGATAGTTTTGTATCACGATAGTTTTCTATCATGATAGTTTTCTATCACGATAGTTTTCTATCATAATAGTTTTCTATCATGATAGTTTTCTATCACGATAGTTTTCTATCATGAGAGTTTTCTATCACGATTGTTTTCTATCATGATAGTTTTCTATCATAATAGTTTTATATCATGATAGATTTCTATCATGATAGTTTTCTGTCATGATAGTTTTCTATCATGATAGTTTTCTATCATAATAGTTTTCTATCACGATAGTTTTCTATCATGATAGTTTTCTATCACGATAGTTTTCTATCATGATAGTTTTCTATCATGATAGTTTTCTATCATGATAGTAAACTGTCATGATAGTTTTCTGTCATGATAGTTTTCTATCATGATAGTTTTCTGTCATGATAGTTTTCTATCATGATAGTTTTCTATCATGATAGTAAACTGTCATGATAGTTTTCTGTCATGATAGTTTTCTATCATGATAGTTTTCTGTCATGATAGTTTTCTATCATGATAGTTTTCTATCGTTATAGTTTTCCATCATGATAGTTTTCTTACATGAAAGTTTTCTATCATGATAGTTTTCTCTCATGATAGTTTTCTATCACGATAGTTTTCTATCATGATAGTTTTCTATCATGATAGTTTTCTATCACGATAGTTTTCTATCATGATAGTTTTCTATCATGATAGTTTTCTGTCATGATAGTTTTCTATCATGATAGTTTTCTGTTATGATAGTTTTCTATCATGTTGGTTTTCTGTCATGATAGTTTTCTATCATGATAGTGTTCTATTATGTTAGTTTTCTATCATGATAGTTTTCCATCACGATAGTTTTCTATCATGATAGTTTTCTATCACGATAGTTTTCTATCATGATAGTTTTCTATCAAGATAGTTTTCTATCATGAAAGTTTTCTATCATGATAGTTTTCTATCACGATAGTTTTCTATCATGATAGTTTTCTATCATGATAGTTTTCTATCATGATAGTTTTCTATCATGATAGTTTTCTATCATGATAGTTTTCTATCATGATAGTTTTCTATCACGATAGTTTTCTATCATGATAGTTTTCTGTCATGATAGTTTTCTATCATGATAGTTTTCTATCACGATAGTTTTCTATCACGATAGTTTTCTATCATGATAGTTTTCTATCACGATAGTTTTCTATCATGATAGTTTTCTATCATGATAGTTTTCTATCATGATAGTTTTCTATCATGATAGTTTTCTATCATAATAGTTTTCTATCATGATAGTTTTCTATCACGATAGTTTTCTATCATGATAGTTTTCTGTCATGATAGTTTTCTATCATGTTGGTTTTCTGTCATGATAGTTTTCTATCATGATAGTTTTCTATCACGATAGTTTTCTATCATGATAGTTTTCTATCATGATAGTTTTCTATCATGATAGTTTTCTATCATAATAGTTTTCTATCATGATAGTTTTCTATCACGATAGTTTTCTATCATGATAGTTTTCTGTCATGATAGTTTTCTATCATGATAGTTTTCTATCATGATAGTTTTCTATCATAATAGTTTTCTATCATGATAGTTTTCTATCACGATAGTTTTCTATCATGATAGTTTTCTGTCATGATAGTTTTCTATCATGATAGTTTTCTTACATGAAAGTTTTCTATCATGATAGTTTTCTCTCATGATAGATTTCTATCACGATAGTTTTCTATCATGATAGTTTTCTATCATGATAGTTTTCTATCACGATAGTTTTCTATCATGATAGTTTTCAATCATGATAGTTTTCTGTCATGATAGTTTTCTATCATGATAGTTTTCTGTCATGATAGTTTTCTATCATGTTGGTTTTCTGTCATGATAGTTTTCTATCATGATAGTTTTCTATCACGATAGTTTTCTATCATGATAGTTTTCTATCATGATAGTTTTCTGTCATGATAGTTTTCTATCATGATAGTTTTCTGTCATGATAGTTTTCTGTCATGATAGTTTTCTATCATGATAGTTTTCTATCACGATAGTTTTCTATCACGATAGTTTTCTATCACGATAGTTTTCTATCATGATAGTTTTCTATCATGATAGTTTTCTATCACGATAGTTTTCCATCATGATAGTTTTCTATCATGATAGTTTTCTATCATGATAGTTTTCTATCATGATAGTTTTCTATCATAATAGTTTTCTATCATGATAGTTTTCTATCACGATAGTTTTCTATCATGATAGTTTTCTGTCATGATAGTTTTCTATCATGATAGTTTTCTGTCATGATAGTTTTCTGTCATGATAGTTTTCTATCATGATAGTTTTCTATCATGATAGTTTTCTATCATGATAGTTTTCTATCATGATAGTTTTCTATCATGATAGTTTTCTATCATGATAGTTTTCTATCATGATAGTTTTCTATCACGATAGTTTTCTATCATGATAGTTTTCTGTCATGATAGTTTTCTATCATGATAGTTTTCTATCACGATAGTTTTCTATCATGATAGTTTTCTATCACGATAGTTTTCTATCACGATAGTTTTCTATCATGATAGTTTTCTATCACGATAGTTTTCTATCATGATAGTTTTCTATCATGATAGTTTTCTATCATGATAGTTTTCTATCATGATAGTTTTCTATCATAATAGTTTTCTATCATGATAGTTTTCTATCACGATAGTTTTCTATCATGATAGTTTTCTGTCATGATAGTTTTCTATCATGTTGGTTTTCTGTCATGATAGTTTTCTATCATGATAGTTTTCTATCACGATAGTTTTCTATCATGATAGTTTTCTGTCATGATAGTTTTCTATCATGATAGTTTTCTATCATGATAGTTTTCTATCATAATAGTTTTCTATCATGATAGTTTTCTATCACGATAGTTTTCTATCATGATAGTTTTCTATCACGATAGTTTTCTATCATGATAGTTTTCTGTCATGATAGTTTTCTATCACGATAGTTTTCTATCATGATAGTTTTCTGTCATGATAGTTTTCTATCATGATAGTTTTCTATCATGATAGTTTTCTATCACGATAGTTTTCTATCATGATAGTTTTCTATCATGATAGTTTTCTGTCATGATAGTTTTCTATCATGATAGTTTTCTATCACGATAGTTTTCTATCATGATAGTTTTCTGTCATGATAGTTTTCTATCATGTTGGTTTTCTGTCATGATAGTTTTCTATCATGATAGTTTTCTATCACGATAGTTTTCTATCATGATAGTTTTCTATCATGATAGTTTTCTGTCATGATAGTTTTCTATCATGATAGTTTTCTGTCATGATAGTTTTCTGTCATGATAGTTTTCTATCATGATAGTTTTCTATCACGATAGTTTTCTATCACGATAGTTTTCTATCACGATAGTTTTCTATCATGATAGTTTTCTATCATGATAGTTTTCTATCACGATAGTTTTCTATCATGATAGTTTTCTATCATGATAGTTTTCTATCATGATAGTTTTCTATCATGATAGTTTTCTATCATAATAGTTTTCTATCATGATAGTTTTCTATCACGATAGTTTTCTATCATGATAGTTTTCTGTCATGATAGTTTTCTATCATGTTGGTTTTCTGTCATGATAGTTTTCTATCACGATAGTTTTCTATCATGATAGTTTTCTGTCATGATAGTTTTCTATCATGATAGTTTTCTTACATGAAAGTTTTCTATCATGATAGTTTTCTCTCATGATAGATTTCTATCACGATAGTTTTCTATCATGATAGTTTTCTATCATGATAGTTTTCTATCACGATAGTTTTCTATCATGATAGTTTTCAATCATGATAGTTTTCTGTCATGATAGTTTTCTATCATGATAGTTTTCTGTCATGATAGTTTTCTATCATGTTGGTTTTCTGTCATGATAGTTTTCTATCATGATAGTTTTCTATCACGATAGTTTTCTATCATGATAGTTTTCTATCATGATAGTTTTCTGTCATGATAGTTTTCTATCATGATAGTTTTCTATCATGATAGTTTTCTATCATGATAGTTTTCTATCACGATAGTTTTCTATCATGATAGTTTTCTATCACGATAGTTTTCTATCACGATAGTTTTCTATCATGATAGTTTTCTATCATGATAGTTTTCTATCACGATAGTTTTCTATCATGATAGTTTTCTATCATGATAGTTTTCTATCATGATAGTTTTCTATCATGATAGTTTTCTATCATAATAGTTTTCTATCATGATAGTTTTCTATCACGATAGTTTTCTATCATGATAGTTTTCTGTCATGATAGTTTTCTATCATGATAGTTTTCTGTCATGATAGTTTTCTGTCATGATAGTTTTCAATCATGATAGTTTTCTATCACGATAGTTTTCTATCATGATAGTTTTCTATCACGATAGTTTTCTATCATGATAGTTTTCTATCACGATAGTTTTCTATCATGATAGTTTTCTATCATGATAGTTTTCTATCATGATAGTTTTCTATCATGATAGTTTTCTATCATAATAGTTTTCTATCATGATAGTTTTCTATCACGATAGTTTTCTATCATGATAGTTTTCTGTCATGATAGTTTTCTTTCATGTTGGTTTTCTGTCATGATAGTTTTCTATCATGATAGTTTTCTACCACGATAGTTTTCTATCATGATAGTTTTCTATCATGATAGTTTTCTATCATAATAGTTTTCTATCATGATAGTTTTCTATCACGATAGTTTTCTATCATGATAGTTTTCTGTCATGATAGTTTTCTATCATGATAGTTTTCTATCACGATAGTTTTCTATCATGATAGTTTTCAATCATGATAGTTTTCTGTCATGATAGTTTTCTATCATGATAGTTTTCTGTCATGATAGTTTTCTATCATGTTGGTTTTCTGTCATGATAGTTTTCTATCATGATAGTTTTCTATCACGATAGTTTTCTATCATGATAGTTTTCTATCATGATAGTTTTCTGTCATGATAGTTTTCTATCATGATAGTTTTCTGTCATGATAGTTTTCTATCATGATAGTTTGCTGTCATGATAGTTTTCTATCATGATAGTTTTCTATCATGATAGTTTTCTATCATGATAGTTTTCTATCATGATAGTTTTCTATCATGATAGTTTTCTATCACGATAGTTTTCTATCATGATAGTTTTCTATCATGATAGTTTTCTATCATTATAGTTTTCTATCATGATAGTTTTCTATCATGATAGTTTTCTATCATGATAGTTTTCTGTCATGATAGTTTTCTATCGTGATAGTTTTCTATCATGATAGTTTTCTGTCATGATAGTTTTCTATCATGTTGGTTTTCTGTCATGATAGTTTTCTATCATGATAGTTTTCTATCATGATAGTTTTCTATCACGATAGTTTTCTATCATGATAGTTTTCTATCATGATAGTTTTCTGTCATGATAGTTTTCTATCATGATAGTTTTCTGTCATGATTGTTTTCTATCATGATAGTTTTCTGTCATGATAGTTTTCTATCATGATAGTTTTCTATCATGATAGTTTTCTATCATGATAGTTTTCTATCATGATAGTTTTCTATCACGATAGTTTTCTATCATGATAGTTTTCTATCATGATAGTTTTCTATCATTATAGTTTTCTATTATGATAGTTTTCTATTATGATAGTTTTCTATCATGATAGTTTTCTGTCATGATAGTTTTCTATCGTGATAGTTTTCTATCACGATAGTTTTCTGTCATGATATTTTTCTATCATGATAGTTTTCTATCATGAAAGTTTTCTGTCATGATAGTTTTCTGTCAGGATAGTTTTCTATCATGATAGTTTTCTATCATGATAGTTTTCTATCACGATAGTTTTCTATCATGATAGTTTTCTATCATGATAGTTTTCTGTCATGATAGTTTTCTATCATGATAGTTTTCTGTTATGATAGTTTTCTATCATGTTGGTTTTCTGTCATGATAGTTTTCTATCATGATAGTGTTCTATCATGTTACTTTTCTATCATGATAGTTTTCCATCACGATAGTTTTCTATCATGATAGTTTTCTATCACGATAGTTTTCTATCATGATAGTTTTCTATCAAGATAGTTTACTATCATGAAAGTTTTCT